>OX276383.1:6230833-7661666 GCA_946251855.1 Alsophila aescularia | reverse complement strand
GACATATTTTACGCACGACATGACTCTAATAAGAAAAAAGTACATTATAACACTGTTATTTGAACTAAACAATGTTATAATACATTTTATCGTAAAATCCGATTACGCACGGCACATCACTAATAAGAAAAATAAATAAATTAAAACACTGTTTTTTGAACTAAACGTTATAATATATTTATAGTTTTACCATTAAAGCACCATTAAGGCTCCGCACCTACGAGGGTTTTCGTAATTTATTATCTATGGCGACGCGTTATACCGTATGCGCGCGGATTCGCTGTGGACTGGATTTTGGCGCCATAATTTACTTTATATTAATTAGTAATTAACCAATTTTATATGATTTATTGACCGAGCGAGCGCGAAGCATCTCTCAGCCTGGGCAAAAATACTGTCGTTTGTCCGGATCTGTCGTATGTCGTACGTTCTCCTCTACATGTCGCATTTCTCAACTGATCTAGACGAAACTTGGTATACAGGTTAAACGAATTTTTAGAATTTTTTAGCCGTCGGGGATTTTTGATTGGGGTTACTTCCTCCAAAATAGGACAAAAAAGAGGGCTATTGAATATCTCCGCCTAATTAGATCCGATTTCGATGGTTATTTTTTTATTTGAAAGGTTACTTTTAATTGGTCTCATAAAAAAATGGTAAAGATCTGATGAGGAACTTTGGCATGATGAGCAGAGTAGCTCCACAAAATGCAGTGAATTTTTCATTTTTAGATTTCTACCAGTGGAATCAGCCTTTACCTTGGGTAGGTAGGCATTGATGGATCACCTTGGTTATTAATGTTAGTTCTAGATGGCGCTACTGTGCACTGCTAGACTGTTTGTAAAAAAGATTGTACTCGCGAGGTCTACAGCTCACAGAGCCACTAGTTATGTTGATCGATTGTTTAACCTGATTAAAAATGTGACAAAGATGTGTTAAACACGTGAAAACAGTGTTCGTGCGGAGAATTTGACTCCACCTGACATCACGGAACAGCAACGAACATGGCGAATGCCAAACTTTTACCAGCAAAATCAAGTAAAGATTACGTTTTTTTTTATTTAGACTTTTGCATGAGTGTAGATAGTGTATGAAACGGCACATAACTAGGTATTAAAACACTCGATTGATACTACCTACGACTCGTTTTTTCAACTCACTCGCATGTTTTAATTCCCCTTATTATGCAACCGTTTCATAAACTACTATTTTCCCATAAAAGCACCGGTTTGGCTCCGTGCAACGAGAGCGTATGTTATATGGCGGCGTGTGTTAGACCGTATGCGCGCGAATTCGCTCTGGACTGGATTTTGACGCCATAATTTACTTTTTAATGTGTTGATAAAAAGTTTTATCCTGATTAAAAATGTCCGACAGCAGTGATAGTGAGGAGAATTTGACTCCACCAGACATCACGGAAACAGCAACGAAAATGACAAACGAACCATCACATGCAAAAAAAATACAATATATTTTTTGTATTAAAAAACTCGCTTACGGCTCGTTTTTTATCCTCAGTCTCGTGTACCGCTCGTTATGCAACCGTTTCACTTCTATTATGCTCTGGAACATGCAATGCAGTTTTATGTCACCTAACCCCGCTTAAACAAGAAGTTTACGAGCATAAGAAGTGAAAAAGCATTGTTTGTCCTTGTCTCACCTTATCGACCTCGCTCTGCGCCGCCTCCTCCATCTCCTCCTCGTCCTCGACGCCGGCCATGGTCTCGTCGAGCATCTCCTCGATGATGCCGGCGCGCATCATCTCCTTGCTCATCTCTTGCATCACGTGCGCGACCTCTGGCAAGCGGATGAGCGCTTGCATTGCTTGCATCACCTGAAATTATTTCTTGTGTTTTAAAGGCAATGCCCATTTCATGCATATAGGTCTCTAGGGAAACAAGTAGTGTCCTGATCATTCTTTTTTGGTAAGGGAAAGAGCAATCTACATTTAGTAAGCGTAATTCAACCTCGTTGGACTTGCAACTGAAAGTTAATGAAAAACTGACAGTTTTATAGAAAGACAGTAAAATCCTCGAATAAAATGTTTTTGGTTTGATACTTTTCAACGAGAAAGAGGATTTTCTTCGTCCATGAATATTGTAGAACTTCAAAAGATGAACTTTCCTCAACGAAGCAGTTTAGTGCAGTTGTCTGTGAAGCATGACGATAGATACTTTTTTTTTTTTTTTTTTTGCCGTGTTGCAACATTGGCGGCAACACGTCTAAAAACAGCTGTGCTGTATTTAAATCCAAAATAATATTTAGATCGCGTATTTATGTATTAATTGACTAGCAATAGTGCATTAGTGTTTTCCGCGATTAGGGCTATAATCTTGATCAGATAACTGTTGACCATTGAACTTGTGACTTGTCGGCCGGCGCGCGGCGTCCCATCACCTGGCAACGCTCGGAATTCAAAAGTGATTGCACCCTGCACCTGTTTTTCTACAATAAACCGGGGAAGTATTTGTTTTAATACTATCTAATACTTATAAACACAAAGTTTAAAACTAAAACCCTAAATTAAAGCATCAAACTGAGTCCAACTAGGTTAGAATTTCACAAAAATTTGTGACTACATACACTTTGACTGTTTTTGGTAATAAACCAAGAAGTAGATGCTATCATAACTTTAGATCTTAGAAGCTAACGGGTTCTATATACTGTATTCTGTATACTATATTAGAATCATAGCTTTGGGTCTTGTTGAGAGTTAGGTACCTAAATGGTTCTATGTACTATATTCTGTATAATATACTGGAATCAGCTTTGGGTCTTAGTATTATTTTAACGGGTTCTGTGTTCTCTATTCTATATACCTATTACATATTGTGTAGTTGTGCTGTATTATTTTCTATATATTTTTTTTTATATTGAAATTTGGACAAACTGTGACAATTTTCACTGTTTTCTTTTTAGATATTTTTCCAATAAGTAGACACTTGGATCATAGTTTTATGTTGTAGGTAGTAACAGTCTGTTTATTTACTAACAATGCTTTTTTACAAGAAGTTTTGTAACATTTAATTTCTTCAATATTAGGTATCCTCTAAAGTGACCTAAATTGGAAAACGGTATTGATCTTTGACCAATCCAATTGAGATTTGTTATTAGAGATATAAATTAACTAATACTTAAACCTGAATAACAACAGAAATAGCTTTACTTTTAATTTTTATTTGTGTATTTAGTCAAACATTGGCGTTATCATCATTGAAGTAGGTCACTAATTGGGACTCAAATCTAACCAAGCTTGAATTTAAGGTGCTGCACTGTTTTTTTCAGACCCTGCTACCGTTCAACAATGTTGACTCGCAAAGCGTGTGACCGTGAAGCCACGCTGCAGACGGCGTTGGTGGAGCTCAAAGCCTCCAAAGAGTGCAACAATAGGCTACTTCGAGAGCTAGAAGGCCATGAAGCTGATATGTCTGACATGCTGAACAGGAACACAGCATTGAAAAACCAATTGTCTGAGTTAGACATGGCGTATGAAGATATGAGAGATCAGCGTGATCATCTACAGCGCACCGTTGATTCCTGTATCCAGGATCAAGGCACATATGAGGCGGCCCTCAGGCGTATAAGGGATTTAGAGCAGGAGCTTAACCTTAACAGGGCTAAGTTAGAGACCTTAGATTTTTCATCTAAAAATAGTATTAGTTTCGAGATGGAAAATAATAACACTAAATTATATTCGGAGTTAATTGAAACTAACTCAAATAAGTCAATAGTATGTAATAATATGTCATTAGTGGAACTGACTACAACTAAGTTTGTAAAAAAAACAATTCTAACATTAACAGTATTAGAGGGTCTAATAGGATTAAAAAATATGTAAGTAAAGATTAATACATTTTTGAATAGAACCTCATTCATGTTAAATAAATATAATAATTTTTTTAAATGCTCAAAGTTATGCAAAGAAAAATTAAATTTAAATAAAGAGCTTGAATGTTATAGTTTATTAGGCCGCAATAATAGAGAAATAGATTACATGAACAGTAAAATTACTTGCTTAAAAAAACAATTGTGTGACTTAAACGGCAAATATGTGGCATCAAATAAGCAAATCAAAGGCCATATTGCAGCCATGGCTTGCTTGGTGGCTCAAAGCCCTAGCAGCTCTGACAAGTGCACTTCCAATGTTCAGGTCATAGAAAACTCCAGGATAGTGCCTAACACACTTGGAGTAAAGAATAGCCCCAATGATGTTCCTGAGCACAAGTCACCTGTGCAGGATCCTCTCACTACCTATCCAATAAGCTCAGATTGTTTATTGAAGCCATCTGAGTGCCCTAGAAAAACTTTGGTATTCAGTGATCAAATAGGTGCAGGCATGGGCAGCCTGCTTCAAAATTGCTTAACTCAAACAGTCTGTAATAATAGCTTCTCCGGTTTGCCACTAAAAGGTTTACAGTCAAAAATAAAAAACTGTACATTTGACAAAAATACCACAATTGTATTACAATTAGGTAACAGTCTAGCTGTAAAAAAACTGATATCATTAATCTTGTTGAGACCCTAGTAGATATAGAAAATATAGGTGTGGGCAGGATTATTGCTTGCTCATTTCCATATTCTAATAAAATGACGCAAACGCAAAAAGATCATGTCTATGATCTGATTTTGACATTATATAATTTGACTTGTCGTCAAAGTGACGTTTTGTATTTTGAAACTAACAATTTTGTTAGAAAATTTATTTTGACAAAGAAAACATTGTATCTCAGCAAAAATGACAAGGTGACCATCGCTAAATTGTTAGCATTTAATATATATGATCCAGTTGTACATGGTATAATGGATCACTGTGACGGTGCCACCGTTAATAGCAGTATTAGACGTGGTACTGCGGAGCCAAATTTATCTGTTAATTTAAACTGACTGTTAAGACAAAAGGCCTGGTAACTTACATATTTTTCATAACAATATACAGGGTCTTTCCAGCAAAGCATTAGAGTTAGAACTTTTTTTAGATTTTTCTAAGTTCGATGTTATGTGTGTAACTGAGCATTGGTTCACGATAGGTACTTTGATACCATCCATTAGAAACTATGTGATTGGTAGTTCGTTCAATAGAAAAAAAGCTAAGTCTCATGGTGGTTCTTTAATTTATTTAGTGAATACATGTAAATTTAAGGAGAGGAAAGACATTGTGGCCTTGTCTGTTGAACGGACTATTGAGTTATCATGTGTTGAGCTGGAGCATCATATAATTGTATGTGTATACAGACCCCCACTGGCTGATTTCAATGTGTTTGAATCTGTTATGGAGGATGTTCTGAGGAAATGTTCTAACAATTCAAAATTCATTGTTGTATGTGGTGATTTCAATGTATATATACTTGTTAAATGTCCATTAAGCGATAAATTTCTAAATTTGTTTTTGTGCTTCAACTTAAAAAATCTTTTTAATCAGCCAAGCAGAATCACTAGCACTTCTGCGACCTGTTTAGACAATGTTTTTTGCAACTGTGAACCTCGTAGCAGGGCTATAAGTGATAAGCTTAGCTCTGATCATAGTGGGCAAAGTGTTGTGTTTCAATGTAAATCAGGTAAAAACTCTCAGGAGTTCACTTACAGGCCTATTACTTGCAAGCGTTTGGAACGGTTTGCAGATAACATTGATAATCAACTTAGTCACTTGCCGTTTGATGGGAATTCTGATGACCTTTGCAATTCCTTGTTTAATATAATGGATAAAGAGTTTAACGATATATTTAAATTACAAAAATTTAAGGGGGGATTTGATGACTGGGCTACAACAGGTATTTACAAAAGTAGAAACAAATTATACGATTTATATTCTCAAAAAAAAATGAATGCTAATGACACGAAATTTGTTGAATACTTAAAACAATATTCTAAGACATTTAAATCCGTGTGTAATACCGCGAAATCTCTTCATTTCAGTAGGAAAATTAAACAATCAGAAGATAAAATCAAAACAACATGGAAAATAATAAATACCGAAACCGGCAAAATTAAACCTCGAGACCGAAATTTTATCCTAAACATCGGCAATAAATTACTTTCCAAAGATCACGAAGTTGCTAATGCATTTGAAGATTTCTTTACAAAAATACCAATAGTTACTACCCAGTCTTTAAAATCTTCCTCAGTTGAAGCTTCTTGTATGCTCTCAAGCAACGTTGAAAAGTGTGATGTTACATTTAAATTTAAACATATTAATGTTAATTCGATTGTTAAGACATTTAAATTGCTTAACATAAAAAATACAGAGGATCTCTGGGGAATATCTACTAAAATTTTAAGTTCCATTATTGGTATAATTGCTCCATACTTAGTAATTATTTTTAATAATTGTGTTGATGAAGGAGTTTTTCCCGACATAATGAAAAATAGTAAACTTATTCCCTTATTCAAGTCTGGCAGTAAAAATGATCCGACTAACTACAGACCCATTTCTATACTTCTCGCTCTAAGTAAAATTTTTGAGAAAGTAATATTAAATCAGTTATTAACACATTTCAATCTCAATGGTCTGTTTCATAATGAACAATATGGCTTCACTAAAGGCCGTTCAACGACAGACGCAGGCACAGCGCTCTTAAAGCATATATTCAATGCTTGGGAGGATTCACAGGACGTAATTGGCGTTTTCTGTGATTTATCCAAAGCATTTGACTGCGTTTGCCACGAAACATTAATTTTTAAATTGAATCATTACGGAGTTAATGGGAAAGCTCTCGATCTTTTATCCTCGTATCTTAGCAATAGAATCCAAAAAGTAGATGTAAATGGTGCGAGGTCATCAGGATCTCTCATTACAATGGGAGTCCCACAGGGTTCAATACTTGGGCCATTCTTGTTCTTGGTTTACATTAACGATCTTCCCTTTTTCATAAAGAACTTATGTGATATTGTTTTGTTTGCAGATGATACTTCTCTAATTTTTAAGATTGACAGAACCTTGAATAATTTTGACGACGTTAACAAGGCAATCGCGCTAGTTCTTAGTTGGTTTACAACTAACAATTTAATGTTAAATCCTAAGAAAACTAAATGTATCAAATTTTCACTACCCAATGTCAGAGGGGTTCCTACGAATTCAAGTATTTTAATAAATAGTGAGCCTGTAGACCTTGTGCAGTCAACCACATTTTTGGGTATTACTGTAGATTCAAAATTACAGTGGGGTCCTCACATATCGTTGTTAGCTGGTAGATTGAGCTCTGCACCCTATGCAGTACGTAAAATTAGACAGTTTACCGATATAGCTACTGCAAGATTAGTATATTTTAGTTACTTTCACAGTATAATGTCATATGGCATTTTGCTGTGGGGTAAGGCCGCGGAAATTCAATCAATATTTGTGCTACAGAAGAGAGCAATTCGTTCCATTTACAATATGAAATCCCGAGATTCTCTTAGGGAACGTTTTAAAGAGATCAATATTCTTACAGTGGCTTGTCAATATATATATATGAAAATATAATGTATGTTCGGAAGAATATCAATACCTTTGTTAAAAATAGGGATGTTCATAATTTTAATACTAGAAATAAGAATAAACTAAAAGTGTCTGGATTTCGGTTAAAGAAAGTTAGTGGTTCATATATGGGGAACTGTATAAGATTTTTTAATAAGTTACCTGACGGCATTGATCAATTACCAATGCATAGGTTTAAAACTTTTGTTAAAGTAAATCTCATAAAGAAAGCGTATTACAATGTAAATGATTATATTAATGACAGAAATGCATGGCCTGATGTCTCCAAGCTCCATGATAATAATAAGTGATAGCTTCGATGTTAACGTTAAGTGAATGAAATGTTCAAAGTACTTTGTGAGATGTCTCAAACATACCATGAGATCACGTTGTTTTATACAACATAATTATCGAGTTAGAAGTTTTTACCATATTTTTTTCCAGTATGATTGTTTGATGTTTGTGGGATATCTCATTGTCACTTTTACCTTTTATATTTGTAGTTTACATGTTTTGTTATAATTGTGACATTTGAAAAAAATATAAAGAATGAACAAATATGGAAAAAATACATCCCCGTAGAGTTTCTTGGTGCTCTCTTCTCTAACGGACGTATTTCCAAAGCACCGGTATAGTCAGAAGGGTATTTCCTTTTCCAGCGTGAGATTTAACTCTGTTGGCACATGAAAGGGAAATTTCCTTTTCAAACTCAAAGAATACTTAGTTTATCTAAATTTGGATTGATTTGATCTTTTTATAATATTTTATGTATATCTCTTTGTTCAGGAGATGTTAATTTTGACTTGTAAAAGTGCTATTATTTTTGCCTATTTACAATAAAATACTTTGACTTTGATACAGATGCGGAAATGTGGATTAAAATCGTAGGGGATCGCCAGTAAGCGTAATTCAAAATCTTTGATTTGATTAATATAGGCTTTTTGTAATTATTTTTAATTTTGGGTTATAGAATTGTTGAAATTCTTAACAAAGGAATAGAACAATATGAATTGATTTTAGGAAACTATACGGTTTCGTTTGAGACACTCCGCTCTATATGGGAAATCCTGCCTTTGGACAATCTCTTTCGGATGTAGGCATGATCATTAGGCCGTTCGTTTTGAAGCAAATGGCGAAAATAACATTTTAAAAACGCTAATATGATCACATTTGTCGTTCGCTTTGGACATTTGTGGGCGAAACTAGCGTTCTAAAATGTTTAGAAGACATACAGTTTTTGATATAGGAAAATCAACTTTATTTCGTGAAACATGAGGTCATTTTTCATTCGTTTTGGGAAGGCGGTACTATACCTAAGTTTCAAAAATGGCAAAAGTGCTGAAAATGTTCAAAGCGACCGTATTGTTAAAAATGTACATTTGGAAACTGCACACAACGCCATCTCATCATCACGAACGCAGGGCATGTCATCATCGTCTTCATCATCATACGCGGCTCATTTCCGCTCACTGCTCCAATTGCAATACAAAACCTTATATACCCTTATGGTTTTGCATTGCAATTGGTACAGTATTATTTACGTGATAAAAGTTGCTCAAAGTTTGTCTAATTTGGTCAGCTTTAATCTAGATACCTATGATAATTTACTTAGTAAATTCGTGTGTAATTCTGAAATTTTATTCGAAGGCATTTATCTGCGATAAAACAGTGCAAGGTAAAGTGCAATTGAATGTATATTCTACACTTGGATATTTTATTCAATCTTCCGCCTTCATCTTCTAACCTATCACGACCATGTCGGATTGCCACTGAAGGTTGTTGACAGAAATCTGTATTACGTTAGCGTTGTGTGGACGTATATTTCGAAATAAGCTACGCAAAATCCTAAATTCGAAAGTATACCCGATGTCAGCTCGGCCATAAACGTTGGATTTTCGCTTTTTTTATACATGCCCGACGCCAACACGGTCTTTGTGTTATAATAGATTATCAATATCCCAAGATATAATAACCGCGCAGTCGTCTGTATATGTTTATCTGCTTGTTTTAAAATAAAACTTAAAAAATAATTACAGCAGCCTTAAAAATATCAAGGATATCAAGGAACACCCCCAGCCTCCCACCCCCCATTATATCTAGAAAGCATCTCGATCACATCAATTTTTAAACATAAAAACCGCATCAAAACGGTCCATTCGTTTGGGAGCTATGATGCCACAGACAGTCACACACACACACACACACACACACACACACACACACACCCACACACACCCACACACAGTGATACACACCCTAAACTTATAACATCCGTCTCTTTGTTCGGGGGTTGAAAAATAGAAAAATGACGCATAAAATATGTAAATGCTTTTAATTATGGAGCAAAAAATCTAAAAGCTCGTGGTTTCGATTCATGGATGTCTGGATTACATTTACACGCAAGTTACCGCTTCGCCACTCTGCTTAGTGGAGCGGGCAACGAAATTCGGTACCGTACTATAAACGGATGTATTATTACATTAGTTTAACATAAACTTTGGACCCCTGTCCCTTAAAAATCCTTTATTTTTTCGGGATTATAAGTATTCTAAACTAACTGCGCCCCACGGTTTCACCCGCGTCCCTCAGAACCCATGCATTTTTCTGGGGTAAAAAAGTAGCCTATGTGTTAATCCAGGGTATAAGCTACCTCCATACCAAATTTCATCCAAATCCGTTCAGTATTTTTTGCGTGAAAGAGTAACAAACATCCATCCATCCATACTTACAAACTTTCGCGTTTATAATATTAGTAGGATTTTAACAGGTAATATAAATTGTGACTATGCCCAGTTACATCAAAATCCGTCCAGTAGTTTCAGCGTGATACGTGTTCTTTTAAATAACTTTCAACCCTTATCCTGCGGGAACCCTTTATTTTTTCGGGATAAAAAGTATTGTAAATGTTAATCCATAACATCAGCTGTGATTGTGCCAAGTTGCATCAAAATCCGTCAGGTAGTTTCAGCATGATGCGTGTTCAAAGAGACAGACAGACAGACAAAAATAAAAAATGACCTTCTTGCGCTCCATATCGATTTTGAAGTTTATCTCAATTATAATTTTCAAAAAAAAATTCAAAAAATATTTAATTTACATATTTAGCCCAGTTACAGTTTTTTTATAGTATAGATAACTGTATTTTATGAGTGCGTGTACCCTCTATCTAAAACACAATTCAAGCAAAAAATATCACTTTTAAGCAGATTATTACATTAATGGAACCATAAAGAAACAAAAGTCATTACAATTTTAGAACAAGTATTCAACTTGATCGAGAAACAATTTTTTTCCTTCAGTTTTCATGTATTTTTTTCATATCAATAAATACTACTATATTTTTTGTACATTTCTGTAGCATTTATAAATATCTATAAATGTACCAACCTTGTTTAAATATTGACCAAATAAAATGACTATATGTACAGAGGAAAGGAACAGACAGACTGACCTGACGACACTCTATGGGTTTCTTGTTTTCTGTTTTAAGGTTTCACAACAGAACCTTAAAACAGCACATGACCTGT
The DNA here is from genome assembly GCA_946251855.1 of Alsophila aescularia. NCBI lineage: Eukaryota > Metazoa > Arthropoda > Insecta > Lepidoptera > Geometridae > Alsophila > Alsophila aescularia. Next base: position 7,650,689 of record OX276383.1, on the reverse strand, counting down.
GATGATGATGATAATATTGTTGTAATAGTTCTATTACTATTTTGAGATTGAGCGAGTCTGTCAGAACTCACATGAACATACTCGTATTAGTGATTATAACTTGCAAGTAATAAAAATAATGTTCTGAGTGTGTGCGTACCTCTGTTGATTTCTGCAATGAGCCTGCAACTCTCAGTGTGGCTGTAATAAAAAAAGAAATAAGTATTTGTGTGTGTAGTGACGGTTAACTTAGCCACGTCAAAAATACGGAAAATATTGGCGACAATAGAAGTGTTTGGCCACCTTACACTTCATGAGAACTTCATAAAACCATCAAAACTTCTGATTATATACGTTTTTTTACTATGTCCCGCTTTCGACAAAAGAATCCCGCTTTTTTCACTCAAAAAGTTCCAAAATCCCGACTTGGCAAAAAAAAAACTGGCAACGCTGACCTACAAGTACTTTCCAGAAAGCACAGGACGTGCGCGTCTGAGTATTAATAAGGCGCGCATTGGCTGTCAGTCTTGTTTTATCTAAGATACGAGAGCAATTGAAGTTATCAGAAGTGAATCAACAATGCTATAATTTGGTAGTTTAGTACATTTTTATGGTTATTTTGAATAAATGTGTTAATTCTGGGTTTAATTGGCTTAAACTAATTTTATGCATACCCCAGCTCGTAACAATAAGACGAGAAAAACATGTTTTAGCCATGTTTTTATACAAAACGAAAATTTGACAATGAAACATACCTAGTTGATTTTTCATCTGCATCTGCACAGAATTTAAATGGGCTTTACTTGTGTATATCTTGCTTATTGCTTTCCTTGACCTAATGATTTCTTTCGCCAATATTGTGCATACTTGCTTGTCACTCTTTGCTGCTGCATCTTTCAATGAATGTTTAATTTTATCTTCTTCCCTTTGTATGCCTGGAAAGTTTTGATTTGTTTTGTTATATCATGTCATACATCTATACTTATAGTAAAGAACTAAGTAACAAAAGTCTATACATTAAAGAAAATTTTCAAAAAACTAATTTATAACTCTTTAAATCTACTGAAGAAAAATATATATTTATTTGTTTATAGACAAGTAGCATGAATGCGTCAGTGACAGGCAGTGTTGAAAGACAATTTAAATAAACAAAAAAAAAAAAAAAAAGTTCACATTTCAGCAAAGTTTTTTCAATGAATCTATAATCTGTTCACTGATGTTACAGAAACAACATATTTTGGCAGTATGTCTCAATTATGGACCACTCTATTACTGAGGAAGTGATGTGCAGTAGCTGCGGTACTCAGAGCTCGAGTTATCTTAAATTTATGACCCCGTGAAGTTCTTGAGTCTTATTTTGTTTCAGATATTCAGATACAGTATACCTAGCGCCACAAGATCACGGCCACGTTTCGTTCACCACTAGACTTACGTGCCACTAGCTTATAACCTGGAAGATTGTATAGGTGGGTAATGGTCTTAAAAGTTTCAATGAGATCACAGTGAAGACGTTTTTCTTTGCGAGTGGTGAGGCGCAATATATGGATTCTTTCTTCATAAAACTTATGAGTATGAGCACTCCTAGGTATCTTTGAATATTGACTAAAGTTGTTGTGTTTCCATCCAAGTTGTAAGTGGCCCTAGGGTTATTATGACCTAAGTGCAGGACATTGCATTTTGATATATTTAACTTAACTATGTAACTATTGGTCCATTCCTGTATAAGGTTGAGATCTTCTTGTAGTTGTCCAGAATGTTCAATTGGATTTTTATAAATTGAATGGTGTCTGTCTGCCTGTTTGTAATCTCATTGCATTAAATCTTTGGTATTTAGTATGCAACTGTACCACTCCCTTCTATAGTATGCATTGCGCATGCAGAAGCGGGCTGTGTGAGTATCACGGGTGACATTGGTGAAATCGTATTTCACATCATACTGGATTCTCAAGCTGCTCTCTATCATTACAATACAAGTTGAATGTATGTGAGGCATAACCTCGCAACATTTAGGATGTGTGGAGAAAACTAAATGGCCACAAAATACATGGTAGGCTTGTGTTGGAAAGTAACTGTCTCTCTATCTATTTGTTACCTTTTCTCATAAAGAGATAGTTTAAGCCCTGGGGAACATTATATGCCACTTTTAACATGATAAATTGTAGTCTGAGAGGACAAATACACGGACAAAAGCTATTAAGATATAATTTACTAATGGTTAATTAACTGGACTGCTATTGAATCATGATGCTTACCTACCATCAGTTACACAACTTGCTCGTCTTGTTACTAAGTAGCATAAAAATAGGCTAAGTAATTTCTTGGGTGACTACACATCCGTAACTATCCTCACAAATTTTGCTCTGGCCTCGAGATCCGTAGGTATTCACAGGAACTTTTTCGGGCAATATCTTATTTATAAAAATATAAAAAATTCAGTCAAGAACTAAGGGTACTTACTTCTGATCTGTCTGTCCAAGTTATATCCTTCCTTGCGGATTTTATGGGACCATTCATTTACCTAAAAACAAAAAGAAACATTATATTCTCTATATGAGACACAATGAAACGCAACTTATAAGCTTTGGATGGAGTAATAATAGATTTTTGTTGTAGAAATTACCAATTCTTTTGGGTTTCTTTCGGGAGATTTGCCAAATAAGCCCATTTTGTTGGAAAATTTTAATAAAATCCAGGATATCAGAGTCTTTTGAATTGAAATTGTTTTGACATAGTCTTATTTCATATTCCTATCCTATTTTAACAATGACATTGACAGCTGGTGACCTCATCGATGCCTCAATAATAAAAAAATGCGTAGAACGGAATGGAACAATAATAGGCTGATCGGTTTGAGACAAATGGCAAAAATAACAGTAAAATACGCTAAAATATGAACCTTTGGCGTATGGTTTTGAATGTTGTGGGCAAAACAAGCGTTCTGAAATGTTTCCAATCAGCCATCATTTTGCTTTAAAATAATTAAAAATAGGATCGGAAATGCCACTTTATACCGTAGGATAAGAGGGTTGTTTTTCATTCGGTTTGGGAAGGATCTTAAATCTTACTTCTTTGGCAAAAATTGCAGTGTTGAAATTATCTAAAGCGAAAGGATGTATGTACATTTCGAAACTGCCCATAACACTGTCAATCCGAACGTAGGCATAGTGTATTAGGCTATGCCATAGAGTAAAGAAAAATGTAGAAGTCGATGGATGGAGGTGGCACAAGATTGCTCATCATGGCGCTCTTTGTGGGAGGCCTATGTTCACCGTGGCCCAATTCCATAACTTGGCTACAATCGGATTATCACTTTTTTCATAGCAAATTCGACTCTATCGCAAGGCATTAGTGGTTGCGATACTGAGAATTCGATTGAAGCCAAGTTATGGAATCGGGCTGCAGGTAATACGCGTGCGCTTTCCTCCCGCCGCCCCGCACTACATGGACTTGACGCGGCAACACAAATGATAGGACCACCCAAAGAGAATGTAAATACTACGTGGACCACCCACGATGTAGCGTAAACATTTATGAGAACTTCAGAGGGTCTTTTGTTTATACAACTTCTGATTTCTAATCATAATAGACTACACTATTTATTTAAAGTGTTGTTGATAAGTTATAGGCAATATTTAATTTATAAAAAATGTAGGAAGTTGATTGAAAAAAAATGGCGTGTTTTTACAAATAATTATTTATTTCTGAATCTAAATCGATTGCTTATGTTTTTTTTTGCTAAGTTGTAAAGAACAATAAAAAAATAGAAAAAATATTTAAAAAACTTCTTCTTATTCTTTTTTATTGTAATGGCTTCTGCGGAGGCACTGATCTACTAGCAAGTTCTCCAATGTCAAGTTTAGTTTATTATTAGTATTGTCAAGTCACAGTCAATAATTGACAAAGTCACGAATCAGTAAAATGGTGTACGTTTTACTGAAACTTCCTGGAGAGTTTTGAAAATATCACAAATAGTCACGTTTTTTTTTTTTTTTTTTATCCTTTGCCCACACTCGTGCACGTTAACAAACACCTAATGATTAGTATTACACCAATATTACTTACTCATTAACAATCGAAAAAACACTAATATAAAGAAAAAATAAAAATTAACAACATGACAGTTTGAATACTTAAAAACTCGTAAAAAAGTGCAGAAATGAGACTTAAAAAAATGACGTAATTTTGACATTATATAAATTTAGTAAAGCTATCAAATGATATTCACAGGGTTGCTCTTAGAATATTTACACTGGCAGAGTAAATATTCTAAGGGGTTGCTATACTATCCTTTTACTAATTTAACACAACAAAAAAGCTACAAAGAATAACAGTATATAATAAAACCAAGAATAATATCAAAAGAACAAAAAACTCAAAATCATTTCCGTAATTACAGCATGTAACAGGCGTCCGGGAAAATCGTTTCCGTAGTTACAGCGTGTATTAAGCGGGTGCACGTGACAATGAAAATCTGATTGCAACAATATAGTTAATTGCCGATGATCATATTTAGCGTTTTTAACGGGAGACAATATTGTATGCCCGATAATGCAAGGCCTGATAATTCGTGTACATGGATTCAAAATATTTGACTGGCTTTTCGTGGTAGCGCAAATTGGTTCCTGTTGTTCATCATCATCATCATCTTCCGCGTATATTTCCACTGCTGGACGAAGGCCTCTCCTAATGCATGCCACTGAGCTCGGTCTTCATCTTTCCTCATCAATTTTCTTCCAGCCGCTTTTCGCAGGTCGTCATTCAAGCATGTAAGCATTGTGTTGATAATGTACGGCCAAAATTACACAGCCACTAACTCTTGTACCTACATGCTTAGAAAAATCAGCCCGTAATGATCTTGTACTGAGATTTAATTCACCAAAAAACGAAAATTAATAAAAAACGCTCCTACTACCTCCCAGGTGGTTTTTAATATTGTACAATATATATCAAAACCTGCTACTACACCAAAGCAGCAATTTTTAAAATGGCGGCAAAAGGTATGATTTCTAAAAATTAGTTATGGCAGCAGAGTAGGAGGTTGGAGGAGTACGCTGCCTAGCTTGGAAATCATCTTCATCACCAGTAAACGTCGATTGTGATACCAAACGAGAACGACTAATGCTTTCACTATATGAGGCTCTGCGCTTACGAGCACATGAGGAATCAACCTGCTCAGAGGTCTTCACCATATTTCAGCTGCCGGAAATGGCGGCAGAATTAAATCATTACCATCCCCGGGATCTTCTCACCCCCTTTTCTCACCTCCCCCCCCCCCCCCCCCCCCATTTCCTATATTTCTAAGAACCATCTCGATTACATCAGCTTACAATTAGAAAAAACCGCATCAAAATAAAGTATTGCAAATAGCTGAAACTACCTTAAATGGAAACTTCAATCTATGTCATTATCTCACACCTAATCACAGACCTAATGGGGATACACAGAAGCTAGTGAGAGGAATATAATCTAATGTATCAAATTTTACTATGAATGACTATTGCATCATATAAATCGGTGAAGATTTTAAATTGCCCGGTGATTACATCAAACAAATATTATAGCGAGAAGACATTCTTGCTCCGAGTTAGCAGGAGATGTACTCTGTACCTCGCCCACCGCACAGCCTTGCCGCCGATCGGCACGCCTAGCGCAGATTGTGTAGTATTACATCCTCTTTGGCGCAGGGCACCCACGCTATCACTAATACTGGCAGGTTATAACAAATGCGCGCATGTACTGCGCGCATACGTTTTTTTGTCATTTTTTTGTATTTTATTTTTCTTTGTTGATTGTGAAATGTATTTTTCTTGATTGTGAAATGTATTTTTCTATGTTCTGGTTATGTTTTCGATGTGGATTCCTAATAATTATATTTGTGAAGTGAACGTGCAGTTTTAATCGTTCTCACGGACTATAAATGGCAGCCTAACGTGGGGCCATCGTCTAAAAAAAATTAAGGAGATTACGAGTAAAAGCGTGTGCGTGAACTAGTAAAGCTGTTTTAATTTAATGTAGTAGAAAATACAAGTACTATTTTTTTTTAAAAGATATTTTTCTCACACAGACAACATATTATAAACTTCATATCGCCTAGCAACCAACCGTAGACTTAGGCGCAGTATTTATACAAACTATTGAGTGGTATAGATACTTCACATCCTAGCACATTTTTAAGAATTTATAGTTAAATTCATCAGTCCCATTCTGGTACTCAAATCTAGCAGTCTAGGGCCAAATAGTGGCTTAGTCAGCATGTAGGCCAACTGCAACTCTGATGGGACATGCTGGACTTTAAAATCTCTGTTGCTTACACATTCACGAACAAAGAAATGTTTCAGCTTGATATGCTTTGTTCGTTTATGGTATTCATACTTTGGATTGTGTGCAAGTTTTATAGTTGATTCATTGTCTAGGATTAACACCGGTTTTTCTGTGTTGATCAAATTATTCAGTAGGCTATTCAACCATAAAATCTCTTGCGCAGACTCACAAGCTGCTATAATCTCCGCTTCGGTCGAAGAGATGGAGACTGTTGTTTGTTTCTGGCTTCTCCAGCTAAAAGCAGCTCCAGAGAATAAACACACCATTCCAGATGTCGATCTTCCAGTAGTCTGATCTCCTGCATGATCTGAGTCACTGTAGCAGACCAAGTATGGAGGCGCCTTATTCGTAAAGGTCAGACCTTTCTGTTGGGTTCCTTTCAAGTATCGAAAGATGCATTTGACCAATATGACGTCTTTCTTAGTAGGTGCGCCGAGGTTTCTAAATGCGACACCTACAGCATATGAAATATCTGGTCTTGTGCCAACTGACAAATATGCCAAAGCACCCACGGCTTGTCTGTACGGGAAATTCATATGTTCACATTATCTTCCTCTGCCATCTCATTTTCTTTAATGATGGGCGTTGGTGCTGATTTGCAATTGGACATTCCATATTTTTCTAGAACTTTCTTTATGTAGGCCTTTTGACTTAAAGTAATGGTCTTGTCTTTGCGCATGCTAATTTCCAATCCAAGGAAGTATGAGGCAGGTTTGGTAGTTATCTTGAATCTTTGTTTTATAATTCGTTAGGCTGTTTCATATATATATTTTCCTCAAACTGACATAGCTTAAGATTTTCTCTCGCAGCTATGGCAAGAAGTGCTCGTACAGTGCTCAGACGAACCACTGGACTGAACGTTTTATCAAAATCCACTCCAGGTTCTTGAGAGTAGCCCTTGATAACCATTCTGGCTTTATACTTTTCAACGGAACTATCAGGATTCATTTTTATTTTATATACCCATTTGCAAGGCAGGGCTTTTCGTCCTTTAGGTAGATCAACCAGATCCCAGGTTTCACTTTCATTCAAAGATGACATTTCATTTTTCATAGCTTCTTGCCTATCTGCTATAGTCATCTATAAAAGTGACGAAGTATTTATTTCCGCCTACTGTGGGCGTTTGAATAGGTCCACATACGTCACTATGAACAATTTCTAAGCGTTCTGTTATTCGTTGTGTAGTTTTCTCAGTTTTGCTTGGATGCAGGCTTCACACTCAGCCAAGATTTCAGTAACATCAAAGTTCAAGCCACGTAAGTAATAGTATACTTCACACTTCGAACATTGTTTTTGCAGAACTTTCGCGTCGTTGTGATAGTGGCGTCGCGTGACCGTACGCGTTTTTTACCTATAATAGATAGATAAACGTTCTGCATAGCAACCAGCACAGAATACATACTTATTGCGGTTCGGAAGTATATTTGAAACGGATCCTGTAACCCTGCGAACTCAGATCGCGTGTGAAAATGTTGCTAACGAGATCTCGCGCCGCGAGTCCTGTTTCAGATGCCACTGCCACCCGTGAGGGTGTGGCAGCCGCGCCTCCGCCACCAGCGCAGGAATTGGCTTCTTGCGCTGTTTCTGCTGCGGCAACTGCTAGTGCTCATTGATAGGCTAAGTCGACGCGATCCTGTGAGTATTCCTTTACCTTCTGGCAATTTTGCGAGGTGCACATCGAGATTTGATGGTGAAAAATCGAGTGACGTCGTAGCCTTTATCGATGCTATTGAAACGTTTAAGGAGTGTATCGGTATGGACGATAGTATTGCGCTCCGAGGTCTTCCAATACTGTTAACCGGCTTAGCTGTGACGTGGTGGGTAGGGGTTAAATTGGTTACCTCAACATGGCAGGAAGCCTTAGAATTATTAAAGCAGATGTTTGGACCTCGATTACCACCGCATAAAATTTACCATAAAATATTTGAACGATAACAGGGAGCTAATGAACCTACGGATTTTTTTATCTGCAACCTTAGAGCACAGTTCGCCCAGCTACGTTACTCACTGACGGAATTAGTACAACTTGACATGGTTTACGGTTTGTTACACCGTCGCATAAGAGAGAAAGTTCCCCGGTCAACTTTTAACACGTTCGTGGAATTTCTTGCGCAAACTCGGTGTGTAGAGGAAATATTAGAGGAAAGTCGTCCGGAGACTTCCAATATTAAGCCATCATCATCCGCTTTGTCAACAAGTGGTCGCTCGCCAGCCGTTACTAGCTCGAACAAGTATCGATCTCATTGTAGTTACTGTAAACAGTACGGCCATCTGAAAAAGACCTGTTAGCGGTTAGACGCTAAGCAGAAGATGTCTACTAAAAACGTTAAGCCAGATGGAGAGCATCGATCGACAGTTATGTGTTTCGGGTGTGGTGCACCTGGCGTCATTCGCTTAAACTGTCTTACGTGCAAAGAGAAAAAAATCGCCACGTACGTCTTCTACCGAATTGCCTTCTTCCGCGTCGATAACTTCCGCGTCTCAATCTGTGTCAGCGAGTTCCGATAAAATAGATTCGCGCGTGCGTCCCGTGTTAAGTGTAGAGATATATGGTGAAACGTGTAAATTATTAGTGGATATATAGGCAGTGTTAGTTTAAGAAAACATTTAGCAAAGAACGGTCCAAATTTGATAGGGTGTTTGCGGAGTTTGGGTTTGCGGATGGGCGATGGTGTGCGCAAAGTGTTGAAATGGCGCACGTAGATGTTAATGTGCAAAGAACAACACTAGCTGTAAGTTTTGTCATGCTACCTCGTGCTACCGAAAGTTTGTTAGGTATGAACTTCATACAGGATGTTGGTATGATGCTGGACTTTGACTTATGTGTATGGTCTGTGAGACGTGATCGGACCCTTTATCGCATCGGCGTTTTGAAACTAGACAATTTCAGCCACTTACCTGTGCGTCTGTGGGTCTCGAGGACCCACAGACGCACAGGTAAGGGGCAAGGGAACGAGGGTCGCGAGGACTAGGGCTCCCATCTTAGCCTATAAAACGGGGTAGACTTTCAGACCATCTGAATGACCATCAGGATACTTTCGCTCCATGGGGAGGACCAACCGAGTTTGCCGTGCACTGTATTGACACAGGAAACGCCGCGCCGATTGCAGGACCACTGAATAGAGTTTCACCCGCAAGAAAAGAGATTATCCGGAAGGAGCTAGATAAGATTTGGGAAGATGGGGTTATTGAAGAAGCTGAATCAGAATGGGCTTCTCCAGTAGTTTTAATATCCAAGAAGAATGGAGAGATTAGATTCTGCATCAATTATCAGAAGCTCAACAGCGTAACCCGTACTGATAAGTATCCACTTCCTGTAATCGACGAGCAGTTGCAGAGTACAAAGGTCAATTGTAAAAAACTACAATCGTTCTTGAGGCGGGCTACTGGCAGACAAACGTCGCGCCTGAACATAAACACAAAACGGCGTACACAACACCATTCGAAATGTTCCAATTTTGTCGGATGCCGTTTGGGTTCAAAAATGCACCGTCTACGTTCCAGCGATTAATGGATCGGATGAGATCTGGCCTTAAAGACGTGTGTGTGCTGACGTATCTCAATGATATTATGGTAATATCGGAAAAACTAGAAAGGCTTTCAGAAGACCTACAACAGGTTTTCGAGCGCCTTCGCCTGTTTAACCTGAGGGCGAACAGAGGTAAGTGCGTTTTCGCTAGAAATCAAGTTACTTACGTGGGACACGTAATATCTTCCCAAGGTATCGAGCCTGATCCCTTGAAGGTCAAGGCGGTACTGAGCATGAGCGCGCGCTCTTATGGATTTAACAAAGAAAAATCAACGTTGAGAATGGGAGGAGGATGAGAAAAGAGCCTTTGAGGAACTAAAGTTGCGAATCTCCACCAGTCCCATTTTTCGCCAACCGAACTTTGAAGAACCGTTCGTATTACGGACTGATGCCAGTGCATACGCTCTAGGAGCAGTTTTGATGCAAGGTACTACCCCTAAGGAAGAAAGACCTATTGAATACGCTAGCAGATTGTTGACTCCTGCTGAGCGCAATTACCATACCATTGAACGAGAAGCTTTGGCGGTTGTTTGGGCTTTGGATAAGTTTCGGGGTTATGTTGAAGGAACTCATGTACGCGTAGCTACAGACCACCAGCCTTTACGATGGCTCTTGGCGTTGAACACACCTAGTGGTCGGTTAGCGCGTTGGGCAATGAAAATCAAATCGTATGATCTGGAAATTGAATACATTCCAGCTCGAGTAAACGTAGTCGCTGATACTCTCAGTCGCCCGGTAAACGACGTAAATGATGAGAAGAATTGTAGTCCTTGTAGTATTTGCCTAGTGGTCGTCGATTTGCCTCATCGTAGACCGGAAGATATTCGTAAAGCTCAGATGGAACACCCTGACGTCAGTAAAATCATTATGGATTTTGAGGATTTCGGCGATGGATCCGATGGACTGATAGGGGGTACTATCTTTCACAATGTGTGTTGTACCGTTGTGATCGGATGGAGAATCCGATGAGCCACAGTTAGTAGTTCCAGAGTCTTTACGCATAGAGCTTATGAAGGAGCTCCATGACGGGCCTACTGCTGGACATTTGGGTGTGGAGCGAACATTAAGAAAGATCAAGGAGAGGTATTATTTTAAGAATATGAGGACTTATGTTGCCCAATATCTTAAGTCTTGCGATGAGTGTCAGAGGTATAAAGCAACCAATTTGCTTTATACCTCTGACACCTGCAGCCTGCAGGTCTACTTCAGACACCCGTGCCCCAGTAGAGATTTATTTGGGTCACTTCCTGAAGGAGACAAGGGGAAAAATGGATTTTTCTCATTGAAGATACGGCTGGTCGATAGGTTGAGTTATTTGCGCTGTGAGACTCGAATGCAGAGTCGTATGCGAAGGTTCTTATCGAAGATGTATTTCTACGCTACGGTTTTCCACGTCGGGTTCTTTCTGACAACGGTAGTCAGTTTGTGTCAGCCGTTATGCAGAAGGTTATGCACGTTTTAGGAGTTCAGCAGTCATTGATCCCTGTTTATCACCCGGAAGCTAATCCCGCGGAGAGGAAAAATCGAGAATTGAAGCAGCATCTTTGCATTTTAATTGGATCTGAACATCGTCGATGGCCCACAGCTCTACCGATGGTACCTTGCGGATGCGGTCCTTGTATTTTGCTGAGTATGACTTTATCGCCTCCTTACGTGTACCTATGTGACTCAAAATTGTAGGTAAACATTGTGTTTATTTGTATGAGATTATTATAACTAGCTTGATTTTGAAACTTAATTCACTTTTCTAATATTCATTATTCCTGAGTGGCATAGGCTATTCGATTGATACCGCGGGAACAGCTACTATTGTATAATTTCGGACCCCGTTCAAGCCTGAGACAGGTAACTAAGTGTGACCCCTCCTGACTCAAAGGCTGGATCCGCCCTTGGTTCTGCCAAGTATCAGCTCGAGGCTTTGGATTCAATTGAGAGACGTGCTTTGAGGCTCATTGGAGATGACACTCTGGTAAAGAGTAAGCTTCAAAGTCTGGCGCATCAGCGTGAGGTCGCAAGCCTGTCGGTATTCTACAGATTGCACTATGGAGAGTGTGGACAAGAACTGCACAATCTGATTCCCCCATCACCTGTCCATTACCGTACGACTAGACGATCGGCAAAGCGCCTTCCTATTATGGTTGAAATACCTCGCACAAGAACGAAACGTTACGCTTCTTCATTTATTATAAGAACTTCTAAGGAGTGGAATGCCCTGCCTTCGTCAGTGTTTCTGGTAAAATATAACCCAGGTGTGTTCAAGTCAATTTTGAATAGTTATCTACTAGGCAAGCGTGCTACACCTTTGACCACATCATCACTTTTCATCAGGTGAGATCGTGGTCAAAGGATTGCCTAGACCGAGTTATTTTTTTTAAATATAAGTATTGTGGAGAAATGACGTGGGGAAGTGTGCTTACCACACTTCCCCGGAGGCCGCTGATGGGGGATAGGAAAAGTGAAAGGAGGGTGCAGGTAAGTGAGATCAGGATGGGGAGGGTTGGAGAAACTGTGGGAGGGCGGGTGGACGTCGGAGTGATAAAAAAAGGAATTATATCAAGGAGAAATGGGATGGAGGGGAAAAGCGGCACCAGAAGCGAGAGTTCTGGCAAGATAAAATTTACTCAAATGGTTCGGTGGGTGTCAGACGATTTCAACCTCTAATACGTGTCACGAAAGATGAGACTTGACGAGCGTCATTAGTGGGGAGCTTGCGCATGTTTAGTCGTGTACGAAATAGTTATCCATAATTTGTAAATCTATTTCGATGACATTCAGAATTATGTGTATAGCAAGACTATATTAAAATTTATCACAATATTTATTACGAAATAATAAAGTTCAAGATAAAAAAATGGCAGATTGTCCTAGTCACTGTTACTGTCAGTAAAACATCGTTTTTGCCAGATGACGGTGAGGAACTACCTGAATCGCTGTCTGACGAATCTCCGTTACTGTTACCGTTACTGTCATAATGATCTCCGTACCCGTCAAATTGTCAATTACGTGATCACTTACTATGTAAAAGTTTTTTTTGTTTTATCACATGGAGATTTCCATTCATTTTCCCCATTAATTTGCCTTTTCTGTTCTTATTTAATTTGCCTTTTCTGTTACTAACTCTATCACACGTTTGAGGTTCCTTTGAACATTCTTACTATATACTTACATAATCTTTTATTGAAGCCCACATTACGATTGGATTTAAATCAGGGTGGTATGGGGATAATCGAAATACGTCATGACCGTGTTCAGATAGTATTTTGTCAATGCTGAATTTATGTCTTTTAATGTTCTTTATGTATTTTTATCTATTTGTACAATTGTGGTACAAATAGAAAAGCATATCCTTTTTGGGTTAGTCATGAATGCATATCACCTTTCATAAAGTTGCACTCGTATACTGTTGTATACGAGTGCATCTATAAACAAAGTAGAAATTTATAAACACAGATTGAACTCGTGTGTACTGCGAAAGAGTCAATCGGTACGTGCGCGGGGCGAGGAGAACAGGAGGCAACTAACGCGCATGCGCAGCACCGTACCACGCCTCCCGCACTCTTTCCGACCTATAAATCGTCTACTGTGCAATTCAAATCACGTGGTGTGTCAAGTCTCATCTTTCGTGGCGCGTATTGTACCTTGTTTTTCTTATGTACATACTATGGTGGGGATTTCGGGAAAAGCTAAAATAGTTATCTCGAAATCCACACCAGGATCTACAGTGAGGATTTTGGGAAAAAGCGCAAAAAATATTTTTACCGTTTTCCCCACGACGTCAGATACCTTTTTATCTCCATTTAGTATAGTGTGAAGTCAGATGACAGCTGTCAAACTTAAAACAGCTTTTATTATTCGGACACTATTAACCGTTGACTACATTGTACTAGTAGTTTTTTTAGATATGTGATAGATCTCATCGATATTTTCGTTTTGGATGACAGCTGTCAAACATAAAAGGGCTATAACTCTGAAAGTAACGATTCAAGAATAGTAGTGTCTTTACAGAAGTGACACACACACTATTAACCGTTGACTACATTGTACTAGTAGTTTGTTTAGAGATGTGATAGATCTCATCGATATTTTCGTTTTGGATGACAGCTGTCAAACATAAAAGGGCTATAACTCTGAAAGTAACGATTCAAGAATAGTAGTGTCTTTACAGAAGTGACAAACACACTATTAACCGTTGACTACATTGTACTAGTAGTTTGTTTAGAGATGTGATAGATCTCATCGATATTTTCGTTTTGGATGACAGCTGTCAAACATAAAAGGGCTATAACTCTGTAAGTAACGATTCAAGAATAGTAGTGTCTTTACAGAAGTGACAGCTGTAAAACTTAAAATCAGCTATTATTCGGACACTATTAACCGTTGACTACATTGTACTAGTAGTTTCTTTAGAGATGTGATAGATCTCATCAATATATTCGTTTTTAATGACAGCTGTCAAACTTAAAAGGGCTATAACTCTGAAACTTTCAATCCTAGACTAGTAGTTTCTTTACACAAAGGATAGATCTCATCTGTCAAATTGACAGGTGACAGCTGTCAAACCTCAAAACATGCCATGATTCAACTAGTTGGACTATCGGATATACAAATTGACCGTGGTCTTACCAATAGGACTTCCGAAGAAAAAGTTATCCTTAGTCCTACTACTAGAACCACGTGGTTGGACAATGGGCACCAAACGATAATACCGAATCGATCGACAACTGTGTTATCGAAAGGTTCTAAATCGGGGGGCTTGTTTTCTTGGATCATGCTTGACACTTGCTAAGGGGCCGTTTGTTTTGATGCAAAATGATCGAAAACAACAGTTAAAAACGATAAATATATTTCAATCAGTGTTCGCTTTGGGCATGACAGTTAAATTTGACATTGGAAAAGAGACCTTATTCGTTATATGTTAGGGTCGTTTTTCGTTCGGTTCGAAAAGGATTATTAGTGTCAAAAATGGCAATCGAAACAGCTTAAAACCCCACTGCTTCATCTCGAATGCAGGGTAAATACACTACTCGTGCGAAGCCAATTAATAAAAAACGTACTCAAAATGTCAACCTTTTAGTTTTTGTCGCGGACGCGGATTTTTACAAAATATCCATTTTTTGTAACAGTTCGTTAGCAATCCTATTTGCAGTGTTAATTTTTTGGCTGTGAAATTGTTGTGCTGTTGGATATCTCTTTTTAAGGTAAGCTTTCTTTACTTTTTAATAAATAATTATGTACCGGTGTCGGAATTGGTTGATCGAACATTTTCCAATGGTTCTAATTAAAAATGCTTATTAAACTAAATTAGATCCGATACTGATTATTACTATTGGTTAAGCGTTTAAGATTTTGACTTAGTTTTACGCCAAGATCCGGAAACTTGCAATGTTTTGAAACATATATTTTAAGGTTATAATCATGTCTTCAATAATATACCATAGAACAAATCTCACATTACTCTAAAACCGGTGCCTCATCTGTACAAGCTTTAAAGTTAAGATGTATTTTTATAGGCTTTATATTAGGTTCACTTGTATGTTTTAAAGAAAGCTTACACTGTTAGAAGTTTTCAGAAATACCAGAGACTACAAGATTTGTTTTCATATTATTATTATTTATTTAATACTTTATTGCAATAAAAGAGTACAAAAGGAGTACTTAATGCTAAACCATTATCTACCAGTCATCCACATTTATGGTATATGAGAAGGGATGTAAGCGTGCATCAAAACATCATAACAAGAAAACAACAAAAATTTTGCAGTGAAGATATGAATAATAGTAATATAACTACTTAATAATTAATGGAAGGACTGTACAATATATATATTATCGATTTTGGGGGGGGGGGCGGAGGGGTGGGGGGGATAGGGAAGGGATGTAGGAAACCCCCCCTTGAAGGAAAAGTTGCGCAGCCCCATCCCCCCTTTCCGTCTGTTTTTTTCTTTTTTTTCCATCCTTACTTTCAAATTTACTTCTAATACGATTGATTAAAGGTGGGGGTAGAGGGGGAAGGTGAAGGGCTACCCCCTGGTACCTCTCTTCCCCCGCTGAGATGCTTAGTTTATGAGATATTTCAGTTTTAAGTTTTTATTAAAAAAACTGTAAATTATCTTTGGTAGTCGATGTGTAGTCATGTTCTAACCTAACCTAGTCTTTGGGCAATTTTTAATAAACTTAAAACTGAAATATCTCATAAACTAAAGGACTCTGCGGGGGGAATTAATGGTCATGAAAATATCTTACTAGTGAGGCCTGAACTGATCCTATGTAGAATTACCATCAGAGTTTAATAGAAAGAAAGATTACTTCACAATACAAGTTCTATTTATTTTCTTAACAATGAACACCATATTTAAGTTACATTGACACAACACTGTTTTTCTATATGATGACACTTCTCTTTGGAACTATGGAAGAGGTTGCACATTGCAATCTATATGCAACCTTATTATCTTCTCTCAATAAAGACCTATTAACTTTAAAAGCTTCTGCAGCCTTGGTCTGGCTAAAGCCTTCGTGAATGTATCTGCAAGCTGGTTCTCAGTCGTGCCCTTGCTAACATTCAGCTCTCCATTTGTCACCATATCTCTGACAAAGAAGTGTCTTATCCGAATATGTTTAGTATGTTTATGGTACTCCGGATTTTCACCAAGCTTGATTGCAGCTTCATTGTCCACTCTAAGGATAGGCAGGCCCTTCAAATTGGTCATATCTCCAATAAGTCTTGATAGCCAAATTAATTCCCGAGCACCTTCACTGGCAGCTACAACTTCCACTTCGGTGGTAGAAATAGCCACGCTTGTCTGTTGTTGGCTTATCCACGACACGGCTCCTCCAGCATACATGCACAGTAAACCAGTGGTTGAACGTCCAGTATTCAAGTCCCCACCATGATCTGCATCACTGTAGCATTCTATAAAGCCGGTCTTGTAACCTCTTTTGTATAATATCCCTCTTTCTGGGGCATAATGTAAATACCGTAGTATTCTCTTGACCCTTACACAATCCTGTTGATTGGGTTTTTCAAGGCTCCTAGAAACTACGCTGACGTAGGCAATGTCCTAGTCCTGACCATTAAATATGCTAATGCACCAACAACTTGTCTATAATTCTAAAACAAGATGCTCACATCACATGACTGGTCTTGACCTTGGCATTGATCCTCTTTCACTATAGGTGTCATTACTGGTCTACAATGTTCCATTCCAAATCTCTTAAGAACTTTCTTTGCATACGATCCCTGTGATATTTTGACTCCATCATCAGTTTCCTCGATTTCTATTCCAAGAAAATACGAAGCTGCCTGGGTTGTTATTTTAAACCTATTTTTCATGTGTTCTATGAACTCGTCAATAAGGCTTTGGCTCGTTCCAGCGACTAACCCATCATCAACATATAGGGCAACTATCAGTTTACCACCAGACGCGTCTTCCTTATGAATAAGCAAGGATCTGAGTCACTAACTTTGAATCCGATTTGTTTGAAAAAGTCCAAAATCCGCTTATTCCAACATCTTGGAGCTTGTTTCAAGCCATATAGACTTTTTTCAACAAACATACCCAACCAGAACCATCATCATAGCCTTCAGCCTGTTTCATGAAAATTTCTTCTTCAAGTGACCCATACAGAAAAGCTGTTGAAACATCGAATTGCATAATCGACATCTTCTCACTGGCTGCGATGTCCAATACACTTCTAACTGTTGCCATCTTAGCCACGGGACTGAAAGTTTGATCATAATTGATCCCTTTCTTTTGAATAAATCCCTTTATCACAAGTCTAGCTTTGTATTTATCTACTGAACCATCAGAATTCAGCTTTACTTTGTACACCCACTTGCAAGGTATAGTTTTCCTGTTCTTAGGAAGAGGCACTAGGACCCAAGTCCATCTCACAGTCCATTGCTTTTTCCCATAGATCCCGTTCAGAGCTTTTAACAGCCTCTCTGTAACAACTTGGTTCTTGGTATCCACTGCTAGCCATGTCCAGAACATAGTCCTTGAGTTTCTCTGGTGGGCGAAGTAATGATCTATCTCTGAGTATCATCCCACCATGTTCCATGATTTCCAGTTCAGAAATTTCATCTCTGGCATGAATTTCAATCTCATCTTCATTTACTTCCCTTATTTCCCCCCCTAACTCAATGCTCTGTTCAGAAATGTCACTCCTAGCATCATCAAATGCATCAAAATCTCCAACAGGAACATCTTCTCTACCACGAAAGTCTGTTTCTTCATCTTCTCTACCAATGAGTTCAGTGTCCCCAACAATTTCAGTACCAACACCTTCATTGACATTCTCTTGAATAACATTTCTGTTGATTGTTCCTCTGTTGTCTAAATTTTCTGCATTCTGAGCAACTTGGGGTTGACTCGTTGGATTCAATGCTTCATTTCTAATCCCAAGCATATGTGGAAATTCTAAAGGAATTTCAATTTCAGCTTCAGTAGAAGCTTTCACAGAAGTTTCCGCACCCAAGGGCTTTTCATCGAAGGATAAATCCCTTGACCGCACCAGTGAGTTTTTATTTTTGTTGCATAGCCTGTATCCGTCATCATTGTCATACCCAACAAGGATACATTTCACTGCCTTTTTATACAGCTTCTTTCTGGTCTGTTTTGGTACATGCGCATAACAAGGTGACCCAATAATCCTCAAGTGCTTTATTTGTGGTCTCTTACCGACCCAAAGCTCATATGGCGACTTGTGTTCCACCGCAGTTGGCCCTGTCCTGTTCAATATATAAACAGCAGTATTTACCAATTCAGCCCACAATGTCTGATGTAGTTCCTCATGTGCATGCATCATAGCTCTCGCTGTCTCAACGATTGTGCGATTCTCTCGTTCGCTACACCCGTTTTGTTCAGGCGTATATGGCATAACTAGTCTTTGCTTTATACCCAGATTCGTCAATACTTTTCGTACCTTCTGGTTATCAATTTCACTGTCATTGTCGCTCAATAACTCCTTAACTGTATGTCCAACAACCTTAGCTGATGCCAACATTTCTTTGAGCTTCTCATGTACCTCTGACTTTTCTCTAAGAAAGTACACAAATCTGTAACGTGTGAATTCATCCTTGAACAGTACAAAGTAGCAATATTTGGATATCGACAGACCACACACATCTGTGTGCATGCGTTCTCCCGGTTGAGTGGCTTTTTCCCGTACGCCAAATTTCAGTCTGTGGGTTTTTCCAAATATACAACCTTCGCATAATTCTCCAGTTTCCTTGGTTTTTATACCGAGTTCCGTCTCAATCAGACTCTTTACATGCCTCTTATTATAATAGAAATACTCCTCAAGAGAAATACTCCTCAAGAGAAATACTCCTCAATATAAATACTCCTTAATAGAACTACTCCTCAATAGAAATACTCCTCAACAGAAATACTACTCAATAGAAATACTCCTCAAGAGAAATACTTTTTAATAGAAATACTCCTCAATAGAAATACTCATCAATAGAAATACTCAACAGAAGCCACAACGAGCGATTGCTTACTGGTTAATCGCAGCAGTAGCTCGTGATAATACTAGTTTTACTTTGCTGATTCTCACAGCACCCGCTGGATGAGAAAGATCCTATTGTTGACCGAGCGAGCGCGAAGCGTTTCCGTTTCAGCTTGGGCAAAAATGCTTTCGTACGTCCGGATGTCCGGATCTCTGTTCTCCTCTACAGGACGCATTTCTCAACCGATCTAGACGAAACTTGGTATACAGGTTAAACGAATTTTTTGGTAGTCGCAGGTTTTGAGGGGGAGGGAGGGGGGGGAGGTACTTCCCCCAAAAAAGGGCAAAAAGGGGCTACTGTATTCAGTAGCCCCTTTTTGCCCTCGAAAAAAGATTTTTGGATTTCGATGGTTTTGTTTTATTTAAAAAGTAGTAACTATAAATTGGTTGCATAAAAATTTGGTGAAGATCTGATGAGGATCTTTGGCGTGATGAGCAGAATAACTCCTCAAACGCAGTAAATTTCTCACTTTTAGGTTTCTACCAGTGGAATCTGCCCTTTACCCACTAGGTAGGGACTGATGGAACACCTTAGTTATTAATGTTAGTGTTACAATAAGGTAACTAGATGGCGCTACTGTGCACCGCTAGATTGTTTGCAAAAAAGTTTGTACGCGCGAGGTCTACAGCTCACAGAGCCAGTAGTTATACCGGGCCCCACACAACCATAACCTATCCTCCTGTTTATTAGATCATCGCTTATTACTTATAATAATTATATCGGTGACATCAACACGTGCGGTTTCTGTTTCACAATATCTCACCGCCAAGGGTTCCGGGCAAGCTTTGCGAAATTGTGACCGATGCCACAGCAGGTACATTTATATTCACTGCCGAAGCGGTGAAGGCGTTGCATTAGTACCTACCTACTGATATTTTCGTCAGGGTAATTGCATTGTTATTGGGTAGGAACAACTTCGAAAGGAAAGCCCATAGGAGGATCCAGCTGGGATGGGCAGCATTTGGTAGCTACGTCAAGTCTTTTCGTTGCCCGTCTACAGTGCCTAAAGACGAAAGTCTTCAACGCGTGTGTACCTACGGAGCCGAAACTCACGGTGGGGCTGGTCCACAAATTTAAAGTCGCTGAGCGAGCTATGGAGAGAGCTTTGCCAGGGCGGTCGCACTCCGCAACAAGTACAAATAAATTCAAGGACCCAATATTCGGGTCCGTTCAGTCGAGTGTGAAGCGTGCGCTCGATGAGTCGCGCGCCTTATACTTAGCGATAGAGCACCTACTTACGTAAAGTTATTGACAAACTTTATTCGTGTTTTAATTATGAGTACCAAGAAGAAAGCTAGAAAGTATTGCATAGCATTCGGCTGTTTGAATAGTGATAGAAATGACGAATTGTCATTCTTTACGCTTCCAAAGGATATTGAAAGGTAATAAATTGTAATACCTATAATAGGTCCTAGTTATGTAGTTAGATATTTATATTTTTTTATTACGTAGGTTCCTATAGTTTTATGTTATTTCATTTGTGTTCCATACCGAAGCTACGCATATTTAAGGTTTTCCGCGCAGAAATAAAGTCTTTTATTAAATCGATCAACGTAATTTTATAATTGATTATAGTAGGTATTGTTGATCGGAAAATGAATTACCGTGCTGACTTAGTAAGTAGCCTACATACTTTTAATACCTTTTATTACGTAGGTAGTAATTTATTTTTCACTCATTAAAAAGCATGGAATTCAGACAGGCACCTTTATTCATCAAAGTGCAATACCTATAGGATATAATCATAATCAACCAACGACACGTAGGTAGGTATCTCACTAAACTTATCGGCGTTCTGAAAACGGGATAGGTAGGTAGTAAAAATGAGGTAGTCGGTCTATTCTGATAAGAATGTAATTGTATGTAATAGAACTATTTTAATTTATAATAATAACTAATAACATAATACATTATTACTTATTTATTCTGTTACAATATCTAAGTCATAACATATCACAGAATAATTAGTAGTACAAGTACCTAGTCATATCTTAATACAACCCTACCGAGCGAAAAAGGGACAGAGCGATTCTGAAACGGTTAGAGCAATGGAAGTTCTCGCGCGTTGTGATACGGTGCATTCTAGCCTGCACGCGGTGGGCGAGCGCCTTCTAGGTAAATATAATTGAAAGCTCGCAGCCCCGTGCGAGTTAAATTGCACTTTATAGCGTTGTAGCGAGAGTCGCTATTTATTTAAATGACTTTACTCAGTTAGCCTTCTGTACTTGTACTATTATATATTCTGTGGCTTTGCTCAGAGTTTCTCTAAAGGACAGAATCCGAAATGAGGAGATCCGCAGGAGAACTAAGGTAACTGACATAGCTCAAAGAATTATCAAGCTGAAGTGGCAATGGGCCGGTCACATAACTCGAAGAACCAACAACCTGTGAAATATCCTGAAATGATCCATTGGGCCGGCTGGCGACCGGATGTGAGGAACTGATGTATTATTTCAGGGGGGTTCGGGCGTCCCCGCGGTCTCCGCGCAAGTTCTTCAATAGCGTAGTTATGCCTTGACTTCCGTGGGTTAGCCATTCCGACATCTCGTTTGCTATTACTCGTCCAACCTATTCACAAAAACACATCATGAAAAAAGTCCAAAGAAGATATAAGTTAAAACGGCAGATGCACGTCCTCACACTTAAAGTGGATCTTGCGAATATTCGCGGGATTCACTCCAATCTCCAACCGGTCCATTATCATCTGGAGACCTCTAAGCCCCACTTGTTCTTCTTGTCTTGATTTGGGTGCTGGTGGACACGGGCATAGAGAAAATTATGTATGCTTGTGTGTACCGCTCACACAGCGGAGATAGGGGGACGATTTTATTGGTAGACTATCTAGGTGAGGCGGCAAGTGTAGCCCAACAGCGTTACCCGTCTGCTCAATTGGTGTTTTTGGGGGATTTTAACGCCCACCACAAGGAGTGGCTTGTCCCATACAAAAAAACCGACCACGCTGGTATAGAGACGCGGAAGCTTGCTCTGGCGTTAGAGCTCTCTCAGCTTGTGCAGGAGCCGACACGGATACCTGACCGTGACGGTGACACTGCCAACTGTCTCGACCTGTTGATGACGACTGAACCAGACCAATTCTCCGTATCAGTATCCCCACCTCTTGGTAGCTCTGATCACTGCCTGGTTAAGTCCGTCTCAGTGTATTCCCCACCTGATCCTAGCATTAAGGGAAATAAGCGCGTGTGGAGATACAACTCAGCAGATTGCGCGACCCGTCGACTTGCGCGTCTGCTGTTGCAGAGGTAATATAATATTTCATTCCATTCATTGACTCGTCAAGACTCTTTCCAGCAAAGCTCAGCCTTGGTTTGGATCCAGCTGTGGTCATGCTGTGGCTCTAAAGCGTGCGGCATTTCTAGACTGGGCTGATGCTCGAAAGCGCAAGCTTCTGATATTCGGGCTAAGAAGAGAAAATTTAACGTTGCCGCTAAAACCTGCAAGAAGATACTTAGGAAGGCCCATTTTGATCATGTAAGTCGAATTGGGGCCAAACTGGCTTCATACCCCGCGGGTAGCAAAGCTTTTTGGTCCCTGGCCAAGTCGGTCGAAGTAAACTTCTGCCGCCCCTCACTGCCACCATTGCTGAAACCTGATGGATCACTAGCTCACACTGCTGAAGACAAAGCGAATTTATTTGCTTCTCTTTTTGCAGAAGCCTCGCATCTAGATTCTTCTGGCAAGACACCTTCCTGCCTTCCTCATTGCGAAATTCGCATTCGCCAGAACGCTTCGAGCTCTAGATGTGAACAAGACCAGTTGTCCTGATGGTATTCCAGCGATTGTGTTGAAAAACTGTGCGCCCGAATTGTCTCCAATCTTAAAGCGTTTGTACCGCCTCTCTCTTCATTTCAGGTAAAGTTCCGAAGAGTTGGAAGCTTGCCAATGTACAACCAGTACCAAAGAAGGGTAGTCGTGCTGATCCGGCCAATTATCGTCCCATCTCGATTACCTCTTTACTCTGTAAGTGTATGGAGCGTGTCATAAACATTAGGCTCTTGGCATACCTTGACAATGATCTTCTCAGTGACCGACAATACGGATTTCGCCGAAACCGGTCTACTGGGGATCTTCTCGCGTATGCCACTCACGTACTGAGCGAAGCCATAGAGGTGCATGGTGAGGCGCTTGCCGTCTCCCTTGACATATCGAAGGCATTCGATCGGGTCTGGCACGAGGGCCTTTTAAACAAGCTTCCCTCATATGGTTTACCTGTTGGCTTATGCAATTGGATAGTTGATTTCTTGAGGGAACGATCTATTCGAGTAGTCTTAGAGGGCTGCTCGTCTCATCAAATGGCTATCAATGCCGGTGTACCTCAGGGATCGGTTCTCTCGGCTACACTGTTTTTACTACACTAAACTACTGTTACTACTGTTTGTACTTTAATGACCTTCTGAAGCCTGGAACCTTTGGGTATGCTGATGACAGTACTGTAGTTGAGAGATACACTTCCAATGCTCAAGCCAGCTGTGACGCTGTCCAGTTTCAGAGAGAGGCTATGGTAGACCGTTTAAATTTAGCCTTAGAAGCCGTGTCCGATCGGGGCGATGCTAACCTGGTTAAGTTTAATGCTACTAAAACGCAAGCGTGTTTGTTTTCTGCTAAAAAGAGTCCTCTACACCGATCTCCGTCTTTCCAAAGTGTAACAATACCAATAGGCGACCATTTGGAGCTTTTGGGTGTCGAACTCACATCAAACCTGAATTTTGGGTCTTATATTGAATCCAAAGCCAAGGTAGCTGCAAAAAAAACTTGGTATTTTGTCTAAGGTTAGGCGGTACTTCACACCGGGACAGCTTTTGAATCTTTATCAAGCACAGGTCCGATCTTGTATGGAGTACTGCTACCACCTCTGGGACGGTTCTGCCAAGTATCAGCTCGAGTCTTTGGATTCAATTGAGAGACGTGCTATCAGGCTCATTGGGGATGACACTCTGGTAAAGAGTAAGCTTCAAAGTCTGGCGCATCGACGTGAGGTAGCAAGCCTGGCGGTATTCTACAGATTGCACTATGGAGAGTGTGCACAAGAACTGCACAACCTGATTCCCCCATCACTTTTCCATCACCGTACGACTAGACGATTAGCAAAGCGCCACCCTTTCATGGTTGAAATACCTCGCACAAGAACGAAGCGTTACGCTTCTTCATTTATTATAAGAACTGCAAAGGAGTGGAATGCCCTGCCCTCGTCAGTGTTTCCGGTAAATTATAGCCCCGGTGTGTTCAAGTCAAGAGTGAATAGGTATATACTAGGCAAGCGTGCTACACCTTCGACCACATCATCGCTTTCCATCAGGTGAGATCGTGGTCAAACGATTGCCTAGTCCATAATAAATAATAAAAAAAAAAAACCTAAATTTATAGTTACATCCCAAAAAAGAGATTGTGATGTAACAACCGTTTTTCATGGGGATAACAGTTTTCCAAACGGCAACATAAGTTTGTATTGAATCTTCGGTACGCGAGTCAAACTCGCACTTGGCCGGTTTTTAAAAGTTTTTTTTTTTAACTTGCACGGTATGTAGGTATATTGGTTTAGGTCAAATCTTGCAAGCTGAATTACGACCACTACCTCTTATCATAAGGAGTTGAATTTGTAATGTTTGTTCAGATCCAATGACAATTCATTTTTATGGTAAGCAATTAGCTCCAGATAAAAGAACTCTTCAACGGTCAACAGTAAAGACACGAAATTTTGTTTACGCTTTTAATTATGATAGCCCGTTATAAGTTTTAGCATGACATGCTACACTCAGGGTTGGGTCCTGACTACCACTCTTATGACGACGTCTTCCCGACTCCTGATAAATATTGCATTGTCATCAGGTATACCTGATAGGCCAATACGTTATCCACTATTAGCTTGCAAGATTTGACCTAAATATACACCTTAGCACACCATTACCGTGAGCTAAACGCTTGTAATAACATCCAATATACCATCAGATGGTCTACCAGTTTTTTTTCTCAAACGGTAAAATGGTCTGATATAAACTAATTAAAGTCATGATATAGGTCAAACATCGAGTTTCTCGGAACCTGAACTGCTTTAAAATAGTAATCCAAATATTTGTTCGTTTATTGAGATCGCTTGCATAAATATGCATGCGTTGCTCGCCGAAACGCCTACAACCGTGTTTCTTTTCATTGCTGCCGGTTGCACAGACTAAAGCATAAATAGACTATTATATTCAACAAGCAGTTTAGTTTTACTACTTGTTAATCTTTTTTTATCTACGTACTGATTTTTCGCTTTTTTAATTTTCCTTTCATGTCGACTGTCAGTTCCTAATCGCTATTTCAACTTGCATGATCCGTCCATCACGAAATGATTCTTCAGTTAGTATTTTCCCCTTTGCATTATGTATTTCTTCACAGAGTAAAAAGAAAATAGGTGAGATTTAATTATTTGTAATATGGTCACAAATAAATAATATCATGGCTCAAATCACGCATATAGCGAGGCGGACTCGAGCCTTATTTTATCTATACATTTTGATTGCTATTTTAACCACGGAAACAATCGGCATAGCATAGACAAAATGTAAATAACACCTAATTATTATTGCCTTCGTAAACACGAATAGAGTAAAATGTGTTAATTTCTTGCATTATGCATGCACCTAGTTAGCTGTGCGGTACGATGTACCGTAATACTATTGTTTATTACTGGCTGTGCCTGCGGTCAGCGGGAAAATTTTCTGGGATATAAGGATCCTGTCCTATGTGTTATTCCAAAACTAACAGTACCAATATACCAAATTTCATAAAACTTCAAATCAAATAGTTTTGTATCGATTGCTCGGCTTCTACTTATCGGATTGAGATACCAAGTACACCAGTTTTTAACTCAAAACTTAAGACATACACCAATTAAAACTGCATCGCAATTGGTCCAATAGTTTTGTCTTGAAGCGCGAACATACAAACAGACAGACATGATTTAAAAAAAGTTATAGCTCATTTTAAGTCTTCGTTTTTAGGTCCGAATTCGTTTTTAGGTTCCATACGTCCGAATGAAAAAATACGGAACCCTTATAGGATCATTCGTGTGTCGGTCTGTCTGTATGTACGTCTAAAATATACTACAGAATATTATTGTTCATATAAAATCCTCTATCCATATACTTTACAGGTTAAGTTAGAACCGCAAACTTGAAAAAAAAAACCTGATTGCAGATTGACCATTACGCTAAAGTCAAAGCCCGTTGTTACTTTCTTACACATAAAGTATGTTATTGTAAATAGACAAAATAATAGCACTTTTACAAGCCAAAATTGACATCGCATGAATAAGGAGAAAAACATAAATTATTCAAAATAATCAAATCAATAAAATTAGGTAAACTAAGTATGCCTTGAGTTTGAAAAGGAAATTTCCCTTTCATGTGCCAACAGAGTTAATCTCACACTTGAAAAGGAAATACCCTTCTGACACTACGGCCACGGGTGCTTCGAATAGGAATTTCTGTGACCGTGCATACTGTACCGTGTGACATATCAAATGGAAGGGCTTGTTGTGATTCTCATTTTTTTTGTTTTATAATGCTATAATAAATAGTTTTAAAGCTTTTTAAGAAAATAGATGAGAATTTACCATTCTCCGGGGGAAAGTAGCTCAGTAGTAGTAGTTTCTAGTTTCTACGAAACAACTGAGTTTCTACTGAGCTACTTTCCCCCGGGGAATGGTAAATTTTCATAAAAGACCGCCATTTTGAAAAATATGCTCAATCGCGGCCACTGATCAAACCTTAATAAATCGATTGAGGACATCAATACAAACAAAAAATTAGTGAAATTTAGCATGTGTCGTGTTTCTGAGATATTGGACTTCAAATATAGTGTATAACCTACATCAACCTATTTCTTTCTAAGTCATACTGTTTAGGTACTGTTTACAAAATGGTCATCTTTAAGTGCCTACAAAATTGGAGTTAATTTTTTCATTAATTTTATTTCTGATCTCGTGGTATCAAATGGTGACAGTAAAACAAGCGTGACGTGAAAATCACTTATTTTGCTTTGAATAAGGAAACAAAATATTTTTTTGGAAATTAATTTGAAATCCAAAAAAACTATGTTATCTTAAAGTAATTTAATTTAAAAAAAAAACAGAATGTACTCACAGAGACACCCAAAAAGACGTGAGGAATACCCCACCCCGGCACTTTAGATAATTTTGTTACACATTGTATAATTGAATAGGGCAGTAAAGACTTTTAAATAAAGAACATGAGTACTGTTCCTTAGTTTTACGTGACCAAAGAGATCAACCGAAAAAGATAATTGTATGACGTTACATCATGTAAAAAACATCACAAGATCGAGTAAAAACCGGGGACTCTTTCCAGTTTATTGCAAGCCACTCTTACTTTGTATATCATTGGCTACACCATCCACAGTGGGTTGATTATTTCAGGTGAAGGAGCTTCATCTGTATTGACGACGTATAAGGCATTGCGGATAATTAAAAACTGATCTTGAGGCATTTGGTTGCAGATTACCTCCAGTTTTTATTCAGATCTCCTATACATTGGGACTCTGGGGTAGTGTGAGTACATCGAATGATGATATGAATGGAGAAAACTTTGGCTATATAAACTGCTGTAGTTTTCAGTTCTCGCCCTCTTTTCCTGAGATGGTACATGTTTGTACATTTCAATATTTCTTCGTAAGACTCTGTGTCAAAGTAGTCAGTAAAATACTCCATTGGGGACCTCACAGTAGACACTGGCAGAGAGGGATAGTCATAAGAGGCGTCATGAAAACGTGCCTTTTTCCAGACTCGTTTGCGGTAACAGGGCTTGTAGATCTTTGGCGCTGAGAAGCTGCTATTGCTGACGCAGGAGTAGATGTCCCAGGCTCTGGCTCCGGCAATGATTCGGCTTCAGGCTTCAGCTCAGGGTAGACTTCATCCACATGAAGATCTTCATCGAAGTCTTCAATATTTAATTGATTTCCTACGCCTAAAACTTGCAAAACCTGTCCATATTCCTAAAAGTGAAGAAAAAACCTGTTATTTACTAAATTTAGGTAAAAAACAACAAACAAAAGCACCCCTATTCTCGAACAACATTTTGAACATACAACCGAAGCCACACGATAGTAGCAGTAAAACTTTGCAACAACATAGTACCTAAACTGCAACGAAATACAAAAAAATAAAAAAGTCAAAGTATGCAGCACGTATGTGCACGTATTTTAACTTGTAATTAAATAATAAACCATAACAAATACTTAACGAATAATACCAACAAAAAAAGCGTACCTGTGGCTATGAGCGGGACAAAAAAAACAAAGCCATCTTCCAGTCCGGCTCAAGGTCGACTGACGTCCCGCACTCTGCCCCTATATTTTTTAGCGTAAACAACACTCTTCTCACGCACTATCTATGCCGGTTGCGTTCACGAAAGGCAAATAATTCGGCGCGGGATTTTTTTTATAGTAAAAGTCACGCTCGTGTCTCCCCAAGTGTAAAGGGGTAAGTCTATGGTCTTAAAAAAACAAAGAAAATCTCTTAATATTGTGAGATAATAGTTTCATCGTACGGAAGAATATATTATCTCCACGTCAGTTCAACTCGCAATGGACCGTTTTATATTTTTTTTTTTTTTATTTTTTTTTTACAGACATTTTGTTACTTACTACTTTATGATAAATAGTTATAGATTAGATAAACACTACAGATTAAACCTGCCTCGTATACCTAATTAGCTGTACCCAACATAGCAAGAAACGAGCAGGTGGACACACCTTGACCGGCTTCTACTTAGGTACGTACAGCAGCTAAGCATACAGTGAGACATACACATATCCATCAGAGCTTCCCTTTGATGACGAAATAAATGGCGCTTTGCAAACATAGATCTTCAATTAAATTGATGCTTAAACTTTAATTAAAGTACAAGTGATCTTGATTCACACTTACATGTTTGTAAATATAAGTTATGTTATTATTAATTAGCACTGTAAGGTCATCTTCATACTAATAGCACAATCAGTAAGCAACCAGCGGCTGCGATTTCAGTACGTGCGATTGGCGTAACGCGTGACTACGCACGTGAGCCACGTATCGATGTTTTATCAATGTCGGGATTCGATCTCGTGACCCTCTCGTTAAGACTTAAAGATTCAGTTTGAGTCAGCTGTGCTGAGTTTGTCGCTGTAAGGGCGATGCGAATCGTAGCTTTCGAACGAATGGACCGAGCTAGCTGCGGTTTTTTTTCTGTTCGATAGCTGATGTGATGGAGATGGTTCTTAGATATATGGGGAGGTGAGAAAAGGGGGTGAGGATCGTAGCTCCCAAACGAATGTACCGATTTGGATGCGGTTTTATGTTTGAAAACTGATGTGATCGAGATGGTTCTTAGCGATATGGGGGGGGGGGAGGAGTTGAGAAAAGGGGGGTGAGAATAGTATTTTCCAAACAAATGGACAAATTTAGCTGCGGTTTTTCATGTTTCAAAGTTGAGGTAAACAAGAGGCTTCTTAGCTATAATGCGGAGTGGGAAGTAGGGGGGGGGGGGTTATATATTTTTTTTTATTTGTGTTTTTTTTTTTAAATTTCAATGTTTGATTGAATGTTTGATCTTCTTATACATAGCACTGTCTAGCTATTAATCCTCAAAGCTCGGAGCCTCAAAGAGTAGGATCCAAAGTAGGCATTTACGTACTAATTGTCAAGTATAGTTATATTAACTTGATAATCTTTGACTTTCATCATTCTTGTCATGAATATAATGATGTATATGATGACTATGAAGTATGTCTGTTGACCTCTGGTGTCAGAGTTCATCAGGCTGCCCAAGAGCATACGGCTGCCACACAACTATGCACAGCAGTATTAATATGACATTATGATGAAAAGAACATCATTAAATCAATCTCTGATCTTCATAACCAAGGCTGTTAATAACTAGATTGAAAGCTAAAAAAACACGCCTGCCCTGCCAAAAAATAACTTATGCCAATAAATTATATCCTGTTGGAATGTGCTTATCAAGGTCTTTAATTTGATACCCATATTGTAAAATTAGAAGTTATTTTTTTCGCCTTTTGAAATGGAGCCGTATTGTTTATCTTGAAAAAATTGTTTATTTAAAAAAAAAAACATGTTATTCGGGGGATGTAAAGATTCTAACGATACCCCATACGTCTAAATCGGTTCAGGCATTTAAATTTATGGTGGAATATAGAAACTCACAAACATACATGAATCCTAAAAACATTACACTCCTTTTTTTGGGCATTTGTGTAAAAATGGCTAAACACCAAGAGGTCTGGTTTATCCCACGTTATTAAGAATCTCCTATCTAATTGGAATCTGCTAATCAACTTATTAATGAATGGTGCTGTAAGCGGCACCGTTCATCAACTGACGTGCTTCTTGTAACGTTATGTATATCGTGACGTCACATTAAATCACCGCGAAAGTTTTGATCCTTGCTTTTTTATTGCCATTTGATTACGCTGTTGCTACAGCGATAAAGTTAATTACTTTGCTAATTGTTTTTGTCACTGGTCTTAAGATAGCGCGTTTTCGGTTTAAACCCACAATGAGTTTTTAATCATTACATAGAGAAAAAGTCTTCCTAATTCAACTTTCAGTCATGTTCTTTGTCTTCTTCTTTTTTTTTTATTGGATGGCTTCTGCGGAGGCACTGGCCTACTAGCAATTTTGCCAATGTCAAGTGTATTATAGTTTAAAGTAATGTCACGTCACAGTCAATTATTGTCAAAGTCACGAATCAGTAAAATGGTGGACATTTACTGAAACTTCCGAGGGAGATTTGGAAAAATCACAAAATGCCATTTATTTCTGCGTTTTATTCTTTTGCCCGCACTCGTGCACGTTAACGAACACCTAATGGTTAATATTCCACCAATATTACACATTAACACTCGAAGATACACAAGATTGAGAATAAAATCTAACTCTACATCACAACATTTTGAATTTTTTCAAAAAACCCATGTTCTTTGTCAATCCTTCCCAGGGTTTAAGTGTCATTCTCATTATTATGACATGTTAAACTCTTTGAGGAACTTTCTTGTTGTTTCCATGTCGTGCATTTTCCTGCTGCGTAGGTACGTTTTTTCCCCCTGAATTTTTAGTTTAGCCAATTTCAAGGCTGCCTGGTCTTAGATTACAATATCGGGTACAAAGTCCGTATAATACCAGCCCTTCTGATCTTTGTACTCGATCCGATATTCACTAATTCAATAATTTGTAATTAAATTATCTTTTATTTGTAAGCTGATAATCTTTTTTACGAATACTCTTGAATCCGGTTGGTTATAAAAAAGATTTATCATAAAGATATATGGAATTAAATCATTATACATAATATCTGCAAGCGCGTGCCATTATTTATCGGACTCTCTGTATTATCTAAACTAATCTGTAATATTTTAAGCTACTTTGGACGATTGACATTGCAAACAACCTTTTTGCGCCACAAAAATCAATCAACTGGCTTTTAGACCATTAGTGTTGAGGTGATAGGCAGAAAGTTACACTTATCTATCACAAATCCATACCAATATATAACAGTGAAACGTTGTCTGTTTGTTTGTTTGAGGAGCTTTCACGCGATAACGGCTGGACGGATTTTGATGAAATTTGGAATGGAGATAGCTTATACCCTAGAATAAAACACAGGACACTTTTTATCCCAGAAAATTGTAAGTTTCCACGGGAAAACAGTTTTTTTGTTGTAGACACACTGTAAGGAACGGTTGCCATCACAGAATGGTCTGTGGTTGCCATGGAAACGAAATAACAAGTCTGTCAAAAAACATCAAGAGGTGCTATACCTACTTTTGCACTGGTGTTTAATATCCTAGAAGAACATTTTTCGCGATAAACAGTAGTCCGCGCGGACGAAGTCGCGGGCGGGAAAACTAGTAATATTATATTTTCTTGATGGGTTGTCCTGAAAGACCGGCGCAAAATCGATGCACTCGAAATGTGGTGCTGGCGGCGACTGTTGCGGATCCCTTGGACAGCGTTTCGGACTAACGTCTCGATTTTGGAGGAATTAAAAATCAATGAGAGATTATCGTCGACTGTGCAGATACGAATCCTCAAATACTTCGGACACATTGTTCGAAATGAACACTCCAATGACTTGTTGTCCAGGGACAAATGGAAGGCAAGCGGTCACGCGGACGATCACCCACGCGTTGGACAGACCTTATAAAATCTACAACACAAACCTCTATAGTCCAATATTCCCGGGACGCTGAGGACCGCAACAAATGGAGGCGCATCGCGGGGGCTGTTGTAGCCAAAGAAAATGCATCGTCGTCAACCACGACCACTCTGTCAAGAGTGTACGACTGAGGGGGAGTCCTGTTGCTGCCCTAGATGTTGATAGACTTTGATAAGTAGATTAATTATTAGCCTTCTTTGTTCACTGGTGTGTTTCTTATCGTCTTAATAGAATAATCTTGATTGAGTAGGTAATAAGTAGGTACGCGATAATTAGATTAAAGTTAGTCGCAGTGTTGAAAGTTCTTGTATTGTTGAGTTGTTGCTGTATTGTTCTTAGCCTAATTGTTCAATATTGCTACTTAGAATCCAACGACACCGGGTTTGGTCCTAGGCTCGGCACCAATGATTTTTTTAAGATATGTGCGGTTTTCCATCGCTCTGTGCTTCAAAGGGCACGATAAGGTGTCGGTCCCGGCTGTTATTAATTAATAGCATTCGTTAAGCCATGTCAGAGGCCCGCGGGCGGCCTGACAAACTGACACCAGAGGCCAGCATTACCTCATACGACAAACTAATAAACTGATTTATATGTATCATCATAATTAATTACAGTAGTCTATTACTTGACTGATTTGGCTATAAAAATTCTTCTTACGTAGTTTGAGAAAATTATCATTGTTCAGCTTTTTCTATTTTAAATGAAAAGCTTTTATTTAACTTCACTTGTATCTATATATGTATGTACTTATCTATGTATGTTTTCTGTCTGTCCTGGAATCTTGCAATTCAAATTTCGAGCACTTCCCGATTAGCTATCTGGCTGACACTTTCAGGGTAGCTCACAAACCGATGACAATGCAATAAAAATTAAAAGTGTAAAATGTAAAAAGCCAAAAAAAATAATTAAAAAAAATACTTTTCAGTTACAAATAAATACCTTTTTTTTATTATTCGTATTATTTATCAAGTAACGCTTATTTGGCACTCTCGTGATTATCGATTTAAATTCTATGGTCTAAGATATAAATACTCAATTGCCTTGATTACACCAACGATGGGGTCTCCTGGTCTTTTTGTGCCGTGATAATATTGCCATATATGAAATGTTTTTATTTTTCGCGACACATAATAAAATAATATCGCTGGCATTCAGTTGAATATAAATGCTATGTCGGTGCCAAGAAGGTTTAAAAAACAGACGGAGTCTGCGCCGCCAAATCAAAAGTGAAGCACCCAAGTTATTCCGATCTGCTCGTACACACAAGCCTCACGCACACTCTTACACCCTGATATGCCGATCACATCGCAGCAAGATCTCAACCTTATTAGTCGTGTTAACTCTGTCAAGTTCTTACAAAAAAAACAAAAACAATGCAGTCTTTTCTTATGAAATTGTGTATCAACCACAAAATATCCATTCACGCACACATCACGCAGTCGCTGTTTGCTATGCTTCACTCATTTGTTTGGCGGTGTAGAATCTAATTTTTTAAATCTTCTTGGTTGGTCTATGCCTAGATAACTAAGATCACCTACATTTATTTCTGCTCCCAAGTAAAAGTTCCTTTAGTTTTTCCGATCCGGTTTCTTGGTTCCTTCAACGTTAATTGGTTACGACTCCTAATTATGTCGTACATCGGATGCTCCTAAATTATACGCTAGACCAGCATCGGTATTGGATCTAGTCCAACCTGATTATAATGTATTCGTGAGGTCCGACATGCACGGAGTTTTTTGCCGCTTGCTCTACTCTGTGAACTGGAAAGTGTGCTTATTGTAGATATTATGTTGTATCCTCAATGTTAATACATTTGAATGCAAATATAGGTTGTGAGACAGAAGCAAATTCCATCGTGGAATTGAAACAGTACTCAAGGTTATTTATTGATTTATCTACACTCATATCGTAAAATCCGGATTACGAACTCAAAAATGGTGGCATAATCGATGTTATAATATATATTTTTTACCATTAAAGCACCATTAAGGCTCCGCACCTACGAGGGTTTTCGACATATATTATCTATGGCGGCGCGTGTTAGACCGTATGCGCGCGAATTGTGTGTGTGGATTTTGGAGACAAAATTTACTTCACATTTTAATTTTATGTGATTTATTATGTTGGTCAAATGTTTAATCCTGATTAAAAATGTGACAAAGTTATGTTAAACATGTGAAAACAGTGTTCGTGAGGAGAATTTGACTCCACCTGGAATGGAACAGCAACGAAAATGACGAACGAGCTTTTGCCAGCAAAATTAAGAAAAGATTACGACTTTATTTTTTTAATTAAAAGTGAGTTCCTATTGCATGAGTGTAGATAAAGTAGTGTATGAAACGGCACATAAGTAGGTATTAAAACAGTCGAATGATACTATTAAAAAACTCGCCTAATGCTCGTTATTTAAACTCACTCTGGTGTTTTAATTCCCCTCACTATGCAACCGTTTCATAAACTACTATTAAATGACAATACATTATTCTTTAATTTGCAAAACAATCATAACAACGCTGATTGCAAAGTCGACGATTCTGAAATAACCGGAAAAACGGCATTTTTTATTCTATTAGTAAAATTTAGTTAAAATTTTTGTGAATACAAATACTTATAAAAATCAGAATACATTTTCATTTTCTGAGAGTTATAGAGAACTCAATTTAGGCATAATTATTATTTTAGTCACTTTATCGTAACAGCTTCTATTACCTACGCAAAATGAGGCTTGCGATTTGCGATACCTCCGGATGGCAATAATTATACTACTAGCTAGATAGTGTACCTTAGGATAATTGTAGTCTTTTAAAACATACGTCGTCATTGTAAAGAAACTTCACATAGAAAATAATGATTGAGTCAACAATTAACAAAAATACGGTCATACGCAAGTCACAGAAATTATAGAACATAAACCTCCATGAGGAAGTACCTAATAACCTCGTGGGAAAATAGACACGTGGGCAAGTAAAAAGAATACGAAGTAAAATCCTATAATACAGGAAATAGCATAGTCGTCTAATAAGCTAAGGATAATTATGCTGTGACAATGTTTAATTTCGTACTAGCTGTGTTGTTATTCCGTGATCAAAAGTACCTACTCGTATAAGGTACAATTTACTAAATTTCGTTCAGCAGTCAAATAGTTTTTTATCGATTGCTCGGCATCTACTCATCGGACAGATACCAAATACACCAGTTTTCGCATCGCAATCGGTCAAGTAGTTTTTACGTGATGCGCGAACAAACAGACACCATTTAAAAAATATATATTTAGTAGCTTATTTTAAGTCACCTAGACCTTTTTTTTTTGTTCATGTTACGGACTTTTTGTTAGTTGTTTCATTATTAGAATTAGCTGGTTGGTTGGTTGGCTTTGCCCGCGTGTTAATTTTTCAAGGATATAAGCATTCTATGTGTTATTCCAAAACCAAAAGTAGGCATTAAACTTCGTTATGACGTCAAATAGTTTTTGTAGATAGCTCGGTTTCTTCTCATCGGGTTGATATGTTTTAAGTCAAAACCTAAGCTATCCAACAGTGAAAACCGCATCGCAACCGGCCCAGTAGATTTTACGTGATGCGCGGACAGAATGACAGACACGATTTAAAAAATGACGTATTATTCATGTTCAGTAGGTAGCTTATTTTGAGTCTTCTAGAAACAAGACTATTTTTTGAAATTATCTTATTTGTACAGACTTTTTGTTACTTAACGATTTATTGTAAATATAGATAGAAGAAGTCTTGTATTGTTTTGCCCTTAAACCTGTCTGGTTCACTCATCAGATCAATAAGGGAGCTGTTAGAGCTAGACAATCATGATCGTTTCAATGATTGATTGAGTTAGCCGTCTAACCTCCCATTCCTATAAAAGTGAAACGAGTCAATTTTCCAACGTCTCGTTACTTTTTGGCGTTTTTTGTATGGCGTTTATGTCAAAAGCTGACGGACAGTGGCTCGTTTTAAGATACAGGCCAAAAATCAGTCTTACCTCTCAACACTGACCCACACTTACACAACCTTTCTTCAATACTAGGGGAGTACATCAAACGAATATAAACTGAATCTAATATTCTCACTCACCGTTTCACCATACCAAAATGCGACGTCTCCACTAAATACGAAAGCGGAACAGCTTAGAACGACTGCGACAAAGTCCTGGAAGCTGATGACAATACCAGCAACTCCTCTTTGTTGCATGACCGGCAATCGGTCGAGACCTATCAATTACATTATAGCACTGTGTGGCAATTGTCGGCTACGACAACAATTGTACGGCGTTTATGGCCACTTGGTCGGTATCCTGGAAACCGAAGCCATGATGGGCTCGGACATGGAATGCTGTTATTTTTTCTTTGCTTGATATAAGAGGTGTAATAGTGTAAATAAGAAAAAATGTTTAATATCAAAAAAATCGTGGGGTGCATGGGTCAATAGTTATAAATATTTCATTGACAGATATGAGAAGCACCCCACGCTTTTTTTTAAATGAAACATTTTTTTCTTATTTACACTATTAAAATTTATTTTCTATTTTTTAGTTTGGTTTTCTATATAAAGCGTGTTTTTTAGTTTTTTTAAACTATTATTTACTTTCAAAATTATTACTTTTATTATATTTTTTTTCCAATTATTGCATTGTCATCGGTCTTTGACAGGTGTGCAAAATTTGAATGAAAACTGACCGTTTAAAGTGGGTCAAAATAGCGTCCAAAGGAGTCGGTTACAAACATACAAGTGAAGCTAATATAAAGCGTATAAAAAGAAAGACTACAGACGACTTAAAAACCGCCTCATTTCGATTAAAAATAGTTTCTAAACTAACATTCTAAGAACTTTAAATAAA
The DNA here is from genome assembly GCA_946251855.1 of Alsophila aescularia. Lineage (NCBI taxonomy): Eukaryota > Metazoa > Arthropoda > Insecta > Lepidoptera > Geometridae > Alsophila > Alsophila aescularia. The sequence continues at coordinate 7,613,269 of OX276383.1, read as the reverse complement.
GAAAAGATAACTATAATTTTAAAAATAGAAGCGTTTACGACCTTTTTTTTTTTAATGATTTTTTTTCATATTTTTTTTTGTTTTTTTTTCCACTTTTTACTTTTTTTTTTGTTTGTTTTTTGCTTTGTCGTCGGTTTGTGTGCAACCCTAAAAGTTTCAAGTGAAGTTAAATAAAAGCTTTTAAAAAAACAAAGAAAAACGTTTATTTAACACTATGTATATAAAACTATATGAAGAACTATTTAATTCTATGTAAGCATATAGAATTAAAGATAGAAGTAACAAAATAATAGATAAACTTTAATAAAAGTAAAAAAAAAATTGTGGAGTATCTATGGTAGAACAGATCGTAAGCTATCATCTATACTTATAATAAAACTATAACGGGTCCAATTCTGTACACTGAAGATATTTAGAATTTATTTTTTGGGGCGTACTCTAAATTCGATACTGAAGCCAAAACTGTTTCTTTTTTGTTTTGTCTGTCTTTCAGTATCTTGGCTAGGCATCACGCCGAAACTACTGAATGAATTTAAATGAAACTTGGTATGATTTGAGTTCATACTACGAGGTAGGACATTACTTTTAATCCCGAAAAATTAAAGGGTTCCCGCAGGATAGGCGTTGAAAGTTATTTAAAAGAACCCGTATCACGCTGAAACTACTGAATGGATTTTTTTGCAACTTGGCACAGTCATAGTTTATATTATGGGTTAAAACTAATTAAAAAAGTTATTGTAGTACAAAATTATGTTAATTTTGAAGTAATTAATATCTGCACTTATAATAAAGCAATAAGTACGAAAAAGTCTGTACAAAGATAATTAAAAAGAAGTGGTATAAGGTAGGTACTTAAAATAAGCTATAGAACAAGTTTTTTTTAAATCATGGCTTTCTATTTGTCTGTCTGTTTTTTCTGTTTGATTCTTTGTTTGCGCATCACGTAAAAAACAGCTGGACCGATTGCGATGCGATCATTGTTGGATGACATAAAAACTGGTATATTTGGTATCTCAATGCGATGAGTAGAAACCGAGTAATCGATAAAATCTTTGATCAAATGTTGGTATTTTGGTATAGTACATAGAGTACTTTTAACCTAGAGAAATTACCACGCGTGCGAAGCCGCGGATACAGCTAGTAAATAATAAAACCTTGTTTTTGAGACAACTTTTCACATTTATACCATTTTTTACATCATTGTAAACATTTAAAATAGAAAGTTATTACTATCTAAAGCGATGATAGTTTTAACGGTTCTAGTGCAACATAGAATCCAACGATACCGGGTTCGATCCTAGGCTTCGCACCAATGACTTTTCTAAGTTATGTGCGTTTTCCATCGCTGCGTGCTTCGGAGGGCACGTTAATCTGTCGGTCCCGGTTGTTATTGATATTAATCAATAACAGCCGGGACCGACAGATTAACGTGTTAGATTGTCAGAAGCCCTCGGGCGGCTTGACAAACTCTGACACTAGGCCAGCACTACCTCATACTTACGACAAAAAAACAAACATTACTATCTCAATAGGTATTATTTTCACTGTTAGAAAAATCTATTTTGACATGTTTTTATTAAGTCACTTTCTTGTGTCTGTCGTTCCGGGTGGAATCATGCAACTCACATTTCGAGCACTTCCCGATTAGCTATCCGGCTGAAACTTTCAGGGTAGCTCACAACTCGACGACAATGCATTTAAAAAGTAAAAAATGTATTAGTAGATTAGTTTTTTAATCTACCGTTGCTGATTGTTTGTATCTGGTAGGCTTCTACTTCTCTCTATTTGCCTGATGGCCTCGAGTAAATAAACTAAGCTACGGTACAAAAATCTATACTTACTTACTTTTGACGACCCAACCGGTCGCCCAGTGCCACAGAATAAATAATAGTACAAGACAGTGGCTAGAAATCATAGGTACGAAATCGTACGGTCGCGGGTTCAAATCCTGCAAGGTGCAATCATTTGTGTGATGAGCAGAAATGTTTGTATCCGAGTCATGGATGTAATATTCTCATCTATGTATGTTTATCCGTTATCTAGTGCCCATAGTACAGGATATCCTTGTTTGTGGCTAGGTAATTGGTGTGGAAATATCCCGAATATCTTTATTTATTTATTTATAATAAAGTAGTAGGTAACAATGTAAAAATAAGATAAAAAAAGCCTCAATTACTTAAATTTTGCTGCTGAACAATAATATATTGTTTTTAAATATCGTGTCTGTCTGGATGTTTGTGCCTGCATCACGTAAAAAGTAATGGAACGATTAACCATTACTTTTTACGTGATGCATGTTTGATTACGCGGTTTTTACTGTTGGATAGCTTAAGCTTAATTTGGTATATGCACAGACCATAATATGGGTATTTTAGGTCCTGGAATAACACAACAACTACTACTTTTACCAGAGAGACAATAAAATAATACTCCAGAGAAATTATAATGCGGGCAAAGCCGCGGGCACAACAATTATTGGAATCTAAAAAAAATTTTATTTAGAAGTGGAATTTTGTTTACTAAAAGAAACGGGGAGATATGGTTTCGCTAATAAAACAGATGTTTGGTAGTCGTGCACGTTTCTTGTTGTATCAATAATGAATTTGGTAGTCGAGCGCAAGAATGTTTTAACAAGACATAAGATCAAAAACAAAAAACCGAAAACTTTAAATAGCCTACGAATACTCTTGCGATGAAAAGGAATCGAATGATACCTCGCTTGTCAAAATCGGACCAATAGGGGTGACGTAATGGTGGAACATCCACAATCCACATACATATCATACATATCTACATACACAGCCTTCCCTTGCTTCGCAGTGGTCAGGTAAAAAAGGTTAAACATTCTTGGTCGTGCGTATGTTATCGTTGCAATAATAAGAATTTGATTGTCGTGCTTATGTATTTTTTGCAATAATTTGAATTCGGTAGTCGTGCGTATGTTCTTTGTTGCAATAATATGAATTCAAACTTATCAGTAGATCCTAATTCAGATACTTTGGGCGTATCGGACCGATTGCAATGCGGTTATCACAGTTGGGTAAAGTCTGTGCTTGTCCGAAACGCACTTGGACGGTTTTTCTTTTGTGTTTTCATTCATGCAGTGGCCCAAGAACATGTGTTTTTTTCGCATTTATGAATGAAATGTGTCCACGTGTCAGGCGAAGGCTCAAGAGGTCCAAAGGGAGGTGATGACGTCAATGCGCCTGAATGTAATTTTCCATTGTTTCTTTTGTTCCAAAATCAAATCGCTACCGATGCGGCGACACGGTGCTACTTGGTAATAGATCGGTAAAGAAAATATATATGATGAAGCACACGCTTACATTACGTGTGCCACATAGCGCTTCAGTAGTGCGTCGTCCGTGCGCAAGAGTCGACGCGTCGCGCGCCCGCGTCCCTTTCCAACGATCGTATTCGACTGTGTTATATAAATTTTCACATTCTTTCGCCGTTTCAATACCACGAACCGTATCGGAGTGCTCATCGATAGACATTTTAATTCGTGCAAATAACATTCCTTAGTGCTGTCAGTTATTATAGTCTAGTATTTTGGTAAGACAACTTAAATACACCTGCCCTATGGTACCGTCGATCATTTTGTGGAATTAAAAAACATAATTAATCGATTTCACTTTCTGCGCTGTTGAGCTAGTTATATGTGTGTCGGGTGTGTTTTAAGCATACCTGTCGGTTGCATGAAATCTAATATCTTGGTCGATATTGGTAATCAGATCACGTGGTTGAGTTATAAGAGTCTCAGCCTGATTGCTTTTCTTTGCCGGCTTGCTCTGTTCATTAAGAATTCTGCTTGTTCTACTATGACTGTATACCCTGAGCTACCATCTGTTGGGATCTGAATTTCGTAGGCAGCGATATAGATGTCCTAATTTAGGCTTCCTTAGAATTTTCTATTATCCAATCGTTAAGGGACAGGACAATAGAAGAAAAACCTGGTGGCATCAATGAATAATAAGTTAGCCGTGTCATGTCACGAGAACCAAACATGTGTGCCAAATTTGAGCTCGATAGCTTGAGTGGAAGTGGATGAAATATTGATTGCAAAATTCCAGGACATACACATGCATACAAGTGAAGTTAAATAAAAGCTTTTAGAATTGTGTAAACCTTTGGATATATGAAATAATCAGCTTCAACATTCAGTTATGTTCATTGGCACGGGCCCTAGGAGAGGCCTGATAGAAAGTTCAATATTATACTACCGGATTCGGAATACATCATCAGTCTATAATTTAAGGCACTTCTTTTCAAACCCGGAAACTTAAGATGTTCATGATCTAAACTCATTTAAATATTGTGCAACTATTAATATACATATTCGAAGGTTATGTGGCTGATTATGAATAGTATAATTAATGTTATAGTGCTATTTACATTATTATGCGTTTTTTAAGTGCTGACATTCACGTATCCCTGTTCGTCATGGGTGTCCTTTATTTGTATTCATAGTACTTTTGAAGGTGTTTTATTAACATTTTCTAGTCTGCTTTAGGCATCATCATAAATAGTACTCAGTCACTTTATAATTATATTGTTTAAAAATCATTTGCTGAAAAAAATAATTTTAATTTCAAATTTATAGTAGAAGGCCGAGCTGTAAGCGAAGCCTTCTGTAATAGAGGACCTGCAATTGCCCTTTCCGTCGAGACTTGTACCTAGTCTTGCCATAAATATTGTTACAAGAGGAAAACATCGTTTTTTTTTCTATTACAAGAAACTTTTTATAACCGTAGTGTGCGTCAGTTTATACATTAACTTTATAGCATTTAAAAAATATGCACGTAAACTAACGCACACTGCAGTAATAAATGTATCATGTAAATATTTAAAAAAAAACATTATTTCTAACAATATTTATGGCTTTACTGTGTATAGTGCTTTTCTCAAATAATGTACGAAGAAATTAGCAATAAAAAAATAATTGTTATCAATTTCTGTTCCAAATATAGTAAAAATACTTTTTTTTTTTATAATAATCTTCTTCTGTTGGCTTTTCTTTGTATTCTCTTTGAAATACAAAATAGTCCCGAGCATGTTTGAGAAAAAATACTAATTTCGCCTACAAACAATGGATAGTTTTTTGTTAAGGGTGCGGGTTGAAGACCTTTGGCCTACCAAGGGCCTTCAACCCGCGCTCCGGGCCTTTTTTTGCAGCACCACAGAAAAATTCAAAAAAATTGAATTGCTGTGCAATAACGAACTGAAAGCTAAATTCGAGGTCTTGAATTTTACACCGAATATATCGATAAAAATTACATAAAATACATGAAATTAAAAAATATGGCCAAAAAATATTTCTTTGTTTGGGAGCACATTCGGAGAACATGTCTTTTAGAATAAGTCATTCGGCGAATAGGTCTTCATTTTAATAGTAAACCGTTTTGCGAATAGGTTCAATGTCGACTAAACCACATTATGTGTGCCGGCAGCTTTCTTCTCGCATGAAAAATGTCCAAGATAAGAACAAGAATAACAGAAAACACACGCAGAAAGGTAGTTTGCGGGACGTAACAACCAAAATAAAACCTGATATCGGCATACTCGTCACAAATAAACGATTCAAACATTGTATCGATCCAAGTTCCTATTTCGTTAACTTTATTGATTCAACCAACAAAGATTAGTAATTTAGAAACAAAAATTATTTAGTAACTAGCTTTCCCGTACGGTTTATCGCGAAAAAAGCATCCTTATTCTTCTAGGATATTAAAAACCAATGCAAAAGTAGAACACTAACAGCTCTTGATGTTTATTGACAGACTTGTTATTTCGTTTCCATGCGAACCGTTCCTTACAGCGAGTTATCAACATTTTCCAGTTTTCCCGTGGAAACTTACCATTTTCCCGGATAAAAAGTATCCTGTTTTATTCCAGGGTATAAGCTAATATCCATTCCAAATTTTATCAAAATCCGTCCAGGTGTTATCGCGTTAAAACTCCCCATACAAACAAATAAACAAACAAACAGACAACGTTTCACTTTTATATATTGGTATGGATATTTAAACTTGCTTTTTTATTATTAGGTTATTAAAAAGGTACATGAAATTGATTATATTAGAGGATTACGTGTTGTGGCCCTGTGGGCGATGTAAAATGGATTATTGGTCCTTGCACTGAAAAACGTTGAACATCCTTGGATTAGGCAACCGTTTAACAACGATATCACTTGATGTAAAGCGACTATGTGGCCAGAGATGTAGCACGCTTGTCTAGTAGATCTGTCACGAGGCGGTCCTAGGGTTTGTTCCACTAGCCCAGGGACCAAACCTCAGTGGACAACATAAAAATACAGAAACAATTAGGAGCACTCGGAGATGTTCATAAACAGAGATCTTGCACTCGACTATTCTATGCAGTCTTCTCCCAATTTAATATATTTGGTAAGAGTGTACCCTTGTGGCTCTAGTATTGTTATTATCACAGACTTTTCGTGCTTCAACAATACGAATCAAAACAACCATGAACGAAAGTACTATCATATATATTCAAAGGACTCCAGATGTAATAAACGTAAAATTTCAGTTTTTGCTAATCCAATGACAATGTGGGAATGACAGGTTATTTGAATTTAGAATTACTCGTAATATAGATAAACTATCAAATTAGTATCATTATGATGAAAGAGGTTTGACATCGTCACAGATCTAGATACCGACTTAGAGCTCTACAACATTATAGTTAGCATATTGATTGTAAAATTGGGCACGAATATTTGGTTTCGTTTGTTCATCACGTATCTAATATTATACATTGTAATATGGATGTTTAAAAGTCACATTCCACAAAACTCTGCTTTGTAGACTCAATTTGCCTACAATGGTCGAATAAATAATTCTGAGCGTTTTGCTGTAACCACTAATTGAAAATTCAACGACTTAATTAAATTGAATTGACATATATATTTTTCTAACGCTATCCATTGGACCCCTATTTTACTTGAGCCTAGAATTGAAATATTATAAACCTACCTTGTTTTGGATATCTAAAGAATAAGGAGGTATTAACAAGGTGGTGATCATCCATATCTACAAATAAATTAATATATTTTACAGACAAATATGTACTTACTACTCACGGATTCATCACGAAATCTCCAAAACTATAAGACTCTTGATTTAAAAAAATACCTTAACCAAGCATCTAGATGGTTGATAAGGAAGGTATTTTTTTAAATTCATCTCCAAAAAGTCTGTTAATGAAAATAGGTTAGAAAGTTTGTATCCATTAGTTGTTGGGTATTAGCGTATTATTATTATTATATATTGTGTGGTATTAGTCTCTCGGTTTACATTTTTACAGTCATGTGGCTTTCATCAGATCTTTGTTTTGTCTTCAGCTGTCATCAGGTTACATCACGTTGTTCACGTTACATGAAAATGTATTAATCATTATGCGCATCAAGTAAAACAATGACATTCATTATATTCATTTCGCGGTCATATTTGTCACCTTTTCAATTTAAATTTCCTCGGTGATTAGCTGGTGCTAAGTGTAAAGCTAGGTATTTACCTACTCAAACTAAAGTAAATATTTCAGTAACCTCTGCTATCTCTTTTAAGTATTATAAGACTAGGCTTTAGCACACGGTCTTCCTCTTTCCTGCATTATTCAGTATATAACTATAAAAAAATACTGAACATTTCAACCTTTTCTGGAGGATCTGTAGAGCAAGGTCATACACACAGACACACAACTGCTTTTATTATATATTCTTGATGTAATTAAAAAAAAAACACTTAGATCTATTTAGTGTTTAATAACTTTAATTCATGATTTATTACATATTACTCACACGCAATTCCGTTAGTTCTTTGTTTCTATTATCAGAATTTTCTCATTTATAATGTTCATCGTGTTTTTCATAACTTATAATTTCATTTGTGTGTCTCGATCACGCCACTGCCATAATTTCGTGCCATTATCACCACGAGACCATCCACTGTTTGCATCATTGAGCTCGTAAACTTAATTCTTTTGAACTGTTGGCCTTAACATGTGATGTGATCTTATCATATACCTGAAGACCACGCCTCCTTGTTCTGACACTTCGACATTCTCATTTCACTTGACCTCTGTAATCTGTCCTGCTGTAGATTCAAAAACAGTTATTTAAAACTCTTAATAAGTTAATTTTATTGCTTCCTTTTGTACGTCATTGGTACTTTTTTACGGTTATAATCTTTTGCTTTAATTTGATATAGTTTCTGATGATATATTATATAGTTTGTGATTTTGTGTTTGCCCTGATCGTACTTTTCCACATCTATCATAACCGATGTTATAGCACGTGGACTTCGCACCAGCGGGTTGTCGGTTTATCAAGCACCAATTAGGTCGTTATTAATTATTGTTTTCACATTGATATCGCATGCTTGCCCAGTGTCAGTGTTATCTATCACGCCAGCGCTTCAACTACACTCAGATGTGCTCAGGTCAGGCGAGTGTACATCGTGACAGCGGTTGCTGCTACCGCTTATTACCACTCCGACTCCTTCCGAGTTCAAACGTGCAGCACCTCGCTGAATTTGAAATCGATTATTTTGTTTAATCCATTTTCAGTGACTGATAAAATTTACTCATAGTTTAGAGGTATAAACAGTTTTGTGCGTTTTCAAAATTAGCGGTCACAGTGATCGGTGCAATTTGACTGTTGTTGGTGATGTAGTGACTGTCGTTGGGAACTGTACGGAGATGGATACGATAGTGAGCGTTTGGACTGTGGTGGAGAATGTGCGCGTGGCCAGCGGTGCCGCGGAACTGGCCATCTTCACCGCCATCCTTTACTGGTTCTTCACATCGAGGTTGGTTATCCAAATTTATTCTTGTTTTATTTTAATTTCTTTTTGTTATTAAATTGCAAATGATTAACAAATTCTGTTGTAGGTAGGCTTACCTAAATCTCAAATAATTTAGTAGTATATTATTATCTAGTTTGTGATTTAATTGTTTTCCTACAGGCTTAACAAAAAAGTAGCCTTTAAAATATGTAACAAAAAAATACAAAATAAATGTAATTCCAAAAAAAGAAAAACAACTTTCAACATGAACATAAACAATAACTTAATCAACAACTTAACATTAAGATTAACAATAATTTAAACTTAAATATATTATGCTGCCAAAACGTCCCGAGATCAAGGATGACTTCTTATAATTTTAAATTAACAGTTATTTAATTAAATTTAATATATTTATTACCTAGGGCAGTGCCTTTCCAGATTGATAGTTATTTCACCTGGATAACGATAATTCTCATGTACCTACAATTGGTATAGTAATTATACTTCTTTTTTTATTTAATTTTGTTGTGTAACAATTTATTAATTAATCCATTATAATAATGATTAACATAAATAGCTGTTGTTATTTAATGTTACTCAACTCCTAAATATTTGTATTTATTCCGGTAAGTCGAAAATTAGTCGTTTGGTTTAAAATAATGTTCACGGATGTTTTTTTACACAAACAAGGTTACGCATTAGTAAAAACATAATACTTTGATGAGAAGAAATGGTAGGTTCCAATTCCTAAGTAATAATTCAATGATATAAAATATATCATTATTTTTTATTTAATTTTATTATTCCGTAAAAAGTAAAGTCGACTTTAAAAATATCTTGAACTTAATCGTTTCGTAATTGCTGCTAAGTCAACCATCGACACATCTTGTCGACGACTAAGAACTCAATTGCTTCGGAAATTAAAAATAAATTAGGGAAACCTTATTTATGTTAAGTATTAAACCTTATTTAGCAAAATTAATTTTAGTAACAAGACATAAGTTCAACAACTAAAACCCGACTACTGTCGGGTAAAAAAACATAGGACACTCTTGCGATGAAGACGAGTCGATTGATACCTCGCTGGTCAAAATCGGACCAATAGGAGCGATGCTATGGTGGAACATCCATATACATACAGACTGTTAAACTCATTACCCATCCCTTGCTTCGCCTTACTCGGGTAAAAAGAAAACAAATGATAATTGTTTGATACTGCTGCCAGAGATGTAGAAAACTAAATATTATCCAAAACTCAGATGCTAATATTATGCGTTAATTTTTTTTAATCATAATTTAAAAATCCCCGACCAAACATATTTTATAATTAACCGTCTTGTAGTACATATTACAATATCATCATAGTTCAAATCTCCATTTTAAAGCGTCTTGATGGCATACACTCGCCTTAGGTATTCTTATGTTACTTATCATTATACCCTCATATACCTAATCGGGTACAAAGGGTTAAAAATTATGTCTCAAGAAAATGTTGGTGCTTTCATATAAAATATATGAACACAATGTTTTTTTTTATTAATTTTATTTGTACCCAGATATCGATTTTCCTCAGAAATACGTAGATGCCGAAGAGTGACCTTCGTAGTACTTGTAGGTATCTATTGGAGACAGATCTTAGATAAACTTGCGCAAGCAAATAGTTAACAGGAAAGTGAATTCTCCTGTTTGTAGATAAGTACTAGGCCAGGAACAAGGATGTTTGCCCAAGTTGTAATAGTTTGAAATAGGAAAATCTTCTGGTAACTGATAATGTACCTCGAAAAAACTTATACGATAAGTATGCCGTGTGCAGCGAGCGCAGAAGTGCGGTGAACTTAAAACCTCTTTCTGATATCATGTAAAAGTGTAAACAACAGCTTTATTTAACGTCACTTGTACTATGTATGCGTGTATCTATGTATTTTATCTGTCCTGGAATCTTGCAATTCAAATTTCGAGCACTTCCCGATTAGCTATCTGGCTGAAACTTTAAGGGTAGCTCAAAAAAAAGTGAAAATGCAATTAAAGAAAACATAAAAAGAGTCATTGAAAAAGAAAATCAAAAAAGAAGCTCGTATAAGTTTAAAAATAATAATTAAGTATTCATATTTTTACTTAATAATAAAATCATAATAGTAAAATACGCGGACAATATACATCTTTGTGCGTTTTGTCCCTAGTATTGCTGATGTAAACTATATATATATCATGAAATTAAGATTTAGTTTTATATTATTGAGTTTTTTTAAGAAAGGCATTTCCTTATTTATACATGGAGGTCTACGAAAAGCTTAGTAGGTACATGGAATACTCCTGTGATCGCAAGCGCTGTGCCAGACAATACAGATACATGGAATACTCCTGTGATCGCAAGCGCTGTGCCAGACAATACAGATACATGGAATACTCCTGTGATCGCAAGCGCTGTGCCAGACAATACAGATACATGGAATACTCCTGTGATCGCAAGCGCTGTGCCAGACAATACAGATACATGGAATACTCCTGTGATCGCAAGCGCTGTGCCAGACAATACAGATACATGGAATACTCCTGTGATCGCAAGCGCTGTGCCAGACAATACAGATACATGGAATACTCCTGTGATCGCAAGCGCTGTGCCAGACAATACAGATACATGGAATACTCCTGTGATCGCAAGCGCTGTGCCAGACAATACAGATACATGGAATACTCCTGTGATCGCAAGCGCTGTGCCAGACAATACAGATACATGGAATACTCCTGTGATCGCAAGCGCTGTGCCAGACAATACAGATACATGGAATACTCCTGTGATCGCAAGCGCTGTGCCAGACAATACAGATACATGGAATACTCCTGTGATCGCAAGCGCTGTGCCAGACAATACAGATACATGGAATACTCCTGTGATCGCAAGCGCTGTGCCAGACAATACAGATACATGGAATACTCCTGTGATCGCAAGCGCTGTGCCAGACAATACAGATACATGGAATACTCCTGTGATCGCAAGCGCTGTGCCAGACAATACAGATGTATTTCCAAAATGTTGCTAAATTTTGTTTTTACCCGACTGCGGAGCGTTATATGTTTGGGTTGTATGAATGTTTATTTGTTTGTACATATCATTGGCGCGTCCTACAGCCTAAACGGCTTGATGGATTTTGATAAATGAAGAAGAAGGAAAACGTTTTTTGTGCAGATAACAAACGATTAAAATACATTATCATTGGATTGAGAGTGAAATGATATACTATATGAATTGTCAAAAAAACTAATATGGCGGCTTGCAGCTGCCATAATTGTAGAAGTATAAACATTAGAAACTGAATATTTACCATGGATACTATTGAATTCCCGATATTGCAACAGTGCCGTAATATAGGAAACTCATTACAAATAGTATCCATGGGCATGGTTTATACTTCTAGTGTTTGTGACCAAGTTAGTTTTAAACCATATGTTTGCATATTGTATTTACGAAGGAACAAAAAATGACCAAAACCGATCGAGTGAGATATCAAAATAAAGGTCTTTATAAAACCATTCCAAAATATATAAGATAAGAAAAACAAAAAAAAAACGATTGCGTACAAAAAAGGCATACAAGCTTTAGATTCTTGGTTTTGAAATATAAGGTACAGTCTTAGGCATTATGCATTTCATTTCTCTCTTGACGGGATCAGCGAACCTGGCGAGCTACGCCTCATGCCTCCAACTGTACTTTATATTTCATAATCAAGGATCTAAATAAAAAATAATAATAATTTTAGTTTTGTTCGCAGTCGGTTTTTTTTAATGTTTTGTTATAATTTATTTTTGTTTAATTTCTAATGTACACATAATAATAATTATAATCTCTTCAATTGCGTCATTCCTTTTGCATTGTATTAATTTTCTACATTGTCTCTTTTTTCATTTGAACTTTTACCTCCCCTTTTTGATTTACATAAGACATATAGGTACTTAACATAACATAAAAGTAACACGTATGTCAACTGTTTAACCTGTTTGCTATTCTTTCAAGTTCTTTGTTTGATTCACTTGTAGGTAAACTTTACTAAAGTTGTCAATCTCATAGTCTATCTATGTGTTGTCTGCAACAAATGTTTGACAGCATTATGCGCGTGTTGTTGCAGTCGCGTCGCCGACATGCTGGAACACGTCGGCGAGCGCGTGGGCGGGTGGTGCGGCCGCGACACAAGCGCGTCGCTGAGGCAGGCGGTGCGCGTGCGCCGCCGCCACCACCAGGGCGACTTCTACACTAAGTTCGACCAGGAGATCGCGGTAAGTTCCCTCTCTTTCTCTATCTTTTCATTAAAACAACAAAGTACTTATTTGGAATCCACATATCTATCTATACTTATAATAAACCAATAAGTACGAAAAAGTCTGTACAAAAAAACTAGTGTACATAAAATACGCTACTGAACGAGAATATAACGTTTAAAAAAATCGTGTCTGTTTGTTTTTCTATATATCTGTTTATTCGCGCATCACTTAAAAACAACTGTACCAATTGCGATGTGGTTTTCACTGTTGGATAGCTTAGAGTTTGACTTAAAAACTGGTGTACTTGGTATCTCAATCCAATGAGTTGAAGTAGAGCAATCGATAAAACACTGTTTGATGGCTAAACGAAATTTGTACGAGTATTTTATAGGTATTTTTGCTCCTGGATTAACATATATGTAACTTTAACCTAGAGAAATGACCACGCGAGCAAAGCCGTGGCACAGCTAGTTAGTAATAATATAGTACAATATGTCATTTTTATCATTCAACATATCGGAGCCCACCTAACGAAGTTTGGAGACCTAAAGTCACCCAACATTCACTCCTTACTCAGTTCTAGCATTTTTATTTTAACCATGTTTTTATTTTAATAACTCGCTTGTTTGTTTGTTTGTCTGTTCGGTACAAAACTTGTTGAACATTTTTATTAATTTTATTTCTGATCATTGATTTTTGAGTTACGTGGTCAAGTTATCACGCCACTATAATTCCCAACGTTTTTTGTTCCTTTATCCATTACCTCATTCAGAATAATATGGCCTGTTGCCTCCTCGAAGTGTGCATGGCCTTGGTGAGGTCAAACAAACGGCTTTGTTGATTATTACATAACTACAAGAGTACAAAGTCAACATTTATTACTGCCTTCGTCCGACATTGCCGTGCTAATTCTAAAACCTATTGTGATAACAAACTAGACTTAGATATTTTCTGGGTGCTAATTCGTCTCTAATTTCTAATTTGCGAAGATTCTTATCTATCTACATTAGCTGCAGACTTAGTTGCATTCAAATTCCTATAAATAAACACGTCAGTGATGTTGATAATTTGCGATGCGAGTCATACAAAAACTGAGTTTAAAAAATGCAACAACAATGGTCTTGCTTCCATTACAACACTTAAAGGTGCCTGGCGCAATTTAACTGGTTACATAAGATTTAACAATGCATGCTGGTCCGCTGACCTGGCTTGGAACGCATTTATTGCTCAGTAGCTGCATGAAAATAAAAATATTTTTAATTAATTTATGAAAGGCTCGCTCTGTAACGCTATGTCGCTCGAAGGTAAAGACTACATTATAGTCTTTACCTTCTTTAAACTATTAAACATGCTTTGACCAATGTACTACAACTACGATTGTCCGGCGTAATTATATGATAATGGGCAACAGGGCATGTCATCAAGTGTGACATGGTCTGTAAGGGGCACCACAATCGCACTGCGTTTGGTTCTCCACGATTAAGCCTTAGTTGAATGTGACTCCTACTGCGGGCGACCTGTGTCCGTCCGTATAAGGACTTCAATGTAGACCATGGGAGATCTCGACCGGCAGGCAGCATTTTTTGCCAGCTAGAGCATCAAATTCTGGTGGAGGTGCTCTGTTCTCTTGCCACAACTGTTATTTGCCTTAACAGCCATACTACAGCCATAGCCATCTTGCAGAAGAAGCCTTAACCCTGTACGGATGTACAGGGTTAAGGCTTCTTCTGCAATAATCTGCATATGGACGTACCTGTTCCAGAAATTTACCGGCCAAGTAATAGTGTGCAAGCATAATAGGCAAATATCACACGTAGCCAGCTGAATTACTGGGCATATGAGACTTAAAAACTAACTTTTTTTTTGTTTTGTATGTCTCATCTCAATTCAAAAATAGTGCGCTGAAATGACTGGTTTTGTCCAAAACATTGTGGTGACACGATTAGCCAGCTAAACTGCTGACTCTGCCTTTACCCAGGATGTACAGGATGTTTTTTTAAGCATAGGAAATGTTTATCGCAACTCGGAAAGGCTGCTTCTTGCACTCCAAAACCAATATCTCAGAGAGACGAGCTCAGTGCAGTGATGCAAAAGATTGTACAATCCACAGTTCTGAATGCCTTTTTCCATTTTGTCTATGCTTTGTTATACCAGTGATGGTGTACAGTGCTTTAGCATACCAGTATTTCATGTGCGAATCAAGTTTCTTCTTGGTCTGCCGCAATACCGTATACAATGTACAAGAACATAACATAATCAAAAGTGTTAAAAAAACAGACTGAACAAAACTAAAAAGAGACAAACATTTAAGTGAGAATGGTTGCTAACCTACTTTAAATCGTTATAGATCGCTATATTGCATTTTGATGACTGTCATGTCTTTTGTAGCACTCGCAAGATTAAGACAAATCGATTGAAGTAAGAATCATCAAATTCGGTCCACGAGCTTGGTCTATATAGTGCCACAAAGGAAGAGACATACATATATAGGCTGATAAACATATTACCCGTCCTTTGCGTTGTGCAGTCTGGTAAAAACTCAAAGTCCTAGTCTCAAAATATTCCTATTGCAACATGGTACAATCGGTAAGCTATTTTTGTTCTAGAACTAGTATCAGTTGCGCAACCCTTCTGTCTAATTAAACTCTCAAATATTCGTGTTGCAACATAATGCAAAGTCTTAAGTTTCGGGCTTTGAGTATTAGTTGCTCGTTTATTACAGGTGGAGCAATCCATCTACCTAACTCCTCACGCGATGTGCTTCACACGAAACGACAATTTGAGTAGTTACGTTGCGTAAAGTGCGTTACAAACGTAGTATCAACTCAGCTATCCTGATCGCCACTTCTCGGAACATCAGATTATCCTCCTACGTCTTTATTGTCCCACTGTAATACCATTCAATTCAAATTTGTCGGATCCAATTTGTCTTTGACCTACAATTACAACAATGACGATATAACCACTGGTTTGGTTGGTGCTTCCTGAATTAATATCATCGGCTCATCAGTGATCTCGATTTGGGTCCTGGAAGCTAACATTACACTGACTACATGACCAAACCTTTGCGTAAACCAGTGTCAGTAGTCACTCACTCGCCTTGCTAACTGGCTATTCATCATCATCATGTCAGTCTTTAGAAGACCACTGCTGAACATAGGCAAAGAGCGCCATGACGAGCGATCTTGTGCCACCTCCATCCCACGACTTCCTACGATGGCTAAAATTTCGTTCGTCCATCGTGTGGGAGGTCTCCCTACACTTCGCTTGCTTGTTTGTGTTCGCCATTCGAGAACCTTTATTCCCCAGCGGTTGTCGGTTCTGCGAACTATATGGCCTGCCCATTGCCACTTCAACTTGCAAACTGAGAGCTTTGTCGGTAAATGGCTATATAATATGTTGCACTGAAACGCAATAGAGTTGTTTCAAAGTTTTTTATTACCCGTGATCATATAGACAAAGTTTAACGTTTGCAGGTGGACTCACATTTTATACAGGTATCTGAGATTTTAGGTACATATCCTCAGCTGCATACCGAGTAGCTTTTTCCCATTGTGAACGCTCTGTATAAAATAGTATTCGGCGCCAGCGCTGACAGATTACTCCAATCATTTCGCCTATAATTCTTGAATACATTTATTTTTGCCACCGTGATGGGGAGCCTTTCATTCAAATAAGAACAATTTAAGTCTCATTTACAG
The DNA here is from genome assembly GCA_946251855.1 of Alsophila aescularia. NCBI lineage: Eukaryota > Metazoa > Arthropoda > Insecta > Lepidoptera > Geometridae > Alsophila > Alsophila aescularia. The sequence continues at coordinate 7,596,507 of OX276383.1, read as the reverse complement.
ACTACAATATCTACCTTCCGGACAACTACATCCAAAACACAATTACAGCTAGATAACTCCAGGAAGTGCCTAGTAAGAAGTGCATTTTTTGGTATTCAGAAATCCATAATCGGCGACACAAATTGCTACCTTGGCAACCGGTTGTCATTTGGATGTCAAAGTTGCGATAATGATGACGACCTCAATTCTTGCGCAAGGCGATTTTCGGACATCGTTATGGCTGGTCCTTGACCTTCGGATTGTATACTAGGTGTATATTATATTATGTGATAGTAGATTCAGTAGCGATGCCTATGAAACGGATGATCTTATTTTTTTTGGCGAAAGAGGTCAACGGAACATTCTGTTTTATCACATTTCCTCAGTGCTCAGCTATAACTTCATGCGTATTGTGATTTTGAAGTTTTTACAAAATAAGGTTATTACTTATTTCATACATTTTAAAGTAATAAAATAATATTAGGAAATAAATAAGGTGTTCATATTTTTATTTCGCTATATCAAACTGACATGTGCGTAATTATGACGTATAATTTAGGTGCGCCTGAAATTATATTGTTGAAATAATACTGCATTTTAGGTGTTTTTTCATGCCCCCCTCAAATTATTAATATTTAATGTAATAAATATTAATAAAATTATCAAATTAATTTGAAGTCACCAAAATATGGCCAATACGTGTTTGAGTTACTGATATATCGCTGATTTACAGCTTCTTGCCGCCAAGACAAATTTTTACGGTTCCTCAAGAAATCAGATGTATTACCCTAGGGCAACTCTTATTGTCTTTTTAGTTTATTTTAGTGAATTTATCCATCTGTTTCAGATGGACTATTTAGACGTTGGCTGTTTTTTAAGAAAAGATGATTTAGTGTGATAACTAAGTATTCAAAGTTCTCTTAAAAGCATTATCTTTCCATAAAAGTATAATTTGCAGCTATTATGCGCCTTTTTAGAGTTATATGTGAACAACAAATGTTTATATGTGATAAATGGATCTTGCAAAAGTATATTTGCAACTTTTTAGTGTTATTGTAGATTTCTTATGTTATTTATGGCGCAGGCGTTAAGGAAACACCGATATACGATAAATTTCTTGCATATCAGCTACGGTATGTTGTTTTATATCACGGATTAGATCCATGCGAGCCAGAAATATATCCCCAGCGCTAAAACAGCGACTTGGAAGTCACAATAGATCAATTTTGCTGTATAAATGTACAGTCAAAACATGTTGTACAACATTTTTGCTCTAAATCGCTGTAGTGAGAACCGCTTTACAGCTGTGTTATAAATGCTGTACAAAGCGGTCGGGTAAACGTTTATGTCATCATTTATTATCACAATTTGACTATATAAGCTTTTATAGCTAAATGATGATACGAATCATCAATATACAGCACCACTGTGACAAGCAGTCACCGTGTTACTTTTATATCAGTTTTTTAACACTCTTTAGTGTTAACACATATTTTTTTATCACTACTTTGCTGGCTGGGTACCACACCATCCTCAGGGTAAAAACTATTACTTACCAGCTTTCTCGCCCGCGACTTCGTCCGCGCGCACTTCAGTTTATCGCGAAAAAAGCATCCTATGTACTTCTAGAATATTAAAAACCAGTGCAACAGTCATAGAATAGTAAATATATATGTCTATGGCAACAGTAAGTATAGCTTGATATTTTTTGACAGACCTGTTATTTTGTTTCCATGGCAACCGTTCCTTACAGCGTGTAATCAACATTTTTCAGTTTTCCCGTGGAAACTTTATTTTTTTTGGGATAAAAAGTATCCTATATTTTAATCTCCATTCATAATTTCATCAAAATCCTTACAGCCGTTATCGCGTGAAATCTCCCCAAACGAACAAACAGACTACGTTTTACTTTTATATATTGATATGGATTTACACTGAGGTACCAAGCTAAACGTAGCAATATAATATATTCCATAATTAATTAATTACTGTTATAAGGTCATAGCTATCAGATACTTGTAGGTACTTGCATGTATGATAAGAAGGAAAACGTTAATGTTGTTGATGATATGATAGGTACTTTAAGTTCTGGACCTTGAATAGGTAATAATACTTGCTTTTAAACGATACATAACTTTATGAAGAGCGTCATTGACGAACTTAAAGCGGAACAGTGGAATCCTAACGACAATAATGCCACATATACAACAAAGTTTCTATCCGCGGCCAATAACTCCTATAACAAGTCTGATGCAATTGCTCAAAGATATTTATTGTTGAACTAAAAGTTCACAGGTTATCATTAAATGAGTGCAATATCGCTTTTACGTCTTTTTAATGACTTGTTGTGATAACTGTTTATTGGGTGTTTATTCCTGCAATTACTCTATGATAATGGGCAACGATTAATGAGCTTCCATGTTTAACTAAACGATAACACTACTTTTCATCATCATCATCATCATCATCATCATCATCAACACTACTTTTCATGATGTTTCAATAATGTATGAATTACACTGACGCCCAACGCTAGGCGTATTACCCTGAAGTTCTCTCTTCGTATTGATTAGTTTATGAGGATAGTCTGTTGACGTAATCTTCGCAAAATAGGTATTGAGTAAATGTATTGCTGTTTCATCTCCTCCTCCCGATCCCCTTTATGAGTGAGAGAGTGAGTTTTAGTAGTACTGTTTGTGATAGGATTGGTGTTTTGGGAGAAAGCACATTCCACCCCCTAAATTGTGGTGAAATCTTTTGTTATAAGTATCAATCGCTTGAATAGAATATAATCTTCGCAGATACGTTTTTTTTAATATGCTTATAACTACGAAGATTTTGAAAAATTTATAAAAAAACGAATTCGTATATGCTTATATAGTTATATATGAAACAACTTTATGCAAAAAATAAAATGTATAATAGTAGGGTAGAAAAGTGTTTCTCGTTTTTATATGGACAAAGGCGCTATAATATAGAGTATATTATAGCGCCTTTGTCCATAAGCTGTCTTCTTAAGCTGTCATGTATGTATTTAATTTATATTTATATGCATTTTTTTTTACAGACGCGGACATCTTCATTGTACAGAGCAAAGGAGAGCTCAGTCGTACCACGGCCCGAGCCTGAAAGCAGACCTGCTGTAGGACTAGCTTGCGCCAGATGCGCTCCACAATCTAGGGTGAGTTCCAGATTTCATAAAAAATATCTTTGCCCATTATAAAATACTAGCTTTCCCGTCCTTGACTTCGTCCGCGCGGACTACTGTTTATCGCGAAAAAAAACGCCCATGTTCTTCTAGGATATTAAAAACCAATGCAAACGTACTCGTAGGTATAGCACCAAAGCTCTTGAAGTTTTTTTGTTATTTCGTTTCCATGACAACCGTTCCTTACAGCGAGTAATCAACATTTTCCAGTTTTCCCGTGGAAACTTTCAATTTTTCGGGACAAAAGGTATCCTATGTTTTATTCTAGGGTATAAGCTATCTCCATTCCAAATTTCATCAAAATCCGTCCAGCCGCTATCGCGTGAAAGCTCCCCAAAAAACAAACAAACAGACAACATTTCGCTTATATATAATGGTATGGATATAATGGGCAAAGATATTAGATAAACTATTAATTATATAGACCCATTTTTTGGCTTTGGCACATTTTAATGGTTTATTAATTTGCTTTTTGAACTTACTTATTTTATTCGTAAAATTTAAGATATGTATTCTCTAATGCTTCTCTTATAGTTTTTATACCGAGTTTTGAAATTATCAGAAATTAAACCGACACAAATTAGAATGACCTGAACTACTACTAAAAAAACTTATACGAGTACATTGAAAGTCACGACACAACTTAGTACGATTATTATAAATTTATTATTATAAAAGAAAACCCCCAAACGCAACATGTCCGTCTGTCCATAAATATGTCGGAAAATACTTAACCAATTATGTTCCGGTTTTCACTTAGGCGTAGGGTGATTCAAGAGGAAGGTTCTAAGGTATATAATTCATAAGAGTTTTGTATAAATTTTGTTGATCTATCGCGAACTTTCTCAACGAACTCTGAAAATAACAGCCGTCCTGGTAATATTTTTTGTGTAAGCTGCGAATACCATTGGACTTATATGAAGTGTTTTCTCGTAAAGTTCTATAACCAGAAATAAGTTCATAAACTAAAACCCGACTACGGTTGGTAAAAATACACTCTTGCGGTGAAGGACGAATAGATTGATGATACATCGCTTGTCAAAATAGGACCAAGTTTTTAGTTTGAACTCATAACCCTTATTTTGCTTTGCCGTGATCGGTTAAAAAAATATAGCCTATGACCTGAAGACGAATCGATTGACACCTCACTTGTCAAAATCGAACGAATAGGGGCGAAGCTGTGGTGAAACATCCACATAAATAGATGCATAAATAGACTGTTAAACTTATTACCTTTCCCTTGCTGTAGTCAGGTAAAAAAGTCCACAAAACCATAATTGTGTACCTACTACAGAAAGCTCAAAAAAATACTTTTCAGTAACAAAACATAATTTTTTGACTCAATATTCTGGAGCTCTTTGTGCTAATCTGTGTAAATCCTTATCAAGTTAAATATCACAGAAGTCTTCCTTATTTCATGTAGACCAATGTTGCTTTTTAAACCATACTTTCTTGACGAGTAATTTGAAAGTAGTGACGATGTTTTGTTGATGAGCGGACTACCCGTTCTTCGAACCCAATGTTAGTTTATTCCGTGGCGTAATAGTGCAAAAACGCTAAGCCAGCCGGCCGCTGTTGGTCAGTATAACATTTTATGCATAGAAATATTTAGGTAAGCCCTTAACTATCCGTGCAAAGCCGTTTCGCTAGTTATAACTAGGCATACAACTTTGTAGTCAGTATAGGTACGCTATACGCTCTCAGTTCCGATCGAGGACATAAGGGCGATGAACATTAAATTACTATGTACGTTCACGTGGAAAATACTGCAAGGCTGTTCATCAATGGTACATCTTTATTAATAAGATTTTAAAGCCAGCAAAATACTTATTAAATCTTGTATTTATTTACACTATGTAAATGTGTTATTCCAGAGCCAAAATTCAAAATTCGTTCAGTTGTCAAATAGTTTTTACACGAATGCCCTAAAAAAGGAGTGTATTGTTTTTAGGATTCCTGTATGTGTGTATGTATGTGAGTTTCTTTATTCCACCATAACTTTTAAATGCCTGAACAGATTTAGGTCTGTGGCGTGTGTACACACCACTATTTTAATATATATTTATAATCTTTGGCTAACCGATGGTATAACCTGTGGTCTGTAAAAAAAGCTCTCTCTACTGTTTGGTCGTGCGTCGCTGGCAGGCATTTTTGCTACGCAATATATTTCATACGTCGAAATTAAGCAAATCAATCAAAGTATTGTATAGATAGGGGATATATTGTGTCCAGTTACTGTGAGAAGCAATAAAAGAAGACCAACACAACCTGGAGTTTGTTCTGATAGCACCCGGACACCAAATTCCCTCGGGTCTATGGAGTATTGTTAGAATCCTTACATCCCCCCGTGTAAAACAGGCTATTTTTTTCTTTGAAAAAATCAATATAGCGGTAGTATGCCTCCACTATCAAATGCGAAAAAAAACTTCGAATTTTTCAATATGGGTCCCAAATTGAAGGCCTTGATGAGCACATTCCAACAGTATATCATTTATGGTTATGAGTTCTTTTTTGGCAGGGCAGGCGTGTTTTTAGGCTTTTAAGCTAGTTATTTTGATAGCTCGACTTCTATTCATCGCATTGGCATTTAGGATGCCAAGTTTACCAGATTTAAAGTTAAATCCCAAGCTTTCCAACAACATTTCAATCGTTCCGTAGTTTTGACGTGATGCGGGAGGGTTTGTAGTCACGGTCGCGCGATCCGAGCAGAGTAGCAACGGATCGCAGGGACTCGTATCCACTGATATCGCTATCCTTTTCCGGGAACTTATATCCAGACAATTATCATTTTCAAAAATGTTATATTATTGTTGACGACCGGTTGGTCTCGTGGCTAGTGATCCTAGGTACGTAATCAAACGGTCGCGGGTTCGAATCCTGTAAGTTGCAATCATATGTGTGTTGAGCAGAAATGTTTGTTTCCGAGTCATGGATGTTATAATATTCGTATATATGTATGTTTATCCGTTATCTAGTACTCATAGTACAGGGTATCCTAGGTTGGTCCCGAATATTTTTATATATTTATATTTTTTATTCTTGTTTAGGTACTTATTTGTACCATAGACCATTTGAAATATAAACACTCGAAACGGATTTTTTACCATGGATACTATTTGTGGCCATACATCGTTTTGTTTTAAATTATTTTCTTTGTACTGACTGTTCGTTATTTTAGTAGTGCTTCATTAGTAAGTAGTTAAGTATAGGTAACACCTGATTAAACAGTTTAAATTCCAAAGTACTCACTGAAAGCGATATAAATAACAAGTACCTAGGTGGCATAACTTGTAGTGAAACGTATTTATGAACCCAAACATGACTGTAATACAACCACCGGAGTGGTTACTACAACTACTGCTGCCATTTCTTGAGGACTTCAAACTTTAGCCCAGTTCAGTGGGGTCAAAAAAAATAAAGAGGCCTACAAAAGGTGGAGTAGAAAAGGTTTTGATTTGTATTGCTGGTGTAAGCGCTGCTCATTAAAAATATTGTAGGTGCCATTTTTTTATAAAGCCTCCGCAGTGTACTTAAGTTTATATGAAATATAAAGAAGACAAAACTAACATTTTTTTCATTCAGATTTATTCTGTAATTCTTTGTAAAATGCTACAAGCGGCTAGAAAACATATTTTTACAACAGTAAAAAACTTTAGCAGAGTGAACTCTAATTTGCCTTGCTGTTACGTCACATCATTAGATACGATATGAGGCGAAAAAATGACTCCATAGAGCGTCTTATCGTTCTATGTTTTGTTTTTAGGGAAAAGTGGTATTGCCCAATCGCAACCTTTTCTACCCCACGTTTTTTAGGTCAAAAATACCTACTGACTGGGCTACATTAACAAAGAGGAGCATCTATCAAAGGAAATACATAATTGAACATTGTTTGGTTACGATTGCTCCATTCCTAAATCTCGACCTATATTGTTTTCAACAAAAGAAAACTTTGACCTGTTACTGATATACATTGTTTGTACACTATACTATACACCACTAATATAATTATTTTAACAAATATACATGCGTTTTAAACTAAACCGTAACATTTAACATTCTAAATCTAACGTTATTAGATTAAATGTTACTGTTAACCCACCTCAACCTTCGGCGTTAATAAATTCATAATTTCTGCACGCCTAATAATAATGTATGTCTTTCATCGTATATCAATTTCGTATGTTAATAAAAGTATTTAATTATGATGATTGTGTCTCACGAATAGAAGATCGTAAGTTTACCTTGCGTATTTCCTTAGTAGCCGGCAAGGTGATTGGTCTTCCAACTTCCGACATCAAATTCCTTGTAAATAAACACGATTTACATATTAATGACACATTCAAATTTAAATAGTTCTAGTAAAGAGATACACGCCATCCAAGACTATTTGGAATAATGTATTATTTTCTTGTACATTAATAATTGATAGACTTAAAAGTGATTTAGATTTCATAAATCTTCTACGGATCAAGTAGCTTGTCTGCTTTTAATATCTATCTTAGTTATTATAATTTCCAATAAATGTATCCTCTTGCACTATGATGTCGTATTTTATTTATTGACTAGCTGTACCCGCGGTTTCGCACGCGTGGTCATTTCTCTAGTTTAAAAGTACTCTTATGTACTATTCCAAGACCTAAAATACTAATATACCAACATTTGATCAAAATTCCTTCAGACGTCAAAAAGTTTTTATCGATTGCTCGGCTTCTACTCATTGAGATACCAAGTACCCCAGTTTTTAAGTCACGCGCACATCGCAAATCCAGAAAGTCTGTACAAGTCTGTGTGTGTTCTGGATCTCGCGGCGTGAATTCCTGAAGAAGAGCGTCGGATACGCTCGAAACCTAGGTCGATGTTTTCGACACTATATAGTGATGTTTTAAATTATGTATCAGGTTCACGAAAACTTTAACACTAAAACCTAGACCTTCTTTGTACATTCTTTTTCGTTCTTATTGCGTTATTTACTTTATTATAAGTATAGATTATTATAATAGATGTGTATATCTAATCTTGTTGTTTATAAAAATAACGATTTCCTTTGTTATGTATCGCCACAGAATAATTAATAATAGGGAATCATTAAGTACCTACATTATTTTATTATACCTAATAATGTTATTTATATGCGTGGCTTTTTACTTGTGTTAAACTTTACGTACAAATTATTCATATTCTGTTACTTTGTAGTTTACTTTATGATTATTTATAAACTAGCTGTGCCCTCGGCTTTTCCCGCGTGGCAATTTTTCTGGAATATAAGGATCCTATGTGTTATTCCAGAAGCAAAATTACTAATATCATCAAACTTCGTTCAGACTTCAAATGGTTTACAAACGGTACGATTTTTAAACGGTTTTATTTAGCCTGTTTGTTGTAGTTTGTAGATTTTTGTTTATTTGTTTGTTTGGGTCAAATCTAGTACTCAATCGAAAATTTACCCTCTTCCTGTTGACCGATTGATTCCTGTTGACCGATTGATTCCTGTTGACCGATTGATTCCTGTTGACCGATTGATTCCTGTTGACCTTTAGTTCTGATGGCAATACATTTATGTATATGTTTTACTTATTTCGTTTTCCAGTTTTTAATTAGTTATTTCTAAAGTATACTGTATTCTACTTGTCAAGCCCTTTCATTTGATACCCATATTGAGGGGCTTGAAAAAATATATATAATCCGCCATTTTGTGGAGGCGGCCATCTTGGATGTACAATGATACCGAATATATAATTAAATTAAAAAAAATACGATTGTTCTACTCATCGGATTGAGATACCAAGTACATAAGATTTTAAGTCAAACTAAGTTATCCAACAGTAAAATCCGCATCGCGATCGGTGCAGTAGTGATTACGTGATGCGAACAAACACAGAAACAGACACAGAAACCATAAAAAAAGTTTTGTTGTTCAGTAGCTTATTTTAAGTCCCCTAGGCCATTTTTGTATTCATTATCTTCATTGTACAGTATTTTTTTTATTTACTGTTTTATAAGTATAAAATAGATTATTATAAGTAGGTATAGATATAGATATATATACTTAAGTAATTGTTTTTATTTGTGTCTTGTTAATCATTATTCTATTTATGTTCAGGTGGCTTGGAACTCGCATTATACTGCCCTCTAACCCTAACCGAATTACCTAATTTAAATTTACTTTTGGCATTTTGAAACAGCTTTTATAAATATGTAACTTTAAATACACTATGCGTCAGCAAATTCAACATAATGATAGGTTCAATAAGTATTCGCGTGTGATTTACAATACGTGAATATTTCTTATTAAACCTATAAAATGGGTTTGCTGGTGCGTAGGTTTATTCGTAAAGGTTTAGTGGCTAATTAACAAAATCATTTTTTATAAATAAAAAAATACTTTTTATTCAAAATGTTTGCAAAAATGGGACCTAATCAGGGTGCTACCCTTTCTAATATATATTTTTTATCTACTTTGGTTCAGAACTTATGGGAATATGAGGTAACAATACAAAAAAAAACAGATGACTTTTAAAAAACAGATGACTTTTAAAAAACAGATGACTTTTAAAATACAGATGACTTTTAAAAAACAGATGAATTTTAAAAAACAGATGACTTTCAAAAAACAGATGACTTTTAAAAAACATGACTTTTAAAAAGAGATGACTTTTAAAAACCAGATGACTTTTCAAATACAGATGACTTTTAAAAAACAGATGACTTTTAAAAAACAGATGACTTTTAAAATACAGATGACTTTTAAAACACCTGCTTTTAGAAGTCGATTAAAAATAGGTATTCAAAACTGCCAGTTGATCACAATTTGTGATCATTCTACTCAACGAGTTTCTGCTCTCGCAATGCCTATTTCTTTATAAGGTACTATAAGTACTCAAAGTAAACGTCATCATTGAGCGCCATCTTGATTACGTACTTGAAGTTTGGAGGTCATCAGTAGATAAAATGTATTGCGATCCCGTGTAATTTTTTAGCGTTTTAATTGATCAAAGCTCTATCCAGTTTACTTTATTTTTAAACTCCAACTGCACCATCTCTTGTAAACTAGAGAGTTTATTACTAAAGAGAGAAGTCGCAAGATAGCCTCTAAACTCGAATAGAATTGGAACATGGTCTTCCTGTGGTGCTCTCTAAGTGATTGGCCTCTGCCAATCTTGACTTCTTGACCTAGAAATGTAAATATATCTACATATTACTTCAATCTGCGCATAACTTTAACATAGTTCTGCAGAGATCTACATAGAGTTAAGCATTAGAATATCATCGCTCTAATTTACTTCCTCGTCTCATTTAGTTTTTATCAATACACAAATATTGGTGTCAATTCGCTTTACAGCTCCGCCTTGCGTCGTTTTTCCAGTGCTTAAGGTCACGCCTGTGACCATTTTAAAAGATTTTATTTAACTCCACTTGTATGTATGTATGTATGTATCTACGTATATCCTGGAATCTTGCAGTTCAAATTTCGACGACTTTCCGATTAGCTATACGGCTCAAACTTTCACAAAGCAATAAAAAGAGAGCAAAAATGAAATAAAAGACCTAAAAAGTGACCATGAAATAAAAAAAAAAAAAAAAAAAAAAAAACAAGTAGTGACATTAATTTTAAAAAAAGCTCTTAACCTTTTTTTTTTGGGGAGTTGCTCTCGCGCGGCAGTAAGCAGCTCTCTCGGTCTCATGCCCTCTACATTCCCGTTGATAATAGATTGTGGTAGATTGTCACAGTATTGTTGACACAAACTAGTCGAAAGTTTAGTTTAGTTTTATTCCTATCTAGCTATTTGTTCACTTTGCAACCATTTTCAAAACTAAAGAGATAACAATTGGATAAAAATAAAAACACTTTAGAGCTGTCATTTTTTTTAGTCTTTTCATGTGACTCTGATCTTGTTGTAAGTTTAAAATTAAGTACCCGATCGACCGACATTAGCTCTTTTTCTCGATTTTCCTCAACATGAGAAACATAAAGTTCGATTTTTAGGCGCAATTTGCATCAAAACCGCCAGAGCCATCTGCTACTGTATTTGTCAAACAAATTTTCACGAATGTAGCATAGCTATAGGATATCCATTTGAAAGCAATTGAGCGTAATTTTCGATTCTCATCCTGTTCCTGCCTGCCGGCTTTCTCAGGCCATTGCCCTAGATCGATTCTACCATAGCATTCCGTATCTCATTATAATATATACACAAAGAAATCCTAACTGGTGGGAATATCAAACTAATATTATAAAGGCGAAAGTTTGCATGTATGTTTGTCACTCCTTCACGCTCAAACGGCTGAACGGATTTTGATGAAATTTGGAATGGAGTTAGCTTGTACCCTGGAATAACACATAGGATACTTTTCATCATCATCATCATCGTCATCCTTCACGGTCAATCGGCTGAACGGATTCTGATGAAATTTGGAATAGAGATAGGAAATACCCTGGAATAACAAATAGGATACTATTCATCATCATCATCGTCACTCTAGCGGGTGAAACCGCGGGGTGCAACTAGTTTATTATAAAATTTGATGATTGCACTTTAGTAAAATAGTCATTATATCTTAGTGGTTTCTAGTTTCGTTTATTTTCTAGACCACGTATTGTGATATAATGTGTCATTAAATGTATATTTTTGCGCACTCGTTTGAAAGTGGCTTTGCGCGTACAAGTACCAGTTTGCCTTTGCTCTGCAGTTTTCATTCTAGACATTCCCTTTTTTTCATTTTATTAACAAGATTGTCTAAACCAGCTAACGAGTTTAATCATATAATAGTTTTCTAACGACTTTAACCTTGATAACGACAATATTGTCAACAGCCATGCTCGTCTACATTCCTTTGTTCCGATATCTTTGTTAGTATTTACATGTGGTGAGGTGTGAGCGGAAGTTTCCTTCATTAGAGGTAGCCATAGCCAATGACCTCAGTTTAATAATAATGCTACGTTCGGATTGGCGTATTGGGCAGTTTTTAAATTACATTATTACCAAGCCGTTCGGTTTGAAAATTTTCAACACTTGCCGCCCTACGGAATGAAGTCGCTTTTTCGATGTAATTTTATTTTGTTTAAAGTTTACATGAACGGTGATCGAAAACATTTCAGAACACTCACAAATTTCCAAACCGAACGCCAAAGGTTTTTTTATGTAGTTCGTTTTTAACTCAAATTTTTGCAATTTGCTTTAAAACGAACGGCATATAACTATGTATCTTATCTTTTTTTTGCCCACTGCCTTTATTTACACGATTTTCAATGAAATTAGTAGGTATGTGGATGAAATTATAGGTATCCCTACAAAAATGCTATAAAAAAGTAAGACTTTTTTGTTTGTCCGGTTTGCCGGTTTTTAAATGTCGACGACCCACACAGATGGACCAAATCAAAGCGTTTTTTTTTTGTATGCTGGAATTGGCGAGATGCTTTTTAACTGTTTGGAAGAAATTGGTGCATCCGTTCCCAAGATATTCAATTCTGATGAATCTTGATCACTTCTTTGTGAAGGGATCTCGGACACTATTGCAGCTAGATACTTTGACTTGTGCACACAATAATATATAATAGTACCACGCTTTGATTCGATCCCGATGATCGCGATTGCTTTGAGATCGGAGCAGGTGGAGGAATATTCTAGACAATTGGCTCAGTGGCGTGCTTTGGGAGAGGCCTATGTCCAGCTGAGGACTGACACGGGCTGAAGTTTTCCTTATATATATTTAGAATGGTATTTTAAAGACTTTCATTTTGATACCTCACTCGATTGGTTTGGGTAATTTTTTGGCCCGTCGTTGTAAATAAAAAATGGCAGCTATAAGCTGCCATATTAGTTTTCTTGACACTTCATATATCCTATAGAAATCTCGTGATCATGACAAAACCAATGATACCTCATTTATCAAAATCCATCAAGCTGTTTAGGCTGTAGGACGCGCGAAAGAAACGTACAAACAAACATACATACAATCCAAACACATAACCCTCCGCCAGTCGGGTAAAAAGCAGTGTTGCAGATTTGCTGCAGCGGCTTTGTTGCGTACAGTCCAGAAAAAAACACATTAACACATACAACCATTATAGCTAGCGGCACGTAAGTCTAGCGGTGAACGAAACGTGGCGGGGATCTTGGCACAGTCAGTTTTCGGGATAAAAAGTATTCAACATTCTAACACATTATATAAACTTTGACTGTGCCAAGATCCCCGCCACGTTTCGTTCACCGCTAGACTTACGTGCCGCTAGGTATACCTATTATTTATTCTATGTTCAAAACCAACTTTTGTTTTGAAATAATCCATCAGAAAAAAGGTTACAACTAAGTACTTTAAGTTGCGCTGAAAACTAAAACTTTCTCATAAATAGTATGTACAGTTAAGTAAGTACCTACATGTTTTTAAACACCGGTATGACATAGTTCATTTTGTACTATACAAAAATTTCATTTTTAACTGCCTCGCTTTTGCTATGAGACTTCGCCTGTAATTAATCAGTCTGCCATCACGCCAGTTGATTTAAAAAATACCTTCCTACAATAGATTTCGTTACTGAACCTGTTTTAAAACTGCCTAATTAAACTCAAACAAACAATAATTAAAGTCACGTGTATCACAGACGTCTACAAATAGATAGGTATTAATTATATTAATTAAAGGTATGTATACTATGTATTATTTCCACCTAATTCGATCAGAGACACACAATGTTAGAAACATGATATATATTACAATATGTTATACTACATGTTATTAAATATCCGCTTTATTCAATTTCCAACGTCCTTCATTTTTAAGCATGCGTTAGCGTTTTTTTCATGGCGTGTGGCAATAAATCAAATTGCACATTGCGGCATTTGTTGCTCGACACAGGAAGATGTGTTGAATGTAGATAGCAATCTTTGATGTTTATAGTCGTTATGGTTGTTGCGCCGTATGTTGATAGAGCATTCCATTTTAATCATTCACCTAACATACATACTTTCAAGATAGTGAAAAAATAATATTTTAAAAAAACTAAAAAAACACGCTTTATATAGAAAACCCAACTAAAAAATAGAAAATAAATTTTAATAGTGTAAATAAGAAAACAAAGTTTTATTTCAAAAAAATCGTGGGATGCATGGGTCAATAGTTATAAATATTTCATTGACAGATATGAGAAGCTCCCCACGCTTTTTTTTAATAAAACATTTTTTCTTATTTACACTATTCAAATTTATTTTCCATTTTTTAGTTTGGTTTTCTATATAAAAGATGTATTTTTTTTTATATATTTTTTCGTATTATTGCATTGTCATCGGTCTTTGACAGGTGTGCAAAATTTGAATGGAATATGACCGTTTAAAGTGGGTCAAAATAGCGTCCAAAGGAGTCGGTTACAAACATACAAACATACAAGTGAAGCTAATATAAAGCGTATAATGAATGATTTTCTTCTGTGCGTGTAAATTAACCACATGGCGCTGTAAGCAAGTATTTGTGATTCTGTGTTTATTAATGTGAATATATAAATTTATATTCTTTCCTTCGGCAATGTGACTCAGACTCAGTCATTGGTGCGGAGCCTAGGTTTTGAACCCGGTATCGTTGGATGCAGCATGATACTTATGTCCATGATTTTGGTTCTCTGTTGGATCACCTCTTTTCGGATTATAAGATAAACACGAGCCTAGCTCTCTACACAGCTCGCTGGCTATCTTTAAATTTGTGAACCAGACTCACGGTGAGTGTCCGCGTCTCGGCTCCGTAGATCGATCCTGGTGCACACACATTATCAAATTATTTCATGAATTTGATTGAAATGATGCTTAGATAATTTTAAAATTATATTCCTCATTCCTTAGGAATTTGGCAAGCTTCGTCAAATCTTCTCGTCGTTCATACCACAGTGCTTGAAGACAAGTCTTCAATCAATGCGTTCTACCAGTCATGACCTACGGAGCAGAAACGTAGACACTCACGGTCAGACTAGTCACAAATTTAAGGTCGCTCAGCGATCTATGGAGAGAGCTATGCTTGGAGTTTTTCCGAAGGACAGGATTCGTAATGAACATGAAGATATTCGATAGAACTAAGGTAACCGACATAGCTCTAAGGATAAGCAAGCTCAAGTGGCAGTGTACTGGTCACATTTCCCGAAGAACTGATAACCGTTGGTATAGACGAGTTCTCGAGAGGAGACCACGTTTAGGCAAACATAGTGTAGGACGCCCTGTTGGCAGGTAGATCGTAAAGAGGCTTGAAGAAAATGGATGAGGAGTGCTGAAGTCCGAGCTCAGGGGCGTGCATTAGGAGAGGCCTACGTCCAGCATTGAACAAATATAGACTGATGATGATGATGATGATGATGATGAGTTTGTCAACTTGAAAAACTAGCCTGCCCGTTCCCAGCCCAGCTACAGATAGCCCACTATTACTGGCATAGACTGAGAGGTGTCAAAGGTACACTTATGCAGATTTTATATAACTAATCTCGTATTCAAGTTCTTTGGCCTAAACTTGCCGAAACGGTCTTGGAAATAAACGTTCCCAAATGAATCAGCCCAGCCCAGCCCAACACTCTGCCCACATGCAGCTAAGCTTCCATTCACTTGATGACTAAAGTCTGCCGCAACTAATATGTACGTTGGCCTGGATTTAAAAGGTAGCCAGCATTAAATCGCAAAATATAATCGTATCAAAACGGTATCTTGCAATGATTTATATAATGCTAGAAACTTTGCCGTAATTCGGTGGTAAAGGCTTTGAAATTTTCAAATCTAATAATGGGGGGGTTACCATATTTATGCTTCTGCTGTTTTTACACGACTACCCAAAAAAGGAGTGTAATGTTTTTAGGATTCATGTATGTTTCTTTATCCCACCATAACATTTAAATGCCCGAACAGATTTTGATGCATGGGGTATCGTTACAATCCTGACATCATCACGAGTAACACAGGCAATTATTTTTTAAGTTTATTTTTTTCCAAAAAGAAGTTCTAATTTTACAATAAGGGTATCAAATTGAAGGTCTTGATGAACACATTCCAAACATATTTTTTTGGCATAACTCTAAACTTTTCACTAAAAAGTATAATATAAAAATAAATAACCATAAAAAACGACTGCCCTGCCAAAAACGAACTAAAAACTGAAAAACGACTGCCCTGCCAAAAATGAACTAAACACTGAAAAACAAGACATAAATAAAATTGACATTGCAGTCGGGTTACCTCTTAGATTAAGTTTTCCACAGAACGTTCCCCGACTGCAATGACAATTTTATTTAGGTATCTCTTGTTTTTGACTTTTTAGTTCGTTTTTGGCAGGGCAGCAGAGTTTTTTTTTTTCTTTTAATTTTCGTTGTACCACTAACACCTGATGTTGAGTGATGGTGCGGTCGAGGGTGGTGCAAGCTTACCTAGCAGTAAGCTCGTTATAACTAACAGGAAACGAAGACTCCGGCGGAGTTCAATTCCATTGCGGTACCTACTTACGCTTAATAAATCGAAAACCGATCGTGATGTATATGAAGAACTTGTTTTCCCGCCCGCGACTTCGTACGCGCGGACGGTTTATCGCGAAATAAGCTTCCTATTTTCTTCTAGGATATTGAAAACCAATGCAAAAGTAGGTATAGCAACAATGCCATAGAATTAAATAATATATAATGTCTATGACCAATGCTCTTAATGTTTTTTGACAGACTTGTTATTTCGTTTCCATGCCAACCACAGACCATTCTGTGACGGCAACCGTTCCTTACAGTGAGTAAACAACATTTTTCCAGTTTTCCCGAGGAAACTTACAATTTTCCGGGATAAAAAGTATCCTTTGTTTTATTCCAGGGTATAAGCTATCTCCATTCTAAAAATCCGTCCAGCCGTTATCGCGTGAAAGCTCCCCAAACAAACAGACAACGTTTCACTTTTATATATTGGTATGGACTAACTGCGCCCGCGGTTTCACCCGAGTGGACGATGATGGGCTCTGTCACTCCACTGTCCGCTCCTTGAAGTATAAAAAAGTGACACAAGCAAATAAACACACTTTCGTATTTATATTAATACTAGCTGTGCCCACGGCTTTGCCCGCGTGTTCATTTATCTGGGTAAAAAGCAATGTAATGTCATAACCAAAAGTAACTATAAAGTACAATAATACTACATTTCATCAAAATTCGTTCAGACGTCGTAGTTTTTTATCGATTACTCGGCTTCTGCCTGTTGGATTGATTGAGATACAAAGTACACCAGGTTTTAAGTTAAAACCGAAGCTATCCAACATTGAAAACGCATTATAATCGGTCCAGTAGTTTTTGCGAACATACAGATAGACACCATTTATTAAATGCATATACATGCCTTTTCAGTGGCTTAAGTCCCCCCTAGCCGTGGCCTCGCTTCAGGGCATAATAATGAACAAATATGCTTGTCTAAACCGGTTTTTACAGACACAAAGCGTGTGAGTACCTAGTTTTTTTTTTTTGGATATTGTCTTCGTTTTACGGACTTTTTGTTGATTACTGTTTTAATATAAGTATAGATAATAATTATTGGCGCTGTAGCTTTATTCGTAGTTTAACTAATTATTTTTAATCCACCCTTTTTTATTTGTATTTGCACTTCAAACATTGGAGCCTTAGCTGGGCAATTATAGGAAGTTGGGGAGTCTATTAATGTACTAGTACAACAAGATAAAAGTCAAGGCAAAGTTCAAAGGGCAATCAATATTAATCAAATGCGGACGTCAATTATAATAAATTACGCAATTTATTTATATCACGAGTTTCCCAACACTGGTTGTAAAACCTAATGTATTTGTTAAAACTGTAAAGTAACCAAATATGGAATACCGTTTTGTTTTTTTCCGCAAAAAATATTCATTAAAAACCTTTATATTGTAATTATCAGCAGAAATACATTTGCGCTTTAGATATCTAGTAAAAGTCTTGGATTATATTTATTAATTACTAGCTGCACCCCGTGGCTTTGCATGATTACAAATTTCGTCCCCTTCCTCCCTCCCTTTCCGAATAACACATAGGTAACATTTAACCCAGAGAAATGATCACGCGGACAAACACGCGGGCACAGCTAGTTAAAAAAAAACCTCGCAATTGAAGTGAACAGCAGTGTATTTTATAAAAAAAGGCACTTTATCCTCGATTTCAATATCTGCCCTCACCTTCGGCTTGGGCGGATAAAAGTCTCGCATAAAGTGGCTTGGTTTATGCACTTGTTGTACAATATACTATATTGGCGTGACTATACTGACTACATTAAGCGTATACCTCAAACCAAATGCCGTCTTACGGTACATAGCTGCTCGCGTGCGTGATCTGCCTTGTAATCATTTGATTCTATCCACACGTCTTATTAATACCGATGTGTACGGTCTACAACACTATGGAACGGAGAAATGCTATTTGCATACAGAAGAAGAAACTGTTAAGCTAACACGGTTTATGCTCTGATTAAGCGGAACGCACGAGGAGTTTTAGAAAAAAGTATGTGGTGCTAAATATAGTGATGCCGAAATTTTCTTGTTACGTGGTGCATCGTATCGTGTTTCGGAACATTCGTTTCTGATCAATATATTATAGAATATACTTGTTTCTGATATTATAACTGACGCAGGCAACAATTTGTAAAACTCGTCCTTTTGCAAACATTATCGTCTGTTTATAAAAATCCGTTTGCTAACTGCCTATGACAAATTGTAGACGCACTCATCAGTGTCATACGTGTCAACCTAACTAACCTGCTGCGTTTTTAGGCGCAATTCTATCAAACATAGTAGTTGACAAACAGACAGTTTTTTTTATAAACAGACGGCGCCGTTTGTAAACGGACGAATTCTACAAATTGCTAACCACATAACTTAGTCGTTGTGCTTCGTGTCCCGAACAATAGTTTCTGATACGAGCGATGGTAGCCTAACCGTTCAATAGTGCAACTTAGAATCCAACGATACCGGGTTTGGTCCTAGGCTTCGCACCGATGACTTTTCTAAGTTATGTGCAGTTTTCCATGGCTCCGTGCTTCGGATGGCACGTTAAGCTGTCGGTCCCGGCTGTTATTGATTACTAGCAGTCGGCAAGCCATGTCTGAGGCCTGACAAACTTTGACACCAGAAGCCAGCACTACCTCATACGACAAACAAACAAACATCAAAGAGTGAGAGAATTACACAGAAAAAGGAAGAAGATTAACGCGAAAGTGTGTTTGTTTGTTCCTCTTTCACGTGGCAACTAAGATAACCAATGGATTGACGTGTTTTTACCCGACTACTGCGAAGGAAGGAAAGGGTAATGAGTTTAAAAGTCTAAATATGTGTCTATGTATATAAGTGGATTAAAGCGACGTATCAATCGATTCGACTTCATTTATAGAGTGTCATAAGCTATTTTTTTACCCGACTACGGCGACGCTAGTGAAGGGTAATGAGTTTAACAGTCTATATATGTGTCTATGTATATAAGTGGATTAAAGCGACGTATCAATCGATTCGTCTTCATTTATAGTGTCATAAGCTATTTTTTTACTCGACTACGGCGAAGCAAGTGAAGGGTAATGAGTTTGTACAATCTATGTATGTATGTATCTGTGTATGTGGATGTTCCCCCATAGCGTCGCCCCTATTGGTCCGATTTTAACAAGGGTTTTAGTTTTTGAACTTATGTCATGTTTGCAAAGGTTTAAAGGACCGCAGAGCGACATAGACTCGTCATCGCCATAATCATCATCACCCACGCAGCTAGTTTAAAATAAATTTAATGTTAACTTTTCAAGTATAAGAACTATAGTAATTACGGCAATTTGAGCAATACGAGTATACCAGAGTGTCAGAAAATAACAAAATACGAGTATACCAGAGTGTCAGAAAATAACAAAATACGAGTATACCAGAGTGTCAGAAAATAACAAAATACGAGTATACCAGAGTGTCAGAAAATAACAAAATTCTACGCAGTATTCGGGCTTTAGTTAACAACCACTTGTTAATGTTACAAACTGTTGTATGGTGAAAAGCAATCATCTTGTAGTTTAATGTTATTATGTTAACATTTAATTGTTGTATGTTATTATGTTAACATTCAATACAAGCCTGTAAAAACGCGCGTGTGACTTCCGACCGTACTGTTTCTCACAAATTGACTCTATTAGCGAAGTTCAAGTGCTCGGTCACATGCATCCGCTTGAGAAAGTGAGTGAAAACGTCTAAACATTAAACAGATGACATGACAATATCCACCCCAAGATCTAATTAAAAGTTGGCAGATTAGGAATTGGTTTAGTATAAATTAGGTGCAACGCACACAATTGGCATTCTTTGAGCTGAGTCACAATCGGAATGGCGTTTGTGTAGCACGTGTTAGCAGTGACTCTCATTCGCGCTACAGTCTGCGTATGTATCTATCTTTGTTATTGATGCACAAGAAGCCATGATGGTGGGAATGTAGATGTGTTGGTTTGCCTTTAGTTGTATTTAGTTCGGTATTTTTTTGCATGATATTTAAGACCAGGCTCTGCTTTTTAAGGGGTTTTCCATAAATATGCTGGGTCAACCACAAACCTGATAAATGTGAAACTTAACGTACATGTTTTTGAGATCTTTATCTCTCTATGATTAAGACAAAAACATGATTAACAAAATTTAATTTAATACATTTTCATATTAAAAATTACGTTATTTTCAGTAATATTTTAATTTTTCTACTCAACGGCTTAAATTTTATCTCTAAAATAAATCTCACAGCAAGAAAATATAGTTTATTATCTACTGTTTAGACAAAATTTACCTACCTAAATTATTACCCTGCCAATAAAATAAATAACTTTTGAGATATACGTCATTTAGTTCCGAGCTAAATTGTGTGTTCAAACAGCGCTCGCGATATTCAACCTTGTTACGCACTTCAGTGCTTATTGCGAGTAGCGGGTAGCAGAGTGCAGGGTCGGTGGCAGGGGAGTGGGGAGTTGGAAAATATAACCTTGGAGTCTGGCCTTAACCGTGCTCTATCTTCCCACCTTTAACTAGATCTGTGCCTCCACGTGTTTAAAATACCTAGGTAAAAAAAAGCGTGAGTTGATGTACGCCAGTTTCGGTGGGAGACAAGTTATTGAGGTCTAACATATGTACATCTCAGTTTTTTTTAAACGAATATTTTACTTTCTGTTGCCCGCGACTTTGTTTTCGTTTAGTTTGCTCGCCTTCTACTAAATATAATAGGTATGCAATGTAGATGCAATATATACCATCTATTAGAGTTATATTTGGTTTATTCAACAGTGAAAACGGCCTTTCAATAAGTTCAGTAACTAACGCGATTAGGTAACTAATAAACTTAAAGCCGGCTGAGTGCGTGTCTGTCACGCATAGTTTATGGTTCCGTAGTCAGGATCCTAAGCTACCCAACTATGTAAACCGCATCGCAATCGAACATCCAGTAGTATTTATGTAATATGTCAACAAAAATGGTCTATATTGGCCAGCTATATCTTGTTATTCAGTAAGTTCTGTATGTATCTATGTATTTTGTCCTGAAATCTTGCAATTCAATTTTCGAGCACTTCCCGATTAGCTATTATCCGGCTGAAAATGAAAGAAAATAAAAAAGAAAAAACTTTAAAGTGAAAAGGAACAAAAAAAAGTGATGTTAATTAAAAGAAAAAGTCCGTGTTTGTTTGTTTGTTTGTCGTATGAGGTGGTGCTGGCCTCTGATGTCAGAGTTTGTCAAGCCGCCCGAGGGCCTCTGACATGGCTTAACGACTGATATTAATCAATAACAGCCAGGACCGACAGCTTAACGTGCCCTCCGAAGCACGGAGCGATGGAAAACCGCACATAACGCAGAAAAGTCATTGGTGCGGAGCCTAGGTTTTGACCGGGTTCAATCGTTGGATTCTAAATTGCACTATAGAACCGTTAGGCCACCATCAATCATATAATACCATAAAAGTCATTGGTGCGGAGCCTAGGTTTTGACCGGGTTCAATCGTTGGATTCTAAATTGCACTATAGAACCGTTAGGCCACCATCAATCATATAATACCATGAAAGTCGTTGGTGCGGAGCCTAGGTTTTGACCGGGTTCGATCGTTGGATTCTAAATTGCACTATAGAACCGTTAGGCCACCATCAATCATACAATACCATAAAAGTCATTGGTGTGGAGCCTAGGTTTTGACCGGGTTCAATCGTTGGATTCTAAATTGCACTATAGAACCGTTAGGCCACCATCAATCATATAATACCATAAAAGTCATTGGTGCGGAGCCTAGGTTTTGACCGGGTTCAATCGTTGGATTCTAAATTGCACTATAGAACCGTTAGGCCACCATCAATCATATAATACCATAAAAGTCATTGGTGCGGTGCCTAGGTTTTGTCCGAGTACAATCGTTGGATTCTAAATTGCACTATAGAACCGTTAGGCCACCATCAATCATATAATACCATAAAAGTCATTGGTGCGGAGCCTAGGTTTTGACCGGGTTCAATCGTTGGATTCTAAATTGCACTATAGAACCGTTAGGCCACCATCAATCATATAATACCATAAAAGTCATTGGTGCGGAGCCTAGGTTTTGACCGGGTTCAATCGTTGGATTCTAAATTGCACTATAGAACCGTTAGACCACCATCAATCATATAATACCATAAAAGTCATTAGTGCGGAGCCTAGGTTTTGACCGGCTTCAATCGTTGGATTCTAAATTGCACTATAGAACCGTTAGGCCACCATCAATCATATAATACCATAAAAGTCATTGGCGCGGAGCCTAGGTTATGACCGGGTTCAATAGTTGGATTCTAAATTGCACTATAGAACCGTTAGGCCACCATCAATCATATAATACCATAAAAGGCCACCATAAAAGCCCGTAATAACAGTTTTAAATTATACTTATTATTATTAAATTCGTGTTATACTTTTAGTACCTACCCTAGAATTTTCAAATTTAGTCTATGCGTGTCCAACACGTATTTGGCCGGTGTTTTTATCAGTTTCAAATAAACTATGAGTCGGCAAATATAATACAATTATGTTTAATCACCGATAAACTTTGGACCTGCTTCTCAATATTAGACGCAAAAGACGAAACTTATAATTTTAAGAGAAAAAAGTCGTATCGAATGTCGTAGTTATTGCGCATAATTAGGTATCGGCCGAACCGTCATTATGCGAACGCCTCCTCTCGCCGGGATATTTCGCGCGTTGAACTCTGGTTGGAAAAAAAAAACAAAAGACGCAGGCATTTAGTAGGAACTAGCTGTGCGCGCGGCTTTGCCCGCGAGTTCATTTTGCTGGGTTAAAAGTACCTATGTGTTATTCTAGTACCAAAAGTACCTACCTACAATTTACATTAATTATACTACGTTCCATATAAAAAGAACTGCCGTCAAATAGATTTTTATCCATTGATCGGAGTCTACTCATCAGACTGAGATACCAAGTAGTTCCACACCAAAACACCAGTTTTTAAGTCTTAACCTAAGCTATCCAACAGTGAAAACTGCATCACAATCGGTCCTGTATTTTTACGTGAAAAGCGAACGACAAACAGACAGACACGACGTTTAAATGGTTATATTCTTGTACAGTTGCTTATTTTAATTACCATTGACCATTTTTTTAACTTCAAAAAAGGAGGAGGTTCTCAATTCGACCCGTATGTTTTTTTTATTTTTTATATTTGTTAACTCAGAACTCCGTGATTTGTGAACCGATTTCGAAACTTATTTTTTTGTTAAAAAACTACTGAACTGATTTTGATAATATTTGTATGGGACCAATCTGTATGTTTTATCTTGTAAATAAATTCCACTTTTGGATATTCAGTAGTTTTTTAACCAGTTCCAATAATAAGAAAAATTTGGTTCGAGCGTGCGCGAAGTACGAGCGTTTAAAGTCGGTTGTTCACGTTTTTGTCAAAAAATAATTATTTATTATGTCATTGTACAGACTTTTTGGTGCGTATAAATCAGTTATATTATAAGTATAGAATATAAGATAAATTACAAAAGTTTCCGTTTTAGATGTTGAACAAATGATTTCAATCACTGTCGAAATGTATACGTATAAGTAAGTATCGACAGTGATTGAAAGCATCCGTTTCATACTACGAGTATTAAGTCCAGTTGTAAAGTTTTATTAATTATCCAAAGAACCTTCGAAATTTTACAATTTTAAGGGAATGTAGCGAATTGATTAAAATGCATAAGGTCAGGAACAGTGTGTTAACATAACACTGTTAACCGTGAAATCGATTAGATTATTCAAATTAAACGTGAATTCTTGACCTTGACATATCAATTTGATCATATACTATACACTTTTTACCAACTTGGAGGTACATAACTAAAATCCGTTTAGAACTTAAAAAGAAATGTGAGGAAGAGATGATGGACAAGCCGTAAATGTTTACGACTTCAGAACCTCTTTCCAAATCTCAAAAAAAATAAAAAAATGCTTTACAATTTTTTTTCCTTTTTTGCTTTGTCTTCTGTTTGTGAGCTACCCTGAAAGTTTCAGCCGGATAGCTAATCGGGAAGTGCTCGAAATTTGAATTACAATATTCCATAGATATGCATACATACATACATACATACATACATACATACATACATACATACAAGTGAAGTTAAACAAAAGCTGTTTAAAAAATGTGAGTAGATTTATAATTAGAAGATGCTACAGAATCTCCAACTGTACATAGCAAAATAATGAATTTAATACAGGCAAATTCTCCAAAATAAAAAACACTGCGCAATTGCCGTAGAACAAATAAAAATCTGCTATATGGTGTAACACCACATACACAAACACCACAAACACCAGTTCCAACAGCACAACACTGTACTATGTTATTGGAAAAATGCAGTGCGATGTTTCAATCATCGGTACCGAAGCAGCTAGGAACTGGTTAGGTCCCCCGTGGTTCCATAATTGATCAATCTCGACACCTAGAATTGACGCGATTTTATTTGTCGTCTAGGGAGGGTCCCTGTGGAACGCCTCGATTGTTTGGTGCCAAGCGATAAACCTTTTGCAATATAAGTTTCGTTATTTTCAACTGCTCTTTCTTCATTTAAAATACATCCATACCAATATATAAAAGTGAAACGTTGTCTGTTTGTTTGTTTGTTTGGAGAGCTTTCACGCGATAACGATTGGACGGATTTTGATGAAATGTAAAATGGCTAATGGTATTAGCTTATACCCTGGAATAAAACATAGGATACTTTTTATTCCGGAAAATTGTAAGTTTCCACGGGAAAACTGGAAAATGTTGATTACTCACTGTAAGTAACGGTTTCCATCACAGAATGGTCTGTGGTTGCCATGGAAACGAAATAACAACTCTGTCAAAAAACATCAAGAGTGGTGCTACACCTACTTTTGCATTGGTTTTTAATATCCTAGAAGAAAATAGGATGCTTTTTTTCGCGATAAACAGTAGTCCGCGCGTACGAAGTCGCGGGCGGGAAAACTAGTAGGTAATAAAATTTAATAAAAAAATACGTGTCACAACGATGTTTCTGTCATGGCGCGGGATCATGACGTCACTACCCCTGTAAATAACAAGGGTCTGCTGGCTATGGGGTAATGTTTTCAGCAACTGACGTCACATGGCCAGAAGTCAAAAACAGAGTGTTGACGTGACCATGTAACCAAAATATAAGAATTAAAAACTTAGTTTTACAGACATTTCTTTCAGGATATATTTTTACTACAAACAACTAGCCTATTATTGTCCATTATTAAGAAAGTGGCATAAATATTAAAGACTGCTATATCATCATCATCAACTTGTCCACTGCTGGAAGCAACCTAAAGCACGTCACTGCGCTCGGTCTTCAGCTCCGCTCCTCGTACGAACTTTACGCATCATCATCATCATCATCACCATCAGTCTATTACCACAGAATAAAAAACTAGCATAAAAGCTTAACACGCCTGCCCTGCCAAAAAAGAACTTATGCCAATAAATTATATACTGTTGTAAATGTGCTTATCAAGACCTTCAATTTGATATCCATATTGTAAAATTCGAAGTGTTTTTTTTTCGCCTTTGATATTGGAGCCATATTGTCGCCATAAAAATTTTTTTCGAAAAAGAAAAATGCCTATGTTACTAATGTAAGGATTCTAACATTTCTAACGATACCCATACGTCTAAATCTGTTCAGGCATTTAAAAGTTATGGTGGAATTAAGAAACTCACATACATACATTCATGAATCCTAAAAACATTACACTCCTTTTTTGGGTGTAATAATGCCAACACGCTGCACGCTAGCCTGGTTCAGGTTGAAAGAGGACTATAAAAATTCTAACATGTACTTATCATTACAAAGTAGATGTTTTGAATTGCAACATGTCGTCGTTTAGATTGGGTACTCTTTGTTTGTACCGCCAGTTTACAATACAATACGTTGCACCATGTGGCCTCCAGATATATGATATTTACATAAAAGTAAAACGTGAGAAAAAGGATTTGATGATAATGATGATGATGATTATATGGAACATATCAATCAGCTGAGGATTACAGGTGAGGATTTAAAACCTAGATAATTGTAGCTTATTACAAGAACTGACGCTAATCACTGTTTCCGTGATCCATCACTGATAACATTTCTTTGTATTTTTTCGCATATTTTTTGTCAAACAAAGTACACAATACAAATTTACTCTTCTATTCTTAGCCTTTGAATTCTAGTCTGCATCTGCATCGTCAGAATTTCACCTCTTCTTTCTGGGTCATCCTTAATGAACGTCAGCCTTCTTCATGATATATACACTAGTATTTATTCTTTGCTACTTTGCCTTATTACTAGTATTTATTCTTTGCTACTACTAGCAGTAGTCTAGGAGTAGTGTGTCTAATTCTACTACTGCCGTTTCTAGTCTGTATATCATACATGTCAATCCCATATTCTGTTGCGACCTTTTCACCTGTCAATCCAAGTAATTAATAGGACATTATTCATAATGCCCGGACATGTTGAAAAATATCCAATATGAGAGGGCAATGTTAGCTATTGAAATCCATGCCAATATATAAAAGTGAAACGTTGACTGTTTGTTTGTTTGGGGAGCTTTCACGCGATAACGACTGGACGGATTTTGATGAAATTTGGAATAGAGATAGCTTATAACCTAGAATAAAACATAGGATACTTTGTATCCCGTGAAATTGTAATTTTCTACAAGAAATCTGGAAAATGTTGATTACTCGCTGTAAATAACGGTTACCATGGAAACGAAATATAAAGTATGTCATAAAACTTCAAGAGCATTGGTGCTATATCTACGTTTGCATTGGTTTTTAATATCCTAGAAGATCATAGGATGCTTTTGTCGCGATAAGCTGTAGTCCGCGCGGACGAAGTCGCGGGCGGGAAAGCTAGTATGATCATAAAAAGTGCAAGTTATAAAGATTTAGGCAAATCTTCTTATGAGTTGATGGTTGTTCGACTGTATGTTTTGAACTTTATAGCGTGCTTACTTGTGTGGCCTTATACAGGACATAATGGTGCAGGTGTTAGGGCACGAACTACAGTTCAGCAAATGTGGCATAGTTTGCGGAGTTCCGCCACAAAGGCATTTAGCCTCTGTCTGATCAATATAACCCCATTAGCTCATTCTGTCCTTCGAACCTGAGTTCGAAGTCTATTTAGTGAAACATCGGGCATGATGCATATATTACCCCTTTATTTCCTTGAAGCACTTGTAAGCTATTAACATTTAACACAATGGATACAATTCCTTTGTCATATACAAAGATGTTTTGAATCGTTACTCGTGTCAGTACTCTTTTGTCCAATCCCTATAATAATACTTGAGATATTTCTTGAAGGAGCACGTATTTCATTCTAGCTTCTATTTAAAACTCTAATCTTTTGTTTATTACATTTGTAGTTTACTAGAAGACCAATCTACGAGTTGTGTTTATTTATAATCTAAGTTATAACTTTCATTGATAGGTTTTGAGCAGTCTTTTTAAACGTATTCTGGGTAAAATGAGATAAGGAAGATAAACACAGATAGATGCTGAGTAAACAAAGATGGCAGAAATATATAAACTTATATTTATCATGTCATAATCATATGACACTATATAGTCTTATGTTGATGACATTGTCAAAGCGATTGTTAGTTATGACTATGAGTCAATTTAAGATAACTATTTATGGTACTAAAAATTATCTGTTATTTTATATTATATTGTAAAGGTCAATGACTTGATTGACACTCGCCAAAATATTATCGTAATATTATCACAATCCTAATAAATATAAGTTGACTTTCTGTATTACGCATCATAATAATATAAGCCGAAGGAATAATGTTATTGATAACAATGATAAATATGGAAATTGCTGCCTGTGTGAGTCGCCAAAAAAATCCTGCATTTGGTATGCATATTTTGAATCCGTATCATCTTTACTAATGATGGTCTGGTCAGCTTGTAACGTGTGTGTTCAACTCAGGTCAATACACAAACGTGTGTGTTCAACTCAGGTCAATACACAAACGTGTGTGTTCAACTCAGGTCAATACACAAACGTGTGTGTTAAATTCAGGTTAAACAAACGATTCGAATCGATCAATGCGTTGCAAATGCATTTGAAGTTTCCGTGAGATGATTCTGGATCATTGAGATTTGAGACCCCCAACTATTTACGATATATTCATCGTGAACGAGTCGAATTAGTAACTGCAGTACCTATTATATTTTTAGCCGACTGAGCGGAGGCTATTGTGTTTATCAGCCTATGTATGTTTGTTCCTTTTTAGGCACTTTAAAGACCAAACGCGTGCACCGATTTTGATTATTCTTATGTCAATCGATTTGTCTTAATCTTGCAAGTGCTACTAAAGACATGGCAGTAATCAATATTCAATATGGCGACAAGCAGACGCCATATTGCGAAAAATAAAAAATAAATGTCGATGGACTATGTTAAGTGGCTTATCATTGGATAGGTATTTGAAAATCATCTTTAGATTTCACTTATCATTTTTTTATTCCGAATGACCATTTAGCATCTTTTACGATTTAAAGTCGGGGTTTTTTCCATTGTGCCTACATTTTCTTGCTTACAATTTTTTTGTACAAAACAAACAAGTCTGGTTTACTCCCGCACTAGCGCGTGGTAGGTATACAGGACATCAATGTACAAGGGCAGTTCTTGATAGATTTGTACAAATTTTTTGTACAAAACAAACAAGTCTGGTTTACTCCCGCACTAGCGCGTGGTATTATAAGCGCGTGGTAGGTATACAGGACTTCAATGTACAAGGGCAGTTCTTGATAGATTTGTGGTCAGTACTCAGATCACGGCATCAAACACATCAACGGTAGGTTATACGGTTATATGTATACGGTTTTGATTGTTGAAGTCAGCCTAGAACCCTACCTCGTAGCATCTTGTTACGCAGCAAGTCTTTCTAATTTGTTAATCGATTTGGACAACTGAAGTTGTTTTTTTGGTCTGGATTCAATTCGTATGTCGCAATACTACGACAGTAATGAACAAGGTAAGGTCATGCTCTTTAAGTGGTCAGTATTCTGATCAGGGCAGTAACAGCACCGAGGGCAGGGTCGATATCATCAAGATGCATTTTCCTTAGTCCGTACGTTTTGTTTTTTGTTCAGGACATTAAGAAGTTTTATTGCAGGTCATTTATATACGTGTTCGGATAATTTAACTAGTGTTCTATCTTTTAAATTGTCTTATATGGTGTATGTAGGTATCCCTTTATCTATCCATACCAATATATAAAAGTGAAACGTTGTCTGTTTGTTTGTTTGTTTGTTTGTTTGGGGAGCTTTCACGCGATAACGGCTGGACGGATTTTAATGAAATATGTCAAAAACATCAAGAGCATTGGTGCTATACCTTTTTTTTGCATTGGTTTTTAATATCCTAGAAGAACATAGGATGATTTTTTCTCCACGCAGTAGTCCACGCGGACGAAATCGCGGGCGGAAAAGCTAGTATCATAATAGAATTGATTTTGGGAAATTGTCATTTGCAGTAATTAAAATATTGTTTAAACTAATATTTTGTTTGTCTTTGCCGTATTTTATTTCGATAACAATTCTATTTCATAAAGTAACTATAAGTATTTTCTCTCCGTTGAGTTTTAATTTTTTGTGTATCGGCATATAATACATTAAACTTATTCGATTTCACCTTTATAGACTAAACTATATTTAATGACGCTATTTAAAGTGTCAGATGAAACTCTACATTTCTGAGCAAACAATAACAAACAAAACCTTCATTACATAGAAAACTCAAAAGTTCAATTAAACCATGCCAGTTGTATGCAGGCATCGGCAAGAATTCGAAACGCGCGCTTGTCCGTCCACGATAACTTTGACGATGCCTAAATAGTTCGATAATTTCGTTTCAATAGTACCAGATTTTGGAGTGGTAGGCCTCTTACGCAAGAAGCCGCATGGGGAAGTACCACACCTATGTCAGATATTCAACCGGCAAGCAGTAGTGTGTAAACATTTCTGCGTTTCAGTTTGAAGGGCAATGTTTCCAGCTAAATTACTGGGCTATGAGACTTAACAACCAAAGTCTCAGGGTGACGAGCGCAGTGCAGTGACGCGCAACATTTAGCAACCAAAGTTCTGGGTGGCACTGCAACTGTTATGGGCAGCCGTGACGCTTACCATCAGGCGAGCGATCTGCCCGTCAGTAATAAAAAATATGAATAAGATTATTAATATGACGGGCCAAACATAAATAACAGCAGGTAGGTATGTGTCACAGCGTGTGACAGTGCGACAAAATTCTGAATTTATACATATTATATTATATGATAACCTTTGTGTAGATTTGTCTATACAGATAGTGTTAGCAACATCAGATGTTTTAGAATGTGCATTGTTACTATGAGGTCACAGATTAATAAACAGTATCAATACGAGCTCAGTGGCGCAGTGTTCCGAGCCGGCCAACATACCCGTAGAGTAGATAATGCAGATTATAACAGCCGCATCTGCTGTAACAATGCGTGTGCGCACACGAGTCGTTCATTCATCGTTCGGTCGCGGGCCACGTTATATGCCAAATATAAATACGGCGGCGCGCGAGGTGGCGTGACACCACCGACCAACCGGTGCGCGGCTAGCGATAGAGCGACGACCTCGTGGTAAAGGTGCCAGTCTACTGGGCAGAGGTAGAGATAAATACTTTTCACTGCCAAAATATACTACTTCAAAAAATATATGAATAAGATCGATTGAATATGACGTTGATGATAAAGAAAACAAAGTGAAGATAGACAATCATTTCTTAAACAAAGGTTATCACAACTACAAGAAAAGTCAAGGGAATAAAAAGTTCTCTAATAACATTTGCAATCGGGATCTAGAATTGAAATTAACAAGTTCATGAGGATATGGAAAAACAAAAGCCTAGAAGCAGAGAATGCAGTAGTGGATTCAACTATCTTTGATGAAGAATAAACGCATTCTAAAATAAGCGCATAATAAGGAACTGTAGAACAAATACCCTAAGTTAATCCAAACCTTAATTGAAGAAAATAGTAACATTATTAATCTAATTACAAACATAACTAATACCTTATCTACAACATTATAAAACAGTCAAACCAAAGACACATCACCAAAGTCAATAATAGCTATGACAATTTAATTTAACGAGAAGTTTATCTGGTAAACAATCCACTGATTGATCTAGAGATAATCGCCAATGAAATTGTTGTTTCCTTTATAATTGTAGCTCATCGACATCGATTCGTTCTTTAATCAAAAAGACTTTGTTCAAACTCCTTGAACTCTAAACCGAGCGACGCATCACATCGCAAGGTTATCGATACATAGTTTACCGCATTAATATCCACTTTTTCTCTTTGTTTGCACAAGGCACTCGCCATATTAGTTTTAAAATGGGCCTTAGCATCTGAGAACTCAATTCTGTCTAAACCTTCAAAAGATGCATAATTTTTGATATTTCAGAAATTATTACGTCCTGAAACCAACAAGTCTTTATGTTCTACTATTATTTTACAAATATACTAGATGCTTTGCTGGACCATTTGATAAGTATTTACATAGGTTACTTAGGTAAATTCACTTACTTATTTTCCCTTATAAAAATAACACTAAAAAAATCTTTTTTTTGGTCTATTATGTTTTTATCATTAATTGTATCTCAAAATATGGCGGAGTCTCTATTTGGAATGTAATGTCATAAATAATTTTATGAAACTTAAACAGAATTCGCAGTTGGCTTTGGAAATAGTAGTTATAATTTGTGATGAATCAGCCTATAAAATTATAAAACAAACTGAAATCTGAAATGTTTTGTTACATATCCAAAGCATAATACATAATTATAAGAGTATTTAGAGCGTTATGTTTAAGCTGTTGCGTCAATCAGCACGTGTTTTTGGTAATTTCAAAAAATTTGAGCGTTTATTTTCATCCAGTACGTCTACGTAGACGTACAATCTGTAAGATATCTTCCAGTTCTATCATTTCAAAATTGTATTTCTGCCCAAAAATATCACCGAGATTCGCGACTGTTTATATAGCCCTATCACATTTACTGTCTTTATTTGAAGAACAAAATCTGACATACATTTCTCTACAAGGAGATTGTGCGTATTATTTACCTACTCTACTTTCGTGTTACTCTCGCATGGCATGCTTCCGAAATGTCATTGACAAGTATATTTTTGAAACTCTGAAATTATTTTGTAACGTCTGGCGTAATGTTGTTTCCACTTCAACTATAAATATCTGTTTCTGACTACGGTTTCTGACGTACTGTTGTTATTTTTATCCCTTTCTTGCTGATTACGATGTCTATATCTGTCTCTTTCTTACTTTATTTATCGTTATTGAACAATATGTGGAAAACCTTGTCCATGACTTTCAAAGCAGTCAGTTGTTGCATAAATCGACTTCCGTGGATATTTCAATTTGCAAGTTTCATTTTGCACAAGATTTGCATTGTATTTACTATATATATATATATATATCCGTCAACAAGATTGATGTCAGTTAGACATTTCTGATGCGCTTTATGAGTTCTAATCTAACCTTGATAGACGTATCGTCAGGTGATATTTATTTTAAAAACGCCGGCTTTTGCCATTTGACTTTATGATTCTAAGTCTGTTTTGCTGGACGAATTCTAGCGTGCTTTTATATTATACTAACTGTGCACGCGGCTTAGCACGCGTGGCCATTTCTCTTGGTTAGTACTCTATGTGTAATTCCAGGACCTAAAATACCAATATTTGATCAAAATTCCTTCACCAATCAAAAAGTTTTTTATCGCTCGGCTTCTGCTCACCCCAGTTTTTAAGTCAAACTCTAAATTATCCAAGAGTGACAACCGCATCGCAATCGGTCCAGTAGTGTTGACGTGATGCGCGAACAAACATACAGACAAACATACTAACAAACAGACAGACAAAGAATTTTAAAAATGTTATATTGTTGTTGTAGCTTATTTTAAGTACCCTTGATCTTTTTTTTTAATTATCTTCTTTGTACAGACTTTTTCGTTCTTATTGCTTTATTATAAGTTTAGATAGATTCAAAGAACTTCGAAGAAATCGAGGATTTTTTTGGACCACAATTGAATATGTACAAGTAGGTTATTCGAACTATTATTTATTCTGTGGTTGACTACAGATAGACTTGGGAGAACGCTTGTGTTCAATGAAAACATGTAAATATGTGAATATTGATTTACTGGAGTGAGTTCTGTCTATTATATTTGATGCAAGAAACACTTGATTCAGAATCAAATACGACATGTTTAAGAGTAATGATGTTGAAGATTATGCAGATATATGCATAGTTTTACGATAGTGAACACAATCACCTTGTGCAAAGTACAGTAATCTAAAGTATTTTCACTCAGTTAAAACAAATGTGTTTTTCTAATCTTTTCATTTATCTAATCAGGTGAACAACACAATTAATTCATTGTACGATTTTAACGCGTTATTTTCGTTTCGTTAAATAAGACCCAAAAAGTATAATGTATTAATTTTGTTGGCGTCTTTAAATCTAAGCTGTTTAGTTAAATATTTTCAATCATTTAAATTCTAAGTAATAAGCTGTTATTAGATGAAATCATAGGAATTGAATCGGCCCTATATAAAATATCTACCTCCAATAATGTTTAATGGAATATTAACATCGGCAAAGTGTAACGGTACGTTCTTGTGCGTGGTATTTCTACCATAAAGCCACCCTTTATCGTAGAAATACCACGCACAAGAACGAACCGTTACGCTTGTTCATTTATTATAAGAACCGCAAAGGAGTGGAATGCTCTGCCCTCGTCAATGTTTCCGGTAAATTATAACACAGGTGTGTTCAAGTCTAGAGTGAATAGGTATCTACTAGGCACATATGCTACGCATCATCGCTTCCATCAGGTGAGATAGTGGTCACACGGTTGCCTAGTCCGTAAAATAACCCATAGTTTAACAATTTTACAAGTATTTTAAAGTATCAAGTTCTAAAATGGACGGTCTTGTTATATTTAACATTGTGATGGAAAGTCCAATGTCGTGTAACATAGGGCTTCGCTTTAGCACTTGTCTGTTAGATCACTGCCCGCACCTACTTTCTCTCGGGCGGCCTCAAAGCCACGACCACTTTCATTGATGCATTGCTTAATGTTTTATCGAATAAATCGCAGATGCTTTCGTTAATTGCTTCTTTATATAAACCACAGACTTTCATTATTGTAGACGTATTTGATTATGACTCATGCTCTTCTGAAAAAGTCTTGAATCTAGCATACTAGGCTATTAAACTATTTTAAACGGCTGAAAAACTTACGAGAAGGAATCACTGAGGTTAGTTGCGTGCTGACGGTCGTAGCGATTGTCGCGGCTTGCCGGCATTAAACACCCAGATGAAGGACTTCAATACAGTCCAAAACCTGGTTGGAGTATCCGGGTTTCTTACTCGTGAGTGTTCAGCCGCAATTTAATATGAATGCACTCGCGTTTGTTTTCAAAATCAAATATGTAGGTTCTAGCCTAGTGAAAATTAGCACAAAATTATCTTCATCGTCAATCTATTATGTTCCTCTTGCCGACAGAGTGGCTTTCTCTCAGAGAGATAGAGAGGAAGAGAGTATGGACCGTGATCCACCAAGCTGGCCCAGTGCGTGTTGGTGGATGTCAAGTGTCTTTAAATTTTAAGATTTTTATTCAAGTCGGTTTCCTCACGGTGTTTGCCTTCACCGTTTTGAGCTGTATCAACCTACACTTCACCAAATAAGCCACAGTCGCGGGGCCGAGGTTCGATCCGGATGCTGTCAGATTGCGAAGCGCACATGTTGCCGTTCTGTCATCATCACATCACAGTCCAAAGTAGTCCACTGCTACACATGGGCCTCTCCAAAATAGGGAAGTTTTTAACATAATCACTACCTTTGGTGAGGTGATTAATACACAGCTAATTCTACTGCTAATTCCCTTTGCTGGGTCTCACAGCATCCGTGGGATGAGAAACGGTGAACCTATCACTAAGCCTATTATTAAACAAACTGTCTCGTTGTTCCCAGGAGTCATGGCAGAACCCGAAGTTGAAGGACACCGGCGCAGTCATCAACGTGCTCGACATCGGGCGGCAGAAGTACGCCAACGGCGGCGTGGTCTCGCGGTACTTGTGCGACTTGGTGCAGTGCTTCAACCTCACGCGGTACGACTACAAGGACATCGTGCCCAATGTGAGTATGTCGGAGGAACTGACGTGACAATTTGACCAGGATTCGAGTACAATTACACCTGTATTTGATCGTTAATCTGTCCGAGGGGCTCTAGATTTTGGTTGCTCCTCTTTGCAACCGGTTTTTTTGAAACCGTTTGCCAAAACATGAATCAACTTATAATTGTATCATTTCGGGTATCCAAAAGAGGAAGTATAAGCTATTATTTATTACGTGTACATATAATAGCCTACAGTTATTATCTCACGTTCTCTTTACTGGAATTCTGTTTTTGTTTTCTCCTTGTTCATGAGACATGATGTTTTTAAATTGTAAAAGTTCTATAGCAAATTGGAATTTCAAGTGTGTATAAAAAATTAATATGACTACAGTCTACTTATATTCAATTAGTAGCTGCGCCCGCCGCATTTCCCTCGAGGTATTTTTTCTGGGTAAACGGTATCCTATGTGTCATTTTCTGGGTAAAAGGTATCCTATGTGTTATTTTCTGAGTAAACGGTATCCTATGTGTTATTTTCTGGGTAAACGGTATCCTATGTGTTATTTTCTGGGTAAACTGTATCCTATGTGTTATTTTCTGGGTAAACGGTGTCCTATGTGTTATTTTCAGCACAGAATAAATAATAGATTCGTTCAGCCGTCAATAGTTTTATATAGATTGGTTGGCTCCTACTCATCCGATTGAGATACAAAGTATTTGAAGTTAAAACCTACTAATCCAACAGTGAACACCGCATTTCAATCGGTGCAGTAGTTTATACGTGATGCGAGAACAGACAATTTTAAAGGTGTTAAATTCTTGTTAAGTTGCTTATGTTTGACACTTTTTCGTTTTTATTGCATTATTATAAGTTTAGATTTAGGTTATTGTGTCAATCAACACGTGTTTTAGGTAATTTCAAAAGCGTAGATCATTTGTTTTCATCCAGTACGTCTACGTAGACGTACAATCTTTAAGATAGCTTCCAGTTCTATCATTTCGAAATTGTATTTTCGCCAAAATTATCACCGAGATTCGCGACTGTATCAATAGCCCTATCATATTTACTGACTTTATTTGAATAACAAAATCTGACATACTCGTACATGCATGGAGATTGTGCGTATTTTATCCGATTATTTTGACTTCGTGTATGATCTCACCTAAATATATTTAATTAAATTTAATTTGGCCTTACACAATGAATACACATCTGAGAAAACAATTTCATATAACTTTATTGGTTTATTTAATAAAAGTTTTTTATTTAATTTAAAACATATTCATCCCGAGCAATTTTTGTATGCAGCTTCTGGTTGAACACCAGGGTCTCTATTAGTAGTATTTCCATCAAAATACCATCAATCAAGAAAAAAAATAGGCAAGATAGTTAAAGAACTACCTCGATCTGTTCCTTCCAGGTGGAAAAAGACGAAAGCTTCCTGCAAGCTATCGAGGAAACCACAGAAGAGGAGCTGTGGAAGGCCAACAAGGACAAGAAAGACGGAGAGAAGAAGACTGAAGAAGCGACCGTGAGACAGAGGGTGGAAGCGAGAGCGAGGAAGATCCTCGGAGATATCAGCTCGGCTATGTCTAACAACGTGCTTAAGTAAGTCGCCTTTAAACTAAGAATAATCTTTCAACACTCAATATTAACCTATAAAACAGTAAAGTGACATACAGACTGTTTCTACAACGCAAATTAGCGAAAAACTGACACCCTGTTTCTGGAACGCAAATTAGTGAATAAATTACTCAACAGCCTCTCTCATTTTAAACGCATTTTGGCTTGCTTAACATCTCATGTGACAGTCTGTTAACGTAAATGTCACAATTAAACGACAATTGAAGCAACTTTGGGTTACCGGAAAAAATAAAAATGCACTTGCATGTCCAACTAACCTTGTGTTAACCGCTGGAATATATACTGGAGGGTATTAAATATCTACTGAGATATAAAATATATATACGATTAACTAAACCTTTATTTCGATCCATCATCAACCCTTATTTCATATATTTATTATGTTATTAACACGCGTTTCAGAAACCGGAACTGAAATACTTTTACTACAAACAAAGTTTGAGTTGTGTAATGTAAAAAACAAAAGGGACAACGATAGAGTTACACACACACAAAACACCAGAGGGAATGAAAGTGAATGAACTTATATCGTGTGATGTAAATAAAACAATCTCTTGCTACAATCAATTATTATCAAATTTTTAGATGAATTTGCGTTGATGAAAAAGCGTTAACAGACGATCAAATGTGACATGACCCCCCTGCATTTAATCGAAATCAGTCAATCCGTTCTCGATATATCATCAAAAAGCATTCCATACAAATGTATGAGAAAATGAATTTACTTAATAAATGTTTTTTTCGTGTATTTTTGCGATGTTTTAATAGTTAATAATAATAAATAATTTTATTTTGTTGCAACAAAAAATGATGTCTAGACACATAGTTCTGCTTTGCAATTTCAATTAAATATTTCATAATTATACATTTAAATTGATTCGCTAGCTACCTGGTAATTCTGCTATTTGGGGCGGAAACAAATCCAACAAATCAAAGATCATAAAAATCGGTCCAGCCGTCCTTGAGCTATTAATGGTGTAACCTAACCCGACTTTGTTTTATATAATTATACAGAAGTGGCATGATGTCCACACCAATATGGTATTACTATTCCTATAGTGTATTTGGAACTAAATTCGTTCCCATACGAATATTAAGGGCGTCACAGACGACTAAGATACGATAATATATTTAAATTATTCATTCGCTCGCTGGCCGCCCTAGGTGCCACACGTATTTCTTCATCGCTTTCTATATACAGGGTGATAAAATATGAGTAATACAGTTTCACTATTAGATTTATTAGATAGCTCATCAGACGACGATTCTGATTTCGAATTTGATATGCAAATTGCAATAGCGCACTGTAAAAGGTGATCAATTTGGATAGAAAATCACATTAAATTTGGAAAAAGCCGTGATGAATTTAAACTTTACGCAGATCTTTCTACAAAAAAAATTCAAACTTATTTTAAGAAGTCGAAGGAAACTTTTCTCGAAATTCATAATTTACTTATGTTCCTGGAATAACACATAGGTAACTTTTAACAAAAGAAAAGCCATGGGCACAGCCAATTAAACCCATAACAAGCACTAATTATAAATGTATATAACCCCCGACTTCCCACCCCCCATTATAGCTATGAATCATCTTGTTTACCCCAGCTTTCAAACATAAAAAAACGACAGCTAAATCGGTCCATTTGTTGGGAAGCTACAATTTTCACCCCCCTTTTCTTTCTCACCTCCCCCCTCCCTCTCCCCACATGTCTAAGAAACATCTCGATAATATCAGCTTTCGAACAGAAAAAACCGCATCAAAATCGGTCCATTCGTTTGGGAGCTACGATGCCACACAAACAAACACGCACACACACAGATACACACCCTTAACTTATAACACCAGTCTCTTTGCTTAGGGGTTAAAAAAACGTCACGAATACAAAACAGAGCAACCTGTAGAGCGTTTACGATATATTTTGTATCTTAAGATAGTATATTAATATATATTTTGTATCTGTTACGATATATTTCGTATCTTAAAATGACATCTTTTAATAAATTCCATTTCGCTCGATATCTTAAGATACTGTAAGATGCAAATATATATTATCTTCGCCGTTTGTGGTTGGTTGGTTCATATAAATTGTATAGCGAGCGATATTTTATCTTAAGATAAAATATTATCGTATCTTAGCCGTCTGTGACGCGTTTTAGAGACTTGCGCACAAACAAAACAAATATTTTCTTATTTGAATAATAACACCATTATCGTTCCGTCTGTCTGTGTAAGGTTCTAAAGTAAATAAGTAAATTAAAATTTCGTCAATAGGGTTGTATTATGTAAACCCACAAATTTAGCATCAGCTGTTGCCCATGGCAGTGTTCATGGTAATTTTTATATATACTTTCAAACACTCCTGTCTGTAATATTATATTCTTTCTATAATATTTGGTTGAGTCAAGCTCATGAACTTATATGATATTACTATGATCATGATAAGACAATAAGAGTAGCAATTCTTTTATATTGTAGGCGATAGCTCAATTCATAGACTGATTTTTATAAGATTCCATGACTTATTTATTAAAGACTAGATGATGCCCGCGGCTTCGCACGCGTGTTAATTTCTATGGGTTTTTAACTGGGTTTAAATGACCACGCGTACACTATGTGCTATTCCAGGACCTAAAATACCAATATACCAACATTTGATCATTATTTCTTCAACCGTCAAAATTATTTGTATCGATTGCTCAGCTTCTACTCATCGGATTGAGATACCAAGTACCAGTTTTTAAGTCAAACGCTAAGCTATCCAACAGTGAAAACTGCATCGCATTCGGTCCTATAGTTTTTTACGTGATGCGCGAGCAAACACACGGACAAACTAACAAACAACACAATGGGTATACAATAGGTATCTACTAGGTAAGTGTGGTACACCTTTGACCACATCATCGCTGTACATCAGGTGAGATCGTGGTCAACCGATTGCCTAGACAGTAATAAAATATATATAAAAAAAACAAACAGACAGACACAATTTAAAAAAAAAGTTATATTCTTGTTCAGTAGCTTATTTTAAGTACTCTTGACCATTTTTCAAGAGTTGCACGACCTTATTCATAGTTCTCGCTTCCGTAACAGGACTAATCGTAGATAAGCGAACTTTCATTCGTATATTGGACATTCCAACAAAGCGTTTAGGTGCCACATTTAATTTTATCGTGCGTACTGCTAAGGTATGGAACTCCTTGCAAATACTACGACTTAATCGTTTTCAAGGCTGACAGGTATCTTCTACCACAGAATATATAAAGTTACTACGCTTCTACATATCGGCCACATTTGCTTACCATTAGTCGAGATCTATGGTCAACCGTAAAACTACACATATACTATACTTATATACTTTTACCTTTCAACACTATGACATTTTACAGTATGCATTTAATTTAATGTTTATTATACTTATGTAATTTGCATAATGTAATTTGTAAAGTATGCACCTATTTATTTTAGGGCAAGGAGTTCCGTAGTCCTATTGCTTGTACTGCAAAAGACTTGTCAGAATGGACTTTTCCGGGTGATCCCATTTTTAACACCCAATCTTAAGGGGGGGAGGGGTGTTATAAGTTTATGGTGTGTATTATTGCATGTATGTATGTATCAAAGTATATATTAACACAATATCCGTGGAATCGTAGTTCAAACGAATGGACCGATTTTATTGCGTTTTTTTTTTTCAGTTTAAAAGCTGATGTTATGGAGGTGCTTCTCAGCTATCATGTGGGGTGGGGGTCGGGGGTTATATAAATATTCAATTTGTGCCTTTTCCCTTGCAGAGTGGTGGCATGGCTGTGTCACAAAGGCATCCGGCGCATCGCCATCGGCGGGTGCGGCACCCGCTCGGCGTGCGTGGACCGCCTGCGGCGCGCCAATGCTGCCGGAGTGCCTCTCATCTTCGTGCCGCTGCACCGCTCGCACTTCGACTACATCCTGGTGACGTTCGCGCTCTACCTCACGGGCGTGCGCCCGCCGCTGGTGGCGGCCGGCGACAACATGAGGATACCTTTCTTTGGGTAGGTAGCCAATCTACAGTGGCTCCGTGTTCGGAGGGCACGTTAAGTCGTTCACCTCGGAGGCCCTCTGGCGGCCTGACAAACTCTTGACACCAGAGGCCAGCACTGGCTCATACGAACCCCTTAAGACGGTAGCCGTTCCAATCTTCTCTATACCTAGAAAACAGTACTGTGTGACTGACAGACAACTCACAGCTAAAAGCGGTGGACTAGAGATATGAAATTTAGAGGAAATATTCCTAGGGGTTCACAAACAGGTTTTTTGAAATTCCATCCTTAAAGGAAGTGAACGGGTGGCTAAGTGTAAGTATTGTATTCGTATCACCAACTAGCAAAGTCTATTGGTCTAGCATTCATGCGATGAAACTTTGGTTCCATCGCAAACTCCCCGAAATGAATAAAACTTCAAAAAGTTTGATTCCTCTGTCTCCAATCCGTTATCATGTCTGATAACGGATTGGAGACAGAGGAATCAAACTTCACTAATTATATCTTTTTATTATATTTAATTATTAATTCAGGCTGAGTTGTTTAACAGGGATCTCTATGGCTGCTATGATAACCGTTAAGGATAGAAAAATAATTTTCGAAATCCATCTAGATTTCAAACATATCAAAACAGGAAAAATCGATGCATTTTTCCTAAAATAAAAAATATATAAAAAAAGAGTATGCCGCATATAACGAACAATATATTTTTTCTTCAGTTGGTAAAACTTCATATTGTTGTCACGATTTTTTCTTCCTTGCGGAATATGAAAATGTTGAAGTCCGTGTTTCCGGTATATTATAACCTGTGTTCAAGTCTAGAGAGAATAGGTATCTACTAGGCAAGCGTGCTACACCTTCGTCCGCATCATCGCTTTCCATCAGGTGAGATTATGGTCTAAGGAATGACCAGTCCGCCAAAAGATATATAAGACTTGTGTACCAGCAATGGGCGGTGGTAATAGCCTAGCGGTATACTAGTGCGACTTAGATTCCAACGATACCGGGTTCGCTCCAAAGCTTTTCTAAGTTATGTGCGGTTTTCCATCGCTCCTGAGCTGCGGAGGGCACGTTAAGCTGTCGGTCCCGGCTCTTATTGATTAATAACAGTCGGTATGCCATGTCAGGGACCCTCGGGCAGCCTGACAAACTAACACCAGAGGCAACCACTACCTCATGTGATAAACAAACAGACAAGTAGGTGTAATAAGGTGATCATCAAGTTATTTATTTTATTCATGAATGTTTATTACAGATGGATCCTGCGCGGTTGCGGAGCTTTCTACATCAGGCGGCGAGTGGACGGGTCGGATAACCACGCCGATCTCGTGTACAAGTCGGCTCTCAGGTAAAATATTATAAATTAAAAAAAAAACTTTTATGCAGTTGCCATGTAATATCGCTCGTCAAGTCCTTTCATTTGATACCCATATTATAGGGGATACTATGGAAATTATAAATCGCCATTTTGAGACGTCCGCTATATTGAATTTTGATTGACGTCACTTTTTTATTGTGTTTCGGTCATCGAGCCCTGTCATTTTATACCCATATCATAGGGGTTACTATGGAAATTATAAGTCGCCATTTCGTGACGTCCGCCATATTGGACTTAGAATAACATCACTTTATTTATTGTGTTTCGCTCATCAAGCGCTTTCATTTTATACCCATATCATAGGTGTGTTACTATGGAAATTATAAATCGCCATTTTATGACGTCCGCCATATTGGATTTAGAATAACGTCACTTTATTTATTGTGTTTCGCTCGTCAAGCCCTTTCATTTTATACCCATATCATAGGGGTTACTATGGAAATTATAAATCGCTATTATGTGACGTCCGCCATATTGGATTTAGAATAGCGTCACTTTCCTGATTGTGTTTCGTGTTAATCAAGCCCTTTCATTTGATACACATATCAGAGGGGTTGCTGTGGAACTGATAAATCTCAGTTTTGTAACGTCTGCCATATTGGATTAAAAATAGCGGCATTTAAGTAATCGTGCATTGTCACGAGAACCAAACTTGTGTGCCAAATTTCAGCCCGATAGCTTCAGTGGAAGTGGGTGAAATATTTATTGCAAAGTTCCAGGACATACATACACACATACAGTAGTTGCAGCGTAAGTATGTGTCTCGGAAGTAGTCTGCTAGTCCCTGCGCAAACTGCTATTTTTCAGGCGTAATCCCAATGTTGAAGGTGAAGACAGCATTGTATAACTGCCTCGCTCACTCGCTTACGTTTTTCGCATATTCTGTCTCGCTCTTACTTTATGCTATTATATCCCCACAGCAGTACCTGCGCAATCGTTCACAGAGCCTAACTTCACAAACATATAGATTGGCTGCGACTACTGTACAAGTGAAGTTAAACAAAAGCTTTTAAAAACCAAACGCAACAAGTTTTGTACAAAAAAAAAAAACATGGTACAAAAAATGCACTTCAAATGGATTAACTAATAAATAATAAAA
Organism: Alsophila aescularia; assembly: GCA_946251855.1. Classification (NCBI taxonomy): domain Eukaryota; kingdom Metazoa; phylum Arthropoda; class Insecta; order Lepidoptera; family Geometridae; genus Alsophila; species Alsophila aescularia. Next base: position 7,552,468 of record OX276383.1, on the reverse strand, counting down.
ACTACTAATCCAATTTTGATACAATTTAAATGGGACCAACCTGGAGGTGTAACCTTGTCTTTTTATTTGTTCTTTCAAATGAAAAGATTTATCAATATCGGTCCGCTATTGACGAAGAAATCGGTGAAAATACATATAAAAATCATGCATACATGCATTCGAACATTGGACCTCCTGCGTTTGTGAAGTTGATTATAAATCATGCATACATGCATTCGAACATTGGACCTCCTGCGTTTGTGTAGTTGATTATAAATCATGCATACATGCATTCGAACATTGGACCTCCTGCGTTTGTGAAGTTGATTATAAATCATGCATACATGCAAACGAACATTGGACCTCCTGCGTTTGTGAAGTTGATTATAAATCATGCATACATGCATTCGAACATTGGACCTCCTGCGTTTGTGAAGTTGATTATAAATCATGCATACATGCATTCGAACATTGGACCTCCTGCGTTTGTGTAGTTGATTATAAATCATGCATACATGCATTCGAACATTGGACCTCCTGCGTTTGTGAAGTTGATTATAAATCATGCATACATGCATTCGAACATTGGACCTCCTGCGTTTGTGTAGTTGATTATAAATCATGCATACATGCATTCGAACATTGGACCTCCTGCGTTTGTGAAGTTGATTATAAATCATGCATACATGCATTCGAACATTGGACCTCCTGCGTTTGTGAAGTTGATTATAAAATGGTGTTACATGACCGAGTTTTTAAAGTAATTTTGATAACAGCAACAGGCAGACGGGTGTCTATTATAAAATTTAAATAGGTACGTGCAAAAATCAGCTTTGTGACTTTTTTTATACTTGCTCGCTTTTGTTTACAGATCGTACATCTTGAACAGTTTGTCTGAAGGCAACAACCTGGAGTTCTTCATCGAAGGCGGGCGCACGCGCACCGGGAAACCGCAGCCGCCTAAAGGTAACTACTATTCTCGCCAAGCAGTAGTAGGCAAACATTTGTGTGCAACATCACTGTGCCTGTTTAGGCACTGTATCTAATAAAATAACTTGCCATGTGAGTATGAGGCTTAAAACCAATGTCTTAGAGTGACAAGCACAGTGAAGTTCCGCGCAAGATTTAAAAAAGCAAAATTCAAATGTTTTTAATGTATACGAGGTTTTTGTATGAGGACGTGTTTTCTTTTCCCTTCCCACGAATGATGAACTATCTCGATTCTCAGGCAATAGGCATTGATGTCTAATTCGACATCGTAAACAAAATGTTTCAAAAAACAATTTCTTATAACTGACATGGACTAATATTGTGCTGTAAAATTGACTTTTGTTACCAATAAAATACTACTATACTTTGTCGAACGCGACATACACACGATACAAACATATAGATTGGCTGCGACTACTGTACAAGTGAAGTTAAACAAAAGCTTGGATTATTACACGAGAATCAGGACACTGCGTCTTTGCACACAGTTGTATAAAGAAATAAAAAATAACTAATTTTAGTCGACAACAGCAAAATATGTAGAATGTGTCGCGGTTTAGATTTTAGTACATTATTACTAAACTTGTTACTAATTTTTCTTTTTTTATATTACTATGCTGCCCGGAAATATTGTATAGAGATATTAATAGGTATGTCTTAACATGATCATCTCATTGCAATCTCAAATCAAATGATCCAAAACTTGTTATACCAGCAAGTTACTCATTGTCGTCCTTTCTTCTTCTCTCAAAGAGTGGAGGTGAGTGAGTGATTCACCACACTAGCTGTGTTTTCAATTTTTGTGCGACCGCTAATCCTCACATTTGTCATAGAATTGAGCCGAAATTTAATGTGCGTGTTCAAATCACGGCTGATCTATTCTAACCGCAAAGAACACATCCGCTTCCATCGCTAAGAATTGCTTATTAAATAATTAGATCATCACATCATCATCACTACATAATCAGTCGGTAAATATCCAATATGAGAGCTATGCTTGGAGTTTCTCTGAAGGACAAGATTCGCAATGAAGAAATCCGACGGAGAACCAAGGTGATCGACATAGCTCTTAGAATAAACAAGCTAACAGTGGGCTGGTCACATTTCCAGAAGAACCGATAACCGTTGGGGTAGACGAGTTCTTGAGTGGAGACCACGTTTAGGCAAACGTAGTGTAGGACGCCATGTGGCCAGGTGGAGTGACGACCTGCAAAAGGCGGCTGGAGGAGAATGGCTGAGGAGACCTGAAGACCGAGCTCAGTGGCGTGAATTAGGAGGAGACCTACGTCCAGCAGTGGACAGATACAGGCTGATGATTAAATGTCCACTGCTGGACATCGTCCTCCCCCATTGAACAACTGGGGAGGACGGTTTGCCATAATCACCACGCTTGTCAGGGGGCTTGGTGATCCTCAGAGGTTGGTGATAATACACAGGTGCATGTTGCTGCCCATTTCCTAAATTCCCTCGGCTGATCTCACACATCCCGGGGAATGAGGAAGAATGGTTCTATTATTGTTTCGAGCATCACACGGCTAAACGTATTTAGACAAATTCTTATTGACCTATCAAAAATGTAAACTTACAAATTGTGTTACAGCCGGCATTCTATCTGTGATAATGGACGCGTACATCGACGGAACCATCAACGATGCCCTGCTCGTCCCAGTAACACTAAACTACGACAAATTAGTCGACGGCAACTTCGTTAGGGAACAGCTGGGCATGCCCAAACAGATGGAGACCTTCTGGTCAGCCCTGACCGGCATCTGGAGGACCTTGAACACGAACCACGGGTCCATCAGGGTGGACTTCAACCAACCGATGAGTCTGAAGGTAAGACTGTTGGTTAGCTGAAGTAGTGACTTTATTCAAGCAGATGGAGGAGACCTTCTGCTCAAGTTTGATAAGATTTGGAGGAATTTGAATACGAACCGTGGGTCTATCAGGGTGGACTTCAACCAGCCGATGAGTTTGAAGGTAAGACTGTTGGTTAGCTGAAGTAGTGACTTTATTCAAGCAGATGGAGGAGACCTTCTGCTCAAGTTTAATAAGATTTGGAGGAATTTGAATACGAACCGTGGGTCTATCAGGGTGGACTTCAACCAGCCGATGAGTTTGAAGGTAAGACTGTTGGTTAGCTGAAGTATTGACTTTATTCAATTAGATGGAGACCTTCTGCTCAAGTCTGAACAAGATTTGGAGGACTTTGAATACGAACCATGGGTCTATCAGGGTGGACTTCAACCAGCCGATGAATTTGAAGGTAAGCCTGTTGGTTAGCTGAAGTAGTGACTTTATTCAAGCAGATGGAGACCTTCTGCTCAAGTCTGAATAAGATTTGGAGAACTTTGAATACAAACCATGGGTCTATCAGGGTGGACTTCAACCAGCCGATGAGTTTGAAGGCGACTATTGATTAGCTGAAGTAGTAACTTTATTCAAGCAGATGGATGACTTGGAATACGAACCATGGGTTTATCCTCGGATGAGTTTGAAGGTAAGACTGTTGGTTATTAGAAGTAATAACTTTCTAAGTACTACTTTCCAAACTCAAAGCTTCTTCAACAATCTGTGTATACGCTCTTCCGCTCTGTAATCCAGTAAACTGCGAAAGTGTCGGATTATAGAGCGGGAAAGCTGATTCAGAGATACTGTCTATAGGACCTTTATGGGCTTCTATGGGCTTTCTCTACTAACAACATAAGTTATTGTTCCAGGAACTAGTAACATCATTCCAAAAGTACCAGCACTTCAAGGCGCCCATCGAGTCATCCCTCACTCCCCCCAACAACAACCTGGCTGTGAACCTAGACAAGCAGATCCTGTACAACCACAGCCACTCCAGCCTGTACGGAACTGACGTTAGCTCCGACTACAAGATGATGGTGGAGGCGATCGGACGCCATCTTGTCTATGGTAATTATATTCGAGTCTAGAAACAGATCCTGAACAACCACATCCACTCCAGCCTGTACGGAACCGACGTCAGCTCCGACTACAAGTTGATGGTGGAGGCGATCGGACGCCATATTATCTATGGTAACTATATTTGAACCTAGACAATCTGATCCTGTACAACCACAGCCATTCCAGCCTGTACGGAGCCGACGTCAGCTCCGACTACAAGATGATGGTGGAGGCGATCGAACCACTCCAGTCTTACGCGCCTGTCTGTCTGTCCACAAATACCATAAAATACTTAATCGATTTTAATCCAGTTTTCACCAAACGAAATATAATAGAATAGAATATCAAGAAATAGAATATAATAGAATAATAGAATATAATGGAATATAATAGAATATCAAGAGAAATATGGTTAATATAACGTTAGAGAAACGCTTAGCTACCCGTACGAAGCCGGGCGAGTATAGGATACTTCCTTCTCAAAAAATATCCAAAGCCGCGGACCCAGTCAGTATATAATATTAAACATCATGGAGTAACGACCTGCGGAGAGCGGCCGGCAGAAACTGGATGAAAAGAGACGAAGAGCGGGCTTTTGTGGCGTTCCTATGTGCAGCGGTGGATGACGACAGGCTGATTCGGACGAACAATGATTTCAACACACTCGCAAGCCTTCTTATAACAACAACTTTATTTAACGTAAATCGTTGTGGTCCACAGACGCGGCCCAAGCCACGGCACTGATGTGCACGAACATAGTGTCGTACGTGCTGCTGACGGAGCTGCGGCGCGGCGCCACGCACAAGCAGCTGGCGGCCGCGGTGGACACGCGCGCCGCTGCGCTCAGGTCCGCCGGCCGCGACCTGGGGTACACCGGCAGCGCTGCGCACGCGTGCAGACATGCGGTAAGTGTTCTTAATATAACTAAAACAGATAATTAACAATAGTGTTTTTGTTTTGATCTCTCTTTTTACTTCCAATATAATTTCTCAGAATGGAAATATTCACTGGACCTTCACAAGTATTTTTATGCAATGAGTCACTGAATAGCCTTATAATATAAGTACGCAGCAGGTTTGTTTCCATCAAGCATGTGAATTGGTTTACGTGTGCAATGGTTGAATATATCGTATTTAAAATTCCAATACAATAGTAAAATCTTAGAAATTTTCGACAACCCTAATGTTTGTTTACTTTCCTATCACGTCGCACCAAAAGGAAGGTACAGTAGTCGCAGCCAATCTATGTTTGTGAAGTTAGGCTCTGTGAACGATTGCGCAGGTATTGGTACAGGATTGTTGCTGTGGGGATAAAACAGCATAAAGTAAGAGCGAGATAGAATATGCGAAAAACGTAAGCGAGTGAGCGAGGCAGTTATATAATGCTGTCTTCACCTTCAACATTAGGATTGCGCCTGAAAAGTAGCAGTTTGCGGAGCGACTAACAGATAACTTCCGAGACACGTACTCCTCTCGCACTTCTCTCGCCTGTACTTGCCAGGCGGTGGTGGAATAACCCATTTGAGTGGAGACGGTTCACGAGCCAGAAAGACTAAGCGAGACAGCCTATTATTGCACGCACATAATAACACCAAACGCGGAACAAAATCTAACACTGAATGCTTAGGAAAGGACAATGTTATCTTACACTTCAAAACATAACTACAAAACAATGTGCACCATCTATTAATCTTTTATTGCCATAATATGTTACAAAAGATCTTAATAATTAATAGGTAGAATGACATATTACCCTCATAGGGTGTAGCAATGTAAAGTAGGAGCAGACCGAACCATTTAAAAACTTATTCCTGTTGGATAATGTATTAGACTAATTTAGTCATTCATAAAATCATTTAAATTATAATAACATTTTTTAATTAAAAGCATTTTTAATTTATTTATAAAAACGTTATCTTTTTCTTCGTCTTTTATTTCGTCGGGTATTTTATTATATATTTTTACTGACATAACATTTGGTCCAGAACTGTGCATTTTTAATTTGGAAGAAGGCAGTACTAATTTATGTGTTAATCTAGTTGCGTACCGCCGTACTTGGTCAGCACGCTTAATAAAAAACTGAGGATAATTCCTAACAAAAATACCTACTTCCATGATATAAATTGAAGTCAAGGTCAGAATACTCAAATTAATAAAGTGCGGCTTACAGCTTTCCGGCTCTTTTATATTGGCAAGTATGCGAATGCATCTTTTTTGGGAAATAAAAACATCTTGTGCATCAATATTTTACCTTTTACTTGATAATAAGTTGTACACATTTTTACTCTGACATTCAACTGACTACTGCGCAGTAGGCTCCGATGCGCGAACTATGTCAATCAGACTTGACAAGTAGACCAAGGTCAAGGTTTTTACGGTTTTTTTTCCAGCTGACTACTTAGGTAGTACTATTATTTATTCTGTGCTACTAGGGTTTTAAGCGCAATGTCCTTTTAATTTTTTTTTAAAGTAAATTCTAAATCTTCGAAATCTTTTATTTATTTATTTATTTATTCATTTAGACACACCAACGAACAATTCACAAAACATTAATAGTTAGCTTAGGATAAGGGTACATACAGATTAGGTGAACCAATCAATTACAGCTGTATACAACACTGAAGGAAAAGTCGTTTTAAGTCGTTAAACTAACGTTGTTCGCCATGCCGTGTGGAATACCCCACCCTGGGACTTAATAGGTCAATCAATCTAGCGGTGCACTACTGTGCACCATCTAATTACTTTATTGTAAAACTAAAATTAATTTCCAACGTGCTCATCATCATTATGATGTGGTTGGTTGCAGTTGGACACGCTCGGGCGAGGGTTGGTGCGGCGCGAGGGCAGCGGCGAGCGGCAGGTGGTCCGACCGCAGCTCAGCATTGCGGCCGCTCTGGAACTGTCGTACTACTCTAATGCAGTCGCCGCGCACTACGCCGCCCCGGCCATTGTCGGTAAGTATTATGAAATATTTCCTTTTCCCTTTGTTTCCAGGTTTCTGTGACTTTTTTTACATTTTGTATCATAACCAGATCACATACTCATCCCACACTAGGATTGCCTGTCGCAGGTAGCGTAAACACACATACAAATATTTATGCTCGACACACAAACCCTGGCCAGGATTCGAACATGGGACGCTAAACGTAGCAAGCACCGGTACTACCAACTGCCCCAAAATGTCGTTTTCTCACTAATATTATTTGGGTCAGGAAATCGCAACTCACTCTAAGAAGTATCACGGAGTAAAGTTTTTTAATGCGTTGTCATCGAGTTGTGAGCTACCCTGAAAGTTTTAGCCGGATAGCTAATCGGAAATTTGAGTTGCTAGATTCCACCCGTAACGACAGACAGACAGACAAACAAGAAAGTTTCTTAATAAAAAACTATAAAGTAGAAAATAAATTTTCTAATTTATAGTTTTTTTTTTCTTTTTTTTTCGAATTATTGCTTTGTCATCGGTCTTTGACAGGTCTGCAAAATTTGAATGAAATCTGATCGTTTAAAGTGGGACAAAATAGCGTCCAAAGGAGTCGGTTACAAACATACAAACATACAAGTGAAGCTAATATAAAGCGTATAATACGTAATAATAATACGTAGTAAAAATAGTATGAAATACTATTTTCACTACGTTTTCAATCAATGTATTTAGTTCATTTATGAATCACTGTTTATATTTTTAATTGTTAATTATGCATTATTTTTATATTTAAAAAGAGTAGCCATATAGTTTGGTATTTTGGTCAGTTTTTTTTTTAGTAAGTCAATTTGCAGGCGGAGTCTATTGATTCTAAGAATTATTAATTAGATGATGTGTTATTTCAACAGATGTGACACATACAATCAGACTAACTACTTTAAGTTAATCTATATTTGAATTTGTTTCCACAGCGACAGCTCTGGAGAGCGTGCTGAGCCAGCAAGGCGACTGCTCGCGCGTGTCGCACTCCGAAGTGATGAGCGCGGCGCTGCAGCTCAGCGAAGTGCTGAGCGCTGAGTTCATCCTGTGCGCGCCCTGCAAGCGCATCGAAGAGACGCTACTGGACGCGCTGGATGGACTTATCACCGCACAAGTACTCATTAAGGACGAGGTACGAGGATTTGTTTAACATTACATACATGACGAAAGTAAAAATAAACATGAAAGAATAAAAATTAGACTCCACAACAAAAAAAAGGAATTAGCAATTCCTTAATAGTATTGTTAATTATTCAACGGGACTCAATCGCGTTAAAAACTGCGTCTTCGCTTGTCCACGATCAATGCGACTCGTTTAAAAACTGCGTCTTCGCTTGTCCACGATCAATGCCACTCGTTTAAAAACTGCGTCTTCGCTTGTCCACGATCAATGCAACTCGTTTAAAAACTGCGTCTTCGCTTGTCCACGATCAATGCAACTCGTTTAAAAACTGCGTCTTCGCTTGTCCACGATCAATGCAACTCGTTTAAAAACTGCGTCTTCGCTTGTCCACGATCAATGCAACTCGTTTAAAAACTGCGTCTTCGCATGTCCACGATCAATGCAACTCGTTTAAAAACTGCGTCTTCGCTTGTCCACGATCAATGCAACTCGTTTAAAAACTGCGTCTTCGCTTGTCCACGATCAATGCAACTCGTTTAAAAATGTCGTCTTCTCGTGACCACGATCAATGCAACTCGTTTAAAAACTGCGTCTTCTCGTGACCACGATCAATGCAACTCGTTTAAAAGGCCCATTTAATTAATTAACTCTGTGTTCGAATCGCGAATGTTTAAAAATTCTTTAACAGTATTCAATCAAACGCAAAATATACCAATCGATGACAAATGTAAACATACTAGTTATTCGCCTGTCTCAACGTTTCTCTTCGGGGAGACACACAGTCGTTTTCTTAGGTGGCTTGAGACGCGATGAAATCATTGCTGGGACTGTATCTGTTCATTTAGGAATTTAGCATTGTCAATGTTTTTTGTATGGATGTTGTCTTACCTATCATTATTCTTTCACAGCCAAATGACGGGTTGGAAGAGGAGCGGTGGTCGCGACGTTTCGCGGCGAGACTAGACCTCGAGGTAGAGGACGAAGAGGAGGAACGGCCCGACCCCACGCGGCATATCTACTACCACGTGCCTCACACGGAAGAAGCGAAGGCGGAACGGTAACTATCTACTGTCTACTGTCACACGACGTTAGACGATGAGCGGCGGTACGCGGCGAGACTAGACCTCGAGGCAGAGGACGAAGAGGAGGAGCGGCCCGACCTCACGCGGCATATACCACGTGCCTCACACGGAAGAAGCGAAGGCGGAACGGTAACTATTTACTGTCTACTGTCACACGACGTTAGACGATGAGCGGCGGTACGCGGTGAGAATAGACCTCGAGGCAGAGGACGAAGAGGAGGAGCGGCCCGACCCCACGCGGCATATTTACTACCACGTGCCTCACACGGAAGAAGCGAAGGCGGAACGGTAACTATCTACTGTCTACTGTCACACGACGTTAGACGATGAGCGGCGGTACGCGGCGAGACTAGACCTCGAGGCTGAGGACGAAGAGGAGGAGCGGCCCGACATCACGCGGCATATCTACTACCACTTGCCTCACACGTAAGAAGCGAAGGCGGAACGGTAACTATTTACTGTCTACTTCCACACGACGTTAGACGAGGAGCGGCTGTCGCGACGGTATTTGGCGAGACTAGACCTCGAGGCAGAGGCCGTTCAGCACTCGCTTGCAAATTCAGGACAATAAAACAAAAAAGTCTACAGTTTAACTTTGAAGTCTACAGTATAGTGTTGTCTGTATTCCAGCCGCCGCTTGCTGCTCACGATCCGCCCCGTGGTAGAAGCGTACGCGGCTACATGCCGCTGTGTAACGTCAGCCGCACAGAAACTAACCGTCAAGGGCGCGCTCGACAAACTCACTGAGGACTACACGCAGAATAGGATGCTTTACGGTATGTACCTGGTATATTTGGAGACCATAGACTAGGAAACTTAATACTGCGTTGCTTTACGGTATGTACTTGTATAAATGGAGACAATAGACTAGGAAACTTTATACTGCGTTGCTTTACGGTATGTACTTGTATATTTGGAGACCATAGACTAGGAAACTTTATACTGCGTTGCTTTACGGTATGTACTTGTATATTTGGAGACCATAGACTAGGAAACTTTATACTGCGTTGCTTTACGGTATGTACTTGTATATTTGGAGACCATAGACTAGGAAACTTAATACTGCGTTGCTTTACGGTATGTACTTGTATATTTGGAGACCATAGACTAGGAAACTTAATACTGCGTTGCTTTACGGTATGTACTTGTATAAATGGAGACCATAGACTAGGAAACTTTATACTGCGTTGCTTTACGGTATGTACTTGTATATTTGAAGACCATAGACTAGGAAACTTTATACTGCGGTGCTTTACGGTATGTACTTGTGTAAATGGAGATCATAGACTAGGAAACTTTATACTGCGTTGCTTTACGATATGTACTTACATGGTATGCCGGCAACATTGTGTCCCAAAAATAGAAACTTTTTGCATTGTCTTCCTCGTTTAGAATCAATTTAACTCTTTCACTGCTGAAAACACATATGTTGTGTTTTTGAAAGAGCGACTCCTGGGCGTCAAAACACAGGCAGGCACATACAGGCCTATCACGGGGGGTGGGCAAATTATCTTTTTCCCGTTTTTATCCACTTTTCAGTGGAAATAATTCTCTTCTCTACCTTACATAGCACGGCAATAGAGGAAAGGGATAAAATCAAAGGAGAAAATGTATCTATTGACGTTTGTCATAGAAGCTTACTCCCCCCGCTATTCCCACGCTACTCCCGCTTAAAAGCGTAGACTCGAAAAACATAGATTAAAATACTCTCCGTTTGACATACGACGGGGAATATATATCACCGTCTCTAGAAGGTGGGTATAAAAGTTTATCTTCACACAACCACTATGTCGCGAGCATTTTATAATTACATTTTGATGCGAGAAACGCAAACAATGGAAGAAAATTTCTCCGGCGTGGGCGGTATATCCGAGATGCCCGTGACTCGTTGAATTTCTGGACAAAAAAAAACGTACGTATACAAAATGACTGTCTACTCTGTCTATTTGGTAGTTAGAACGCGGCATAGAGATTTGATTTGTAAAGAGATCTAGGAAAGTGTTCGGGGTGTGTCAATGGTACGCGCGAACATTTTTGGAAATATAATCTATAAACCACACAAATAAACATCAAAAGAACGAATGATTTTTGAAAGTATGTTGGATTTGTCAAAATATTGAAGCCTTATGTAAAATTCAATGGTACTCAACCTACGAATAAATAATAAGTCAGGAACTCTAATTCAGAACAAATGTCACAATAAAAGTGCCCCTACTTCAAACCAAAACGACGTAAGATTCAAAGTACGAATCACTTCCGAGGTTACAAATAGACATGCTTGGTGATTGGTTTAAATTCAGAACGAAAGCAGGGATTGGTTCACGCGCGAAATGCAATGTCTGCTATGACAGCTGAGTCATAGCGGCGTGGACGATGTTATGCAATAAGTGGACCGGACCAAGTCAGTAATAAAACAATATTACTGTACAATGTTTTTTTTTTGGCTCACTTTTTACAATTCATTAAATTCTTTGTCCCACGAAATATAATTAATTTATTAAGTTTTTGTCCAGAAGACATTAAAAGATAATCTTTCTTCCCAATGTAGTGAAGACGGATTCTGAGAAATTTAAAACGGAATGTCCTCCTGTCAGCCTGTGAATTTAGAGCTGAGGTTCAAGTTCAGTATATTATTTTTATATATTTCTATAAACTGTCAGGCGTTTGGGTTATTGTTGCAACGGCCGTGGTTGCGGATCACTCCAAAAACAACTCAATATGATCTTGGCTTAATATGGTTAAATAAATTTATATATTTGTAACTCTACTAGCCGTGCAAAAAGTAATTTAAAACTTGAAATACATATGAAGAGTCCTAGAAGTCCAGTTTTGGACTGAGTTTTGGTCACTGGTTTCAAAGAGTTAGTATATACTGTTACTCTTTGTCCATTTACTGTTCGAGTTTTTTTTGACTGCACATTGATTTAGAGACCTTTAATATATTTTTCGCTTTGATCCAAAACGTTATGTAGTTTTTCTTTTTCTACCACTGAAAAAGGGTGTTTAAACCCGTATCGGTCGGTCTTGAATTTAGTATGTCGAAAAGGTTGTTAAACGTTTCTAAAAAGCTAACAGTTGCATCTGTTTCTTGAAAATCAGGCATGTTTAACTGTTGCGAACCAAACTTAATCGCATCAGCTACACTTTGACTTAAGGTTTGAATCGCTAGTTTCACGTTCATGATATTATTTCGGAAGTATAGATGCCGATTTGACAATTTATTCCCAAAATGCAATCCAACGATATCTTGAACATTTTTCAGTTTCTGCAAATGTGCCCACTCAATTCTTTTTCTTGTTTTTATCTACGAGTGTCTTTTTCCTCTAATGTGTTACGCACAAGTTTCACCATATGAAATGGATCTAATATTACAACTACTGGGTCTCCGGTAGATGGGTGGTCAAAAAACGATTTTGAATTGTTTGTGTCTTCAACATTGCAACCCAACATCTTAGCCGTAGCGATGTTAGATGCACAGCCATCAAAGATCAAAGTAACTTTTGACTTTTTCCTTTTAATTAAGGGCTAAAACTATATCGTCCGAAAAATCATTCAATGCATTATTTTCTGTAGTATCGCCAAATCCATTTTTCTTCAATTGGGATAAAATATTTTAAGTGAAATATTCTTCATAGTTAATCTTTTATTTGGGCGTTATAGATTTCTGATCTGTAATAGTCGTTATACTGCCAAAATAGTTTTTTTCGTAGTTTTTGCTTTAAAATGTGTGTTTTAGGAGTATTCAGAGCAGATTACGATAATAGCAATATCTGACGATGGTATATTTATCGGCGTAACGCATGATCCTCTTTCTTCAAAACTAAAGACTTCGGTTGAAATAAGATTATTTTTTAATTTTGTTTTTCTTGGTTTTTTTTCTTGGTTGGTAAGGTTATTTTCAGGAGAATAATATCAACACTGAATGTAATGACGGTGTTGTCTTCAACACCGTCATTACATTCAGTGTTGATATTATTATCCTGAAAATAACCTTATTGAAGATCAGTTTCAAATCTATGAAAGACTGTCTCTAATTGAAATAGATACACATATACAGCTAAAATAAAAATTCCTATCAAACCTAAATATTAAGTGCAAAAAATAATAGTGAAATCTTACAAGTTTTTGTGCCTTATTCCTTGAGGGTTTGCATTATTTGTTTTTCCAGAAGGTGAATTTTCAGTAGCCTGAAAAATTAAACGTGCTTTAATTCGATCAAACTATGAACTGTTTTTTTAATGCTATTGTTATTCCCATGAGTCGAAAAAGCCGAACCTATATTACATACCAACTGTAATCGTTCATTATTGTTTATTTGCTCATTTTGTTTAGTATTCTCCTAAATATGTTGACGTTTCTTAGGTATGAATCATCTGCGTGAAAAAAATAACAGCTTAATTTCAAAATTTCATCGAGTAGAAATTGAACTTTAGTGCAAAAATTGACTGACTTAATTTTGCATAGTATTGACCATCGCGGTTTGATAATGTATTTGAACGTCTTTGAATATAATTATAATTTTGCAACTACTACTAGTGAAAAGTGATCCCTGGACATTTTAATCTTGTATAGCTCCTGCACCACTTCACAACACATGCTGGCATGATGATTCACAACTGTAGTTCACAATGATAAAATTAAAACGTACGCGAAGATATGACGTGTGCTCGCTTGCATGAAAAATGTACGACTGATGACGCGCTGGACACGACTTTTAAGCACCACCTACTTGGGCATGACTTTTGTTGGGTCATTTTATTAACGCTGTTACGTTTCCTGACTTATTACTTATTCGTAGTACTGAACCATACCCGTATCTCCTTCTTAGTTTGTGACCATAGAGAACGCTACTCCCGCTGTATATCCACCATTTTTTATCCTTTCCCTGGGGAAAATATGACCATCCCCCGAGCTAGGCCTGCAGCGTGTTTTTAGACGTGAGTTTAGCCCAGTGACGTCACCGGAGCTAGACTCGCTTTTTAAGAAGTGCAGTGAAAGTGTTAAGCAGCTATAATGAAAAATAAGACATTTATATATCGTTTCCATTTGTGTGGTGTTGGGTCATATTTTTAATACGTATAATTAAACTAGCTGTGCCCTCAGCTTTGTCGGCGTGGGGTTTTTTTCTGAGATTAAAGTATCCTATGTGCTATTCTAGAGCCAAAGGTACCTTTAAAATAAAATAATACCACAATTACATCAAAATTCGTGCAGCCGTCAAATAGTTTTTTATTGATTCCTTGACTTCGTCATACCGGAATTTAATACGAAGTAGACCAGATTTTAAGACAAATCCTAAGCTAGCCAAACCTTTTTTTAATTATCTTCCTTGTACAGGCGTTTTGTTAATTAATGCTTTATTATAAGGAATAGATTATTAACATATCGGATGCTATCTTCATATTATTGAAGAACAATAACTTGCAATTTTTGCACAAAATTTCACCTAATATTATCCAGAGTACCTACCTCTGTAAAAAGTTCACTTAGCGTTACTTAATTGCAACTTTTGTTCTAGGTGAAGCGGTATCAACAGACGCGATCCGCAACTGCCTCCGCTTGCTCCGACAGTGGGGCGTGATAGAAATGTACACCGAGAGCAAGGAGCGCAAGCTGCGGATACTGCCGCCGTACGACAACCAAAGCAGTCTCGACGACGTCTGCCACAACGTTTATAAGTTCAACATGGACACGGCACTGCTGCACTAATGTGCATGAGCTCAGCGGAAACGTCACAAGCTCAGTAGTAACATGCACAAGCTCAGCAGAAACGTGCACATTTATATTCGACCTTAAAGTGTGCTAGAGTGAACATTAAACCCTCTACAATAAATTGGTGAAGTTGAACAAGTTTGACATGGACAAAACTCTGCCTCACTAACGTGGTGAAGCTCAGCATTGAAATGTAAATTTATTTACAAGCTCAAGTTTTTATGCTGTAGTGAACATATACTTCTGTAGGATAATTTAGATGACGTGTACAAGTTTAATATGTACATGGCATGTAAGGAACGCAAATAACTGTGGGTATTGTCGCAATCCGACAAACCAGCGCAGTCTCGATGACATCTGCAGTAACTTCTGTTAATTCAATGTGGATGTACCTGTGCTTCAGTAACGCGTACAAGCTCAGCAGAAACTTGGAAAAGCTCAGCAGAATAGTAGACAAGCTCAGCATTAACATGTACAATAGCAAGGACGTTAATGCACAAACATAAAATTATTTGAATCCTTCTACGATAACCAGTGCAGAATATTGACTATTATGATAATCTCGGCGAGATGTGCAATAATGTGTACAAGTTTAAATGGACACGCGTGGACTAACGTGTACAAGCGTGTACATACTCAGTAACGTGTTTTATTTACTAGCTCAAAATATGCTTCAGTGAACATTTAGATTACCGTAATCTCGATGAAGCGTTTACGTTTACAAGTTTTGTATGGACACGCTTCTTGTTCAATAAAGTGTACAAAATCAAAACGTGTACGCTCAATATACGCTGATGAGGACATTGTGATAACCAGGCAGCAGATTCTCGATGGAGTGATTAACCCTCGCGCGTCAAGCGATCTTTTTATGAATGAAACTATAAAAGATCGTCGAGAGATAAAAGCGTGTATATTATATATATATATTAAAACTAATATAATTTGTCGTCCGTCAATGTGAAGTGTTTGTTTACGCGAGGTTATTTGTTTTAATCAGCTGTACACATAAAACAACAATACATGGTCGTGAAAGAAAAATTGGTACACAATAGAAAATATCATATTATTAACTCAACGGATATTTAATTTACTTCACTAAATAAATACTGCAATCAACCAACTACTACATAAAACATTCTTACAACTTACAAGCCATTACTGGCTTAACTGTTCTAGCCCACTGCCAGTTGGCAGCGTACCCAACATACTGGCGGCATTGCCCCTCTGAATTGCAATGGTAATTCACTCTGGAAATAATCTAGGAAATCCACTGAAGAGCAGATTGTAATTATATAATATTACATATATATATATATATATATATATATATATATAATTCGTAACAGGAGCTTGGCAGATCAGATTCAGATCAGACAAAGGGATAGAGCCAAACTCAAACTCATATAATTTATTGTAACTTGGTAAAACTGGGATAAAATAATAAAAATACAATGACTGCTAAGAAACCAGGCTGGACCAGTCCCCACATGCAGAACCTGTTAACGAGTATGACTTGTGTACTAGCCATCATGCCTCTCGACCCATAGCCATAGCTCTATCCCTTTTGCTATCAGACCAAAACGAAAGCAGCTTTATGCTTATTTTAATTTATGAAAGTAGTTTTTATTGAGCAGATAATACATTTTACGATGCAGTGCAGTTATTGGAACTCTTTAGATTTCAAATTGTGATTTAGTTTGTAAGATTTTTTTAGTGCCCTGTCCCAATGGTACAAGCGCAAAATTTCATAATGAATTTTCGCAAAAACACCAGTGCGCAAATTGCCATATTCGCGTAATGTCCAATTCTTAAATGGACCATTTCTCAAAATGACCAATTCGCAAAATGCAAGCAACTATAATTGTAATTTTTACCCTACTTTGGTACACACATATAGTTTTTAACATTTTTTAATAAGTGTTATTTTGTATAACAAAACAATAGCTTTTTATTTATTTTACATACCAATAAAATTCACCCAAAAGTTGTACCGATTGTGAATTGCAGCTTTTGTTAATTGGACTATTTGCGAATATAACAACGTGCCTCACGATGGCTTTTTGCGAACATGACCTTTTGCGCCGGAACGTCCCGAGTTCATAATTATCTGTTATCATCTATCGTAACGAACATTATTTTAACATTTGTATTTTTATTTGAGCGCATGAATGTTACAAGTGAACGTGATCCTGTTTTCGTATCATGATCCCAAAATGTTTCTTTTGGGATCATGATACTTTCTGTCCAATTTCAGTGATTAGTCTAATCCAGCTGTAAACAATTTGAGTTACATTTAGTTGGAAAATATTCCATTTGTTATGTTGATAGTACAATTTGACTAAATGTCGACTAAAAAAACAAAACTTTAGATATAATATAGTTGACCTAATACTCATAAATGAACAATTGTGATGTATTTGGTTATACCTACATAGAATATTGTTAATGTATACAACGTTAGCGAAACTAACTAGTGCGTATTTATTGTATTGTTCTTATGATGATAGACTATGTTATTAAACTTGTCAACTTGTGCAAGGGTAATTTCAATGTATGAACGAATCACTTGCTTAAGTTATCGTTTTGTTTCTACAATAAATTTAAATAAATGTATATTCCGAAAAATTCACCATTATCCTTCTAAGCTAAAGTCACGATATAAATAGATTATATTTTAAATTCGTTTTGACGGAAGTTTTAAATAATGCGTTCATAATTAATTTTAAGCTGGAATATCTAGCTGGTTTATCGCCTAATGTTCGATCGCGAACGCCACGTTACTATATTTTCGCCCGAATGCTCGCTGCCCAGTTCGAGACTTCCAGTGAAGACGCGTCTTATTCCCTAGACCCCGGCGCTTACGCGATATAGCGTAATTTAATCGTTCTTAACAATGAAAGTCGTAAACACCGGCCTAGAAGGGTAATGACACAGATTAGTTTGATATCGTGTAAAATAGTTCGCTCAAAGATAAGAGCCAAATATATAACTTTAATATTTATATGATGTTTGATCTGTGATTGACAGGTTGGAGTACTGTATGGGTTTTGTTTGTTTAGAATTATAAATTATTTTAGTAAGGCTGACCAAAAAGAATATGCAACTTTTTAAACATGTCTCTGAAATGTTCTTCATGTTGATTTTGAGCGTATAAGCGTTAGACCTGCCTGTCCCATTTTTCTGTAGCTCCTATCCCTTTCTATCGCCTAGAAACTTCAATAGAACTACAGAAAATACGGTGCTGTGCGGACAGGTCAGATCCGTCCCTAAGCGGTAGACACGAAAACAACATGATGTCTGTAACAATTCATGTATACAGTTTTCTAATACATGTGATCTCAAGTTTACAGTCTTTAGTGAAAGTTTATCTCAATTATCTAATATTTTGTGGGCAAAATTGTGATGAAAATTCACTAAGACAAAGCATTTTCACTAAAAACATATGGCGGGCCATAGAGCGACTCGTATGTTAGGAGTCATTAGTTGTATTCTTTTTATACTCTAATTGTATGTATGTTTAAGTTAAACCTATTAGTTAATACACTCCTATGTACTCCGGGAGGAACACATGAAAGGTTGAATAAAACAATCGTTAAGAACAGCTTGGCTTTTACTTTATTTACAGAGACCATTACACATTGTATATATGTCGGCAGATAGCTTAATCCGCCGTTTAATTAACTGCCTAGCCTTTTGATGGAATGGTTCCATTCAACTAACGGCCTAAATGATATTCAGCCGTATAACATTTAATGAACTGGCTGGCTGATTGCTTAGGCCATTCATACAATAGGGTGACCATGTGACAAAAAATACGCAATTGTATCAAACATAGTGGTTTGTAAACAAATTTTTATAAAGTTTTCATGTTCAACCTACCTAGTGTTTTAGGTGCAATTCTATTAAACATAGTAGTTTGCAAACAGACGTATCACGTTAAATTCACATTATTTATGTCACAACACTATTCCATTGTACTATTATTTTGCGTAAACTTAATCAATCTGAGAAATACCATTGTGTTATTATTGCTTGCCGACGCTTTATTGACGGACTCGGGGTGCATTCCGAGACACGCTATAATCGATATTACAGCGTGATCGATGATTAATATTATTAACACGCGTACCGAGTCACCGTGAGTGTGATAACGATATCCTTTGTGACGTCACGGATTACGTCATTACATCCGCCATTTTGCGATTAAATCGACCATAGCCCAAACCGATATCAGCGTGAGCGCTACTGTCAAAGTGACAGACTGACGGTTTTATTGGACGGTTTTTGACCCAATTTTTTTGCAAAGAAAACTGTTGTTTGAATTCAGTTGTGTGTGATTTTCGTTCATTGTTCCAAATATTACTAAAGACAATTGATCAATTTTTAGATAGACTACTTTCCCCACGCCCATGAGTTTGTATTTTGAGCAAATTTTGAGGTCGTTAGTTGAGTGGTACCATTCAATCAATAGTTAAATAAACAGCGGATTGCCTGCGAAATAGACGTGGCATTGTAGACTTCTGAAAGGTCCAGCTGGGGAAAGTATACTACAACTGGGAAAATTAATTCGCCAATCAGAAAGTAGTGTGCTGTGTACATTGCTGCTTTCCAGTTAAAAGGCCACTGTTTCTTGTGAAACTCAGGGTGTAACCCTTAACTGGTATAGTAATGTTACGCCGGTAGATTCTTAGAAAAACAGTAGGTACTAAAATGACGCAATACCTACATTTAAAGGAACATTCTGGAGCACACTAGTAGAAAGTAGGTACCTACAGAAGTTTCCAGAGCGCGCAGTAGGTATATACCTACGGGCGCGGCGACATCAAAGGTGCCGCCGGCCTTAAGTACCTAAAGGCGCGGCGCGGCGCGGCAACACAAAGGCCCCGCCGGCCTTGAAAGTTCAAATACCTACCGACTACTGTTAGTACATACGAGTAGTTACGAGTACCTTCTCGAAACGTCCGTCGCGGTATAAATAGAGCGCGCATCGACTGCCTGGGACAGTACTGATTTGGCTGACGAAACGAAACGATCAAAGTGATTCGAAGCAAGTATTCAGTGATAATTGATAAGAGTGTACAGTCAAGTTAAAGAGTGTTTGAGCGTTATTTGTTGGATTAATTTATTTTTGTGGTTTTTCGAATAAAGGTGTTAATTTTTTGGTATAATTAGCGTACAATTATTTTATCCGAACCCCAGCTCGTAACAGTAAATTCTAAATACGTAACTGGTATCGTGGTGGGTGCGCGGCCCCCAATGTAAGTCTGGTTCTAGAAAGGTACTTATGACAATGAGAGTAAAAAATACTATGTAAATTGTAAATAACACACACGATTTAAATAAACAAATAAGGCTTTATTTCTAAAAATAAATTTTGCGTGACATCTTTTACGTGAGATCAAAAATCAGTTAACATTTTTAAGTATACATTTTGAAGGTCAGACGAAATCACAAAAAAAAAACTTTTTTGTTTGAATGGCTATGAGTCACCAATACATTTAATTGGCCTAAACTTAAGGAAACAGCAAAAAGTGACTTCAAAAGCGGAAAAGTCATTTTTATTTGAGGTAAAAAAATTCAATGGTTAGGCTTTTTCACAAAATCTAAAAATTATAACCATTACTTCCATTTAATATAGGAAGTATTTAATTTATTTTAAAAGACTACCTACAAGAAAAAAAAACACAACGTTCAACGTTGTGTTCAACGTTCAACGCTCTTAGTTTGGTAACAAGTTCTTAATTTCTAATGAAATCTGGAATGGGCTAAAAAAACGAATATATCCTGTAACTCCTTACCTAAACTATTACAAATTGTTGAACATACGTAATATTACATTGATAGGCCTTAAGGTGCTCTAGCTTACCCTCCTTTTTGTTCCATAAGCGGTAAGACACTATCTATGACATAATATTACTACCTGCGGCCCACGATTTTACCTGCGTGGACAATGATGAAAGTATTCTATGTGCTATTCTAGAATACAAAGTATCTATGCATAAAATTTCATCAAAATCTGTTCAGCCGATATTCAAATATTGGATACTCAAAACAACTTTGGACCACCTTAATCCGTCCCTGTCGAAAAAACTTATCAATGTATTTATTCATTTTACATTGGTAACCTAAATACCAAATTGCATGCCTATACAGCAAAATAAATATTTTTCATATAAACTTTCAATCGCCATATGACCATTGCCGCCATTCTTGATTGATGTCTACTACCTATAAACTGCCTACGTTGTACCTACCTGCCTAATTTCAGTTTCATAATATGTTAAGTGTTTTTTAAGATTTCGAAGTGTATAATCAATGCATAGTATTTCGCTTTTATATTGTACTAGCTGCGCCCCGCAGCTTTGCCCGCAATTACAATTTTCGGGGACAAAAGGGATCCTATGGTCTCTATGGTTTATATCATCTACACATAAATTCTCATTAAATTCGGCCAAGCCGTAATCGCGTGAAAGCTCCTCAAACAAACAAACAAACAGACAACGTTTCCTATTTATATTAGTGTGGGTAGAACATTATATTCGTAAGATTCAATAGAATCAGACCTTACTTTGTAGAAATCTAAGTTAGTGAAACTCTTTGTACCAACCCTCATTTTTGCGTAGCTAAAAACGTGGGTATAATAGCACTAAATAGTATTCATGACCTTGGCAAACCCGAAACAGCTGTAATGGCGCCACAAAAAAAAAACGTTTTTTTAATCTTTTTGCCTTTAGATGCACGGGAATTTTTTCACTCGTTTAAGTGGAAGTATGTACGAAGCACTTACTAGGTATCTTGTTGTACTTATAAAATCTATGGTTATTAGTTATTACTATACATTTTGATAGTTCTATTACATACTATATGAGTCATTAGTTGTATGTATCCTTTTTATAGGTACTTTAATTTTATGGAGGTATGTCTAAGTTAAACCTATTAATTAATACACTCTATGTACTATGGAGGAACACGTGAAAGGTTGAATAAAACAATCGTTAAGATAAGCTTGGCTTCTAATTTATTCACAGAACCCTTTAGACATTGTATATTCACGGCATTTAGACTTTTGAAAGGTCATCCTGGGCATTTTGCCAAGCAGTAAGTAGTGTGATGTGTACATTGACGAAGGGTGGAGGTAAGGCAACCTACAATGGCAACCTAGAACATCACGTAAGATACAACTTCAGCTTCAGCTACATTTGCAATGTCGTACTTCATGCATCAACAACAAAGATAGAGAGACATATGCAGACAGTAGAGCAAACGAGAAAAAAATATTCATTCTCGAACAAAATACTATTCGGGTATTCCCCTAGAGCTCCATTGAACTTCTGAGTAAAGGCACAGAATAAATAATAGTACAAGGTGTAAAGGCATGTTGAATGTTCGCATGCTCCTAATTTAGTCATACCCAAACAGATATTCTTATTATTTATGTTTATGTAAAGCAATTTTTTTTCTGCTTTTAAATCCAAGTAAGTACCTACCTATTATGGTGTTCTTAGAGAACAATTTATTATAATCTACTAAAATTGAATTTTTTAGATGATTTCACCTGTAGTTATATTGCTTAGATCTCTTAGATTCTAAAACTAAGAGTGTGAGGTGGATTATATTTTAGTTATCATTTTGTTTTATTATTATTATTTTAGCATTGTAAAGTAAAAAAATAAATTATACGTAATGTAAATCTTCTAATCTTTGATTAAAGTAGTATATATGGGTAGACGACACATAAGCAACCAAAAAATGACAAGTTATATGGTACCCTGAAGTGTCACGTTTCCGAAATATTAGGGGGGTTAAACTTGCCATAATTATGAGAACAATTAAATACTTTAAAATGCAGCAATTACGTGTGTATAAACATTCAACTGTACCCCTAGTACAAGTTTTTATAGTTTTTGAAAACGAAATGTAGTTTCGCCTAGTTCCATACATTTAAACGCGTCACAGACGGCTAAGATACGATAATATTTTATCTTAAGATAAAATATCGCTCGCTATACAATTTATATGAACCATCACAAACGGCGAAGATAATATATATTTGTATCTTACAGTATCTTAAGATATCGAGCGATATGGAATTTATTAAAAGATGTCATCGTAAGATACGAAATATATCGTAACAGATACAAAATATATATTAATATACTATCTTAAGATACAAAATATATCGTAAATGCTCTACCGGTGCTCTGTTTTTTTTTCATGACGTTTTTTTTAACCCCTAAACAAAGAGACTGGTGTTATAAGTTTAGGGTGTGTATCACTGTGTGTGTTGTGTGTGTGGCATCGTAGCTCCCAAACGAATGGACCGATTTTGATGCGTTTTTTTTCTGTTTGATAAAAAAACCGCTGATATGATATGAGCTGATATAATCGAGATGGTTCTTAGGTATATGGGGAAAGGGACGGGGGAGGGGGGAGGTGAGAAAGAAAAGGGGGTGAAATTCGTAGCTTCCAAACAAATGGACCTATTTAGCTGTTTTTTTTGTTTGAAAGCTGGAGTAAACAAGATGATTCATAGCTATAATCTAAGGATGGAGGGCGGAGGGGGGCGAGGGGGGAGCGATGCGAATCGTATCTTTCGAACGAATGGACCGATTTAGCTGTAGTTTTTTATGTTTGAAAGCTGAGGTAATCCAGATGGTTCTTAGCATACTGCAAGTCGTTGTTCTGTACAAATGCTCTCCCAAGGGTTCGTATTTTGTTTCACTATATCTTCCTTAATCAAATTATGAATTTCGAGAAAAGTTTACTTCGACTTATTAAAATAAGTTTGTTTTTTTTTTGTAGAGACATCTGCTTAAAGATTAAATTCAACGCGGCTTTTTCTAAATTTTATGTGATTTTTTATCCAAAGTGATCACCTTTTACAGTGCGCTAATGCAATTTGCATATCAAATTCAAAATAAGAATCGTCGTCTGATGAGCTATCTAATAAATCTAATGGTGAAACCGTACTACTCATATATTATCATCCTGTATATATAAAGCGGTGAAGAAATACGTGTGGCACATAGGAGCGAATGAATAATTTCAATATATTATCGTATCTTAACCGTGTGTGATACCCTAAGCTCTTAATGCTATAATATTTTATATGCAGATATCGTAACATCAAATATTATCGTATCTTAGTCGTCTGTGACGCCCTTTACTGTCAGCGCCTCTTGCGGAAACTTGTAGGAAAAATTGGTAGGACGGGTTTTATCAAATGGTAGTATTCGAATTCGAAATAAAGTTTATGAGTATTGTTTGCATTTTAGCAGTACGACTGGCCACTTTGACAAGTTAGTAAACTTTGACGAATTCGATCATATTCGAAGTATTGTTACTCGTTAGATAAATTTTCGTGAGAGCTTCATGAGATCTTGCGATTTTTTTATTTTATTATGATAACGAGACGGTATCTTGCGTAGAGGTTAACCTCGGAGGCTGTAGGAGCTGACCGTCGTGAAGGGGAGCGACAGGAGATTGACGTAGGCGGAGATTAATTACACCCAGTCACATCTGTTACACTAACTTTGTGCAACGGTATCGGCTCACGGGCTCACTAAAGAAGTTTTTGTCTATCTCTTAATACTCTGCGGGAAAATACAAATTTCAGGAACTCTCAAAGAATCTCTCTAGAGACCACGGTAAGTTAATAGTTAGGTACTTATGTACCTACTCATATCTAGCCGACCAAAATACGTTATCTTATTTTAAACTTGTATTTTGTATTTTTGTAGCACCTAGGTACCAACAATAATACTTCCAAAAAAATTACATGAATTGTAGTGCGAAACACTACCAATTTCAATGTTGTTTTTGTAAAGTAGGTGCGAAACACTACTTTACAATTTCAATGTTGTGATGACGTCACGTCGTGATGTCGTCATTCCATTTAGCCAAATATAACTCAATTGATGAAACAAACACATAGTTCAGGATTCCCAACTAGTAATTATCAAAAATCAAGTATTACATCGAAGCTAGATGTCGTAGTTGAGGCATAAAATCAATATAAAATAACTAGGTTGTGTTGGATTACTTTGGTCCGTAACTTCGTTAATACTGAACGAAATTAAAGACCACAGGTACCGGAAGAATCAGAAAAATACGTTTTTTCTATTTATCACATCAATTAAACGTAAATCGATTATCATTTATTTCGCAATAAAACCACAGATAAAAACGACATACGAAAAACAAAACGTCAAACACCAATACGGTGGACTCTTTAATTTGTCTCTTTTTTTTGCTTGCGGGGAAGAGAGATAGAAACATGTAGTGCGAAGTTCGTTCAATCGAGCTCTTCGATTTTTTTTATCGTGTTAACTTCATTTGAAAACATGAACTCGTCCTACCGATTACACCCAAAACTGTTAGTTTAGCGAGCTCACGAAACTTTTTTCCGTTTTCTTAATGTGCAAACCCGTACTAGGCGTATCTTTACCTCCAAATATATCGGGAACGTGACACTAGGGTACCATAATACTTGTCATTTTTTGGTTGTACAAGTGTCCTCTACCCGTATATACTACTTAAATCGTGTGCGGAAACTTTGAAAATAAAACAAAATGGCGGACGGGTCGATATGCCACTTAGGTTCTATCCCATCACGTAAAACTACTGGACTGGTTTAATTGCGGTTTTCACTGCTGGACAGCTTTTTTGACTTAAAATCTGGGGTACTTGGTGTCTTTTTTTATATAAGTGCTATGCACAGCGAAGCATGAATTAAATGAGCCAATGAGGAACTTATCCTCTTTGATATGCTCTTGATAATTAATATAGCCTTTCCATTTCTCCCTACGTTTTGCTTCATTAAAATAGAATCTAATAGTAAAATTCCATAATATAAACAAGCTTTGTTATTGTATATTTTTATTGATTAGATATGTATTAAAAGGTAACAATTTAACTGGAATAAAATCTTATTACTAATGGCGAAACTTAAAACATTCCAAAGCTAGGAGCAACCAATACAAAATAAAGTAACTGCATATTTGCGCAAGTATACATGATAATATTGTCAATTATAACGATTTGCGCAAATGCCAACTTTTGATAATAATGCAATCAGATAACGAGTAATAATATAATTTCGTATAATATAACCAATCAAAGGCAGGCTTCAATCTGGGCTTATTGTACAGTCCTTATTGCAAATTGATAGCCTTTTTTTTTGGTACAAAAGTGATGTGTGTGATGTATAAGTGTTAATACCTCACGCGTATTTCAATTCGAAAATGAGGCTTTATAAATAACGATACAGAAAAACGACGAAAAACAAAGTCGGAAACAGTGCAATCAATTGACGGTAGGTATATTAAATAGATTAATTGCGTGATATTTAAAATCTCTGTAGATTGCACAGTAACACAACTTAAACTTAACACCTTAGTATAAACCAATGCGATAGCGAGCACGGTCTGCAGTCGATGTGAACTGAGCCTATACCATTCTTACAATATTAATTCTACAGATTCTACAAATATCGAATATAGTTAAACCTGTGTCCGCTACTGCAGGGTTTATAACAACAGTAACCTAGTCTACACGACCCGCGCCAACGATAACACGGGCTAAGCTTGACTTATTTTGGCATGCTATCACCTTATTGATACAATGAAAAAACACTTGAGAAAAGACGCCTTATAACAAATAAAATGGGTGAGCATATCACTGGCCTAATGTTAAGCGCCACAGCAAAAAAAAACTTAATTAACATTTGCATTGCCTGCACATATACTCCAGTCAAATAAGCCAAAAACAAGGTTCAACCTCGGAATGAGAGATAATAAGTTGCAAACTTGTATAACCCTTTATTTTGGCATTCTAAAGTTATCTCTAAAGTCTCATAAAATCTCGTGTCAGCGTCTTCATTTATTCAAGGGAAAGGTCGCGAAAATCATTTTATGGGTTTATCTCTCCTTCCGAGATTAAACCCCTAATATGACTGGAGTAATAATAACATTTGCAGTGTTACCCAGAACAAAAAGTACATAAATACTAAGTACGTAAACCCAGATTGTTTATGGATGTCACCCTGAGACATTGGTTTAAGTCTCAAATGCGCAGTCGCCAATTTCAAATCATTTTTTTTTTACTGTCGTGTGATAAACTAGATCAATAAACCAACACTTAAGAGAGCAGACTTACTGCCGTACCCAGACACGTCAATTAATTTTGAACTAGCATTAAATAGTTGTTTTTGTATAAATTTTGACGGTTTAATGCTATTTAACGCTAATTTACGTTTCCGGGAACGGTTCCTAATAATTAAATACTAGATATTATCAGTCCCTTTTGGGGTTAGGCAGAGAGCTTCGCTAGCCTCTGCTTCCCTATCTTTAGTAGCACTTATAAATCACAGTCCAATTTAAGTTTTATTTATTTGCAGATCAATGTTTGTCCACAGTCTCACCTGGTGTTAAGTGATGGTGATGTCGGAGGTGGTATAAGCCAAGTCTACAATAACTTCAATCTTTCCAGCTCTCGGTTTTATACAATAATGGTGCCAATTATTTTGGCACAATCTTAACTACACTAAATGTTACAGCTATAAAGTTGTTCGTATCCCTTTTGTTTTTATAGCTGAAATGGTCAGCAAATCTACAACATTACTACGATAAAATGTTTGAAAAAGATTATAGTTTAAATACCAAATTTAGATAACTATTTCCTTACCATTTAAGTGTATATAAATTAAAATAAATTTGGCCACAGAATTCGTACAAAAGTTTACTAAATTTAAAAATAAACCATTTTAAAAAAGTGGTTTATTTATTATACAATATAAATTTAGAAAAATATTTACCTAAGCTCGAACTGAGTTTACTTGAAAAAATGATTTATGACTTACAGAATACGTATCAATGTTTACTTAATTTAGAATATCACTTTTTAATACTATACTTTCCGAAAAAATATCACAAATTTTAACGGTATCCTTACGTTATATTAATTTTAAACAATAAAAAGAAAAAATAACATTCTGACGAGGCACTTTGGTCAGGACTAAAGTGTCTTTCTTGCAACCCCTGGTGACCAATGATGTTCGGTCTAATAGAGGTCTAATTGCGGAACATGTCAGGAATGATAAAACTGACAAGGTCTAATGGCGGAATGTGTCAGAGATAGTGAAACATATCAGGTCTGACGGCGGAACATGTCAGGTTAATGGCTGCACATGTCAGGTCTAAAACCGGCGGAACATGTGTCCCAAGAACATCATCCGAAGCACATCCATGTCCTGCTGCTGGCGATGCTCGGCGATGGTCGGCAGGTGGCGCCGCAGGCGGAACGAGCACGCGTCCTGAACGAACAGATCGATTATATAACTGTCATGTGGGAATAACATTGACCGAGGTTGGTTCAAAACAGCATAGAGGCCGTTCAAACACAGTTTTTTTTTTTTAAAAGTTCGATTTATAGCGCTGACCCATTATCAAATACATAATTAGATGCAGTGGATTATATTATGAGTGTATCTCACAAACTCTTACATGTTTTTAGCATATTATCTGATATCGAAATAGCCGATCCATTAGTAGGCAAGTCATTATAGACCAATCTCACTGGCCACTTTTATTTCGAAAGCGCTTGACAGCTTGCTTAACACTCAGCTGGATAAATATATAAATATTCACACAATCAATTTGGATTTCAGGACAGGTATGTAATCAAAGGATTTCAGTCAGGTCTCACTACTGAAACAGCTGTGTTGTATTCGAAGCAAACTGTCAGGCAAGGCCGTAGGCAAGGGGGAGGTTTTGGAGGTTCAACCCCCCCCCCCCCCCCCGAAATTCCCCACCTTTTTATACACGGAATGACTGAAAACTTAATTAATCATGATTTTTTATTATAGGTAAAAGTGCAGTAGAAATTACAGTTTTTGTTTTTTTAATGTACTGGAAACTGGAAACGAGACATGAAAATTCTATTATATTTTATTTATAAGTGTTTGGTAATTTTATTAAGAGAGAAAGTAAAATTAAATAATTACCAAATAATGTTTCAAATACACAATAATGTTAATTAATAAATAACACCAGTCATTAAAACCATCAAACATCGCAATGTATCAATGGTAATGTACCTATGTAGTTTTTTAAACTACTTTAGGGAACTTCAATCGAGACCTGGGCAGTGCTACAGGCATTACAGCGATGCCAGATTGACTACCGGTACATCGAAGTGTTGAAGTGTTTGTACAGAAAGGCCACCATGACAGGCCGTCTCCAAGATCGGAGCACGAATTCAATTGAATTGCAAAAAGGGGTGAGACAATATTTCTCCGGAACTGTTCACCTCTGCACTGGGAGATATATTCAAGCTTCTGAACTGGAACGGATATGGTGTTAACATCAATGGCGAATGCTTCAATTTGCAGATGATATTATCATCATGGCAGACACCCTGGAAGACCTAAGCAAAATGCTCAGGGACATCAATACTGTTTCCCTACAGGTGGATCTTAAAATGAACATGGGTAAGAGGAACATCATGTCAAATGCCCATGTCGCACGCATGCCAGTTTATGTTGGGAACGATATTATCGAAGCTGTTGATCACTATGTCTACTTAGGTCAGATGATCCAACTGGGTAAACCCAACTTCGAAAAAAAACCGACGAATCCAACTCGGATGGGCAGCGTTCGGGAAATTACGCCATATTTTCTCATAGTCAGCTACGAGAAGATATATACCGCAGAGCCTCAAGTTGAAATTTTATAATCAGTGCGTGCTGCCAGTGATGACATACGGCACTAAGACGTGGTCGCTAACTATTGGTCTCATACACAAGCTTAAAGTCGTGCAGCGTGCAATGGAGAAAGCTATGCTCGGTGTTTTACTACGTGATAGAATCTGAAACGAGAAAATCCGTAGAAGAACCAAGGTTACCGACATAGCTCTCAGAGTTTGCCAGATGAAGTAGCAATGAGCAGGCCATATAGTTTGCAGAACCGACAACCGCTGGGGAATAAATATTTTCGAACGTTTTCGGGTACTTATGTTTAATTTTAGTTTGAGGAAACTATGAGGAGTTTTAAAGCTAATTGAATGAAATTGAAGCTAATTAATTTCTCTACAAATTCCTCTCTCATAACTTTTCTATAAAAAAAAGTTTTGCCAGTACTTATCTTGGATATGACCAAACCGATAAGTATACATATTTTATGAAAAAAATCGATGATCTTTGACTGGCTGTATCTCTACAAGCAATGGACCAGAGTTCAAGTTGAGCTCAAAATTGTAGAAAATTTAGTTTCTTATACAAAAGTGTAGCTAAGGGATACCCGAAAATCACTCACTTAGTTTTTTTTTTTAAACCGAAGCTCGTGCCACTATTTAGAGTACCACAGGATTAGCATAAGATTGTTAGTGTTCCAAACTTGGGTACCTATAAATAAACACTCACAGGGGTCCTAACAACATAATAATAATAATAATAAACACTTAATAAAGTGTTCATTATTATTATTAAAAAAACCTGTTTGGTGCCATAGAGACCGAAATTAAAGGACAAATATAAGGGATAATATTTTAAAAATAGACACAATAGGCGGTCTTATCGCTAAAAGCGATCAACATTTATACAAGACATAAGTTCAAATCCGATTGATAGTTGATATACCTAGCGGCACGTAAGTCTAGCGGTGAACGACCGTAAATGAAAAAGAATGATGCTGCTGACATAGAGAGGGAGCGTAGGGCGTTGTCTGTTAGAGTTAATAAGATAGCCCGCAGGTCTTGCCCGTTGCTCGAGAGACGTCAATATCACCCTTTTCTTTGCATTTTGTATGTCTTCGTACACGAGCAGTTTGTGGGTGTGTTATACGCTAAAGCAGTATACAGTTCTACGCGTACAATACAACAATGCGTTTCAAGTGCTCTTGCGGCTGCCCCGCTTCTGTAGCGCTTCGGGGATGTTTGCCGAAGTTTGTGAAGATTGCTTCCACACAATCCTGCGCAAACGGTGCACCTCTGGTGCGCGGGTGCGGGGCAGCCACAACAGTATTTTAAGGGCATTTGCGGAACACTTCGACTGTACGTGTACCATCGTGACATGGTTCACCTGACAAAGGCCAAATTAGTGTTTTATGTAAGTATAGTCTGCTACGAAATTGTTCAATACTTATTTGCTGTTTTGTTTTTAAATTATTTATTTTTTCAATTTTGATGAATTGATTGTATTGTAATTATTGCATTTTTATTGATAACATAATATGTGACCTAAATGAATTTGAATAAGATCATCCTTCAGCCATGGACACATTATAAATCTTTTCAATAGGGTATTTGACTACATTTTAGCCAACTAATCGATGGTAGTGTGTATTCAAGGGCGGATCCAGCCTTCGAGTCAGGGGGGGCGTCACACTGAACGGGTTCCAAAATTATACAATACTAGATATTCCTCGCAGTATCAATCGCGTAAACTATGCCACTATGGGGAATAGTTTAGCATTAAATCAAGTTTCACAATCAGGCTAGTTGTAATCAAATTTTACCTTGTGTTTTAAAACAAACTCAATTATTGCCTTTAATTTTGAGCCACTTATTTATATTTTTATTGTGTTATGTAGTTATGTGAAAAAAATACGTTTATGATCGATCTTCTATGATTGCGAAACATACTATATAACCAAGGAAGTGCGAGCGAAATGAGCGCGAAAATTTTGAGCTACTCATAAATTTATTAGAGTAGTTATATAAAAAAAAACCGAACCTTTATGATCACATAGAATGTGTACAATACATTTATAATATTATTAACAAAGCGCGAGCGTAGCGAGCGCAAAAATTTTGATCTATTTCTGTTATATTATACGAAAGAGGAAACAGAATATACCATTTAACAAACGCAAGTGTAGCGTGCGCGAAAATGTTTGGTAATGACAGAGATATTAATAAAATTCCAAAAATTAAATTTTTAGTTAATGGAATTCCTCAGCTTGCGAAAATAGGTAATATAACAAAGGCGCGAGCAAAGCTAGGGCAAAAAAATTTGAATGTGGTCGTGCGTATGACAAAAGATGAAAATTACTATGGATCCACTGAGCAGATAGATATATAAGAACGCAGCCAATAATAACAAGGGCGAACGTAGTTAGCGCGATAATTTTAAGTTATTTCTTGAAATGTTTCTTAAAACTGAAGGAAAACGAGATGCACTTTATCCTTCATTCAACAGGCAATAACAGAACAAGGGTGCGAGTATAGAGAGCGCGAAAGTTTCGAGTTATTTCTAGTAAGTTTGTGTTTCATCAAGACGTGATATTATTATAATGGCGCGAGCGAAGCGAGCGCGGAAAATTTGAAGGTATTTCTATTAGTGGAACAAATAAACATGATTACAAAACATACGAAAATAGCAAATGGAACTAAAAAACCTTTGGTTAAAATATACCCAGGGGTGGGTCATGACCCCCATAACCCCCAATGTATCCGTGCTTGTGTGTATTGACATAAATAATAGATAATTTATGAAGAAATCAATTGAAAATCTTTATTTTTTTCACTTTTGCTTGTATTAAATTGAATCGCGCCAAAACGACCTTATCTGTCAATGCGACCGTATGACGTCACTATTACACTAAAGTGTACAAAAACGCAATAAAACAGGAACAAAACACCGGAGAATCCAAAATATTTAACAAGCCCCGACGTCACGCGCCCTGAACAGTGTTTTAGTAAAATGGTGAAAAGTTACTTCTAACTATATTTGTGCCTTATAAATTAAACGTTTTTATATAATCTTTGCTATTTTTTTATACAAACTAAACAAGATATAAACGATTCGTTCGTTTATATTTTGTTTAGTTTACTGTTAAGCATTGTCTATTTGTCAACTTCATTGCAGAACAACGCCATCTATGTCCAGCGCTGAAAGCTTGAAATTAATGGCAGACGAAAATGACCTTGTTTTCCTTGTGCTCGCGCGACTGCAGATGGCTGCCCACCTCCTCCCAGCGAGGAACGATCATGTTGCAAAACCCGCAGTGGTAGATGTTGGGCCGGACCTGAATCATAATTACCATTTAAGACGCCATAACCTGTGTGTGTTAGTGTGTGAGAGTGTTTTTGTGTGCGCGTGCGTGCGTGTGTTGTGAGGGTTGTGTGTGTGTGTGCGTGTAGAGTAAACACATATATTTATTACTTCTTCACTCTTAAATAGCTTTTTGATGAAATTAGGTATCTAGGTCCTGGAACAACACATAGAATACTTTCATTATCATCATCATAACAGGGGACCGCATCTAGAACAAATATTGCGAGTTGACAGGTGTCAATATGACATGTGTCAATGTGACAATGTGTTAATGACAATGTACTAATGTAATGTGACAGATGTCACTACTGATTTATTTCTTGCCTATCTTAAAAGGTGACAGTAGTCAACGTATCTATCTGGTTAAGAACACAGGTATCTAGAGATTAAGGAGTCACTGACTACAAATAAAGAAGTCAGATTTATAGTAGTCGCAGTGAAACTTTGTGGTGGTGATGTTAAGAGCGAGGTAGAATATGCGAAAAACAGAAGCGCGTGAGCGAGGCAGTTATTTATTTATTTATTATGAATACCATCGGGTGAGCATTACAGTTTCCCAATTCGCCCACCCTCGGTTCAAATCAAAATGACAAGAATCTTACCAACTACTTTACCTAAAAAATAATAATATTTGAACGTAAAATAAAATCTAGACAACTATACAGCAAATCAAAAATTACCCAAACTTAGAATACAACAGATCTTTTTTTTTCCCCCCTTTATTTTGCAAGGGAGTTTTATCAGCATTCTGATAATGTCACCCCCGTATGGCAGATCATCTAATATTGTATACTATAACCCATAAATAGGTATTTATCTACCACCAAAAAGAAACAAGTACAATTTGAGCAGTATCCCGGCCCCCTCCGATGAAGGAGAAGCCAAGATACTGTTACAAAATCCCATCCCATTACTTAATACGAATGAGCTCTGACGCAACGCCTGGTTTCGAACACATTCCATCAGAACATGTTGGACGTCTTCAACCATACTGCATTCTGAACAGTTAGGCGAGTCTGACTTCTTCATCAAGAATTTAAACTTATTAGATGGAATGTGTCCGGAACGGAGTCTCAACATTGCCACCACGTGTTTACGACTAATCGGTATCATATCGAACCATGGGTAGCGAGGAGGTTCACATTGCATCTGTAGTGAATCCCATCATTAACGGCCTGTTTCGCCGCTCTGTCTGCCTCCTCGTTACCCATAATGCCAATATGCGAAGGTATCCACTGTACAACTATTGTTTTATTTAAGTCTAGGATGCAATAGGCTATCGGGTGACCTCGAATGTTCGAGGTTAACGAAGCCAAGTGTAAAAGTGCACTTTTTGAATCAGATAGGATGACAAATTTGCTACTGCCAATAGTAAAAGCGTAGCATATTTTGACTTCCGCAAGGCGTTCGACACTGTGGACAATGACATTCTTCTGCGAAACCTCTCGAAGGCCGGATTTGCTCCACTTTACTACGTTTTTTCAGTGCGTATTTGCGTAACCGTCAGCAATATGTGCAGTATAAAGGTTATGTATCTGAACCATACTACACTTACTCAGGAGTAAGTCAAGGTAGTAACTTAGGGCCATTGGAGTTTTTGCTGATGATTAATGACTTGCCGGAAACAATCAATCATTTCCGCTATACTGGAGGAGGATGTTGAACTGGCGATCAAGTAGCTGAAGCCAAAGCGGTCAGTGCGCCCTGATGGCGTTCCTCCGTATTTAGTGAAGGATTGTGGTGCGGTGCTTATCAGACCACTGCACCATATATTTCAAATGTGCTAACGAGCGTTTTATCCAGATGTATGGAAACTGTCACGGGTGGTACCTGTTCCTAAGAGTTCTGGCTCAAACGTTGATGATTATAGACCAGTGGCTGTGTTATCAGTTTTCGGTAAGTTATTTGAGTCAGTACTTCAGTGTCGAATTGTCAAGCAGGTGGAAAGTCAGTTGACGGATTCTCAACACGGCTTTAGAGCTGGTCGGTCTACATCTTCTAACCTTCTCTCATTTTGGACATATACCGTAGATGCGGTAGACTCTGGAATGCAGGAGGAGCATTAGAGGCAGCTACCGACGTTCTCTTGACTGGTGCTGGAGTAGGTACTGGCTTATTTACACCAATCGCATTGGCTGCATTCCCCATAGATGGTATAACGGAAACAGTGCCAGCAGAGTCCCCCGAAAGCTTTCCGGCTTGAGGCTGACGGTACGTTTTATTTGCCACCATGTTGCGTTTTTGTTTACCAATTGTTACCGCTTCTGAAGTTGTTTGAATGCTTGGTTTGATTGGATCACAAGGTTGATCCTTAGAAGGTAAGAAAGTATCCTCGATTTCCGTGCTTTTCTCACGCATGCTCGAAGTTCAACTCTGACGGTTTTCGCCTCCACCTCCAAGGAATCAAAGTTTTCAACTTGAAAACTTAATGCTGTATTGCTTGATTATACAATGCTGTCTTCACCTTCAACGTTGACATTGCGCCTGAAAAATAGTAGTTTGCGCAGCGACTGGCAGAAAACTTCCGAGACACAAAGTTCGGTTGCGACTACTGTACAAGATACCAAAGTTCGGCTGCGACTACTGTACAAGATACCAAAGTTCGGCTGCGACTACTGTACAAGATACCAAAGTTCGGCTGCGACTACTGTACAAGATACCATTTTCAAGATGGATAGGATACTTTCATCGTCATCATCATCCAATATCATTTTCCACACGCGTAATACCGCGGGGTGCAGCTAGTACCTCATAACTTTCCTAAGGAAAAGTTTAGATCACTGACGCGGCTAGAACGCGCATCATTCGAAGGCTCGAATGATGCCTTTAGTAATTCTGCCACTGTGACGTCCGTGACCAGTAATAGGGCGTTCGTTATGAAGCAAATGGCAAAAATAACAGTTAAAAACGCTTAATATGACCTTTGGCGTTCGGTTCGGAATGTTGTTTAATAATTCCGAAAATTCCGTCATTTCATTCCGATGTCATTTTGCATAAAAATGACATCGGAATGAAATGACATTTTGAAATTTCTAAAGGTTTTTTAAAGGGATAACTGTTATGTAGTTAATTTTTAATTTTCCTTAACCTTGTGTTTTTTCGAGTGTTCATGTGTAATATTAGTGGAATGTTAACCATTAAGTGTTCGTTAACGTGCACGAGTGTAGGCAAAGGATAAAAAATTCAAAATGTGGCGCTCTGTGATGTCTGCTAAACTCTCTAGGAAGTGTCAGTAAAACGTCCATCATTT
The DNA here is from genome assembly GCA_946251855.1 of Alsophila aescularia. Taxonomy (NCBI): domain Eukaryota; kingdom Metazoa; phylum Arthropoda; class Insecta; order Lepidoptera; family Geometridae; genus Alsophila; species Alsophila aescularia. The sequence goes on along the minus strand of OX276383.1, from coordinate 7,516,409 downwards.
TACTGATTCCTGACTTTGACTATTGACTGTGACTTGACAATACGACTTTTGTAAATCTAAAAACTTGACATTGGCGATATTGCTGGCATAGCCACCGCAGAAGCCACAATAAAAAATACTGATACACATTGTTGTTACTCACGTACCTCTCTCACAAACTCCGAGTCCGGTAGCGAGGTGATTACGTGCGTTGAGTTCATGGCGCGCTCGTGGCGCAGCGAGTCAGCATGCTCATTTACATCGCCTGCGGAAACGTTGACTTCGCACACCTGACACCTGCAATGATGGAATCCAATTTACTGTACATGAACCAACGTACACATTGGGAATGTATTATTACTGTGAATAACTTACTTTGGGAATGTTATATAATTTTAGCAGTAACGCCTGATTAGCGAAACCTTATCTGTACTTACCTATACTTATAATAAAGCAATAAGTAAATACGAAAAAGTCTGTACAAATATTTTTTTAAAAAATGGTCTAGGGTACTTAAAATAAGCTACTGAACAAGATCAAAACATTTTTTTAAATCGTGTATGTCTGTTTGTTTGCGTGTTTGTTCGCACATCAAGTAAAAACTGCAGGATCGATTGCGATGCGGTTTTCACTGTTGAATACCTTAGGTTTTGTCTTAAAAACTGGTGTACTTGGTGAGTAGAGGTGAATCCGATGAGTAGAAGCCGAGCAAGCGACAAAATTATTTGATGACCGAACGAAATTTGGTATACTGTAATTTATAGGTACTTTTGGTCCTGGAATAATAATAGCGTCGAGGTATCCCCGCTAAACCTAAAAAATGTTGAATAAAAATTAATCCTAATAATGTTCTGATTCAATTAATAGATAAATTAAATAAGTTAGTTGAGGGATCAAAAATTGAAAATAAATTTGTTATCATTTTCAATTCATCAAGAAAAGTAACACGCGAGCAAAGCCGCGGGCACAGGCCTCCCTATTAATAGCTAGGAAAAACTGCATCAAAATTAGCCCATTCGTTGGGTTGTTTGATCCTGACCCCCCCTCCCCCCATTATGGCTAAGAATCATCTAGATCACATCAACATTCAAACAAAAAAACGAATCAAGATCGGTCCATTCGTTTGGGAGCTACGATGGCACAGACAGACAAAAGATACATACACACTCTAAACTTATAACACCTCTCTTTTGTCGGGGGTAAAAAACTGCCAAGAGACGTCCCACGATCATCACACTAATAAAAATACAATTGACAAATAAGAAACCAGGCTGGACCAGTCCCCACTTAAATAATAAGATTTTCCAAAAAAAATAGCTTAAAAAGTAACTTTTATTCATTTGACTAAACACTGGCAGTGCGAATGACGTCAATTGGTCGGTATTACAGCTATGGTCTTTTTGGCGTGAATCAATTTAAAACTAAATAAAAATATACAATGATTTTCGTTTTATTTCTTCATACTTAATGTACTTATTTTTTCGCTGGGAGCCACCAGACTTGTTCCACCAAAACTCCGCGCATCGCACGCTTATAGTGGAGACGGCTTCTTTAATTATTATTTTACGTTAACATCTTTAAAAGCAGGTTTTTCAGAATACGTCTTTTAAAATAATAGAGTATAATCCTATAGTCCTTTCTCCACGCCTGTGTATTTTGTTTGTTAAATTACAACATGGAATTTTAAAATTTAGGCAGCAGTTGCTACAATTAGCCCCCATTCCTATAAAAATGAAACGAGTCGTTTTTTTAACGTCTCGTTACTTTTTGACGTTTTTTTGTATGGCGTTAATGTCAAAAGCTGAAGCGAAAACGGTTCGTTTTAAGATAGAGGAACCGGCCATAAGTCAACAAAATACCGGAACTTCTAAACAATGATTTAATTTGTATATTATGCATAAAGATTTTTATTACAGATTTTGTTCTTCGATCGCATCATTGCGACCTGGTTTTCACTGTTAATTTCTTTTCCTATAGATTTCCATGATCTGCAGAGAGGCGAGAACAATGGATCAAACCTTTACTTTTTTACGAGAGGTTCCGATTGGAGATCATCAATACGTTCCTCTATTTGTTCTCTAAATTTTCATGAATCGGATTTTTACAAAACAAACTGTACCTACTATTTCGAGATATTCTTATAGTATCTGCAATAAAAAACATTATTGGCAAATAGGTAACTAAAATTAGTCATCATAAAAAGTAAAAAGCCGCTATCCATAGTTTTGAGCTGGGGCAGCACATATAACTAATCGACTACGCGCGCTGACACACGCTTATGTGCGTAACACGTAAATGGTTGCGTGGAGTGAACAGGCAAGCGATACGGGTTAATGCGTGTGGAAAAAGGATGGCACAATATCGCAAGCGATTTTTTGATGTCGAACTGTGACTAACGGTTTTGTGCCACGCGACACGCACACCACAAATAGTCGCGTGATCGCATATGAATAATAGGAAGTATTAAGTGTCTTTTTATGTTTCTTTGTTCGGAGCTTCTGAACTCTTATCGAACAAATGATGAAAATTACTCAAGTATAACCTGGTATAAAGAAGAAAAATATTTAAAAGGAGGCTCTAATCATACCCTCTCACTCGCTCGAGTAATATGTACGAGTAAGAGGGCATGATTCGCGCCTCCATTTTAAATGTTTTTCTCCTTGGAACCAGGTTACACCCTATTCTATTGTGTTCTCACCTGAATCTAGCCCCGTTCTTGGTAAGCATCAAAAAGCTGGCCAGCGACAGGCAGAGCTTGTTGTTCAGGACCACATCCTCGTAGAGCATGTTCTTGATAGTGATAACGTCCTCGAAGAACGATCTCATCGGACGTTTCGTTATGGCCGGCTTGGCTTTAGCAGCTAGATTCGCCTGAGGAGTTAAGAAAACGCCTTCTAACCTCTGTGTCATACCTTCATGTTACGGACGAAAATAACATTACATAAATTTAATGCCCTGGAGAACAGAGTACAAGTTCTTTCACACGTCTCTTTCTAACACACTTTTTACTTTCTCTTTCGCACAAGTGTTGTCTCTCTCTCTTGCAAAGTCTATGATTGGCAGAGGCCGTTTTACACGCTCTTTATATTACCTATAGATATTTTGTTAGACCTTTGGTTGGTATATTAATGGTGCCAAATTGTTGGACGGCACGGATACTCTCAGTTTCTCGCGTGTACACACGTAGGGACTCCCAAATCGCAAGAATTCGGCGGGCGTTTGTCGCCCCTCGCAAGAAGTGAAGAGACGGCTCTACACTCGATTACCGAACGAGCGGGCCAGCCCTCGCCGCCTTCTCCGAACCCGCTCTTCCACCAGCGGAAAGCCTCGGGTGGGGTGGGGAGTTGCGGTGACTGGCATAACGCCTACTCGTTCGAGAGTCGCGTGTTGAGAAGCGACCACATCTTTAAAGGAAGTACCGCCAATGCACGACATCCTCCGGGCCCTACCCGGATGATAGTCTCCCCTCGGCTAGAATCGGCACTGGTGTCGTCGTCTTCGAGGGACCCAAAGAGCTCTTCTCAGAGCTACTCTGAAGTACTTGAAGCTTCTGCTAAAATTAGGCAATGCCACCGCTCTCCGGGACCGACTGTTCGTGACAGGTCCCTGTCACCTGTCACATCCAGGCGCCTGAAGATCGACTCCGAAGATGTAGCCCGCTTCCGGAATCAAATCCAAGATCTCCTTAAGAAACGGCCCGCCGAAGCCCTCAAGAAAGAGAGGAAGAAGAGGGAGGAACACAGGAGGACCGTCCGACGTAGAAAGCCTCGGATCGGACCCTCTCTCCCCCTCAACAATAACCCTGATAACCCTGAAGCACCATGGCTTGGAACGTGTCCGACCCCCAATCCTAGGCCATATGGGCCGCCCCGGCGTCCCAATGGCCGCCCCCACGACACAGCTTGCTACACAAGCCGACGAAAAATTACCGCAAGAGATCAAAGCCCGGAAATGCGACCATTGATTTCCTGGAGAAGTTGTTATTAGACGGCACGTCACTGAGCCTGTCTAGTGTCGAACAGTTTCCGCTGGTGTAGTGATAGCCCACATGACATGCTTGCAATTGAAGTCGCTCGCCAGGAGGATTGCACTGCTTAGCGAAAAGAGTGCTTCGAGATCGCTGTCGATTAAGATTTTACTGGGAGAGAGGTAGCAGAATGAAAACCATGGGTTGATGATCGGTCATCGCTAGTCGGCAACAAGAAGCTTCTGCTAAGTAGATTTGGGGGGGGGGGGGGGTGTGTCGGAATGCAGTGAAGACTTTTTGTTATAGATGAGTACCGTCCTTGGCGGCGGCGGCGGCGGCGGCGACTCTATCGTGTCGGATGGCACGGAAGTTTGCTATACCGGGATTCCTATTACTAGGTTTTAGGGGGTCGTGACCCGTCCACCCACCGGCTTCACCCACTATTGGGTGCCAGGGGAAGTCGCATTTGCCCCTCCACTCATAGCAATAGAGTTGGAAACTAAAATAACGACATTTATGAAGAAACATGTATTAAGTGTTTCATATCGTACAACACTTTATTGTAATTACCAGTTAGAAAACATATACATTATAATTGAATTAAAACTATGGTAGTACAATGGGCGGTCTTATCGCTTAAAGCGATCTCTTCCAGACAACCTTTAGATGGACAGTAAGAAGTAAAATAAATAGACGGCAGCGTACAATTCTAACAATTCACATTAGTTGATACATTATACTTAAATTATACAATACGAACATTTAAATTCTACTACATAAAATTAATATACTAATATATATATATATATATATACTAATATATATATATATATATATATGATAATATATATCAACATCAAATACATAAATATTTATAAAAATAATAATACGTAGCAGTGTTGTCAAAGTTTGAAAGTTTGGATAGGGTTGTATAGTTAACATGTAATATATTTAGGTAGTAATAAGACATTTTAAAATGACTTATTATTACCCTTATTGGCATTAATCAGATTTAGTCAGATTCGGCATTAACTATGTTCATTTAGTCAAAATACGTAAAAAAAAAAACAAGACACTTAGCTCATGCCAATTCCACGCGAATTCCACGTCGATTCCACGCTGCCTGCGTGGAATCACGAACAAATACCCCGCAGGCGGCGTGGAATTGGCGTCTTAAAATTAGAGAATTAGGCCCAATGTCGAAAATCGTATGACACCTTTAAAATGATTTTGGAGCTATAGACCTTACAAAAATTAACGTCACCATTTCCCCCACCCTCCCCTAACTTTTCCTTAACTTCCCCTTCCCTCGCTTCACATCCCCTATCTTCCCTCACCTTCCCCAATCTTCCCATCACATCTTCCTACTCTCCCTCAAACTTCCTCCTCCCTATCATCACTTAATCCCACCCTCCCCTCACCTTTTTTCAACTTACGATTCGACCCGTGTTAGGAATGTCTGTTGTACTAGCATTATATCGACCTGATGGGTCTTACAGAAATCATGGACCTCAGGGTGCTCTCTGTTGATTTACATGAATTAAGCTTAAGGTCAAGCTCGTAACAAGATCTAGGTTGTCAAAACCTGCTTTAGGAGGTCGGCACTTGGGTGCAGGCCGCCCGGCCTGCAGCCAAGTGCCGACCTAAGAAGAAAGAAGCTAAGAAGCGGGCGGGATGCGGGGGGGGGGGGGGTTGACGGAGGGGGACGTGGTCTAGCGAGGGGCTGGGTCAAGGACTGAGTGTCAGCCCAGGCGTTGACCTTAGGAGGGGGAGCAGGCATGTAAGATTCCTGCATCATTGAAGAGATGAGTGATAGGAACCCCACACTACAAGTGTAAAAAACACGAAATCGGGACCACTGATCATACGACCGGTTGGTCTAGTGGCTAGAGATCCTAGGTACGAAATCGAACAGTCGCGGGTTCGAATCCTGCGAGGTGCAATCATTTGTGTGATGAGCAGAAATGTTTGTTTCCGAGTCATGGATGTAATATTCTTATCTATGTATGTTTATCCATATCTAGTGCCCATAGCACAGGGTATCCAAGTTTGGGGCTAGGTAATTGGTGTGGAAATATCCCGAATAAAGTATTTATATTATTATATAACCCCCCATTAAAATAAAAATTAAACGAATCGTTTGTCCAACGTCTCGTTACTTTTTGTCGCTTTTTGTATAGCGTTTATGTCAAAAGCTAACGGACAGTAAGCAGAAACGGTTCGTTTTAAGATATAGGAACCGGCCCTAAGTCGATGTTAGACCACTAGTATCCTACGTTTCTGAGATTTTGGAGCTCAAAAATTCCCGACATTCATTTGTTTTTCTGATGTGTCCATTTGTATTTTTATGCAAATGTGAATCTTTACATAACCAACCGAACTATTGCTACAAAAGGGTAGCAATAGTTTGGTGGCCGGCAGTATCGTCTCGCAGATGCGGTAGATCGCGTTCGTGTTACCTACAAAGCCGCGGGGCACATCCAGTACATACCTGAGCAGCTTTAGCCATCCTGCTCTTATGTTCCTTCCCGTTAACGTGCTCCTTCATACTGCGCACGGTGGCTGGCAGTTTCGTCTCGCAGATGCGGCAGAACGCATTCGTGTTACCTACAAAGCCGCGGGGCACATCCAGTACATACCTGAGCAGCTTTAGCCATCCTGCTCTTATGTTCCTTCCCGTTAACGTGCTCCTTCATACTGCGCACGGTGGCTGGCAGTTTCGTCTCGCAGATGCGGTAGATCGCGTTCGTGTTACCTACAAAGCCGCGGGGCACATCTAGTACATACCTGAGCAGCTTTAGCCATCCTGCTCTTATGTTCCTTCCCGTTAACGTGCTCCTTCTTACTGCGCACGGTGGCTGGCAGTTTCGTCTCGCAGATGCGGCAGAACGCATTCGTGTTACCTACAAAGCCGCGGGGCACATCCAGTACATACCTGAGCAGCTTTAGCCATCCTGCTCTTATGTTCCTTCCCGTTAACGTGCTCCTTCATACTGCGTACGGTGGCTGGCAGTTTCGTCTCGCAGATGCGGCAGAACGCATTCGTGTTACCTACAAATCAAAACTATTTATTGAAAAAGCCGCGCCCGATCAGAGCGCACTTGATGTGTACCCACCTAATGAGATTTCGTTCGATATTTGTAGCAATCGGTATGTTAAATTGGTCCTTAAGTAATAAAGTAAAAAATGAAAATAAAATAATAAATAAATAAAGGTCAGAAGAAATATTATGTTATAAATGCGAACATAACACTGTTTCTGTCTGCTTGTTACCTTTACACGAATAAACGGCTGAGCCGATCTTGACGAAATTTGAAAAGAAAACAGTGCATCATGCGAAAGGACATATAATAATATCCAAAGGTGCAGCTGGCATAAAATAAACAAAAATAACCAACCTTCGTTGTAAGTCAAATTATTTTCATTGGCGTAGGTGGTCGCTTCGTTCTGTACAGGTTGGCTCGACTTCAAAACGATCTCCTTGCAATCGTTCGTCTTCGTTTCTTTTTTGTCTTCTTTAGAATCTTGTCCATTCGTTTTTGCTACTTTAGAGTTGGAACTTTCAATGATATTGTTTTGGTTCTTATCGACAGGTTTCTTATCATCTTTGCAAGGTTTTTCTTTGGAGTCAGATTTAGTCGAACTATCTTTGGCTTTGTTTTGCTCCAAATACTTGTTTAGGTCGTCCTGGCACTTTGTGTAGAGGTTTTTGTGTTCAGGATCTTTGAAGTGCTCGTTGATTGTGTTCAACGCGAACACTGAGTTGCAAGTGAGGCATTGGAATGAACTGTCTTCCGTCTGAAATGTACGAATATATGTATAAAAATAAATAAATATTCAGAATATTTTCTCACCAATTACCTAGCACCATACTAGGATAGCAGCGTGCCACGGAGAGAGCTATGCTCGGTGTTTCACTACGTGATAAGATCCGTAATAAGAAAATCCGTAGAAGAACCACTCCAGGAATCAAATAAAGATTTAAAACACATTTTAAACTTGTTTTATACATCCATATCCATACCAATATATAAAAGTGAAACGTTGTCTGTTTGTTAGTTTGTTTGTTTTGGAACTTCACGCGATAACGGCTGGACGGATTTTCATGACATTTGGAATGAAGATAGCTTATACCCTGGAATAAAACATCGGATACTTTTTATCCCGGAAAAATGAAAGTTTCCATGGGAAAACTGGAAAATGTTGATTACTCGCAGTAAGGAACGGTTGCCATGGAAACGAAATAACAAGTCGGTCAAAAAACTTCAAGAGCATTGGTGCTATTTCTACGTTTGCACTGGTTTTTAATAACCTAGAAGAACATAGGATGTTTTTTTCGCGATAAACAGTAGTCCGCGCGGACGAAGGAGCGGGCGGGAAAGCTAGTAGTGCCAAATAAAACACGTATGAAAAAATTATTAAAAACATGTGTTATGTATATGTCGTCGTTCTGAGATCTTGACATTAAAATGGTCATTTTAAATTCAATGCTTTACTTTCCCCGAGCATGTGCTTACAGTGTGATAAAGGTTGTTCTCAGCGCCAAACTGCACCTTGTTCTGAACAAGTTTGAGCTGGGGGCCGATTCCGCTAATTTTAAATAAAATGCCATCAAAATGTCATTTCAGCGACTGTTCATGATAATGTACGACAAATTTGGTATTCTGCTAAAACTTTAGTGGCTTCCATGGCTGTTCACTTGCCTGTCGATTCACACTACATATTTCTATCTCTCTTCCCCACAAGCAAAAAAATGAGACAAATCGATTACATATTTTAATAATCGATTATTTTTTCACATCCCTAGAACAATGAAAATTCCGAAACGGTCCGTTCGTTTAGAAATAAAATATACGAGTATATCAAAAAAACATACATAATGTATTCGAACATATAACTGTCTCCTTTTGTGAAGTCGATTAAAAAGTAACTTTTATTCCATGACTACTCAATTGTAGTTTGATGAAAAAATGCCATTGCAACAAATGTCAAAGTAACGAACAGACTACCGATTAAAAAACTATCGAGAGGTCACTGATTATCCATGGAATAGCCGAATACCAAATAAGCACCATTGCAATTCGGTGGAAAATCACTGAACGATCATGTATATTATTTAGCTAGCAGACTATCAAATGTGTAAAACTAGGCCATCGACATGCCAGCGAGATTCCATGGAAGAGTTCTTATATTAACAGACTTGTGCCCCTGGTGTCTTGTACTTACCGTGCGATAAAGGTTATTCTCAGCGCCAAACTGCACCTTGTTCTGAACAAGTTTGAGCATATGTGTCTTGTACTTACCGTGCGATAAAGGTTGTTCTCAGCGCCAAACTGCACGTTGTTCTGAACAAGTTTGAGCAGGTGTCTTGTACTTACCGTGCGATAAAGGTTGTTCTCAGCGCCAAACTGCACCTTGCTCTGAACAAGTTTGAGCAGGTGTCCCGACTCCGTCTTGTGAATGTTCTCGTTTGTAAACTCTTCGTTACAAATCGCGCAAGTTTCGTCAGCCAGACTGCAAAACAATACTACAGATGAAATCAAAAACATTAAAAGGAACAATATAAACCAATATACAAAATAGCGATGTATCGGACCAAGACCCAAATAATGATCAATAGCAAACAAGACATAATAGCCTTTGACACTTGCGATTAAGACAAATCGATTGATAAATCGCTTGTCGAAATTGGACCAAGTTTTTAGTTTGAACACATAACCCTTTCTTTACTTCGCCGTAGTCGGGTAAAATAGCCTGACACTATACCTGCAGCCTTATTGTCTAACTCTGGTGGTAATGGCAATCAAATCCATTACCATTACCATTGGCGGTTCCAGTTCGCCGTCCAGGGGAATTGTCTAATATTTTCGGTGGTAATCGTCTTGAAAAAGTGAAGGCCATTTCGTTCTTTCCACAGACTACATAACACAAAAAACATATGCTCTTGCGTTCCATTTCATGAAGAACAGCTTTGAGCACTTTTTAGTGCTTTTTTGAACTAATGGTTGTAAAATGTTAGTTTAGCCATATAAACATGTGTAGTGTTTTATTTGTTTATTATAATCTAATTTTTATTAGTTATGCTGTTTAATAAATGGATATTCTTCAAAAAATAATATTCAAGTATATTATAGCCTGACGTTGGTAGAACGAAACGTTGGTTTGCAAGTTATTATTTATTCTGGACCATACTAAAGTATGTGTTTGTTTGTTGTTTACTTTAGCATTCATTATTGATATGAAAATCAAATGGAAAAAAATAAATATTAAATAGTCACAAGATTTGTGTGAGTTTGTGCGAAACGTGGATAAACTAAAAGTGGAATTGCTTTGTGAGATGTAATGTATGTCGAGGTTATGTTCGTTTTCGGATATAAAATTGACAAATATGCCTTGATTTAGCAACAAATACGTACCTATGTACCATATTGTATTTCAGAATGTCATCTGATAAAGTGGTCTTTGCATAGACCTACAATTGGTCATCGAGTTAGATCGAAACTTTGAACAAATATATCGCAAGTTCTAACAGTCTTTGGCTTGGCTACAGGAATTTTGGTGGACTAATGAATATTATCTAAGCACCTATTCGAATCTAGTTTAATTTACCTACTACGTACATAGACATATATACTAGGTATATGCATTTTCACAAATGCTCATCAACAACATACATATTTTAATGGATTTTTACCTCATTTCAATGCATACATAATCGGTTATGTTTTGTGTAATTTTACTTCACAGCACAAACTAAGAAGGAGATATACAGATAAGATACTGCTGCATAACCAATGTTGACTTCTGTAAAACATTCCCCAATAGAAGAAAACATTCATCAACAGAACTCAAGCTTTCTGTAGTCCCGCAGGTAGGTACCTATATTTTGTATAATATTTATTAACTAGGTAGGTACATACCTAATAATTATTATTGACTGGCTTGGGTAAAGGCTGGCAGGGAGAAATGCATAATACACACCCCCCAAGCGGGACATTGTATATTTTTGGTGTACAATAAAGAGTTATCTATCTGTCTATATTTAGTCACATAGGTAATTAATTGACTATATAATACTCTAGCTACACAGTTAGACACCACCTTAAGAAACTGTTAATGTAAGGTGCCTTGTAGGCCCGGAGTAATAATAGGTCCATCCCTTATCACCCCACGTGTGCTTTGAGCACCAGCCGGGGTTCAGGAGATGGGCTGCAGCTTGCACCTGTGTCAAGTATGAACATTTCCAACTATCACAAAGCCTGATGTAGCTGTAGGTACAACAAAAAAACCTCTCTTTTGAATTGTTTACAAATTTGATCTAACTCTACAAAAGTAATACTGCATATTACAATATTGACAATGTAGTACTTGTTATGTAGATAATGACAAATGAATAGCTATATCTTTATTTTCAGATTCAGTTCAGTACCTGTCTATCACAGTAAACAGAATCATTTCAAGTCGGATTGCAGCGGGAAGAGATTCATAGCATGTCCATAAAATGCAAAAGGATGCTGCTTGTCAAATCTACTTGTTATATTTGTATTATAATATGTAGGTATATACCTAGTTACTGCACTTTTTTTATACCATTTGAATAAAATGGTGTGTTGGAAATATTTACTTTGTTGTTGTGAATTACTATATAATTACATTGTAATTAGTGGGCTACCAGTGAGCCAGTAATGGCTTGTAAGTTTTTAGAATGTTTTATGTATAGTCCATATTTAATAAAGACACTTGCCCGTTATATTTTTTTTAGAAAGGTTTTTACAATAAAATAAACATGCTATTTAATAAAATTTGTTTAATTTTCTGTTTCTCTATCCATACCCAGTCTGTATTTATGCTAAAACTAGCTGCATGCCGAGAATTTGCTCATGTGCAAACATTGCCAGCCTCGTTCGAAATTTAAAGAAATATTTCCTCCAAATTGCAAATCTCTAGGTCCACCGGTTTAGGCTGTGTGTTGTCTGTGAATCAGTTGGTAGGTATGTCGCTTGTGACATACTATTTCATAGGTATCAATGTATGTTTCTACTTACATAATAATTTGTAGTTAAAAATAACAACAAAACATAGATAGATAGATAACTCTTTATTGTATATATTTGGAAGTAAATCGTACATTGTACATAATATAATATAGAAGTAGCGGTAACACAATCGGCAGTCTTATAGTTTACAGCAATCTCCAAACCAGAGTAAATGCCAGTAGTATTCATGTCACTCAATCTGCAACAAATAAGAAAAATTTATAAAACTTTGTATGTATTGTACGCTGACATAAATACACTGAATGCACTAAATATGGGTACTAGACAATAGATACGAGTACACATACAAAGATATGAATATTACATTCATATCTCGGAAACAAATACTTCTGCTCATCACACAAATGATTGCACCTTGCGGGATTCGAACCCGCATCCATTGGTTGACTTTCAGTCAGGGTCACTAGCCACTCGGTCAACTGGTTGCCAAATGTAGTGGCACTGAATGTAAATGACAAAATGAATTTTTCACCTCCTTTTTGAACGACAAATATGACAAAGTGCAAAATTCAAGTTATCAGATTGCACTATGGAGAGTGAGCATAAGAACTGCACAATCTGATTCGCTTATCACCGCACAAACTAGAATATTGGCAAAGCGGCACCTTTTTATGATAGAAATACCACACACAAACACGAAGCGTTAAGCTTCTTCATTCATTGTAAGATCTGCAAAAGAGTGGAATGCCCTGCCCTCGTCAGTTTCTGGTAAAATATAATGAATCCAGGGGTGTTCAAGTCAAGAGTGAATAGGTATCTTCTAGGCAAGGGTGCTATACTTTCGACCACATCATCGCTTTCCATCAGGTGAGATCATGGTCAAACAATTGCATAAAACGTAATAAAAAAAAGGTGCATTAGATATGGGTTGAAAGTAGGCAGTTCCCGATGAAATTTTAACTGATTACCTATAAAGGTATAATTTTAGGTTTTGTACTTATTTTGTTTTAATTGTTAATATGATATCTTTTGTCGATACTTGTAATACATTTTGACTGTTATTTTTGCAAATTCTTTCATAATGAATGGTCTAGGGTGTAAATAGGCCTGTGATTGTTCCTCAAAACCTTCTGGAGATGTTTTTCTTCTGCAGCTGGCTACAAATTCTCTCATCAAAAATATTCTATAAATAAACATACATAGATATAAACCAATATTACATCAATGACTCGGAAACAATCATTTGTGCTCATCACACAAATGATTGCACCTTGCGAGATTCGAACTTGCAACCATTTGTTGACTCTCAGTCAGGGCACTAGCCAATTCATCTCTTACGACCACCTGGGTGAACCGTGGAAAGTTTTTTTTTTACAATAGCTTACCTTTGTCCACCTGGGTGTTACTTGGGAAATATTTAGTTTCCACTGTCCACCTTGTTATCAAAACTTTTCTGGTTTGAAGTGCATAGAGATAATAATTTATTGGTCTATTTTGTTGATATTTGTTGTTAAACATTGAACATCCATAGATATTATAATAGCCACATGGTCAGCACCAATATTAGGGGCTTGAGAGCCTGTTCATTAGTTTGGAGATGTTGTTTTTCTGCAGTTGGCTACAAATTTGACCATCAAAATACCTATTCTTCATTTTATGTTTTTGTAGGTTAGGTACTTATAGTGCCTGTAATCGGATAAATTAGATATGTTAAACTGAAATAAGTGCTAGTAGAAGTAAATATCGAAATATTATCTTTGTATCGAACTATATATATCACAAAAAACCAGTGAATTTTCTGTTTGACTTTCGCAAGTTTGGAAGTCGAATTTTCGGAGAATTAATGCCTGAAATTAATAAACCGCAATTAATTATGATACCTAGATTACCCCTTCCCTTTGAACTTACGCAAACAGTCAACTTTTAATTCAATTAAACTATAATTTCGTCACAAACTCAAAGCCAGTTGATACGAAAGGTTAGGAAAGAGCAACCTTTTTCATTTGACATGTCTCGGTGGCGATGAAAATTTAGACAATACCAATATATGTCAAAATATGATGTTTCGTTCATTCATTTCGCTTAAAAACAGCTGATAGTGGGGACTCGGTGAAGATCACCGAGGAGATCACCGGTGGATAGTTAGACAATTCGAATTGGGAGATTCATGTTCATAATGGTGTAAATGAACGTCAGTTTCATTATCACCAGAGTTAGACAATAAGGCTGCTGAAAACGAATCGATTGATATCTTATTTGTCAAAATCGACCAATAGGAGCGACGCTATGGTGGAACATACATACATAGACTGTTAAACTCATTATCCTTCCCTTGCTTTGCCGTAGTCGGGTAAAAACGTAGGGTCGAGGTAGATTGGCAAGAGATACATCATGTCAATGAGTTCATCTACCTGGGCCAGATAGTTTCATTTGCAAACAGGCAAGATAAGGAAATCGATCGCCCTATCGAAAACGCCTTGGAAAAGCTACCGGTCCATGAAGACGCTAATGAAGGGAGATCTTGCAATCTCCCTGAAGCGCAGACTCACCGACATGTGCATCCTGCCATCCTAACCCACGGTGCTCGGACGTGGTCGCTCATCGAATCGCAAAAGTTCCTCCTTCGGGTGTGCCAAAGTGCAACCGCTACTTTTATTTATTCTGTGGCAATGGAGCGCAGAATCCTGGGCGTGAAAAGACATACAACGCTGCGCTCAAAGGCTAGCATTAAAGACTCGGGAAGGCTGCCAGGCTGAAGTGGGATCGGGCGGGTCATGTTAGCCGGTGACCGGTACACCGGTGGGCAAAGCTAGAAACACATTGGGTGCCTGAAGATGGCCGACGCCGCCGAGGTCAGCCCAGAAAGAGGTGGCGAGGTGACCTGGACACGTATTAAGAGGGCTGGCCTGAGGTGGTTCAGGAGAGTCATTTGGAAGGGCTTGGGGAGGCCTTTGCGCGACAGAATAAGCTAACAAAAAAAAAACAATACAGAAATAGGTATTTGAAAGTTATTACCTAGGGCTGATTATATCTGGTCACAATCGACAATTTTTAACACGGTTTTTTAACTTTGTAATGTAATCTAAGGAACTAAATTTCACCCACGTGTCCATTTGAAACTTTGCAAATATATGTAACTCCGATGACAATTCAATAATACGAAAGGGGTAAGGGTTCCGCTACAGTATTGCCCTGTAGCGGAACCCTTGAATGGCTACAATAAATCCTTCGAATTTGGGCTCATTACATTTAACTTGGCGAGTCTGATTCATTTCACTAGATACCGAGCGTGTTTATAGTTTCACTAGATACCGAGCGTGTTTATAGTTTTTTTCATCTATGTTTCATACTTAACCTTAGGATAATTATAAATTTTTCATACCACCTGCTCGACAGTGTCCAATTACATATCACACAACCTCAACGTAAAGCAAGTAATTACATATCCAGGGAGATATTATTATATGAAACTCCCAAGGGATATAATGTGAATTTATTTTGTAACGTTCAAATTCTTGTCTCTTAAACGTACGGAGTAATGTGCAGTTGTGTATGCTCTTAGCGTAGATACGGGTATTGTTCGCGACAGAAAGCACCATAATAGATTAATATAGTTTGTAAGATTTCATGTTTGATAAGTACTTAGCTGTAAGAAATATAAAATATAATATTACACAACAATATAGGTAGGTAGGTTAGACCACAGAATAAATAATAGTACAAATACAGAAGGCTACCTGAGTAAAGTCATTTAAATAAATAGCGACTCTCGCTACAACGCTATAAAGTGCAATTTAACTCGCACGGCGCTGCGAGCTTTCAATTATATTTACCTAGAAGGCGCTCGCCCATCGCGTGCAGGCTAGAATGCACCGTATCACAACGCGCGAGAACTTCCATTGCTCTAACCGTTTCTGAATCGCTCTGTCCCTTTTTCGCTCGGTAGGGTTGTATTAAGATATGACTAGGTACTTGTACTACTAATTATTCTGTGATATGTTATGACTTAGATATTGTAACAGAATAAATATGTAATAATGTATTATGTTATTACTTATTATTATAAATTAAAATAGTTCTATTACATACAATGACATTCTTATCACAAAAGACCTACTACCTCATTTTTACTACCTACCTATCCCGTTTTCAGAACGCCGATAAGTTTAGTGAGATACCTACCTACGTGTCGTTGGTTGATTATGATTATATCCTATAGGTATTGCACTTTGATGAATAAAGGTGCCTGTCTGAATTCCATGCTTTTTAATGAGTGAAAAATAAATTGCTACCTACGTAATAAAAGGTATTAAAAGTATGTAGGCTACTTACTAAGTCAGCACAGTAATTCATTTTCCGATCAACAATACCTACTATAATCAATTATAAAATTACATTGATCGATTTAATAAACGACTTTATTTTTGCGCGGAAAAACCTTAAATATGCGTAGCTTCGGTATGGAACACAAATGAATTAACATAAAACTATAGGAACCTACGTAATAAAATATATCAATATCTAACTACATAACTAGGACCTATTACAGGTATTACAATTTATTACCTTTCAATATCCTTTGGAAGCGTAAAGAATGACAATTCGTCATTTCTATCACTATTCAAACAGCCGAATGCTATGCAGTACTTTCTAGCTTTCTTCTTGGTACTCATAATTAAAACACGAATAAAGTTTGTCAATAACTTTACGTAAGTAAATGCTCTATCGCTAAGTACAAGGCGCGCGACTCATCGAGCGCACGCTTGACACTCGACTGAACGGACCCGAATATTGGGTCCTTGAATTTATTTGTACTTGTTGCGGAGTGCGACCGCCCTGGTTAGACTTAAGTTGTATATAGTTAAGGGCTCTAGCCCTTTTTACTTACCTTTTCATTTGTAGGATAGAAATAAATAGCATATAGAATAAAGTAAATAAACAATTTTGTCTAATGTAGGTCCTAAAACTAACGCACTACATAGAGAGCGTTTGAGTTCGTATTGACCAATAACGATAGCCGGGGTGAGGGGAACGCGGGTCACGGCGCGCGGTTATAAATATAGCTCTGCCCCGTTTCCAAATTCAAGCGTAGCAATGCGCTTTACTGAGGACATCAAGCGTTACCTTCCATCCGGGCGGCTTACGATGTTCGACCAACCCATCCCATGGGCGAAGCAAACCAAGTACCTAGGAGTTACCCTTGATTATCGACTGAGATTCGACAAACACGTCAAAGTAGTCCACGACAGGGTCACCTTCTTCCTTTACCATCTCTTAGGCAAGCGGAGTAAAATGTCCCTTAGAAATAAGGTGACACTTTACAAAGCCTGCATCCGCACCGTCATGACTTACGCGGCTATAGCATTCGCGCACGCTCCTCCGTCAATCCTGGAACCGCTCCAGAGAGTTCAAAATAAATTCCTTCGAAATGCAGTAGGCGCTCCCTGGTATCAGAGGAACGCCGACCTGCACCGCGATATCGAGCTTCCCTCGATCAGTCAATTCATGAAAGATGCCTCTCGCCGCTACTTTGATGCGGCGCCCCATCACCCCAACCCGCTCGTAGTAAAAGCCTACGACTATACGACAGACAGTATTGCCCTCCGTAGACGTCCCCGCGATGTCCTGGACGATCCGGACGACGCTATCGCAGTCAAAGTACTGGCAGCGATGGCCTCGCCCAATCCGACCACCCCTGGCAACCCGCTAGGGCGTATCAACACACTTAGACACAGACACCGACCTCGCCGGCGAGGTCGAAGGTCCCATAACACATAGTCAGATATTATTCGCCTTCGAGTTTCTTGCCGATTCTTCTCGAAGGTGTATTACGAATCGGCGGTCAGTTATAAAAGTCAATCAAAGGGCACCTAGCCATTGTTCAGGGCCCCCTCGATCACTAACTAACGGTAGCGATCCAGGGGTGTTTAGTTCGATACCCCCGTAATCAGACGGCCGTCCAAGCCGAGGGCCATACCCCCTGGGTACCCTCGTGCAGGTAGTCCATATTTTAACTTTGGCGTGCGCCTTCTGCGTCACGCATTGCGGCGGAGTGCTTGTTAGCGCCCGCCCCCAAGCCCGGTTCAAGCTGTAGAGCCCGATAAGGCCAACAGCATTAGTCCTTCCAAAAAAAAAAACACAAAAAGTTTCCAAATTCATTCTACAGACAGCAGCGGTATGAGCACATAGTCTCGTCACTCTACCTCATCACGGACTTAAATAACAATTAGACTTTTTACTTCGCCTCATCACCAATCCCAGAAAAACTACAGAAACGAATGTGGGCTTACAGTCCCCCACAGGCATTGTCAAGAGTTTATAAAAAAATCGAAAATTGACCTGGCCACCATAAAAAAAGGCAGACCATAAAAAAAAAGGCGTCCGTATATTATCATTTTCAAATTGACATAAAAATGTCATCGAGCGATAGTGATTTGACTCCGGAGTTTAAATCAGATGCCTTAGGGATTATTAATAATCAACTAGCGGAAAAATCAAAAGATAAATAGGAAAAAGAATAACAACTTTAATCAATGGAGAACTGAAAAACAAATGTGAACACATCCATTGATTAAAAGGCTGTGTCCGAATCCGTCCTTTTAGTTTATTTAACTTGAAAGCCGAGCAGCCTATGGTGCATTTATTGTCTCGCAGAAGGTATGACAAGTAGAGTATTCACCTCGGGGATAAATCCAGTCTTTTGTCACGGGCGGCATATTGGACCCCTCGCTTCACAGGGACTTAACGGGACAGGGGAGCATAACGAGGGATTCAGTGTACATAACACTGAATCCCTCGTTATGCTCAGGTTCCATTATGCCGCCCGAGACTTAAGACACTGCTTTATCCCCTTGGTGTGCATAATCTACTATTTTATTCCATTGAGTTACCGATTCGAGCAGGTCACTCGCCGGATGGTAAGCGTCACGCATGCTCATAACAGTTGCAGTGCCATCCAGAACTTTGTACTGCTAAACCCTACGCGGCACTGCATTGCGCTCGTCACCCTGACACATTTGTTTTTGAGTCCCAGTGATTTCACTGGAAACATTGCCCTTTAAACCGGAACACAGTAGTTTGCAAACTACTGCTTGGCGATTGAATATCAGGCGAAGGTGCGGTACTTCCCTAGGTGGACTCCTGCAGAAGAGGCCTACCAGACCACCACTACAGAAAAGACTAATATCATAATATATCTTTCCTTAAGTTGTCTGGGAGACATCGCTATTTACTATTTTACTTTAGTGATAAGAACCTTCAAGTACATACACAGAAACACATACACAGACACGCTAGAAAATTGCGCTTTTATTCATCCATGATCTTTAGCTTTCATTCCGTTTATCATCTTTGACAACTCGTCAGGTCAAAAGCTAGTCCATGCCGAAACCAATGATAGAAAAAAGCTAATAGTAATTAATTGATAGATTCAGGCGTTACTTTGCGGAAATCCATATTTAAAATGAACAAAATAAAAATATGTAGCTTACTTCCGCCAAAACTGTAAGTCAGACAAATGATAAATGGTAAAATGAACACAAGTAAAACCCCACGCTAAACAAAACCCAACCCCAGATTGACTAATGAAAAAAAAATAAGAAAATATATATATATACATATATATATCATACATGGGCCCAGTTTCGGATAAAATCGCAAACGTGCTTAGGAAAAACAACGTTCATGTAGCGTTTCGAACCAATAACAATCTGCGTCATCTTTGTAATGGTAAGGACCGGATGGAGAACCACAAAAAATCCGGTGTTTACAAGTTGGTTTGTGATGAGTGTGACGGGGTGTATGTGGGTCAGACTGGCCGCAAATTTGAAACTAGGTTTAAAGAACATAAGGCCGCGTATAGGAATAGTCATCCAGAGCAGTCCCATTTCGCTAAACATTTAATTGAGTCCGGTCACTCTCTGCGGAGTGATAATACGTATAATGTTTTACATGTTTGTGACAAGGGTTTCTGTTTGTGTGTGTGTGATAGTAGCCTAACGGTTCAATAGTGCAACTTAGAATCCAAGATACCGGGTTCGGTCCTAGGCTCCGCACCAATGACGGATTTGTGTGATTATGTGCGGTTTTCCATCACTCCATACTTCGGAGGGCACGTTAAGCTGTCGGTCCCGGCTGTTATTAATAGCAGTCCCTCGGGCGGCCTTACAAACTCTGACACCAGAGGCCAGCACTACCTCATACGACCAAATAAACGTCTTAAGAGGATTGAGCGTGTAGTGTGGAGGCGAATATATATTTACCTTTTCATACATACATATTACAGAATAATACACAGAATAATATATAATAAGTAACAGAATATAGATGGATGTATCCATTCAAAAACTACCAAGTCGAAACAAAACTTAGTAGGCAAATTAAACAATACCATATTGATGTTTAAAACACATTTTCGTTTTGAAACAGTCGCTCAGAGAATAAGTTATATCACCTACTTTAAGTTTAGTACTGAAAATTGAAATTTGAGTTTATTAAATACGAGTTTGTAAAGCTCGAAAATTAATTATAAACAACGGTATAGCATATCCCACTCACTACCATCTGCAATGGTAGCCGTGGGGTTTACTAATGCGTGTTAGAATCCAACGATACCAGATTCGATCCTCTGCTCCGCACCAGTGATTTTCTAAGTTATGTGCAGATTATCATCACTCCTTGGTCCAGAGGGCAAGTTAAGCTGTCGTTTCAGGCTGTTATTGATTGATAACAGTTGTTATGTCATGTCAGAGGCCCTCGGGCGGCCTGACAAACTCTAACACCAGAGAACAGCTCATACAACAAGTAAGCAACTAACCTGTGCCAAGCCCGCTCGCCTATAAGAACGTCTTCGAAGGCTATAACCGCTGCGACTCCGCTAGGCCTCCGCAATAGGAAGGTGCCCTTCTTGTCGAAGTGGCTCTTCTCTTGCACGTGCAGAGAGACTCGGGCAGCGGTGGCCAGGAGTAGGCTGCAGAACTCGCAGAAGTAACCTTTGTTCACCTGAAAATTATACATTTATATTTATAACTACATAGTGGCACGTGCGCGGCACAATGTAGTTATTTATGTTGACCTTTGACTTTGGAACCAGCCTCACAAGGCCTGAAGCGCAGCCTGCATCCTTGCATTGGTCATTGGCTCAGTCAGTTTTATTAGGGTGGTCCCAGGAAGTAGTGATACACGGAGCCAGGTAGATCACTTCCAGGGGACCCGAATTAACCCCATGTAGGTACATATGTTCCGCGTTTTTTTAATATTTTCGGAGTTATTTCATTTTTATATATATATCGATAAAAACTTTTTGCCTCTAAACGATGTTATATGTTTGGTATATTGGTACTGTTACGCCGGTCGATTCTTAGAAAAACAGAAGGTACCAAAATGTTCGAGAAGCCGCGGCTGGATGACGCAATGCGCGGGTACCTACAGGTACCTTCTGGTACACATAGTGGCACGTGCCTACGAGAAGTATCCGGAACGTGCGGTAGGTACACAAGGGCACGGCGCGACGGGTATAAATAGGGCGCGCGTCTACCTAGACAGTCTTGAGATTCTGAACGAAACAATCAAAGTGATTCGAAGCGAATATTCAGTACTATAATTTGAATTCAGTGATAATAAGACAGTGTGTACAGTCGAGTTAAAAAGTGTTTAAGTGTTATTTGTTGGTTTAATTTCATTATGTGGTTTGTGTGAATAAAGGTGGTAATTTTTCGTTTAATTGGCGATAAATATTTTTATCCAAACCACAGTCGTAACAGTACTTTTAATTATGGAATAACATATTATAGGCCATTCAAATAATCTGGAAACTTGTATAAACTTTTATTTTGGCATTATCAGTTGTCTCCTAAAATCTCGTCTGTGTCACAGAATAAATAATAGTACGAGTACAGAAGAATATCTGAGTGAAGTCATTTATATATATAGCGACTCTCGCTACAACGCAATAAAGTGCAATTAACTCGCACAGCGCTGCGAGATTTCTATTATATTTACCTAGAAGGCGCTCGCCCATCGCGTGCAGGCTAGAATGAATCGTATCACTACGCGCGAGAGCTTCCGTTGCTCTAACCGTTTCAGAATCGCGCTGTCACTTTTTACCCGCGGCTTCGCACGCGTGTTCTTTTCTTTAGGTTAAAAGTACCATAATGTGCTATTCCAGGACCAATATACCAACATTTGAACAAAATTTCTTCAGCCGTCAAAAATACTTTATCAATTGCTCGGCTTCTAACACACCGGATTGAGATTCCAATTACACCAGACTTAAATCAAACCCTAAGCTATCTAACAATGAAAACCGCATTGCAATCGATCCAGTAGTTTTTACGTAATGCGTGAACAAACAAACATATAGACAAACAGAAAGAAAGACACGATAAACAAAACAAATATTGTTCAATACCTTTTTTAAGCACCCAAGATTTTTTTCATTTGAATTCATTTAGTAGTTTGGGTGCGATGCGCGGTCAAGATACGGAAAAACACAGACAAAATTAAAAAGTAAAACACTTTGGCTTCACTATCGAATATAGAGAACCATCCAAAAAATATTTTTTATTACTTAAATATTAACATAACTTTAGACCCATATCCCGCAGAAACCCTTTACTTTTTCGGGATTAAACGTGTCCTCAATTTTAACCCATCATATAACTTAAGACAGTGCTAAGTTGCATCAAAACCCGTCCATTAGTTTCAGCGTGGTACGTGTTCTTTTAAATAAGTTTCAACCCCTAAATAATAACCCATAAATTTTTCGATATGTAAAGTATCCTATGTCCTACCTCGTAGTACGAACGCAAATCATACCAAGTTTCTTTTGAATTCATTCAGAACTTCCGGCGGCTTGATGCGCGGCTAAGATACAGACTGAGAGACATACAGACAAAAATGAAAAAAGATACAGGTTAGGCTTCGTAACCGAATATAGAGAAACTTCCAAAAAAAAACACTATATTTTTAATGTACAGAATTTGGTCCCATATCCCACAGGAACCCTTTATTTTTTCGGGACAAAATGTATCCATAATTTTCACCTATCTGATAAACTATGGCTGTGCCAAGTTGCATCAATATCCGTCCAATAATTTCAGCGTGCTAAGTGTTCTTTCAAATAATTTTCCACGCCTATCCTGCAGGAACACTTAATTTTTTCGGGATGAAAAGTATCCAATTTCCTGCCTCGAAGTGTGAACTCAAATCATACCAAATTTAATTTGAATTCATTAAGTATTTTCGGCGTGCTGCGCTGCCAAGATACAGACAGACAGACAAAAATTAAAAAAATACAGTGTTGGGTTTAGTATTGAATATAGAACGGCCCCCAAAAAAATAAAACAAAATATCTTTAATTTACAGAATTTGGGACATTATCCCGCAAGAACTCTTTATTTTTTCGGGATAAAAAGTATCCCCAATTTTAACCCATCATATAAACTATGACTGCGCTAAGTTGCATCAAAATCCGTCCTGTAGTTTCAGAGTGGTAAGTGTTTTTTGAAATAACTTTCAACCCCAATACTGCGGGAACCCTTTCATTTTTCTGGATGAAAAGTAGCCTATGTCCTACCTCGTAGTATGAACTCAATCATACCAAGTTTCATTGAAATTCATTCAGTAGTTTCGCCGTGATGCCTAGCCAAGATACAGACAGACAGACAGACAAACATGAAAAAAAATACAATTTTGACTTCAGTATCGAATCTAGAGCAAGGTCCAAAAAAATTTTTTAAATATCTTCAATGTACAGAATTGGACCCGTTACAGTTTTATTATAAGTATATATACATACTAGCTGTGCCCGCGGCTTCGCTCGTAGTTTTAACCTAGGGAAATGACAACGTCATTTCTCTAGGTTAAAAGTACTCTATGTGCTATTCCAAGACCTAAAATAAACATTTGATCAAAATTCCTTCAGCCGTTAAAAAGTTTTTTATCGATTGCTCGGCATCTAATCATTGGATTAAGATACCAAGTACCCCAGTTTTAAGGTCAAACCCTAAGCTATCCAACACTGAACACTGCATCGCAATCTGTCTAATTGTTTTTACGTAATGCGCGAACAAACATACAGACAAACAAACAAACAGACAGACACGAATTTTAAAAATGTTCTATTCTTGTTCCGTAGCTTATTTTAAGTACCATAGACCATTTTTTTTTAAATTATCTTCTTTGTACAGACTTTTACGTTCTTATTGCCTTATAGCTGTGCCCGCAGCGTTGCTCGCGTGGTAGTTTTCCTGGGATATAAGGATCCTATGAGTTATTCCAGTACCAAAAGTAACAATATGACAACATATCACTTTTATATATTGGTACGGATTTAAATCATCATTACCTATCCCGCAGGAACCCTATATTTTTTGGGGATAAAAAGAATCCGTAATTTTAATACATAATATGAACTTTGACTGTGCCATGTTACATCAAACTCCGTCCAGTAGTTTCAGCGTAATATGTGTTCTTTTAAATAACTTTCAACTCCCATCCTGCGGGAACTCATGATTTTTCGGGATAAAAGTATTCTAAATGTTAATCCATAACATAAGCTATGATTGTGCCAAGTTGCATCAAAATCCGTCTCGTAGTTTCAGCGTGATGCGTGTTCAAAGAGACAGACAGACAGACAGACAGACAGACAGACAGAAAGACAAAAAATAAAAAAAAACCTTTCTGCACTCTATATCGATTTTGAAGTTCATCTCAATAATAATTTTCAAAAAATATTTAATGTACAGATTTAGCCCATTTACAGTTTTATTATAGTATATAGATATATTATATATATAATAATAATAAAATATATTCGGGACAATTCCACACCAATTACCTAGCCCCAAACCAGGATATATCACAGATTTATACCAACTGATAATTAAAGGTTCGCTATTTATTCTGTGGCGCGGGCGGCGGCGCGCGGCGCGTCCGTGGGAGCGCGCACACATACCTACCATATATGTGTGTATATCGTGAGGTTCTACTCCAAAATTAAATGGGGCCTACTACGTTTTATCAAAAAATAATTTAATTTAAAAAGTTTACCTCCAGTTAAATGTAGGAATTAAATAGTATTGTTAGGTGATTAAAGTATGCCTACCAACAATCGACTCTACAAGTATGGCGGGGATGCAAAACAACAGCTTTTAGAGACCAAACGCGTGGTCCGATTTTGATGATTCTTACGTCAATCGATTTTTCTTAATCGTGCGAGTGCTACTAAAGACAAGACATTAATCAAAATTAAATATGGCGAGAACTAGACGCCATATTGTGAAAAAAAAAAAAGTCGACGAACTATAAGTGGTATGTCAAGTGGAGTGTACTAGTGAATAGATATTTGAATATAATCTTCAGGTTTCTCTTATCATTTTTCATTTTGAATGACCATTTAGGGTCTATAACGAGTTAAAGTTGGTTAGCAACCATTCTCACTAATTCTTATAAAAATAAACTAAAAAGTTTAAAATAAAATAAATTATTACAAAAAACCCGGCTGCAAATAAAAGACTTGACCCATGAGGTAAATTGGACTTGTCTTCAAAAACGCAGCAGACATGTAAATTGGACTTGTCTTCAAAATCACAGCAGACATGTAAATTGGACTTGTCTTCAAAAACGCAGCAGACATGTAAATTGGACTTGTCTTCAAAAACGCAGCAGACATGTAAATTGGACTTGTCTTAAAAAACGCAGCAGACATGTAAATTGGACTTGTCTTCAAAAAACGCAGCAGACATGTAAATTGGACTTGTCTTCAAAAACGCAGCAGACATGTAAATTGGACTTGTCTTCAAAAACGCAGCAGACATGTAAATTGGACTTGTCTTCAAAAACGCAGCAGACGTGTAAATTGGACTTGTCTTCAAAAACGCAGCAGACGTGTAAATTGGACTTGTCTTCAAAAACGCAGCGGACATGTAAATTGGACTTGTCTTCAAAACTAAGCTCTATATTTATTTGTTTATTTATTTTTATACACCTGCTTACTGCACTTACAGTAATTGTTACCAAAACGCACAGTAAGTCAACAAACAAAAAAGAAACATAATGTTACATACATAATTAATTAATTTTAAAATGCTAAGCAACAAATTATGTGCAACTGATACAAGCATCCACAAAGTTAAGAAATGTTGTGCAAAAAATATCAACGTCTGGTTCCTGAGCAATCAGTGCCCTATTTCATAAAGCGACAAATCATAATAAAACTGCAAATGTCAGTCGAATACGCCGAAACCTGGGGCCCGTTCACATAAACGTTCAAGGACGCACGGATCACCCGCGCGTACTCGAAATAGTTCACGGCGTCGTCCGGGCGTTCGCCTGGGTCATCCGAAAAATAGTAGTGGAGGGGAGGAATAGTATGAAACTGACACTTGTCAGTTGTATGTGGACGTCCAAAGTCGTTCACGATCTCCGGATGATCGAGCGATAATCGCACGGATGATTCGAGCGTGTAAGTGAACACAGCCCTGCGTTTCATATAACAAACAATCACGACGGGACTGATGATTGTCAGTCATATTGCATTTCACAATGCCAGTCACACAGTCACCAAACACTACTATAGTGCGATGGGTAAAACTTCGGCTGTTACAATTGTCACGACAATTCTACAAATCGTGGTAATTTCTAAGCAACCATAAAACGTTTTTCTATTGACATTTGTTAGACAATTGTCGGTTGACTGTCGGTCACTACTATTGTTTTATGAAACACATTTAGTAATATTTTGACAATTCGTTGAATGAATTGTCGGGTTTTTTTTTAACGCATTTCGGTAGTTTGACTGACATTTGTCAGTCAAACTATAGAAATGTCGTACATTTTTGTTATCTGAAATGGTTTTGAGGATTCGACTGACATTTGTAGGTTTATTATGATTTGTCGCTTTATGAAATAGGGCCCTGGGCGTTGAGCAAGTTTCCGAGCGGTCAGCGAGCGCGCCGGCAGTGCTACGAGCTGGCGCCGCATGCGCCGTCGCTGCAGCCGGTCCGGGTGTGGACAATGAACAGCGAGCCAGAACGGTCGAATTATCTATTTTTCCGTTAAGCAGTAGATAGAAATGAGTTATTATGGTACATTTACGATCAGCTGTAAGGTGTTTATGCCTAACATTCCGGCAACGAACAGAGACGGATACAAATATGGATAGTACCTACCCATATAGGTTTTTATACAAATAATGAGCAAATTTTCTTGGGACTCGTTCCAGCATAATTGTGTATTTTTGCTCATGTGGGTCCACATAATAAGGAGTTATAATCCAATTTGCTACGCACAAATGCATAGTGCAATATTATAATAGCATTTCTGTCATTGAACCTAGCTGTCTGTCTAATAGCGAACCCTAGGGATTTACACGGTTTATTACAAATTTCTACTATATGTAACTCTCCACGGACCGTCACTACTACTCCAGGATTGTACGTGAAGCGGTTGAAATTAAAAAGTATCCCAATTTCAACCAAGAGGATGGTATCAAATTGGCTGCGTCGTGGAATCCCGTAATAAGCAAGTGTTCGCGTCGCGGTTTATGTCAGAAGAAATCTGCAGATGTCGTTAGTGTCGTGTGTCGTGACAATTCTGAATTTTTACAAAACCAAATGCGGGTAGTTGGAGACAACGCTCGCCCTTCTCGACGCTGACACCCGCTACTTCAGTCTTCTCGTGACCACGATCAATGCAACTTGATCGAAACGTCGAGGTAAACATATATTAAGTTTTCAGCGCGATTAAGTCCCGTTTAAATATATAACTATTCTACTATATGGTTGTTAAAGGTGAGTTCCATATCTAGGGTCACTCGTAAGTCTCGGATTTGTGTGATGCATTCCAAGCGGACACTGAAAATGTTAGTTATACTGGAGTGGCGCACGCGTACAGGTAAACGTTTTGCACTTCGAGCTGTTAAATTCTAAAAGGTTAGCTTCACTCCAATTTACCACATTGTCGATGTCCATCTGCAGCGCCTCACAATCATCCATACAATAACAACTAAATAAGGTATATCAAAACAAAAATTAAGAAAAACTCAACTTATGCACTTCTAATAATGCTAGTCAATAGTTTCAGCAATCAGCATCCTCTCCTTTAAAATCTTAAGCTTAAAAATAATATGTAATAGAATTTATAACAACCATACCTTCCTAATATGGTTATCGCCATATTTGTCCAAGTAGGGATGTGCAGCCAGCTTGTCTGCATGTGTGTCCTCTTGTATGTGGTCGCTGGTTTCCTCGGCCGTGTCAAAATAGCTTTCGCACACGAGGCAGTACGAGTTGATGTATCCAATCATGATGGCGTTCTTTTGGAGATTAGTCCCCATGATGAACTAAAATGAAGGCTTACTATTATTTTGTGAATAGGTAATCTTCTGTTTGAGTCATAGATCAAGTTAAAGGAGAGAAGATATCTTTAATATCACATACTTAATACAAAAACTGCACTACCTAGATATAAATATTAGTCCAGTTTTTTATTATGTGATACAAAAACTAAAACATTGAAAATGTAGCTGTGGGGTTTACAGCTAAATTTTCAATATTGTGCTATATGTGAATCATTGGTGGGTAGCCTAGGTTTTGAACCCGGTATCGTTGGATTCTAAATTGCACTACAGAACCGTTAGGCCACCATCACTATAACTTCACTAATGAACAAACTATATAACTACTTTGTTCACTGCTTAACACCCCGTATTTTTTATTTAGACAGTGCCCTAAATAGTAAATAGTGTAAAAAGGGAGCAATGTTGGAGGATTTCACGGCATTCAATCAAAAATCCCTGAAGACTAAAAATTTGCTTAACCTGTATACCAAGTTTCGTCTAGATTGGTTGAGAAATGCAACCTGCAGAGGAGAACAGCCAGAAATCCGGACAGACAACCGGACTTACGAAAGAAATTTTGCCGAAGCTGAAACAGAGACGCTTAGCTCACGCTTCGCGCTTGCTCATTCAATTAATTAAGCAAAATTGTTTTTTAACCCCAGTAGCCTTTTGTTTTTGGTAAGGTCCTGGGGCCCTATTCTGATCCCAAATTACGAAGTTTTGGGCTTAGTTTCGAACGATTGACTGTACTCTAATTATACAAAAAAATATTTATTTTTTACTAAAATGTGATGATGCCCATCTTAAAAATATATCGGTTTTCATAGGATTAGTCGGCCAGGCGCTTCGCGGACATGTAGGTACTAAATATGTTTAGTGCGGCAATGCGCACCTAAATGGAACCAAATAGTTCGGCCCAACATTCGGTTCAGTGATCGCTGACCGAACAATGTTTGTTATTCGGTTCGGTTTAGAAATCCATGTTTGTTACATCTCTATTAAATTCCTTCCCCCTACCCGTTCCCCGCCCCCCCTAAAATCATGGTCAAGCTTCCAAGTCATACCATTTTCCCAAGGAAAATCTATATATGTATTTATATATTATTATTTTTTATTCTAATATTTATTATTATTATTACTATAATATTAACAGAGGATATCATGTTAGCTGATTCGCATAAGAATATTTTATAAAATAAAATGTATCCTGTTTTTTTTAGACTTACAAAACTTTAGGGTAGGTTGCTTGAAAGTGGACATGCAGTTTTTTAACGACATGGGAAGTATCAAAATACACTAGGCAAGAACCTAGATCAACTATATTACAAAGCAAATTACAGGATGATATTCCTAGTAGTTTTTAGGATATTTCACATAGGGACCAAAAAGTATTTATGAAACTTTTTTAGTTTATTTTTGTGTTATCATGTTTTCCTATTGGTTAAAATCTAGTTAAAACTAAATACATATAATGTTGAGACTTGACAAGAAAGAAAGTTCATTCCAAAAATATAGTTATTGCTATTCGCAGAGCTTAAAGATCAGAAATTGTGAAAGAAACAGACTTGAGGCAGGCAGGCAGGCTTTTGTAATTAAAAGCAAAGTTTATGAATAGTTAGAAACTGAAAATAAAAATGTTTTAGGTGGAACAACTCTTGAAGTGGAAACTAAATGTAATTATGTAGGTATAAGAATATTAATCGTTAAATAAAAAACACAGAAAAATACAGTAAAATGTCTACAAACGATGTTACTAGCGAGCTTTTAAGAACTGTGTAGTGCAAATTTATTGCCAGCCTAGGCAAAATATTGTTGAACAAAAATTAGAGACAAGACTTACATACCTACTTGCTGCTGCTAAAAAGTCCTTTGAAACAAACAGCTAGAGTCCGAGTGAAATGAAATTTAGCAGCAAACAATCTCCTCTCCTTGCCTCCTTGAATCAAAAATTCAGAAACAATCGTCAGCGAAACCCCTCCTTCCTGTAACCCCTAATTAGGTTTGTAAATTCGTAGATAACGAAATGGATTAAATGGAATCCCCTACCATGAAGGAAGATGAGACTTGCCCTGCGTTCGAGATGATGAGATGGCGTTGTGGGCAGTTTTGAAATGTACATTTTTAACAAGCCGTTCTATTTGAACATTTTCAACACTTTTGCCCATTTTGCAACTTTTGACATTTCCGATCCTTTCCAAACCTAATGGAGAACGACCCTATAATTAAAAGATTAAAGTCGATTTTTCTATGTCAACAAGTCATCTAAACATGCAAAACGAACGGTGATATAAAACGGTTCAGAACGCTAATTTTGCTCACAAATGTCCAAAGCGAACGCCAAATGTATATAACATTTGGCGTTTTTAATAGTTATTTTCGCCATTCCTTTTCCGCTACAAAACGAACGGCCCCATGCATGACATGACCACAGAACCACAGACACAATCAACAAAATTGATTATATAGTACAATGACTTTAGGAACTAGGCCAGGGGCCCGTTCACATAAACGTTCGAGGACGCACGGATCACCCGCGCGTACACTCGAAATCGTTCACGGCGTCGATGATCGAGCGATAATCGCACTGTGGCCCAATTACAGAACTTGGCTACAATCGGATTATCACTTTTTTCATAGCAATTTCGACTCTATCGCAAGGCATTAGTGATTGCGATATTGAGAATTCGATTGAAGCCAAGTTATGTGTTCGGGCTGCTGATGATTCGAGCGTGTAAGTGAACACAGCCCAGCAGTGCGATTACGTAATGTTGATCATGACGGTTCCAAGCCGTCAAATTCAATAATGCTTTGCGATAGAGTCGATTTTGCTATGAAAAAAGTGACAATCTGATTGAAGCCAAGTCTTGTAATCGGGCCGCAGATAAGTCCCCACAAGCCGCACCCTTCACTTGTATAGTACCACAGAGTAAATAATAGTACTACGTAGTAGTAGTAGTAGTACCATCTTTTACGCCTTATCTACCGTTTTAGTGGGAAGGAGGAACTGCTGGGTCCCTGCGTTTGAGATGAAGCAGCAGTGCGATTCCGTAACTTGGTTTCAATTAGATTTTCATTATCGCTATCACTAATGCGTTGCTATAGAGCCAAAATTGCTATGAAGAAAGTGACAATCTGATTGAAACCCAGATACGGAATAGCACTGCAGTAGCGTTTTGGGCGGTTTCGATAGGCACTTTTTGACACTAATGATCCTTCCCAAGCCGAACGAATAAATACCCTAAGTGCAACGAAATAAAGTCGCTTTTTTGGTGTCAAATTAAACACACAACTAAAAGATCCAGACATTCAGAAAATCATTCAAGACCTGGAGGACGATAATGATCTCACCACTAGTCGATGGTTGGAATGAGGGTATGTATTATCTCAAGGTTTTCTTTACCGTTATGACCCAGATTCTGATCTGGAAGAGGCTCAGTTGGTGTTGCCAAGCTCCATGAGGGAAGAAGTTTTAAAAGAGCTTCACGATTCTCTTACTGCTGGCCACCAAGGAATCGAAAGAACTCTTCAACGACTGAGAGAGCGATATTATTTCCCAGGTATGCGTAGGTATGTAACCGAGTATCTAAAGAAGTGCGTCAATTGCCTTCGATATAAACCAACAAATCAAAAACCTGCTAGTATGTTACAAACCCCGGTGCTCCAACAGCAAGGAGAGGTTCTCGCAATTGACCTTTTTGGTCCAATACCAGAAGGAGAACAGGGGGAGCGATGGATACTCTTAATAGAGGACGTAGCTACAAGGTGGGTAGATTTTTTTGCACTAGCTGATGCTACTTCAGATACTTGCTCTCGAGTCCTCCTCGAGGAGTACTTTCTCAGATACGGTTTGCCAAGGCGGGTTATCTCAGACAATGCCAGCAACTTTATCTCCGCTGCCATGCAACAATGCATGCATCTTATGGGTGTTAAGCAGGAGCTCATACCTTTGTACCATCCAGAAGCCAACCCTGCTTAACGCAAAAACCATGATTTAAAGGTGCAGTTGTCCATGCTGGTGAAGACTACTCATACCGATTGGCCCAAGTACCTAGCGCACGTCAGATGTGCGATGAACAGCGCTTTCTGCATTACTACAGGTAAGACACCTGCATTTTTAACTTTAGCTCGAGAACTGCGTACGCCGTTTGATGTGCATCTCGACCTACGCAGTATTTTAGATAAGGAAAACTTTGTCCCTCAAGTCACTCCTTATTTGCGATCATTTATAAATTCTCTTGCCAAAATCAGGGACCGTGTAGAGAAATCACAGGACACACGTAAAGAGATAGCTGATGCTTTCCGTCAGAAAGAGCCTAAGTACAGCGTAGGAGATTTAGTCCTAGTAAATACGCACGATCTAAGTAACGCATCCAAAGGAATAACGCGCAAATGTATGACACGACGTGATGGCCCTTATCGTATTTGAAAGATCTCTAGCCCTACCACCTTTGTTCTTGATGACCTCTCAGAAAAGGTAATAGGAAAGTACCATAGCACGGATTTAACTCCGTTTACCTCTCCATCTGGTCCCACGGTCCCAGTCATCACGGTCAGTCATCCCTAAGAACCGCAGATGTAGGCCACACCGTAGTGGTTTGAGTCCCAAGTTTGAATCGGGACGAGTTCCCAACTCTCTAATTACTCGCCTGACATAATACTGAAGCCAAGTTCCGTGGTTGGGCCGCAGGGCCCCGACCATAGAACTTGGCTTAAATCAGATTTTCACTTTTTTCATAGCAAAATTGACTCTATCGCAAAGCATTATTGAATTTGACGGCTTGAAACCGATATGATCAACATTGCGTAATAGCACTGTAGTGGCCCCAACCACAGAACTTGGCTTCAAATTTCTTGTCTTGAATTTTATGTCACTTTTTTCATAGCAATTTCGACTCTATCGCAAGGCACTAATGAATTTGACAGCTTGAAACCGATATGATCAACATCGCGTAATAGCCCCGCAGCCATAACTTGGCTTCAATCGAATTCTCAGTATCGCAGCCACTAATGCCTTGCGATAGAGTCGAATTTGCTATGAAAAAAGTGAGAATTCGATTAAAGCCAAGTTATGGAATCGGGCTGCTGCAGTAACCGTAATACAAAATCTTTTTAGTCGTGCAAGTACTCACTCTGTGCAATGGCGAAGGAAATCTGTCAACGTTTTTTGACAGTTACTTGACACTGTTGCCATTACCAATAGTTTGAAAACGTAGATGGAGTACCAGGGGCCCGTTCACATAAACGTTCGAGGACG
Organism: Alsophila aescularia; assembly: GCA_946251855.1. Taxonomy (NCBI): domain Eukaryota; kingdom Metazoa; phylum Arthropoda; class Insecta; order Lepidoptera; family Geometridae; genus Alsophila; species Alsophila aescularia. The sequence goes on along the minus strand of OX276383.1, from coordinate 7,482,873 downwards.
CACGGATCACCCACGCGTACACTCGAAATCGTTCTCGGCGTCGTCCGGGCGTTCGCCTGGGTCATCCGAAAAATAGTAGTAGAGGGGAGGAATAGTATGAAACTGACACTTGACAGTTGTCAGTTGTATGTGGACGTCCAAAGTCGTTCACTATCTCCGGATGATCGAGCGATAATCGCACGGATGATTCGAGCGTGTAAGTGAACACAGCCCAGGGGTGCGTTCACTTACTACGCTCGAGGACGCACGGATCATCCGCGCGATCACTCAAAATCGTTTATGGCATCGTCGGACGTACGCACGAGTCACCTTGAAAAATAGTAGGGGAGGGAAGAATCGTATGAAACTGACACTTGATAGTTGTCAGTTCTATGTGGACGTCCAAAGTCGTTCACTAACTCCGGATGATTGAGCGATATTCGCACGGGTGATTCGAGCGTAGTAAGTGAACGCATCCATGGTGTATTTTTAGGTAGAAAAAATGAAAATAGCCTTACTATTGTATAATTTTAAATCAAAGCACAGAATAAATAATAGTACTCAGTTGTAAGTCGGAACTAGGAATCAAGTACATTATATTTCACTGGTTGACTCTATTCCTAACGAAATTGCATGAATTCGAATATGGTGTAATCAATACATTTTTTCCAAAAAATCTTTGCTTACTTTAGATGGATAAGAACTAATATTAAAATACCTAAATGATGGTAAAGAAAGCAAGCAAGGTATTTTTTCAATATTTCCATTTTTCCCTGTCTCCTGTTTCTTAATACAAAAATTTACTCAATTTTTACTGGTTGGGGCTTGCAGCACTGAGTTTAGTTTAACAAAATCGTCATTCGACAACATTTGTCGTAAAAGTAGGTAGTGGCAATACATGAATAATAATAAAATATCTTTATAGTTGTGGGAACTTTTCTATTCACATACTGGCAATACTTCCTTTTTTGTGTCATTTTCTCGCGCACAGACACTGACGCCAAACTTCAATCAAGTTAAAAAAATTGTACCAAAAGTTGTGTGGCTGCTTGCGGCTGCGGCCGTTTTGTGTTCGAATGATGTGTATTGTGCAGTGCCTTGATTAAATCAAACTTTTAAGTTTATTTACAAATATGCGTAAACGATAGTTAAATTAAAAGTTGTTGTAAACATGTCTAAAACTACTTTTAGTTCAAGAATGTGTGGTGATTGTGTGTGCTTGCTGCATTTTTTGTTAATTTTATTCGCCCTGACAAAGGACTGCGTTGGAGCCCAAGAACTTAGTAAGTTGTAGCTTATAAATAACATAGCGCGTAACAATAAAAAAAACGCAACTAATGTAATTTAAAATAAACGCAACTCTTCTAAAATATATAGGTATAGTACCTGTTATATAATTATAGTGTTTGTCTCAAATTAATTAGCCCCAGATTTGATTATATACAATTTTAATTTTTACATTTTTATGTTTTACTTCAGTAAAAATTACATAAAAGCAGATTATAATAATTAGGCTTATCCTACAATCAAAATCTCAAAATGTTGTATTATAATATTACAACATTTTGAGATTTGTTTGCACTGTTTCTCAGCCTCATATTGTTTTTAACTTATAATAACAGGGTGTTGTCAGTTCTCTGCCAACCTTTTATAGTAAATGTCACCTATCTGACTACCTGTGCTTATCCTTTTAACTTATGTAAATACTCCACTTGTAAATATTCTCCTCAAATATATAAGTTTGAATGAAATTAAGTTAGTTTTTTGACGACTGGTTGGTCTCGTGGCTAGAGATCCTAGGTACGAAATCGTACGGTTGCGGGTTCGAATCCTGCAAGGTGCACTCATTTGTGTGATGAGCAGAAATGTTTGTTTCCGAGTCATGGATGTAATATTCTTATCTATGTATGTTTATCCGTTATCTAGTGCCCATAGCACAGGGTATCCTAGTTTGAGGCTAGATAATTGGTGTGGAAATATCCCGAATATATTTATTTATTTATTATTTATAAATATTAAACCACACCATACCTACTCTATACAATATTATATACAGATCCATACCGAAAAATAAAAGTGAAACATCTGTTTGTTTGTTTGGGGAGCTTTCACGCGATAACGGCTGGACGGATTTTGATGACATTTGGAATGGAGATAGCTTATACTCTGGAATAAAACACAGGATACTTTTTGTGTCGGAAAATGGTAAGTTTCCATGTGAAAACTCGTAAATGTTGATTACTTGCTGTAAGGAACGGTTGCCATGGAAACAAAACCACAAGTCTGTCAAAAAACTTCAAGCCAGTTTTGCATTGGTTTTTAATATCCTAGGAACTTTTTCACGATTAATTGTAGTCCGCGTGGACGAAGTTGCAGGCGAGAAAGCTAGTTAAATATATAGTAAGTTCATATTTCACCCTTTTATTATTCTTTTATTAATTTTTTAAATCTACTTTGAGCTCTTCGATCCTCCCATATTTTACCAATCAATTTCATTCTATCTCCCTTATTTTTCGGAAAACGACTTAAATGACATTGGTGGAATTGTGGAATGGCAACTCCACAAATGCCATAAAACAAGAAGTGAAGTGAAGCTTATTTAGTTATAGAACTAACTCACTTGTGTGTCTCTCTGTCCTTCTGTTACAATCTATTTGATCCCATCTACTAGATCGATTAAGTTAAAATTTGGTACACATGAATTTCTGTGACCCAAATATGGATGTGTAATGTAAATGAATTTTGAAATATGGGATCAAAATACAAAAAAATAATTGCAAAGTGTATCTTGTGATAGGTATGTCTACTGAAATGACATGTTGTGAGGATCCCAAATATTATCTATAATATAATAATTTTAAAACCATGCCAATATATAAAAGTGAAACATTGTCTGTTTGTTTGGGGAGCTTGGACGGATTTTGATGAAATTTGGAATGCAGATAGCTTATACCCTAGAAAAAAACATATTAGTGTTGATTACTTGCTGTAAGGAACGGTTGCCATGGAAACTAAATAACAAGTCTGTCAAAAAACTTCAAGAGCATTGGTGCTATACCTACATTTGCATTGGTTTTTAATATCCTAGAAGAACATAGGATGCTATTTTTTGCAATAAACAGTAGTACATGCAGATGAAGTCGCAGGCGGCAAAGCTAGTAAGTAAATAGTGTTAAAGTTATTTAAGAAAACAGGTGAAAATTGACTATTCCTCCTTCTCTTCAAAACAAATGAGCCTAAAATTCCACACAAGTTCAACTCACACTTGTCCGATTTTTTGTTTTATTTACATGAGTAATTTATCTTCCAAGCTAAATAGAAACTAGAGTTGATCTTAGAGATAAGAACAATTTAAAATAATTCCACATTATTTTGCATATTGTTGTGCTAAACAAACACTATTATAAATTAAGACATTACTTCAAGTTAAGAAGCAGACCATAATAAGATCAACATATTAAACACTCCTGCAACTTAATTTGCCAAAATACCAATAATTTGCAAAATGAAGCAATTCATCTACTGACTTTAAAAGATTTGGCATGTGGCAACCCCTTGATCATCTAGTCTAGAATACCCAAACAAAAACACAAAACATATTTATGGCCCACGAGTTGGGTCATAACAGAACTAAGCAATGATGAGGTGTTCTAGGGGTTGGATGCATCATAAGGTTGAATAAGTGCAAACTAAAAAAAGTAGGCTCAAAAGATTCTTTCCAAAACTTGATACATTTATTTATGTTTTTTTCTGATTTATTTAATTCTCCGATGATAATGTCGTCAAACATTATGTTTGATGTCAGACATTAAAGTCCTCTAGTATCACAATGACCCGAGCTATGCATATCACTTTATCACTGTTCTTATCATGCTATTAATAAACAATATAATAAATCAATGCAGTGATGAGTTTTCTAACACTTTTGTGGAAGAAGATTGTATGGAATCTTAGTGCATTATTTATTTGACCTCCCATGATCTTATATAGTTAGACCTTGAGAAAGAACCCAGCCCTAGCATATTCCAAGCCAAGGGGACCAGATGACTGTCTCACAATTTCTTAGTTCTTCATTAATAAAGTTTTTATGAAATCTTATTTTTTTATGATTTTAGCAGCAGCAACTGCTTGCAAACCCAAGTCTTATCATATTTGTAAATTTGGATTACAGACAGGATTGGAACCCGGACCATCCATGCTTCTGCGTGGCATTTGCTTTGACAGTTCAGCTACCAAAACAGCTACATTGCATCTCAAATGCTTCCATCAGTTTCTTATTTTATGCATACTCTGGGGATTTGGTTTGGTACCCAATTTTATATTTTTATATTACCTTATTGTGATTTAGAAATATAATTAAATAATAATAATTGACAATTGATATAAATATAAATTGAATGAGTCTAAGAAGATTAGACAGGTTGCAAAGTGGTAACCGATAGACATTGGGGTAAACATGTTCTCAAGTGGAGACTGCAAATTGACAAACATAGTGTAGGACCCCCACCGGTTAGATGGAGCAACAATCTGCACAATGTTGCTGGCTGAAAATGGATGCGAAGAACAGAAGATTGGAAGAGGGTGGGAAGAGGCCTATGTCCAGCAGTGGACGGACACAGGCTAATGATGATGAATGTGGTAGCTTCAATTGCGTGTGTGGTTCTTCTACCTGTTTATTCTTATGTAGCTACGCAAATCTATGCAAATCTATGTTGAGAAATGCTAAGGCGCATGATGAAAAACACACTTTGACATGGAAAGATGAAATTCCCCTCTACTCCAGGGAGTAAACCTTAACAATGCTTGTTTGTCATCACATCATCGGGCACCATCTTCATAATGAAGTTTGGAAGTCAGTAGGCAAAATTTATTGTGATCACTAGATGCGATTTTGAGTTTCCTGTAGCTTAATCCAATCCACCTTTAATGTCAACCTACCATGTATGATAGGGACATCCCGGATTTCTTTTTCTAGGAGCAATCTTGGAAATCAGTACTGAGATCTTTTTTGCACATGTCTGAATAAGGCCACCTTACGTAAATAACTCTTGGTTGCTATTGACCTTTTCGAGTTTATGAACTAAAAAAATTAGACAAAATTATTTATTAAGGTACGTATATATGACTTTCCATATCCGATTACCTAACCTATATAAAAAGAGCGGTCGTAGCCTTACAGTTCAATTGTGGAATTTAGAACCCAACGATACCAAGTTCGGTCCTAGGCTCTGCACCGATGACTTTTCTAAGTTATGTGTGGTTTTCCATCACTCCATGCTTCGGAGGGGCACGTTAAGCTGTTGGTTCTGAGTGTTATTGATTAATAGCAGTTGTTGGTAGTTGTCGGGCGGCCTGACATACTCTGACATCAGAGGCCAGCACTACCTCATACAACAAACTATCCAATAAAACTCCCATGTGAAAGCCCTATTAAGCAGTCAATTAAACAACTGTTAAACGTTAATTAGTATGTCGGTAAAAGCGCGGGTATCGCCGGACGTCCGCGCATCCGCTGCCGCAACCCACTGTGCCAATTGACAGCTCGATATAACATTCAGGCGCCTGTGCCAAAGGCCTTTTTGTAGTACACCTTTCATGACACAAGTTTCGCACGTTATTTTTGTATATATAAACGTATCGCGCGGTCATTTCTGGTATATAAGGATCCTGTGTGTTATTCCAAAACCAAAAATAGTCATAAATCGTTCAGACGTCAAATACTTTTTTCGATTGCTCGCTTCTCGTCGGATTTAGATACCAAGTACACCAATTCAAAACCTAAGCTATCCAACAGTGAAAACCGCATCGTATTCGGTCCATTAGTTTTATGTGATGCGCGAACAGACAAGAAACAGACAGACACCACTTAAAATATATATATATTCTTGTTTAGTAGCTTATTTGAAGTCCACTAGACTTTTTTTTTTAATTATAGACTTTTTGTTACTTACTGCTTTATTATAAGTGTGGATTAATTATTATAATTAGGTAATTGTTATAATTAGTTTATTTCGGTTTACTTTTCCCCCGTGTTTCCCAGTTTGTTTCCTCAATAGGTATGCTATGAACTGCGAAATGTGGCCGCATTAGTCAGTCACGTACGCTAATGCTATTTTCGACTATTATTCGTGATTAATAGAAACTTAAACTCTGGAGAATCAGCGAAAGAACAAGTATATTTCGAACTCAAACCTGAAAGACATAATGAAGACTTTAAGCGAGAGAGGCGTCACTGTAAACGGCCGCCATATGTCGCACCTGCGGTTCGCTGACGACATCATCCTGGTAGCTGGAATCGCTGCTGATCTCAGACTCATGCCGCTTTGTTTTTGCTTCGTTTAAAGATGAATATGACCAAGACCAGGGTTATGACAAATCTTACATCACGAAGATCTAATGTAATCGTCAATAACTGCCCTTTACAGGTAGTTGACGAGTAAATTTTTTTTTGTTATTGTTTGTCTTTCGACCGGGGCTCCGAGCTGAAGGAGATCGCTAGGCGAGTTAAGTTCAGATGCCTTTGATGCCGTTTTAAACTCCCCGAAAATCTGAAGAGCATACTCACATACGGTGCCGAAACGTGGCTGCTCACCAAAGAGCACATATAAAAAATAAGAGTGACTCAAAGAGATACGGAGCGCGCCATGCTAGGCATCCGCCTGGTCGCATACCAAACGTCAAAATACAACGTCGCACCAAAGTTAAAGATGGTGTGCGAATTGACTAAAATGCAAATGGGCAAACATTGGGCAATAAGGTATTAAAACAGGTGGACCAAGGCAGTCACTGAATGGTATCCAAGAGATGGACTGAGACCTCAAGCAGACCACCAGCCCGATGGTCAGACGACATTGTGAGGTACGCTAGAAGCTAATGGGTGAGACTAGCACAGGACCGGAAAGACTGACGTGAAAAGTGGTTGGATATGGGCTGATAAGTTAGATAGTCGCAGGCATCTGCGATAAAACTTTTTAATCATAATAATTTTATAACGTAAATAAATTCATTTCATGTCCCTCACTAGCTCAAACCGACACGGCGGACAACGCGACACGACGGAACTCCCAATACCAACCTTCCTAAACCCTTAAAAGTTAGCATACTTTGCATATACATAAATAAAGCGTAACCTCCCACAGTGAACATCGTTTGCATAAAGTTTACAGGCTATAGGCCATGATCGCGGGGGAAGCTCATATCTGGAGTGACGTCACGCCATAAAGAGTTTTGCAAAGAATCTATCAAACGTGAGTCGGAAATGCCAACTACCGGATGCTTGGCACAAGTACGGAATATTAATATTCTCATGAATGCATTCCTTTCTTGTGAATAGATCTTAACAACAAGATAGTTTGGTACCAAACGAAACTACTACAAACCATGAGATGTTGAACGGAAAACGTAAAGCACGTTCGATTGTTGAAGATGTCTCTGACATTGAAAACTTCCGTAATCATTTTCGTGGGTTCATAGGTGTGCCTCTTGTGTTACATATAATAATAATTTATCGTGTCTGTAGTCCTGCGAAAGACACTCGTCAGTGGGACGACAAGAGAAGCAAGGACGGCCACTATACCTATAAAGTTCATTTGATTGCATTGAGTCTCCATCTTAACCCTTAGATGACAATCCGATAATCACATCTCATCATTGCAATCATTGACCTAATTACAATAATCATTTGCTACGGAACGTCGCGTCACTCCAGCTAGCCCTAGAGCACTCTCAACCACGTGATATAGAATAATAAATCGAATCCGACTATTTATTGATTCTACTCTAACAATCCGACAGAATGACTCCCAACTCATTTGTTATACCGAGCGACGTTACTTAACACATACAAGATTTTTTAAATCATTATTTTCTGAGCACCTTCAGTCATAATTTTTTAGTCTTTTGCTGGATATAAACCTCGACTAAACCAAGTCACAGCGTCTGATCTTTAGCTGTTCTTATACAAAAATGTACTCTCCACCACCTACACTGTAGAGTAAAACTTTTACTCAGTTCATCTATAATCCATGCACATTTCTTTCTACCGTTTACAATCCACGGATGTTATTTTTTAGCATTACAATCATGGTTGCTGTTTCCTCGTGAATCACAGTTTCCGATACGACGGCGCCGTGAATCATTGGCCTTACAAATTATAATTGAAAGTCCACAGGTGTTCCGTCAATACGTTTGAAAAAACTCATTACCATTCAGTGTAATAGTTAAGGTCCATTTTATTGATTTTCTAAAGAATGATTCACAATCAACAACACTCTTGGACATTGTTGAACTCCTCTATATCCGTGCTTAGAGCTTCACAGTACAATGTTTCGTGGTGAGCTCATATGAAAAACTAAATAATCCTTCAAATATTGACTGAGATATTCCAAAACAATCAGAAGCATCTTCTTCGAGCCGATGTTTCGTTTTCGACCGATTAGGTCTGATTATAGGCACAGGCAAGGAATATAACTTCAATAGGGTTTGTCCGTGAATTCCTATCGCGATAAAAAGTATCCTATGTTCTTCCCCAGGGTTCACACTATCTCCATACCAAATTTCATTAAGATCGGTTCAGCCGTTTTCTCGTTAAAAGGTAACAAACACACTTGTGTTGAAGACTATGGATGGATCTTTGAACGTCTTACGACACAGTCACAGCACAACCCTATCCCTATGCATACAAGCTATATAAAATTAACGCGTTCTCTTGTTTACTTATTTTTTTATCGTTATGACTCGCCGGAGATGTTTATGAGCGAAGCACGGTGACTGATGCATTTGTGAGAGTTCAGAGCCTTGTAAGCCTGTAACGGAAAATTATAGAACAGATACTGTGGCTCATTCTGCGCCGATATAGGGAAATTTTAATATTTATATAGTAGGAATTGTACTCGGGCTACCATGTCTACGGACAATTCAATGGAATTGTTTTGGTACACTTCTTTGCGAAGTGGCTAAATAAGGAAGGATGTGGCTTGCGCTGCGATTAGTTGGATTTTTACATTGCGCTATTCTCATTATTATCTGTGCCGCATATTATTTTCAGCCGTGTCCCACTGCAGGATAAAGAAGTCCTTTTCGTATTTCTATTTTTTGCTGTCTTGTGCTTTTGGGGGCCAGTCTTTACGAAAGCCAACCAGTTGATGAATACAGATTCTATAAGGTTTTCTCATGAGAAAACCTGAGAGAGCACCATGGTGCATCATCATGGTGCTCTCTCTACGCTTATGCTAAAATATGCGCTATTAATTGTTACAGCCAGTAGTAACTGCTGCATTTACTATCCCACACTACGAGCAGCGGTTGCTTGCTGTATGCCTATCTAAAGGTAGAGAGGGTAGGGATTGCCATAATCACCCACCACGCTTTGAAGGCGTCATCATTGGTGATCGCTTTAGTTCGTACACATCTGCCCATTTTCTGATACCTTTATCTTTCTTATCCTTAGGTATCCTCATGCGTCATTTTATCTACCTTATCCTTAGGTATCCTCATGCGTCATTTTATCTACCTTATCCTTAGGTATTTTTATGCGTAATTTTATCTTCCTTATCCTTAGGTATCTTCATGCGTCATTTTATCTTTCTTATCCTTACGTATCTTCATGCGTCATTTTATCTTCCTTATCCTTAGATATCTTCAAGCGTCTTTTTAACTTTCTTAACCTTAGGTATCTTCATGAGTCATTAGAATGAAAGCCTGCTGTGTGACTTTATCAAGAATTTACAGCTCTTTGAAATTGATCTGCCAGTTTTCTGTTTAATATTTAAATTGCTCAGTTAATATTCATAAACCCGAGATGAAGTCTACATTTCCCTTCCTAGTTAATTAATAGATATCCGGCTCGAAGGACCAGTTCGGTCTCTTTTGCAACACCATTACACGGAAAGCACTACATATATCCTAGATGGTACAGAACTTTCTTCATTTATTTAATGGGTTAAATGAATATGAATTTATGTAAGTACATCTATCTATCTAACACAGTTCTTACCATCTCTCTCATACATAATATGATCTAGCGCCATACTTCCATCAATTTGTTCATTAAAAACAGTCACAGACCGATTCCATCGCCTGCAATAAAAAATAAAAACGCCATTTGAAAGGCAACGCACCCACTTCGTCAACAGCTGTTTATAGAATTGACAAACTGATCTTGGACCGTGTCCTTTACTCTGTCCCCTACAACTTGTTCATGCTTGGGACAAAGGGACGGGTCCATGTTAAGTGGTTATCGTTATTTCTGGATGTAACAGCGCTGGCGATGCTATGGGAATAGTGACTTCCATGCTAGGATATGAGCCGTTTCCTTCATGTGACGCCATATCCGAAAGGAACAAATTATAGGGTTTTTTATTTAAACATATAAATGTGTACGAAGATATATGTATTATGTGGTGATTACAGTTACTAATAACTGTCGCGTTTCAAGTCTTATTACGTAGGTAATTATATCCTCACTAGCATAGCCCGCGGTTTTGTCCGTTTGGTAATTTCTCTAGATTAAAGTAATCTATGTGCTAAGCCAGGACCAAGACTATCTGCAAAGTAAATAAACGACTATCATCAGGTAAAATAGTTTTTTTATCGATTACTCAGCTTCTCCTCATCGGATTGAGATACCAATTACACCAGTTTTTAAGTCAAAGCCTAAGCTAATCCACATTGAGAACCGCATTTCAATCGGTCCAGAAAAACACCATTTAAAAAAAGGTACAATTATTCTTGTTCAGTAGATTATTTTAAGTCGCCAAGACCTTTTTTTTGTTCAGTATTTTTTTACTTATATCGCTTTATTATAAATATAGTAGATATACATAAAGGACAATAATAGTCAAACATACTAAAAGTAAATCGATATTGCAGGACTTGTGCAAATAAAACTTGGGTTCTCACCAAGAAAATGTCTTCGTATTTTCAGACTTTATCGTCATTTTTATATTTATTTTAGCTTCTCTGCGGTGGGCCGCTAAATGCTAGTGATTCTTATTTTGGACTCATGACAAATATACGTAATATTTCTTCCGTTTACTTCTGCTAGACAATGGTTGGTACTTGGTACGCCTACGCGTGGATAATTGGTGCGGAATTCTTTAATTAACCAGACTCAATTACTAGGATATGTTACAACATGGTACTAGAGTGGAGGGAGACCACCGCATTGAGAAACCCATTTTTAACACCTCAGCTTCTCACCAATGAATATCGACTTCAAGTCAATCGGCTGCTAAAACCTAATTATGCCTACGGTGGTTATTTTTCTAACCGAATGGTGGCCGAGACAGGGAACGCGAAGCGTTGGTCGTCCAGCAACAAAATGGGCTGACGATATTGTTACGATCGCAGGTTGAACCTGGATCCGACTGGCATAACACCGAGGCGAGTGGCGTACTAATAGAGAGGCCTGTACTCAGCAGTGGGACAAAAAAGGCTTTGGATGATGATGATGGTTATTTTTCTCATCATCCTCATAAGCCCTACCTTCTGCTGTATAAATTCCTTCTCTATATCGCGCCAATTTTGCGTGTCTTGAGCTGTTCTGTTTCATGTTCGACCCAATATGCGGACGATATCATCAGATGTCAACCTACGGAATATGGAGTCTGAACTCATTGGGCGAATCTAAAGCACTGATGATGTGATGGAGTGGGGTCTCTTCTATTACAGGGAAATCTAACATTTAAGTCTTGTAGCCTGGCCTGAATATCTTTCCAAATGTAACATGGCGAAACAATCATAATAAACGCCGGTCGTTCACTTTACTTCTCTATGTGACCTACTCACGTTGACTGTATACATACACTAATTGCAATAAAGCTATTGTTATAACAGTGGATAGTATTTACTTAGGGGTCCAATCAAACAATACGAAGGCTTTTTAAACGCAAAATATTGGATGATCCTAGCTCCTGACCTTTGATCTCTGTTTTTCGAATGTCGAGCAAATCCCTTAAACATTGAAAAACTTAATGTCTTGATCAATAGGTAAGGTATAATTAAAGCCCAGTAAGGCCACAAAAACTACAGCATACAACAGGCGAATTGACCCTGAACTCGAGAAAGAAGATAAGCAAAAGGTTGCAGAAACATTTAATATAAAACCGGCCAAGTGCGTGTCTGACACGGGTTCCGTCAGACACGCACAAGGTCCTAAGCCTACGTGATACGCAACATAAGCTGTTTTTACGGTTGTATTATGTCTCTCACTATGGAATTTGTTCAGAATTGTCGCGGGCATAAAATGCGTTATCTTGTTGCTAACGGAACCAAATAGAATTAAAAAACTGTCAAAGAGACCACTTTTTTTAAATACCTGTTCAATGAGACACCAAACAAAGGAATACAAAATAAAAACTTCACTTTTTATGTACTTTAGAGCCATTTGACGTACGGTTGGTGTAGTGTGACCCGAACTACGAAATCAAGCGGTCACGGGTTCGAATCCCGCTAGGTGCAATCATTTGGTGATGAGCAGAAATGTTTGTTTCCTAGTCGTGTCTATGTATGTTTATCCGTTGTCTAGTAACCATAGCCATAGTACAGGGTATCCTAGTTTGGGGCTAGGTAATTGGTGTAAATTGTGCTGAATATAATTATTTATTTAAAAAACCTTTCTCATTATTTTTTTATACACCTAAATATTTATAAATATGCCAAATTTAATCTTTGTAGTGTTTACAGTTTCTTATTGGCTGTGACATGTATGTCAGACAGGCTTATGAGGTGTCGAAACTAAAAGGGTCCTTTGTTTGACTACAGAACTCTGAACCTAAAAACGAAAGCAAAGAACAAAGACTTGAACAAGAGCAGGACCATCTGTGCAATGAAAGCACGCTCTTATAAAACAATTACTATGCTATGACCGATTATTATTATTTCCCCATTTACACGTACTGACATTGCCCTACAAACTACGTCATCGGTGGCATATGGTTCCATTTGCATTCTCATCGGTTTTTGCACGTCTCATTCATGCAGGCACGATTTTATGATGTCTTCGACCGATAGTTGTTTGGTATGATGATAACTGTCTGTGCGCTCACAGATTTGTAATTTTCAACCTGAACCTACAATTACTTATTTATTATTCTTTGTCTGTTTGACTATACCTACAAGCAAAGAAATCCAAATAAACTTTTGAGCAGGATGAATGTTTGTTACACGAGTGAACCGCTAGGCCGAACGAAACAAATCAACTGGGTATGTAATAATGAGGTACAGAAATACATCACGTTTTAGATTAGCACTATTCGCTCTATGCGATCAAAATCATGCGTTAAATCTAGAAGATCACCTCGTTGTTACCTATTGAAGACTTGACATTTGAAGAATGCACTATAGCTAAAGAATAAAGCGCTTTTACAAAACCAGCTCAACTGGTTCCTCGTGTTTTAAATCGACTACAGAAAAAGGAAAGAAAATTGCATCACGTAAAAGGATCGGGTGAGCTGTAACGTGACTCGTATGCAGCCAAGGCTATTCTAAAGATTCTTAATTCTGCAACACTAAAATACTATATTTTTTCTGATGGTAAGATCACTCGTGTCCAAGATTTGTCAAACAATTGCACTTTTCTCTGAATCACTGCAGCAAGCAAAGCTCTTAAAGACAAGGTTTTTGCTACCATCAAATCGCAAAGGCCTCAAGCTGCTTGTCAAAAATAATCGCGTGCTTAATTTCTGCCTCTTTGAACGTAGTTTGCATAAGTGCTGTTAAATCACTTTATAACTGAGCCAGGTAAAGTGGAATACCTTGATCGAGTGAGTGGTTCACTTGTGGAACATTAAACTCTGTGATTAATCTTAAAAAATCCTTTTTGTAAGCTGTAAAGTCAATGGCACGAATAGTTGTTGAAATATATGAACTTCGAAGTCTGTTTCTTACATTTTTGTTCCTTCATCGTCAGTTCTGTTGGTTATTCTATAAATACTTCTTTAATTTTTAGTGTTTTCAGTTAGATATAACGAAAAAAAGGAAGCGAAAACGAACAAATTATTTTTTTATTAATCAGAACTGGCTAAGAACGGAATGCAATAGCACAACTCGAACGCAAATGTTTTTTTCAAGCAATATAAGCTCTCTCCAATTATGCCTACCGAGAAAACTCTTATTTGGTCATATATCCAGAAGTGGTCGAGCAAACAAAGAACAAGGAACTCGTCTCGGTTTATTAGCAAGAATTCGTCGGATTCAATTAGTACGCTCTTCGAAGTGCAGACTACTATGTAGTACCTACCACAGAATAAATAAATAGTTCAAGTATCTAATTTGGAAGAAATCTTCAAAACATTTTATGTCGAAAGGATTTTGAGTTTATATTGAAACTACGAAAACGTAAGTAATACGAAGAAATTGAATTGAAGAAATGGCGAAACAAGCTTTGAGCTAAAAAGGAAATCTGCCAAAAAAAACTATAATGAAAACCAAAATACATATACTCTAGTAAGAAAACAATAAATACGAAAGAGATACATTTTTCCTCATTAAAAATGATGTAATTGTTAATCCACTAGTCAGTGAAACCATAATGCCGTATACTGCTGCATTTATGACTGGTTTTAGCTATGACAAGAAGTCAAACTAGCATTGACTTATGGGTGGTGGCATAGATAGGTTAATGAGAATGACCAGTATCATTAATTATCAGTATCGATAATCAAAGGCCTCAATAAACGTGAAAAATTATTGGTGCATAATAATATTCGCTAATCTTCGTCGAAATCTTTGTTTATAGACCATAGCAAGTTCATAATTGAGTTTCAATGGTAGACTGACTTTATTGCGTAACAGTTATTCAGTAGCAATTAGCAGTGGTGCTGAATAGTAACCATTAACTCTAACAACTTATATTATTAAAAAACATTGACTAAGGTCAAGCAACAGATTTAAACAAGATTAGAATGCACTGATAAACTTCATTGCCTACCAAAAGGCAAGTTTAAATTCTTGTATATCCGGTATCCAATGTCCAACTTAGTTAAAGTATAAATTAAAATCTTATATTAGCATCAATATATAAATGTAGAACATATGCTTTCATCAATATCATCACAATAGCTCATCAACATGCGTAGAATACACTTACTCTAATTATTCAGTTTTGTGTTACTTAACTACTTACTGACGCTTTTAACTGTTCGTTATTTTGGTCATTCTTTCATCATCTGTCTGAACGCTTTAGTATCAATGAATTAGAGATATTCACAGCATTGTTATTATTATTACCACTTTACTCAACGGATCTACGAAAAGCATTTCAGCATATAGAAATAGAAGCAATGACAGAGAAGATTCGTTGCAAAATAAGAGCATAGCAAAACTGTTGTCAGTTATATTTCAAGAAACACAAGCCACATTGGACGCACGTGCGGCTGTGGTTGCATTCATAGAGATTGCTCAATAATTTTCAACAATGGAAACTGTAACTAAATATACTATAACTTACCTTGATGATGTTATGGTAATCGCTATTATGAATCAGTGCGTTAATTATTTCTTTATCGGTTTTTAGTTACACTATCCATACCCTTTATACCCTGCTCAAAATGCTTATACCCTGTAATAAAACATAGGATACTTATTATCCCGGAAAATTGTAAGTTTCCACGGGAAAAGGTTGATTACACTCACTGTAAGGAACGGTTGCCATCACAGAATGGTCTGTGGTTGCTATGGACACGAAATAACAAGTCTGTCAAAGAACATAAAGAGCATTGGATTTGGTACTATACCTACTTTTGCATTGGTTTTTAATATCCTAGAAGAAACTAAGATGCATTTTTTCGCGATAAACAGTAGTCCGCGCGTACGAAGTCGTGGGTGGGAAAACTAGTTAGATATATAACTCATAGCAAATGGTAAATCTTTTCCGGGAATTGTTAAGAATCTGACTTGGAAAACAACTCGATCAAACATTACATGTATGTTTTTCTAATCAACATATCAAGTTTGAATGTTTTATGTTTGTTTAATGTTTATTATACCATGTGGAATTTGGTGTAACTTACATCTCGTACATATTTGGCTGTAATAAGTACACCAAATTAGTATTGGAAAATTATCACTGGAAAACCGCTCCCATATATTTCATGCTCTTTAGGTGTGTTGCCTTGCCAGGCTAGACAGTCAATTTGGTAATTGAGCCTAATTGGCGTTAAATAAAAACCTGTTTAACTCGGAGTAGTTCGGACGGATACTAAATAATTATAGATGGCAATTGGTGATTTAGATCACAAAGTTAATTTAGACTGAGTGGATGTCCGCACGCAATTCCTGTTCCTTTGATTTATTTATGGTAATTTCTTTGTTATCGATGTTTCTTGCCCCATATTATTGATACATTTCTTAAAGCACACAGACGTGATTCCTTATTTCGGATAGTCAAAACCAAAATACGTAAATGAAATGTAATGATTATACTCTTCTAGTATTACCATTGCATTGCAACGCATTAATTAAAATCCTCGCCTGTCGCGCGAACATCTTAATATTAAAAGACAAAAGATTTGCGTGAACAACTCATGCGACGGGTAGTACTAGTGTAAGATAACGACTTTCGGAAGTACAGTAGACCAAACAATTTGAACCATAATATCATTGAGATAATACTAAAGTAAGCCCAGGAATAAGTATAGTCTTGTGCCGCCGCCGTGCATGCTGGTGCCCATTGGCTGCAAGCCAGCTCTTGCCAATATGTGTTTAAATAGTAAACAAGTCTTCATTAGAACGTTACAGAAATAATCAGAGTTCGCTGCTCTTGCAGTGATAGCCAAAGTAGATCCAATTGCATTAAACTTGCAAAGTAACTAAGGGATAAACTGTAAAATTCGCCTTGTATTTTAATAGTTATCATTTTTGTCTGCCAACTAATAACTGCAAAGTAAAAGTCGAGGATGACCTACGACCTGCTGGTGAGAGTCGCTGTATGCAAACATCGACCAACCGATCGTTTTAGCGTACTATGGGGAGGCTTTTGTTCAACTGTGGACGTCTTCCTGTTGATGTTGATGATGATTGATGATGTTTAAAAGTATACCGCGTTACTTATCTTCATCATCGTGATTACTCGCGATATTTAATCTACTTCACAAAAAGAGGTGGTTCTACGTTCGACTGTTTTTTTAATGTATGTTCACCAATTTCTCCGATAATTGCGGACCAATTTTGAAAACATTGTTTTTGTTTGAATAGGTTGTAGGCCCCTCTCGAGGTGGTCCCATATAAATTGTATCAAAATTGGATTAGTAGTCATTAGTTTATCCGTTTGAAGTCGATTTTTTGTACCATAGTATTTTGTACAGCACTTGTTTGTTTTTTTATCGACTTCACAAAATGAGGAGGGTCTATGTTTTCAAACATAGACCCTCCTCATTTTGTGAAGTCGAGTCGAAGTGTATGTATTTTTATTAATATATTTTCACCGGTTTCTCCATCAATTGCAGACCGATTATAAAAATTATTTTATTATTTTAAAGAGCAGACTTCCTGATTGCTCCCATATAAATTGTATCAAAATTGGATCATTAGTTTTTTTTTAAATTATTAGTTAATCCATTTGAAGTCCTTTTTTTTCCTTGCTATATTATACAGCACTTGTTCACTTATCTACTTACACTATCTCCTACAGTAATATTATAAAATTCGTAAGTTTGTTTGTTACAGTACATTCTGAAAATAATTAAACTGATAGTAAGCCTCAATATTCCATATGAATAAGTGATACTGTTTTCTCCGTAATAGTCTCACTTTAAAATATAATTCTCTTTTTATCATCTCATAACATTATTATCTCAACAATCTTCCAAGCGACTTTTTATTTATTTAGCTCAAGTATAGGAACTGACAAATACTTTCCGTTAACCTAGGTAGAAACAGATTTTTTCTAGAATTTTGGATCAAAACGATTTAACAAATACATACTTAAATACAAAAGCCGATTCGTCCAAGTTGATTTGGAGACCTCTCTTCGCTCGGTCTATTATCAAAACGCACACATGTATACATAATTATAAAGTTTCTTTACACACTTTATTGACACAAAATGACTATAATTGCAGGAAAATATTATAAATCACGTAAAGGTAATTGCAATAATGACTTAATTTTCTTAATATAGATGAAATTATATGGTTTTGGTAATTCCGAACCATTCCAAGCCATAGTGGAGCAGTATCATCAAGGAAATAAACACTAAATTGTACATCCTGAAGAAGTGACAGAAGGTACGGAAAAGGGACCTAAATATTCGCATCTTTCAGTTTCTCTTGCCTAAGTTAGCACTAATAATAAAGATCGACTCGCAAAACAACGCCAAGAATGTGGCAGTTGTAGAGGTCAAGTTCTTTCAACCAGTTCTTATAAATCATGTAGGTTAGATATAAACTGGCATGCGTGTAAGGTATCTCTCGAACTCGATCGATATAGAAACCGGAAATGAAACAAGTCAGGTTGTCATTAGCTGCCCTATCTTAGATGGTAGCTAAGTGCAGAGCAAACCAATTCGGGAAATCCGGGTCCAGATTCGTCAAATAATGTATTTTTAGAAAAGTTTTTGCCTTAAATAACCTTTTTTCCTCAATATGATTTTAATTGACCGAGCGAGCGCAAAGCGTCTCCGTTTCAGTTTGGGCAACAATGCTTTCGTATGTCTGGATGTCTGTCCGGTTGGATCTATGTTCTCCTCTACAGGTCGCTTTTTACAACTGATCTAGACGAAACTTGGTGTACAGGTTAAACGAATTTTTTGTTTTTTTTTTGTCGTCGGGGTTCTTTGATTGGGGGGGGAGGGGGGATTTCCCCCAAAAAGAGGGCTACTGAATATCTCCCTCCGCCTTAATAAAATAATAATTGATAAAAAAAGATGTCTTTACAATATTGTTTACAATACATTGCACAGCCCCTGTCCCGTTCGTATCCGCGCGCAGTCATACAGGCGCGCGCGTCGAGGGCTTCATTTTACTTATGTATTAATTACTGGTTACAAAATATTTACTTTCCATACCAAGTTGCCATAACTGTACAATGGATTGTCACAGACCATTCCACGCTGATTAGTCGTCATAAGCAAGCTATATACCACAACACAGTGAAAGGGTATCATTATACGCAGTATATATCATTATAGCCCGGTCCCGGATTGGGATAACATTTTACTGTCACCATAAATTGTGCGGCGTCGTAAAGATTTCCTGAGTGCTGTTGTTGCATTAGTGGGGAATGTCACAATTGGCCACAGCACAAATCATAGCTTAGAACTTGGAAGTGTTGGAACTTTCTTGTGAAGAATATTTGGATCCTCATGTTTAACCATTTGTCATTCATTTTTTTGCCATCTTTGGTCTCTTTCTTACTTTTCAGAATGTTTCCCACTTCTGAAAAGTTACTGCTCTGACTTTCTGCTTAATTACTCTTATCTTTAATTCCTATCCATGTCATGACACATTTGTTTAGTGGATTATGGCTTTGAGTATTATCTGGTGCAGCTGTGCAATTTACTTTTCAGAAAGTTTCTCACTTCTGAAAAGTTCCTGCTCTGGCTTTCTGCTTAATTACTCTTATCTTTAATTCCTATCCATGTCATGACACATTTGTTTAGTGGATTATGGCTTTGAGTATTATCTGGTGCAGCTGTGCAATTTACTTTTCAGAAAGTTTCTCACTTCTGAAAAGTTCCTGCTCTGGCTTTCTGCTTAATTACTCTTATCTTTAATTCCTATCCATGTCATGACACATTTGTTTAGTGGATTATGGCTTTGAGTATTATCTGGTGCAGCTGTGCAATTTACTTTTCAGAAAGTTTCTCACTTCTGAAAAGTTCCTGCTCTGGCTTTCTGCTTAATTACTCTTATCTTTAATTCCTATCCATGTCATGATACATTTGTTTAGTGGATTATGGCTTTGAGTATTATCTGGTGCAGCTGTGCAATTTACTTTTCAGAAAGTTTCTCACTTCTGAAAAGTTCCTGCTCTGGCTTTCTGCTTAATTACTCTTATCTTTAATTCCTATCCATGTCATGACACATTTGTTTAGTGGATTATGGCTTTGAGTATTATCTGGTGCAGCTGTGCAATTTACTTTTCAGAAAGTTTCTCACTTCTGAAAAGTTCCTGCTCTGGCTTTCTGCTTAATTACTCTTATCTTTAATTCCTATCCATGTCATGACACATTTGTTTAGTGGATTATGGCTTTGAGTATTATCTGGTGCAGCTGTGCAATTTACTTTTCAGAAAGTTTCTCACTTCTGAAAAGTTCCTGCTCTGGCTTTCTGCTTAATTACTCTTATCTTTAATTCCTATCCATGTCATGACACATTTGTTTAGTGGATTATGGCTTTGAGTATTATCTGGTGCAGCTGTGCAATTTACTTTTCAGAAAGTTTCTCACTTCTGAAAAGTTCCTGCTCTGGCTTTCTGCTTAATTACTCTTATCTTTAATTCCTATCCATGTCATGACACATTTGTTTAGTGGATTATGGCTTTGAGTATTATCTGGTGCAGCTGTGCAATTTACTTTTCAGAAAGTTTCTCACTTCTGAAAAGTTCCTGCTCTGGCTTTCTGCTTAATTACTCTTATCTTTAATTCCTATCCATGTCATGACACATTTGTTTAGTGGATTATGGCTTTGAGTATTATCTGGTGCAGCTGTGCAATTTACTTTTCAGAAAGTTTCTCACTTCTGAAAAGTTCCTGCTCTGGCTTTCTGCTTAATTACTCTTATCTTTAATTCCTATCCATGTCATGACACATTTGTTTAGTGGATTATGGCTTTGAGTATTATCTGGTGCAGCTGTGCAATTTACTTTTCAGAAAGTTTCTCACTTCTGAAAAGTTCCTGCTCTGGCTTTCTGCTTAATTACTCTTATCTTTAATTCCTATCCATGTCATGACACATTTGTTTAGTGGATTATGGCTTTGAGTATTATCTGGTGCAGCTGTGCAATTTACTTTTCAGAAAGTTTCTCACTTCTGAAAAGTTCCTGCTCTGGCTTTCTGCTTAATTACTCTTATCTTTAATTCCTATCCATGTCATGACACATTTGTTTAGTGGATTATGGCTTTGAGTATTATCTGGTGCAGCTGTGCAATTTACTTTTCAGAAAGTTTCTCACTTCTGAAAAGTTCCTGCTCTGGCTTTCTGCTTAATTACTCTTATATTTAATTCCTATCCATGTCATGACACATTTGTTTAGTGGATTATGGCTTTGGGTATTATCTGGTGCAGCTGTGCAAGGGAGGCGCTAGGCGAAATGTGATCAGTTGTAGTTGGACCTTTGTACAATGATTTGTTCACGTATTCCCGTTGTAGCTCCAATTTCTTGTGTTGACGTTGGAACATTGTTATTCTTATTCGAGATGGGAGCTGTAATGCCTGACGACCCGTTTCATCCCAACTCCGTTCACCTTTACCTTTGTTTGGAACCGTAACAATATAGGGTTATGATAATATGATGATTTGATTAATCTTTGGACTGATCTCTAGTAACTTTTCTATCCATGCTGGTCTAAAGCTCTCATTTACGTATGTCATCTCAGTTAGAATAATGATTGTTTCATTATTTCTGCCATAAAAACCTGCGCATAAATTTAGGCGTGTTTATCGTTTGCGTGTAGAACTGTAACTGTGCACGCAGAGCAGAAGTGAAGCCCATTAGCAGTTTATTACTGTTACGCGAAATTACGCATTTACAAGAAGGTTTTGCAAAATGTTAATTGATATTTGAAGGTTATTTAGTTTGTTTACTGATTTATGTGTTTCATAAACAGCTGTTAGATTACATGTTTCATGTTATTTATTTTTTATTCTTTTTTATTTAGCTAACATTATTTGTGTCGTGGATCAGTCAAATCTATTAATTGAAATGTTAATCCTTTCCTGTTGAGCGATTGATCTTGAATTTGGTACAAACATTTATTTAGTTCCCATGACAATACAATGATATATATATTTAGTATTATTGTAAATCCAAGATGGCCGCTGCCATAAAATGGCGGATTACATTATTTTTTTCAACCCCCTTAATATGGGTTTCAAATGAAAAGGCTTAACTAACTAGTAGAATACGTACATACACCATGTAAGCGCGATGCAGAACTCCATGCAATAGAACTGACAGACCATACAAAATGACAAAACATTTAACTTTTATCTTTAGAAGTGTGTGTGTATGTTTGTTACTCCTTCACACTCAAACGGCTGAACGGATTTGGAAGAAATTTGGCACCAGTATAGCTTTATTCTGGATCGACACATAGGCTACTTTTCATCATCATCATCATCATAATCCACGCGGGTGAAACCGCGGGCCGCGGTTTAGTTAGTTAATTTGGCTAGTTTTATTACATTACTAGTTGCGACCCGCGGCTTTGCTAAATTTTGCCCGCAAATTATATCATATATTGTTTTTCAATAATATATTACTGATTGTTCTGCTGCTACTCATCGGATTAAGACATGAATCACACTAGATTTTAATTCAATACTTAGGTCACTATCCAACAGAAAAAACCGCATTTCAATCGGTCCAGCAGTTTTTACGTGAAGCGCGAAGAAACTTCCAGACAGACAGACATGATTTATTACGTATATTAAAGTACGTATATTCTGAGAAGTTTATCTAGAGCTTGGCGGTTTCTGAACCTAGTTGAGAATTGTTGAGCATTCAACATAACATTATTGTTATTCTGGATGCCGATATGGTAGTGAAGCCTCTTGCGAAACGCCAATGTAGTCGGCAACTCGTCTTGACTAGTTTCTTTAGAAATTATGTTCAGTCACAGAATAAATAATAGTACTATGGTTCAGTGAAATTTTCATTAATTAGAGAATGGGGACAAAGTCTGTGAGTTGCTTAAGATTAATATCGTGGTTTTCATGTTTTAACGTATTGCTATTATGTATGTCATCTCTAGCTTTCAATGTATGCCCCAACAAAGTTTAAATAAGATAGAGACTACACCGCCAAATCGAAAGTGAAGCACCCAAGATATGCTGATCCGCTCGTAAGTGTATGCTTCACGCACATACACCATGTTATGCCGATCGGCCGCCACATCGCAGCAGGATCTCATCCGTGTTATTCTATCAAGTTCTGACGGAAAAATCACAAGCAATGCAGTCTTTTGTGTTGAAATTGTGTATCAACCACAAATTAACCAGTCACACATAATATGCGCAGCCGCCATTTGCTATGCTTCACTCGTCTGTTTAATGGTGTGGTCTCAGTCACTTTTTAAACCTTCTGGTTTGCCCTAATTCTCTAGCTTCTTTCACTGTTACAATCTGACCATATTCCTTCAATTCAATATATTATTTGTTGACTAGTTTAGTTTATACTCACACTACTAACAATTTCATTCACATCTACGCTTCGCGTGGCTTCGCATTGTCAATTAATAGAAAGGTCAAATCAATATTTCTGTTTTTGAGTGCCTGAAACTCGTAGGCTCGACATGATTTCACAAGTAGCCTCGAAGCCGTCGAACTTTCTTGTGGTCAGTGCATTTTTAAAATGTTATAGCCGAGGTAAAGTAAGGTTAATTGCGTCAATCAAGACCATGAAAAGCCTCGACCTAAAAACTATGGAAAAACCATTTTCATCATAATAGTTCAGCCGTTACGGAGCTGAGAGGCAACAACCATACTGTACTGACTTTCACATATACTTATAATTATTTCAGTAATTGACAAAAATACTGTACAGCGTTGATAATTAAAGTAAAATCTAGGACTAAAATCCGTTGGTCTAGGGAACTTAAAATAAGCTACACTACTTTTTTTTTTATTACGGATTAGGGAATCGTTTGACCACGATCTCACCTGATGGAAAGCGATGATGTGTTCGAAGGTGTAGCACGCTTGCCTAGTAGATACCTATTCACTCTTGACTTGAACACACCGAGGTTATAATTTCCCGGAAACACTGACGAGGGCAGGGCATTCCACTCCTTGGCAGTTCTTATAATAAATGAAGAAGATCCTTAAAATAACTTAAAATGGACTTAAAATTCAATATGGCGACAGACCAGACACCACATTGTGAAAACCAAAAAAAACGATATCGACGAACTATGTTAAGTGGGGTATCATTGAATAGGTATTTTAAAGTAACCTTTGTTGCTGTTAGTACTATTATTTATTTTGTGTTTCTGTTGTCATTTTCCATTTCAAATGACCATTTAAAATCTATAACGATTTAAAGTTGTCTAGCAACCATTCTCACTAAAATTTTTGCCCCATTTTTGTTTTGTTTGCAGTCGGGTTTTCGATTGTCTTGTTGGCGTCAGTATATATATATATATATATATAATAAATATATTCCAAACAGGAGTGCCAGTATTGAGTTACGCACGTGTTCACGGGTACCAGTTGAGCTCTTCCAAAGCTCGGACCGGAATAGACCTAATCTTAGGACTTTGTTCCGGTAATTAACTCAGACGAGTGATCTGTAGAACCACGTTGCGTTCGGGTTTATTTTGCTTTAGCACTTGTTATTCGCGCTATTCTGTGTCTTAGCGTTGTTCTAGTTAAACCAGGTCATATTTACCCAACTACGGCGAAGCAAGGGAAGGGTAATGAGTTTAACAGTCTATGTGTATATGTATGTTCCACCATAGCATCGCCCCTATTGGTCCAATTTTGACAAACCAGATATCAATCGATTCATCTTCATCGCAAGAGTATCATAGTTATTTTAGAGCTATTTTTTAGCCGACCGTAGTCGGGTTTTAGTTTTTGAACTTATGACTTGTCATGTGCTAAGACTGTTACGTGCAACAAGTTGTCCAATGTATGACGACGAGATCGTAATCGTCGTCCTTGCCCAAACGAGCGTTCAATAGGATCTCAATTCGCAACAAGTGGCCGGCGCGCGGCTGTAATATGTTATATGGCGCACCCGCTAAATGTATTGTCGTCAATGTTTAGTAAATGCCAGTATATTCGGGCGCGTATATTTTAATAGGGTTGCCTGTATCGTTATTTTGCAAGAAGGGCAAATTGTTTTTCTCTTTAGTCAACTTATAGCCCCAAACGGCGACGAAGATGGTTCCAAAAATTTGATCTCAATAGCACAAATCTTAAGACGTAATAGAAGGAAGGAAGAGAAGTTCTTGCGCTGCAGTGGGACCGGAACATCTAAAAATAAACAATAATAAGCTGTATACAATTTGAAAGAGCTCTTAAGGTCATGAAGTGGAAGTATCCCTAGATTGTTTTGTATCGTTCACTAGTGATTCATGGTAACAAAGTAACAATCAAAATGACTAACACCATAGAAAAAACAGTGGCAGCCTGTTACTATATAGTTTTTGTTGTACCAGAGCGGTGCCGGTGATATGATGAAGTTAAACGATAACTGCTAAATTGTTAAACAATTCCCCTGGCTTCTTAGTTTCTACAATGGCAACCCTCGAACTGCCATAAATTATGGCTGGCCAATTCGAGTGGTTGTCAACCGAACATATGGCCGTGAGATCAATCGATAGAACAGCTGCCCGTTGGGA
Organism: Alsophila aescularia; assembly: GCA_946251855.1. Lineage (NCBI taxonomy): Eukaryota > Metazoa > Arthropoda > Insecta > Lepidoptera > Geometridae > Alsophila > Alsophila aescularia. The sequence continues at coordinate 7,457,390 of OX276383.1, read as the reverse complement.
CACGGTACCTACACCACGTTTCGCATTTGAATTTTGTTCAACACATCGATATTTAACAAATATTTTGTAAATACAAAGCTGCACCTATGCCTATGCTTGCGTACATTATGCTGGTAGGAAGCATAGAAAAACTGATGAGGAAATGCTTTTAGACGAAATGCCGTCTTCACTACAAATGTATTGAAGACCTCCCTTTAAACTAACATTCTTGAAGACGGTCATCGTTGTGTAATCATCATTTTACATACCATGACCATGCGTATAATGTATGAGGGACTGTTGTTGTTGTTGTTTGTCGTATGAGGTAGTGCTGGCCTCTGATGTCAGAGTTTGTCAAGCCGCCCGAGGGCCTCTGATATGGCTTAACGACTGCTATTAATCAATAACAGCCGGGACCGACAGCTTAACGTGCCCTCCAAAGCACGGGGCGATGGAAAACCGCACATAACTTCGAAAAGTCATTGGTGCGGGAGCCTAGGTTTTGAACCCGGTATTGTTGGATTCTAAATTGCACTATAGAACCATTAGGCCACCATCGCTCTATGAGGGACTAATGAGGAAAAAGTCAAAAATTCAAACTATTCTCCACCTTATACGTCATTACAACTTGGGGATGACACTCTAGTAAAGAGTAAGCTTCAAAGTCTGGCGCATCGACGTGAGGTTGCAAGCCTGGCGGTATTCTACAGATTGCACTATGGAGAGAGTGCACAAGAACTGCACAATCTGATTCCCCCATCACCTTTCCATCACTGTACGACTAGACGATCGGCAAAGCACCACCCTTTTATGGTAGAAATACCTCGCACAAGGACGAAGCGTTATTCTTCATTTATTATGAGAACTGCAAAGAAAGAAAAGAAAGAAAGAAAGAAAATACATTTATTCAACACACACAAAAATAAAAGATACAAATAATAAGAATAATTAAGTAGGAACAATAGAAAAGGAAAATAAAGAAAAGGTAAAAGTAGATAGTAAAGGGAAAAATAAAAAAAAGGAGTGGAATGTCTTGCCCTCGTCAGTGTTTCCGGTAAATTATAACTCAGGTGTGTTCAAGTCAAGAGTGAATAGGTATCTACTAGGCAAGCGTGCTACACATTCGACCACATCATCGGTTTCCATCAGGTGAGATCGTGGTCAAACGATTACCTAGACCGTATTTAAAAAAAACATAGAAGAGGAAAGAGGCAGACCTAGAAAGATACTTTATCAGATCAGATAAAGAAGACAAATGATAAGTTGTGGAAGTCAACGCATTGGCTGATGATATGTAACGCTGGAAATCACTCCAGAAAGGAAAACAATGAAAATCTGACATAATTTATGTTTATGATTATTATTGTGACAGATTGAAATGGAATCCAATGTGACCATGTTTTCTATGAAGTGACCATACCAGTCCAACTTGCCAGAATAGAATCAGTAAAAGTAATAAAAATTGTCATGCATAGAAACAATTTTCAAGTTTATAAATATTTATTTCCCCCCATTCAAATTGTCGTACAACTCTTAATAGGGGTCTGTCAAACACAAAATTCTAATTTTGAATCGAGAATGAACAGAAGACATGTCGAATGGCGAGTTCTAATTTTAAAACGGCGTTATGCGTCTGAGCACGCTCCTTGTGTTGCCAAGTGCAAAATTGCGAGAACACCTTGATCGAAATATTTTGTTGATGCCTTTATTTAACTATTAAAAAAGTACTTGCATTAGATATAAATCTAGGGTATACTAGAGTTTAATACGAATTTACGAACAAAATGATCACGGCTATCTACAATTTACTAGTTTACGAGATATAGCGGGCCTAGCAAGTTAAGGATAATGTTAAGGATAGTTCTGTCCGAGTCAAATCTGAAAAAGAAGTGGTATCCAACCGTAAAAGCAACTTTGTTGGCGTATCACGTAAAAACTACTGGACTGATTGAATTGCAGTTTTTACAGTTGTTAACTTAGGATCCTGCCTACTGAACCCTCAGCGTATCCGACAAGCACTTGTCCGAGTTTTTTATCGCTTGCTCTTACTATTTTCTTGGTTGTATTTATTATTTAAATTAAGCCTCACATACATTAGACCTTCGAATTTGTACACGGAGACTGACGTCATCATATTAAAACATTTGAAAAGGTCCCTACGTGAGTCCTTGAATTTGGCTTTAGCAAAAAATCTGATAATATGACACTGTGTCGCATATTTTTTTCTTCTTCATCCACTCCAATATATAAAAGTGAAACATTGTCTCTTTGTTTGTTTGGGGAGCTTTCACGCGATAACGACCGGACGGATTTTGATGGAATTTGGAATGGAGATAGATTATATACCCTGGAATAAAACATAGGAAACTTTATAATCCCGGAAAATTGAAAGTTTCCACGGGAAACCCGGACAATGTTGATTACTCGCTGTAAGGAACGGTTTCCATGGAAAAGAAATAATAACAAGTCTGTCAAAAAACATCAAGAGCGTTGGTGCTATACTTTTGCATGGTTTTTAATATCTAAACCCCTATTCCTATAAAAATCCCCTATTCCTATATAAAAATCCCCTATTCCTATAAAAATGAACTTAATACGTATTAATTTAACTTATCGTATAAATGTTACTTTTTGACGTTTATTGTATTGGTTTATATCAAAAGCTGACGGACAGGAAGCGAAAACGGTTCGTTTTAAGATATAGGAACAGGCAGTTATAAGAACATAGGGTGCTTTTTTTGCGATAAACTAGTCCGCGCGGACGAAGTCGCGGGCGAAAGCTAGTTATAACTATAACCAATGTTACGTAAAAAGAAATGCACTGCAGATATACATGCGTTACTTTAATCTAGGGAGGAATAGCATAATGAGTCATGAGACCATGTAGGCAAGAGACTTAATGCAGAATTATGTTTAGTTGACAGGAATAAACCCATGTTTGTTTACAAAGTTGAACTTATGATATAAACTTCCTGCTCTGCTTGTGATAGTGTGGGTGCGCATCATACACGCAGATGGTTGTGTACGTACCGTACCTATGACTTACAAAAAAATATTTTTAATTATTTATATAACACGCGATTCCATAACTTGCATTTTTTATGAAGGCAGTAAATAAACGATAATAATATAAACCAAATTGTACCAATTAGTTAATGATAAGTTTTTTAGGAGCCTTAAATGATACGGTTTGTAAGTACCTAAACGAACCGTATCATGAGGTTCATGAACTTATTAGTAGGTAATACATAGTTATTCTAATTGGTGCAGTGATTTCTGTTTTTATTTTTCGTTGTTTGAATGAATGTTTGGTTACATATTTTTATATGTAACCAAACATTCATTCAAACAACTATTAACTATTTTTAGTACGAAGTGTTTTTACTCGGTGGTAGCTTTGCAAGTCATTGCGATGTGACAAAACTGTCAAAATTATTGTTTGTTATTATTATGAACCTCAGATTGTTATTCTTGATTAAGAAACACCATAATAAGTATTAATTTATGACATTTACAAAACATAAGTTTAATCATCAATTGTATGTTTTTTTGTATGTACATGTATTGATCTACCTACAGTGATATTTAAAATCCATGTTTCATTTCTCGATAGTATCGAAACGTGCTTAGTCTCAAATGCATCCCCAGAGAAAAGACACAACGTAGATAGGAAACGAGATAAAGAAACTTCAGCAACGAGAGGGTAACAAACCACACATCTGAGCTAATGCAGTTTGTAAAAACCCCAAGGTGTGAGTTGTGATGAACGCTTCCCCGTCTCCAAAAAGTAAGCAAACACCGCACGGGGCGCCACAAAAACAAGCCCAGTCGACATCCCAATTTGTTCAGAAAAAAATATCTGCTAGTCGTAAAGGTAGATTTTGTTAGCACAGACACTTATATTTGCAGGAATCACCATAATTCTTAACTTAAAGTTGTTGTATGATAATGGTAGACGGGGAAATGTATAGAGATTTCAGACCAGTATGGAGTGTTTTTAGTAAAACGCCTGTGGCAAAAATAATGATAGTGATGGTTCTAGTGGGTTGACCATTCAGTGAGTTTTAATTTCTGTGGATAGATTGGTATATTTAGCAACTTTTTCAGTATGCGTTATGGCAAGATTGGGTGTACTGCATTTAGCGATATCAATGTGGCTTTCTTTATTTTGTTATCTAAGACTGTAATGTCCCGTCGGTTAGAGTGTACCTACCTACAGATATATCTGCAAAAGTGCGGTTCTAGTATAGCTTAAAATTTTTATTTTCCAGTACTGTTTGTGTATATTTATAGTAGGGCAGTCAACTTATTATCATTATTCATTTAGCACGAAATTAGGTCTCGTCCTAACTTTATTTTAAAAGTTTTTATTTAACCTTCAATTTATGGATGTGTGTTTAGATGAAATCTTGCGAGCTGAATTAGAACCACTTCCTCTTATCCTACGGAGTTGAATTTTTTCATGTTGGTTCAGGTCCGATGACAATGCATTTAGATGCTAGCTCCAGATAAACGAACTCTTCAACGGTCAACAGCACAGACACGAAATTTTGTGTACGCATTTTATTATGATAGCCGGTGGTTTTAAGTTTTACGATGATATGATTGCTGCACTCAGGGTAGGGACCTGACTAGGGAACTCAACGGTTAACAGCACATACACGAAATGTTGTATACGCATTTAATTGTGAGAGCCTATTCTAAGTTTCACCATGACGTAGAAGCTTCTACATAAAAACTTTTTTTTTAAATGGTTTTTTTAATAAACTTATATTTACTACGGATCTTTCTATTTATCAGAATCTAATTTATTCGAATCGTCATAGTATACTCGTAGTAATGTATCGAAATCTACCTCAACGACGGCAGATGCAGCGTCTCAAATTGCAAATTCAAATTGCACCATCAAGACGGATGATGTTACCGTTATCCGCTAAATTCGATGTCACGGTTGAGTGTAAAGGAACTTTGATGTCTTTTTATTTTCAGTTGATGATGATGATGTAAGATCAAAGTATTCTTTAGCCAACTCTACAATCTCTATATCCGTAGAAGAAAGATATAGATTAGGGATGATTAAAACTAAGTTTGTGTAACGAATTAATTACTCGGTTGATTGGCACATGGTATTTTTTTAGTTTAGACATCCGTGATCCTTGTTTCTGTTTTCTTGGCGACACATACTTTGACTTAGTTATTAATTCATTTTAGTCATAGGTATTTGCTATCAAAACCCATTGTAAAGTCTTAATCATTATTATCACCTGACATTTTATCTTCCTCTACTTTTCCGTAAACAACGAGTAATAGCCTAAAAAGCCTGCACAAATCCCAATGCAAATGCGAGTGATCTCATTTCTCTTTTATCTCTTTTATCGTGCATTACAAAATGTCAGCTTGACGCACATTGAGGAAAGTGACCCAATTGTGGTGCGTTCAGAAAACGGAAGTCCATGGCGCTCTGGTGTTTCGACATTTCTAACCAGATGTTTAGTTTCATTTATACAATTTCCTTAGACATTATAAACACTGATTAAAGTTAAAGAAGTAAGCGAAATTGGTACCTAAGATATCAAACAGTGGTAGAAAGAAAGCTGTTGATGATAATGATACCTATTGTGTCTTATCAATTGAAGTGTGCTGTTCAAATAGTGAAAGGAATGATATCGTAGCATACATCATTGTTTTCATAACTATTCATACTTTACTTCTATAAGTAGAATAATCTCTACATGATTCATGACGCTGGAAAGTACATAATGAGTAGTGTGATAATGAAAATCAAATTTAAAATGAACAAATAATTTAAAGGATTTGCATTTGATACCTACTCGTATACAGTTTTATCATGCATGTTTGTTGTTGTTGATGATTCAACGTTAGGATTTCCTTATAGTAACCACCATAAAAGTAGCCGATAACTCCATATCTCCTTGTGCAGTGTGCATGCATCCTCTGACATTTGTATATCCTTGATGCATTTTAATGCAAAATTAAATGAATTATTAAACAAGTAAAATTAGTATTTAAATACAAAAAACCCGACTGCGAACAATATTATTGAATACGAGCTGACCGCCCGCAAAATAATAATGCTAATATTATAAAGGCGAAATTTTGTATGTATGTAAGGATGTGTGTGTATGTTTGTTACTTCTTCACGCTTAAACGGCTGAACGGATTTGGATGAAATTTGGTACGGGAGTAGCTTATACCCTGGATTAACACATAGGCTACTTTTTATCGTCGCAGCTAGTATTTATATAAATTGTATTTTTTTTTTTATTAACGTATTTTAGGTTTTTTTTTAAATGTTTTTTTTGTTTTTATTTAATTACTGTTATGTTGTTGTTTTATTGTAATGTGTTCAATAAAGAGTTATTGTATTGTATTTTGCTTTACTCTAATAGTTGCAATTGCAATATTAGACAATTATAGCATTTACATTCAATTTAAAAATATAAAATTGAAAATTTAGTAAGAAGTTATTAAAAGAAACTTGCCACAGTATAGTTATAAGAATTATATATTTTTGAAATAGTCTTTTACATACCTGTATTTTGGTATCTCACTGGGTAGGTTTTGGTCATATTTTACACGAGTGTCCAAAAAAATAAGTGTTTATGTTTTTAGAATTCATGTATGCTTATGTATGTGATGTTCTTTATTCCACCATTACTTTTAAATGCCCGAACAGATTTAGACGTATGTGGTATCGTTAGAATCCTTACAATCCCCCGAGTAACATCGGCATGTTTTAGAAAAAAAAAACAATTTGGCTGCAGCATGGCTCCAATTTCAAAGGCGATTTTTTTTTTTTGAAAACTGTTGTGGTCGAGATGCTTCTTAGCTATAATGGGGGGTCGAGGGTTATATTTTTTTTATTTGTGCTTGTTATTTATGCATTTTGTGTAATTCATTTCGTTATCATCATCATCAACAGCCTGCATTAGTCAACTACTAGACATATATCTCCTAATGCGCGCCACTGAACCTGATCCTTGGCACATCTCATGACATTGCTGCCTGCTTCTTATGCAAATTTTATCGTTTGTTCTTTGATTTGCATCTTTATCGGGTTAATGAACTTCATTGTCTTACTTTTTGCATCCCAGTACAAGCACTCCTTAATCATTAAGGATGGTACGACCATAGACATATGTATTTACTACGAGTAAATATTTACGCCTTGATTCATTCGCCAGATCCCCAACTGCGTCAGCGAAGGTGTCTGCGTTTAGCCAATATCGAGGCTGGGTTCCGCGAAAACTTCTTCCTCCTTCCATACCATACCTATATGTATATCAAAATACTGTTATTTTCTGTAATTCTTATTCTAACTACAAAAGGATCATTATTCCTTGCTGGCTTTGTAATACCCGTTTTCCTGTCTACCGTGATTCACGAATACCGTGTCTCTAAAATTCGATCCCGGCCCTTATTTCTGAGCCCGGGATCCCAGGATTGAGCGTTACAAATAAAAAATTAAGAAAAACCTTTCAGAAATCAGCTTTCTACGAATCAAAATTTAAAAATCAAAGTATTGTACGGTATACCTAGCTAATCTAATCACTCTAACTAATCAGAAATACGGTCACACTAATTAGATTTAATATCACTGTTTCTATGTAAAAGTTATTCTATTTCAAAAATGTGTGAGAACTCTTTAAACTTACGTTAACTAATGAAACCTTTATGAAACAAACTATGCAAAAACAACTTTGTAGATTTATAAAAATCTTTCTTAACATCCACTAAATCACAGACATAAGACTAAATAGATGACCTCCATGTAACAACTTAGTAGACTGTAAGTTTCATATCAAAAGTATTTAAAAACGAATAATAATCTGCCACATCCATACCAATATATAAAAGTGAAACGTTGTCTGTTTGTTTGTTTGGGAAATCTTGATTACTTGCTGTAAGGAACGGTTTCCATGGAAACGAAATAACAAGTCTGTCAATAAACATCAAGAACGTTGGTGCTATGCCTACTTTGGCATTGGTTTTGATATCTAGCTTTTTGTATGTAGTAATCCGCGCGGACGAAGTCGCGGGCGGGATAACTAGTTTATCTTTAATATAAAAAACGAGGCGAAGAGCTGAAGATCGGGCTCAGTGTCGATCACAAGGAGAGGCCTACGTCCAGCAGTGGACGAATACGGGCTGATGATGAAGATGATGAACTCTCTAAGAGGAATGTTTTAATTTTAGTTGGGAAATTAGATCTTAGAAATAACAACGCGTCCAATATCTCGTCATCAAAACTGCTTCACAATTAGTTGCACTTAGGTATACGCATAAAATCAGCTGGCAAAATAAGATGGCTAATACCAGTGACATTATGGGATAAAACCAGATGGCTGACGTATTGACGGGTAAAACGCACTGAGCGTTTCACTTCAAGCAGTCTAATTTTTTTTTTTAAATTATGTCTATCCTGAAATTCTCGGGATCAGGAAAATTTAATCCCGCAATTTTCAGGACTGAATAGAGGGCGGGATCCCGGGCATCCTCTACTTTCAGTTAATGTCTATTTTTATGACGCTACAAATCGCTTTACGCCTCAACTTTCGCGCACTACGTGCCGGTTTAATTCTTGTAAAAGTATCCAATTTTATGTCCCTTTCCTATGGTTGTTTTATAGTTTCTGAGTGTATGTTAATGGTGTCTATTTGAAATTTAAATTGAGTTTCTTTTGCTGTTTTGACGTTAACACTGATGTATTTTATAATCAAGAAGAGCGTTATTAAAAACTAGCTGCGCTCAGCGGTTTCACCCGCGTGGATTATGATGATGGATGATGATGATGATGATAAAAAGTAGCATATGTGTTAATTCAGGATATAAGCCATCTTGGTACCAAATTTCATCCCAATCCGTTGAGCCGTTTGACATACACACACACACACACACACACACACACATACTTCGAATGACAAAAGATAATTGTTTTTTATGGATTTTATGACGTTTTGTATGGACTGTCAGTTCAAATGTATGGAATGCATCACGCATACGATTTTTTCCGCTCGATAAGAGAGTATTCATTTTTAAAACTCTAAGCTCTGATTGGCCTGTTTACGACAGCACACACTTCACACACTACACTTTACACTTCTCTGATTTATAATATTAGTGTAAAAAACAGCCCTTTGTTACCTGACTGGACGGAGGGTATTGTGTTTATCAGCCTTTGTATGTATGTCTGTTCCTCTGTGGCACAATATAGACAAACGCGTGGACCGATTTTGATGATTCTTACGTCAATCGATTTGTCTTAAGCTTGCGAGTGCTACTAAAGACATGGCAGTAATCAAAATTCAATATGGCGACAACCAGACGCCATATTGTGAAAAAGATTAAATGCTTGCTTGCTTGCAAGCAAAGATAAAATGAAAGTTGACGAACTATGTTAAGTGGGGTATCATTGAATAGTTAATTGGAACTCATTTTTTATATCGAACGACCGTTTAGGATCTATAACGATTTAAATATGGTTAGCAACCATTCTCAAACGGGGTTTATATACGTGCGTAAATTTTCTTGTTCGTAAATTGCCTTCACTGTTGTCTCTGTTAGTTTGTTAGTACTGCACAAAATTATAAGCTCGCGAACGTGCATTGTATATAAAGCTGTCGACTGATAAAAAATTTGGCACTATCCATACACCAATATATAAAAGTGAAACGTTGTCTGTTTGTTTGTTTGTTTGTTTGTTTGGGGAGCATTCACGCGATAACGGCTGGACGGATTTTGATGAAAACATAGGATACTTTTTATCCCGGAAAATTGTAAGTTTCCACGAGAAAACTGGAAAATTTTGATTACTCGCTGTAAGGAACGGTTGCCATGAAAACGAAATAACAAGTCTGTCAAAAAACATCAAGAGCATTGGTGCTATACCTACTTTTGGATTGGTTTTTAATATCCTAGATGAACATAGGATGCTTTTTTTCGCGATAGTAGTCCGCGCGGACGAAGTCGCGGGCGGGAAAACTAGTATAATAATAAAACATTCAGTATGTCTGTAATTTCCAACAATGATGCTTAGTATAATTTCAATTTCTTCCAAGCCGAATGCCTGGCCCTTATTACACCTCTCTCGAGACTAGGGCAATGGGAAGCAGCAATTTGCTTCAACACGATAATAGTTGTTGCATCCTCATGCCCGTATTGTTGCGATCTCTCTAGCACTAGCATTCACTTTGACTTGAGATCATTGAGTGGAATTGCCTCTTTAATTGAAATATGGCGTCTTTATTGATGTTTCAGGTATTCTTTGTGTGGCAGCTTCAGCATTTGCTTTATCAGTGTTTCTGTTAAACATCCAGACTATCATATCATATTGTCCTCATTATCAAAGTGGCTTTGCCCTACAATAGGCGGAGTTGAAAAGTTATTGAATTGTATTGCATAAACATGAGTTCTTTATGTAAAATCCGTAACGACCCTCTCATAGGTACAAAGATACAAACGGCCGAAAAATAACCCAAAAATACATCGGAATTTAGAATTTCCAAAGTTGATTGAGACCGTTTTATAAGACGTACAGAATAAATATGTATAAAAAAAGTGTTAGAAATGTTGTCTTCTTTGTTCTTCTCATAGATGGACACTTTTTCATGAAGTTTACTGTTGAGAAATTATTTAAAGGAAAATTAATGTTGACACATTCAATTGAAGATGGCGGCTAACGCACTGGACAATTGATGTCGAAAATTAGGATTTTTATAATGACGACATACCTAAGCAAAATCAATGAAAACATTTTCTACTCCACCTTTTGTAGTGTAAAAACACCTATTGATTGGTAAAAGTACGGATCTTCTCCGAGCGGTATTTCCCAGTCTTCCGAGCTTTGAAAACGCCCGGCTTTGGTGGCGCATTGCCTATACATGCCCTGCATTTGCACTTAACATTTCCAATCAATGCGTTGGGTAAGCGTTGCGGTTCACGTAACCGTTAAGTAATCCGTGGAACTGCTGGTAACTGGTTAACTGTGACTCGGTGCGCGTTGGGATGTCGTGTGCGTCTGTAATGAAGCGTGCACGGTTTAATCGAAACAAATTATGAAGAACATGAGAAAATTTATTGAAGTTGTAAGATAAAATATTAATGCAAAACGAAATCGAGAAGTTTCTTTGAGCGTTAATCACACTAATATTATAAATCAGAGAACCACTGCCACTGTCGTAAACAGGCCAATCAGAGATTAAAACGGAAAACTTCGTATACGGGATGTAGAACTCCATACATTAGAACTGTCAGTCCATACGAAACGTCATAAAATGTATAAAAACCGATTAGCGTCATCTATCTTTTAACTTTTGAAGTGTGTGCATGTTTGTTACTCCTTCACGCTCTAACGGCTGAACAGCGTGGAGACCGCGGATACGCATCCTAATGGTAAATTTATTGAATTTGAAATTTCTAGAATGGGCAAAATGTCTAATTGATTACTATTACAATTTGTATCCTCGGTCAGGCAGCAGATGTCAATGAAATTTGGTACCAGGATATCCCAGGTTAACACATAGGCTACTTTTCATCACCATAATCATCCATCATCATAATCCACGCGGGTGAAACCGCGGGGCGCAGCTAGTCAGACTAATATTACAAAGGCGAAAGTTTGTATGTATATCTGTTACTCCTTCACGCTCAAACGCCTGAACGGATTTTGATGAAATTTAGAATGGAGATAGCTTAGAATAACACATAGGATACTTTTCATCATCATCAATCACGCGGGTGAAAACGCGCAGCTAGTGTATTATATTGGTGGAACATGAAACAAGCGCAAAAAACGCGCAGCTAGTGTATTATATTGGTGGAACATGAAACAAGCGCAAAAAACGCGCAGCTAGTGTATTATATTGGTGGAACATGAAACAAGCGCAAAAAACGCGCAGCTAGTGTATTATATTGGTGGAACATGAAACAAGCGCAAAAAACGCGCAGCTAGTGTATTATATTGGTGGAACATGAAACAAGCGCAAAAAACTTGCCATTTCGTGTTCTCTCCGAAACTACCTAAGAAGTTTCAGCTAGTAATATTATTTAATGTGTGGTTTCAGTAAAGCCCCACCACTTTACTGATCCATGACTTTGTCTGTAACTTGACTAGACTTTTGACTACCTGACTGACTGGGACTACAAACTTTGACTATTTGTTGAAAAAACACACAACTTGTAACATCTGTTTGCTTAACATTGGCTAAATGTGATTGGTACTATTATTTATTCTGTGGTGATAGTAGTGCGGAGTCAAACAATATTACAATAATGTATATAATAAAGTATAAAAAAGGAAGAGGGAGTTAACTCCCGTGCTCAGCGGTGCGAACAAAATAGGCTGAAGGTAGTTCCTAAATGATTACTGGATTTCTTATTCTAAAACTAAACTTTAGGAAGAAGCAACTGAGATAAATCCCACGCAAATAGGGATAGTAATGTAACTATTATCCTGTCTATTCCTGACGCATCAATTAAGCAATTAACTGACGTACTTAATTACTTGATTAGTCGAGCTAACAAGCCGTGGGGTCAAGTAGGGGAGCAACTGATTTTGGAATTTCACCTCATTGTTTAATCGACCCTTAACTCTATTAATGATCATCTTTAAAAATCATGTCAGTCTATTTGTCTGTTCGCGCATCTCGTAAAAACTACTGGACCTATGATGCGGTTTTCACTGTTTAGACTTTAAAACTGGTTTACTTGGTGTCTCAATCCGATGAGTAGATGCCGAGCAATCGATTAAAACTATTTGACGCCTGGAGGAATTTTGTGTAAGTTGTACGTATTTTCTTTATTTTAAAAAGTTTTATTTAACTTCACTTGTATGTATATATCTATGTATTTTGTCTGTCCTGGAATCTTGCAATTGAAATTTCTTGCACTTCCCGATTAGCTATCCGGCTGAAACTTTCAGGGTAGCTCACCGATGATAAAGCAATAAAAAAAAACGTTAAAAGTGAAACTGCAATAAAAAAAAGAAAAAAACAAATTACTTAAAAAGTGAAAATGCAATAAAAAAACAATAAAAGTTAAAAAAAAAGAAAGTAATTTTAAATTATTTTTTTGCTCTTATTTTCATCTCCAAACATAGCATATCTGGGAGATTTGCATATTCTGAGTTAATAACAATAACAAAACTTTATTGTTTCTTTATTGCTACTCAACGTCTAAATAGTTGTTCTAAATTCCTAAATCATATTGTATTTGTTTATAAGGGTTCCATTCTTCTGATTGAAAAAAAACCCCTGATAGAATTACTCGTGTGATCTGTCCGTTTGTCACAAACAATTTGCTACGAATCTACTACAATGATTAAGTTGAAATTTGGTACACATGTGAATTGCTGTGAACCAAATACGGACGTCATACATTAATTAATGAATTTTGAATTTGTACACATTTTGGGGCAAAGTAGAAGAAAAAAAGAAGTGTGATGTGATGCCTTGCTGTGATGCTCTAATTATTGTTTTTTCAAATATGCTGTTTTAATGTTATTTAAGAAACTAAGTACCAAGGACGAAAAAAAACTGAACAATGTTCTTTGCTTAAAAATTACAGGAAAACCTATAAGAAGTCTATGGTCTTAAAACTACATGGATAATATATTCATCGTACGGAACCCTCTCCACGAGAGTTCAACTCGCACTTGTCCGGTTTTGTTACTACTTATTGCATTCTCGTCTCTATGGATGACTCGCGAATTGATTTCATTTCATTACGAACGAGCGCCATTCCACCTGTTTCTAAAGCACATACCTACTTCTTTTGTATAGACTATGTGATGATAGCAACAGGTGTTGGCTTGTTATGTATTGTCGTTGAACAATGGTAACTCATCATAGACAATCATCCTCCCACTCGTGTTCAATTCATGTGACGAAATCTGGTATCTGCTAGGCCGTTTGTTAGTTTTATTGGTTTTGCTTATCTGCTATTAGATGTGGGACTTAGTTTGCATTATCTGTTATGATTAGTTTCAAATTTTTTGTACCTGAAATTGAGGTATCTAATTGGAATAGACTTTAAGGTTTCTTTGTATGTTGCTATCCGCTACTAACCTTTTTTCTCGGAATCTGGGAGCTTGATGCAATTCTAAATTTTTACTTAACTTCACTTGTATCTATCTATGTATTTTGTGTGTCCTGGAATCTTGCAATTCAAATTTCGAGTACTTCCAGATTAGCTATCCGGCTGAAACTTTCAGGGTAGCTCACAAACCATGGAAAAAAACCCATTAAAAGTGAAAAACAAAAAGCAGAAAAATTAAAAAAAAAAAAGGAAAAAAATAACTTTTTTTTAAATTCGACTTTACTACTCCTTGTTTCCTGGGCTGGTTCTTCGTGTTCTGCCATTGCTGATTTCTTATAATTCACTTGAATGATATTCATCTTATTATTTTTTTTATATTTTACTTTTGTTAAGTTTTTCTACCCCTTGTTTCCTGGGCTGGTTCTTCGTGTTCTGCCATTGCTGATTTCTTATAATTCTGGTGAATGATATTCATCTTATTTATTTATTTTTTATATTTTACTTTTGTTAAGTTTTTCTACTCCTTGTTTCCTGGGCTGGTTCTTCGTGTTCTGCCATTGCTGATGTCTTATAATTCTGGTGATTGATATTCATCTTATTTATTTTTTTATATTTCACTTTTGTTAAGTTTTTCTACTCCTTGTTTCCTGGGCTGGTTCTTCGTGTTCTGCCATTGCTGATTTCTTATAAATCTGGTGAATGATATTCATCTTTTTTTTTTATATTTTAATTTGGTTAAGTTTTTCTACTCCTTGTTTCCTGGGCTGGTTCTTCGTGTTCTGCCATTGCTGATTTCTTATAATTCTGGTGAATGATATTCATCTTATTTATTTTTTTATATTTCACTTTTGTTAAGTTTTTCTACTCCTTGTTTCCTGGGCTGGTTCTTCGTGTTCTGCCATTGCTGATTTCTTATAATTCTGGTGAATGATATTCATCTTATTTATTTATTTTTTATATTTTACTTTTGTTAAGTTTTTCTACTCCTTGTTTCCTGGGCTGGTTCTTCGTGTTCTGCCATTGCCGATTTCTTATAATTCTGGTGAATGATATTCATCTTATTTATTTATTTTTTATATATTACTTTTGTTAAGCTTTTCTACTCCTTGTTTCCTGGGCTGGTTCTTCGTGTTCTGCCATTGCTGATTTCTTATAATTCAGGTGAATGATATTCATCTTATATATTTATTTTTTATATATTACTTTTGTTAAGCTTTTCTACTCCTTGTTTCCTGGGCTGGTTCTTCGTGTTCTGCCATTGCTGATTTCTTATAATTCTGGTGAATGATATTCATCTTATATATTTATTTTTTATATATTACTTTTGTTAAGTTTTTCTACTCCTTGTTTCCTGGGCTGGTTCTTCGTGTTCTGCCATTGCTGATTTCTTATAATTCAGGTGAATGATATTCATCTTATATATTTATTTTTTATATATTACTTTTGTTAAGCTTTTCTACTCCTTGTTTCCTGGGCTGGTTCTTCGTGTTCTGCCATTGCTGATTTCTTATAATTCTGGTGAATGATATTCATCTTATTTATTTATTTTTTATATTTTACTTTTGTTAAGTTTTTCTACTCCTTGTTTCCTGGGCTGGTTCTTCGTGTTCTGCCATTGCTGATTTCTTATAATTCTGGTGAATGATATTCATCTTATTTATTTATTTTTTATATTTTACTTTTGTTAAGTTTTTCTACTCCTTGTTTCCTGGGCTGGTTCTTCGTGTTCTGCCATTGCTGATTTCTTATAATTCAGGTGAATGATATTCATCTTATATATTTATTTTTTATATATTACTTTTGTTAAGCTTTTCTACTCCTTGTTTCCTGGGCTGGTTCTTCGTGTTCTGCCATTGCTGATTTCTTATAATTCAGGTGAATGATATTCATCTTATATATTTATTTTTTATATATTACTTTTGTTAAGCTTTTCTACTCCTTGTTTCCTGGGCTGGTTCTTCGTGTTCTGCCATTGCTGATTTCTTATAACTCTGGTGAATGATATTCATCTTATATATTTATTTTTTATATATTACTTTTGTTAAGTTTTTCTACTCCTTGTTTCCTGGGCTGGTTCTTCGTGTTCTGCCATTGCTGATTTCTTATAATTCAGGTGAATGATATTCATCTTATATATTTATTTTTTATATATTACTTTTGTTAAGCTTTTCTACTCCTTGTTTCCTGGGCTGGTTCTTCGTGTTCTGCCATTGCTGATTTCTTATAATTCTGGTGAATGATATTCATTTTTTTTTTTATATTTTACTTTTGTTAAGTTTTTCTACTCCTTGTTTCCTGGGCTGGTTCTTCGTGTTCTGCCATTGCTGATTTCTTATAATTCTGGTGAATGATATTCATTTTATATATATATTTTTTATATTTTACTTTTGTTAAGTTTTTCTACTCCTTGTTTCCTGGGCTGGTTCTTCGTGTTCTGCCATTGCTGATTTCTTATAATTCTGGTGAATGATATTCATCTTATTTATTTATTTTTTATATTTTACTTTTGTTAAGTTTTTCTACTCCTTGTTTCCTGGGCTGGTTCTTCGTGTTCTGCCATTGCTGATGTCATATAATTCTGGTGAATGATATTCATCTTATTTATTTTTTTATATTTCACTTTTGTTAAGTTTTTCTACTCCTTGTTTCCTGGGCTGGTTCTTCGTGTTCTGCCATTGCTGATTTCTTATAAATCTGGTGAATGATATTCATCTTTTTTTTTATATTTTAATTTTGTTAAGTTTTTCTACTCCTTGTTTCCTGGGCTGGTTCTTCGTGTTCTGCCATTGCTGATTTCTTATAATTCTGGTTAATGATATTCATCTTATTTATTTTTTTATATTTCACTTTTGTTAAGTTTTTCTACTCCTTGTTTCCTGGGCTGGTTCTTCGTGTTCTGCCATTGCTGATGTCTTATAATTCTGGTGAATGATATTCATCTTATTTATTTTTTATATTTTACTTTTGTTAAGTTTTTCTACTCCTTGTTTCCTGGGCTGGTTCTTCGTGTTCTGCCATTGCTGATTTCTTATAATTCTGGTGAATGATATTCATCTTATTTATTTATTTTTTAAATTTTACTTTTGTTAAGTTTTTCTACTCCTTGTTTCCTGGGCTGGTTCTTCGTGTTCTGCCATTGCTGATTTCTTATAATTCTGGTGAATGATATTCATCTTATTATTTTTTTTATATTTTACTTTTGTTAAGTTTTTCTACTCCTTGTTTCCTGGGCTGGTTCTTCGTGTTCTGCCATTGCTGATTTCTTATAATTCTGGTGAATGATATTCATCTTTTTTTTTTATATATTACTTTTGTTAAGTTTTTCTACTCCTTGTTTCCTGGGCTGGTTCTTCGTGTTCTGCCATTGCTGATTTCTTATAATTCTGGTGAATGATATTCATCTTATTTATTTTTTTATATTTTACTTTTGTTAAGTTTTTCTACTCCTTGTTTCCTGGGCTGGTTCTTCGTGTTCTGCCATTGCTGATTTCTTATAATTCAGGTGAATGATATTCATCTTATATATTACTTTTGTTAAGCTTTTCTACTCCTTGTTTCCTGGGCTGGTTCTTCGTGTTCTGCCATTGCTGATTTCTTATAATTCAGGTGAATGATATTCATCTTATATATTTATTTTTTATATATTACTTTTGTTAAGCTTTTCTACTCCTTGTTTCCTGGGCTGGTTCTTCGTGTTCTGCCATTGCTGATTTCTTATAATTCTGGTGAATGATATTCATCTTATATATTTATTTTTTATATATTACTTTTGTTAAGTTTTTCTACTCCTTGTTTCCTGGGCTGGTTCTTCGTGTTCTGCCATTGCTGATTTCTTATAATTCAGGTGAATGATATTCATCTTATATATTTATTTTTTATATATTACTTTTGTTAAGCTTTTCTACTCCTTGTTTCCTGGGCTGGTTCTTCGTGTTCTGCCATTGCTGATTTCTTATAATTCAGGTGAATGATATTCATCTTATATATTTATTTTTTATATATTACTTTTGTTAAGCTTTTCTACTCCTTGTTTCCTGGGCTGGTTCTTCGTGTTCTGCCATTGCTGATTTCTTATAATTCTGGTGAATGATATTCATCTTATATATTTATTTTTTATATATTACTTTTGTTAAGTTTTTCTACTCCTTGTTTCCTGGGCTGGTTCTTCGTGTTCTGCCATTGCTGATTTCTTATAATTCAGGTGAATGATATTCATCTTATATATTTATTTTTTATATATTACTTTTGTTAAGCTTTTCTACTCCTTGTTTCCTGGGCTGGTTCTTCGTGTTCTGCCATTGCTGATTTCTTATAATTCTGGTGAATGATATTCATCTTATTTATTTATTTTTTATATTTTACTTTTGTTAAGTTTTTCTACTCCTTGTTTCCTGGGCTGGTTCTTCGTGTTCTGCCATTGCTGATTTCTTATAATTCTGGTGAATGATATTCATCTTATTTATTTATTTTTTATATTTTACTTTTGTTAAGTTTTTCTACTCCTTGTTTCCTGGGCTGGTTCTTCGTGTTCTGCCATTGCTGATTTCTTATAATTCAGGTGAATGATATTCATCTTATATATTTATTTTTTATATATTACTTTTGTTAAGCTTTTCTACTCCTTGTTTCCTGGGCTGGTTCTTCGTGTTCTGCCATTGCCGATTTCTTATAATTCTGGTGAATGATATTCATATTTTTTTTTTATATTTTACTTTTGTTAAGTTTTTCTACTCCTTGTTTCCTGGGCTGGTTCTTCGTGTTCTGCCATTGCTGATTTCTTATAATTCTGGTGAATGATATTCATTTTATATATATATTTTTTATATTTTACTTTTGTTAAGTTTTTCTACTCCTTGTTTCCTGGGCTGGTTCTTCGTGTTCTGCCATTGCTGATTTCTTATAATTCTGGTGAATGATATTCATCTTATTTATTTATTTTTTATATTTTACTTTTGTTAAGTTTTTCTACTCCTTGTTTCCTGGGCTGGTTCTTCGTGTTCTGCCATTGCTGATGTCATATAATTCTGGTGAATGATATTCATCTTATTTATTTTTTTATATTTCACTTTTGTTAAGTTTTTCTACTCCTTGTTTCCTGGGCTGGTTCTTCGTGTTCTGCCATTGCTGATTTCTTATAAATCTGGTGAATGATATTCATCTTTTTTTTTATATTTTAATTTTGTTAAGTTTTTCTACTCCTTGTTTCCTGGGCTGGTTCTTCGTGTTCTGCCATTGCCGATTTCTTATAATTCTGGTGAATGATATTCATCTTATTTATTTATTTTTTATATTTCACTTTTGTTAAGTTTTTCTACTCCTTGTTTCCTGGGCTGGTTCTTCGTGTTCTGCCATTGCCGATTTCTTATAATTCTGGTGAATGATATTCATCTTATTTATTTATTTTTTATATTTTACTTTTGTTAAGTTTTTCTACTCCTTGTTTCCTGGGCTGGTTCTTCGTGTTCTGCCATTGCCGATTTCTTATAATTCTGGTGAATGATATTCATCTTATTTACTTATTTTTTATATTTTACTTTTGTTAAGTTTTTCTACTCCTTGTTTCCTCGGGCTGGTTCTTCGTGTTCTGCCATTGCTGATTTCTTATAATTCAGGTGAATGATATTCATCTTATATATTTATTTTTTATATATTACTTTTGTTAAGCTTTTCTACTCCTTGTTTCCTGGGCTGGTTCTTCGTGTTCTGCCATTGCTGATTTCTTATAATTCAGGTGAATGATATTCATCTTATATATTTATTTTTTATATATTACTTTTGTTAAGCTTTTCTACTCCTTGTTTCCTGGGCTGGTTCTTCGTGTTCTGCCATTGCTGATTTCTTATAATTCTGGTGAATGATATTCATCTTATATATTTATTTTTTATATATTACTTTTGTTAAGTTTTTCTACTCCTTGTTTCCTGGGCTGGTTCTTCGTGTTCTGCCATTGCTGATTTCTTATAATTCAGGTGAATGATATTCATCTTATATATTTATTTTTTATATATTACTTTTGTTAAGCTTTTCTACTCCTTGTTTCCTGGGCTGGTTCTTCGTGTTCTGCCATTGCTGATTTCTTATAATTCTGGTGAATGATATTCATCTTTTTTTTTTTATATTTTACTTTTGTTAAGTTTTTCTACTCCTTGTTTCCTGGGCTGGTTCTTCGTGTTCTGCCATTGCTGATTTCTTATAATTCTGGTGAATGATATTCATTTTATATATATATTTTTTATATTTTACTTTTGTTAAGTTTTTCTACTCCTTGTTTCCTGGGCTGGTTCTTCGTGTTCTGCCATTGCTGATTTCTTTTAATTCTGGTGAATGATATTCATCTTATTTATTTATTTTTTATATTTTACTTTTGTTAAGTTTTTCTACTCCTTGTTTCCTGGGCTGGTTCTTCGTGTTCTGCCATTGCTGATGTCTTATAATTCTGGTGAATGATATTCATCTTATTTATTTTTTTATATTTCACTTTTGTTAAGTTTTTCTACTCCTTGTTTCCTGGGCTGGTTCTTCGTGTTCTGCCATTGCCGATTTCTTATAATTCTGGTGAATGATATTCATCTTATTTATTTATTTTTTATATTTTACTTTTGTTAAGTTTTTCTACTCCTTGTTTCCTGGGCTGGTTCTTCGTGTTCTGCCATTGCTGATTTCTTATAATTCTGGTGAATGATATTCATCTTATTTATTTATTTTTTATATTTTACTTTTGTTAAGTTTTTCTACTCCTTGTTTCCTGGGCTGGTTCTTCGTGTTCTGCCATTGCTGATTTCTTATAATTCTGGTGAATGATATTCATCTTATTTATTTTTTATATTTTACTTTTGTTAAGTTTTTCTACTCCTTGTTTCCTGGGCTGGTTCTTCGTGTTCTGCCATTGCTGATGTCTTATAATTCTGGTGAATGATATTCATCTTATTTTTTTTTTTATATTTCACTTTTGTTAAGTTTTTCTACTCCTTGTTTCCTGGGCTGGTTCTTCGTGTTCTGCCATTGCTGATTTCTTATAAATCTGGTGAATGATATTCATCTTTTTTTTTATATTTTAATTTTGTTAAGTTTTTCTACTCCTTGTTTCCTGGGCTGGTTCTTCGTGTTCTGCCATTGCTGATTTCTTATAATTCTGGTTAATGATATTCATCTTATTTATTTTTTTATATTTCACTTTTGTTAAGTTTTTCTACTCCTTGTTTCCTGGGCTGGTTCTTCGTGTTCTGCCATTGCCGATTTCTTATAATTCTGGTGAATGATATTCATCTTATTTATTTATTTTTTATATTTTACTTTTGTTAAGTTTTTCTACTCCTTGTTTCCTGGGCTGGTTCTTCGTGTTCTGCCATTGCCGATTTCTTATAATTCTGGTGAATGATATTCATCTTATTTATTTATTTTTTATATTTTACTTTTATTAAGTTTTTCTACTCCTTGTTTCCTGGGCTGGTTCTTCGTGTTCTGCCATTGCTGATTTCTTATAATTCTGGTGAATGATATTCATCTTATTTATTTATTTTTTATATTTTACTTTTGTTAAGTTTTTCTACTCCTTGTTTCCTGGGCTGGTTCTTCGTGTTCTGCCATTGCTGATTTCTTATAATTCTGGTGAATGATATTCATCTTATTATTTTTTTTATATTTTACTTTTGTTAAGTTTTTCTACTCCTTGTTTCCTGGGCTGGTTCTTCGTGTTCTGCCATTGCTGATTTCTTATAATTCTGGTGAATGATATTCATCTTTTTTTTTATATATATTACTTTTGTTAAGTTTTTCTACTCCTTGTTTCCTGGGCTGGTTCTTCGTGTTCTGCCATTGCTGATTTCTTATAATTCTGGTGAATGATATTCATCTTATTTATTTTTTTATATTTCACTTTTGTTAAGTTTTTCTACTCCTTGTTTCCTGGGCTGGTTCTTCGTGTTCTGCCATTGCTGATTTCTTATAATTCTGGTGAATGATATTCATCTTATTTATTTATTTTTTATATTTTACTTTTGTTAAGTTTTTCTACTCCTTGTTTCCTGGGCTGGTTCTTCGTGTTCTGCCATTGCTGATTTCTTATAATTCCGGTGAATGATATTCATCTTATATATTTATTTTTTATATATTACTTTTGTTAAGCTTTTCTACTCCTTGTTTCCTGGGCTGGTTCTTCGTGTTCTGCCATTGCTGATTTCTTATAATTCAGGTGAATGATATTCATCTTATATATTTATTTTTTATATATTACTTTTGTTAAGCTTTTCTACTCCTTGTTTCCTGGGCTGGTTCTTCGTGTTCTGCCATTGCTGATTTCTTATAATTCTGGTGAATGATATTCATCTTATATATTTATTTTTTATATATTACTTTTGTTAAGTTTTTCTACTCCTTGTTTCCTGGGCTGGTTCTTCGTGTTCTGCCATTGCTGATTTCTTATAATTCAGGTGAATGATATTCATCTTATATATTTATTTTTTATATATTACTTTTGTTAAGCTTTTCTACTCCTTGTTTCCTGGGCTGGTTCTTCGTGTTCTGCCATTGCTGATTTCTTATAAATCTGGTGAATGATATTCATCTTTTTTTTATATATATTACTTTTGTTAAGTTTTTCTACTCCTTGTTTCCTGGGCTGGTTCTTCGTGTTCTGCCATTGCTGATTTCTTATAATTCTGGTGAATGATATTCATCTTATTTATTTTTTTATATTTCACTTTTGTTAAGTTTTTCTACTCCTTGTTTCCTGGGCTGGTTCTTCGTGTTCTGCCATTGCTGATTTCTTATAATTCTGGTGAATGATATTCATCTTATTTATTTATTTTTTATATTTTACTTTTGTTAAGTTTTTCTACTCCTTGTTTCCTGGGCTGGTTCTTCGTGTTCTGCCATTGCTGATTTCTTATAATTCCGGTGAATGATATTCATCTTATATATTTATTTTTTATATATTACTTTTGTTAAGCTTTTCTACTCCTTGTTTCCTGGGCTGGTTCTTCGTGTTCTGCCATTGCTGATTTCTTATAATTCAGGTGAATGATATTCATCTTATATATTTATTTTTTATATATTACTTTTGTTAAGCTTTTCTACTCCTTGTTTCCTGGGCTGGTTCTTCGTGTTCTGCCATTGCTGATTTCTTATAATTCAGGTGAATGATATTCATCTTATATATTTATTTTTTATATATTACTTTTGTTAAGCTTTTCTACTCCTTGTTTCCTGGGCTGGTTCTT
Source organism: Alsophila aescularia (assembly GCA_946251855.1). Taxonomy (NCBI): domain Eukaryota; kingdom Metazoa; phylum Arthropoda; class Insecta; order Lepidoptera; family Geometridae; genus Alsophila; species Alsophila aescularia. The sequence goes on along the minus strand of OX276383.1, from coordinate 7,434,138 downwards.
CGTGTTCTGCCATTGCTGATTTCTTATAAATCTGGTGAATGATATTCATCTTTTTTTTTTATATTTTAATTTTGTTAAGTTTTTCTACTCCTTGTTTCCTGGGCTGGTTCTTCGTGTTCTGCCATTGCTGATTTCTTATAATTCTGGTTAATGATATTCATCTTATTTATTTTTATATTTCACTTTTGTTAAGTTTTTCTACTCCTTGTTTCCTGGGCTGGTTCTTCGTGTTCTGCCATTGCCGATTTCTTATAATTCTGGTGAATGATATTCATCTTATATATATATTTTTTATATTTTACTTTTGTTAAGTTTTTCTACTCCTTGTTTCCTGGGCTGGTTCTTCGTGTTCTGCCATTACTGATTTCTTATAATTCTGGTGAATGATATTCATCTTATTTATTTATTTTTTATATTTTACTTTTGTTAAGTTTTTCTACTCCTTGTTTCCTGGGCTGGTTCTTCGTGTTCTGCCATTGCTGATTTCTTATAATTCTGGTGAATGATATTCATCTTATTTATTTTTTCTTTTAGTCTCGTACCAAGAGCTTTAATTCTTAATTTATAGTTTTGGTTTCCATTATAATAAAATGTGCTTGCAAACAGATGTGTCGGTGCAAACCACCTGCCTTCCACCTGCCTGTGCCAAAACATAAACAATGCATATATCTAGTTTTAGTTCGTCGAGTAAGGCAGCAAGATTTTAATGAAATTAGGCAATCTGATGAATTTAAAATGTGTGACACTATCTGCCATCAGCCTTTTGGGAAATAACCATTAGTTCGCCAACTTTTTGTATCTGCCTAAAGCTTCTCCAACAGTTTATTTAACGATATAGTAATGTGGTAGTGTTGCCATTTGCCACCGATAAAACTAGAGTATATTGTACAACAAGAGCATAAAACAAGCTATATTATCCGAGTCAATTATCCGCCCGAGCCTAAGCGAGGTTAGATATTGACATCGAGGATAAAAAGCCTTTTTTAAGTGAGTTATACACTTTGCTTTTCACATCGATTGTTATTTAAAAGCCTAGATTTTGGCGGCAATATCTGCTGAATAAATTTCTTTGCGTTTCTTTCCACTAAGATAAAGCGCAAATTAAAAAAAAAACATAGAAAATCTGCTAAAAAAAGACGAGAACTTTTTCCCCGCCACTATTTTATAAACTTTCTGCATTAATTATTTAGACTCGACTAGGAGACCATAATATAGTCCTTTTATGCACTCGAGCATAAAATACAGTTTTAGTCCGCTTACACCCATCATAAACTAGATCGTAGAATAAAGTATTCTACGATTACACACTTATTCTACTTTCATAATGGTCATGAAAGCAGTACTCGACATAAAACCAATGGAACGAAAGCACCTGGATTGGAACAAATTATAATACTTAATATCTAATTATATTTCGAAAGCAACCACTCACACGCGCGTTGTGCGAAATAACGAGCCGTAATTACTTAATTTAGAATGTCTGTACTTTTTACTAACATTTTTAAAAAGTTAATTAAGTTATTTAAATATTTTTAGAAGCGTAGAGCTACAATATTGAGGTTTGTTTGTTTGTCGTATGAGGTAGTGCTGGCCTCTGATGTCAGAGTTTGTCAGGCCGCCTGAGGGCCTCTGACATGGCTTAACGACTGCTATTAACCAATAACAGCCGATAAATATTGAGGTAAAAGGAGATTTCTCGTTTGAAATGAATAAACGCGTAGACACTATTACAATTAGAACACAGTAGCAATAATAATAATTATACTAAATTAAGTCACATTGGCAGTTGTTTAATGACTCAAAACATGACAAAACCAAGCGTTTGCTATATAAGGTAAAAGGTTAGTAAATCCTGAAAAAATATTATATTCTAAATTACGCAAAACGTAATAACAAAATATGTTTACCTTATGATGAAAATAGGAAAACCCTACATAGCACAGATGCTATATAGGGATTTCCGAACGATTCAACAAAAAAACACCATTTTATGGTACTCCTACCAACAAAGCCCATGTGAAACTTTTTGTATTATCTGGTAGCCTTTTGTTATGCATATCCCCACCATAGACTTCCCATCTCAATCAATTATAAGGGGGAAACTACTTCGTCTATGTATGTTCAAACCGAGAGCACCAACTCACGTAGTAAGTTCGCTAGCTGTCAAAAATCGGAACTTGCCTATGGCAAAACCACTGTAATACAATAACACATCCGAACGATATGAGGGGTCAAGAACTCTCACGTCTAGTCATATCGAGCGCTTACTCAGTACTGCTAACTTGTACAGTGACATAACGCTGTAACCGTCACTTGAAACCGACCAACCTGACCCTTACCAACCGCAGAATACGATAAGTAATCCAATGATAGAAGTGTATCCATTTCTGTACGAGACTATCTTTGCTACAATTAGTTGCACTTGCAAGGGTTTGAGCTGTGGAAGCTGAAAGTAGCATGTGTTTACTTGTCAGATTCTTAATGTGTCGCGTTTGTTTTGTAGGCGATGCTATGGCTAATGAGAATGGATTGGCTACCGCTATTAAAAGATGACAAATTGAATGGATTATGTTTCAAAATGAAACAACTGTTGCTACTTGCTATTCTGAAGTCTGCGACCAATTTGTTACCGAAAACGATTTGTAATACTTGCGAAGATTAAGAATGAAGTGTAAGTTTATCAGGGATTAGAAAAATAATGATGATGATAGAACAATAACAGGGAAATTTCATTTTTGTTTCTAAAATGATCAAATGTGATGTTAACGTCAATGAAAACAACTGTAATTAATTAAAAACCGCTGTTTTCTTAACATTTCTATCGTAATAACTATTGATATATGATTCTAACAATTTTATTAATCTGTTTCACTGGTTTTCATACAAAAGACTGTAGAAATAACATAGAAAAGTGAAAAGCATTGTTACAAAAGCGATGCACATTCGATTTCACAAGTGCTCCAATGCCCTAGTTCCACAACGTCTACTCTTCTATCGATTGCGTTTCTATCATAAAATTCCATGGATTTTTTGTATGAATTCTATTCACTTTGTTTTTTACCTTAGGTTTCTTTTGCTGAGTTTTTATAGATTACTTTTATTTTTTCATGAGTAATGTTGCTCCCGTTTCAACTTTTTGCGCTCTTATGTTACTCTAATGTTGCGGCGAAGTTTTTGTGTTGAATGTTATTAATTACTGTTTTAAATGTATTTGAAGCTGTGAAGCTATAATTGTCATTTCGGTGATAAAATTATGATGTTTATTATAATAAGTTAATTAGCTGTCCTGATTTGAACTACCTGATATACGAAACCCTCTCAAAGTAGATTTGCAAATGGCAGTGACCCCTAGCTGCAATGCAATCTATTCATCATTTGATTTTACAATACCTTCAACATTTACGGACTTACCAGTTATACTATTACTAGCTTTCCCGCCCGTGACTCCGTACGCGCGGACTACTGTTTATCGCAAAAAAAAGCATCCTATGTTCTTCTAGGATAAAAAACCGATGCAAAAGTAGGTACCAATACTCTTGATGTTTTTGACATACTTGTTATTTCGTTTCCATGGCAACCGTTTCTTACAGCGAGTAATCAACATTTTCCTAGTTTTCCCGTGGAAACTTACAATTTTCCGGAGTAAAAAGTATGCTATGTTTTATTCCATAACCATAGGGTATAAAGCTATCTCCATTCCAAATTTCATCAACATCCGTCCAGCCGTTATCGCGTGAAAGCTCCCCAAACAAACAGACAACTTCTCACTTTTATATATTGGTATGGATTTATTCTATGGTTATACTTCAGAATCTTTGAGTATACTCAAAGTTCAGAAAAGTCGAGCAACTAAAGAAAGTAATGTTATATTGATCTCCAGTATCCCCATCTTTAGAAAGCAAAAGTACAAATTTCGCAAGTAATAAAGCCCGTTCCTTTCGACACAGCACCAGAGTTGATTGTAGACGCCCACACACATCCTGGCACAGATGCGATCTCCATTGATTCATTAGCCAGCTGATTCATATTGTTGAAGAAATGCTACGACGCGGGTAAATGAACTGGACCACTAGGTGAAAATAGAAAACAAGACAACAAGGAATTATACAACTTCGGTGTTGAGAAACAATTACAGACACTTAATGAAATTAAAACAATTGAAATTGTAAAAAAACATCAACACAGACTCAGAAAAGTAAATAGAAAAACAACTAAATGAATGTCAAATTGATAGTTTGTAAATGCGTGGGAAAATCCCTTATCTGCTTTGTTTGAATTGGTAACGCTAAAATGCAATTGAACTTTTGACTTATTGTGATACTCAACACTAATATTATAAAGAGGAAAGATTTGATTTTATGTATGTTAGTTTATAATGGATAATAACATGGGCAGTATTTAATTTTTCAATAAATTAGAGATCCCTATGAAAATTGCAATAATGTAACCCAAGTTATCAAAAATAAAGAACGGAATGACGTTGCCATGGAAACGAAATAATAGCAAGTCTGATAGGTACGTGAGTAATAATGCAGTTGTCTATGGCATCTATGGTCAAAAACCACTACTGCTAATGATTTTGTATTATGCTTACTGCCGTTTTTTAGAAGTTATTAGTTACGGGTAGGTGTTTAAAATATATTAAGGCGAATGTTTGTATGTATTGTATGTGTGAATGTGTGTTCCTTACTCCTTCACGCTCAAAAGGTCCTCGTTGGACCTATTTTGATTAAATTTGGTCTGGAGATTGTTTATATCCTGGAATAACACATAGGATACTTTTCATCACCATCATCTCTCACGCGGGTAAAACCGCGGGACGCAGCTTGTCTATCATTAAGTTGATACTTACTCATTTATATAGTTTAGTTTATTACCTAAAACATTTGTAAATTAAAACATAAAAGTAATTTGACAATGCTTAAAATTAAAATATTTTAACTTTTTAGTGATATCGAACATATTTGATAAAGTACATACCTACTCGTAGGTACCTACTAACTTAGTTTAATACCTAAACATGTTCGTTATCTCAAAACGGTGTTATAAAAAACTGTAATTGTATAATTGTAATTGCGAATAACATTACTGATAAAATAATAAACAAAACAAAGATCTACGCTTCATTTTTTGTGCAATAATTCATTTTATATAATGAATCATGTATTCATGATAGCTGGTTGTGTGTGTGTGTGAACTTGTGACATTATACTATGTATACACTTTTAGGGGAATTAAAATAATATAAAAGATTAAAACAATATGCACTCCTAATAATCATCAACATCTTTCAGTCCTGGACACTCATAAGAAAGATAGGGGAAATTGCCCTAACCTTGGCACTCCCGAATAATAACAATAAATTTATTGTATACTAGCTGTGCCCGTTGTGTACAATATACTACATTTCTTCAAAATTTGTTCAGCCGTCAAAAAGTTTTTTGTCGATTGATCGGCTTCTACTCATTAAATTGAGATACCAAGTATCCCAGTTTTTGGTGTTCTTGTTCCGTAGCTTATTTTAAGTAGGTACCCTAAACCATTTTTTGTTTTAATTATCATTGTTCAGACTATTTCGTTCCAATTGCTAGCTGTACCCGCGGCTCCGCAGGCGTGATCATTTCTCTACGCTAAATGTACTCTATGTACTATTCCAAGACATAAAATACCAATATACCACAACATTTGATCAAAATTCCGGATTGAGATATCAAGTACACCAGTTTTTAAGTCAAAGCTATCCTAAGCTATCAAACCGCATCGCAATCGGTTCAGTAGTTTTAACGTGATGCGCGAACAAACATACAGACAGACAAACATACAGACACGAATTTTTAAAATGTTGTATTCTTGTTCAGTAGCTTATTTGATGTACCCTAGACCATTTATTTTTTAATTATTTTCTTTGTACAGATTATTTCGTTCCAATTATTTTATTGTAAGTAAAGTACCCCAGTTACCCCAGTTTATTGTGTATAGAAATAGAAAACTGTGTACAAATATAAATTTGTTTCAACAGTTTGTCCGTTCCGGACGTATAATATTTTAATTTAAGCAAAGAATAACTGCTAACTAGGTATTATACTTCTACGTTAATATCTGAATAATGGCTTTGTAGAAAATTAAGACTTTGAAGCCAAATTTAGTAAAGTGTTGATAATCATATCTACTGCACCGCTTTATTTCTTTAAATCTACTAAATATGGCTTCAAAGTATTAGTACTCGGTGATATATGACATGCCAATATTTGGGTGTGGATGCCAGCGAAACGAATATTTACCCTCGTCTATCCCAATCGGTTATGCGGGAAATGTGACCAGCCCACTGCCACCTTAGCTTTCTTATCCTTAGAGCTATGTCGGGATTATAGTCGGATCTAATTTCACATTATTTCACATCATCATTTAGTCACACCCATAAATATATTTTAATGGTAGTCCATCATACATTTACCACTGGGATTTACCTAGTATCATACAAACAAATGTTACTAATAATTATAACACAGACTACGTATTTATAAGCCGTTGCCCCGAATCACCTTCCTGTTAGCCTTAATGATGGTTGTTGCTCTTAATGTGGATATCAAGTTTCATGGCGGGCAAAGGTCTCATCGTTTGACGACTTAATTAACACTTGCTAGTACTTGGATTGGAAAATGCTTTCAACGACACATATATACGTTGTATACACATGTATACAACGTATATACATACAAGGTGAAAAAAACGCGAAATCGTAGCCAATATCGTACAATAGTATCTTTAAGAGTGGCCAACCCGTCATACTTTTCATACAAACGCCCTAACGTGATTATGGCGTTGTAACACATCTTTCTTTGAAATTTTTGATCTAATACAAAAAAAATGGAAATCTGCTTTTTCGCAAGAATTTTACCTGAACTTTGGCCATTCATAATGTACTCGTAAATTTTAAAAGTAAATAAATCATCTGCGTAGAGACCTCGCACATGTAATGGAGATTCTAAATGAAAAACATTTATTTCATAAACTTATAAGGATTACTCAAAAACACGTATTTCCTGGAACAAGTTTTATGAAATTTCCGTTCACAATTTTTCGTTAAATGTTGTTATAATGGTTATAATACGGAAGTTACTGAATACTAACCGAGCGTTCAGGCGCTATCTCTCTCTTTTCGCTTTGCCTCTTTTTCAAACACTGCGTTTTTCCAAACAACAAGTTTTTCGACCATGCTCGCGGTCACGATAGACGGACCGGGAAGGACCCTCTTAAGTATCGCGTTTCTGTGTTATTGGAGATCAAAAATAGCGTATGTTGTCATATTATCTTTTAGCTCAAAAACGTGCCCCTTTATGATACAAATATATGTTTTTTTTCTTTCTGTTGAAGTCTTCTATAGATTAGTTTGTATTTTGTTAGGCGAAGAACCTACCTCCACATTACGAAATACAAAAGAACCATACGCTATCTAGCTTTGTTTACGTAAATATCTTATATACGTCTCATTCGTCGCAAGATCGCGAGAATACACGTAAGATAAATCGCAGAAACACGTGAGTCATTTCATTCATAACAATCACAACTTGTCATCGCAAGTTGTATCTTAGCGCCACTTGTTTGCTTATCATAGGTGATAATTTGATAGTCATCTTCTTTGTTCCATTGCTTTTGGGGGGGGCAAGTGGTGCAACTAGTGCAAGCCTGGGGAATCCACGATTGGAGTTCCTGTCTGTTGTTGAATGTTGTATGAGGTAGTGCTGGCCTTTGCTGTAAGCTAGAAGAGAACAATAAAAAAATGTGCTAGGCCTCAAGCGCAAGCGTCCGCCTGTGGAAGTACCACACCTTTGTCAGATATTCAACTGCCAAGCAGTAGTGTGCAAACATTCATGGATTTTGGTATGAAGGGCAATGTTTCCAGCAAAATTACTGGGCAGTTGAAAAACCAACGTCTCAGGATGACAAGCGCAGTGCAGTGACGCGCAAAATTTTGTAGTCTAAAGTTCTGGGGGGCACACAACTGATACGGGCTGGCGTCACGCTTACCATCTGGCGAGTGACCTGCTCGTCTTGTCACTCAAACTAATGATTTAACAAAAACTGCTGTAATATCGTATTTGTATGGCGGCTAGATGTCAGATACCAAGATATTAAGATGAGGCAGTCTCATCATTTTTAACCCCCGAATTCGAAAAGATTGGCGTGTTATAATTGTAAGGTGTGTATGTGTCCGTGTGTGTATTTCCGTGGCATCGTAGTTTCCAAACGAATAGATCGATTTTGATTATTTTTTTCTATTTGAAATTAAGCTTATGTAATCGAGATGGTTATAAGCTATAATGGGGAGGGGACAGGATCGTAGCTCCCAAACGAATGGACTGATTTTGATGCAGTTTTATATATTTGAAATCTGATGTGATCGAGATGGTTCTTAGCTATAATGGGGGACGGGCGATCGGGGGTTATATTAATATATGCTTGTTGTTTAAAATATATTAAGTTTAAAGAAATCCATATTCTTAAATGCTCAATCACGTTCGCCTTAGAGCACCTGCCAGAGCTGCCACTCAACTCGATTTCACGTTCACGAACGGTAATCATGCGCCTGCGCATAGCACTATTATTTATTCTGTGCCTGCTTGCATGCGCGGTACACGACATACTCATAATGGATTCGGTATGCAAAATGGGCGCGAGGACTCGTGGCACGATTCCTTTGCCTCGTGCGATGACGAAGAAAAACAATAAATGGAGAAAGGGAAGGGCCTCGACTTGCGCTTAACTTTTTTTTATATTGACTATCGTTTATTATTCACCTAATGTTAAGGCGCTGTACGCTCTCACATTTTTGTTTTACTCGTTCAGGTGCATATTGAGCGGGACAGGTGATGCAGCTCGGCCGGGAGCAGATTTTAGATAAATTGAATGATTTTGAATTTTACAGGATGTATCGAAAAATCGCTAGGTGAGGATCTAGATCAACTTAAAAACTATCTTACAAAGCAAATTGCGGGTTGATTGATAGTCATAATATGTTTTAAGATATTTCGACCGAAAGACCGAATATTTTTTTTTTTAATTTCTTTTGACGTTTTTATATGTACATGTAGTGTTTAGTTTTTATGAAGTAATTTTGAAAATAATAACCAAAGGAAATGTAACCTAGATTTAATAATTTATGTAATACGAGTATATGTAATTATGCACACCTAACGGTTGAAATGTGGCGATCTATATAATTTAAGTAACATCTCATGTACCCATATTTATGCAAATAAAAGTATTTTGAAGTTCAAAAACGAAAACCACGGTCGGGTAAAAAATTGCGACAATCTATGACAATCTTGCGATGAAGACGAATCGATTGATACCTCGCTTGTCAAAATCGGACCAAGTTTTTAGTTTGAACACATAACCCTTCCTTTGCCTTGGCGTAGTGGGGTAAAAAATAGCCTACAACATTCTATACCTGAAGACGACTCGATTGACAGCTCGCTTGTCAACACCGAACCAATAGGGGCAAAGCTATGGTGGAACATCCACATACCTACATACATAGATACAAACATACATAGACTGTTAAACACACTCCCTTCCCTTGCTTTGCTGTAGTCGGGTAAAAAGAGTAAAATAAAAAAAAATTAAAGATTAAATATACTCGTAGTGTAATCATGTTATCCCTATGTGAAAATCTAGATAAAAGAAGTCTAGTCTAGTCTTCTCGTGACCACGATCAATGCAACTTGATCGAAACGTCGAGGTAAATAAATATTAAGTTTTCAGCGCGATTAAGTCCCGTTTAAATATTTAACTAGATAAAAGAATACAAAGAACACATAAAACTCTTAGCGTTGTGACTTTATTAGAAGTATTACATGTTTCATTCCAAAAATAGGGAATTTACTACTCACAGCGCCTTAAGTGACAACGTGATTAAAGTGACAACGTGATTAAAGTGACAACGTGATTAAAGTGACAACGTGATTAAAGACGATAAAAGCGCTAAGTCTACAATGGATCTAGCTGCCAAGGCCCGAATCGGCCCGATGCACCCTGATAGGGATTTGGCGTCAGTGGCCCAATTACAGAACTTGGATACAATCGTATTATCACTTTTTTCATAGCAATTTCGACTCTATCGCAAGGCATTAGTGGTTGCGATACTGAGAATTCGATTGAAGCAAAGTTATGTAATCGGGCTGCAGGCGTTCTACAGTAATTAAGGGTCTACCTGTCTGAACCATAGGCTGCGTAGCGAAAAAATCCTAAGCGTATGGTCTGACCACTGTAAAGTGCCCTTCCGTCATGGCACTTGAATTAGGCACGAATAGATAAATATTAAACTTTCACAAAGGACCACAGCAAGCTTTTTAAAAACACCTGTTGCATTACTCATTGTGATTGCATGCAATAATTGGATGTGTACACTCTTCCGACGTCAATGCAATTGTAATTATGTCTGCGCAATATGTTTGTGCGCAGTTATTGTTTTATATCAGTTTTGACACTTTTAAACTATTCCCTGGATTCATGGTGCAATTTTTTATTAAAACACCCGCGTCTCGAAAATATTCATGTCATAATCAGAATCCAACGTGAGAAGTGCCAATGGCCTCCGTTCTTCGAATGTCTCGGTCACGTCGATTGATTTGCAAAACAAATAAATTGTCTTCACGGTCTCTCACCTTAACAATGTTTTTCTTCAAACGGTAAATACAATCGGTGTGACCCGGTTGTAAAATCACACGGCCTCAGGACTTCAGTCATCAGTCGGTGCTCGACTTGTTTGCAAATAAATGAAATTAAATTCTGGAATTGTGCCACATTATAGATTAAAGATATTTCTTTTCGTAGCCTTAATATAAATAATGATCAAAACATTTATGATATAGTTGACTTAACTACGAAGGATGACGAGTTTAGTTATGAATAATTGATTAAGCGAATTCCACTAACATAATTTACATAATTGATTTTAACTATTTATATTTCAAATAAGCTAGCGACAACAACTGACCTATTGAATGAGACAACATTTATTTAAATATTTAAACGGGACTTAATCGCGCTGAAAACTTAATAAAAATCTTAATAAATTTAATGAATTTATTTACCTCGACGTTTCGATCAAGTTGCATTGATCGTGGTCACGAGAAGACTGAAGTAGCGGATGTCAGCGTTGAGAAGGGCGAGCGTTGTCTCCAACTACCCGCATTTGGTTTTGTAAAAATTCAGAATTGTCACGACACACTACACTAACGACATCTGCAGATATCTTCTGACATAAACCGCGACGCGAACACTTGCTTATCACGGGATTCCAGGACGCAGCCAACTTGAAACCATCCTCTCGGTTGAAATTGGGATACTTTTTAATTTCAACCGCTTCATGTACAATCCTGGAGTAGTAGTGACGTTTCGTGGAGAGGATCTTCGGGTCATGAAGTTCAATCCAGTAATTAGGGCCCGATTCGAGCAAATGCTCAGCGATTGCAGATTTAGTTATCTGGCGGTTCTTTACAGCTGCAATGTGTTCTTTGACCCTTTCCGCTATAGTACGCTGCAATCTATCTTATATACGCCAGGAGTTTGAAAAGGAATGACATCTTTCGGTGTTCTAACATGCCTTGCTAACTTGGATAAAGGAGTATGTTTATACTCTTGTTTTAGGTCTTGATAGAAAAGTCCTTTAATAAAGCACCGACTTTATCCGTCACTCCTTTATATAAGGTATGAAAGCCGGCTGTCTATCGACATCAGACCTACTCTTTTTATATCTGCGTCTAGGACGCCAACGTTTTTTCAACGTGTCTTTGTTTCCTATAAACAGAATGAGATAACGAGCCATTAGGTCTCACCGACACTCTGACATCCAGGAAAGCTAACGTTTTCTCCACCTCCAGTTCATAGGTAAACTTGATGTTGCCATGGATCGAGTTTAGATGACCCAAGAATTGTTCCGCTTCTGTTCATTGACTTTCATGATACAGAAAACATCATCCACATAACGCTTCCATATCTTCACCGCAAACGATTGTAGATCTATGGCCTTCTCAAAATGCTCCATCCAAATGTTGGCCAGAACAGGTGCCACTGGACTACCCATAGCGACGCCATCTATCTGGAGGTAATGCTGTCCACGGTACAGAGAGACAACATTATACATTATAATATTATATTATATTTGATTAAGGATATTTGTGAACTATCAAACAGACATCTTCACAAGTGCCTTATAATATCGAAGACATGTGCTTTAACACACTGAGCTATAAAAAAATACTAACAAAACATATAAATAACTCAGCTAGGTATAGCTAGCGGCACATAAGCCTAGCGGTGAACGAAACGTGGCGGGGACCTTGTATGTTAATGAAAAAATAAGCATAATTTTCATTCTCCTAACTTCATATGAACAACTTGTTTTTTGCTTCCATTAGTAGTGCTATATTTGAAGTAAAATAACCATTTGTAACTCCGGCTTTGACCAAATTCCCTTCTAAGACAGAATATGCTATGGCAACCAACTAACATCCGTTGCGGATACCACCAATTAACATGTCCGAGAAGAGATATTCACACGATAATATCTTTACATAGCTGTACTCCATTTGAAGGATATCTTGGGAAAATGTTGTCTTACAGTTCTTATTCTAGACCAGTTAAAACGTACCCTATAGAAGAAGTTAATATAATGATACGCATCATACCTTTTGCAGATGACTTTTGCAGGACGAGACGGTCTGGTTATATTTTCTAGCAGCTCTAGTATTAAACTTTAAAATAGTTTACAAACCTGCCTAGATCGGAGTCTCCAATTCTGACTCACACGAACAGATGTGCAGTTGTGCTCTCATTCGGAACTTTAATTTTATTTCGCTGTCTTGTCCTTCGCTCTATATGTCAAATAGTGCCGGATGCAACACCCTAGAGTTTCATTCGTCTCGGCATTGAACTACTTACTTGGTTCCTTTGTCATGGAGAACTGTGAACTTTCAGTATATGTAAATTGTAACCAATTCTCAAGTTTGAACTTAGCTTACGAGATACGAATAATCCATGACGGAATTTTAAGTAGCCGTCTGTCTAGGTATTTCAACACCATGTTAACATGTTCTTCTCGTTTGCTGCAATTACTATCGGTAAGAGTGCAGTCTCAGATTTTGACCTATTTTGTTACATATTGCATTGAAATAAAGTTCAAAATACAGATACCATGCTAAAGCAACCACCTTGCACAAGCATTCCCATTAGTTAAATTTGAATCTTCATGTACAGTAACTACTGGCTGTAATTTTCGCAATATCAGAGAAAGTTACCAGATATAACTGAACAACCTTGGAACAGTTATAGTTCAATCAGTTATTCAGTATACTTTTACTTGTAAAATCGATGAATTTTAGTTGTTTGCAACTGTTGCTGATAAATTATTTCGGTAATTGAATAGGGTTTTAAAAATGAAATGAAAGAACAAACATATAAAAATGCAAAGACTGGTAAAAATTCAGAGCACATCAGTGTTCATGTCTAAAAACTGACACACAAATGTTATATTATCGTAAAGTATAATAAAAAATAGTACAAGGATAAAATTATAGACTTCAAAATCAAGGACACATTGTGTCGCCGTCAAAATCCGTTCGAAAACCTTATTAGGAGCAACAAAGCCGTTTGATCCAGAGCTACATTTCTCACAATGGGAGGAAGTTCACAGACAGTGCGTCATCGTGCTCGAAAAAAGCAACAGAACTGAACAAACACACATTTGATATTTTATTTTTTACCTCGTTTGGAACGGATCTCTTATTAAAAAAATAAACACGTCCGCTTGTCTGAGTTGAATTCTGAACAAACTCCGTTTACCTGAGGTATGCTGGAGCCTAGAATCCGAATGCACTAGATTTTGCTAACGGTTTTAGACTGATGTTTAGGCCTGATTAGATTTTTTTAACATTTACTTACTGGTTTATTGTTACTAGTTTGAATGAGTAAGAGTTGTCAACAAGCTGCCTAGCTGGCTAAATTTGAGCAATAACAAATGTTACAGTTCAATTTTCATATATTATATTGGAACACAGATGGAGTCCAAAAAACGGTCTAAATTACTTTTCATGGCTTCAAAGAATCACAAACAATGATAAAATTATTATTCATATCTTCTTTATTCTTCGAAATCCATGGCAACATTCATGAACACGAAAGAAACGTTAGTGACCTCATGACAATATAAAAAAGAAATTTGCTAGCACCAAATCCTTAAATTATACTCCGTTGGGTCTAAATTTACTTGTCGGATCCACGTCTGGATGGTTCAGGTTGGCTGGTTGTCAAAAGTCCAGGACAATGGGCGTTTCGCGGCACAACTGCATACGAGGGGTCATGGATCGGTGCATCTAATTATTATGTTAAGTAACCGTGGCATAATGAGTTTGAGCTATGACTGTACCCTGTGGAACCCCATGTCGGTGTGACGGCCAACGACCGTAGATATCTTGTTTTATTTTTGATACAATGCTCATAATCTGTTCTGAATAAGAACAGTACGTTGTTTTTCATGCTTTCCGTCTAATCTTACAAAACTAAGTGCAGTTAAGTCATTTAAACGCCTTCGTAAGTTCGGGTCTTAAGAACTTAGTTCAACTCTCTTGTTGTTGAAAATACTCCGAGATTATTTCATTTAGGTTATTTACATTCAGCTGTCTTCAATACAATTATATCTGTTTGATATTTTGCATGTATTAATAGACTTTGTTAAAGATGCATTTGAATGTAAACAATAACCCAATGGATTTGAATGCAAACAAAACCCCGCTTTTTGTAGTGTTTTATATCCTCCTCTGTTTAGTGTTCATATGTAAATAAATTACTGAATTCACAATACATTGCCTTTAATTCTGATTTTCCTATTGTTCCATTGTCAAAATGTAAATAATATAATTGTACTTACCACAATGAGTCACATAGTTATGATCTGTATCACAAAATTACCTCCGACATGCACAATTTGTTTAATAAGCGTAATGTGTTAAGTAATTTTGGTTAAATAAACGTTAAATTTGCAGCGTTTTGCTTCCTTATTACAGTGCTTACATTTACACACAAATTTCATAATTCATATCTTGTTTCTGTACTGTCTAGTTTGAAATTGAAAGTTAGCACTGTTTCTGTCATTAGCTTCTGTCTGTACTATGTTGTTAGTAAAAGTTGGTTGTCAGAATTAGTTTAATATCCCTGCATTTAGTCTTTAGCGTTAAAACACTCATATCCCCGCACTAGGATTCCTGTGTTGCGGTTGGTAACAGGAATCCTGGTGCGGCGTTGGTTGGTTGGTATCAAATCAACACACCACAAACATTTATCCTCATCACACTTTTTTTTCCCCAGCCCATGATTTGAACCCGGGACACTAAGCTCAGCAAGCATGGTTACTATTAACTGCGCCACAGTGTCGTCATCTTTAAGCTAACTAAGTGCTAAGATAAACAGGATGATATCCATATATCAGCTGTTATCACGAAAGCTTGCGTTGACTTGCCCAGATTTTGTGCTTATGTTATAGCTTTTTGATACTCGTAGTGAAGAACGCTTTACCTACTCTAATATACAGTGTCAATGCAAAGGAAAGAAAAACATAACAAAAATACGACCTCAGATTAAAAATTTTACTTTGTTAGAACAAAAAATAATAAAATAATTACAAACTTTGTCAAGCATAATAACCCAGTGAAATGACCTGGAGGTCTATTCTTCAAGTAAAAATAATCATCTGATTCGGTTCAGAAATCCAGAATTCAGAAATATGAGAGAACTAATCTTAAGAGTTTTGAAGCATTATAAACACAAAACCAAAATACATTTACTAACTAAACTCCACCAAACCAATTTTGATTTAAAAAATGGGATCTAGTAGAGTTTCTACCACTTAAATTAAAAAGAAACGCATAGTTTTAATATTAGTAAAAGTAGAAGTTTAGTATAAAATAAAAAAATAAAAAAAGTATGGCTTGAGAACCTCCTCCTTTTAGTAGTCGATTAAAATAGTATTCACAATGAAGTAGAACATTATGATGGAATCGCTGATGGATGATTAGGGTCTAAACACTTAACTCAAAATAGGGCCTGTAGAATGTTATCATATTCGCATGCTGTCTTGCATTGAATACTGATCTCGCAGCAACACAATTCATTGAATACTGATCTCGCAGCAACACAATTCATTGAATACTGATCTCGCAGCAACACAATTCATTGAATACTGATCTCGCAGCAACACAATTCATTGAATACTGATCTCGCAGCAACACAATTCATTGAATACTGATCTCGCAGCAACACAATTCATTGAATACTGATCTCGCAGCAACACAATTCATTGAATACTGATCTCGCAGCAACACAATTCATTGAATACTGATCTCGCAGCAACACAATTCATTGAATACTGATCTCGCAGCAACACAATTCATTGAATACTGATCTCGCAGCAACACAATTCATTGAATACTGATCTCGCAGCAACACAATTCATTGAATACTGATCTCGCAGCAACACAATTCATTGAATACTGATCTCGCAGCAACACAATTCATTGAATACTGATCTCGCAGCAACACAATTCATTGAATACTGATCTCGCAGCAACACAATTCATTGAATACTGATCTCGCAGCAACACAATTCATTGAATACTGATCTCGCAGCAACACAATTCATTGAATACTGATCTCGCAGCAACACAATTCATTGAATACTGATCTCGCAGCAACACAATTCATTGAATACTGATCTCGCAGCAACACAATTCATTGAATACTGATCTCGCAGCAACACAATTCATTGAATACTGATCTCGCAGCAACACAATTCATTGAATACTGATCTCGCAGCAACACAATTCATTGAATACTGATCTCGCAGCAACACAATTCATTGAATACTGATCTCGCAGCAACACAATTCAGTGCAATACCCGTTTCTAATCATTATTTCGCACAACGGCAACTCCATTATTCATATAACTTCTATTCATTAATTCTGCTGTACCTATCTGTAAATAGCTGTTAAAGTGGGCCACGCCAAACTGGACCGACGCGTGTGGTATTCACACCCTGATGGAATATTTTTGATTAAAACTAAATTTAAATATGTACACCGAAAATTACAGAATATAATTGTGGGTATATATTGAGCATTACTTTACGTCATACATAACGTTTGATATGTATGTACGGTATGCACTCGTATTTGCATATTATACAAATGCATTTAGAATATATTATTGGCGCATAACACTGCCGGAAAAACACGTAACCACTGCCGGACCGTTTGTGATGCGGTTTCTACTGTTGGGTAGCTTAGGTTTTGCCTTAAACCTGGGGTACTTGGTATCTTAATCCGACGATTAGAAGCCGAGCAATGGGTAAAAAACTATGTGACGGCTGAACGTTTTACAGGTACTTTTGGTCCTGGAATAACACACAGGCAAAGCCGCGGGCACAACTAATCTAAAATAATAGAAGTTCTAATCTAAATAAATGTTTACGTCATAATTAGGATAATTTCTGTTCACATATAATATAATTCTTCATCATCCTAAGTGGGAATATAATTCCTACTGCTGGGATTTTTCTTTGAGAGAGAGAAAGAGTGCCATAATTCCCCACAGTTGCCCATTTCAAGTTGGTTTCTTCCGGGTTGTTTCTAAGAAAACCAAAATCATATCCTTTCATCAGCTCGTCGCTTTTCACTATTTGTTTACCAAACTTGTTAATGATAAATCTATTTCCAAGTTTATATACAAAGTGAAAGGATCATTATATCATTACTCCTTCTTTTTACCAGACCACGCAACGCAAAGGCCGGGTAATGTGTTTATCAGTCTATGTGTTCATTTGTGGCACTATATAGACCAAACGCGTGGACCGATTTGGATGATTCTTACTTCAATCGATTTGCCTTAATCTTGCGAGTGCTACTAAAGACATGGCAGTAATCAAAATTCAATATGGCGACGACCAGACGCCATATTGTGAAAAAGAAAAATGAAAGTCGACGAACTATGTTATCATTGAATAGGTATTTGAAAATACCTATTCAATGATAACATCTGTAAGTTTCTTGTACTATTTTTCATTCCGAATGACCTGTTAAGGATCTATAACGATTTAAAGTTCGCAGTCGGGTTTTTTCATTGTGCGTAAATGTTCTCGTCGTATTTCGAATACTTCTCTCCTAATTTAAATGTTTTCATTTATCCTTGAGTTCCAATTATACGCATAATATTGAATTAGCTCTGTTGTTTTTATTTATTTATAGTTATAATAAAGCAATAAGAATGAAAAAGTCTGTACAATGAAGATAATTAAAATATATATTATTATAGTCTTGGGTACCTAAAATAAGCTACTGAACAAGAATATAACATTTTTAAAACTCATGTCTGTCTGTTTGTTCGCGCATCACGTGAAAACTACTAGACTGATTGCGATGCGGTTTAGCACTGTTGGATAGCTTAGGGTTTCACTTAAAAACTGGGGTACTTGGTATCTCAATACGATGATTAGATGCCGAGCAATCGATAAAAAGTATTAAATGTTGGTATATTGGTAGTTTAGGTCCTGGAATAGCACATAGAGTACTTTTAACCTAGAGAAATGAGCACGCGTGCGAAGCCGCGGGTACAGCTAGTCTTGAATATCTCCACGCTCGCTCGTCACTAGATCCGACATTGTTAGGCTATTGTGAAATATTCCACTAACTTGCGATAAACAGAGCCGTGATAATACCGCCATTACTGTTTAAAACAATACCCCTTTATCCTCGAATAAAGAAGCTTGAAAATGTGTTAAATTGGGTAAAAAAAAACATTGTTTAGCGAGATAAAAAAAAAATGACAAGTTTTTGATAAATTTTCCGTTTTGTCGGAAATTATCTAAATTTTCGCAATGCTGCAATTGAGAACCCTATTCCCCTGAACGCGAAAAGAGAGGGGTGTCATAAGTTTAGGGTGCGTGTGTGTGTCTGTCTGTGTGGCATCGTAGCTCCCAAACCAAAGGAACGATTTTGATGCGGTTTTTTTCTGTTTGAAAGCTGATGTGGGGGCTATAAACATTTTTAATTTTGCTTGTTGATATTTTATTAATTAGAATAAATGTTTTTTGTACATCTTCATCACACTGCTTTTATGTTAGTTTTGCTTGTCAGTATTTATTTAGTGTTTTATAGACTTCAATGATGGCTACCAGAAGTGAATTATCCATTTCTTATCAGAATGTACGCGAGTTGCGTACAAAGACAACAGACTTTTATAGAAACATTTCTCAATGCAATTTCGACCTAGTAATAGTCACAGAGTCTTGGTTGCATCCAGGCATCCTAGACAGTGAGCTAACTAATATTTGTTACGATATTTTCCGCTATGATCGAGACCTTGTACTCACAAACGCTACAATGGGAGGAGGCGTGATGATATGTGCTCGGCGTGAGTTGGGTGTCATGGTGCGTACTGAAAAGGCATCCGCACCCACCGAGTTGCTGTGGGTCACTGTGCCATCCAGTTCACTGAATGCTCCTGCAAACTTACATATTGCAGTAACCTATATATCTCCCAATTATAGAACTCTCCCCACGGACATAAGAAATGTTATAGACAGCGTACTATTAATTAAAAAAAACGATTTTAAATTGCCAAAAAATCAAAAGAAATAAATAATTCATTTTTTGAGCTCTGTGTCGGGTAAGTACCTACTTTAGTTGTCGCGGCTATGCAGACAACAAAAATATTTTTTTTCTTTTCAATTTTAGGCTATATGAAGTCGTTTTTATTTCTTACTTTTTAGTTACGATATTAAGATAGGCCTAAGAAAATGAAGTAATTAACTCCTAGACGGCCGATGATTCACGCGCGTGGTCCTACGCATACACGCTTCGGGACATATGTCCCCGCGATATGTTAATCCCGTTCGCTAAGTAGATAACCCTACTAAAAAAGGTAAACAGTCTAGATCTTTTAACTATTCAGTATGATTATCCGATTATGATGAAACTTAAACTATCCCCTAAGTTGAAAGATACCGAAACAATTACAAAAATATTTTTTTTATTCGGACTTCGGATCGTTTCTGAGAAATACGTGGAGAAACATACATAGAAACAATAAAGAAATTCAGTAACATTTGTTTAGATACCCAAGACTAACATTTAAGAATATTACGCATTTTTAATATGACACATCAACTTGAGAACCAAACATATTTTTAATCGGAAAAAAAATTGACTTCTTTAAAGCGGCAGCTTGTCTACGTTTTTCTCAGAAACGATCCGAAGGCCGAATAAAAAATATATTTTTATAGCTTAAAGGGTATTTTTACCCGACTACAGTAAAGCGAGGGAAGGATAATGAGTTTAACAGTCTATGTATGTATGTATCTATGTATGTGGTTATGTGTGGTTGTCCGATTTTGACAAGCGAGGTATCAATCGATTCGTCTTCATCGCAAGAGTGTCATAGGCTATTTACCCGACCGTAGTAGTAGTAGGGTTTTAGTTTTTGTACTTATATCTTGTAATTAACTATAGGTCAATAGATTTATCAACACGTAACGTAAAGGATTTAAGCAAAGCTAAATATTATACAAAATTCTGAAGCGTGTCCAGTAGCCCGATTCCATAACTTGGCTTCAATCGAATTCTCAGTTTCGCAACCACTAATGCCTTGCGATAGAGTCGAATTTGCTATGAAAAAAGTGATAATCCGATTGTAACCAAGTTATGTAATTGGGCCACAGGTGGCATGTGATTGTTTTTCATTTGTAAAGTTGTCATTTTACAAATGAAAAACAATCACATTGGTGTAAACAAGACACACGAACAAAGTTCGAAAATATGCATTTTTAGTATTCATCAAAATATCATCAGCTACTGCGAAATGATGATATCACCTCTCGACGCTTAAGCGAAACTATTGTCATATCAACCAACAGTCATCGTCAGTTACCTGTGCTGTGATGTGATCAATGATCTATATCGTCAACATCAATTAAATCTATACTGCTTCTAGTAACAAGAATCACCTCAAGTAGTATACAGTTACAGACAGCATCGTCTCGTCATCAATTCATTGATAGTCCGTCATTACGGCTATCTACGATAACTCCCGTAATAGCTCACATATTGTTTCACTAGTTTTTTCACGTCCAACTTTATGCTGCATATTCTCGCCATATGGCAGTATTGTTTAATATTCGGCTTAGTCGTAAAAATAGCGTACGGTCGTTGATCTAAGACTACTCTCAGCATTAGTAATAGACTTAGCTGTAGTACGGCGCCGAGAACTAAGCTGCTTTTCTTTATTTCCACTGCCCAGTTCAGTAGTACCAATATTTTTCTCCGTACCTAATTTAAGCTGTAACGTAATTGTAATTGTGTTGGTCCTACCTAAAAATGTGCCGGTCAAAATCGCTAAAGCTGACACTAAAGGACATTAGGTTAACAACCTGCCTTATTTATTTCTAGAATTATGTTTATGGCTCTGTGTCACGCTTTGAACACTAGCTGTTATGCGACACGAGTCACGATCGCGAGCAACACTATTCAACTGCTCGTAAAATCGAAAGTCAGTAAACGCTTCAGAAACTGTAAGTTCCCCCTATAACTTAGATCTAAGATCTAAGTTTACAACTAGCAATACACACTTTAACCATATAATAACTAATAATGCCCTGAATCTCACGTTGATATTTACGTTTAAATCATTCAATCAACATTGTGTTACTTCTCTACAAACACCTTAAATGGAAACTCGTATAAAGCAAGAATAAAGACATTTAGTACTTTATCAGCGAGCGAGCTATATTTAGGGCTTCCTCAAGGGACCGTTACTTGCACCACTTCCTTTCCTTTGTTACACATTGACAACTCCTTTCTATTCTCGATGATTTGTTGTCCCGTATGGACGATATATTGTAGGCTTCTTGTGAGCAGTTTCACAATTTCATAAACCATTTACACATACAGGCTGTCCCAGGAAATAGCGATAAGTGGAAGTATCAACGTAGAATACCCCAGTAGCTCTCGAATAACCCACATGTATTTCCCACGATTTTTGATATTTTTGGAGTGCTATTTTTTTAACCTATATTTTTTTTGCTCAAACGTAGTAATTTTGACCAAACTAACACTAGTATTCTGTAGATGTTCTGTATGTTATAGTGAACTTTTTACAAGACACCAAAATCATATTATAATTATCAAAAATAAACAGGATTGGCAAAATAATGTTTTTTAAATTATAATCAAATAATGTTATTGTGTTTTTTTTACTTGTAATTTTTTATCAATTCGAAAATAATTATATTTTAAACAACACTTACATTACGTGCTATCGAAAGACCGTCGGAATCTTGCAAGAAATAAATGCATTTCGTCTAATTAAAGTCTACGTTTTAACGAGCTCCTTCATACCATTAAAATATGTAACATGCTCCGTGTCCGTGACAGGTTTTGAACCGGATGGGAAAATATTTCTGTAATGTTTGACTTGGCCTCTCGTCCTAGGTTCCAACGTGATTTGTGTAATATGTTTAGTCTAGGCGAATTATATGATACATATCCTTTTAATCGAATATGTCACGTACACTAGAAAAACAAGAGAAAGTTTGTCCTCCATCCTGAACCTACTTCAGTTTATCCCATGGTTATTGGATGGCGCCTGCAACGGTGTTGAAATCTCAGAGTACGGAAACGCAATTATGTTTTATTTAACTTTCAGTGTATCTATTGTATGTATTTTTAGGTCAAATCTTGCAAGCTGAATTAGAACCACTTCCTCTTATCCTACGGAGTTAAATATTTATCCGCAATTGGATAAAACCTTTTTAAATGTGCTTTTGAATGTGTGTTGCTCTAGTTTCCTTCGATCTGATAAGTTGCTAATAACTATTACCTTTGATCCTGGTCTAAGTATAATCATCACTCACCAATCACTTACACTTGAAATTTTAATAACTTTCTAATCTGCAACCTTCATCCGATACCTTCCCTTGATCCTTACTTATTACTATTACACGTATTAACCTACTTTTCAAGTCAATTAATTTTGTAAGAAGTAAACAGGAATTCATTTGACTGTAAAATCTCATCTGCATATAAAAATGTATATTTAAATCCGTATGTTGTCTATAACCACATACGGATTGTTTTGTTTCTATTGAAGAGATTCTTCGACAAAGCGTGATGATAAAGAACAGCTGAGTCAAATTAATTGAATATCTAAATCGAACGTTTTTCAAAAGTATGATTTTATAATAAGTGTCAATTATCTCTTATTTACGCTTTTTGTGCAAGTTCGTTCACTGAGTCTTGCGATTTCTCACTTTTTATGGCAAGTGTGT
The DNA here is from genome assembly GCA_946251855.1 of Alsophila aescularia. Taxonomy (NCBI): domain Eukaryota; kingdom Metazoa; phylum Arthropoda; class Insecta; order Lepidoptera; family Geometridae; genus Alsophila; species Alsophila aescularia. The sequence continues at coordinate 7,410,765 of OX276383.1, read as the reverse complement.
TCCGTGCATAATGTTTACATTGTAAATAGCATTTAAACTGTGGTTTTCTTTTCATCAGATTTTCGAGCAAACAAACAACTTTAAACGGAGTTGGTTGTTTGGCCGAAGGTTTAGCTAAATCTAGATGTAACAAAGTGTTTTTCTCATTATTTGTAATGAATCATTTGTTAGCAAGTCAATGTATTTCCTCTTGCCTTATTTATGTTACTGAAATATACATTGACGTCTTATTTCTACGTCTTTGTTTAGTTTGTGAACTGCAGGTGTATCTTCTGAAGTTCGTTGCTGCATGTACGTCTGTTTCTGTATCACAGTTTTAGAATAAATGTGACTGTAATTTTAATATAGTTATGCTCGTGTGTGACAGTAATGTCAATGCTAGACGAGATTATTAAAACTGATTATTTTTCTTTTTATCATTGGGAAATGTATTTAACAACCGTAAACTGTCCTTTCATCGGCCAATATTCTCAACAATGGACATAACCTCTGCACTTAAGAACTAAGCAATCATTAAAACCTCCTTCCGCATACCCTTATTAGTTAGTATCTTGGCAATTGACAGATTAATAAGTATTTCCTGCTTGCCAGGTGATTATGATCATCATGCCTTATCTTATTTGATATCCTGTTCCTTGACACAGTAAGTTGTATTGAACATGCGTGTCGACGCCTTTTCGGCGCATTTATCCAATTATCTCCCGGTCTTATTGTATTGATAATTTGATAACGGTTTCGTGTGGGTTCCCTCTCGTTATCCAATTCAATTGGTGGTTTATTGGTCAATAGGCTACGTGTTTCATTTGACTTTGAACTCTTTGATTAGGTTTTTACTACTGTCCTGTGTTAAGTTTAATGGATATGAGATATTAATGTATAATTCGTGGAACAACTATGGACACCATTCCTTCGGCTTCGTCTCTTACCAGAAGTGACTACGACACAATTTCATTCCAGATCGCAGATGTAGGATTAAATTCCAGATGGATATCTTTTACGAGTTTACTTTTTATAAATGCCAGCTCTCGATGAGGATGGCTCGTGCAGAAGCGAAACAAGTGACTTATGGGTGATAGATGTATTCGGTGGAAAAGAATTAAGATAAGAAAAATAATGTAGGGGAAGGAAATACGAAAGCTGTTCGGCTATATCAATTTATTTTACGTCAGTTTAATTAGTATGTTTGTGTAGTTTATTTGTCGGAATTGAACAATGTTTTTTTACATGTAAACTTACATACACTATTTCTCTCTCTCTTTTATAATGTTAGTGGAATTAGAATGAAGGATTTACCGGTCAAAATAAACGAATGCTTAAGTTATTTTTTGCTCTGTTTCAGAAAGTCCCGCAACAGACTTCAATAAGCATAGAATAATACAACCCGTTGTCCATCATGGAAGAACGAGAAGAGAAATATCCACGACGAGAGACACTGTAAGTAAACATATTTAAATTCATAATTCTGAAAGTCATGAAACTTTAAAACAGAAGGAAAATATCAATATAATAAAGAAAATAAAAAATGAATACTTAAAATAAGCTACTAAATAAGAATATAACGTTTTTTTAATTGGTGTCTGTCTATTCGCGCATCCCGTAAAAACTACTGTACTGATTGTGATGCGGTTTTCACTGTTGCATAACTTTGACTTTGACTTAACAACTGGTGTATTTGGGGTCACAATCCGAAGAGAATAGAAGCCGAGCAATTCATAAAAAACTATTTAAAGTCTGAACGAATATAAAAAAAATGTATATTGGTATAATTTTTGGTTTTGGAATAACACATAGGATCCTTATATTCCAGAAAAAATACCACGCGGGCAAAGCCGCGCCCACAGCTAGTACATAATATAATTTCGACATTTGGAACGGAAGTACGAATGCGACTGACCTCCCTGGTAGTGACGACCGCTTATTGCCAACATGCCACCGTAATTTACACAATTATACTGTTTATTTTCCGACTTGGGCAATCTGAACCTGCATGGTAATGTTGAGCTTCCTTCCGATGGCTATCTTAAGCATCAGCTCATCCTTAAAGGCTTAGACGGTGTGGTAATAAGGCCTTACCAATTATGGACTAACGTGCATAGACAAGGAGCCTAAAGGTACGAATATGAAGCCTTCTGTGACCTTCAAAATTGCACTGGAGTAACAGAGCCTTATTCTGTTGTCTCTGATTCTTCACCGGATCAACGCATGGTGGGCGATGCACCATACGTCTGTAACAAAATTACTAACTAATTATAACAATTAATCCAAGGAGCAAAACGGGCCGATGCAAAATGGCTTAATTCCATACACCAATATATAAAAGTGAAACATTGTCTGTTTGTTTTTTTGGGGAGCTTTCACGCGTTAACGGCTGGACGGATTTTTATGAAATTTGGAATGGAAATAGCTTATACCCTAGAATAAAACATAGAATACCTTTTATCCTGGAAAATTGGGAGAATCCGCGAGAAAACTGAAAAATGTTTTGATTACTCGCTGTAAGGAACGTTTGCCATGGAAACTAATAAGTCTGACAAAAAACTTCAAGAACATTGGTGCTATACCTAATTTTGCATTTGTTTTTAATATCGTAGAAGAACATAGGATGCTTTTTTTCGCGATAAACAGTAGTCCGCGTGGACGAAGTCTCATCCGTCTTTCTTTTCCTGTCATATCACAAAGGTTATAAAAGTGGCAAGTTGGACTGTATTTTCTGTTTTATATTATCTTTAAATTTTATTAAGAAGACCAGGTCTCGGCTCGCTTAGCCTTATTTACTGAGACTTGTCAGTTTATAACGATTTGATGCTATATGAATCTAAACCCTGGTCGTCTTGTCTCTAGAGATATCACAGGCCATAGGGTACATTATAATATTATTGAGAGAGACGCAGATGCTAATTCATCCAACTTCTGTTTCCAGAACGGTGCACATCATTCAGAGGTGACGGTAACCGTTCCAGTCGACGGCGAGGAGTTCCTGCTCGACCTTCGGCTGAACGAGGACCTGGTGACGGAAGGCCACACGCTGCAGTACCAGCAAGGGGGGAACACTGTGATGCATAAACCTAAGAAAGAGGTGAGGATATCTTCTTCCAACCTCTATGTTGATCTGAAAGTTAATAAGTTCACATCGATTAACGGGAGAGGAAGTTCTAACGTGAAGCTGAACAAAGGAGTCATGGAGTAACCATCAACTGCAAGAATCAATCACAGCAACTGAAGTGGACGAACTTTAATCATTGAACTGCAAAATACGTAACATCATGCGTATGACTTCAAGGTTTAAAAAAGAACTACACAGCCCAAAAAACGAGAGAAGCTTAGCGAATGGCGGTTGCGTATTCATGTATGAATGGATATTTTGTGGTGTTTTGTGGTTGATACACAATTACATCACAAAAAACGAGAGAAGCTTAGCGAATGGCGGTTGCGTATTCATGTATGAATGGATATTTTGTGGTGTTTTGTGGTTGATACACAATTACATCACAAAAAACGAGAGAAGCTTAGCGAATGGCGGTTGCGTATTCATGTATGAATGGATATTTTGTGGTGTTTTGTGGTTGATACACAATTACATCACAAAAAACGAGAGAAGCTTAGCGAATGGCGGTTGCATATTCATGTATGAATGGATATTTTGTGGTGTTTTGTGGTTGATACACAATTACATCACAAAAAACGAGAGAAGCTTAGCGAATGGCGGTTGCATATTCATGTATGAATGGATATTTTGTGGTGTTTTGTGGTTGATACACAATTACATCACAAAAAACGAGAGAAGCTTAGCGAATGGCGGTTGCATATTCATATATGAATGGATATTTTGTGGTGTTTTGGGGTTGATACACAATTACATCACAAAAAACGAGAGAAGCTTAGCGAATGGCGGTTGCATATTCATGTATGAATGGATATTTTGTGGTGTTTTGTGGTTGATACACAATTACATCACAAAAAACGTAAGAACTTGACTGATTTAACACACTAATAAGGTCGAAATTTTGCTGCGATGGGGCGGCCGATCGTCATATCATAGTGTAAGTGTGAGGCTTGTGCGTACGAGCGGATCGGCATATGTTGGGTGCTTCACTTTCGATTTGGCGGTGTGGAATCTATCTTTTTTTAAACATTCTTGATAAAAGCAATGAATTTTCTAACACTCTAATGAAATCCTCTTCTAGCGTGCTTTACGTTTTGCTATTTTGGATAAATAATTTTATAAAGAAACTTGGAAATATCCTTAAAATTACCTCATTTTGTATAAAATATATAAATGTTACAAAGTGTTATGTTTAACTACCTTTTTAAAGAAATGCGAAACATACAGTCATATAATGTTTTCTTCTGAAGAAAAAATAAATATCTGGTCAGTTTTGAAGGAAGGAAAAAGTAAATACGTTTCCCCGATTTTCCAGCCCGCATTTCCTCTTAATGTCTATTTGGGGAAACTCGTAAATATCTTACACACTTACGTATATATATGATTTTACTAATTTACTTTTCTATCTGTTCAAAACACGCCCCAAATACACAAATAATGTATAAGTAGGTATGTGTATTTGGGGTGTGTTTTATTTTATAGACATTCATCACAATTTTTTATCAATACCTTTATTATTCGCCCGCGTGGATTATGATGATGGATGATGATGATGAAAAGTAGCCTATGTGTTAATCCAGGATATAAGCTATCCTGGTACCAAATTTCATCCAAATCCGTTCAGCCGTTTGAGCGTGAAGGAGTAACAAACATACATACACACACTTCTAAAGATAGATGGCGCTGATCGATTTTTATGGATTTTATGACGTTTTTGTATGGTCTGTCAGTTCTAATGTATGGAGTTCTGCATCGCGCATACGAAGTTTTCCGCTCGATAAGAGAGTATTCATTTCAAAGCCCCGATTGGCCTGTTTACGACAGTGACCACACTTCTCTGATTTATAATATTATTGTGATTGCAGGAATTAGACTTGTGCCATTATTCCGGAAGCGTGAGAGGGAAACCACAATCCTGGGTGGCGGTGTCCACCTGCCAAGGCGTCAGGGGCGTCATATTCGACGGCCAGAGGATGCGCTACATCGAACCCGCCGAAGGTACTGCCGAACACCCTATATTTACCCGACTACGGCGAAGCAAGGGAAGGGTAACAGTATAAGTATGTATGTTCGTATGTGGATGTTCCACTCGTCGTCGCTATTGGTCCGATTTTGACAAGCGAGGCTATCAATCGATTCGTCTTCAGGTATAGAGTGCCTTAGACTATTTTTTAACCTGACTACGGCAAAGCAGAGTATAGGTTATGTGTTCAAACTAAAAACATGGCCCTTTTTGACAAGCGAGGTATCAATCGATTCGTCTTCATTTATAGAGTGTCATAGGTTATTTTTTAAACCCATCGAGAGGAGTCTCGTTGAATAGGTATTTTAAAATTATAATGTGGTTTCATTGACAGGTTTTATTTTTCGATTACGAAATATTAGGCTTTAAAGTGGGCTTTTTGCTTGATTTGCATGTCCCTCCCCCTGCCTAACTCATAAAGTACAGAACTTATTTTATATTTTAATCTTTTGTAATTTACTAACAAAATTATGTCTGTTAGTAAATTACAAATAGTGTCACATGTTCGAATCCTGGCCGGGGCAAACATTTGTGTTATGACCTTAAATGTTTTTATCGGGTCTTAGTTGTTTGTGGTGTGTTGACAATGTGTGTGTCCATGGCACCCGCGACACAGAATCCTAGTGCGGGGGTAAGAGTGTGAGTGTGTAAACGTTACTAATACCACAGAATAAATAGAAGTTGCAACATAATATTAGTAGTTAGAGTTTATAATTTTGAGCTATTAACTTTCAGGTAGAGAAATCCAATCCCAGCACTACCTGTACGACCACAACGATCTCAACACGGAGTACCATTGCGGCTTCCACGGAGGCGTCACGAACAACACTGAGTACGATCCTGAACTGTTGAGGAAGCATCACGGACAGAGAGAGATCAAGAAAAGTCGCATCAGCAGAGTGAGTACCGTTATCAGTAACTACTGTCTTAGGGGGACCACCACAGTGCACTTTGCAAACCTAAAGTTAACTAACCTCAACCCTTAACCTTAGGTTAGTACTCAAACCTTAGTCGGCCCAGTAGAGACTTTTGATCCTCATAAGAAACACGATCGATTGGCATCAAAAAAAGTTTTTGTGTAATATTACCATTTTCTTGCTGACAGTACATTTTATCCAAAATCTGTGAATGCAGTACAGAATATCTCAAATAAAAACTGGATGGTCTCCTAGAAACGTTTTCCTATTGGCGACTAACACGCATCATTGCGCGCATACTGCGCGTGCGCACGCGGCAAGGTAGTAGCTATAACTATAACGGTTAAGGTATACCTGCCTTTACTGTCCCGTCTCAAAATTCCACCTTATATAGAACAGTAGTAAGGTTATGTTTTGCTTGACGTATCCTACTATTGCATAGCCTGCTCTTCTCATCTCTAAAAATATATTGATGATTACTATCATATATTTTTCGTTTTTTTTTATTTTTACAGTACAAAAGAGAAACAGACGACACGCAAGTCCGAGGGCCATACGACGCGAACAAATTATCCCGCTATGTTGAATTGGTGCTGGTTGCTGACAACAGGGAGTTTCTAGCAAACGACGAGAGTGTTAGCACAGTACACTCACAGTTGATACAAGTGGCCAACATTATAAATTCTGTAAGTACATTAACTACTCTGCGAGTATATTGTCAAATCTATAAATACATTATTGATCTTGTAAATATATTGTTAACTATGTAAGATACGCCTTTTAACGTTTTCTATCACTGTCTATTAAACATAAAATTCAAAACATAAATCTGTTTGTACCTGTAAGTAAATACTCTTTCTAAAAGAATATACTCGTTTAACCTCTGCACTCCAGCCATTGTAGTAAAATATTTGTAAACAATCTGCACATACTTAACCTAAAAATAGCAGGATTCAATAAAAAAACATGATCCATTAAATACTAAAATGTCTTTGTCACAAAAAACAATCAAAAATGCATGCTGAGAAATTAATTATTTTACAAATATTTTGCAGCCAAAATGGCAGGAGTACCTTCGATTTGTATTAAGTATGTTCTACGAAAGGTTCCACGTAGTTTCTGAGTTTTCTGTTTTCTGGTTCTTTTTTACTTCTTATCGCGGGAAGTCGGTGGATGGAGGTAGCACAAGATCGCTCGTCATGGCGCTCTTTGGGGGAAGCCTATGTTCAGCAGTGGACTTCTAAAGGCTGACATGATGATGATGATGATGATGATACTAATTCTTTTCTATTTTTTATTTAACCTTTTTTTTCACTTTAGGTATACGCTCCTCTCAACATCTACATAGCTCTGGTTGGAGTGGTGGTATGGAACCTGCATGACGAAATACGATTAGAGGAGAACGGCGATACCACGCTAACCAACTTCCTGAATTACAGAGAGACGACGCTTGTCACTAAGATACCTAACGACAATGCCCAGCTTCTTACGTAAGTTTCATTTCAGCATTTTGTACTCTATTCGCAATTATCGAGAATAATCTATAAGAAAATATAAAAAAACTCTACGTCAAATTGACAGCTCGAAATGCCACTTTGTATTATTAGTGTGGATTAAATTGCACTTACAATGCTGAGACTGCAAACACTGCTAACAGTCGGTTTAAATTGTTGGTCTGCATATGCACGCTTGCAAATTAAACCGACGATTGCATGTTAATGTCATTTGAGTCAGCTGTTCTGTGAATCTACCTACTGTTGTTTTGTTTTTGGTTTTGACATTTCTCTCTTAGCTCTGTAGAATTCGTACGCTTCTGCTAAAAGAATAAAATCATTATTTAGATGTAATGGCGGTCTGGCGGGAATTCCAACAACATGTCAACACAGAATGACATATGTCAATTGAATTTGACGTTACCGCATACACTGCTCTACCTCTTTTTTGTGAGCGTCATTTGCACACCAAAATGAAGTCATTCCTGACGTCATGTGTCCGATGTGGAGAATAAATGCGCATCTTAATCCAACTTTGTGCGCGCTGACAGTACACATAGCGCATATTGGTGCAATTTAAACCACAGCTTATATATATGGATTTCAGTTCAAGCCAAGTTAATTACGAAAACGTTGGATAATGTATGGACGATTAAGCTAAGATCTATTTACAAACTATAGTCGGAGTATAGACAAATCAAATTGATAGCTCGAAATGCCACTTTGTGAACTAATGCTTTTAGCTTAAATATTATATGTATGGATTTAGCTCATCGATAATTAAAGAACTTCGATCTAGATCATTTTTGGAGAATTGAACATTGTTCTTGCATTTCTTTACGAAAACGTTGAATAATGTATTGACGATTTTTATGTGGCAAATTATCATTATACACGGTTAATTAATATTTTGTATAAGAGAATATGCTGAGAAAAGGCATGGATATCGTGGGAGCGAATACCGACCGTAATACAAATTTTTCATTTAGAAAAGTAAATGTAAAAATATATCTCATTATATAATCAATTTCATGATATTTCATTAAGCCGCGTGGAGTTTGGCAAAACAATAAGACCACCACTTCGTCCCGCGGGTACTGTGAGAACCAGCAATCCAGGAAATGGCTGCAACATGCACCTGTGTAACCCCCTTATGATAGCCGAATTAACCGCTCGTGGCGTTCTATGAGAGTGGTGTATGTGATATCTTTCCTTACAGCCGACAAAAGTTCAACGACGGCGTGGTCGGCAAGGCCCTCAAAGGCCCCATCTGTACGTTCAAGTTCTCCGGCGGTGTTGCTACCAACCACTCCGAAGTTATCGGCCTCGTGGCCACCACCATCGCGCACGAAATGGGCCACAACTTCGGCATGGAGCACGACACAGGTGAATTGTGTAGAAGAGATCATAATTTTAAGCTACAAGTAGTAAGTAACAAAAAATCTGTACCGATCCACACATCATCGCATTCCATCAGGTGCGATCTGTACCGATCCACACATCACCACATCATCGCATTCCATCAGGTGCGATCGAGGTCAAACGATTACCAAGACCGTAAAAATATAATAATAAAATAAAAATCTTTGTTATACTACAGATCATGATTGCGAGTGTCCCGATGAGAAGTGCATCATGAGCCCTTCGAGTACTTCCGTTGTTCCCGTGCACTGGTCGTCGTGCAGTCTGAAGTCTCTGGCGCTGTCGTTTGAGAGGGGCATGGACTACTGTTTGCGGTAACTGTTACTATTCTAAAGATCGTGGGAATGTAGCTGTACTTAGTCTAACGGCAACTACCCCACCTGCGCTGAAGGCTCCTGTAATAAACACATTGCGCATTGCATTGTCTAACAAGCTTAAATCATAGCATCTATTTCTAACCTAACGGAGGTTTTTTCCCTAACGGTAACTTTATTTCTATCTCCCTTATATTACACGTTAAATGTACCTACTTACTCTAGGTGTACTATTTAATCTTATTCTAGTTTTATACAAAATAACTGAAACGAAGCCTCGTAGCCGAAGTGCTTCACAAATGTGACGTAGAACAGTATTTTCATTTCAAGAAGGCGGGCTTAATTGGCTTACGGACACTGATCTCTATGAATTTAAGCCGTACTTTCGTTTGTGCTGTTTCAAAGCGCCTCACCGAGCGTCCACGGAACTAAAATTGAAACTGTTTCATCTCCTGACGTTTGGCACAAAATAAATATTAGTTCCGTGGACGCTCACTACTGCTAAACTACTGCTATCAGCGCCAAAATGGCGAAAATCAAATGCTCTCATTGCGACGTTCGTCAAGAGCCTGTCTAGAGTACGGAGTAATAAACAGCTGTATTGCTTATGGAGCATGAACTGTGGATACAAACGTAAGACTTTTGTAATTTAAGCACATTTCCACCAAATTATGATGTTAGTCTGATTCGGATAGCATTTATTTTTCCCAAACATTATTATAACGTTAGGTTCAAAGCGTGCGCAGAATTTGCACCCAAAGTTATTAGGAACGAATACGGTTAAAATAAAAATTTAACAATGAAAACTATCGACCTAACATTAGCACTGTATAGTGTTTAAGCCGCCAGTACAGTTTAAATTGTGAAAACATTGATATTAGCGCCATCGAGTGAAACCTATTTCATGGACCATCCACCTTAAGTGAAGTAAAACAAGTATGAAGCCTTTACTCATATGTAATTATCCTGATCTGTGTTTTAGCAACAAACCGAAGCGCCTGTTCGAGTCGCCCACGTGCGGCAACGGGTTCATAGAGCCGGGCGAGCAGTGCGACTGCGGGATGGTGGCGGGGGGCGGGATCAACTCCTGTCACGCTTGTTGCCACCCCGATACTTGCATGCTGCGCAGCAACGCTACGTGTGGCGCGGGGACCTGCTGTGACCTCACGGTGAGGACCTGCTTATTGGACCTAATAGCATCCAACTGTGTAACTACTTCATTTCTAGACTAGCTACTCTGTCTGTTTTCCCGTTCTCAAACTCAAAGTCAAAGTATTTTACTGTAAATAGGCAAAAATAATAGCACTTTTACAAGTCAAAATTAACATCTCCTGAACAAAGAGATTTACATAAAATATTATAAAAAGATCAAATCAATCCAAATTTAGATAAACTAAGTATTCTTTGAGTTTGAAAAGGAAATTTCCCTTTCATGTGCCAACAGAGTTAAATCTATCTGACTCTACCGGTGCTTCGGAAATCTCTTACGGAAACTTAGCATTCTCACACAGGCATAGCACGGGAGGTGGTCAAATTATTTTACCCCAGATTTTATCCACTTTATCAGTGTTTTTTCCATCTATAGCACGGTAACCGAGGAAAGGGATAAAATGAAACGATAAAATAATTCCATTTGACGTTCAACGTAGACAAAAAAAAAAAAAGTAGAAAATAAATAATAGTTTAAAAACTAAAAAACACGCTTTATACAGAAAACCAAACTAAAAAATAGAAAATAAATTTTAATAATTTTGAATTAAGAATAGTGTTTGAATTTAAAAAAAAGCGTGGGGTGCTTGAGGCACTCCACGATTTTTTTGAAATTCATTTTTTAGTTTGGTTTTCTATATAAAGCGTGTTTTTTAGTTTTTTTAAACTATTATTTACGATTTCGTTGCACGAGTATGTACTTTTTTATTTTTTCGAAGGGAAATCTTCGTGTAATACAATTTATATTATCCTACTTACTTTCTTCCACTTATTGTTATTCAGTTACACTTAATGCAGGCGCCAGCCTTAGAGCAAATTTATTCAAATGTTTTGAAAATATGTGACTAAACTTCATCATCCTCGTCATCATTCCACGCGGGTGAAATCGCAGGGTGCAGCTAGTAATCTGTAAACCACAGAGATAAACATACGACCATGGCTATCCTCTGAACATCACTATGAATATGTTTTATTACAATTTCAGATGAGAATATTTTCTTGTTTCATATTTTTAGAGCGTGATTTTTCAGTAGTCGGGATTTAGTTTTTGAACTTACTTTTTTGTCTTATAAACTTGTAGGACATATTGAAAGAAGTTGAAACTTAGACAAGAAAAAAATACAAATTATACACATCACAAAACCATCGAATATAATACAATTATTTACAATGTTGTTATAGACGTGTCGCCCGAAGTCTGCGGGCACAGTGTGTCGGTCCGCGGACCGAGAGTGCGACCTACCCGAGTTCTGCTCCGGACACTCGGAGTTCTGTCCCGGGGACGTGTACAAGATGGACACCACGCCCTGTGGGAAAGGGGATGACCAGGTAAGAACCTAGCTTGAGCGTTTTGAACATTTTTACATGTTAGGATAGCGATTGACCACTGTGATGATGTTGTTGAAGGTGTTAAACACGCCGATCTATTCTGGTTGACACTTAAATATAATCTCAAGTTCGTCACGGACAACGTCAGATCGTTATATGTATCATGAACAGAGAGTGAACCTACAAAGTAAGATCCATTATCACTAACTAAATTCATAGGGGTGCCGAGTGCTCCACAATAACATTTTGATATCCAACATTGCGGTAATCAGTAACTAATGTCTAATGCATGAGAGGCGAATGCATGCTTAGTTAAAAAATTGAAAGTTGTGGTTGACGCTGCAATTTTTTATGGATAAGTAGCGTTTACTATCAGGCTAACAATCTGATGAACTATAGTTTGTTTATGGCTTAATTTTTTAACTTACTCTTTGTGATCATTTCGGTTATTAAAGACCCACCGATACAATAGAATTTTCAGAGTATATGAATGGAGTCTCTTCATATGGAGTTTCCACATAAACTTGAGAAAACTTACAAACAGGTGTATCTATACTTATAATAAAGCAATAAGAAAGAAAAAGTCTGTAAAAACAAGAAAATAAAAATAAAAATGGTATTCACTTAAAATAAGCTACTGAACAAGAATATAATATTTTTTTAATTCGCGCCTGTCTGTTTTCTGTATGTTTGTTCGCGCATCACGTAAAAGATACTGGACTGTTTGCAATGTGGTTTTAACTGTTGGATAGTGTAGGGTTTGACTTAAAAACTGTTGTACTTGGTATCTCAATCCGATGTCTAGAAGCCGAGCAATCGATAAAAACTTTTTGAATGCTGAAGGTATTTTGATCAAGTGTTGCTATATTGGTATTTTAGGACTTGGAATAGTACATAGAATAATTACAAACTAGAGAAATTACCACGCGTGCGAAGCCGCGGGTACAGCTAGTCTCATATAAAAGTGTCACCTAAAAGACATTACACTAAAGGCGTGTCATATAAAATGGGCTGGATAACATTTTTATTTTATCCAGGCATACTGTGTCCGCGGCTCATGCCGGTCTCACACCGACCAGTGCCGCCTGCTGTGGGGCACCACGGGCGAGAGTTCGCACCTCAAGTGTTACACCACCACCAACACCAAGGGCACCAAGTGAGTATCACTATCTATGTACTAACAGTTGCATTGGGTAATGGAATTGCATTGGTTAACTCGATTGCACTGGAATAACTGAATTGCAATGGGTATTAAAATAGCATTGGATGTCTAACAGATTGATTTGGGTAACACAATGTGCACTTAGTGATATGATGAGGTGGTCTCCTTGGTCAAAGTTCAGTTCTTTTTTTATACGCTTTATATTAGCTTCACTTGTATGTTTGTAAACGACTCCTTTGGACGCTATTTTGACCCACTTTAAACGGTTAGATTTCATTCAAATTTTGCACACCTGTCAAAGACCGATGACAATGCAATAATTCGAAAAAAAATAAAAAAAATGCTCTTATAAATAAACCAAACTAAAAAGTAGAAAATAAATAATAGTTTAAAAAAACTAAAAAAACACGCTTTATATAGAAAACCAAACTAAAAAATAGAAAATAAATTTTAATCATTTTGAATTAAGACTAGTTTAAAAAATTCTAATAAACATAAATGAATAATAGTGTAAATAAGAAAAAAATGTTTATTTAAAAAAAAGCGTATCAAAAATAATAATTTCGTTTTGATTTAAGTAGTGTGGCGTCATTCCACGTGCTATTTTTTGTTTGGCAACTTAAGGGGTTGGGGCGAAGGAAGAATTGTCCATACAAATCGTAATACCAAAATCAAAGCAGAGGCCCTCGGGCGGCTTGACAAACTCTGACAACAGCGGCCAGTAAAACCTCATACGACAAACAAACAAACAAAATCATTTGTAATTGTAGCATATTTCCACCATGTTATGTTTGTTACCACAACATTATCCACCGTATTATGACATTATTCAGATTGGCATATCTATAATCTAGGTTTCCAACTGTGTTTTACTTTTCTTTAAAGTTATTACCTTAAACGAAATGTAAGCGAATTGTATGTATGACGTGAAAATATGCAAAATGCAATATTCGCTTACATTTCATTTTCGGTAAACATTTTGAAAAATATATATTTATAAACCTAAAGAAATACTGTACGAATATAATCAGGTTTTTATAGCCTACTTAAGTTAATACTCTATTAAATATATAAACATTTTATTAGGTTACTACAATTAACTTCAAATAATCGAAAGTATTCTCATTCGCCCCACTACGCAATCATTGATATCCTTGATATCTCCATAATTGCCCTTACTGAAAATAATGTTTGCTTCATATCAAGTCTAGTGGGACATTTTACTATAGTAAATTTGGTTATTCGCTTTCTCCCCACTAGGTAAATTTTTTGATTCCATAGTGGGGACAAAGAGAATACTTTTTCGATTATTACCTTTCTCCCCACTGTCAAATAATATCTTCCGTAGCGGGGAGAAGGGCCATACATTTTTATTTTTCCCTTTCTCCCCACTAGTGGGACAAAGCTGGTGGGGAGAAAGGGAATAACGCCATACATACATACATACAAGTGAAGTTAAATAAAAGCATTTAAAAATGGGAGACCAACTCATTGTACTGGCTAGAAGAATTGCACTATGCATATTCGTACTTGCCCTGTGTAGCACAATAATTGCATTATGTATCAGAAATGTTTCAACAAACTTTATTAATATATTATTTGGTGGCGGTTAAAACTATTAACATATTTTATGAAGGAACATGTTTGTTCTGACAACGACATTATATTTTCCTCCGCCCGTCACGTCACGATACATGGACCATGGTGAATCAACTGAAGTAATTTGTCATTCATAATTTGTCACAAAGATGACGTGAAACTATCAATACTTGCTTTTGTTTTTGTAGTGTAGTGACACCTCTACCCCGACGAATGAAACCATTACCCCGAGTGAATTACTATCCGAAACATCTGGGGGGTAAAAACCAGGACGACCGTCATTGGTGGTAGGTTTGGTCCGTGGTGGATCGCTTGCGACCAACACGTGCATCAAAAATGAGATATCTTTAGATTGTCGCTCGGAAATCGACTCCGCCTCGCCTCAGCTTTATATTTTCATATTTTGACTTTGTTACGGAATACAATACTATCGAGTACAGCGAAAATTAATACATAACTAATTTATACCGTACTCAGAGCAATAGTGACATGAATTTGACTTAGGTACATCTTTGGTGACTCCGGTCCTACGCGCCGGGTTTTTCATCCTAAGATTTTCCTAATAATTAATACTATTAATGCTACTTTTAATGGGACAAGGTTTTTTTTATCTCTTAAAGACTGATATAGCAAAAAAAAAATATGAACAAAATAAAAATATGTAGCTTACTTCCGCCAAAACTGTAAGTCAGACAAATGATAAATGGTAAAATTAACACAAGTAAAACCCCACGCTAAACAAAAACCTACCCCAGATTGAACTAATGAAAAATATAAATGAAAGATAAGCTAAGGCCTGGAGGCCAGAAAAACACTTATATACAAATAATATATATAAATATATATACACAATAAAAAACCCCCAAGCTAAACAAACCCTACCCAAATAAAAGTATCGAAACACTTATATATTCATATACATATAATATTAAAAAAAAAACACAATAAAAAACATATACCTCGATCCAAATACCAAACGTCTGACATCAATACAAAACTGACACACTGATATAGCCTAAATTTTATTAATATTTACACCTATGTACTTAGGGACACTAGAAATTACTTAATTCTAATTCTTATATTACAATATCAAAACTTTTAACAGTCATTCTTTTTATAACCAAGTCAGCCTTTGTCAGTCGTATGACGCCAAAGAACTACAAAAAAAAGGCTGCCGTTTCAACCAAAAAAAACAAGATTTCACTCCTATAGTAGTCTGAATTATATATAGTGTCCCCCAGGTTGGTGCCAAAACTTATTTGCATCCACGTCGCCAGCGGGTTGTTCTTACGGTGACACGCAATGAGTACTCGAAATAACTAAATTCGATTGCGGATAAAAAGTTATTTGACGTTTTCCAACCACCCGATCTCACAGACATGTGTAAATGGCGGGCTAATATTTAAATTTAAAATATTAATTTGAAATTAACGCAATTTTGAACAATGGCGGGACCTTTTTCTGACTTTCAAGAATAGTCGGCTGTCGATTACCGGGCGACTTTGCTTCTGCTTTCTGTTTCTACGTCAAATAACATAATATATACGTTGAAGAGCTAACTACATTCAACGGCGGCGAAGCCTTTTTTACGTTTTTTGCTAACTCGCTTCCTTGTTCTGTTTAGTACAAATTTTGCTATTGATTTTACATTAACATCCCGTTGAGCTAGCTGAGTTTAGAACTAGATGATCCTAAAGTGTTGCGTTTCTGGGATATTAGGCCTCAAAGATGAGTCATTATGCAATCTCAAAGATAGCGTATGAGTCATTATGCAATCTCAAAGATAGCGTAAAAGTCATTATGCAATCTCAAAGATAGCGTATGAGTCATTATGCAATCTCAAAGATAGCGTAAATGTCATTATGCAATCTTTGAGGTCCAATATCACAGAAATGGGACACTTAACGATACTATGTTAATTTTTGTTGTTTGTTATAATGAAGTCCTCTATATATTTATTAAGATTTGATTCGTGGCCGCGATTTTCCTTCGCGATTTTTTTCACTTGTGTGTAAGCTAGACTTCATAGTAAAACGTAAAGTCCCATTTTTCTTAACAAAAAATATTAGATAGGTTTCTCAAAGCAGGCGTCACTCACAGGTGGAGCCTACGACCTGCGAAGGACGGCAGTAAAAAAATCTGGATAAGAAGAGCCGAAGAGACCGGGCTCTGTGGCATTCACTGGGAGATGTTTACGTCCAGCAGTGGACGAATACAGGCTGATAATGATGATGAGGCGTCACTGCCCATAAATCAAATCTACATCTATACATATCATAAAACTGTAACCAAGATGAAATCTGTACACATGGGAGAGAATTTGGAAAATATATTTTTATTTGAGTATATGAATGTATAGTAGGTAAATATAGTTTTAAGAATTTTTGTATCTGTCTGTATGTAAATTCATCACGCAAAAAACACTGGATGAATTTTAATGTGGTTGGCTAAACTGTGTTCCTTGGATACTTGCGCAGGTTTTATCTCTGTCACATCAAAATTGGTTCATCGAAAAAGGAGTTACAGGTATTTTTTATATTCAGTTACGTCACGTAATATAGAATGTATAGGTACTAACTAATACAACAGTAAGTAAATTAAATAATTATGTTCTATCTACGTAGTAAAGCAATAAATAAAAAATAATATTATAACAAATATGTTGTGTTCTTGCAGGAACGGCAACTGCGGCTACGATCCAATCAACCAGATGTACAAGTCCTGCGCGCCGGCCGACGCGTTGTGCGGCATGCTGCAGTGCCGGCATCTTAACGAGAGGCTTGAGTTTGGCATGGAGTCTGTGGCCTTCCTCTCCGCTATCTTCATCAATAACAATGGTAAACTAGCCCTCTGGGAAGTGCTTTACAATATACAACCAGATGTACAAGTCTTGCGCGGCTATCGACTCGCTGTGCGGCATGCTGCAGTGCCGGCATCTTAACGAGAGACTCGAGTTCGGCATGGAGTCTGTGGCCTTCCTCTCCGCTATCTTCATCAATAACAATGGTAAACTAGCCCTCTGGGAAGTGCTTTAGAATATACAACCAGATGTACAAGTCCTGCGCGGCTATCGACTCGCTGTGCGGCATGCTGCAGTGCCGGCATCTTAACGAGAGACTCGAGTTCGGCATGGAGTCTGTGGCCTTCCTCTCCGCTATCTTCATCAATAACAATGGTAAACTAGCCCTCTGGGAAGTGCTTTAGAATATACAACCAGATGTACAAGTCCTGCGCGGCTATCGACTCGCTGTGCGGCATGCTGCAGTGCCGGCATCTTAACGAGAGACTCGAGTTCGGCATGGAGTCTGTGGCCTTCCTCTCCGCTATCTTCATCAATAACAATGGTAAACTAGCCCTCTGGGAAGTGCTTTAGAATATACAACCAGATGTACAAGTCCTGCGCGGCTATCGACTCGCTGTGCGGCATGCTGCAGTGCCGGCATCTTAACGAGAGACTCGAGTTCGGCATGGAGTCTGTGGCCTTCCTCTCCGCTATCTTCATCAATAACAATGGTAAACTAGCCCTCTGGGAAGTGCTTTAGAATGTACAAAAAAAAAAGGCCACATATAGGGTTTATATTTATACTAGTACCAAATAGTTCTTCAGACGTGAGAGACAAGTCCAGTTTCGGTTTGGCCACTATCTCACTGATATTAATATATTGCTTAGGTTTGGCCACTATCTCACTGATATTAATATATTGCTTAGGTTTGGCCACTATCTCACTGATATTAATATATTGCTTAGGTTTGGCCACTATCTCACTGATATTAATATATTGCTTGGGTTTGGCCACTATCTCACTGATATTAATATATTGCTTGGGTTTGGCCACTATCTCACTGATATTAATATATTGCTTGGGTTTGGCCACTATCTCACTGATATTAATATATTGCTTGGGTTTGGCCACTATCTCACTGATATTAATATATTGCTTGGGTTTGGCCACTATCTCACTGATATTAATGTATTGCTTGGGTTTGGCCACTATCTCACTGATATTAATATATTGCTTGGGTTTGGCCACTATCTCACTGATATTAATGTATTGCTTGGGTTTGGCCACTATCTCACTGATATTAATATATTGCTTGGGTTTGGCCACTATCTCACTGATATTAATATATTGCTTGGGTTTGGCCACTATCTCACTGATATTAATATATTGCTTGGGTTTGGCCACTATCTCACTGATATTAATATATTGCTTGGGTTTGGCCACTATCTCACTGATATTAATATATTGCTTGGGTTTGGGCACTATCTCACTGATATTATTAATATATTGCTTGGGTTTGGCCACTATCTCACTGATATTAATATATTGCTTGGGTTTGGCCACTATCTCACTGATATTAATATATTGCTTGGGTTTGGGCACTATCTCACTGATATTATTAATATATTGCTTGGGTTTGGCCACTATCTCACTGATATTATTAATATATTGCTTGGGTTTGGCCACTATCTCACTGATATTAATATATTGCTTGGGTTTGGGCACTATCTCACTGATATTATTAATATATTGCTTGGGTTTGGCCACTATCTCACTGATATTAATATATTGCTTGGGTTTGGCCACTATCTCACTGATATTAATATATTGCTTGGGTTTGGCCACTATCTCACTGATATTAATATATTGCTTGGGTTTGGCCACTATCTCACTGATATTAATATATTGCTTGGGTTTGGGCACTATCTCACTGATATTATTAATATATTGCTTGGGTTTGGCCACTATCTCACTGATATTATTAATATATTGCTTGGGTTTGGCCACTATCTCACTGATATTAATATATTGCTTGGGTTTGGCCACTATCTCACTGATATTAATATATTGCTTGGGTTTGGGCACTATCTCACTGATATTATTAATATATTGCTTGGGTTTGGCCACTATCTCACTGATATTAATATATTGCTTGGGTTTGGCCACTATCTCACTGATATTAATATATTGCTTGGGTTTGGCCACTATCTCACTGATATTATTAATATATTGCTTGGGTTTGGCCACTATCTCACTGATATTATTAATATATTGCTTGGGTTTGGCCACTATCTCACTGATATTAATATATTGCTTAGGTTTGGACACTATCTCACTGATATTATTAATATATTGCTTGGGTTTGGCCACTATCTCACTGATATTATTAATATATTGCTTGGGTTTGGCCACTATCTCACTGATATTAATATATTGCTTGGGTTTGGACACTATCTCACTGATATTATTAATATATTGCTTGGGTTTGGCCACTATCTCACTGATATTAATAATATATTGCTTGGGTTTGGCCACTATCTCACTGATATTAATATATTGCTTGGGTTTGGACACTATCTCACTGATATTATTAATATATTGCTTGGGTTTGGCCACTATCTCACTGATATTAATAATATATTGCTTGGGTTTGGCCACTATCTCACTGATATTAATATATTGCTTGGGTTTGGACACTATCTCACTGATATTATTAATATATTGCTTGGGTTTGGACACTATCTCACTGATATTATTAATATATTGCTTGGGTTTGGCCACTATCTCACTGATATTAATATATTGCTTGGGTTTGGACACTATCTCACTGATATTATTAATATATTGCTTGGGTTTGGCCACTATCTCACTGATATTAATAATATATTGCTTGGGTTTGGCCACTATCTCACTGATATTAATATATTGCTTGGGTTTGGACACTATCTCACTGATATTATTAATATATTGCTTGGGTTTGGACACTATCTCACTGATATTATTAATATATTGCTTGGGTTTGGCCACTATCTCACTGATATTAATTGGTGATGTAGAGGTAGGTTTTTTTATTATCATCATCAGCCTGTATCCGTCTACTGCTGGACATATGCCTCTCCCAATGAACGCCACAGAGCCCGGTTTTCGGCTCTTCTCATCCAGTTTTTGCCGGCCACCTTTCGCAGGTCGTCACTCCACCTGGCCGGTGGGCGTCCTACACTACATTTGCCAAGCCGTGGTTTCCACTCAAGAACCCGTTTACCCCAGCGGTTGTCCGTTCTTCGACAAATGTGACCATTCCACTGCCACTTCAGCCTACTAATCCTCTGAGCTATGTCGGTTACTTTACCAGTATTTTTATTATCATTCATTAAAAATACTGGTAAACTTACTTGTTTGAAAGGGTTACTGGAGGTTTGATACAATAAAATTCTTTGATAATACATAATAATGCTTCGTGATGGCACGTTAAGCTGTCCGTCCCGGCTGTTATTGGTTAATAGCAGTCGTTAGGCCATATCAGAGGGCGGCTTGACAAACTATGACATCAGAGGCCAGCACTTCCTCATACGACAAACAAAACAAAACATAATACATACAAAGAAAAAATGTGTTGCCATAATTAAATTTAACTAATCAAAAACTAGTTACTGGGCATGATACATTAAAACCGATATCTCAGTCAGTAATATCACGCAAACAAAAACTGTACTAGATACAACTACAGACAAACACACCCACACAGCTACATTCCCTATCTCGTCCCCTTTAAATCGTGTATTTCTGCATATTTTTCTTTTCCTTGGGTCAATAAACAGTTAATCTATCTATTTGTGCAGATCAATAGCCAACTGTCATTACCATTATTGTTTCGTTATGTTCCAGGCACAATAATCCCGTGCCGGACCGCCATCATAGACCTGGGGGTGAACGATGTGGACCCCGGCCTCGTCCCGGACGGTGCCAAGTGTGGAGACGAGCGGGTAACTGTCACCGTCCTCGTTAGCTTATTGCAGTGGGGCGAGTAGGACGAGTGCCTAGTGACCCTGAATGCGAAGTCAAATGGTCGCGGGTTTGAATCCCGTAAGGATCAAACATTTATGTGATGAGTACAAATGTTTGTTTTCGAGTCATGGATGTGCATATTCGTATTTATGTATGTTTGTCCGTTGTCTCGTAGAGGGATTCCTAGTTTGGGGCTGGATCATTGTGTCAATAGTTTAAAAAAAAGAGAAGTGTTTCAATGAAAGAGACTCGTGTCTTTATAATTCGTGGCTAACTACAGACGACTTCTCTAGACCTATTTTATTATATTGAAAGGGATCCTTACATTTACTTTGGCGGCTGGCATTACAAGTTTTAGCTACCACCGCCATTTTTAAGGCGAGGATAGATAAGAAGTCGAGGATAAAATGACTTGTTTTATAAACGAGTTATACGCTCTGCTTTTCACTTAAATTGCAAGGAAATGAAACAGTGATATTACAAATATTTACAATTCAACCAATTCATGAAATTGTCTTACATTTTAATAGTATATTATGCACTGAGGGCATAAAGCAGTGTCTTCGGGCGGCATATTGGACCCTGAGTATATCCTGAGTTAACTCCCGAGCGTGGTTTAAAGTTATGTAGAGTCCCGAGTGAAGCGATAGGTCCAATATGCCGCCCGTGACAAAAGACAGGCTTAGCCCCGAGGTGAATACTCTACTTTTCATACCTGTTGCGAGACAATAAAAACCCAGATCTGAGCATTGAATAAATTCACCACAGGCTGCTTGGGTGTTGTAAATTTATCTTTTGATTTTTCCGGTAGTATATTATTAGTTATCCATAAAGCGTCTGATTTAATAAACGCCGGAGTCACATCACTATCGCTTATATATCACTTTTTTTTGTGTTCTGGCTATGGTGGCCAGTTACATTTTCGAATAAACTCTCTTTATAAGCCCGTAAATATGCTAAGAGTCATACGAATTTTAACGTTCCAAATTCAAATCACGTTATTTCCCTTGGGAGTTTCATATAACATTATCTCCCCTGGGATATAATGACTTTCGTTACGTTGAGGTTGCGTGATATGTAATTGGATATTGTCGAGCAGGTGGTATGAAATAGTACATTACTGCCGCGGTCTGTAATGACTGCGTTGCTGGCAGCGATGATGATGGTCGAGAGCGTAGCTAAGTTAAGTTCGAGGCCATCACAGCGCGGTCAGCATTGCAGCCCTTGATGGCCAAGCTGGAATGAAGGCCGAGACCGAAGGTCGAGGCCTTTATAGCGCGGACAGCAAGGGCTGCAATGATGGCCAAGCTTGAAGGTCTAGAACTTAACTAAGCAAAGCTCGAGGCCATCATAGCGTGGCCAGCAGGGCAGTCATTGCGGACCAAGGCTTGTATAGTGCTTTACTCAAACAATGCAACAACAACGAAAACAACAACAAAAACAGAAACAGTAACAGAAACAACAACAACAATCACGATCACATCAGCTTTCAAACAGAAAAAAACATCAAAATCGGTCCATTCGTCTGGGAGCTACAACGCCTCTCTTTTCACGTTCGGGGTTATCGAACCCACGGAATAAATAATAGTGCTACGACAAAAGATGACAATAATGGATTTTCAAAGGAAATTGCTGGCCGCAAAACACGACAATAATGGAATTCCATACAACTTTGCTGGCGCCTATTCAAGCAGCGCGGCAAGGTCGACTTTGCCCAAAGAAGGTTGTCGAAATAATGACCACATTACTAGTATTGTTTGAGTGAAATATATTTACCTATATCTTTGTAACAATATTGGCTGAAAAACTTTCATTACGTTTCTTTCCATCAATGTGTTAAGATAAAGTATTATTTAATGTTTAACTTTCAATAATAAAAAAAGAGATCTTTTTTCCCGCCAGTTATATTTTAAAACTTTCTTCATGAAACATTAGGTTCGCGTCGGAGACCTTAGATCAGTAAACACTTATATGCACTGGAGCACACAAAGTCCGCTTACAACCATCATATACAAGAATTGAACGAGCATGAGAAGTGAAAAAAGTATGTTTGAATATATCTTATTCCAGATGTGCCTAAACCAAAGATGCGTGTCGATCGCGGCGGTCCGAGAACGGATCGCGAGCACCGACTCTTCCGTCTGCCCCTCCAACTGCTCCGGACACGGCGTTTGTAATTCTGAAGGTATGTGACTCTAAGAGACAGGCTGAGTGTGTTCATTATCTGCATCTACACTAATGTTATAAAGAAGAAAGATTTGATTTTTTTATATGTCTCTCAAAAATAATGAACCGATATTAAAAAATCTTTCACCTATAGAAAGCTACATTATCAGTGATTAACATATGCTGAATTTAACTTTTCAAAAAAATTGAAGATCTCTTGGAAAATTGCAATAATGTATCCCAAGGTATCAAACATTTGCTAATAAATGACGATTACTCGCTGTAAGGTACGGAATGACATGTTGGCATGGAAACGAAATAATAACAGGTCTGACAATAAGCACCACGATCGTTGTTGCCAAAGATTTTGTAATACGCTTACTGGCGTGTTTTCTTAGAAGTTAACTCAGGTATAATAATGATATAAGTAAACAAAAGAAGCGCAGTGTGAGCGTTACCCGTGCGAAGCCAGGGCGAGTCTCTAGAAAGGAAATAAGGCGAAATGGGCTCCAGCTTTGACGATTCATCCTCACGAATATTTAAAACTAGACCTTTGAAAACGGTTAACCTTTTATGCGCCCGGTGCGAGCTGCTATAAATATTTTCTAATCATAACCGGTTCTGACAATAAAATGGATTCTGCGCCCTGAGCCTGGGCACCGCTGGCACTGCCCTAGTTACGGCACTGATAGTACTGTGTATACCCTGATATCCAAGGTCAGTCAACGGAATATTGGACGCCAATTATTGGCTGTGCATTATTTGGTCGCGAATTATTGGCCGTACAATAAAGGGCTTCTCTAAATTCGTCTTAATTGACTTTATTTTATTATCTTCTATACTTATAATAAAAATGTAACGGGTCCAATTCTGTACATTGAATATATTTTGATATTTTTTTTGGAACATACTCTTTATTCCAAAACTGTATTTTTTTTCATTTTTGTCTGTCTGTCTGTCTGTCTGTATCTTGGCTAGGCGTCACGCCGAAACTACTGAATGAATTTATTTGAAACTTGGTATGATTTGAGTTCATACTACGAGGTAGGACATAAACTACTTTTCATCCCGAAAAATGAAAGGGTTCCCGCAGGATTGAGGTTTAAAGTTATTTCAAAAAACACTTACCACTCTGAAACTACTGAACGGATTTTGATGCAATTTGGCACAGTTATAGTTTATATGATGGGTTAAGATTGAGGATACTTTTTATCCCGAAAAATAAAGAGTTCCTGCAGGATAATGTCCAAAATTCTGTAAATTGAAGATATTATGGTTTTTTTTTTTGGAGGCCGTTCTATATTCAATACTAAAGCCAACACTGTATTTTTTTTTGTCTGTCTGTCTGTCTGTACCTTGGCAGCGCACCACGCCGAAAATACTCAATGAATTCAAATGAAATTTGGTATGATTTGAGTTCATACTTCGATGTAGGACATGGATACTTTACATCTCGAAAAATTTATAGGTTCTAGCAGCATAGGGGTTGAAACTTATTTAAAAGAACACATACCACGCTGAAACTCATGGACGGGTTTTGATGCAACTTGGCACTGTCTTAAGTTATATGATGGGTTAAAATTAAGGACACCTTTTATCCCGAAAAAGTGAAGGGTTTCTGCGGGATATGAGTCCAAAGTTATGTTAATATTAAAGAAAAAAAAAAATATTGGATGGTTCTCTATATTCGATACTGAAGCCATACTATTTTACTTTTTAATTTTGTCTGTCTTTTGTCCGTGTCTTGACCGCGCATCGCACCCAAACTACTAAATAAATTCAAATGAAAAAAATGCTCTTGGGAGCTTAAAAAAGGTATTGAACAATATTTTTTTTGTTAATCGTGTCTTTCTTTCAGTTTGTCTGTATGTTTGTTTTTCACGCATCACGTAAAAACTATTGGACCGATTGCAATGCGGTTTTCATTGTTAGATAGCTTAGGGTTTGATTAAAAAAGTGGTGTAATTGTTATCTCAATCTGGTCAGTTAGAGCCGAGCAATTGATAAAAGTATTTTTGACGGCTGAAGACATTTTGATTAAATGTTGGTATATTGGTCCTGGAATAGCACATGATGGTACTTTGAACCTAAATAAAAGACCACGAGTGCGAAGCCGCGGGTACAGCTAGTGTGTAATAAATGTTAACAAAATACTTTAAATGTGGTCACCGAAATAAAAATGGCGCGTTAGAAAAAAAGGCGTAGTTTTCTAAAAAACAACCCGTTTTGACGTTCTTGTCATGGAATGAATCAGCTTCATTCAGTATCTATCGAAGATAATTTTACAAAAGATTAGTTTGTAATCCCAATAGACATTCAAATACTTCTGTGAAATCAGTTTTTTTTTTAAATGAAAAGACTATTAAAAAAAAACATCACCTGTCCTGCTTAACCTGCACCTTGAACAGCAGTTCAATAATTTTGGGTCCCATACCATAGTTGAATTGGACTGGGAAAAAAAAGTTCCGCAAACCCGTATTTCTGGCAACTGTGGGGGCCAGCGCACGCGCAATCGGCAGGCATTATTGCTCTAAAATCATAATAGTATGTTATATAACGTAACGTGTTATATAACGCCCCGAGGCTTTACCCGGTGCAAACTTTATCACCAAAATAGATTTTCGAAAAATCTTTGTAATGGTCATTTACTTATTAATCCAAAAATTTTTGAAATTGAAGTTAAACACTACCCTTAGTAAACTATCACGGCCACTAACTTGATATAATTATAAACATTAGAATTGAAGTTAAACACTACCCTTAGTAAACTATCACGGCCACTAACTTGATATAATTATAAACATTAGAATTGAAGTTAAACACTACCCTTAGTAAACTATCACGGCCACTAACTTGATATAATTATAAACATTAGAATTGAAGTTAAACACTACCCTTAGTAAACTATCGCGGCCACTAACTTGATATAATTATAAACATTAGAATTGAAGTTAAACACTACCCTTAGTAAACTATCACGGCCACTAACTTGATATAATTATAAACATTAGAATTGAAGTTAAACACTACCCTTAGTAAACTATCACGGCCACTAACTTGATATAATTATAAACATTAGAATTGAAGTTAAACACTACCCTTAGTAAACTATCACGGCCACTAACTTGATATAGTTATAAACATTAGAATTGAAGTTAAACACTACCCTTAGTAAACTATCACGGCCACTAACTTGATATAGTTATAAACATTAGAATTGAAGTTAAACACTACCCTTAGTAAACTATCACGGCCACTAACTTGATATAATTATAAACATTACAATTGAAGTTAAACACTACCCTTAGTAAACTATCACGGCCACTAACTTGATATAATTATAAACATTAGAATTGAAGTTAAACACTACCCTTAGTAAACTATCGCGGCCACTAACTTGATATAATTATAAACATTAGAATTGAAGTTAAACACTACCCTTAGTAAACTATCACGGCCACTAACTTGATATAATTATAAACATTAGAATTGAAGTTAAACACTACCCTTAGTAAACTATCACGGCCACTAACTTGATATAATTATAAACATTAGAATTGAAGTTAAACACTACCCTTAGTAAACTATCACGGCCACTAACTTGATATAATTATAAACATTAGAATTGAAGTTAAACACTACCCTTAGTAAACTATCACGGCCACTAACTTGATATAGTTATAAACATTAGAATTGAAGTTAAACACTACCCTTAGTAAACTATCACGGCCACTAACTTGATATAGTTATAAACATTAGAATTGAAGTTAAACACTACCCTTAGTAAACTATCACGGCCACTAACTTGATATAATTATAAACATTACAATTGAAGTTAAACACTACCCTTAGTAAACTATCACGGCCACTAACATGATATAATTATAAACATTAGAATTGAAGTTAAACACTACCCTTAGTAAACTATCACGGCCACTAACTTGATATAGTTATAAACATTAGAATTGAAGTTAAACACTACCCTTAGTAAACTATCACGGCCACTAACTTGATATAATTATAAACATTACAATTGAAGTTAAACACTACCCTTAGTAAACTATCGCGGCCACTAACATGATATAATTATAAACATTACAATTGAAGTTAAACACTACCCTTAGTAAACTATCACGGCCACTAACTTGATATAGTTATAAACATTACAATTGAAGTTAAACACTACCCTTAGTAAACTATCACGGCCACTAACTTGATATAGTTATAAACATTACAATTGAAGTTAAACACTACCCTTAGTAAACTATCACGGCCACTAACTTGATATAATTATAAACATTACAATTGAAGTTAAACACTACCCTTAGTAAACTATCACGGCCACTAACTTGATATAGTTATAAACATTACAATTGAAGTTAAACACTACCCTTAGTAAACTATCACGGCCACTAACATGATATAATTATAAACATTAGAATTGGGATGTTTATATTGGACTAGCTTTCGCCCGCGACTTTGTCCGCGTGGACTACAGTTTATTGCGAAAAAAAGCATCCTATGTTCTTCTAGGATATTAAAAACCAATGCAAAAGTATAGCACCAACGTATTGTATTCTCTTTGGTACCAACGCTCTTGATGATCTTTGAAGACTTGTTATTGTTTCGTTTCCATGGCAACCGTTTGGCAATCGTCATTTTCCAGTTTTCCCATGGAAACTTACTATTTTCCGGGTTAAAAAGTATCCTATGTGTTATTCCAGGGTAGAAGCTATCTACATTACAAAACTCATCAAAATCCGTCCAGCCGATAAAACTCCCTAAAAAAACAAACAGACACCGTTTCACTTTTATTTATTGGTGTGGATAATGTTTGAGCGTCTGATATGTCGGCACTGTTGCAAGCGCCATGATTATAAGCTGTACATTTTCAGTTGTCTGTGGTAAATAACCTGTTTCTAATATTTCTAAAGAGAGATGGTATCCAAAGGAAAACAATAGTGCGAGTTAGAATCCGACGATACCGGGTTCGGTCCTGGACTCCGCACCAATGACTTTTCTAAGTTATGAGCGGTTTTCGTGCTTCAGAGGGCAAGTTAAGCTGTCAGTCCCGGTTGTTATTTATTAATAGTAGTCGTTAAGCCATATCAGAGGCCCTCGGGCGACCTGACAAACTCTGACACCAGAGGCCAGCACTTCCTCATACGAGAAACTAACTTCTTAAGAGGATTGAGTGTGTTTATATTATCTTTCAAGTTTTATGATACTACATTTATATATCGACAATAATTAAAATTTGTCACTTTTCAGGTCATTGTCACTGCGAACCGGGCTTCGCCCCGCCGCTTTGCGCAGTCCCCGGACCGGGGGGCTCCTTGGATTCGGGACCTGCTACCGACCCGAGCGGTAAGATGCTTTATCCACATGGGCCCTAAAAAGGCACTCAGGGCTATCGGTCGCTATAGCGGAGAAGTGTGAAGATACTAAAGGTGGTGTACGTCCTACTATTCCGCACATCTCAGAATTCGGCGAAGCTTCTTTCATAAAAACCCGAACTTCCTTGATGGAAAGTGCCCGGAAGGAATTCTATGAGCTGATACAACGTGTCTTCTGCTCGTCCTTGCTCTGACAAACCAAGACATTCCGGAGGCTGACATTGAATAGTTTTGTACCAAATACCCTTTTAATGTAGGGATAAGGTGTACAAGATCCTAGGGATCAGGGTCCGCGGAAGTGGGGAGCAGAGGGGGCAAAATGCCCCAAAAATCGAAGGGGGTTTGGGGGGTGCTGCGTCCAATTCTACTACCTGGTAAAGAAAGGTTCTCTGTGCTATCCTTCACCGAGCTATGTTTTTTCTTAAATGAAAAAGCGCTTGTACGTAAGAAAAATTGTCGGAGAGAGCAGAGCGTAAGTTCTTTTTTATCACGCTTTTATTAGTTCCACCTTTATGTATGTATATCTGTAACGGAATTTTCAGATTGAACTGAAACTAGGGACGAAGTGACTAGGGGCAAACTAAAGAAGTTTGCCCCTCCATGGAGTACTTCCGCGGGCCCTGCTGGGGTTATGAGGATTCTTTGCCATTGTTATGAAACTACTAATTATATTCAGTTGACTTTTGGATTAAGTGTAGTCAAATGCTATTATAAAAAAACTTAATTAAGTACTTTATAAAAAATATTAATTTTGTTATATTTATTTAATAATATCATAACCAGTATTATAATATTGGGTACTAGCTGCGCCTATGATGATGAAAAATATCCTATGTATTATACCAGGTTATAAGCTATCTCCATTCCAAATTTCATCAAAATCCGCTCAGCAGTTTGAGCGTGAAAGCTCCCCAAACAAACAAACAGACAACGTTTCAGTTTTATATATTCTTTTCCATATGGGCATTCTCCTGTAGGGGGATCATCTTGTACACTTTTCCCCTACTATTGAGAGTTATAAAAGTCTAATAAAACCTATTTGTGTCCACAGTGCAAAGAAACTTCATGGTTGCGATGTACGTGATCTTCCTCGGGATCATACCCTCGATCATCCTCATCCTGTTCCTGGTGTACTACTCGCGTCACAACGTGCTGCTCTGGTGGAAGCGACCGAGGAAACCGTACGTATCCTGTCTTCAATGGAACTGCTGCCAAAACACCACCAGATCTAACTTCACCACACGATTTACTAAACTACAAAACAGCACCACCTCCTTACGAAAGTTAATCACTTTTAGAAAAATCAACAGCGAAATTGTCGAAAAAGACGAAAACATTTACGAATCCATAGATAAACCTGCAAACTCACCGTTTAATGTCCTCAATTTGACGATCAAAGGTGACCGGAAACCGAGCTTGCCAGTGTCCGAACCCAAAAATTTAACTAAACCAGTGGGAAAAATTAACAAAGCCGACATTCAAATAACAACACTCGACGTCAAATTGAAGCCAGTAAACCCTAAACCTTATGTTCCTGTAACATGTCATCTTCCTGTGAAACCTGACTCTGGAAAACCTCTTAATCCTGTAAAATCTCATCTGCCTGTGAAACCTGACTCTGGAAAACCTTTTAATCCTGTAAAATCTCATCTTCCTGTGAAACCTGACTCTGGAAAACCTTTTAATCCTGTAAAATCTCAGCTTCCTGTGAAACCTGACTCTGGAAAACCTCTTAATCCTGTAAAATCTCATCTGCCTGTGAAACCTGACTCTGGAAAACCTTTTAATCCTGTAAAATCTCATCTTCCTGTGAAACCTGACTCTGGAAAACCTTTTAATCCTGTAAAATCTCATCTTCCTGTGAAACCTGACTCTGGAAAACCTTTTAATCCTGTAAAATCTCAGCTTCCTGTGAAACCTGACTCTGGAAAACCTTTTAATCCTGTAATATCTCATCTTCCTGTGAAACCTGAATCTGGAAGATCTTTTGTTCCTGTTAAACCTGTAACCACTGGTGTAAAGCCGCCAGTCAGTCCCAAGCCGGAAAGATTGAAGCCGTCTGTAGTTATTGTGAAGAAAGGCTTATCGTCCACTACTAATGAAATGTTGAATAATAAAGGCCACTTGTATAATGTTGGTGGGGGGAATGTATCGTAAAGATATATTTCGGAGCACTGTGTCGTTTGCTGTACTTTGGTCTATTAAACTTTTTGAATATAATATTTTATTAAAATTGATTTTTGCATGAGTGACTGGATGCATGATGGAACTTTAGCTTTGTGATAAAGGATCAGATCCCTATCTCAGAAATAAAAGCGTGATTACCGAGATTTGCTAGGATTTAACTTATTATACTCTTACAAACGTGTGTAGAGTCCGAATCAAACTCAATGGCGGCTGTGAAGCTGTCGTGAGGCGCTGCGCAATAGCAAATATTAGGAATGCGGGCGTTGGAGGGGTGAGGGGCTGCTCAAAGCTGCGCTCGTAGCGCACTTCACAGCCGCCATTAAGTCTCATTCGGACTATATCGATCTATCAGTCCGATTAAAAAGTGAGTCATGACATTGACATTATTGAATTCTCGATTGTTGTTGCCATTTTAATAAAATAGTCTAATTGGAAGACATCGGTGCGCCGTTCCCAAGATATCTCGGATAAGGATCTCGGTTCGAGGTTGAACCGAGAATCACGGACACTATTGTAGTGTATAGTTCGAAACATTGTGTTTTGGGTTTAAGTGTTCTGTTTCGGAAGCATTCTTCTGTCTTTGTTTTGAACATAACAAGACGGTTATAAACTTGTCTAGTCGGGGGTTTTTAAATTTTGGTTAAAAATGACTTGTATAATGTTACCGGTTTATTGTAAGAACTGATATATTACAATCTGAAGGATTCTAATTCGTTATATTACAAAAAGACCAAAAATTGTGAGCGAACATGCACGATCGAATATGACCGACCAATCAGTGCACAGGTTTACAATATATCCAATTTCTGCAATTCTATCGCCACCGTCAAATTGTGAACCTGCTCTTGATTGGTCAGATTCACTCCGGCATGACCTCAAGGACTAAAATTTATCATGAATTAGTAAACGGGGTAGAGCAAGGTCGAGCCACGTGGAAGTCGGGGTGCTCCGATTCCTTTCTTGAGTTTATATTTAATTTGTAGCTTATGGTGACCGACCAATCAGGAAAAGGATTACAATATAACTAGTGATTGTTTCTGTAAAATTGAAAGACTATGCACTGATTGGGCCATAAGCTAGCGAATAGCAAGTCCGTTCACGATTTTTCGTTTGTTTACAATCTAACGAATTAGGATCCGTTATATTGTAATCTATCGGCCTTTACAATCTAACGGTGACATATACACACTCGCAAGTATCGCAAGGCCGTACAACGCATTACATAAGCCGCACTGCTCCAAAGTCTGTCTTAATTTTTAATTATTACGCTTACTGTGTTTGATATACATTCTGTATCTTGCTTTTGAAATGGTACATCGGGGAACAAAAAGAGACCGGGTAATGTCGGCTAGCTTCGGCTTTGAAGAGTTTTTTCTAATTTTAAAAGCAAACAGGTTTAAGTTACACAATGTTCTCTGTTCTAATTAAGAGAATATTCTAGATACTTATGTATTTGTGTAGTGTACGTTTTTCACAAAGGTCTCAACATGTATAATATATTGCATCTCTTTTACTCCATACAGTTATCGACAATGAATAAGAGAGAAGCAACAGATCTTTTTGTAAAAGCAGTATCGATAATTCGAAATTATTGAAAATTAGGGCGATTCTACTACCCAAATGAGGAATAGACTTTAAACTAAAAACTAGTGTATATTTCGTGCTATTCGGATGGAGCGATTGTCGAAACAGCCACGGTACAGCGCGCGCTGATATAGTCGTTATTTCAATAGTATTTCGGTCGATATTTGTACCGACCACCTGCGAATTTAGGTCATATAATCGTCCCCTACCGTGACACGCGTACGCCCGTGCGTACATATATTGGTACGTATTAATTTACAGTGCTTATAGGAAGATTTTTATCGCTTTGCATACAAATTTGACAATTTGTATGAATTTACATTGTGAATAAAACTGTCTTTAAACGTAACGTATTTGACCTTTTTAAAAATTCCCTGAACAAGTTGCCGAGCTATCGATACTGTTTTTAGTTAAAATCAAAGTGTTAGACACATTTTAGAATGTAAATATGCATGTAGTTTGTAGAAGTTATGCCTACATTTTTAAATCACATCAAAACTGTGATATGTGTATGTATTGGTACTGGTATGTCGGATATTTAATTAGATAAAGGAATATCTGCAATCACTGCTCACTCGATATCGCACATTACCGTAATGTGCGCCTGCATCCGCGGTGCCCGAATAATTAATCGTCAATTGTTAAACATGATCGTTAAGAATTGCACGATTTATACTCATGTCTATAAAAATAATGTTGATTGGTTCAGTTCTTCTATCTTTGAACTAAATCTCATCACTATCATCTGGCAGCATTTTGACATTTCGACCTGTCAAGTAGCTTTGTCTAATTAAACATTCGACTTTATTTGCTCAATATTGGTTATTTTTAGTTCTACTAATTAGTCAATTTATAGTCTGTATAATCGTTCTCCATATTTAATTTTCTATCACTTTTTTAATCACAGTGTGCATTGCATGACAAACGTAACTAAAGGTTGGACAAAATATTCGACGTAGAAACTGCTTAACCCTACGAGCACTGCTCAGTCAATGTCGTACATCAGTCTTAAGACTTTGAGACTTGAAAACCAATGCCGGTTAACTCCTTATAGAAGTGTGTAGTAACGCTTACTAGCGTAACTAACGCTTTAATCCAAAAACTATGGTGAAGATCAAAATCAAATTGTGTATAATTTTAATTGCAATGTCAATGAAATAATTTTAAACCATAATATGTTTACTAAATAAGTGCAATTGAAACAGCATATATATATATATATATATATATATATATATATATATATATCTCTCTCTCTCTCTCTTTAATGATTGAAATTTTCTAAGCAATCATTTGTTTTAGATATTGAAAACTGATAGTTCCATCCACAGAAAATAAATCAAGGTTCCATCTATCTACAAATGTTTGTTTTCAAACTGATTGCCTGG
The DNA here is from genome assembly GCA_946251855.1 of Alsophila aescularia. Taxonomy (NCBI): domain Eukaryota; kingdom Metazoa; phylum Arthropoda; class Insecta; order Lepidoptera; family Geometridae; genus Alsophila; species Alsophila aescularia. The sequence continues at coordinate 7,376,682 of OX276383.1, read as the reverse complement.
TGCATCCGCGCCGTATCCGGGTGCATCCGCGCCGTATCCGGGTGCATCCGCGCCGTATCCGGGTGACTGGCGACTTTAAAATCCAGTGTTATGAGTGGTGCTATAATTGCTATAAGCTGTGGCGAACGTTATGACTGTTTCATTTCACTAAACAGCTGTTTTAAACGTGAGTGATCTAAAAAATAAGAATAAAATATTTTTACATATTTGTCATGCAATGTTCTCTCTTATGTAGCTGAAAATATGTTTTTTATTAATTGTATAAATAAACTTCATCTTTTTACTCTTCTTTTTAACTCATTGCCTTGCGTAGTAAAGTTTTGTAGATGCCGCACTTGATATAACATTTGGACACTTGGTGAGTGGTTTGCATTGGGTTTTGCTTGCTAACTCCAAATATTATAGAGCAGTGGGAATTGACAGCCTCATTACTTCACATGAAACTTAGGGATGCCCCGGCGCTTAATTATAAAAGACGTCATGAAAGATAAGACCTCTCCGCTAGATAGCGTTGAAATCAATTATAATAGAGATTAGTTCCATTTTTAGCCGAGGGCTTGTTTAGGCGCTAATATCGAAAAGTTCAGTTTCCATTCACGGGCTTTTACTATGAGCAAGCGCAAGTTTAGATAGTCGAATACTTGTCGTAGAGTTCACTATATTACACTGGTCTATGATATTTGTTAATACTGCATGGACATAATAAAGTAACGGGTCATCAGTATGGTACATCGACGTTGGTACATTACCGTATTATTTTCTCCATCTGTGTCATATTTCTTACCCGTTACAGTTAGTTTTACTAATATTGTTGCATGTATGTTTGCTTGCATGTTTGATTGTATATTAAGTAGTCATTGCATGACATAAAGATTCCACATTGCCTTATCTATAAATCTTTTAAGAAGAATTTCCCAAAACTCATATGAAGTTAAAGTAGGGAAAATATAGTATCTATAAGTTAGACCACACCACACACAAATGACATCTAACACCAAACCAAATATAAGCTAAAAACACTAAAACAAACTAACACAAAACAATCTTACCACCAAAACACTAAAACAGCCTTTCCTCCACAGTGCTCCATCACCGAAGAAGGCAAGCTTGCAACATCGCATATCCCGATCGGCGAGCAAGTTCGCCGCCAACTTCCACAACAATTCTCAAAACGCGAGCCAACCAGTGAACGTGCACACACTGTCCAACCCAGACGACATGAGTTCAAGCCTTCTGCGATCCGACTCGGAAAGAAGTCCAGCGGGGAATTTAAACCCCTCCGTGAACTTCTTCGGCAATTTCAAAGGATTCTCCTTAACGCCCATGGAAAAAGCGGCGGAAGAAAACGGAAAGAAGCCTGCAGTTGATGGAAAGAACGCTGCGGTTGAAAGAAAAACTGCTGCGGTTGATAGAAAGAATGCTGCGGTTGATAGAAAGCCTGTCAAAGAAAATGTCCAAAGCAAAAGTGCGAAGATAACTCCAGTGCACAGAAGCAGTAGCAATAGTCAAACTATTATCAATCAAGGAGTCCTAAAGCCTGTACTGAGAAGCGCGCCGCCCCTGCCCGTCGTTCCTACCACGACTAAAACCAGTCCAACGACAAGTCCGTCTATAAAACGTACTAACAGCAACGTGCAGAACCGAATTAAAGCTCTAATTAGTGCTGATAAAGAAGAAATTACGCCAGCAGCTCCCAACCCCGCTCCAAGGCCTGTCATATCCAGCCCGATACTAGAAGCTTCCACATGTACAGCCAAGGAGCTAATATCTCCACTACAGGGCTCAAAGACTTTAGGCCCGAACAGAGCGGCCCCACATATACCTACGACATCGCCTGACTTACCGAAGCGACCGCTGAGCATGCACTCCGGGACGGTCCCCCAAAAACCGCTCCCAGAAGAACCTAAGAAAGTCAAAGAAGGAATATCCCTAAATCGAATAGCATCCTTCCTTAAACACGATAAACCTAAAGAGAAGGAACGGAACCCGGTCGAGAGGAGTCACTCCCTGCCGAAAAATCCGAACAATCAAGTCAAGATTGTTAAAAACGCCGACAAAGGCACCTTACGCAACTTACAAATATCCAACCCTATTTTACAGAAAGAAATAGACTTGCCGGTCAACACAGTGCCAGTGGTGTCCGATTCTGAAGATGGAGACGAGAAGTCATTTGTGAATAGAGCTCAGAGCATGAGAGCCCCGGCTAGTCAAAAACCGGCTATACAAAGCTTCGGGTCTATGAGGCAAGCGCCAGGCGTGCCCAGGCCATTGTCGATAGTAGGCAGGCCCACCGCTCCCCCTCCACCCCTCCCTAACCACTCCGAAAAAGAGGATAAACGAGACGACTCGAAAACTGACTACGTCGATTGTATAGAAGAGAAGCAAGCTCCGTTAGCTCACATAGATGAAGAATCCGGTGATAATATTTACGCGATAATTGAAGAAAGCCCCATTAGAAACTCAAAGCCGTTGCCCGGCGTGCCGACTGTTGTCAAAACGATACCCCAGGCTCCTCCCGAGGGGTACAACACTCCGAAGCCTATCGCCACTAACTCCGCAAGCAACGAGAGCATGGGTCTGCTGGGAGAAATAGTCAACGAGATACAAAACCGAAATTTCGACTCTATTTACTCCGCATCAACTCTATCGAGGAAGAAAAAGAAGGGGAAGGAAGATAACAAAGAGAGAGACAGCACGTACATGAACTCTGAGCACTATAAGACACCGGAAAGCGTTTACAGCAATTCTGGTGCGAAATCGAACGCGTCTACGACAAGCAGTGGATACCTACATCCGTCGGCGGTTAACGTACCTACGCATTTGAAGAAAGACGAAATCGACGTTAATGTTGACAACGAAAAAGCGCCTCCATCGCCTACGCTAAAAGGTCCAAATTCGAAAATCCCGACGTTCTCGAGACAGGTAACACCGCCCGGTTTTAGAAACACGTCGTCGTTTAAAAGTGTGCCGCAGTCACCGAAAAACTTAGTCAAGAATATGAATGTGTTGAACGCGAACGTGACGCCTAAAATATCGAACAGTCCAGACGTGGTTTCCAGCTGTACGTTGCCAGATACTAAAAACATAAAAGCTCCCGATGTTCTAAACAACAATAAATTACCTAACGACGCTCCCAAAGTAGCATCTAAGCCTTCTGTAACCGCCAAGGTTGCTGACAACAGACCGTCATTAAGACCCGCACCGACCGTTGAAAAGAAACCTATTATTAAGAACGCTCCTTCAATAAAACCAGTAAACTCTTCATCGAGCATAACCAGCAAAGATAAAAACCCGCCTCTTAACCGCGCCAATTCAAAGGTGGACTCTGTCAAACTCATAGCGGACAATCTGAACAAAAACAAACCTAAAGTTGTCCCAAAGCCTTCAGCCATCACTACGAACAAACCTGAAACGAATCCGAAACCGAATGCGACAAAGTTGTCGGCAAAACCATCCAATGTTGCCAGTTTGCAACAGAAATTCGAAAATAGGAAATCGTTAGGGAAAGAAATTACCACAGCGAAAAAATAATAATATATAAAAGCTTGCTTAGATTAAAGCTAGAGTTTATTTTGCAGCTATTTAAATGTCTAGTCGGTTAATTAGTTTTTTTGATGGCCATTTACTATGAAGATTCGATAGATCTGATTTGGTACAGTTTTTTTATTTGACTAAATTGTTTAAATTCCTAGATCTCATAAGGTTGCTGAACTAAAGAACAAACAAATCTGAAAATATTTTGTTGTGCGTTTTTATATAATCGGATATTATGACAATGAACAAATATGAACACAATGTTCATATTTTTATATAACAAATAATAAAAAAAAAGAAGAATTTTAATGAATTATTGAACAGTGAAAAAGTAAGACATAAAAATGAATTATTATGTATTTGATGGACAAAAAAGGAGCTCAGAATGGAAGGAAATCGTGGCGTTTGAATGTACGACAAAAGGGCACGACATATCGTTAACTATTAAAAAAGGAAAAAAGTGGCATGCCACTTGACTTTTTATGTCTTCTCTTGTTTCTGTCGTAAATAGTTAATTTCCAATTCCTTTTATTATCAAAAAGTGAATTTATGTTAATATTTAAACAAGTGTTAAAGTTACTGTTTATATCGTGTCCTCCTACGCACATTCGTTTCGTCCTTCGGTACCTATTGAAACTTCAAGCGTGTATAATAAGTACATACTTCACCTTGCATTTGTAAGTTTGACAAATTATAATAATAGTTTAGATCTCTGTAAATATCTCCCCAACTATTCCTTTAATGTTAGTGATTATACTGTGAGTGTCTTATAATATTAGTAAATAATTTGTATTTTTATAAAGACTACTTAGATTAATTATGTGTACTGCATAGAATGCTCACTTGCCAAACGTTTTAGCTACGCCTGTACTCAAAAGTAATCATTAAAATTTGAACTTTATTCGTTGTTAAACACGGTAGCATTTAGAAAACAAAAAAAATAAGTCGCGGCGCTGTCCACATGTTGCCCTCCATGCAAAAATGTACCGTATGTTACAAATACTAAAGTCTTCAGTTTGAATGATCAATTTTAAGTTCAGCGTTGCTAAGACGTTAGGCCAGTGTTGCCAGAGCGAGTGTTGTAAAAATGTGTGATTTATTTATACTGAGTACTTTCATTTAAAATTCAAAGGTAATGGTGCTACAAACTACATGCTTTCCGGTAAAGCCAATAATATTTTTATAATTATAAAGTTACTGTTGAATATTGAGATGCTTTAAGTCATATGCTATAACTTATCATATGCATAACAGTGCAAATTGCTGCTCGAAGAGAACGGACGTTTCTGTGAAATGTATAGGGCAATAAACAAACAAATATTCAGAATACACAATTTTTTAAAACCATTGTATTTTGTTCAGAATTTGAGAGAGAGTGTAGTTAACTGAAACGTTACACAACGATCAAACATGAAGCATGAAGTTAACTGAAACGTTACACAACAATCAAACATGAAGCATGAAGTTAACTGAAACGTTACACAACGATCAAACATGAAGCATGAAGTTAACTGAAACGTTACACAACGATCAAACATGAAGCATGAAGAGTATTTTTGTCATGGATACATTTACACCTAATATAGACTTAATATTTTCGTCCATAGATGTTAAAATTCACTGCCATTTAAGGTACAAAATAACAAAGGTGCTGGCTATGTCGCAAAGTAAACAAAGCATAATAGTGGATTTAGTTATAATGTATTGCTTGTGATAATATTAAATTGTATTTAAAGAATATATCGAAAAGAAACACACTCAAAAGAATATATCGAAATTTCAGCTTTCAGCATTTTGGATCATTATCAAACAGATGTAGTTGTCATTCGTACATTGAATAGTGTTGTAAAACGTCAAAATTATAAAATTTATAATCTATATTATATTATAAATATTTTTATAGATAATAACCGTTTTAGTATTTTTACTACAAAGTTAGTTGAGCCATTTAGTTGAATATTCTATAATTATATATTTTTAAGTTACATTACGTTAATTACACTTACACCGAGATAATCAGCCATTACTAGGCCGGATCTAAGCCAAGGAAGTGGCTTAGCAATTATATCCTAAATAATTAAAGATGTTACTTTAGCACACTTTTTTTTCAATGAAAGTCATAACACCTAATACTGTAAAAAGTGAAGATAAGAACGAAATATTTCTGATTTTGCGATGTGCGTCTTGCTTCTCCCCCTCTGACTTCTTATTTTTTTATATAAGCTAAAGAAATACACCAAAATTTGATCTCTGGATCTTATAGTTAAAAGCGAGATGTACCTATGTATCGGTGTGATTCTATAGATGTACCTATGTATCGGTGTGATTCTATAGATGTACCTATGTATCGGTGTGATTCTATAGATGTACCTATGTATCGGTGTGATTCTATAGATGTACCTATGTATCGGTGTGTTTCTATAGATGTACCTAACTATCGGTGTGATTCTATAGATGTACCTATGTATCGGTGTGATTCTATAGATGTACCTATGTATCTGGGTGATTCTATAGATGTACCTATGTATCTGGGTGATTCTATAGATGTACCTATGTATCGGTGTGATTCTATAGATGTCCCTATGTATCGGTGTGATTCTATAGATGTACCTATGTATTGATGTGATTCTATAGATGTACCTATGTATCGGTGTGATTCTATAGATGTACCTATGTATCGGTGTCATTCTATAGATGTACCTATGTATCGGTGTGATTCTATAGATGTTTCACCTCAAAAATATAATAATTAAAACAAAAAAAAACTGTGATGTAATTCTACAATATGAACATTTTAGACAGTTGAGAAGTAGGAATCAAGCATATTTTCCTGGGCTTAGGTTTGAAATGCTTTGAGTATTTTGATAGTAACTTTGTATCAGTTATCACTATAAATTGTTGTAATATTGGATATGTAGTAAAGAGTTTTGATTGAAAAGTACATTAAATAAAGTGTAAATATTACCAAAGAGATGTGTGGAGTATTTCACAGTTGGAGAGTGTACAAATGAGTATTGGTATGATTTTGAGGAGTAATTTACTTGATAATAATAATTTACCAATAATTATGATATTTTTAATCATATCCATCGAATATAATCAAAACTATGGCGGTGAGTGATTTTTAGTTAAATATTTATTAACACGCAAATAAAATAAATTACTCTTCAAACATTAGACAAACAAGTACAGTCCTTGACAACTTTGTTTACTTTCTAAGAGTATGAATTTATAAATGACTATCTGTGCCCGCGTGGTGATTTATAAATGAATATCTGTGCCCGCTTGGTGATTTATAAATGACTATCTGTGCCCGCGTGGTGATTTATAAATGACTATCTGTGCCCGCTTGGTGATTTATAAATGACTATCTGTGCCCGCGTGGTGATTTATAAATGACTATCTGTGCCCGCTTGGTGATTTATAAATGACTATCTGTGCCCGCTTGGTGATTTATAAATGACTATCTGTGCCCGCGTGGTGATTTATAAATGACTATCTGTGCCCGCTTGGTGATTTATAAATGACTATCTGTGCCCGCGTGGTGATTTATAAATGACTATCTGTGCCCGCTTGGTGATTTATAAATGACTATCTGTGCCCGCGTGGTGATTTATAAATGACTATCTGTGCCCGCTTGGTGATTTATAAATGACTATCTGTGCCCGCGTGGTGATTTCCCTGGGATAAAAGTACCTGTAAAGTATCATCAAAATTCCTTCAGCCGTCAAAAAGTATTTTAATGATTGCTCGGCTTCTACTTATCCTAAGCTATCTCACATTTAAAACCGGATCGCAATCGGTCTCGTGCTTTACGTGATGCGCGAACATCCAGACGACAGACAAGATTTATTATAACGTTATATGTATTCTTGTTCAGTAGCTTATTTTAGATCCCCTAGATCATTATTTTATTTATCATCTTCGTGCAGACTTAGTTACTTAGTGTTTTAGTATACGTATAGATATAGATAATGGCAGCAATTCAGTCATTTTTCTCCTTAAACTAAACTAGACTAAATTTCTTTAAATTTAATTTAAAACTTGTTGGCTTCGTAACAAGGTATTTTAGCCCCTGGCATCTATTCTAAACTTACGTCAATTTAAGCGGCACCACTTAAAATAACGTATCTAAAACAGGTTTTTAACACGCTGTCTAATAGCGTTTGGATAAATTCGGACACGTTCTGAGACAGCGTTTGGACAAGTCGGGACTCTCGCCGCGTGGAAACAAAGGTGATTTTACGCTGACAGGCTTTAGTGATAGTTTAGTGAGTGAAGTTTTAGTGATAGTTTTTGCCAGGGGAAAAAATACCTTGTTACGAAGCCAACAACGTTTAAATTACATTTGAAGAAATTAAGTTTAGTTCAGGGGATGTCCAGTCCAAATCGCTACCTTTTTCATTTGTATATTTATGGATACAATATATAGATTAATTTCATTTGAATAGATACTTAACTATAAATCAAAACTATATTTCCAGGCTGTTCGTTGCAAGATTAACAATTTGTCAAGGTCTTGTATTTTGTGAAAATGTATGATTCGTTTTATTCATATTAGCTTTTATTATATAGCAAGACTGTGAAATAAGTATAAAAATATAGGTACATTATAATATTTACCTACGGCACTTAATTTAGCTAAGAAATTACCTATAAGATATGATTTTTCGAATTGTTAAAATATAAAAAGAATCTTTTAAAATGATTCGTTGCAAAATATGTTTTGTTTTATTTGATACTAGCTTTTGCCCGCGACTTCTTCCGCGTTGACTACAGTTTATCGCGAAAAAAAGCATCCTATGTTTTTCTAGGATATTAAAAACCAATGCAAAAATTGCTATATCACCACAGTACACTTAATAATACTACGTAATAGCACCAACGCTAGGAATGTTTTTTGACAGACTTGTTATTTCGTTTTCATGGCAACGAAACGTTATTTAAAGCGAGTAATCAACATTTTCCAGTTTTCCCGTGGAAACTTAGCATTTTCCGGCATAAAAAATATCCTTTGTTTTATTCCAGGGTATAAGCTATCTCCATTCCAAATTTCATCAAAATCTGACTGGCCGTTATCGCGTTAAGGCTGGCCGCACATGTTCGTTTTACGAATTAGATTTACGTATTCGGAGATTCGCCCAGCCTAAGACGTCATACGGAACGCAGCACTGGCATACATTTGTTACCTATGTACCGCCGCACACGTTCGGAGTATCACGACAAACTGTGAAGCAGAAGCATTGATATTGGCTGTTGAAAATTGAAAGTTCTTAGGCCTTTTATTTTAGTTATTTTAATTTTTCTTTTAGTTTAGTTTAATACCGACGTTTCTTTTTCTTCTTCATTGATAGAAATGCAATCGCAATTAAATCGTCGTACTCCATCACCGTGCGTTTCCACAGCCACCACTGAACGTACTGGCAGTATATATTTTTAATTCAAAAAATCGAATGTCTGCGCTTGGCATTCAGAACCACGCCACGCGCCGTACCGTGTGGACGTATTATGCGTCTTTTACGTCTCATCACGACAAAGTGTGAAGCAGAAGCATTGAAATTGAAAGTTCTTAGGCCTTTTAATTTTGGGCAGCATTTGCGAAACTTCGACGAGTCTTCTCGTCGCCAATACCGCAAAGTTTGAAGACAAAAGTCTTCAACCAGTGTGTCCTACCTGTTATGACATACGGAGCCGAGTCGAGGACACTTACGGTACGACTAGTCCACCAATTTAAAGTTGCTCAGCGGGCTATGGTTGGAGTTTCTCTGAAAGATCATATCCGGAATGAGGTGATCCGGCAGAGAACCAAAGTTATCAACATAGCCCTTAGGATTAGTAAGCTGAAGTGGCAGTGGGCTGGTCATATCTATCGATGGACTGATAACCGTTGGGGTAGACGTGTTGTTGAGTGGAGACCGCGGCTCGGTAAACGTAGTGCAGGGCGCCCTCCAGCTAAGTGGAGCGACGATATACGCAAAGTGGCTGGCAGCAGTTGGAAGAGAAGAGCCGAAGATCAGGCTCAGTGGCGTGCTTTCGGAGAGGCCTAAGTCCAGCAGTGGACTGACACGGGCTGATGATGATGATGAGGCCATTTATTTTAGTAATTTTAATTCTTCTTTTAGTTTATTTTAATACCGACTTTCCTTTGTCTTCTTCATTGATAGAAATGCAATCGCAATTAAATCGTCGTTCTCCATCGCCATGCGTTCACACAGCTACCACTTAACGTACTGGAAGTACCTATATAATCCTAATTTAAAAAATTGAACGTCTGCGCTAGGGCCACGGAATTCCGAATTGAAATTCCTGATTAAGAAACCGCATACGGAAAACGATTATGTGCGGTTTATGTCAGAAGATGTCGTTAGTGCCGTGTGTCGTGACAATTCTGATTTTTTGCAAAACCAAATGCGGGTAATTGGAGACAACGCGCGCCCTTCTCGACGCTGACACCCGCTACTTTAGTCTTCTCGTGACCACGATCAATGCAACTTGATCAAAACGTCGAGGTAAATAAATATTAAGTTTTCAGCTCGATTAAGTCCCGTTTAAATATTTAACTTTGTGCGGCCAGCCTTAGACAGGGCGCATACATTCCCGTATGCGGTTTCCTAATCAGGAATTTCAACTCGGAATTCAGTGAGTCTAACGCAGACGTTCGATTTTTTTAATTAGGAATATATACTGCCAGTACGTCCAGTGGTGGCTGTGTCAACGCACGGCGATGAAGAACGAAGATTTAATTGCAATTCTAACAATGCAGAAGAAAAAGAAACGTCGATATTAAAATAAACTAACAAAATAATTTTTATAACTAAAATAAAAGGCCTAAGAACTTTCAATTTTCAACAGCCAATATCAATGCTTCTGCTTCACACATTGTCGTGATGAGACGTAAAAGACGCACAACACGTCCAGACGGCACGGCGCGTGGCGCGTTTCTGAGTGAAAATTTCCGAACGTGGGCGGTACATAACGAATGTATGCCAGTGCTGCATTCCGCATGACGTCATTAGGTTTTATCCGAATAGTTTTTCCGAACGCGCCCGTGCGTTGGCATTCGAAACGTACGTACGGAATGTGTTCTGTACGGGAAAAAAACGAAGTGTGCGGCATTCAGTATATTTTAAATCGATTTGATGCATTCGGGTCTCCGAATACGGAAAACGTATTCGGAAATCGAATACGGAAAACGTACGTATGCGGTCAGCCTAAAACTCCCCAAACACACAAATGTTTTCGCTTTAATATATTGATTAGTGTGGAATAGTGTGGATGTAACAAAATCCACAATATGCTCCTTGACATACTAGATGCGCCACGCGGCTACACCCGCCTGGTCAATGAAAAGTATCCAGCCACAGAATAAATAATAGTACTGCGTAAGTACCTATGCTATAAAGTAGCTTTCTTCTTTTCAGACTTCGTCATCCCAATGTTGGGTATAAGACTCCTCTCCTTGATGCCACCCCTTTTGATCTTGTGCTGTCCTCAGAAACTATTTCCAGCAACTCTGGCTACGTCATCACTCCACTGGACTGGTGGTCTGCCCCTTGATCTTTAACCTTCCCGTGGGCACCACTCGGCACTCTCGGCTGCTTTTATCCACCTTCCGTCGTTCCGCCGTGCCCGCCATGTCCCGCCCATCTCCACTTAAGCTTGGCAATTCGCATACCGCCATCTTCGTCCTTTGACGAATCTCGATATTCGGTACGCGATCCACCAACTTGATTCCTAGCATGGCGCGCTCCATTGCTCTTTGGGCTACTTGAATCTTGTGGATGTTCTCCAGCGTGTTTCCGAACTATAAGTGAGCATGGGAAGGATACATTGGTCTTCAGGTTTTACGGAATTTTAGCCTTGAATATATCGTCAAGTTTCCCAAAAGCAGCCCGTCCTGCTGAAAACGTCGGCTAATTTCTGCAATCTGAGTGTTGTCCAAAGGATAAACAGTGTTCAAGGTAGATGTTCTCGTCTACAACTTCAATCTGATTGCTAATTACGTGCACATGTTGGCATTAAAAGATTCTTTGTTTTGGACACGTTCATCCCGAGGCCGACACTCAGATATGCCTCTTGAAGTTATTCAAACATACATGTAAAATCGTCGACGTTTTCAGCCAGGAGTAAATTGTCGTCAGCGAATCTCAGGTGCGTCATGCGGCTGCCACTGATGTTGACTCCTCTTTCGCTCCGGTCTAGAGTTCTCATAAAGTCTTCCAACACATTTGTAAAGAGCTTGGGTGAGAGAGTATCACCTTTGCCGCACACCCCGTTTAATAGAAACGGGGTAAGTTTGTGCGCGTATGCACAAACTTAGTTACTCCGTTTCTATTAAACGTTGCTATATAACCTGCAACGTTGCAGAGTTATATAGCTTCCGGAGGATATCCACATATCTTTTGTCAATATTGCATCGATGGAGACAGATATATAATGTACCTACTCTATGGATGGAGAGTGAAACACGGCCCAGTGTTCGACACTGTCGAAAGTGTCGAAAGCCTTTTCGTAATTAACGAAGGCGAAACACATGGGCTGGCTGTACTCTCTTACTCTTATCCACCGGTACCAGCTGCCTGACAGCATGTATATGGTCTGAAGTTGAATATCCACTCCGGAGGCCAGCCTGCTCTACAGGTTGATAATCATCGAGGGTGCAGGATGTGTAAAGTATACAAGGTATAAATTAAAATCCATTCAGAGTGGCAACAAACATAAATTCTTGCACACAGCCTACTGGGTATACGCTAGGAGCTCCTAATGTAAAATGAACGATTAATTATTAGGTAGGTACACAAAACACAAATTGACATCAAGGACATCAGCCTTTTTTACTTAGACATCCATCCTACTCTAGGTTGGGCTGTTTATTTTTATTTCCCACGAAAAGAACCTCGACGTTCTAAAGATATAATTGCTAATAATATCCAAAATGATTCTACAGTACCTACCTATCTGCAAAAAAAAAACCTGTAGACCTTAAGCTCAGAATAAATAATAGTACAAGCCAAAAGATCTAACTTAGAGAAACAAAGCAAGCATAATCTAAGACTAGAAACACATTTGAATCTAATCAAAAGATGGATATCTATAAATGGTCGGAGTGGAATAACTGCAGTAGTCGCCTATGATGTGTACGAGTAACATCTGTTAACAAACAGTGATACGTACGTAATTTCGAATGTCGTTTTTGCGAATGTCTATTCCTCGAAGTCTATTCATCGAATGCTTACATTATTATTCTTATTCGAGATGGGGGCGGTAAGGCCTGCACTGACGTCCCGCTTGGGGTGTATTGTGAATTTCCCCCTGCCAGCCTCTACCCAAGCCACCCAAGCTCCTTTATGTACCTACCGGAGCACGGCTTTAGGTCGCTGGCACAGCTGTTCCAGTGATGTCGCTGTAGATGGTGTTAAATTACTAATATTGGAGTTAGAATTTCGTTGAGCCTTTTCCACTTTTCCCTGTTGTAAAAGTCCAGTTTTTAGTCTTATCTCTTCCGTGGCTTCACAAAGCAAAAGCACATGCTCCACAGTCTCCTCCCCCTGCATACATCCACGGCACAGAGGACTATCTGTGGCTCCAGTTTTATGCAGGTGGTAGTTTAGGTTGCAATGACCCGTGATGAGACCTACCATGAGACGAAGGTCTTGCCGAGTCAACCTTAGCAGATTGTTGGTGATTTTCCTGTTAAGGGGTGGAAACATAACTTTTGCATTTCTGCAATCCGTTTTCTTGTTCCACCAATTCTTATGCTCTCTCTCTCTGTGTATTGAACAAGTAGGTTTCTTACTTCCATTGCGGTGGGTTTACAGAGCTTCACCGCATGTTATCCGATATGTTTCTTAGCTCCTTCCTTGGCGAGCATGTCTGCCTTGGTATTTCCTGGACATGAGCCGTGGGTTTTCGTCCATTTGACTTTAATTTTATACCTTTCAGATAAGTTTTGTAGAGCCTCATGACATTCTGATACAAACCTCGACCTAGTTATAGGTTTCTTTAGTGCATAGATAATGGCTCACTATCTGTGATGAAAGGTACATATATAAATGTCCGTGTTTTGCTTTGCACGGGGGGAGCGAAAACAGTGCCCCAAAGGGCGTTGAAACCACCCACCTTTCCATGAGTTAAATAGGGCTCCTGGACCAGCGCTATTGTGTTCGGTTGTTCTTCCAGGGTTCTACGCAGGGCAGCGAAACCTGTGATGCTGTGTTGGATGTTGGCTTGTATGATGTTAGTTTTGATTATTACATTATTATTACTTAGCCTATGATTATTACCAGCCACGGTGGCAGTTTTTTTTTGAGGACTTGCAGTTACTATTTTTATTCTTTAGTCCATCCATTTTGATATTCCTAATTACTTACTATCTGTTTAGTGCGGGTGGTCTGAAAGACCCGCCCGCCTTTCTCGTTTACGATTTCGATGGAGGAGAGTCCAGCCTGGTCCGCGTCCATGGACGATGCCGGCGAGAAGATATTGAGGCCCGTAATGTCCCCTACAATATCCTCCACGCCGTCATCGCCCACTTCCAGCAGACGGTCCATCTCCTCCTTCGTCCAATCCGTGTTATCGGGGTGCACTGGGTTGAAGTCCATGGGTGTCACAGGCTCGCTCGCACCGCACACTGCGGAGCTAACGACCCCCAGCTCCCCAGACAACACCGTAACCCCCGCGTCCCTCGATTTATATCCCTTTAGCATGACACCGTCGCTGACGAATAATGCAGGCGAAAGTCTATGCGTTCCAGCTTTTCGATGTCCTCCGGCGGGATTCCCATCACAAGGACATGGTTGTAACATTGGCCTCTCTGGCGCACCAAATGTTTAAAGATGGGCCAAAGTGTCATATCTAGGCCCCTGAACTCATTTTGCTCAGCCAAATAGTCTCTCATGACGAAAGGCCATTTGACGAGGTCTTCTTTTTCTTTCCCGAAGTCCGGGACATATATGATGCCGGTGTGGTACTTAGGCAACTCGCTCTCCGGGATGACTCTATACCCTTCCAACCCTTGCAGGGGCGGTCGCATTTGGAAGGCTTGCTGTCGAACAAGGACCCTCTCCCTCGTTTACGACAGTTGCGCCATTTGGGTCAACGCGCGCCAAGCATGCCACTACGGCCGGCGTAAGTGCCGATACGCCGGGCAGCTGTAGCACGCCTTCCCGCTCCTGACTGTAAAAGGCGTTTACACGCTCCTCCTCCCGTCTCATACGCTCTTTTATATTTTTACGGCGGTTTTTACCGCCGTCTTGGTTTTTATTTGGCGAGGTAACGTTGGGCCTTATGGGTTTTCCGCTACCTCGACCGTTACCTCCATCCAGCACAGCGCCGGATGACTTCACTGCCTTGCGCTCGCGCAGCCGCTTCTGCTGCCACCTCTTGCGCGTATTGAAGCGCGCTCCGTGCCCTGGGTCCGTCTTCTGCGCTGGTCCAGGTACCGGAGTCGTCATCGGTCCAGTAGTAGTCGCGGCCGGCGAGGCCTGGGACTCCACCCCGCCGCCGCCTTCGGTAACCAACTTCACACCGTCAAGCCCGGATACTAGAGGGCGCCGGGCGCTAGCCGGGTCGCATGGCACAACGTTAAAATCTTTATTGTACTCCATATTAGATTTACGAAATAGCTCTATGGAACTAAGGTGATATTAGTGGGCGCGCAGTGATGGAGGAAGTAGTTGCCCACACTACATTCCCTGCCATCTTTCGCACGTTGATGGCGAAGAAGTCATCCCGAGAAACACAAGCGACGGCTTCCTCTACATCAACACGCTGGCCACGGGCTACCACAAAGGGAGTTTGGAAAGGAGATAGGGTAGGAAATAAGGACTAAATGGAGTTAGGTGGACTAGGAAGTCTAGAATTGCGTCTGTTGTTTTAGTTACATCTATTCCTTAGGGGACTAGATCAAGAAACAGGGCGGCACCACGTGAAGGTAACAATCAGACTTGCTGCGGATGTCCACACGACCTGCGCTCCTTTCCGTAGCCATTACCGAGCCTGCTCACCGGACAGGTGGCCAGGTTAGGGTAGACCCGAGCTAGCTAAAAAGCGATTCTAACCCCTCCCTACATGCTTACATCCTCGAAGGGTCTTTTTTGCAAATGGTCAAAATTGCGAAAGGTACGTTTGCTCGAATGGTCAAAATTGCGAAGGTTTATCCTGCGAAGGATCGTTTTTTCGAATATTCTAATAAACGAGCTAACACACACATCTACATATTTTATTCCTGTTTATTACACTACTGTCCAAAAAAGGAGTGTAATGTTTTCATGGTTCATGTATGTTTGTATGTATGTGAGTTTCTTTATTCCACCACAACTTTTAAACTCCTGAACAGATTTGGATGTATGGGGTATCGTTAGAATCCTTACATCATCTTGAGTTAAAAAACACTTTTTTTAAACAATTCAATGTGGCGGCAGTATGGCTCCACAACAAATGCGAAAAAAACTTCGTGTTTCATAATATAGGTATCAAATTGAAGGACTTGATGAGCACATTCCAACAAAAGGTATATAATTTAATGATATAAGTTATTTTTTGGCAGGAAGGTTATTTTTTTTTTATTTATGGCTTGTATCTAAAGTTGTTCTTACCTATTAGCTTTTAGATTATACAAACAAAAAAGTACCAGGTTATGTATATTGCTAGCAGGATCGACGGTATTTCAAGAAAATACTCATTTGATGGCAGTCAAAGCAAGGAGAACTTGTACTCAAGAACTCGATAAAGTACTATAGTATGTACCTATTTAATACTGTGCTGTCTATTTACAATAAATACTTTGAACTAAGTATTCAAATCTATAGCTATATAACATACCTACTGAGTGAATGACAGCCAACACAATAAGCTGTGCATTGTGTGAACTTTTAAAAATAAGCGAATGTTTCCTTTGAGTATAATATGCTAGCTTCAATATTGAGGGAACTTTCCTCCCAGGTCTCGTTCGAACTATCCATTTTGTATATGAGTATTACGCATTTTCAACAATATTACATAGGTACGCGTGAAACTCTTTATTTTTATTGGGTTAAAAATTGGTAGAATATTAGTATATTTGATCATACGACCATTATAGAGTATATTCGCAGTTTTGACCATTCGAGCAAACATACCTTCGCAATTTTGACCATTCGAGGATGTAAGCATTTGATGAATAGACATTCGCAGGTGACTACGTATCCCCTGTTCACACTGTTACACTATTCACATAATCACTCCAATAGATTGCAGGAAAGTGAGCAGAAAGATATTCACATAGAAAGATAATCGACAAGTTGGTCTCGTGGCTAGAGATCCTGGGTACGAAATCGTACGGCCGCGGGTTCGAATCTTGCAAGGTGCAATCATTTGTGTGATGAGCAGAAATGTTTGTTTCCGAGTCATGGATGTAATATTCTTATCTATGTATGTTTATCCGTTATCTAGTGCCCATAGCACAGGGTATCCTAGTTTGGGGCTAGATAATTGGTGTGGAAATGTCCCAAATATATTATATATATATATATATAAAAAATCGCCCAAGTGCGGATCAAACATGTTTTAGGTTTCTGTAGTCATTTGGACAACAAGGACAATGATAAATTTATTTATGTACAAGGAGACCTTTAATTGGCTGTTTAACCTGTATATATGTTTATTGTACCTAATATTAGTAAATAAATGAAAACTGCAATGCAATTAGCCCAATCTGTGTTCACAGTTGACGTGGGCAGAACTATGCGTTAACTTCGTTGGCTATAGTTCGTAAACTAGTAGGTACCTAATCCTAGCTAGTCATGATAATTTTGTACATAAATTTGTATTATATGCTAATATCCCGTGTACCTAAGGAAAATCTCAATATTACAGGATACAAATCACTGATCACCTCACAAACGTTGCATAGTAACTTTCCCAAGCACTTCATCGGAAAATGTAGTAATGTAGTTATAGAATCAATAAAAATGAAACATCAAATACTTAGCAAATTATTTATTACGGAATCACACAACAACAAATTGAACTTAACTAAATTTTAAGTGGAATAGAAAACTGGTATGAATTACTGAATAAAATACAGTAAAGGAATTGAGGCTTAATATTATTTCCCGGCTGCAGTAGCCAACGGGTTCCTTAGGACTAAGATCACTGAATCTCCACGTAGAAACATTTTTGAGATGAATTTGTCCTTGTTCACAGCTTTACCCTGGAATAGAAATCATGTTTTAATAAGAAAGGTGATTATTGTATTTCTGTACATCACTTTATTAGCACATGAGAAAATTGTAAGCAGTTTGTGGCAGATCATTAGCATGGTGGAACTTGTAGTCATCACTATTACAAAAGGAGCTTTAAAAGAATGCCAAAGTATAGCAAGCCATGCCAACAATCCTGAAATTATGACCACAACTACTTAGCCAAATGCAGTGTATATGAGAGATTTATGGGCAAATACTTAGTAACAAGGATCATATTGTCATCTCATACTTGTGTACACTGAATTTTAACTGACTTCAAACCGCTGTTATAGCTAGCGACACTTAAGTCTAGCGGTGAACGAAATGTGGCGGGGATCTTGGCATAGTCAGTTTTCGGGATAAAAGTATTCAAAATTTTAACACATTATATAAATTTTGATTGTGCCAAGATCCTCGACGTTTCGTTTACCGCAAGACTTACGTGCCGCTAGGTATACCTACCCTATCCCTGTTCGAGATGAATTGGTAGTGTTTTGGGCAGTTCAGATTGCCATTTTTGCCACTAAAAATCCTACCCAAACCGAACGAAAAGGACCCTTTTCCCTATAGAATTGTCACTTTTTCGAAGACAAATTTAATTTTGCTTCAATACAAACAACATTGCACTCCGTGCTGCTAAGGCCATGTTAAGGGTTGGCTGTAGACATCCGGTACCGGCGTTGAGGGAGGGGAGTGGGGGGAATGGAAGGGGAAGAGTGGAAGTCCCCCACGATCCCCTCCCACTTTCCAGGAAGCTCTAAGTTTTTGAGATAGGATTGACTATAGAATCGAGGGGGCAGGAGTTTGGGGGAGGGTGGTGGTTGGTTGGAGGTGGTGAAGGGCTACCCCCTAGTACCCCTAACTCCCCGCTGAAATGCTTAGTTTAAGAGATATTTCAGTTTAAAGTTTGTTAAAAGTTGGCTGTTTGGTTGCTGTAAATAAAATTATGAATTAGTTAGAATTTGTTTTTTTCCTCTGCTTTCACCAGAAAGTAAATAGTAAGTTGTAGATGTTCCCCCTTACTTATAAAAAGTTATGCAATGGTTATGCAATGATTAAGAATTCCACGTAGTACAATATTGTACTGCGCAGAATTACTAATCATTACTTAATCACTGCATAACTTTTTATAAGTAAGGGGGGTTATGTATGGCCCTAAAGACTAGGGTAGGTTAGGTTTGAACATGGCTACACATAAAGTTGATTGGTTTGATTTGTTGAGCTGATTTTTAATAACTATTATGTCTGTTTGATCGCTTAAAAACTGTTTTTTTTTATATGTACTACTATTTTACTAAAAAAAACGTAACTCAAAACTATACATTTCCTGGAAAGGGGGGTGATCGAGGGGGACCTCCCCCTATCTTTTCCCCCACCTCCCCCCCCTCAACGCCGGTACCGGATGGCTATAGTTTACACCATGTTACTATTGGTCCCAGTTGCAAGCAGTTGCTAAGTCATATCAGAGGACTTTGGCTTGACAAAATCTGACCCTAGAGGCCAGCACTACACTATAGTAGGAACCAATCTTTATGGCGGCTGTGAAGCGCACTGCGAGTGCGACTTTGCACTGGTACAGTAAGGTTCGCAATTATTAGTCAATTTTTTACTACCTAATTGTGGAACATAATAATAATAAACACGTTATTACACCAGAATTATGGAACAAATATGCAAGAATTTATTTTAAATTAAGGCACAACGGGTGGTCTTTTAGCGAAAAGCAACCTTTTCCAGACATCCTATGGATGGCCAGAAATAACAAATTATCCTTCTGTATCCCAGTGAGTTTCTCCTCGGTATGGTCGGGTACAACAGCTTGGAAGTGAGATGAGCCGTCTCACTGATGGAATACATCTGGTGTATTAAAACAATACAATAAATCATGCAAAATAAAAATGACTATATATACATATTTAATAAACTACATAAACCTTACTTACATGTCACATGCAAATAATGTAATGAATGAAAAAAATATGTGGTAAGTGCATACAAATAATGGAATGATAAAAAAAAAAAATATACCTATAGCTATGTTTTTAGTAATTAGCGTCAACTCTTAACTCTTAAACTAGTCATTATTTTTTAACTAATCATGAAATTATGTTAACATGTCAACACCATAATATTACTATCAGAATATGCTGATATTGTGTTGGTGGATTGTATTGGTTGATAACAAATAACAAAAAACTTTAATAAAATAACTAACTAGACTGTACTTGAAAAGACTTGCATGCATGTGTGCAGCGTACGGATGTAGCATACACACAAGCACAACTGTGGTGGGAGCACCCGGAATGCGGTGGTCTAGCGGGAGGGTGTGCTCCAGCCTCTCACCTCTCCAAAGCCCGCTTACACTTAAAATTAGCTATTGCGCAGTGCCTTGCGCCTAACTTCACAGCCGCCATAAAGATTGGTTCTTACTGTACCTCATTTAACATACCTACAATGCCTAACAGTAAAACGAATGCTCGTAATAGTATTTAAATACAGAGTTTACAATCTTGTCAAAGATATTTGCCAAACCATTATTTTTAACTAACATAACCTTAATGCATCCAACTTGTTGATATAATTACAAACTTTTATTGAATTGATATGTTGATAATAGTAAACTTTACCTTCTTTCCTTTGCCTATTCTTGGTACTTCAGTCCACATCTCTTTGACATTTTCTAGAACCATGTTGCAGTGCCGGTCGAAGGCCTTCACACGGCCTAGCAGCTTTTTATTGTTACGACAGTTGATGAGCACTTGTGTGTTATTTTTTACTGACTGAGTGAGCACCGAGAGGGGCCCTGTGCTAAATTCTTCTTCCTCTATCTTTGATAACTCATCGAGAGTCATCTCAGAGCGTGGCTTAGATGTGGTAGCCCTGGAAGCAATCATTTTGTTGAAAACAACTTTTGTTGACTCATATTTTACAATCTAATCATTTAAATACGATAAACCACTTACATTTTCTCTTTTTCTATGTGTTATTCTGTTTTATTAAACGAAATACAGAAATCAACCGCGCGTAAAATGCTTCCTTGTTTGACAATTGTCCATAGATAATTATTAGATAGAATAGACAAGTAGGCAGTGTTGATCAAGGGGAGAAGCTATTAAACGACCAAAATAATGTACGACCAATATTGTACAGCCAATATTACACGGCCAGATATTAGGTGTACATGGATTCGTAATATTTGGACGGCTAATACTGGCCGTGTATTATTGCCCGTTTAAAATCGGTCCGGGTTGATAATGCACGGCCAGTATTACGCAGCCAATAATACGTGTACAGGCTTCCAATTACTGGACGCGTAATATCAACCCGTACCGATACTGTACGACCAATATTACACGGCCAATAATACGAATCCAACCATAGACAAAGCTAGAATCACTCCTTGATGCCTCGTTTGTGTAGGCGAGTTTCAAGATGAAAAAAACTGTCACAAAACCGAATCAGCCAACCTCGACTCCACGTGGTCTTGTCTGCCCTACATTAGAGTGTTTTTAAAAAGCCGGAGGCGTGGAGAGAATGCAGCCCCCGTCCGCTGTAACAAAGTACAGGTGGAAAGGCGGAGGCTGGTCGCCGAAGGCGACCAAAAAGCCGAAGCTGCGGAGGCGAGCACGCAAGGGCGGAGGAGCAGCACTTCCCGCAGCGCCGGAGCAATCGCGATTCATAATCTGAGGTAAAAGGATACTGGAACATGCAAACGAGGCTTTGACTATAACATTTCTATATTTTAATCTGTTATGTACACGTAATATTGGCTGTACATTATCACCCGTACAAAAAGTGTCCGGCCCGTATTACACAGCCAATAATGCACACCCTGTTATTACATGTACATATTTTGGCTTCGTAATCCTGGCTGCGTAATATCCCTGTACAAAATCAGCACGGGGTGATATTACACGGCCAATAATACGCAACCAAATAATGTACACCCTGATATTACGACGCCAATCCACGTAATATTGGTCGCGTAATACTGGCCGTGTAATATAGGGACTTGGATCAAGTATCAATGGATTTGCCATGCGCGTACACCCGAAAGGGATAAACTCATAGTACCTAAAATACCAGTGTTGCCGCCTATAAGTTTTCCCGCGCGCGACTTCGTACGAGCGGATAGTTTATCGCGATAAAAAGTATCCTATTTTCTTCTAGGATATTCAAAACCAATGCAAAAGAAAGTATAGAACCAATGCGGTTGATGTTTTTTGACAAAGAGAATATAAAGTTTAGTTGACAGTATTGTTATTTCGTTTCTATGGCAACCACAGACCATTCTGTGATGACAACCGTTCATTACAGTGAGTAATCAACATTTTCCAGTTTTCCCGTGTAAACTTTAAATTATCTAAAATAAAAAAAAAACCTATGTTTTATTTCAATTTCATTAAAATCCGTCCAGCCGTTATCGCGTGAAAGCTCCCCAAACAAAGAAACAAACAAACAGACAACGTTTCACTTTTATATATTGGTATGGATTTGAATGAAATGATAAAAATATATGAATTAATGCATGAATTAATGTTTTCTGGCAGTGTATCGCCTTTTTCTACGCTTTATATTAGCTTCACTTGTATGTTTGTATGTTTGTAACCGACTCCTTTGGACGCTATTTTGACCCACTTTAAACGGTCAGATTTCATCCAAATTTTGCACACCTGTCAAAGACCGATGACAATGCAATAATTCGAAGAAAAAAAACACGCTTTATATAGAAAACCAAACTAAAAAATAGAAAATAAATTTAAATAATTTTGAATTAAGAATAGTGTAAAAACTTCTAATAAATAAGAAAAAAATGTTTGATTTAAAAAATAGCGTGGGGTGCTTTTTAAGATATTATAGAAATGATAATCCTTCTTCTCATATCTGTCAATGATATATTTATAACTATTGACCCATGCACCCATGATTTTTTTGAAATAAAACATTTTTTCTTATTTATTAGATTTTTTACACTTCTTAATTCAAAATTATTAAAATTTATTTCCAAATACAATGCAGATAAAAATACTGATAACTCCATTAGATGAAAATTAATCATATATTTTTGGCACACAAGACGGCATCAATATTTTGTTAAGAATATCAGCCACTAAATTGATATATATACAAAAAGAGACGACATAGTATAATTATATTTAAATAACTGGTAGTAAGTTGAAAAATAAAACAAGTTGCTCAAAATACAAATATTTACTAGCCTTTGAACAAGATCAATTTACTGTACATATTTCGTATGCTGTCACCTTTATTTGTAAATGATTTTGTGACAAAGTGAATTCGTACATTCAAATATTTTTTACATACAGCTTTATTTAAAAGAGAATGATGGTTATCAAAAATAAATCGATCAGAATAATTATGATCAAGAAATAATTTGAGACCAATACATTTTTTCAAACATTCCTGTATAAGATAATGCAATGGGTCTTTTTTATTTGTTTTTTTTTAAACACTTCCTCGGCTATTTTGCATAATTTTACCACTGACTTCGATGGATACCACAGGCCACCCTTATTTTTTATATATTGGAGAGTATCTTTCGTTTTTTCGGTAGACTGCAATGAAGTTAAGCAATGGTTACATTTCATTTGTCCCTCCAATGCTTTTATGACAAAACCTGCTATGTATATTATTACATTCCGAGCAAATTCCGTCAGCCTTGTTGGATCGACTAAATAATTGTGATCGTTAGATACGACAAGGTCTGACTCCAGAGACTGCTGAAGATTCCCGTCATCTTCAGTCAATTTGTTATGGTCCGTTGTGTTGTTAATTGCAACTTCAGGCTTCGTACAAGTTAAAATATTTAATTCCATCAAAGGTATGCAATTACCTGTAGTTAAATGTTTTAATTGACCGTGAACTAGCATACGTTTATAAGCTGCTTGGAATTGAATTGCGGTGGGGTTATTGTTAAACCAACCCGTTGCACGGATTGCGCCAAAAAAAAAAACGAGGTGATGTTGGCTGAGCTTATATGTGGACAAAAAATCTATTTTTTTGGTGGTTATATTGTAGCATGTTAAATCATGACTCCAAGTGAGATTTTGTTATAGATCCCGATTAAATAGAATGTATTGGTTACAACGCCATCTGGCGAGGAGCAGCGTCTTCTCTATTAGATCAAGATGCGTTTTCTCCGTAAGTGAAAGCCAGACGCCAAGTTTGGAAAAAACGCCGAACTCCACCACGCGCGCGCCACTTTCTTCGATGAAGGAACAATGAAAGTATTTCTTTGTTGAAGACAGATTGATGATTTCGCCTATCTAAGAATCAATAAATAATGGTTGAATTTGCCTCTGCGAGTGGAAGGGTAAAGTTGCGGACACCTCTATCAGGAAGTAGCAAAGCTTTTGAGTGTTACTATTATAATGAACGTTCCAGGATTATTTCGGGCTCTGGATAGCTTTGGACGAGGGGCGGAATGTTTAAAAATCCGGATTAAGACGCATCTTTGAGTTGGCTAACAAATCGGAAATTCAGAGGGCAGCAATTCATATGTCGAAAATAATTTACATCTACAAATCGCAGAGAGATGGCTTTTTTTGTATGAAGTTTTTGAAGTAAACAACTGGATGCTGATTGGAATGTACCAGAGCTAGCTGGAGGACAGTGACCTGTATAGCTAGGCCGACAAGGTCTGATTTACGATGCAAGTTGCAGAGTAGTTTCTAGAGACGTTGAATTTAGTTTGCTTCACATAGTTGGCACGTGATTGAGATCGGCGCAGGCAGCAGAAGAACACGCAGTCTCTTGTGTGGACAAAACGACCGAGACACGCGCAGTCCAGAACAAGGCGTGGAAACCGTACTGCTCTGTAACAGGCGAAATAAGTATACGAGTGCAAAAGCCAAGTTAAGATCGAGCATCAACGGACGGCCGCTGCCGTCACCACTGCGAGCTGCTGTACGCCGATCTCCCGGGGCTCACCACCGTTCGTGGAAGAAGCCGATCTCCCAGGGCTCACCACCGTTCGTGGAAGAAGCCGGCCTCCGAGGGTCTCCAGAAGGCCTCCAACGCACCACCTGTCCCGTAGAAGACACCGATCGAGAGAGACACCAGGCACCGATCGTGGGAGACACTGAAGCCGTTCGAGAGCAGCGGAAGGCACCGTTCGTGGAGAGCAGGAGGAGCTGAACGAGTGGAGTAAGGAGGCGATCCGCGGCGGCACGCGAGACGACGGTACGGCGTCCCGGGAAGCTTCCAGGTTGGTCCACTCCAAATCATTTTGAGTCAGCGAGTTACGGTAGTGAGGGAAGCCTGCGCCTACTTGCGTGTTAATATACTGTTGAAAGATACTTTCTGTTCTAGAGTTTAATATCCCTCTGGGAAATACAATCTTACATACACACACACTCCTGTTTGCACTAGTTCTCTTTTAATTTAGAACATTGTAAGGCATAGACAAGACTATTCTGTTGCGTTGTGACCAATACATGATGAACTGCTGAGCACCGTCTCTCTAAGTTTTTACTAGCCTAGGATACTGCAGTTCTATTGTAAATGCATATCATACAGGCCGAAGTTATGTACTACATTATATATGTTTGAGAAAATTGTAATCATATTTGAGAATTTTTGACTTTTGAGTATTGAGTTAGTAGTATTTCCTATTATAAGAACTTGCTGTTTAGAAATATTTTGATGCAGAACAAACTTAATTAAGTGAAAAATACTTCTTTTTGAATTCTTCAGTAAAGGGGAGAGTACCAAACTTTGATAACTCATGTGTGTTTTTTTTCTATTTTTGTAATAAAGCCCTTTGTTATTGAATTTACCATCTTGTTTTAATTCCTCGCCTTTACATGAGAAGGAGGTCCGTTTCCTTAGCTGGGCAACGGTCCTTTCAATATATTCTTCGTACAAAAATAAAGTACTTTTGATACAGAGCAGGAAACCCAAAAATCCAGTTTTTCTGTTTGTTTTCAATATATTTGACGTATCCATTTTTAAACCCTTTATATAATCATACATGTTTTCCAAAAAAAGTTTCACGCTTTCAAAATTACCGGGGTTTTTTTTTTATATACCCAAATGCATTTAAATTGCGCGTGTTCATTATGTCGAATAATGAATTAATTTTTCTAATGAAGTCCACAGTTGCTTCACAGTTAGCAAATTGTTCAAGTTTAAGTACCTCACTACAGAAGTTAAGGGAATCTGCTACAGATTAACTGAAGGACTGTGCTGCCAATTAATAATAATAATAATAATAATTTTATTTCGTTGCCAAAAATCATACAAAACAATCAGACACCTTAAAATAAACGATATTTTGTAATTATATTAATTGTGTGTATACTAGTTCCCACACTAGGATTCCCTGTGTTGTGGGAACTAGTCTCTTCCTGCGGTTACAAAATTCAAAAATTTATACATACTATTATATTAAAATAAGTTATTAATATATGTAAAACCTTCTATATAATTGCACCTACTCAGTGCACACCACACAAAAGTATATATTTTTTGGTTAAATGTGCACACAAAAGGTTGAGTTGGCATGACCAACCAAATATACCTCAAACAAAAGAGAACGACAAAACAAAGAAAAAAAATATTAGTAAACATAAAACATAAAAGGTAGGGCATTTAATTGCATCTATATAAACTTCCAGTTTACTGGATAACGTTTACGTTAATTTGACTTTAATAAATTGTTTTTAGAAATGAACATGAGCACCTCTAACTTTGTTAGCTAAATAAAATAATATTGGCCGTGTAATATTGGTCGTACAAAATCGGCACGGGCTGATATTACGTATCCAGTTGTACACGTAATATTGGTCGCGTGATACTGGCCGTGCATTATCAACCCGGACCGATTTTGTACGGACAATAATACACGGCCAGTATTAGCCCGTCCAAATATTACGAATCCATGTACACGCAATATCTGGCCGTGTAATATTGGCTGTACAATACTGGTCGTACATTATTTTGGTCGTGTATTATCGACGTGTTGGTCGCAAGTGAATGTTGCGACTTGCGACCAACGAACAAAACAGAAAATCTGACAAAGACACACAATATTGTTTTCGTCCTTATTTTTCATAACAATTTTTGTATGTTCTGATCTCGTTCATGCACGGTATAATTATTTGCCTAGCTAATCCAGGTGATACTCGATTCTAGGTTGGTTGCCAACTCACTAGCCAAGTCTAATGCTAAATATTCTGAAAATATGCCAAACAAAATGATAAAAGAGCAAATGATCTACTCGTTACCTATCTATTGAAAATATTCATGAGTTAAACTGAGGTTACGACTGTTACGAGGTTACCTATCCACAATAGGCATATGAAATTTCTATATAACCCGTCATCTCGGTCGCGCCACCTATCGTCGTTTTTTGGTAGCCCTCACGTTCACGCCGTTAACGCATGCACAATGCGGCTGATGAAAAATTCTATATTTTTAATTAATTTTTAATAATACCTAGGCCGCGGTCCGAAACGAATTTCATTACCCAAACGCGTTGACGGAATTCACTGCGGTCCGAATCAAAAATTGAGATAAGGAAATGTCTAATAGGACAGCAGCCCGATTCCATAACTTGGCTACAATCGGATTATCACTTTTTTCATAGCAAATTCGACTATCGCAAGGCATTAGTGGCTGCGATACTGAGAATTCGATTGAAGCCAAGTTATGAAATCGGGCTGCAGGACATGTCTTGTCGCGACGTCCATGACGCATAGCAACGAACAAATAATGAACTAAAAATGCCCGACCTCATAGTGATGTGGTAGTATGTACTACCTGTGATACCTTTATGACGTCAAAGCGCTTTTATGAAAATGTATGTCGAGATTTTAGCGTCTGCTGCGATTTATTTGTTTACCGCATCTTTATAATAATATGTACAACTGTAAGTGACCTATTATTAATGATAATACTATGTCTACTTAATGTGACCCGCGACTTCACTCCATAAACGCCACAAGTGGTTGCTCGTAATTATCATTGGGGGATTTTCCTATAGTATAAGATTATATAAAACTTTGTAATATACGCACCTACAACTTTGTAATAGAGGTATATATACCTACTTATGTGGCTACGCCTACTCGTATCTACTTACTATCATTTTATCCAAATTATAATATTGTTTACTATCAGACATTCAACATTTATTAACTGTACCTATTTACATAAATTCCATATGAGCAGTACCTACATATATAATAAAATTACAGTAAATTTCACATACATTTATATTATCCATCTGTAGATTGATTTATTAAGCGACTTCAGAAAAGGAGGCGGTTTTATGTTCAAATGTAGATATGTTTTTTTGGGGCACCGACTTTAAAAAACTCTTATCTTATGTTGTATTTTTGCATTATTATTACGTTGGTAATTTCGGAAAAGTGATACTGTTCTGGCTCAATTGTAATTATTTTATTCTTTTTAGTGGTTGTTTACAAAATAATACTTATTTTTTTTCTTTTTTTTTTTAATTAAAAATGAAATCCCTAATAGCAACGTTAAAACAGACACTTTACAATAACCAAAATGCCTTAGACGATATACCTACCTAGGTATTATATATACCTAAGTCTACCTTAATAGTCTAAGCAAAATGAAATGGTTTTACCTTCCAATAAAACCGCCATTGTGCTCTGAAGCCTTGTCCTGGGGTTGGTGAGAAGCTATTGTTGTCATCTTGGTGAAAACACGCATTTTTGTTGCTGGCATGACTAAAATTTCTCCCTTTTCCCGCGCAAATTAGTTGCTTATTTCGTTACCTCTGCACCAGGGGGCACTACGCGCAGACTTCTTGCAATCGGGGCGCAGCTGCTTTCCTCATTGTTCTCACCAGGTAGAAATTTTATTTCCCTGGATAAGGCTTCGGAGCACAATGGCGGTTTTATTGGAAGGTAAAACCATTTCATTGTGCTCCTTCGCCTTGTCCAGGGGTTGGTGAGAAGTGTCTGTTATCACCTGGTTTTTTTGTTTTTCGGTCATTTATCAGTTCCGGGGAGTAACTGATAAATGATCGAAAAACAAAAAAAAAAAAATGAAAAATCACTGAAATGTAATATTTATCAACTAAATATATATATTTTAAGTATATCTATACAAAATCATGTGTTTCAGATTTACGATCATCAAACTATTCTAAAAAACTCATAATAATTACTTCTAACATTTTAGAATTAAATTAAATCAAATAAATTCGATATACGATCAGTTGTACTTAATAAATTCGACTTTCTTACTTCTTTCCTGTAGAATTTGTGGAAAGTTGAAGCCTGCTTCCAATTTCCTTTCGCAAGAATCTCATCTATTGGCATATCACTGTACCAATTTAAGGAAGCAACAGCAGAACGACTGCTGCCAGGGGTGGCGTGTATACCTGCCAATTTTAAGATAGATTTGACCCAGTTGCCAATTACGGTTCTGGATGCAGGCTTCGACTTACCTTGAGTTGTAATAAACAATTCTTTAAAGGAGTTTCTCCTGTCTTCAGATAACTCAATCACCTTCCTAATCCAATAAACAGGGTTGAGGTTGAGGGCATCATCTTCATGAGGGTGTAGTCGCCAGCCAGATTGCCGTCTACTCGCAGTGTCAGTTTTGGAACCAAAACTTGGCCAAAATATGATGTCTGTACCATTTTCTTCAAAATGATCTGATGAGATTTGTAATAATGTCAGATCATGAACTCTTCTACCAGATGCAAGAAGTAAAATTGCGGCACAGCGACGATTAGCTTCATATAATGTAATATTTGTAGGAACATTACATTTTAACAACTCTTAAGACCTGCTGAGGGTCCCATATTGATGCTTTGTTAGTTTTTGGCTTTGCTAATGCTATAGATTTTACTACCTGTCTTACGAACATATCTTCACTGAGTTTCTTACCTAAATGAGGTTCACAAACTGTCGATATCACAGATTTGTGCAAAGCAATTGTGGATGTAGCGAGTCCTTCATCCAAATGTAAGTAGACAAGAAATTTAGCTAAATCTTTTGCTTCTGGTTTGACAATTGGCACATCTGTGCTAGCACACCATTTGACCCAACGGGTCCATGCTGGTTTATATGAAGACAAAGTGGACTTACGCCAGCCGTTCATGAGCAACGTAGTTTCCGCGGGAGTCCAATTGCTAAGGATGGAGTCCCACTGCCAATCAACCAAACTTCTAGAACTTCTATCTGTGGAAGTGTTTTGCCCGTCGTTACATCGACCAGCACTGATCGTAGATTCTGAATCTCGACTGGCCTGCTGAGGGCTCTAATCTCGAGATCTGGTCTCCAAAACGATTTCATCCATTGGGGTGCTATTAACAGGTACTGACCACTTGAGCTGTTCAAGTGTGTCAGTATTCGTGGGATTATGGATGGGGGTGGAAATATCCACCCCAGTCGATAATTCCACTGTCTGCTGAAGGCATTGTGAAAAACTGCAACTCTGTCTCGTACGTCCAGCGTCACATAGCGATGAACGACGTGAGCTCTCTCCGATGCGAATAAATCTATCGTCGGGAGACCGAAAATCTGTAAAATATTGTTGGTCGCTTCGGGAAGCAAATGCCATTCCGGTATTTGCTTCCCCCGCGATAGGCGATCGGCTATACCGTTGAATCGCCCTGGGAGGTATTGAACAGTTGCAACCATCTGTAATTTCTGAATCAGGGAGAATATCTTTCGGGTCTGTTCCATTAACTTCTCGGACTTTACCCCTCCTTCGTTTCGAAGGTGAGCCAGTGCAGTAGTATTGTCCTATTGAATCAATAGACTGGCTCTTAGAAGGGAATCTGCTCGAGATTCTATCGCATTTTGTATGGCCATAAGCTCTTTGAGGTTGCTGTGCCAGGTCTGTTGATGTAGATCCCATCTTCCCCATTAAGTAAGTGTCGTTCAGCATTGCTCCCCATCCGTGATCGGAGGCATCCATCCTAGATAATGTGTTATTGGAGGTACATGGATTATGGAACAAGAACTCACCGCATGTGTCCACCAGCGAAGATCGTCCATAACCTTTTGCGGTATGTCGATCCTCTGTGTCTTCTGTCCTCTGCGGAGCAGGCGAAGATGACACTGAAAGAATCGGCAGTGTAATCGACCTTGTGGTATAACAAAATTTGCGAAATTTAGTTTCCCTAGAATTGATCGAGCTTCTTTCAAAGAACAGGTCTTCCTCGATAGGAGTTTTTATCACTTTCTTCTCCGGTAAACACTTTTGATTTGTCAAACTGTTCTAATTTATTCCTAGAAATTCTATGTTCTGAGTACACTCAGAACAGATTTTTCGAAATTCAGAATCCAGCCCAGTTCTTGCAGGAATGTTACAATTAACGAAGTTTGCCGCTGTAGCAAGCTTTCGTTTTGATTTGCCAGTAAATAATCGTCTAAATAGACGACTATTTGCACACGAGCTTGTGGAAGCTTCTGGGCCAGGAAATTTGTCACTGCAGCAAAACTTTTCGGAGCGCACGCTATTTCGAAGGGCAGGCAGGTCATTTGGTATAAGGTCTGCCTGAAAATCATTCTCAGGAAGCATCTGTGAGATTTCTTTACATTCACGTGAATATACGCCTGAGACATATCGATTTTTGTCATCCAGTCGCGAGGTTGCAAGAAATTTGGAAGTGAGAGATTAGGTAAAATTTCTTTAGTTTTATAAAGTTGTTTAAATGTTCTAGATTGAATATGGGACGGTAGGACTGATCTTGTTTTTGGATTAGATACATTGGCGATATGATGCTGGGACTGATTACTGGGATTTCTAAAACACTGGAATCCTCTATTTTTCGAATCTCTGGTTTTTTTTTTTTTAAATCTGGCATAACTAGTGGGGGTTTTTGGAGAAATGGGATTCGGAAATCCGTTTTTATCTTTAAAATTACTGTAGGAGCATTTATCGCCTTCCATTATTCCGAAAAAAATTTTAGACCTGCCTGAAACTGAGAGTCAATTATATCTCCGTTTCTTCGACTCCTTTGAACGGTACGCAGAAGATTTTCTAGTGTCGTGTTTTCGTTTCCCTTGGAAACGAGAATTTGATTTTGTATTCCCTAACTGATCATTAGACTGCCCCCGAAACGGCGTCAAGTACTGTGGGTTGGAATGGAACTTTACAGGACCCTTTGATGTAGATGGAAAATTGAAAGTCTTTTTAGGTTGTTGTGCTTTTACAAAGACCTTTGCAGGTCCCCCTTCTCGTTCAAGCAATTTAGAAAATTGTTCGGGGTCAAACAAGAAATCCGTTGATGGCGGAATTTTCTTGAAATTATCGGTCGTATAATTGTTTTGTATCGATTTTAGCAGTTCCGTGCGTCTATTATTGATAATGGACGCGCGCTTACCACAAAGTATTTGAATAATATCATTAGATATTTTGTTATACTCCTACTCCTAGCGAGAAATTTTACAAAGAATGTGTTACAGCTTCTTAGCTGGGTCAAAGATGTTAAGGACATAACCTATCCTGACTTTACTGCGAAGGTAGGTGAATTGTTTTGTGAAGATAACAAAACAATTCACCTACCTTCGCAGTAAAGTCAGGATAGGTTATGTCCTTAACATCTTTGACCCAGCTAAGAAGCTGTAACACATTCTTTTGTAAAATTTCTCGCTGCATCAGAACCGCATTACTAATTGAAGCCAAGGTTCGTTCGCAAGATGGTAGAAATTTATTTTTATCGAAGGGTCGTAAATCATCATTCGTTTCCAGCTCAACAAAACCGGGTTTTGATAGGTAATACTTTTGGTATTCAATAAAATTTATATTGAACCAGTCAGGGGATTCAAAACGCTGCAGCGATTTAATTAAATCAAAACGTTTTTGATCAGTCTTACCGACACCATCGTCTTTGAGGGTAGTTTCTAAAGACTTGAAAGAAAAATCTTCTAAGCTTCAATAAAATTTATATTGAACCAGTCAGGGGATTCAAAACGCTGCAGCGATTTAATTAAATCAAAACATTTTTGATCAGTCTTACCGACACCATCGTCTTTGAGGGTAGTTTCTAAAGACTTGAAAGAAAAATCTTCTAAGCTTCAATAAAATTTATATTTAACCAGTCAGGGGATTCAAAACGCTGCAGCGATTTAATTAAATCAAAACGTTTTTGATCAGTCTTACCGACACCATCGTCTTTGAGGGTAGTTTCTAAAGACTTGAAAGAAAAATCTTCTAAGCTAGTATGCTCTAAAGCGTTATTCGAGTTTGCTGCCTCCCTAGAGGAATATGGAATGTTAGGGTCATAGACATTACTAGATGCCCCAACAGAGTTCGTTTACTGTTGCACGAAGTTGTTCATAAATTCGGTTAAAGTTTGGACCTGCATGTAAGCATGTCAAAAATATCGGAATTAGACACACCTGACCTTTGTTTGCGCCGCCAGTTCGCGCGTGCCTCCGAGTCGTTTGAGCTGCGTGACGAATTCGATGATGAAGAAGAAGGCGCTCGGCGTCGTTTCCGCCTTTCTCGATCCCGGCTTGATCTGCTGCCGCCAGCGTCGGTATTCATTTCTCAAATTACGAATACGAAATACGTGTTACCACCTTGACGTTCAACAACGCAATGAGGAAAGCAGCTGCGCCCCGATTGCAAGAAGTCTGCGCGCAGTGCCCCCTGGTGCCAAGGTAACGAAATAAGCAACTAATTTGCGCGGGAAAAGGGAGGAATTTTAGTCATGCCAGCAACAAAAATGCGTGTTTTCACCAAGATGACAACAATAGCTTCTCACCAACCCCTGGACAAGGCGAAGGAGCACAATGCACAGTTTTTCAAGTTACCACAATTTTATCATGCCTATTCCAATGCCAATCTGGCTGAATCTAAATGAGCGAAAAACATCGAAGATCCTACAGCAAACAGGTAGCCTTCGTAGTAGTCTTCCTCTTTCTTTTGAATTCATTTCTTGGTATATTATACAGAAAATTACAAACTATTAGAAATATATTAACAAAGAATTTATTTGGGTGTTAGTCACTTGGTCGGCGTCACATCATAGAAAAGATCTTAAGGCATCAAAATCTTACACCGTCTCTTCATAATGGGAAAATTCCTTAGTCTATGGATTTCACGCAGGAGCTTAATCACCGTAAGTTCAATATGGCGGCAATAATGACGTCATCTATGACATCACACGTGATATCGTCAGTCTGTCGTTGGCGCGCTTTCACTGAATCGGACCGCTTATGAGCGCGATAATATCGATTAAGGCCAGCATGCTGATTCCATAAGGAGTGAGGTTGAGTGATTGCCACCGAGCACCCATTGCGGGTGCGCTTGAAGGTCGTGAAGGTTTTGGAATTCACTAAACAGTTAACGCGCAGCCGTCAAGCACCCGCAATCAACACTAATACCGGGAAACCGGTAACTATGCGGCAGAATTAAGCTAAACCTAGCCTACAAATACTTCTAGCAGAAAAGGACTTTTCAAATTTTGCCGGGTTTTATGTTCTAGTGATTTTATCTCTCGCTTTTAAGCTATCTATATTTTTGTTCCCGTGTAGATATTAAGTATCATAAAATTAAAAGTTAATTAGCATCGTAAGTTTTGTAGTGATCTAATAATAGGCCAATAACCTTTTTGTAGATTGTACGTCTTTGAAAGAAAATCTATACATTGATATTATTTCTCAGCAATAATGTGCCTACTTCAAATAATTATTACGACTGCCTATTTAAAAATACCATGTTCCTATAGGTATAGTGATTAGAGTGCTTCTCAGGTAAAGTAAAACTTCAACTGAAAATAATCTTTGTGGTCGAGTAAAAATGCTGTAAATGAAAACATGTCATTCCTTGTACACTACTTTTGTGCAAATAATTAAAACGGCAAAAAACGAAAAAAGAAATATATTTGCGATTAAGAAGTGTATTTATAGATGAAATCTATTGCTTTGTACCTATATAGAAATGTATTCTATCTATCTAAGTCTTATGTGTCATTGTAGATTCATAAATCTCAAGTCTTGGAGAGAAATGGGAGCTCGATAGTTGATAATTATAGCCTAGGGCTTGATAGACAAGTACCTAACTATATTAAATGTTGAATCTACTTGATTATACTAATAATATGATACATTTGTTTCAGGTGGATGCACACAGAACTGCAGTTTATAAGAATGTATAGATCTCCACTTTCCGAGCTCATAGAATAGTGTAAATCTCAATTTTTGAGAAAATTATAACATTATATTTAATACTTACATGGATTTCGTTATGCTTATATTTGCATTGACCCCTCGTTGTTAGTAGAACTTCACATAATTAGGCTTTGTAAGAAAACTACTAGATTTTAAAACCAGTAGGTATTATTCTATTTTAGGGTTAAAATCCTCTTCTAGCTATGAAACAGTTAGGCAGGTTCTATGAAATACCACATACATACATGTCATTAAACCTACCTTTCACAAAAACAACACAATTTCATGGCACGATAAAACATGAAACAGAGTGTACCTAGGTAGGTGTTGGAACTATAAGTTTCATAGTAACTATGCATTATCAATGATCTTCACTAGCCAAACACTGCTAGATAGTAAATGCAATGAACGCACCGGGTGCTCTTTAGTTGACGAAAACACATTGCTACTGAATTCCTTGTGAATTCCGATTTTGAATTACTGGTTTTGTATTTCCTAGTAAAATATTGTTTCAGTGCGGTTGACTTAAAGTGAAGTGCGCATCGCCTTGACGACGTCATTTGACATGCACACTGAGCTTAGTGAATTCGAAACGAGGGATCGGTGGCAATGAATGGTCCAAGTGGCATTAACCAAACCGCACTTTAACTTTACGGAATCAGGCCCCTGATTCGGACCGCACCGCTACTCCCCGTTCATACATATACGAGGCTATTACATAACTGTTGCAATCAGATATTTATTATAAAGTACACCTAATGCTTCACGCTAAGAGTCGTTATTGCTTTGAAAATCTGTTTGCCATAATATTTGTAGACTTGACATTTAACTGTAATCTGTGGCTCATTTAGTGTTCCACGAACGTACCGTACCGTACAGTTAGAACCTAGTGGCCGTATTACAGAACTTGGTTTCAATCAGATTGTCACTTTTTTCATAGCAATTTCAACGTTATTGCAAGGCATTAGTGATAGCGATATTGACAATCCAATTGAAACCAAGTTCTGTGGTCGGGGAACAGAATTCTGACTACATCCTACATTCTTAATGGTACCTATTTATTATTACCATAGTCGTATAGACATTTCTTACTGGGTCACTATTATTTATTCTGTGCTGTCGTTGAATAATACTCTATGATTTATTTAATGTACTCTGTGGTGGTGTTAATACTCTTTGGTTTTTGATACGGGAATCCCGCTTCTTTTTGTTTTGATTTTTGTTGAAACTTCCATTCTATGTAAAATCATTGATGTATCTATCTGGAAAGGAAAAGTACCTAGAAAAAACCAACATTATACTATTGGTACCTAACCTAACCGGTTGAGCGGGGATCCGCTCTGCTACTCCATCGTCTTCCGGCTTCCGTCAACATAAAGTTGCAAAGTAGGTAAGACCTTTTCTTTTCGCATTTCTTGCGCATATCTCTGGCGTTTCAGTAAAATCAATCGGTTCAATCGAGTACTGAAGCCATCTGAAGCAGTAGGTATTACGTTCCCATTATTCCCACCATAGATTAATTTTATGTACATCTATGAGGGTAGAGGGGTCCCAACTTAGGTTTGATGGTGGATAAAAAAATTATTTGAAAGTTTTATACTACTCAGTCATGTCACAAATGGCAGGTTAAACACCAATATTATAAATAATCTATACTAAAACAGTACCGTGGCATACCTACTGACTGACAGGCAAGGCAACGCACAGCCTAAACTGTAGACCTAGAGATTTGCAATTTGGATTTTTGGAATTCTATCCCTAAGAATGAGGCGGGCAAAAGCTGCAGGGTGTGGCTAATTTACAATTCACATCTAGAAATGTCAAACACCAATCAAATGGATGCAAAACTGCTTAACCTGCTGCCTGACTGGCTCGATAGGTGGCGCATTGTGGTATATATGGCTAAGACAGCAGCAATCCAAATCAGCAGTGCAAAGCTATGAGGAGATAACACTCGGAGACAAGACGGTACAGTGGCAATATTTAAGGCCAGGCTCCAAGGTTACATTTTCCCATTCCCCACTTCCCGGCCACCTACCCTACACTCTGCCACCCGCTACCCGCAATAAGCACTGAAGTGCCTGCGCAACAAGGTTGAATAATGCAAGCACTGTTTGAGCACACAATTTAGCTCGGAACTAAATGACGTATGTCTCAAAAGTTATTTATTTTATTGGCAGGCTAATAATTTAGTTAGGTAAATTTTGTCTTAGCTTTAGATAATAAACTATATTTTCTTGCAGTTAAATTTATTTTAGAGATAAATCTTAAGCCGTTGAGTAGAAAAATGTAAACATTACCGAAAATATAGTAATTTTTGATAAGAAAATGTATCGAATGAAATTTTGTTAATCGTGTTTTTGTCTTAGTCTTAGAGAGATAAAGATTTCAAAAACTTTTTTTTTTTTTTTTTTTCCCTTGTTTTATCTGCAATCGGCTCTGTAGCCATAATCAGATGTGTTCCTTGTTTTTGAGGTGTAGGTGTCCTTCCATTAAATGACACCGTATAGATGGATAGAAAGTTATTTTCTTTGGTCTAGGTTGAGTATTTGCCATCTTTTTAGGCGTTTTACATTTTCCTGTGTGTTCAAGAGGTTCTTTGCCAATTCATTTATATGTTTATTAAGTCTGTCTTTATATCTCTTGCTGTTGTTGCTGATTTCCTGCTTTACAGTTGACATTTCCAGGTACTCATGTATTTCTGTGTTTCTCACAAACCAGTGTGCGCTTGAGACAGTTCTTAGAGCAATGTTTTGAAATCTCTGGAGTATCTCTATATTGGAGTTACTAGCGGAGCCCCAGAGTTCTATTCCGTATGTCCATATTGGCTTGATGACTACCTTATAAACAAGTAGTTTGTTACTGAGGGATAGCCGGGACTGACGTCCTAGCAGCCAATTTAGTGATTGTAGTTGCAAATTTGCTTCTTTTCTTTTGGCTTTTATGTGATTGGCCCAGGTTAGCCTTCTATCTAGGTGCAAGCCGAGATATTTTACGCTGTTCTTGGTTGGTAGGACCTTGCCTTCCATACAAACAGTTGGGCAGTCACCTTTCCGGAGTGTGAATGTTGTCTGTGTTGATGTGGTTACACTTGGTTTGATTCTCCACTTCTGTAACCAGGCGTCTATTTTATGAAGCTGAGCTTGCAATTTCAATGATGCATTGTTTGGGTCTTTATCACTAGCAAGGCATGCTGTGTCATCAGCATATGTAGCTGTTAAAACGCTATCTGTTTCAGGCATATCTGCCGTGTATATGGAGTACAACACTGGACCAAGGACTGATCCCTGGGGAACCGATGCAGTGATGTTATATAGCCTCGAGTAATCTTCCTCATACTTCACTTGAAATTGTCTTTCTTCCAAGTAACTTTTTAGGATCATAAAAAATGAATTTGGTAGCAGGGTCTTTAGCTTGTATAGAAGTCCTTTGTGCCAGACTCTATCAAATGCTTGTTGAATATCTAAGAATACTGCCGAGCAGTATTGTTTTTTTTCTAGCGATTGTCTGATTTTATGGACGACTCGATGGACTTGTTCTACGGTTGCGTTTTTCTCCCGAAATCCGAACTGATGATCAGGTATGTAGGAAAACTTTGTAGGAAAACTTTTTCAAATACCTTGGATAGTAAAGGGAGCAGACTTATAGGCCTATAAGAGCTGGGATCTGTTGGCGGTTTCCCTGGCTTCGCAATCATACAGATTTGTGAGATTTTCCACAGTTTTGGGTAGTAGTGTGTTCTGAGGATCGCATTAAATAGCATGGTAACAAAGACTATTATTTTCTTGGGCAGCTTTTTCAGTATTTCACCCGTTATTAAATCAAAACCAGGAGCCTTTTTGTTCTCTAAGAACCATTGTACGCGCTAGTTCCCTCGGAGTGACAAGCGCAAGAGGCAGAGATAGCTGCTGGTCGCTATTGATAATTTCATCTACTTCATTTTCAAAGTTCTGCATAGTCGATTCGTTAGGAATAAATACTTCGCTGAGGTGTTTTGCGAACAATTCAGCTTTTTCATTCCCACTCTTGGCCCATGGATCAGCAGAAGATTTCCTTATTGGCGGTACATGGCTTTGTGGTCTTTTAAAGGTTTTTGTGATTTTCCACAATGAGTAATTATCTTTCTTGTGTGCCGAAAGACTAGATATTTTATCTTGAATGGTAGAATTCTGGTTTTCATTAATCATCTCCTTTAGTTCTCTTGAGATTCTGTAGTACTTTGTTCTGTCTGTATCTGATCTCGTGGAATGAAGTTGTCTTCTTTGCTTTCGCTTTCCTTCCAGCTTATTCCGTATTTCTAACGGCACATTATTTCTGTTGGTGATGTAACTCAGTGTCGGAGTAGAACGCCACGCGGCGACCTGTATGAGATTAGTTATGTAGAATGTTGCCTCATCTATATCTTCGTTCGTTTTAAGTTTGACTTTAAGATCAACTTCTTCTTTCAAATACTCAGCGAACGCACTCCAGTCTGTTCTGTGATTGTACAAAGTTAGTTTTTGTGTTTTTTGTATCGGACAAACGCTGAATGTTATTATTACGGGAGTGTGATCCGATATTGAGTCGAGTGACGATTCTACACCAAAATACATATCAGGCAGCCCTTTTACAACAAAAAAGTCAACAAGATGTCGGAGATGTCACTTTATTAACATCCGTTGGCCAGTAGGTAGGTTTGCCTGTTGATAAGGTTATGAGTTTACATTGGTCAACACTTTTTTTTAGTTCGCGTCCCTTTGTGGTTATCAATCGCGATCCCAAATGGGTATGCTTACAGTTCCAGTCTCCACCACTAATGAATCTATTTCCTAAGGTATGGAAGTAGCTGTTAAACAAGTCCTGTTTTGGATTGTGCTTCGGTGGACAGTAAATAGCGCTAACATTAATAGGGCCCATATTTTCATTTATGGTGATGGTAGTGGCTTGTATCCAATCCTTTTGATATTTGCTATGAAGATGGTGTTTTATATTGTTCTTTATGACAACTGCAGATCCTCCGTGTGAGGTGCCGTCCGGGTGGTTTGCACTATATACACAATAATTATCTATGTTAATTTTGTTGTTGTCATTAATGTGAGTTTCTGATATAAGTGCAATGTCCACTTTATTAGCTTTGAGCAGTATTTCAAGTTCTTGTTTGTTTGAGGCCAGTCCATTGAGGTTCCAGGAGGCAATTCGTAAAGAGAGCATTATGGTTGTCTACTGATGAGCGTCATGATGAGATTCATCATTGTGCTTAACTGTGTTATAAGTTGATCAATTCTTTCGGCTTGCTTCATTATGAGCACTTCTAATCTAAGTATGTTATCTTGAGACTGGTTTTCAGTATCTATTTTATCTTGATGTGTTCGCTGTGACCCATTGTCAACGTGGGTTCTCATTTTTGTTCTCTGTGTCTGGTCATTAACAGATTTTACATATAATCTTTGTGACTTAATGTGCTCATCTGTAGGGTGTAGTCTCTGTGTGTCCGTTCGGTCTTTTATTAGATTGCCAGTTTTACTGACTGGAGTTTTCTCAGTCCATCCTTTGACAGCTGCACTGTACAGTTCTAGGCTTTCCTTTACAGTTAGGTGCCTTTTTTTTGGTTGGTTAGATTCTAATATGTTTTCAATAACATGCTCATTGCTGGTAGTGTAAGTATTTTTAGTAGATTCTGTCTGACTGCTTGTATTGATTTTATTATTTTCTGCCATGTAGTTACTTTTTGATTTGTTATAGATTTGGGGTTTATTGCCAGTCTTTTTTCTTGCAAGCACTTCTTTGTACACTTGGCATCCTTTGTAGCTAGCCGGGTGGCTGCCTGTGCAGAGTGTGCAAATTGCTGGAGTGTTTGAATCTAATGTGCACACAGTAGTTTGGTGTGCACCTGCACACTTGACGCACCTATATGGCCGCATACAATTGTTTTTACTATGCCCATATTGCTGACATCTTTTACACTGCACTACAGTTGATTTCCTTTTTGGATCTTCAACTACAATCTTTTGGTTGTATTTCAAAAACATATATGTTAATATACTCTTTGGTTTGTGATACAAAGTAATCGTTTTTTTTTTTTTATTTAGTTCCTCTTGTTTCATTATTACAATTTTCGAACGGAACTCAAATTTTTTGAAAAATAAAATCCTACTAGTGTTACTCGTTGATAATTTAGCTATCTTTAATTTAAAAGATTTTTTTAAATCGGGCCTGTATTTTTTTGAGTTTATCCATTACAAACAAACAAACAATCAAATCATTCCTCTCTAAAATATTAGTGTATTTATAGTGTGTTTTTAAAATAAATGTATATATTTTCTCTTAATTCTGGTGCAAATAAGTGTTTATTAATGACCGAGGGCGAAGCGAGGGCGAGGGCGAAGCGTCTCCGTTTTAGCTTTAGCAAAAATTCTTTCGTATTTTCGAATGTCTGTCCGGATTTCGGGCTGTTCTCCTCTACAGGTCGCTTTTCTCAACCGATCTAGACGAAACTTGGTATACAGGACCAGAGAATTTTTAGATATTTTTAGTCGTCGGGGATTTTTGATTAGGGGGGTACTTCCCAAAAAAGGGTAAAAAGGGGGCTACTGAATATCTCCGCCATATTAAATCCGATTTCGATGGTTCTTTTTTGATTTGAAAGGTAGTAACTTTAAGTTAGTCTCATAAAAATTTGGTGAAGATCTGATGAAGATCTTCGGCGTGATGAGCAGAATAGCTCCTCAAAGCTCCTAGCTTTCTCACTTTTAGGTTTCTACCTGAGGGATCAGCCCTGTACCTATTAGGTAGAGATTGATGAAGCTCCTTGGTTATTAATGTTAGTGTTACAATAAGGTAACTAGATGGCGATACTGTGCACCGCCAGATTATTTGAAAAAAAAAGGTTGTACGCTCGAGGTCT
Source organism: Alsophila aescularia (assembly GCA_946251855.1). Taxonomy (NCBI): domain Eukaryota; kingdom Metazoa; phylum Arthropoda; class Insecta; order Lepidoptera; family Geometridae; genus Alsophila; species Alsophila aescularia. The sequence continues at coordinate 7,334,908 of OX276383.1, read as the reverse complement.
ACAGCTCACAGAGACACTAGTTATTATGATTATTATTTTAACCCAAACACATAACCCTCCGTGCAGTCGGGTAAAAGTAGTTGAATAGGTATTAAGTAAATATTTGAAAAAAAAACACTTTTTGAAAAGCAATATTCAATTTTAATTAAACATGATACACATTAGATGTTTAACCACAGGTCTTACACAAATAAAAAACATCTTATATACAAATATAAATAAAATTACATTCAGGTACTAAACATTTGGCAGTCAATGGGTTAGTAATGAGTTGGGACTGGACCGTTGAGGCAAATAATTCATTGGAGCATTCTGGCTGCTTCGATGGCTGGACACGGGACAGTATAGCAGCATCTGCCCCAGTGACGATGGTAGCGATTCGGACATACACTAAACTAGTCTTAAGTTCTTGAAATGTAGTTTAAACCTTGTCGACTTCGCAACTAGGTCTTTTTGCCCTTGAAATTAAGTTTAGTGTATGTCCGAATCCGAATCGCTACCGATGACCTTCTAATTCTTACAGATGTTTTTCCAATCAAAACTACACACCAACTCCATTCTCACGGGGTCGGTGGACAGTTACTGCCTCGTCTGCGACAACTATCTACGCTCAGAGGATGAGGCGTACACTCACACTGAAAAACCGATTCATAAGAAGAATGTGGGGGCGGCTGTGCACGTGGAGAAGTACAAGAATGACCAAATTATCAAGGTAATAAAAAATAAATAAAATAGAAGGAAAAAATAAAAGTTACGTGAGTTTGAAACTTAACAAAAATAAAAATTTACAGTTTGAATGCCAAAAACAATATCTTATATCTGTATATAAGATAATGTTTTTGGCTTGTTTTTTTTTTGGCCTGTGCTCTCCAGTAATTAATAGATAACCCGGCAGTTACTTACATGCAAGTGGCTAACTAGTAGTAACTTTGAATAAAATGTCAAAATTTGGTTCCAAAAGTTGATCCACCTCAAGATAACTGAGCGTAACAGGGTTTTTATTTCTTTCCTTGGTCCACCTTGTTGTTATTTACATATGGTTTCTAGAATGTATTGCCCGTGGTCCACCTGTAAAATACGAACTATCCACAAGGAAAAATTACAAAAGTAAATCTCCATCCTGTTTAATTCATTCATATCTTCTAAACGGGGAAGACAAAGGTCATACGGCTTCGTAACACACTCAGTAATATTACCTAACAGTTTGAGCCTGACTGTGCAAGACCGAAAGAAGCTATGAGGATAACCAATTCCATTTTCATACATTTGAAATGTACAAACTCATATTTTGTGGTGTTTAGACAACAAAAAACATGAGATTGATCAGTGTTTTGTTCTGTCAAAAATCACAAATATTTTTTCAAAAATCCTATGAAAAGGAAGCTTGTTTATTCGCCCACTATGCGGCGCCAGTTCTCGAAAATTGCATTGGTCTATTGGACCGCTCTATCATCACGGACGGGACTATTGTGGCCAATAAGCGTGCCATCGCGCTGGTAGACTGGTCCCAACGCCGGGCAGTGCTCGTGGACATCACCATCCCACAAGATGAGAACCTCGTGAAGGCCGAGAAGGTACCTTGACTTGGCTCACAAGGTGACCACCATGTGGGATGTTGTCTCGACCATCATTGTCCCAATAGTAGTTTCGGCGAACGGCCTTATGGCAAAGAGCCTCGACCAACATCTTAAGAGGCTTTCGCTAGATTGTTGGATCAGATGCAGAAAACAGTACTCCCCGACACTGTGCGTATAGTCAGGAGGTTCCTCAATCTGCAGCCCTAGCCACTGGTAGTTTGGGCCCTGTTCCGCTGCCGGTGGTAACCTAGGTTCAGGTATTTTTATAGTATTTTTGTATATATTGATTTTATACATAACAATATTGTAAAAAAAAACTTAATTCTAAGATTGCATATTGTTATATATATATATATATATATAACAATAAAAAACATACCTCTATCCAAATACCAACGTCTGACAGAAGTAAGACACGTGTTTCTGATGCCTCTGCATGAGGCATCTTCGTGAGTTCACACATCACTCCTTTTTTTGGGCAGTTGAGTAAAAACCGCAGCAGTCTGGAATAAAATTGCCTTTTTGAAAAAAAGGAGCGTAATGTTTTTAGGATTCATGTATGTTTGTATGTATGTAAGTTTCTTTATTCCGCCATATCTTTTAAATGCCTCCACAGATTTAGACGTATGGCGTATCGTTAGATTACTTACACCCCCCGAGTAACGTAGGCTATGGCTCCATTATCAAGTGCGAAAAAACCCATTTCTTTGAATTTTATAATATGGGTATCAGTTTGATGGCCTTGACAAGCACATTCAACCAGTATATAATTTTTTGGCAGGGCAGGCGTGTTTTTTTAGCTTCTAGGCTAGTTATTTATTTTAAAAGTACGAAACTAGATGTCATATAATATTTTTTATTATGTTTTTTTTATAACACCAGATGTATGTGGCCAACTATATATATATATATATATATATATATATATATATATATATGTCGACTAATACTAAGCCGGATCCACACGGATCAGCAGAGTTTTAATTTGTCAATATTTGTATTGAAACAGGTCAAAAAAGGCTATTACTGTTCCTACTGCAACATCCTCTTGTCCACAACCACCAAAGTGGGTCTTCACATCAGCGACAACAAACATCAGGAGAACAAAGGAGCCCAAATGTTAAACCGACTTGGTGACAACGTCATAGCTTTTGATGAGGTGGCGATCCGTCAGGAAGCATGGCACGGAATGATGGACAATACCTGCGTCGTATGTAATATGGAGTTTGATGAAGAGGTCACCCACAGGAGCGATCTGTGTCACGTTTTGAAACTCATCCAGAGCACATGCGAGTTTGGCGATAAATATGTCTATAGAAAGGTACGTATTTAAGATATCATATCAAATAGTCAATAGTAATTTATTCATAAAAATATTTACATGTCAAAAAGATTAAAATATGTGAATACGAACAAGTATACAAGAATGTCATATGAAAAAATACAAACATTGACAAATTAAAATTAAATAAAACATAATAATGACAAAACAAGGAATTAAAAAAATAAATTACAAGAATGTCAAAACAATTTTAAGTACTATGATATTTTTTTATAATTCATGAATTCATCCACACTATAGAACGCCTGCTCAATAAGCCAGCGCTTTAGTTTATTTTGAAATGATTGTAAACTGGGAGCGGCGGTGATGGTCGCCTGGCAGTCTGTTGTAGACGGCTGGCCCCGTCACGTGGGTCAGTTTACTTGACTTGGCGAGTGTGCGGGGGACCGCGACGAGCTTGTCCGCGTTGCGGGTGCGGTAGGAATGCATATCGCTGTGCTTCTTGTAATTGCTCGGGGTTTTTCTTACAAATGTCGCCACGTGCAAGATGACGATAGCAGGTAGCGTAAGGATACCAAGCTCCTTGAAGTAAGGTCTCGCGGAGGTATCTTGCGACACACGTACTATAGCTCTAACGGCACGCTTCTGCATACGAAACGTTCTTTCCCATTCAGAAGCTCGGCCCCATAACTCTGCACCGTACTGTAGTACAGAATGGACTGTTGCAAAATAGCACGCGCGCGCCACCTCCACGGAAACCACCCGAGACACCCTACGTAATGCGAAACAAGCACTGCCTACTTTACCACAAAGCCTATCGTTGTGCCTCTCCCACGTTAGACTCCTGTCAATTTCAAAGCAAATCACAAGCTGTGCGCGCTTCTTTACCAGCGTGGTAATTTCTCTGGGTTAAAGGTATTCTATGTGGTATTTGTGGACCTAATATACCAATGTACCAAATTAGATCAAAAAAATTTCAGCCGTCAATAGTTTTTATCAATTGTTCGGCTTCTTTAACCACATTTGAATTGCTATAGAAGTTCTTCCGTGATCTGAGAACAAACAAAAAGACTGCATTTTTAAAATTTTATATTGTTGAGTAGCTTATAGTCCCCTTGACCAATTTTTTAATAAATTGTAGTCATTGTACAGACTTTCTGTTACTGCTTTATTTTTTCCCATTTATTGGATGTATTCCAAAAGTCATTAACACAACTACTACACCACAAGAGTACTGCTAAATTTAGCTATATTGTTAAAGAATTACTTTTATTTCAGGTCGATGGAGATTCATTCTACTGCCTTATTTGTGGTAACGTATTTTCCATCGAAGATAAGCCTGATCATCATGAAGATAGCAAACATAAAATTCTTTACAATACTGGCAAAGAGTTAAAAAATACAACACCAGTTCTTCAATTGAAGACCGAGACAGATAAAGTTCTACTTGTACCCAAAACTGTAAAAACGATAGAAGACATTGTAAACGAAAGCCCTGATGCTGAGGATACTAAAACTTCTGATGCAGCAAGTGCTAAAAAGAAGGTAGCAGACAAGAACCATACTGATGCAGCGCCTAAAAAAGCAAATGTTAATGCTGCTGACACTACTAAGCAAGCAGATACTAACAATGGCGCTGGCACTGCTAAATCGAAAGATGCTAAAAATACCAATGGCTCTGACACTACTAAGTCAGCAGATGCTAAAAAGACCAATGGCGCTGACACAACTAAGTCAGCCGATGCTAAAAAGACCAATAACGCTGACACTGTTAAACCAGAAGATGCTAAAGAGACTGGAGCAGATGATGCTAAAACCACTCATGACTCAAACAATCATGTTGCTAGTAACATACCAAAAGCAGAAGGGTTTACTGAGAATGGTTCCAAAATAATGGACATCAACAAAGATCCCAGAATGCGAGAGTACTTGAAAGTAAATAACTATATGGTTCACGAGGAAGGTAGTTTAATGAGGTGTGTTATGTGCGATTTAAGACATATAAAGATCGAAGATGTGAAAGCTCATTGTGCGAAAGACCCTCACCACCAAATGATGCTCAAAAAACATGGAGAGACTTTGATAAGAACGGCAAATGGGCCTACAGCACGTATCAATGAGACATTCCCATTTGCGAGCTCAGTTAAGAATGGAGATCTTAAAAACCCTGAACACCATGATAACAATGTAACCGAGTCAAACGGAATCCTTAAAGAGGAATGTACAGCATCTCAGCAACCTCCTTTAGACGTTCAATCTAAAATTAGCCAACAGAACCCAGATAACAACATTGATTCAGACCAAGAAGACAATGACAAGTCTAAGATATTGGACAATGTTGATAAATATCAACGCAATGATATCAACATCGATTTTACTTCAGAAAAAGCCCGTTGCAAACAATGTGCCCAATATGTGACATTCTCATTTGCTTGCCTTGAGAAACATGTTCTAGATCATAAAAGCAAAAAGGCTTTAGCATCAAAAAATAAACAATTAGATACAAAGACGAAAATTGAGACCCTTGTACGTGAAAACTTTATGGATGTCTTCGAGAATGAGGTTTATTGCAAGCCATGTAGCTCAGGATTGGCTTTAAATCTGAAAGTGTTGCTTGCTCATGTGAATTTAAGCTCGCACAAAGATAAACTGATTAGTATCAACGGAACAGAACCAGTGAAGAAAGGCCAGGCTTTTAATTATATAAAAATATTCGTAATTATTCAATCCAACCTTGGTTTAGATGTTGTCGTGAACTCCTCGTACTTGTTAACCTATCACAGTTTCCACTGCGTCACTAAGAATGAAGAGAACTACACTTGTAGGCTGTGTAATGTCTTTTCGGAGGACTGCGGAGATCAACTGACGCAGCATCTCAACTCGGCTGAACATAAGCAGAAAATGGGGCAGTGTTCCGTGGTTATTTCTTTACCGGAAGAGTTCATTAGAGAGGTATGCTATTTTAGTAAAAGCTTTTATTTAACTTCACTTTTATCTATCTATTTAATGTAATTTGTGTCCTGGAATCTTGGAATTCAAATTTCAAGCACTTCCCGATTAGCTATCCGGCTGAAACTTTCAGGGTAGCTCACGTACCAATGACAAAGCAATAAAAAAAAAGATGAGAAAAAAAGAAAAAGAGAATAGACAAAAAAAAGGATAAAAGGAAAAAAAACTTAAAAACGTAAAAGTAACAAAGCAACAAAAAAAAGAACTGTAACACATTATTTTTTTCTTCTTTTTTTTCCTTTTAACTACATAAAATTGTCTAAACCAATATCTTAACTGGGCATGTGCAGTGCCGTGCAAATACTTCGTAAATCTAAGTTATGAGCGGTGGAGTTAACACCAAACACTTTTTTCATTTAAAAGATAAAAGATAAAGATAATTTATTCATTAAAACATGGTATACATACGAATCAGCATGCAAGATCTTATTATAATAAGTTGTTCACATGTTTTTGCCTTTAGGGCATACAAATATTAAAATACAGATTAATGAAAAACCAAAATGCAATTTATAAATCAAATAATATAAAAATATTTAATTAATTAAATCAGTCGTTATTAATGAAAAAAAAACAAAATGCAATTTATAAATCAAATAATATAACAAATATGTCAATTAATTAAATAAGTCGTTTACAAAGCTTATTCCATAAATCCCCTCCCACAATTCCCTGCGAAGGGTTTTTTTTGACATATTATCCAGAAATTCCCTATGCGTCTTCTTTGCATGGCGGAAGGTGATTATTGGAGATAAAGTCTATCTATCAAGTGATTCTACTATTCATTTAGATTTTTTTATTAGCTAGGAATTCATTGATATCATAATAGCATTTGTCCGCCAGTAAATTTCTTAATTTCTTTTTAAACAAATTACTATTTAATACTTTAAAAGCTTTAGGTATTTTATTGTAAATAGTAGGAGCCATGCCGAAGACACTTTTCCGCAATAATGTCGTCTTAGAGCGTAGAACACAAAGTCTGGTTTTATCGCGCCTGTTACGTACAACAACATCAGACAGACGACGAAAAAGTTCTGGATTTGTTTTTACAAACGTTGCAATTTCTTAAATGTACAGCGCTGGAAGTGTTAATATTTTATGTTCCTTAAAATAGGGCTTACAACTATCAGTCTGATTTAGATGAAACATTGCTGTGATGAATCTTTTTTGGGATTTAAAAGCAGCATCTTTATCAGTAGAATTTCCCCAAAACATAATTCCATAGCGTAACACGGACGCCACTAATCCATGGTATGCCGTTATTAATGCATTTTTATTTATCAACGATGACAATTTATATAGTGCATAGACTGACGAGCTTATTCTTTTATTTAGAATCTCTATGTGAGCTTTCCAGTTAAGTCGTTTATCTATGGTCAACCCTAAAAATGTTGTTGATTCAACTTCATTTATAATTCTCTCATTGTATTGAATATTAATGTCACTTAAATTTGCACGCTGGCTGAAATGAATTAAATTTGTCTTGTCCAAATTTATTTTTAAATTATTGTTATCTAACCACGCAATCACCGATTTTAATGTATTATTTATGTCAGATTCATATAAGTCCTTATTCTTACAATTAATTGTTATTGTGCTATCATCTGCAAAGAGAGTCGTCGGATAATTAATAGTTTTAGGTAAATCATTTATATACAATACAGGTTGTAGTTTTCCATCCCCGCCATATTCGCAGAGTCGATTGTAATAGGTATACCTTAATTAACTAACAATACTATTTAATTCCTACATTTAACTGGAGGTGGAATTTTTAATTAAATATTTTATTGATAAATCGTAGTAGGCCCAACTTTGTTTTGGAGTAGAACCCCACGACACACACACATGTATGGTAGGTATGTGTGCGCGCTCTTATAGAGGCGCCGCGCGCCGCCGCCCGCGCCACAGAATAAATAGCGAACCTTTAATTATTAGTTGGTATAAATAAACTTAATGAAAGTGAGAATGTATCATCAACGTTGACATTAGTTAGGAATTTCCGGCGTGGTAAAAAAATTGGAATCAGCTTATTTACAGTTCGATTGGAATGTAAAAAATTATGAACAAGTTTACAATTTACGTTACCTTGATACTCTTCAGTATCCTCCTTCATTTTCAATGCACAATTGAGCAAGATGTCTTAATGTTTTGTGTATTTTTTTTTAACACGTTCACATTGAATTAACACCTGGAATTGCTCTGTGTGGCACCTAGAAACACGACGCGTGGGCGTGGGCAAAAAAAAAACAAATGAACCATCTCCCTAAGTTCGACATTAGAAAATTGCTCCATTTTAGCATCGAGCGTATTGCGGCGAGCGTGAGTGATCGAACAGCTGAGTGCTCGGGCATTACTTCTTTATTCTGTGGCTCGGGCAACGACCGGGGCAATGACCCGCGCAGCCTTGGGGCGCTGCCGCGCCGCACGCCGCGGCCGGCGCGTAGTGTGCGTGAAACAGGCAATACACGGGACAAGGCTTCATTAGTGTGTGTGGACGCAAGCTCTCGCCACACTGGGTGATTTCAAATTAGGATCGCGTACACATATCGCTTTTTATAAACTATTTACTTATTTTTAATTCAATTTTTTTTGTACTTCTTTTATTAATGATTCGTGTTCTGTAAGTGGAGTATACCTACCTCTGCAAATATGGCGGGGATGCATAACTACAACCTGTATAAATAGGAGAGCGCCTAGAACACTGCCCTGCGGCACTCCTTAAGTAGGAGTTCTTTCTCCGGATCTAAAAACTTCTTCCTGTTTCTTGCGAATGTTTATATTTGTTTCCTGTTGGTCAAGAAAGACTGAATAAGATCCAAAACATTACCTCTTCAAAACATTACCTTATCAAAACAAAACATTACCATAAGCTTAAATTTTTTGTAGAAGTGTTTCATGGTTAACATAATCAAATGCTTGTGTCATATCGCAGAATATGGCACAGACAGGCGAAGTCTTATCTACATTTATCATAACATTATGTAAAAACTCGTATATGGCCATATTTACTGTTCTGTTTTTTTCTAAATCCTTTTTGTTCGCTACAAAGGCCATCGATTAATGATCAAAGGTCATTTACGATTAATGGCTCGTTTAGGCCATTAATTTTGGGCCAAATGGCAAAAGTAAAATTAATAACGATCATCATCATCTTGGGCGTTCGGTTTGGACATTTGTGGGGGTAATTAGTGATATGTTTTTTTCGATCACCATACATTGTACATGAAAAATGACATCGGAAATGCCACTTTATACCCACTTCCGAGGCACGTTTGTCGTTTGGTTTGGAAGGCGATCCTTCCAAGTGTTCCAAGTCTAGTGTAAAACATAATTAAATTTGCCTTACCGAACGCCGTGTCAAAAATGTACCTACATTTCGAAACTGCTAAAAACGTTCTCAACCCAATCCGAACATGGTTATAAAAGGCCACAAAGTAACGTGTCGGCTCGTGTTTTGGCGCCAATTAAAAAGTTGTTCATTTGATTGTATATTAAAAACATTGCACTTGTACAGGTAACACCAGAGTTATACCACTGCGGGTACTGCAACCAAGTGTCAGAGCCGTGGCAGGCCATGCAGGACCACTTGTTGTCAAGCAAGCACGTCTCAACGAGCCTCCATGCACGCTGGAACTTAGAGCGCTGTAACGCCGTCGTCCGCAACGCCAGGCCTCAGCAGATCAGCGACTTGCATGCTGTCAACTTTGCCTAGACACTTGGAAGTCTGGAAGTTCAGCAGTTGTCAGCAAGCAGGCAATTTTATGGATATTTGAAATGTTTAGCTTCTGTAGTGTTATAACTTTGCCTAGACACTTGGAAGTCTGGAAGTTCAGCAGTTGTCAGCAAGCAGGCAATTTTATGGATATTTGAAATGTTTAGCTTCTGTAGTGTTATAACTTTGCCTAGACACTTGGAAGTCTGGAAGTTCAGCAGTTGTCAGCAAGCAGGCAATTTTATGGATATTTGAAATGTTTAGCTTCTGTAGTGTTATAACTTTGCCTAGACACCATCTAAATGACGTGCTATAAAGATAAACGTAAAAGAATGGCATAATGTAGTCACAATGAATTCATGCGAGACGAGAGTAATTTCTTAATCATGTCTTCAGCATAAACAAGCACCAATTAATAATTTATATGACTCCCCCACCCCCCTATATTTAAGCTAAGTATCTCGATCACATCAGGTTTCAAACATTAAAATGCCATACAAAATCGGTCCATTTGTTTGGGCGCTACGATCCTCACCCCTATTCCGCTCCCCCTATTATAGCTAAGAACCATCTCGATTACCTCAGCTTTGAAACATAAAAAACCACAGCTAAATCGGTCGATTCGTTTGGAAGCTACGATTCGCACCCCCCTTTTCTCAACTCCCCCTCCCTATATAGCTAAGAAACATCTCGTTCACATCAGCTTTCAAACATAAAAAACCCCTTCAAAATCGGTTCATTCGTTTGGAAGCACACAATGTAGCGTTCATTGACAAAGTTATCGTGTTTTTTTTTTTAATTCTGTGAACAGTACAGGGTGGTTCATTGCACCCTTGCTTGCATACTTTATGAGACAACGGTATTCAATATTTGTTGCGTATATTGTGGTGACACATGTCGCAAATTATTTGAACTTATTTGTTTTTAATGCTGAATGTATCTGTTTGATTGTGCGTAATATAACTATTAGATAGATAGATAAATTCTTTATTGCACACACCACAAACAAAATCAACAAAAAATAAAGGAACAATAGCAGAAGAAGTGTCACAATGGGCGGTCTTATCGCTGAAAGCGATCTCTTCCAGGCAACCTTTGGATGGAGAGGATTATAGATGATGATGATTTTATTAGATTATTATTTAAGTTTAAGTGCATTACTGGAACTGATATCAAAATAAATGTCTATTTATATATTTTTTATATATTTATATTTTATTTTACAATTATTCTATAAGAAGGCCCAACTTTTTATTGAGCGTGTCTTGTAGTTTTCGATAGACTAAAATGTTGGTTTGGTCATCGGTAATGATGGTTTGTTTGTCGTGTGTGGTAGACTCTTCGTCTTCTTCTTCTCTTTGTGGTGGCTGGTGTCAGATTTTGTCAGGCCGCTCGACATGGCTTAACGACTTCTATTAATCAATGTTAGCCAGGACCGACAGCTTAGCGTGCCCTCGGAAGCACGGAGCGATGAGAAACCGCTAGTATAATTGTCGCTCTTTTGTTTTAATTAATTCTCGATATTTTTAATGAAATGTTATATGTATGTTTTGTGTAATTTAAAATTGTTTTATTTATTAACGTTTAAATTGTCTATCTTCATAAATGGTCTCTAGTAAACAACTGAAGGTTCGTTTTGTTTACTAGAGGCCCAATTTATAAGTCCACTGTGTTTGGTGCCTAAAATGTGATACGAATTTTCTAGAAGCTACAAGGTAAAAATAGACCTAGTGGAATTTTTTAGAATAGGTAAGTACTTAAGTAAGCAGAGCACGTTGACACGCACAATAATGAATAATAATAATAATGAATGCACGTTAAGTAAGTACTCAAGTTTTTTGTGTAAAATGAATCTTGATGCAAAAGGGATTGTTTTTTTTTTTTAAAGTAAGTTCGGTAAGTTTTATATTAATCTTTTCAAATAAATCAAATATAATTAATGTCTTTTTCATTTTATATTCCAAATGTTCTTCACGGCAATGTGATTTCAGTGGGAATTTATATGATATCTGTAAGAATTGTTGTCCATTAGTTTGTATTAAAATTATATTCATAATTTAACATAATGAGTTCGAAATTGGTAGCAAAGAATACTTTCAAAAAGACAATTACTACGTGTATTAGTTATTCATGTAAACTATCTAAAAAGTGTGATAAATGAACAGTCTAAATAATTCGTAATTTTTTAATAAATAATTCAATAATTCGTTATATTTTATAATCCGCACCTACCAGATACCGGTGCATTATATTCTGAAATAGCTTTCGCCCGCGACTGTGTCCGCGCGGTCTACAGTTCGCAAAAAAACATCCTATATTCATCTAGGATACTAAAAACCAATACAAAAGTATAGCACCAATGCTCTTGATGCTTTTTGACAGACTTGTTGTTTCGTTTCCACGGCAACCGTTCCTTACAGCGAGTAATCGATATTCTCCAGTTTTCCCGTGGCAACTTACCATATTCCGGGATAAAAAGTATCCTGTGAGTCTGATTGCAACGGGTAACAGCGTGACTCGATAGATAGAAAATTCCCAACGAGTCACACTGTGACACGATTCGGTGCGACTCGGGAACCTACCTCTATATTGTACAGTACCTACCTATTTACAAAGTTTTATCAAATTCGGATCAGCCATTTTGGCGTGAAAGCTCCCAAAATTAAAGTAAGGAGTACTAAGAAATACTCTTAAACTCATACCAGCTGTGCCCGCGTGCGTGATCATACCAGCTGTGCCCGCGTGCGTGATCATACCAGCTGTGCCCGCGTGCGTGATCATACCAGCTGTGCCCGCGTGCGTGATCATTTTTCTGCAATGACGATATATATTAGATTATTGACGAATTTATAGTCGATGTTTTTCAGGGATAAAATTATCCTATTATGTTATTCCAGGACCGGAAAAGGAAGGAGGACAGGAAAAGTATTACTAAGGTACAATATATCAAGCCGTCAAATAGTTTTATAACGTTTGCTCAGTTTCTATTCATAGGAATGAGATACCAAGTACCAAGTACACCAGTTTTTAAGTCGAAACATAAGCTATCCAACAGTGAAGAACTGAAGTTTGGAGGAGAACCCCCTAAACCATATAAAAAAATATGTAATCATTAATTATGTAGGTATCTAAGGTATAATACGACTTAACATTAATAAATAATTGTTACATCGTTGTTTACAACGTACCTAGTACACGCCTACAGTGTAGCATCATTTACATGTAGAGTGAATGGTAGAGGTTCACTCTCAACTCGGTAAATTATTTACAGAATAATAAGCTACTCTACTCGTTAAGAGTGAGGAGATTTAAATCTCAGAACTTGTATGGTTCCCACTTTAATAAATAATAGGGTTTCCACTATTAGCTTCGCAAATAAAATTGTAGAGTTATCTAAGATTGTAGGTATCTTCCTTCGAGAAAGCAAACGACTAGTTGTTTGCTCAAAGTTAGCTTCTAGCCATTCATTTCCTGAAGGTTTCAGCAACGTTCTCAACACGTAGTTCAAAAGCAATCTTACAGATGGCGCCACGTGTAGCTTGCGCGCCGTTCAATAGCCTCCGATAGCGACCTTTCGCGCCACAATCGGCTAGCATTCACATCACAACACAAAATTGTTTACCAACGCATTCTCGTAGCGATTCTCGCACTGATTGCGCGTTCGGTGTTCAAATACGGAAAACTATACTTGCTCAGTGAATTGCAGTGATATACATTACGCATTGTATTATTGTTTTATATTGGACGTGTATTCCCGCCCTTGCACTAAACTTTATTTAATTTGGAAAATGTGCATGTGCAACTGGACCTAAATTTATTTATCCTAGTTTTGGTTTGTGATTTTAAAAACTGTGTGTAAATCTTCTTACTGGTAAGTACCTACACTCATCTGTTGTAAAAAAAATGATTATAAATATTCTAAGAATTATGTATCTATTTACAATGATTTCATTCTGTGGATTTCCTAATAGGCCACAAAAAAATAAAGCCGGGGCTCTACTTGGGCTCTACAAGTCTACAATAGGTATCTCTCTAATATTTTTTCCTCGACTCCGACTGTCTTGAACTCTATAGGGGCAATGTTTTGTATGTATGGAGGTATTTTGTTTCGTCTGAAGATTAAGTTGACCGTGAAATTAAAGATTTCTCGAAGAATGATTTTTAAGCCTGCGCCTACACCAATTAGGTAGGTACACTATTATAGACATAATACCTATGTAGGTACATACTCGTACATATCAAGATACAGTTGTATAATTTATTGTAAGTGCTACTGCTGCCTAATTAGGTATACCTAGTTCATCAGATAGGTTTCACGATGGAAGGTACCTAGTTGGAAGGCTGTGCCCTATTTCATAAAGCGACAAATCATAATATAACTACAAATGTCAGTCGAATACGCCAAACCTTTTCATATAACAAACAATCACGACAGGACTGATGATTGTCAGTCATATTGCATTTCACAATGCCAGTCATAGTAGTGTGATGGGTAAAGCTTCGGCTGTCACAATTGTCACGACAATTCTACAAATCGTGGTAATTTTTGAGCAACCGCCGTTTCATAAAACGTTTTTCTATTGACATTTGTTAGACAATTGTCGGTTGACTGCCGGTCACTACTATTGTTTTATGAAACACATTTAGTAATATTTTGACAATTCATTGAATGAATTGTCGGGTTTTTATGAAACGCATTTCGGTAGTTTGACTGACATTTGTCGATTGACACTTGTCAGTCTACTATAGTTTTATGAAATAGGGCCCTGGTGTAAATTGTAGGAACACAAACAAAATACTTAAAAAAAATGTACCTTGGTACTTATAAAATATACATAGGTATTTGAATAGGGACCGAATTTAAGCAAATTTACTTAAATAGGTTTCAATGTTAAATATTGGAGTTTATTCATTTCCTATTAAATATTTTGGCGAAAAAAGCAATGAGAAGCAGGTTTTTAGCGATCTTATTCTAAGACATCATAATATCTCTAGTAATTTAAATTACAGAATCACATGGATCTGTCATAGCGGCATCAAAAAATAAAAATATTAATTGCAAATAATAAAATTCAATGTAATAAAGTTTTTTTTTTTTGGAAATAGGAAGGTACATATTTGAGATCATTCTACGCTAAATTACCGAAATAAAAATCACTATTTTAAAATTGTATTTTACTTGCTTCATAACCGTATTCTAGAGAGCGGACCTTTTTTCATACTGTCCCATACAAGTTTTTTCTCTAATTTTCTAACCAAAATCTTGCCAAAACCATGTCAATTTTCTCCTAAATGAAATTAAATTTGTGAATTATTATTATACTACATTAAAGTACAGACTTTTGTTATCACGATAAAATTGAAATATGAGCATTACTAATAAAATAACACATTATAAACTAAACATTAAAATAGTACAAACTAGCTTTCGCCCGACACCGCGCGGACTACAGTTTATCGCGAAAAAACCATCATAGGTTCATCTACGATATTAAAAACCAATTGATGCAAAAGTATAACACCGACGCTCTTGATGCTTTTTTGACAGACTTTTTGTTATTTCGTTTCCACGGCGGCCGTTCCTTACAGCGAGTAATCGTCATTTTCCAGTTTTCCCGTGGCAACTTAACATTTTCCGGCATAAAAAGTATCCTATGTTGATCTCAATATTGTAAAGTACCTATTTACAAAGTTTTGTCAAAATCGGATAAGCCGTTTTGGCGTAAAATCTCCCCAAACAAACGTAGTTTTATATATTGGTGTGGATTTCCTTGCGCCCGCGAAAAGAGCACTTAGAGCACAGCACAAGAGCTTAGCACTGTGTTAGTATCACACGAATTTGAAATGTGAGAGGGCCCTTATGTAGGTACATTTAAAACCAGAATTATAATATTTCAAAGTCAACCAAATGAAACTGCGCCGATGTTGGACAAACCACTTGTTGAATGAAATGTCAAAGAATGACTAGGTACATACATAATTATTAAGTACCTACCTACTTACGTAAACCGCAAGTAAGCTATTTAAATACCAAGAGGTCCTTGCGAAACTTACAAACACAACCTCATACAGAAATGCTCAAATTGATGCTATTTACTTTTTACCCGACTGCGGAGAGTTATGTGTTTGGGCTAAATTTACTTAATTTCCTTTGGCGCGGCATACGGCTTGATGAATTTCGATAATTAACGAGGTGTCATTGGATTCATCTTATTCACGAGAGTAACTTATAGGATATTAAAGTGTCAAGAAAACTAATATGGCGGCTTACAGCTGTCATATTGTAAATCCATTGGAACAAAAAATTACCAAAACCTATCAAAAACAATATAGTGAGGTTATCAAAAGGAAGATCTTTAGAAGACCATTCCAAAAATATATAAGAGGAACTAAAAAGTTGAATGAATAAAACTAAATAAGCTTTTGATTCTTGATTTTGAAATATAAGATATGGGGGTCATGACCCTGGGCCTATGTCAATATTGTCAATCCGTGGTTTTTGAAATATAAGATATGGGGATCATGACACCCCTGGGCCTCTGTTTTTTGAAATATAAGGTATGGGGGTCATGACCCTGGGCCTAAGTCAACCCGTGGTTTTTGAAATATAAGATATTGGGGTCATGACCCCCCTGGGCCTATGTTTTTTGAAATATAAAGTATGGGGGGTCATGACCCTGGGCCTATGTCAACCCGTGGTTTTTGAAATATATGATATTGGGGTCATGACCTCCCTGGGCCTGTATTTTTTGTAATATTAGATATGGGGGTCATGACCCTGGGCTTATGTCAACTCGTGGTTTTTGAAATATAAGATACCAGTTTTCCCATCCGCGACTTCGTCCGCGCGGACTACTGTTTATCGCGAAATAAAGCATCCTATGTTCTTCTAGCATATTAAAAACCAATGCAAAAGTAGCACCTCTTGATGTTTTTTGACAGACTTGTTATTTCGTTTCCATGGCAACCACAGACCATTCAACCGTTCCTTACAGTGAGTTATCAACATTTTTCATTTTTCCCGTGGAATCTTACAATTTTCCGGGATAAAAAGTACCCTATGTTTTATTCCAAGGTATAAGCTATCGCCATTCTAAATTTCTTCAAAATCCGTCCAGCCGTTATCGCGTGAAAGCTCCCCAAACAAACAAACAGACAACGTTTCACTTTTATATATTGGTATGAATGTTGGTCATGACCCCCCTGGGCCAATGTCAACCCGTGGTTTTTGAAATATAAGATATGGGGTTCTTGAATCTTGACCCCCCTTGGCCTATGTCAACCCCTGGCTTTTTAAGTCTTTTTTTATTATGATGTTTTGTAATCATTTTTTTTTACACTGATAGAAATATCTACATGGTTGTTTTTGAGCTATTATAAATTATGTTTTAGTCAAACACTAACAGAAATATCAGTTATTTTTTCGCTCGCTTCTCCCGCGCTCCTTACCTTGCAATAAGGACTCTGTTTCCTTTTTTATAGAAGACTGGCTGTGCCTGCGACTTTGCCCGCGTGGTCATTTCATTTAAAAGTATTACACGTGTTATTGCAGGACCAAAAGTACCTAGAAAGTACAATATTATATACCACATTTCTTCAAAATTCGTTCAGTCGTCAAATAGTTTGTTATCCATTGTTCGGCATCTAATCATCGGATTACTATACCAAGTACCAATTTTTAAGTCAAACCCTAAGCTATCCAACAATTAAAACCGCATCGCAATCGGTCCAGTAGTTTTCGTGATGCGCGAACAAACAGAGAGAACACGATTTGAAAAAAGTTACATTCTTGTTACAAAATTATGTAACCTAGACCATTTTTTTAAATTACCTTTGTAAAGTATTTTTGGTTGTTACTGCTTTATTATAAGTATAGAATGCAATTTTTATAGCAGATTGTTTCTATATTTTTTACTTTTGATTTAGACTAGTTTCATTTATGGCCAAGAAATTGAGATTTATTAAAGGGTACAATTGGCGGGTACAAGGGTACATTTGGTTACCATTAAAGAGCGATCTCTTCCAGCACCTACCTACTTAGGTAGTTAACAGTTACCTACATGCCTACACTGCGCTAGCATCAGTTATTCTATGCCTACACTATGCTAGATTCGCCACCGAAGTTTTGCGGTTTGCCCTCACTACCTTCATCTATATGTAAATTATTGCAATAGATTCGATATTGATTGACGTCATCTACAAGAATTCACTGACTTATTTTTGGACTAACCGTCCCGGATTTTGCAATAATTTAATGATTTTGCATGATTGATTTGAACGATTTGCACTCATATTTTGTTTGTGGTACCTAATGAGTGCTACTAATAATATAGTAGTAGTTCTGCGAACAGTAGAGAACAAACATTTTTGCAACAATCTAGCGGTGCACAGTAGCGTCATCTAGTTACATTATTGTAACATTAATAACCAAGGTCCATCAATCCTTACCTATTAGTTAAAAGGGCCGATTCCACTGGTAGAAATCTAAAAGTAAGCTATTTACTGCATTTGAGGAGCTATTCTGCTCATCACGCCGAAGATCCTCATCAGATCTTTACCAAATTTTTATAAGACCAACTTAAAGTTACTAACTTTCAAATAAAAAAAGAATCATCGAAATTGGATCTCATAAGGCGGTGATATTCAGTAGCCCCCTTTTTGCCCCTTTTTGGAGGAAGTGCCCCCTAATCAAAAAACCCGACGATAAAAAAATTACTATAAGTCGTAAAACCAGTAACCCGTATACCAAGTTTCGTCCAGATCGGTTGTAAAATAGGATCTGCAGAGGAGTACCAACAAGCCGACATCGAACTTGAAGCAGAGACGATTCCCTCCCTCGATCATTAATGCTAAAATAATGTAATGTAAGTACATGTTTGTTGCCCTTAGCTCCGTATGTCTGAAAGGATTTTGATTTAAATTGGTTGGTATTATAGATACGTACTTTAGGTCCTGGAACAACACACAATGATACTTTTTATCGTTGTATGCGTGGGTAAAGCCGTGGGGCGCAAGTCATTATATCCCAAGGGAGATAATGATAAATGAAACTCCCAAGGGATAAAATAAGTAATATGATTTGAATTTGGAACGTTAAAATTCGTATGACTCTTAGCGTAGCTCTTAGCATACGGGCATTGTAAAGAGAGTTGATTCGAAAATTGAATTGACCACCATAGGTAGAGATCCGTATCCGTATCGTATCATCAGACGGAGCCGGATAACGTCCACTGCTGAACTTAGACCTCCCGCATCGAAGTGGGAAAGGATCGAAACCAAATATTGTACGATACCTAGTGTCGCCGGTTGCGTATTCAAATATATAATTCTCCTATTCGTCACGTTTATTACTATTACCCATTTTAAAAGCTATAAACTTTATTCGTAACTCTTAAAAATATACTTACTTAGGGATATACGAATTTCCCTTGGCGTACGTACGAACCTGTGGTACGAACAGTCGCTTATCGCTTGAAATGATTATACATGTTAAGTCAAGTCAAGCGATACATTGAGACGCATAGTCGCGGGCGCGCCCGTCACACAAATTCAACTTTTCTTCTCTTTGGCCTTCCTTATAGGTACATATTGATACCTTTAGGCTCAAAGGGCATAACAACAAATATGGCAAAAATGAGATTTTAATGCAGTCATGTTCAGTTTTTCGTCCACTTTCGAACTGTATATTTAAAATATCTATACTCGCAAAAAAGTGGTGTATACAGCCCACAAGTTTTGGATATCTAAACACGTTATTTTGAAAATTTGGGCCTTATATGAGTAATATTTAATTTTTCATTACAGCAAAGGTCGTAAAAGGTAAATAAGATTTAAAAATTGGTTGTATATCTCGTGATCTATCAAATTTGGTACTTGCGCCTCTGCTATTCTTGAATTTCTTTCATACTTGACTTATACAACGAGATTTTATCAAGATTGGTGCTTACGTCCCAATTTAAATTAAAATATTAACAAATTATCTAACACACCCTTTTTAGCGAAGGAATCAACCCAAGTTATTATAAAGTTTGGTGATTATGCTCCCAGAAGCTTTTGAATAGTTAACAATTTAACTTATACGTCCTACTGTAATAGTTCACAATAACATTGTACCTTAAATTCAAAATGTTTATGGTATTATGCGACTTAATCACCTACGTAATGAAGTAAAATATTGTTTATTACCTTCTTTCAAGCACTATGTTACCTTGTATTCTGGCATTCAAAAATATATTTTTCTCTTTCTAATACAAGCGATGTGTTTGTTCTGAGAGAGATAGATATGATTATTGGGTGACAAGAGGGTGGGCTACGAGCAAGGACAGTAAGAAATGTCTAGGACAGGACAAATTACAAATGACAGGACAGGCCCTGTCTTCCATCGCATGACGCATAGCATAAGATCCAAAATACCAGACATCATATTATTATGACTGACTTAGTAACTTTATTACTTTCTCACCTACGTTACCTTTATGAGGTCAAAGTGCTTATACAAAAAAACGGATTTTTAGACTTAAGCTGCCACTGCGGTTTATTTATTTAGCGACTTTGAAAAAAAACGTAGATGAGCTATTATTAATATTAGCTAACTACTATGTCTACATGCTGCGACCCGCGGCTACACATGCATCATTATTATCATCATATATTTTTTCTTCATAAATGTCGTTTTTTTATTAGTTTCCAACTCTAGTGCACTGTGGGTAAATGTGAATAATTCGTGCAACCACTATTGGGTGAAGCCAGTGGGTAGACGGGCCACGACCCATAAGTTCCCATTAAGCATAAACCCGATAAACCCCCATTAACGCCACAAGCGGTTGCTCTCTAGAACTTCTATTACTACCTTACATTAGCGGGTTGGCGCATCTTGGTGATCGCAATAGTTGGTGATAAAATAATACGCAACAAAATGCTGTTGCCCATTTTCTGAATTTTCTCGGCTGGTTCTCACAGGACCCTCACGATGAGAAGTGGTGGTGATAATTTTTGTTTTATTTTTTTATTGCGGTCTAGGCAATCGTTTGACCACGATCTCACCTGATGGAAAGCGATAATGTGGTCGAAGGTGTAACACGCTTGCCTAGTATATACCTATTCACTCTTGACTTAAATACACCTGGGTTATAATTTACCGGAAACATTGACGAGGGTAGGGCATTCCACTCTTTTGCAGTTCTTATAATAAATGAAGAAGCGTAACAATTCATTCTTGTGCGAGGAATTTTAACCATAAAAGAGTGGTACTTTGCCGATTGTCTAGTCGTATGGTGATGGATAGGTGATGGAGGGAATCAGATTGTACAGTTCTTGTGCACATTATCCATAGTGCATCTGTAGAATACCTACAGGCTTGCTACCTCAGGTCGATGCGCCAGACTTTGAAGCTTACTCTTTACTAAAGTGTCATCCACAATGAACCTGATAGCACGTCTCTCAATTGAATCCAAAGACTCGAGCTGATACTTGGCAGAACCTTTCCCAAGGTGGCAGCAGTACTCCATACAAGATCGGACCTGTGCTTGATAAAGATTCAAAAGCTGTCCCGGTGTGAAGTACCTCCTAACCTTAGACAAAATACCAAGTTTTTTTGCAGCTACTTGGCTTTGGATTCAATATTAGACCCAACATTCAGGTTTGATGTGAGTTTGACACCCAAAAGCTCCAAATGGTCGCCTATTGGTATTGTTACACTTTGGAAAGACGGAGATCGGTTTAGAGGACTCGTTTTAGCAGAAAACAAACACGCCTGCGTTTTAGTAGCATTAAACTTAACCAGGTTAACATCGCCCCAATCGGACACGGCTTCTTAGGCTAAATTCATACGGTCTACCATAGCTTCTCTCTGAAACCTGAAATCATTATCCTCAAGGTATGCTAATGTTTATGATACGCTCCATACACTTTCAGAGTTAGGAGGTTATCGAGATGGGAAAATAATTGTCCGGATCAGCATGACTATCCTTTTTTGGTACTGGTTGTACATTGGCAAGCTTCCAGCTCATCGGAACTTTAACTGAGTGAAGAAAGAGGAGGTAAAAACGCGTTAAGATGGGAGACAATTCGGGCGCACAGTTTTTCGACACAATCGCTGGAATGCCATCAGGACCACTGGCCTTGTTCACATCTAGAGCTCGAAGCATTCTGAGAACATCCTTCTGGCGAATGCGTAATTCGGGCATAAAAACCCCGAAACGAGGAAGGCAGGAAGGTATCTTGCTGGAAGGGTCTAGATGCGAAGCTTCTGCAAAAAGAGAAGCAAATAAATTCGCTTTCTCTCCAGCAGTGTGAGCCAGTGAGCCATAAGGTTTCAGCAATGGTGGCAGTGAGGGGCGGCAGAAGTTCACTTCGACTGACTTGGCCAGGGACCAAAACGCTTTGTTACCCACGAACCCATGAGGCCAGTTTGGCCCCAGTTCGACCTACGTGATCAAATCGAGCCTTCCTAAGTAACTTCTTGCAGGTCTTAGCGGCAACGTTGAATTATTAATGATACAAATTAGTTTATTTCTTTTCCTGGATCTAAATAAAAACAATATTATATAATTTGTTGGCTATTTTCTATTATACCTTATTTTTCTGTGATTATACTTTCAAGTTTTAGTACCTATTCGTTATAAGTACCTATCTATGAGTACATGAAATTTGGTAGGCAGATAGTTTTTCTTTAGATCCAAGAAAAGTAATAAACTAATTTATATCATGACTAATTATCACCACCACTTCTCATCGAGAGAGTGCTGTGAGAACCAGCCGAGGGAATTCAGGAAATAGGCAGTAGCATTTTGTTGCGTATTATCTTATCACCAACTACTGCGATCACCAAGATGAACCAACCCGCCAATGTAAGGTAGTAATAGAAGTTCAAGAGAGCAACTGCTTGTGGCGTTAATGGGGGTTTATCGGGTTTATTGTTAAACTTCGATGACCATTTTACTATAATTTTAAACACTAAACGTGGTGTAAAGTTACTATAGATACATGAGAACATTTTAAATAACTGCACTGCACTTGTTATCAGTAGATGTAGCACTTACTATCAAGCAAATGAGCTGCTTGTCAAAATTCAACGTATCTGCATTTGTAAATAATAAGAAACCATTGTTACGAAATATGACAACAGTCGTTTACACCGCAAATTCCACAGAAAACTCCTAAACAATTTATCGGTTACATCGAATAATAGATAGTGATGTACAAAGATGATTGTGACTTACATTATAAATTATTAGTTAATATCGTACAAAATGGCCATTACACCCTTAGAAGTTAGTACAGGAGCTTTTTATTGGGGTGTAACCGACGTACTTCATATTTTTTTAGGACGTATTCGAACCCTATTTCTTTGTTTATTAGATCTACTTGAAATATTATTCTACGATATTCTTTATCTCAAAATTCAAACATCTTTTGTTATATATATTATTTTTATAGGTACAAGCACAAAAAAGTTATGTTATAAAACTTATTTCTTTTTCGTTTATTGCTCTACTGTAAAGTCGTGTTTTGGTGAATACGTCCTTTGAGCCTAAAGGTATCGATATAGCGCCACATGAGCAGTTGCTCCACAAATTTTAGAAGTCGATCGACCTCGTGGACCTTCCTTATTCCGTCCTACGCTCTGTCTAGACGTCTCCCTGTCCGTGGTCACAATTCGGGAACCTTTCTTTCCCAGCGTACAAATTCATTGTGATTAGGAACTCTCCTTTTCTATTAGGTAGGTACCTGTGAAGGTTACACCCTCTACTATTATAAATTCTGCGGTAACACTGCGAAACCCACACTGTTAGCTGTATCGATTCGTCCTATAATATATTATATTAGAGATAAGGCAATTTCCGGATTAATCTAAGTAGGTAGACTGTGTTTACTACCATTAACATCTGGATTAACGATAATCTTATCAATATACGCTAAATCCGAAGGTCGGCTCTTAAGTTGTCGGCCATTCTGAGCCTCGACTTCTGAAAAAATATTATTTTAACAAAAAAGTAGGTACAACCTTAGAATCCTCTTGAAGTAGACATGTTTTTAAAGTAGTTATCACAGATGCTCAAACTTAACATTCAAAAAGAAAAACTCAAAACTGTGAACAAACCCTTGTTCACAGTTTTGAGTTTTTCTTTTTGTTACGAATTTTCCCAAGTTTACAAATAATTACATAGGTCCAACACTTTTTTTTATTTCCGTTTTTTCTGTTCGGCCTTTTCTCCCTCCACAAGTATCTGCAGGATTATCCACTTATTACTGTATAATATATATAAAGATCGTAAGTAACTTCATTTAGACATCAAATGGGTTTTTTCGATTTCTCGACTTCTTACTCATCCGATTGAGATACCAAGTACGCTAGCTTATAAGTCAAACCCAACAGAGAAAACTGCATCGCAATCGGTTCTGTAGTTTTTACGTGATGCGCGAACAAACAGACACAATAAAAAAAATACTTGTTCAGTAGCTTGTAATAAATCCCCTAGACCATTATTTTTTAATTATCTTCATTGTACAACTTGTTTTAACTTACTGTTTTACCATAAAGTATAGATTCCTATCCAATCCATTACTTATGGCAAAATTGCGAGTTATAAAAGTAACAGGTAGCTGATAAATAAGACACATTGCTAAATGAAACGTGTATGAGGTTCGCCTTCGGAAAGGACACAACGTGTTATTGAAGACCGTAGTGTTACTGCCTTCTGACTGTTTTGTACGTACTTTATCGCATCAGTCACTCTGGTAGTTATATCTTGTGTGTCTAACATTTTACTATTGCTTATTAATAACACTTGCTTGCTTGTCGTGTAGGTTGAGATAGTGCTGGCCTCTGGTGTCAAAGTTTGTCAGGCCGCCCGAGGGCATGGCACAAGGCCTGACGACTCCTATCTATTAAAAACACCCAAGACCAATAGCTCCTCCGAAGAGCCCGAAGTACGGAAAATACTATTAAATATGACATAACTAGAAAAGTAATTGGTAGCCGAGGATCGACCCCGGTATCTTTGGATTCTATCTCGCTCAATAGTACACCGCCACGCTACCATCGCTCTTGAATAACGCTCAGCAATCTTAGATTATAATGCACTTTCCTAAATAGATACGTTGGGATGGAAATATGAACAAAGGGAAAATATTTAATTTTATGGTTAGACAACTTAAGACGAGCCGCCTCTGTAGACAACTATCAGACACTGGCCAAATCCTCCTCCTTGAATAATAGTTCTAAATAATAAAGAATCCTAAATTTTGGAAACGTTTGTAAAATTCTACATAAGTAAGAAACTGCTCACTCAGCTAAAACGCTAATGCCCCAATGCTGACATTGCTTATAGGAGTTATAGGGAATCTGGGCTGGGTTCAATAAAACAGGTGTGGGATCGTTAGGTTCGTGTTAATGTTGAAATCATACGAGGCCAAATAATGGGTCAAACAAAACGTTCCCTACACCTGGAACCGCACAAAACGCTCTACTCTATACGTGATTGTAAGAGTGTTCAAATACGTAACTACTAACTACAAAATAAAACAATTGCTGCTGAAACAAGAACACGCTAAAAAGATGAAAATACCAAACATTTCATAAATAAGATGTCCTTTTTATTTTTATTGCTGGCTAAGTTTTCAACACTTGCCTAAGTGGTCGACAGGAAGAGTATTTTTGCCTATGGATGATAGATAACCAAGTGGCCACAACTGTGTTCTACCACCAAGTTTAGATCGAACATTTTTTTTTAGATATATTTAAAAAACGCAGAGAAAATTTTAATAACATTTTCGCTTCTGCCACTTTTAGGAGGTAAAAGCGAAATATTTCGATAATTGTTGATAATAATAATTGTAATTACAATTGTTTTAGTAGAATTGGGGCCCTGTTCAAGCTGCCTTACCACACAACGCATTCAACCTTGCAATACGGAGGCCGCAACTCTTTTAGTGATGTGAAGAACCAATAAATTAATACACGTATGTTTAATTACGGAACATGGTCAATTACAGCAGGAAACAGTAAGTTTAGGTAAATTCCGAACAGAGACGCAGAGTGCAATAAATGCACTAGTCTTCATCTACATTCTGTTATTTCTCTCTACAGCTAAATAAGCATGCTCATTATAAGTAATTCTAGTCCACAATCGATCAAAATTGCCACAATTAAGTACTTACGGGTAAAAACCGGTGCATTACAGATCGATCCGGTAAAACGGTCATTAACCAATTGTCGCAATGTAGGTATTTGTTTCCTTGTGGGCGGTTAAATACAACAAATTGGCTAATTGAACCTAGGCCTTTTAAATGGTATCTGAAATAACTAAGAGAAATAGGTTGTTCTTGAAGGGAAGAAGTTTTTTTTCTATTTTTAGATCCAACATATTTGCAGACCTACGCATATTTTTGAAGGATGAAAGAGAGTTGGTGTCTTTTGTGATCTCTCAAAAGCATTTGATTGTGTGAGCCACATAACTCTCACTTGCAAACTTTATTTCGCTACGCGAGGTACTGTTCTTTATCTTCTAGGTAAATGATTACTTGACGGATATGCTACATAATAATAATCTCTTTATATAAATAATTCTTACGTCCAGTAGATACTCTAGTAGCAGCCAAAATAGGCGTGCCGCAGGGTTCAATACTTTTGTTCATTTTACATTGTTACTATAAATGACAAATCATTTATCTCTTTGACATAGCGACCTTACCGTGTAGAACCAAGGTGAAATATATCTTTCTAATTGTTGATCTCATCTTCATTTTAATTTAATTTAGGTATGTTCTATTTGGGATTCATACATATTTTAATCGGTAATTTTTCATGTCACCTAATACTCAGAACGAGTATATTAGAACCAAGCCTATAATTGGTTTATCTACTCAACTGTGAAGAGTAAGGGCCTAAGGCATTGTTTTTGTGCTTACGACCGTGTAAGAGACTAAGAGCGCATAAACCAAAGTTTATGTTGCTTTAAGAGCGTCCTTGGACTCGTCATATCGCTTTCAGTGTTTCAAACCATTAGTCTCTCTGCGGTTATTTAAAGCTCATATTTCATCATATAAACTATCACTGTGCTAAGTTGCATCAAAATCCGTCCTGGAGTTTCAGCGTGATACGGGTTCTTTTGAATAACTTTCAATCCCTATCCTGCAGGAACCCTTTAATTTTTCTGGATTAAAAGTACCCAATGTCCTGCCACGTAGTATGAACTCAAATCATACCAATTTTCAGTTGAATTCATCCAGTAGTGTCGGCGTAATGCGTAGTCAAGGTACGGACAGACAGACAGACTGACAAAAAATTTAAATATACAGTTTTGTCTTCAGTATCGAATGTAGAGAACCCTCCGAAAAAAAAAAAACTTGCTTGCTTAACATAACTTTGGACCCGTATCACGCGGAAACCTTTATAAAAAGTTTCCTCAATTTTAACCCATCATATAAACTATGACTGTGCCAAGTTGCATCAAAATCCGTTCAGTTTCAGCATGGTAAGTATTTTTTTAAATAACTAACAAACCCCATCCTGCGGAAACCCTTTAATTTTTCGGGATGAAAAGTATCCTATGTCCTACCTCGTAGTATGAACTCAAATCATGCTAAGTTTCATTTAAATTCATTTAGTAGTTTCGGCGTGATGCCTAGCCAAGATACAGACAGACAGACAGACAAACAAAAATGAAAAAAAAATGCAGTTTTGGCTTCAGTATAGAATACAGAGTAACCTCCAAAAAAATATCTAAATATCTTCAATGTACAGAATTGGTCCCGCTACAATTTTATTATAAGTATATAAGTATATAAATGCTATCGTGGCCGTGCTTTACCTAGTAGCACAGAATAAATAATAGTACTAGTAGTAGGCGTCAAACTCGTCTTGCAGTGCGGTACTGTAATAATGTCAAGTGTTTTCGGACAATCTTTGAGAAATCCTCAGGAAGATTCTACCTTGTAATATTATTTATTCGCTGTCTACGTACTCGGCGCCCATCGTCAGTCTGGTTTTGGCAAGCAGAAGTCATAGGATTTGGTGATCGAACAAATCCCCATCGATGGGCCAATGGGGATTTCTGGAACAACCCGAATATTCTTATAATCAAATTTATTTAAATTCCCTTATGTTGTGTGTTGGCCATGGTTTCGATGAAAAGCCTGCATTATGCACGTTGTTAACTGATCTACAGATCTCGATTTTGAAGTTGTGTCGGCTAGTGCTTTATTATTTATTGTTATCACGCATGTCGCGCACTAGATAGTTAAGTAATTGTACTTGTGCTATTACTTCCGCCATTTATTTCCTAACATGTTAAAGTATTTAGTTTGCATTTTTGTACAGTGCGAGCAATTTCAAAGCTCCAAAGTTGGGAATAAGATTTCTGTTTTATTTTATTTTACTCTCTTTTCATTCATATTTTCCAGGTACGATTTGAAAATAAAACTTGTTTCCTAGTTTAAACAAGTACTACATTTTTATTTCTACACACTTTTTAATAAACAATTACTATATTTTTATATTAATTGTTTATTTAGGATGGGGATATATGCCAAGATAATTTTCATCTCGCGGGAGGTGATCCTGGTGACCTGTTTGTACTACAGGTTTTAAATATGTTCCAGGCACCAGCTCATCACAAAGCTAGGTTTATTTTGTCACTCCTGATCGCAATTACTGTTGTAAGGGTTTTTTTTTTTTTAGTTTTGTGGTTTGGTTTTTGATTTCTAAACCCGGAACAAACGCGTACAGCCCCTCGTTTTTCAGCCTGGGACTAAAATTAGAACAACGACCACTATGTAGCTAGGTTACTAGGTTTTATCAAGTCCACAAGGAAGTAGTCGCGGGAAAAACTAGTGAGTAAGTTATAAAAAATGTTTCTAAGTCAAGAAATAGGAGCAATATTGTATTTACAAAGACGGCCTCTTGTTAAATTGGTTCTGACGGCGGCGAGGGACTTATAGGGGACTTGTTTTAGGTCAACTATGTTATTTTACCACAAATTGGCTGATGAATAGTCAATGATGTTATTAAGAGTTATTCTATGTCTATTTTTTGGTAATAGAATAGGCTATGGTTTGACTACTATCTTACTCGTAAGTGGTGTTGTGACGTAAGTGGTGTTGTGACGAGGTGAAAACCTCTTTCGTAATAATACTCATTTGATTTCTTAATTCTTTCATAATCCATTTCATTCCATTTGATAGTTGGTCATTATTAATTCTAAATTCAAATAACCTGTCATTCCCATATTGTCTTTTGGATTAGCAAAAGCTGCAATTTTACAAAATAATCTGTTATAAAATACCTACATAAGTTTATAACAAATATATATGAGTCTTTTAAATATATATGATAATACCGTCGTAAGTGGTCGTTTTGTTCCATATTGGTGAAGCCGCTGTATCATCTCCAGTTCCTGTGCTCCTAATTGTTCCTGACCCTTTGTGTTGTCCACTGAGGCTTGGTCCCTGGGATGGTGGTGCAAGCCCAAACCCTGGACCGCCTCGTGACAGTGTTGCGATGATATAGTCTTGTCTTGTTCTTCTTTTGGTGCCTTCAAATAGTGAAGGTTGGGCGTCAGCTCAGCAAATGTTTTCCTATCTTGTGCTATATACTGGGCTCCAGTTCTACTATATCAGGTATTCGACAATTGTAATGCTCGTCCACTCTGGGATGTTCGTTCTTTTCCTTTTATTTTGCACATTTTGATAACTTGGAACTGTTAGTACGAGTATCTCATGTCAATTGGTCTAAAACTCATGGCTGTATAAACTCGTTGCATCTCTCAAGGACTACTGAAGCACCTCGAAATGATTTACCATGCACCATTCACATGCAAAATCTGAAATCATTAGACTTAGAGAATTTGGTTCTAAGGAACCAAGATGTCGATTTTAGAGTTAAGAAAAACTGTGTAAATAGGTATTCAAAGATCTTCAATAACTCATGCACGGCTCGGTAATCGAATATTATCGAACCCGCTTATTATTCCGTTAAAAAAATCAAGAGATAAAAAAAAAAAAATTTTTTTTTATCAAAAGCGAAGCACCCAAGATATGCCGATCCGCTCGTACGCGCAAGCCTCACGCACACACTTACACCATGCTATGCCGATCCAGCAAGATATTGTTAGTCGTGTTATTTACGTCGAATTCTCAGGGAAAATAAAAAAAGTAGTATTTTTTGATGAAATTGTGTATCATCCACAAAAAAAACAAATTATCCTCACGCACGCAGCCGCCATTTGCTATGCTTTGTTTGTTTAGCGGTGTATATTGCGTCTTTTTTATACGCTTTATATTAGCTTCACTTGTATGTTAGTATGTTTGTAACCGACTCCTTTGGACGCTATTTTGACCCACTTTAAACGGTCAGATTTCATTCAAATTTTGCACACCTGTCAAAGACCGATGACAACAAAAAAAAAACGCTCTTATAAATAAACCAAACTAAAAAGTAGAAAATAAATAATAGTTTAAAAAAACTAAAAAAAACAAACTAAAAAATAGAAAATAAATGTTAATAGTGTAAATAAGAAAAAAAAGTTTCATTTAAAAAAAGCGTGGGGTGCTTTTTTAGATATTATCGAAATGATAATCCTTCTTCTCATATCTGTCAATGAAATATTTATAACTATTGACCCATGCACCCCACGATTTTTATGAAATAATTTTTTTTTCTTATTTACACCATTCAAATTTATTTTCTATTTTTTAGTTTGGTTTTCTATATAAAGCGTGTTTTTTTAGTTTTTTTAAACTATTATTTATTTAAACCTTGCTCTGTAATTGATATAGTGAAGGTTCGAATACCGTAACAACAATAAAAAAAATGCTAGATTTCTTAACTATAAACAGTTCCGAACCTAACAATACAATGAGAAGCAATGACCAGCTGTACCTACCAAAAATAAGTAGGTTCATAGGTACCTAATATAATAACATAAACTATTCCTTTACCTACGTTTGGGCATAGAATAAATAATAGTATTACGTTTGGGTCCATATATACCTACTAATCCTACTATAGGTTATTCAATAGAGGTCGTTCCGGAAACACTTCTCACTATGTCCTAGTAAAGTTAAGTATAGTTACGTAGTACTATTATTCATTCTGTGGTATAGTTGAAGGCGCATAGGTAGACTAATAAGATCAATAATGGCAATAGCAATGCAAACATAAAGGTAACCAGTCTACTTTTCCTTATAAAAGTCCTTCTAGCAGATCTGTACCACTTCCGCAAGTGGTTGGTGCCTACTCAGTGTACTATAGGGTCTTGGTACCTACCTATCTATAAAGTAGCCTAGGTTATAATAAGTAAATCGAATCGTATAGGTACTTCTATATACAAAGTTACTTTCTTTTTATTTATATTATAGAATCCGTCTGGGAAGGTAAACCAACTACCAACCAACCACTACACCGTGACAACTTCGCCTCAAAACTGAGTATTTTTATTTGTTTCATAATAATTAAGAAACAAATTATAATACTTTCACGAAAGTACAAGAAATTATAATAAAATTTCTACTCCCTAAATCCTAAGAATTCATAGAATTTTTAAATATCACCGGCTAAGCCGATCCAATTTTATTAAAACGACCGAATTACTTTCGTGAAAGTAATCACTTTGGAAACCACTAAGTATTAGTATTCTAACTCGCGCGCCAGTGTCACTTATAAATCTATTAAGTAAATAAGTTTAGTGATTTCTTAGGTTATCACGTTAGGAATTGTATTAATTTAATTTAATTTTACACTTTCTAGCAGTTTTTTTCGCGTTTATTATGTATACTTTATAAAAATAAAGGTCCTGAAGTTTGCTGTGTTCTTAGTATAAACTAGCTGTGCCCGCGGCTTTGCCCGCGTGGTCAAAATTTTGGGGGTTTTTTTTTTGCGTGGAACTCTAATTATTTTTCTTAAATAACAGTAGCCTATTTTACTCCTTGTACCATTAGCTATCTTTCAGTGAAAGTCAGACAGACAGACAGAAAAACTCTAAAAACTGTATTTTTGTTGTAAGTACCGTATATACTTTCGTATGCATTTAGTAAAAAGCTGTTATTTTGACATTACAAACAGACACTTCAATTTTATTTATTTGTCCAAATTAGATATATAGATAGAAGTATCTAGAGTCCTACAAGAAGATGGAATGAAAGGTAACCCTAATGCAGTTACAATTTTAGCTTTATAAATACCTATTCTTGTTTTTTTTTCAGCCATTATCGCTATTTCTTGACAGTCGCGTCACGGGACAAAATCATTTTTTCTTCTCTATGGTCACGAGGACGAAGAAGGAAGGCGGAACGATACAGTCCTCGTGACCTTGTTGAGTGACGAGAGACGTGACGATCGTTGCCATGTGGAGGCCGAGAGTGATGACGTGTAATCATCACCAATCCAATCAATAGGTTGTTTTGAAGTCAGCCCACGCCGAGGCGGCGCGGCGCCGCGGCAGCGGTGAGGTGGTGATATAAAATACTTAAATTCAAGAATTTGCGGTTAGTATCATCTAATCATGATACCATTTAATTAGACACAAAGGAACAGACAGACATACCTACCAAAATAACAAATATATATATATATATATATATATATATATATAGAGAGAGAGAAATACACCCCTCAAGACAGGGTATCCTACTGGGGAGCCTTATTGGTCAAATGTATATTTTGTTATATCTTTGTATACAGACAATAAAAAATATATACATAAGCTGATAAACACAATACCCTCCGCTCAGTCGGGTAAAAAGACACCTAGGCTAACTATGTGAATAGGATTATTCACTAATAGATTTCCCAATAACTATTATCACGTATAAAGTCACGTAGGCACACGAATCTTTAATAGTGGGCAGTCAAAATACAATTAACTATTATAATATCATTTATTAACACAATTTTCTTGTGTCCCAATTAATCGGAAATACCAACGTGAAGTTAATCGATGTGGGCGCCATTTCTAAGAGCTATATTCACGTGGCAAGTTTGGTCACAGAATAAATAATAGTACTAGACATGGTCAAGTCAGTCTAAATTCTAGAAGGTACTAATTACTATGGTTGTGGTCAGCTCCTGCCCCTCTATTGGGATTATTTGGGACCACTTATTGCGATATGATTCAGGCCTTATAACTACGGAGAGTTTATAAACTAAGACCCAGTTCCGGGAAAACTCAATCGATAATTCGTAAAGAATCTGTATCGATTTATTCGTAAATTCTAATTCGCACGCAATAAACGTTCGAATAATGGATCGTATCGTGCCGGTGCAAATTTGACAGCCTCGCTTACACATGCACAAGCTGTAGTGAGCAGCCTCGGATTTAGTTTATAGGTAAACATACGTAACAACCTGTTTCTGACATTTTGCGAAGCTTTTTTGCAGTTCCGTGTCCTATTGGTGGATTGTTCCATTTGCAACGTCATGTTCATTGCTGAGACGCAGTCAGATTATCTACAATATTTTCTGAAAACAAGCACAAATTAAAAATTTATATAACCCTCTCCCCCCACCCCCCATTATAGCTAACGATGCATCTCGATCACATCAGTGCATCTCGGTCACATCAGCTTTCAAACATAATAAATACAGTGACATATAATACAAACAGTGATACATACATCCAGTGATACATACATACAATGATACACACCCTAAGCTTCAGAGTTTGAAAAAGATTTTGAATTTTCCGTGGGGTTCCCCGGAATAAATTGACATTTGTTCTCCGTAGTGCTTAAGGGAGCTATTTTGGTCAAAATCGTTTCAGCCGTTTAGGATAAATAGCCACACAAACAAAAACACGTTTCACTTTTATTTATGTAGGTAGGTTATGTCAGAAATGTAGAGCATAACATTATTTTCCAATATGTTTTCATCTCATACATTCCCGTCTCATGTAGAGTATTACATCTCGACTTTATTAAATTTTGCTGTATATGTAATAGCAATAAAATAGGTAACCTATCAAACGTTCGTTTTTTAGTCCGAATTTTAAATGCTCGAAAACGATTGATTGAATATTCAAGAATAAACATATTTTTGTTATGCTGTAAATACATTTACCAGAAGTATTAATTGCCAGGAACATTTATCAGACTATAAATACCATATTTTTTCTAAATACTGATAATAATAATAATGATAATAATAGTTCGAAGTTTTGAGACTTGTAACTACGGGATTACGTTATTTTGTATTTAAAATCATTTGTGATTTGAAAAAAAAGGTCAATTCAAAATCTTAACTTTGAAAATATGGGTATTGAGTTTTCGGGCATATGAAAAAAGGGAAATAAGAAAAAGAAGGAATAAGTATGTTTTCGGGAAAATAATCGGAATTACAAATTTCGGCAGTATGATAGGCAACCAATAAAATATAATCGACTTGAATGTTAAAGTACTTATGTCGCGGTAAATATTGAATTACTTACTCAAGAAGCCAACAAACCACTTGTTGATTCGAATAAAAATGTGAAATAATCAAAGATCCCGGGATATGTTTGGAAATAAATAAATGAAATGAATAAATTACTTATTTTTGTCATATGTACATACCTACTTGTAAAGAGTAATATAAGCTACAATTTGGTTTTTAAATTGGTGTATTGATATGACAGAATTGAGAACAAGATATTTGACTACTGAGGGTTTAAATCATCCTAATTAGGTAAGTATTTAGAGGCGAGACACCAGCCCATATTTAGCTTGGAACTTGATGTCCCCCCAGACTTAATGCCCTAAGTAGGTGATTACTTTGGCTTTTGTATAAATCGGAACGGTTACTATTACATAATTAATTTAAGGTAATTAATATGGAATAAAGTATGGATACAATAATTCTTTGATGTTACCACAGAAGAATTAAGAACATTAACAGCCTTATTTTTATTCCATATGGGGGCGGTAAGACTTGCACTGACGTTTCGCTTTGGGCTGTGCTTTGGGTGTATTGTGCATTTCCCCCTGCCAGCCTCTACCCGACCTCCCCAAGCTTCTTTATGTACCGGAGCACGGCCTTAGGTCGCTGGCACTGCTGTTCCAGTGATGTTGCTGTGCTCGCTGTAGACGTTCGTATTTAGTTGAGCCTGTGAATCCACTTTTCCCTGTTGTAGTAGTCCAGTTTTTAGTCTTATCTCTTCCGTGGCTGCACAAAGCAAACGCATGTGCTCCACTGTCTCCTGTTACTTACATCCACGGCGCGGAGGACTGTCTGTGGCTGCAGTTTTATGCAGGTAGTAGGTTAGGTTGCAGTGACCCGTGGTAAGACCTACCATGGGACGAAGATCCTGCCTAGTCAGCCTTAGCAGATTGTTGTCGTGTGAGGTAGTGCTGGCCTCTGGTGTAAGAATAAGTCAGGCCGCCCGAGGGCCTCTATCATGGCTTAATGACTGCTATTAGTCTATAACAGCCGGGACCGACAGTTTAACATAACATAGAAAAGTCATTGGTGCGGAACCTAGGACTGTATCATTGAATTCTAAGTTCACTAATTGTACCGCTATACTTCCATCGCTCTGTTCTTCCTAAAACATAACTTTTGCATTTCTGCAATAACATTAACGGCCTTCTGACCTGTAGTTTTGATTACTTCTCTGTCTTTAATTCAAAGCTTTGTGGCACACGGTATGCCACAAAGCTTTGAATGTACAAGAACAAGAATAAACAAGTCCGACATTTTTAAAAAGTCGCGAATTCGCGGCCACTGATAAATCCTTGTTATATAAATATGACTACAAATGAGTTGTAATGTAAATTATCCTTATAAATCGATAGTGGACTAAAACAGGCAGATATAAACAAAACATATTTTTCCATTAGGATTATCAGTGTCGCGTTTCTGAGATATTGGTGCTCAAAGATCTAGGTTGATGCACTATCACATCTCTGAACTCCAATATCACAGAACCGCAACATTTTAGCATTTGGGATCATAATGGAATAACATGTGTTGTTTGTATTGATGTCCTCAATCGATTTACTTATCAAGGCCAGACAAGAAGAAAAAAGGAAGGATTTACTTATCTTACCAGTGGCCGCGATATCGCTTTTTTTTTCAAATTGGCGTATGTAGGTAAATTATAGGTATGGCAGACTCTACTAAAATGTAAGGTCCCCTGTAGAAGTAAATTATTAGAGTTATTACTTTCTCGGAAGGTCATAAAATCGGATTAGGTAATATCTCGTATTATTATTAATATTAATTATTACCTTACTGCTTCCTGCTAAATTTAGACACTTTTATTAAAGTACGCACTTATTTATACACTAGCTGTGCTTGGCTTTGCCCGGGTGGTCATTTTTCTGGGATTAATGAATCCTTTGTGTTATTCCAGATCCAAAGTTACCAATATCAAACTTCGTTCAGACGTCAAATGGGGTTTTGTCGATTGCTCGACATCTACTCATCGGATTGAGTACACCAGTTTTTAGTCAAACCCTAACAGTGAAATCCCATCGCAATCGGTCCAGTAGTTTTAAAATGATGCGCGACAAAAAAAAAACATGGGCCATTTAAAAAAAAAACTACCTATTCTTGTTCACGCTACTCAAAATAGGAAAAGATATAAACTTTAAAAAAAAAAACGACTCCAAAATGTAAATACTTAAATTTATGTGGGAAACAGATACGAAAGTCTGTGTCGTTGATTTGTTTAGATTTAAGAAAATGGGGCACCGACTTCCTTAACTGTTTACCACATAAGATTATTTCATTAATTTTGAAGTCGGTTTTAACTTTATTTTTAAAGTTAATTTTATTTCCCTATACTGAGTGGCGTGAACAATACATGAACATGCGATTACAGCAGTCGCAAGTGACTTGCTGTTATCCAATGAGGAGTTCCTTTGTATCTCCGAAGGTCTTCATCAGATCTTCACCAAATTGTACATATGGGACCATACCTAAAGAACATCCTATTCTATACAAAAATACCTTCAAAATCGGCCCACATTTGACAGATATTACGCGTCATAAGTGGGCGAAAGTTAATAAAATTAAGTCAACCCCTAATTTTCCACCCTTACAGATGTAATATTTTCATGAAATTTAAATGGAACTACCCATGAGGCATAGCATATACATTAAAAATTTTTTTTTGAATCGATCCACAATTGTCGGAGATATCGCGTAACATACATGCAAATAACATACGGGTAGAATTGAGAACATCCTCTTGAAGTCGGTTGAAAAATACGCGAAATCGCGGTCTCTGGTTATACCTTGCGCAGTAAATGGATAGACGACATCAATATAAACAAAACATGTTATTCCATTGGGATCCAAAATCTTAAAGTGTCGCGGTTCTTTTGGTTACTGCTTTATTAAAGGATAGATTATTTATTTGCGCGGATATGGTGACCTCAGTGTTTCGTAATCATGTATTGTCACAGAGAGTTATTGCTATTGTTTACCTTGTCGCTGCAGCCGTATCAGTAAGCTTGTTATTTTTATTTATGGACACAATTACTGACTGATACGTAAATAAATAACATATGATTGTTGGTGGCCTTGCAATGTTTCATTAGGGAAATTTATTATCTTGCTTAAATTTATTACTAGTTTTTGAGGGAAGATTCTAAATCGTAAGTATAAACGTTGAAGAGAATAGGGCTAAGTACAGATCCTTGCGGAAGTCCTTTCCAAACGAGTCTGCTATGATCCCGTGCTTCGTATAGGCCTCGCGGCTTTCACGCGTCGTCATTATTCCAAGACCAAAAGTACCACTATCATCAAACTTCGTTCGGACGTCAAATTTATTTTTATTGATTGCTCGACTTCTACTCATTCACAATTTTTAAGTCAAACCCTCAGCTATCCAACAGTGAAAACCACATCGCAATCGGTCCGTGATGCGTGAACAAACACACAAATAGACAGTCACTATTTAAAAAAAAAATACACAGTAACCTAGAACTAGACCATTTTTTTTATTATCTTCATTGTACAGACTTTTTGGTACTTACTGCTTTATTATAAGTATAGATACTCGTATCTACATAGAGAAAGATCTGGCACATGTACAAGAATGTAAAATACAAGGCTAGGTATCATATCCGCTATGGTAGGTAACCGTGCCACCTGGTGTTTTCTTTCTAGTTCCTACAAACACTAATAAGAAAAGTTTTGTAGCTCAGAGTTCAACCCTTTCCTCTCATGTATCCAACCACGGAACAGGAAAAACCAACTGGAAGTGCGGGAGATCTGTGCCACAGTTACGCACAGGAAATCATAACTTGCATACAAATATTTCATAGGTAAAAATAAAATTAACTCTATGAAGCAGTCGTTAACGCAATATTTTTACCCGACTGATGAGGGTTATGTGTTTGGGTTGTATGTATGTTTGTACGTTTCTTAGGCGAGTCCTACAGCCTAAGCGGCTATTGATAAATGAGGTATCATTGGATTCGTCTTGATTACTAGAGTGCTCTAGGATATATGAAGTGTCAAGAAAACCAATATGGCGGCTTATGGCTTCCATATTGTATTTCGGACGGAACAAAAAAATTACCAAAACCTATCAAGTGAGGTATCAAAATACAGGTCTTTAAAACACGATTTCAAAAATATATCATTCTTTTAACTAAACAGTAGCAATTTTCTTTTAAGCTTCTTACAAAATTTTCATTTTTAGATTATTTAAGTTTATGTAAATACTTATGCAAAGAATGTGTATCGCGTAGTCCACCTAGCACGACTAGCGATGCAAGAGCCTGTTTGACCCGACACTATACCGAAAATATCCCGGACGTCAGCCTATACGAAATCATATCTCAAACAGCTTAAGAGCAATGCACCAGGGGAGGACGGAATAACGAAAGAGCTACTGAAAGCGGGTGGAACACCGGTACTTAAAGTCCTTCAGAAGCTGTTTAACTCCATCATCCTCGAGGGTACTACGCTAGAGGCGTGGCACAGGAACGTAGTGGTGTTGTTCTTTATGAATGGTGATAACACTCTGTTGAAGAATTATATGTCCATTTCACTGCTGTTTTCCACGTTTATAAGCTGTTAGTTCGAGAGTAGTTTCAAACCGTCTCGCTCGTAGGTTTGACGACTTTCAGCCTCCCGAACAAGCTAGATTCCAGAAAGGCTTTAGCACTGTAGACCACATCCATATCCTCAGGCAGATTATACTGAAGACCGAAGAGTATAATCGGCCACTATGTCTAGCGTTTGTGGACTACGAGAAAGCCTTTGATTCAGTCGAGACCTGGGCAGTGCCACAGTCATTACAGCAGTGCCAGATGACTACCGGAACATCGAAGTATTGAAGTGTTTGTATAGCAAGGCCACCATGACTGTCCGTCTCGAAGATGAGAGCATGAATTACAAAAAGGGGTGAGAAAGGGAGACTTTATTTCTCCGAAACTGTTCACCTCTGCACTGGAAGATATATTGAAGCTTCTGAAAACAGATATGGTGTTAACATCAATGGTGAATGCAACATTCATCTTCGATTTGCTGATGATATAGTTATAATGGCAGAAACCCTGGAAGACCTAAGCATAATGCTCAGTGACCTCAATCTTGTTTCCCAACAGGTGGGTCTTAAAATGAACATGGGCAAGACGAACATCATGTCAAATGCTCATGTCGTACCCATGCAGGTTTATGTTGGGAATAATATTATCGATGCTGTTGATCTCTAAGTCTACTTAGGTCAGACGATCCAACTGGGTAGATCCCACTTCGACAAAAAGGTCAACCGACGAATCACCTCGGATGGGCAGCGTTCGAGAAATTGAGTCATATCTTCTCGTCGCAGATACCGCAGAGCCTCAAGACGAATGTTTATAATCAGTGCGTATTGCCAGTGATGACATACGGCACTGAAACGTGTTTGCTAACTATTGGTCTCATACACAAGCTCAAAATGGCGCAGCGTGCAATGGAGAGAGCTATGCTCGATGTTTCACTAAGTGATAGAATCCGAAACGAGGAAATCCGTAGAAGAACCAAGGTTACCGACATAGCTGATGATCATGATGATGTAAATACTATAGTCTAATGTTGCAATTGCAACTATTAAAGTAAAATAAAATATGTAAGTAAAAAAGATACATTAAATTTATATTAATACCAGCTGTGCCCCGTGGTTTCACCCGCGTCCCTCAGGAACCATAC
Source organism: Alsophila aescularia (assembly GCA_946251855.1). Classification (NCBI taxonomy): domain Eukaryota; kingdom Metazoa; phylum Arthropoda; class Insecta; order Lepidoptera; family Geometridae; genus Alsophila; species Alsophila aescularia. The sequence continues at coordinate 7,295,210 of OX276383.1, read as the reverse complement.
ATTATTCCGGGATAAAAAGTAGCCTATGTGTTAATCCAGGTTATAACCTACCCCCGTACCAAGTTTCATCCAAATCCGTTCAGCCGTTTAAGCGTGCAGAATGAACAAACGTACACACAATCACACCCTTATATACATAAAAACTTTCGCCTTTATAATATTAGTGTGATTATTTTTGCGGGCGGTCAGCTCGTATTCAATAATTTTGTTCGCAGTCGGGTTTTTTGTATTTACTTGTTAAATTGGATTGCTCGTCTCAACAATACATAGGTACCTACCCAATTTCAAGAAGGGATTGTTATTGTTAGTAGTGCAGAATAGGATTTTTATTTTATTTGATTTAGGTTGGCGGCAGCGGTTCCAATGTACGTGGTGTAGTGTACCACTTCCACTTGTCTTTTTCTATCCGTGTATCCAACCTACAGCTTACGACACGGCATAGAGTTGTTATTCTTCTACAGACCGTTGATGATCATAAGTATTTAGACCCTATTTGAAGTGACATAAAGTTGATATTCTTTTAGATTTAGTTCTTGTAAGACTCGTCGTTCCTTAGACGTTTTGCAAATTTGTAGCTAAGCCAACTTGAACTCTGTTACATGAAAATTAGTGTTTATATTCCTGTACGTAGGATTTAGTACAGAGCCGAACTTGACCTACCTAACGTCACGGTAATGTTACCGTACAATGCCAGGGCCAGAGATGACGGAAAGGAATGAAAACATGCGGATCACTACATGCAAGTATTTTTATAGTACTGTAATTTCATGTCGGTTTGTATGTTAGCGTACGGCTATTATTAAAATTGATTCTGCGGCTAGGGGAAGAGAGATGTGCCTAGGTACTGTATTATTTAATGTTTTTGCACTTGAGCTTTGGTTTGGACGGATGATTCATTTGACTCTCTCATTATTGAGAATTTAATTAAAATGATTTTTAAAGATTCATAAAACGATGTTTTTTTTTAGCAAGAATGTAAAAGTAAATAAAAGAAGATATGGTATGCTTTAATATAGCGTTAAAAAACTGGACTAGATACAACTACAGGTAAACACACCCACACCACTGCATTCCCACCGTGTCGGTTGCGTCGTCGTGCTTCATGTGCATATACATAACTAGCTAAAAAAACACGCTTGACCTGCCAAAAAAGAGCTTTTGCCATTAAATTATATACTGTTGGAATTTACTTATCAAGACCTTCAATTTGGTACCCATATTGTAAATCTCAAAGAAACGTTTATTTTCGAGGTTAAGAATGGTGCCATACTGCCGCCATATTAAATGTTTAAAAAAAAATATAGCCTATGTTACTCGAGGGGATGTAAGGATTCTAACGATACCCCATACGTTTAAATCTGTTCAGGCATTTAAAAGTTATGGTGGAATAAATAAACTCACATACATACATGAATGCTAAAAACAATAAACGCCTGTTTTTGGGCAGTCGTGTAACAAAGATAGAGAGACACACGCAGACTGTTGCACAAATGAGAGTCACTGCTAACATGTGCTACACAAACGCCACTCCGATTGCGACAAAGGTCAAAATAGTACAAGGAAACCCGCAGGCAAAATGTTTTTCAATGTATAGGCACCACACCACAGCCAGCGCAGAATAACTATAGTAAGTACGAGTACCCACAGTAATTGAAACGGCATTGAGAAAGGTCGTGCATTTGATATTGAAATGCTGTCCAGCTACAGTAATGATTAATTAACGTTTTTGCGAAGATAAAATAAGCAATACGATAGGATTTAATGGGAGTCGTTAATAAAAATAAATTATTAAAAGAAAATAACCCGACTGCGAACAAAACTAAACGTAAATAAGTTTGCGAATACAGAATAACTATACAGTCGGTGACGCTGTAGAAGACCAACAGCAAAATACATCCTAAAAAAAAGAGAAAGTAACTAGCTTAGAAGCTAAAAAAACGCCTTCCCTGCCAAAAATGAATTTATGCCAATAAATTATATACTGTTGAAATGTGTTTATCAAGGCCTTCAATTTGATACACATAACTATTTTTCGAATCGAAGTTTTTTTTTGCATTTTAAATGGAGCCATGCTGCCGCAATATAGAAATTTAAATATATATATATATATAACCTATGTTACTCGGGGGATATCAGGATTCTAGCGACTTTTAAATGCCTGAACAGATTTAGACGTATGGGGTCATAAGTCTAAATCTGTTCAGGCATTTAAAAGTTATGGTGGAATAAAGAAACTCACTATATATATAAATTGACAATGACCGGTCCACCCACCGGCTTCACTCACTAGTGGGTGCATGGGTAATTCGCATTTACCCCTCCACCTACTGCACTAGTGTTGGAAACTAATAGAATTGACCCTCCTCTGCAGTATTTTGTTCAAGACCTCTTCTCCGCGCTATCTTCAGGATCGTTTCCATTTCCTCCTCACTTCCAGCAATAGTAGAATAAGGTCATCAGATAACCTTATGTTAGAGACCCCTGTCCACAGAACGACTTTCTACGATTGGTCATATTCAGTCGAAGCTGTTCGATTGTGGAATGCCTTACCTGTTGATATTAGACGCACACCTTCGCTTAACGTTTTTAAACATCGTACTATATATATATACTATACTATACTATACTATATATTTACATATTTATGAGAAGGTTTATTGAATATATGTGTGTATATATTTTTATTAATATATTTATTCATTGTATTCAGTTTTTATTATTTATTTATCATAATCATATTTTAATGCACCACCGTCTTTGCTGTATATCAATTCCTCTCCATACAAAGGTTTTCTGGAAGAGATCGCTTTTTAGCGATAAGACCGCCCATTGTCCCATAAATTTTATATATTTTTTGTATTTTTGTTCTATGCTCTTATATAACTCTTTATTGTACACCAATAGTTATCTATCTATCGTGTTAAAATGTTATATTTATGTCAATCCTGTTATTATTATTTATTTAGATATGTATTTATATGTATATTATAGTAGTATGTATGTATGTTTATTATTTTTATATAAATGTAGGTATGTATCTATTAGGTTTATCTTTTATTCCTATTTTCTATTGTGTTTTCCCAATTAATTTCATTATTATTTTTATATTTTAAGTGCTTATTTATGGTTTATGTATTTATTTATTGCTAGACAACCACCGTCCCTATTACCTCCGTTATTCCTTTCCGTGCACGGCTGTCTGGAAGAGATCGCTCTGAGCGATAAGACCGCCCATTGTGACTCTATATTATTAATTTTGTTTTTTAATTGTAAGATTTTTATTTGTGTGGTGTTCAATAAATAGTTATCTATCTATCTATCCATCTATCTCACATACATACAAACATACATACAAACATACAGGAATTCTAAAATCATTTATGATTTTGAAATATAAGATGCAGTCGGAGGCATGAGGAGTAGCTCGCCAGGTTCTAGCTGATCCCGTCAATGGAGAAATGAAATGCATGATGCCTCCGACTGCATCTTATATTTCAAAATCAAAAATCTAAAGCTTGTTTGCCTCTTTTTACACGACTGCCCAAAAAAAGGAGTGTACTGTTTTTAGTATTCATGTATGTTTGTATGTATATGAGCTTATTTATTCCACCATAACTTTTAAATGCCCGAACAGATTAAGACGTACGGGGTATCGTTAGAATCCTTACATCCCGCCGAGTAACATATGCTGTTTTTTTTAAAACATTCAATATGGCGGCAGTATGCCTCAATTTTCAAATTCGAAAGAAATGTTTTTTCTTATAATTTTACAATATGGGTATCAAATTGAAGGCCTTCTTTCTAATCTCCATAAGCACATTCCAACAGAATAGTAATTTATTGGCCTCTTTTTTGGCAGGGCAGGCGTGTATTTTTAGCTTTTAAGCTAGTTATTATTTTTGTTCGCAGTCGTTTTTTTTTCTTTATAATAGTAAATATTTATTTAAAACTTTTTAGTTTCTCTTATATATTTTTGGAAAGTGAAGCACCCAATATACGCCGATTCGCTCGTACGTACAAGCCTCACGCACACACTTACACCATGTTATATTATTTATGCAAATCGAATCGGCCGCCACATCGCAGCAGTTCTCACGAAACTCAAAAACGTTGCAGTCTTTACTCTTTTGTCACAGAATAAATAATACTACGCCTTTGAAACGAAATTGTGTAACAACCACAAAATACCACAAGTTATGCACTCACGCACGCCGCCATTTGCTTCACTCGTTTGTTAGGCTTCTTGTAAGTACTTATATTTGACACAATGTTTACATCTTATTGCTCAAGACTGTACCTGTCGTCATCATCATCATCATCATCATCGTCATCATAACCAGCCTTTAGAAGTGCACTGCTGAACATAGGCCTCCCCTAAAGAGCGCCATGACGAGTGACCTTGTGCCACCTCCATCAACCGACTCCCTGCGATGGCTACAATGTCGTCGGTCTATCGTGTGTGAAGTATCTCACTACACTTCGCTTGCTTGTTCGTGCAAAGAGAGAACCTTTATTCCCCAGCGGTTGTCGTTCTGCGAACTATATGCCACTTCAACTTGCAAACTCTGAGAGCTATGTCGGTAACCTTGGTTCTTCTATGGATTGTACGTCTATACCTGTACTGTAATTAATAACAACGTTGTGAAGTTATTGTTCTAAGCAGCCTGCAGCAGTCTTCGCAGTCAAGTTGCTAAACGGTAAGATAGCATTTTCTGAAGTTAAAAAGCACCTAATGACACCTAATGCCCCCACAGACTTCGCTGTAGGTATACTATACTACATTAAATATAGCTTGTGCGGCTTGTACCTGACTTATCGTAACTTAGGTTAGGCACAGTACACAAATTGTGTAATGTTTATTGTGACATTCGGTTCTAATTGAGTAGACTCTACTTTTACGACCCTATTGCAATCTCCGATAAGATGGAAATCATCTTTAATTCCAGCATCAAAGCTCATTTAATTATTCAGAAAATAAAGCTAATTATAATCACCAAAACGTTAAATATACTCGTACAACATTAAATTCTATCTTTAAAATTAAATCTAACTTAGGTATGTAATTCTATAAGTACCTAAAAACGAAAGTCTTCGGCCACAGAAATAGATCTCTTCGACCAGTGCGTCCTACCCGTAATGACATACGGAGCCGAAACGTGGACACTGACTGTGAGACTGGTCCACAAATAGGTCGCTCAGCGAGCTATGGAAAGGGCTATGCTCGGGGTTTCTCTAAAGGATCGCATCCGAAACGAGGTGATTCGGCAGAGAACGAAAGTCACCACGTAGCTCAAAGAATTAGCAAACTGAAGTGGCAATGGGCCGGCCGGTGATATTAGTCGAAAAAAGATAACCGGTGGGGTAGACGAGTTCTTGAGTGGAGACCACGTATAGGCAAACATAGTGTATACAACGCCTTCCGGCCAGATGGAGTGACGATTTACGCAAAGTAGCTGGCAGCAATTACATGAGAAGAGGCCTATGTCCAGCAGTAGCTACTTATAATGAAACAGTAGTACCTAATCATAATAAAAATCGGTTGCAGGGCAGGCGAGACTTTGGAGGTGGTCACTCACTACGTTAATTAATATGTAAATTGTTTGGTAGCAAGCATAGGCATATGTGTATAGGGACACGTATGGCACAGGCACAAGGAGATCAGCAGCGGGATCAGCTGGGATCGGCTGCGTTCGGAAAACTTGACGAAGTACTCAGGGATCGCGAAATGCCCCAATGCCTGAAGACCCGTCTTTATAACCAACCAATAACGTACGGTGCCGAAACATGGACGCTGCTTGAAACCTTTGCACAAGATGCGAGTCGCGCAACGGGCCGTGGAGCGCTGCGATAGTTCGAAACTCGGAGATCCGAAGGAGATCCCAGGTAAAAGACATCGGATCGATGGGCAGGACACTTGGCAAGATATGGTTAAGGCTGGTGGAATAGGGCCTTGACAGCACAATCAATTTGACATTGTTGATTAATATATCTTGACAATTATTCGTATACTAGCTGTACCCGCGCCTTCGCACGCGTGGTCTTTTCTTTAGGTTCAAAGTACCATAATGTGCTATTAAAGGAACAATATGCAAAAAAATGTTGGTATATTGGTCCTCAAATGAACAAAATTTCTTCAGCCCTCAAAAATACTTTTATCAATTGCTCGGCTTCTAACTCACCGGATTGAGATTCCAATTACACCAGATTTAAATCAAACCCTAAGCTATCTAACAATAAAAACCGCATTGCAATCGGTCCAGTAGTTTTTACGTGATGCGTGAACAAACAAACATACAGACAAACAGAAAGAAAGACACGAAAACAAAAAAAAAGTTGTTCAATACCTTTTTTAAGCACCCAAGAGCATGTTTTACATTTGAATTCATTTAGTAGTTTGGATGCGATGCGCGGTCAAGATACGGACAAACAGACAGACAAAATTAAAAAGTAAAAAAGTTTGGCTTCAGTATCGAAAATAGAGAACCATCCAAAAAATATTTTTTATTGCTTAAATATTAACATAACTTTGGACCCATCTCCCGCAGAAACCCTTTACTACCCTTTTTTTTGTCCTCAATTTTAACCCATCATATAACTTAAGACAGTGCCAAGTTGTATCAAAATCCGTCCATTAGTTTCAGTGTGGTTCGTGTTATATATACGTATATCGTAAAAGATACAAAATATATATTAATATACTATCTTAAGATACAGAATATATCATAATATGCTCTACAGGTTGCTCTGTTTTGTATTCGTGACTGTTTTTTTAACCCCTGAACAAAGAGACGGGTGTTATAAGTTTAGGGTGTGTATCACTGTGTGTATTCGTGTGTGTGTGTATGTGTGTGTGTGTGTGTCTGTGGTATCTTAGCTCCCAAACGAATGAACCGATTTTGATGCGTTTTTTTCTGTTCAAAAGCTGATATGATCGAGATGGTTCTTAGATATATGGGGAGAAGGAGGGGGGAGGTGAGAAACAAAACGGGGGTGAAAATCGTAGCTTCCAAACAAATGGACCTATTTAGCTGTGTTTTTTATGTTTAAAAGCTGGGGTAAACAAGATGATTCATAGCTATAAATTGAGGATAGAGGGGGTTGGGGGGAGGGGGGGAGTGGTGCGAATCGTAGCTTTCGAACGAATGGACCGATTTAGCTGCGGTTTTTTATGTTTGAAAGCTCAGGTAAACGAGATGGTTCTTAGCATACTGCAAGTCGTTTTCTGTACAAATGCTCTCGCGCATGTTCGTATTTTGTTTCACTAAATCTTCGTTAATCAAATTATGAATTTCGAGAAAAGTTTCCTTCGACTTATTAAAATAAGTTTTTATTTTGTAGAAACATCTGCGTAAAGATTAAATTCACCGCGGCTTTATCTAAATTTAATGTGATTTTCTATCCAAATTGATCACCATTTACAGTGCGCTAATGCAATTTGCATATCAAATTCAAAATCAGAATCGTCGTCTCATGAGCTATCTAATAGTGAAACCGTACTACTAATATTTTATCATTCTGTATATAGAAAGCGGTGAAGATATACGTGTGGCACCTAGGACGGCCTGCGAGCGAATGAATAATTTCAATATATTATCGTATCTTACCCGTGTGTGATACCCTAAGATGCTATAATATTTTATATGCAGATATCGTAACATCAAATATTATTCTTAATCGTCTGTGACGCCCTTTAATCGTGGAAGATCTATGGCACGAAAACGTGGCGGGAAAGACCGGGCCTACATTTGCTTAAAACCGGGATGAACGGTGTAAAAGAGGGAGGAGGAATATGCTCTCCAATGGTCGGAAAAGAACTGTGTTTGATGATGTGATGATGAACAAAATGAAAAAATTTGGAAGTAGGTAAATTAAAAAATTGTCTAGTAAAGTTATTCCAGGACAAACCAAGTATCTTCTATTTGATGTACGGCTGCGACTCTGCAGATTGTTATAATTTTCCACGCGTATAACCGCAGAACTCATCTAGCAGGTAGATACATATTTTCAAGATTTTGAGTTCAATATTCAGATAGAAACGAATAGATGGGATTTCCAGAATCGAAACAAAAAACTAGAATCACCACCTAATGTCCCGTAACAGTGCGGTTTTACATCTTGCGAGTATTAAATCAAAAGATGTGACGTCAATGATGATGACATACTCGTGGGGCCTGTTTGAAATCCGCCATTTCCGACATGTTACTCATTCGAGTTAATTGATGAGCACAAATTGTGTTGGGGAAACCAGAGAATAGGTATGAGTTACAAAGTCATCAAAAGGTTGGAAAATTGTCATCAAAACTAGGAGATCATCGTTTTTCAAAAACCAATCGGAGCGCCCACCTAGACGATGCGACGCCTGACCAAAATGCCGGTACCTATTTGGCTTACCTAATAGCATTACAGTTCAGCGGGGCAATGCCACCAGCATATTGGGTAAGCTGCCAACTGTGTGGGCTGGGCTAGAACATTTGGGCTACCTAGGCTTGTTACCCAGTAATGGCTTATGGTTGTCAGAATGTTTTAGTTATATAGGAAGGTACCTAGTAGATGTTGTTAGTTTTCTCCGTCATGTCAGTAAAATCCAATTCTTGAAAAAAAAAAAAAACTATTCTGCTACGTAGATCGCACAAAAAGTTGTACGATCACATTTTTATAAAGCGCTACAACTTCATGAAAATCAACATTTAGATTTTCTCTTTCCTTTGTACCTAGATAACATAGGTAATGTATGAAAATTAAAAAGTTGGTTAGCATAAAGTTGAAGCAAATATAGAAAAAAAATGCGTTTTCGTTTCAAAATTTATTCGCTGTAAGCAGCAGAATCTAACTTCACGTTATATATATTATTCGAGAAAATATGTCACTTTTATTTTCTTTAAAATTGTGCCCGTGGTTCCTTTCAGCATTTTCCCTATATATGCTAAAGATTAGGATTTCCCATACTAGCAAGAAAAATAAACTAATTCAACTGAGCTCTTCAGAAACGTCCAATGTATTGGGAAAATCCAAAATGCACCAACGTAGATTCATAATCAACAAGTACACGGAATATCGATTTCTCGTGAGCGTCAGGACTGCGGGTGTACCTTGCACTTTTTATTAAGTTAGTCAGAAGATGGTGGTATCTTTCACTGAAAAAAGGAAAAAACAAATACCTAAATATTTAATTTCCTCATCAGAAACATGCTGGACATCCATTATCCCTGCATCCAGTAATCCAGCGCAAACAAGCGGCCGTGTAATGTAATCCTCTTTCCTACGTATCCTCACGAACTAGGTCAACCTTTACGAACCCAGACATGTCTATTCCGCAAGGATAACGTGTCACACACATCAATATCACGGTGGAGAGGTAGCAGTAAGGACACTCCACAAGTGATCTTTCAAGGCGATTCCACGGAACTCATGGAATGCAGTTTGCAATGTGAGCGTAAACATATTGGAAGGGCGTTCAGTTTTAGACTAGATGATCTATACCCCCTTAGATTTTGTCATGGTTCAACGTCAATAGATGACTTTTCAGTGCAAACCGGGTTACGGTGTGAAACTTACTCACTGCAAGTTCTTACTAGGAGTCCCTGTTTGTCATATGAGGAATGTAATTCTACTTCCTACGTGTCAGGTCTTTGTAGGGCAGGCATGTCTAACCGGCAGCCACAGCATAGCCAAGGACAATAGGCCGCGGCCGCGGCGAATGAGATTTTTACAGCGGTTAAAATGAACAACCCCTGTTTCGAGACTATGGCCACAGTACACATATAGTCCCACGGAGGACTATATATGTACTTTGCAATGGCCTACTAATATTGGTGGCATGAATGGTTCGGTTTATCTTATATTGTTGCGAGCCACACAGCGCCATCCTGTGCTTTGAGTAGCAAACTACACACACGCGGCACATCACTGTAGACAGAGAGTCAGTCAGACCAAGATGCCTGGGCAATTGCTGGACAATTACGCTGGCTACATTAAAAAAAACAGAACAAAAACAGCAATTGCCCAGCAACTGTTCAGTATTTTCGACGATTTCTATTGTTTTTGAGCTCTTCTAGTCGAAACACAGGTGATTCTTTAGAATGAAACGGCAAAACGGAGATCGGTCTTGACTTTTCTAAGTTATGTGCGGTTTTCCATCGCTCCGTGCTTCGGAGGGCACGTTAAGCAGGTTGGTCCCAGCTGTTATTGATTAATAGCAGTCGTTAAGCCATGTCAGAGGCCCTCGAGTGGCCTGACAAACTCTACACCAGACGCCAGCACTACCTCATACGACAAGCAAGCAAAATAAATTACAGATGTGTTAATCTTACCAATCCTATTTATTTATTTATTAGGTGCACAAAACAGATTACAGAAATATAACATATGAGAATAAAATGGTAAATTATGCGATCGATTCCATAATCCAATCAATATGTGCACACGGCATCAATAAAAAAAAAAACAGCTAAGTTGCCAAAAATATTAATACTTATAGCTAAAGTTGCAAGCACTATTCCAAAATATAGCCTATGTTCTTAACACCTTGTTATTTAGTTCATGCTGCCTTACTGTATGTAGTGTGTCAATATCACCGTACATTCTGCACATCCCTGACATTCTGAGCGGCAATGGAAGCAATAAAGTGAAATGGTGCATTTCACGACCACGACGCGAGCGCTTCGGTCTGAACTACTTTTCGGACTAGCATTTGACTGCAATCTTAGTGGTAGGAGGATTACTTGACGTTAGCGTCTGGCTATCTACCAGTGCTACCATCATGACGAGAAAAAAAAACTGTCACCAGAGCACTTTGAGGGGTCCTTATGTTTTTTTCATCAAAGATTTTTAATCAAGGGATAATTTGATATAGTTGTAGGCTAAACACATCCTCCAATCCAATCATTAATTAATTTGTACAATAAGAGGAGAGGAAGAAAGGATATAAAAAATACAATGCCAAAGTTATGTTTAAATGTCCCCCTAGGATAAATGTTAAACTGATTTAACTTATATAACCGCGATAGCACTCGTCTCGTTGAATCAAGAAAACCCGACATTGAGCAGCGACTTAATTGTTTTGTACAAATGCGTGAGCACTAATAATTATTTATTATTAGCTTTTCCGCCCGCGACTTCGTACTCGCAGACAACAGTAGGATGCTTTTTTCGCGATAAACATATCGCGAAAAAAGCATCCTATTTTCTTCTAGGATATTAAAAACCAATGCAAAAGTAGATAAAACCCAATGCTCTTGATGTTTATTAACAGACTTGTTATTTCGTCTCCATGGCAACCACAGATCATTCTGTGATGGCAACCGTTCCTTACAGTGAGTTATCAACATTTTCCAGTTTTCTCGTGGAATCTTTAAGTTTTCCGGCATAATAACTATCCTATGTTTTATTTCAGGGTGTAAGCTACTCCATTCTAAATTTCATCAAAGTCCGTCCAGCCGTTATCGCGTGAAAGCTCCCCAAACAAACATACAAACAAACAAACAGATAACGTTTCACTTTTATATATTGGTATGAAAGAACAATGTTTAAATTGTACTTACCCAGTACATAAATAAATTTCACCCACTTCAAGTTAACCACCCTATGCTCTTTCAAACTTTAAGGCTGCTGTTCTTCGAATGATATCTAATATAATGCTGCTAATAGAACATAAATATAGTTGTATTAAAAAATGGTTTATTGATGAGCTATGCGAATCTAACAAAGGCCTTGTCAGCCACGCAATGGTCGAGGCCCTCGATGAAGTCGACGGTTTCTTGGTGACAGGTTTCCGCCGTGTACGTCTTGGATTTGACGCGTTTCTGGCACTCCTGCAGTATATTGAAGAGTTTGCGAACGTCGCAGTGCTCTACAAAGGGAAGACTAAATGAGCTACGTCATTTGCAGCTACTCTAAGAGCGACACAGACGACTAAGATACTATAATATTTCATGTTAAGATAAAATATCGCTCGCCATACAATTTATATGAACCATCACAAACGGCGAAAATAATATATTATTAGCAACCAGAAGTGGGTTTATTAAACAATATACACGATCACACACACAAAGGCATTATTAAACTCAACAAAGTAAACTAAACACTATTACAAAATCAAATGGGGGAATTTAAGGAACTCAAGAAATATTCAGGAACGTCCGGCTGCTTCGACTGCTGGCAGAAAAGAGGCACTCCGCTCTCGCTGCCTCGCCGACGAAAAGGTCTGTCGCCCGGTTGGATCCAGTTTCAGCTAGTATTGCGCGCAAACAAGTCATCACGTGATGCTAAGCCCCGCCTCTAGGCTCCGCCTACTTCCTGCTTTTCTCTTTACAATATATTTTCAACTTACAGTATCTTAAGATATCGAGCGATATGGATTTTTTAATAGATGCCATCTTAATATATCGTAACATACTAACTTAAGATACAAAATAAGTATATCGTAATATGCTCTAGAGGTCGGTCTGTCTTAAGAATAAGAATAATTTATTTGCATAAAATGGAGTACATATCAGATGTTAGGTAATTATTAAATTCGATCTTACACATTTTGCCAATAAAATAGCATGCAAAAACTTATATTAGGTAATAACAATTAAACATTTATTTAAATTTAACTATTTAATTTTTCCATGCATCATGCAACAAATAATAGGAACCAATAAATTAATTCCAAAAAATTAAGTTATTTGTATGTTAAATAATCATTAATAGAATAAAAACAGTGATCCAGCAACCAGACCTTTAGCTCTTTTTTCAATTTAGATAATGTCATTGTTTTAAAATGTTGTGGTAATTTGTTGAATATTTGTATTGACATTGCATAACTAGATTTTGCGTAAAGTGCAGTTTTGTGAGCATAACTATTCACTAATCTCTCTCTATTCCTTGTATTTCGAGGATACAGCTCGTGTGCTTTGGTGTACATATCACTATACTGTTTAACAAAACAAGAAATGTCATAAATATACTGACTCGGCAGCGGCAATACATTTAATTGCTTGAAAAGCGGTCTGCACGAGTCTAAAGGAGCTGCTCCACAAACAGCTCTTAAGCTTTTTTTTTGAGCGACAAAAGCTCTTGAAAAATCAGTACTACGTCCCCAAATTATTAGTCCATACTTTAAAAGTGAACCTATGTATCCATGGTATGCTACTAAAGATGTCTCTTTGTTACAGGTTTTTCGTAAACGATTTAATACATAGACATAACTATTTATTTTTTTACAAATTTTATCTATTTGCTGCTTCCAGTTTAATTCGTTGTCTAATACTAATCCTAAAAACGACACCATACTTGCCCCTTCAATAACTTGACCGTTATGGTTTACGTTAATATTAAGTTTATTGAAATTCACATAATGAGTTTTAGATAAGTTGATTTTTAAATTATTTATGTCCAGCCAATTTACTACAGAATTAATTGTATTATGAATGTCAAGAACGTTATTATTAATATAATTGTCTTTTTTTTTGATGTCACTATTATCGAAATGTCATCAGCGAATAATACAGATTTATACACAGATATGCTTACAATGTCGTTAATATATAATAAAAATAATAGCGGACCCAAGACACTACCTTGGGGTACGCCATATCCATTTACTTTGAAACTTGATCTTGAATTATTAACCATTTTTGTACTGTTTATCGACATAACTTCAACACATTGCTGTCTGTTGTGAAGATAAGATTTAATCCATTCATATGCTTTCCCTCTGATACCATAATGATGAAGTTTATGTAAAAGTAGTCTATGTGACACACAGTCAAAAGCCTTCGTCATATCAAAGAATAATGCTGTTGTCAAATATTTGCTATCTAAATTTTTTACTATGTCATTTACTAGATTAAAAGCTGCTAATGTCGTAGATTTATTTTTTTGAAAGCCATTTTGTTCTTGGGTTATTATTCTGTGTTTAAGGAAGTAATCGTACAATCTTTTATGCATTGCCTTTTCATAGATCTTAGAGAAAACTGGTATCAAAGCAATGGGTCGGTAGTTACCCAAGTTGTCTTTTTCACCTTTTTTGTAAAGAGGCTTTATTATAGCTCTTTTTAAGTTTTCTGGAAATAAGCCATGCTCAAATGAGAGATTTATTAAGAATGCTAGGATTTCACTTAGTTCTTCTTTACAATATTTGAGTACTTTAGTAGCAATGCCATCTTCTTCTGCATTTGTATTTCTGAGACACACTATGATATTTTTTATTTCCGTTGCAGACACAGGACTTACAAAAATTGAATTCGAAACACTATTTGTGTTCATTTTATAAGCTATGGTCCCATCATTACTTTCATTAGTTTCATCTATAAAAAATTTATTAAATAAGTTAGCTATTTGTGCCGGGTGTGATTCAGTTTTCTCATCTAGTTTTATGTTTTCAATAAACTGAGGGGGGTGAAGTGATTTATCTTTAATTAAATTCCATGATGTTTTGCACACATTTTTACTTTTATTAATTAATTCACTATTCTTTGCTTTTTGTGCTCCTACTATACATTTTTTTTAAATCTTTGAGTAATTCGTATAACAAATTTTGGATTGTTTGGTTTTATCTTTGTAATATTTTAAGCGCAGGAATCGCTTTTTTCTACAGCTTATTTTTAGCCCTTTCGTAAGCCATTTAATTTTTCTTGCTGATTGCATTTTTATTCTTCGTTTGGGAAAGCATATTGAAAATAAAATTTTAATGGAATCTTGGAAAATATTCAAAGCCAAATCAGGATTTTCACTTTCATATATATCCATAAAAGATAGACCACTAACAGTTTTCCTAAACTTTTCTAGGTTTTCATTTGAATAATCTTTCTTAATTACGTACCATGTTCTCATGGGTTCTGATTTTTTACTTTCGATAATTTTCAAAATTTGTCCTGTCTCATGATCAGAAAGTGCCAAAGGTAGAACTATCCCTACGGCATCATCTACGTTACTGATGATCTAAACATGCTTGTCGTCTGGTTGGTGTAGTAATGTGCATTTTTAATTGATAGTTGCTTAGGATTTCTAATAGATTTTGTGTATATTTGTTTGATTTTAAAATATCAATGTTTAAATCACCAGCAACCACGAGCCTTTTTTTAGTATTTTTTAATAAAGTATGGAGTAGTAATTCGAATTTATTAAGGAATACGTTTATGTCAGACTGTGGAGTTCTGTATATACATATTATTATAATTTTGTACTTTGTAAGTTCAATACCACAACATTCGAACGTATATATTGAAGCTAAGCTTTTAACAAAATTTACCTCATTATAAGCAAGACCTTTTTTTAATAAAACACATGAACCACCTCTTTTAGCATCTCTCGAAAAGAACGACGCTAGATCATAGTTAGCCATATTTAATGTATGCTCTGAACCTGACTTCAAGAAAGTTTCACTTAGACAAATGACATCTGGTTCATTACCCATATTTTTTAAGTCAATCAATGTTAATTCTAATATTTCTCGCTTTGACAAAACGCTTGCAATATTTTGATGAAAAATGTTAATGCTTTGACTTTTAGCCTCGAAATAATATTTCAGTTTCGTGTGTCAGGAGCCACCTTGTGTTATCTTTTTGCATTTTTTTACAACTGGAAAGTAAGCTTTTAAGGTACCTTTTTTAGATATAGGTGTTTTTTATCTATAATCTTATTTATTTTCTCGTCTTTTGCATTATTCTTCATTTTTTTTAAATAGTATTCTATGGTGCCTTTCTTAATACAGTCAGTATTCAGTTTTTTGCTTGTAAATAATAATTTCTTCATATTTTTTATGTTTAAAAATTTTGTATCATAATCTATTTGGTCAATTTCTGTATTTATTCTTTTACAAATTTTATTTATTTTGATTTTTCTATTAAATATGTTCAATTCATTATTAATATTCAAAAATTTACAATTGGGAAATTTCATACTTAATGATTTCAAATTTTCATTCAATGTGATTTATTTAAAATATTGATTTCTACCTACACTTAGTACTATTACTGTTCTATTTTCTGTGCTTCGGAGAAAAGATTCTAGCGTCCTGCGGAGGTCCCTTATGTTGTCGTCATGTTCACCGACAGAGATGATGATTTTGTCACCTTCATTGATTTTGTATACTTTTAGGGTACTGCATATTTCTTCTGTTGTACTATGTGGCTTAATAAATGCTGTGAGTTCATATTTTTCATAAGGACTGCGTTGTCTAGATGCCATTAAATCTTTTGATAATCCCACGCATTGTTTCCCTCCAAATATGAATATTCTCCTTGATACTTTATTTTCTTTTTTTCCAAGGTGAGTTTTCTCTGTTAGGTTATTGTGTCTCTTTTCTACTATTTCACTCTTACTATTTGAAGATTTTTCTTTAGGTTCAACTTCTTGTATGGTATTATATAGATATTTAGCTTCTATCGTTTTACTTTCTTTTATTTCTTCTTTTGTTTCAATTTGGGAAGTTACTTGTTTCTTTTGTTTGTCACACATGTCTACCTCGTGTTGTCTTTCATGATTTTCTTCGACTTCTCTGTCGTTATTTTCTTTTGGTAATAGTTGTTCACGTGAAAAGTCTCTGTTTGTTTCATAATTTTGGTCTCCAAAACTTAAATCCTCCATTTCTAATGAATGTACATGTGAAAATCTAATTGTTTTCGTGTTCGTGTTCTAATTGTTTTCTTGTATCCGTGACGGTTTTTTAATTGAGTATTGGCTGTGCCCGTGGCTTTTCTCTAGGTTAAAAGTTACCTATATGGTATTCCAGGAACAAAAGTACATAAGGAAACGATGTAAAAAAATATATTTGTTCAGTAGCTTATTTTATTACGCTTAGATTTGTTTTTTTTGAAGAAAGTTCTGCTTAAAGTTTAAATTCATCGCGGCTTTTTCTAAATTTAGTGTTATTTTCTATCCAAATTGTTCGCCATTTACAGTACGCTAATCCAATTTGCATATTAAATTCTATATCAGAATCATCGTCTGCTGAGCTATCTTAATAAATGTAATAGTGAAACCTTATTACTCATATTTTATCACCATCCTGTAAATAGAATGCGGCGAAGAAATACGTGCGGTACCTAGGACGGCCTGCGAGAGAATGAATAATTTCAATATATTATGTTATCTTAACAGTGTGTGCCTAGGCCTACCCTAAGATGCTATAATATTTTATTTTTTATATCTTAACATGAAATATTATATCATCTTCGTCTGATTATATCTATCATCCCTTTAGTTGATATTAAATTTACGCTAATCTAATACCGACTTTCACGAAGATGATCATTACTTTCACAAAGGTAATCATTACTTTCGCGAAGGTACTACTATTTCCGCCCTCAGTGGGAATCTCCCGTCATGTGGAGACCGTTGGGAATTGCTCACGTCTCACAAAACATTCACGAAAGTAGTGTATTTAGCAAAAATACGATTCCTAGAAAATCTAGCTGAGGTTGAGGCCTTCAATAATAAATCGTCAAATGACCATAATAATGATCAAAGTTATTGTCGTGACTTGTAAAACAAAGTAATTAACCATAAGATATAACAATTAATTAACAAATTCAGATACTTACTGCCGTACATGCATTGCCCACGCTCTCTGGTCAGTTGGTCCTTAGCTTCCTGAAACAATGACCAACATTATGACTAAACGTTATAATTTATAAGAACCGAAGGAAGTCGCATCAATTCGGTTGTAGTCGGTTTTGATCCGCGTTTCAATTGGCGACGAGACGTTTCTGCGGTGCTTTTTGGGGTTCATTAAATAATCAAGAAACCTTTATAGTTTTGACATGTCCGTCTATCCGTCCGTATGTCACAGCCATTTTATTCTGACACTATTAACCATACAAGGTTGAATTTTGACTGACTTAAATATAGATATTTATAACCACTACATAGGTGGATGTAATAATAATAAACACCTTACATATTATACCATAATAATTATGGAACAAATACCTACAAGAATTTGTTATAAAAAACAAAACAATGAAGAAAAAAAAAATGACACATTTTTTTCTACTACGTATAGGTATTACGAAATATTCGGTTCACATGTGAATGTACCCTTTTTGCTCGAGTTAAATGCCCGCATTTTACTCATAAACTACAGTTTTTTTAGTTCCATCTCTATAACCTACTAATAATAATAAATAAATATTTATTATTATTATTATTAGTAGGTTATTAGTAATAATAAATACATATTTATTATTATTCATACGAATAATAATAATCAAATATTTATTATTATTCATAGGTTCTAGGTATATAATACGCATAATACGAATTTACTGTCAAAATTATCACGGGTATCTAGAATGAACTAGTTTACGAGTTTTAGCTGACATGTAAAAACTACTGAAAAAATTGCAATGCTATTTTCACAGTTGAGTAGCTTAGGACCCTGGCTACAGAACCCTAAGTCTATGCGTGTCTGGCACACACACATGGCCGTTTTTTATTTAATACAATTGAATAAAGAGCTGTACAGGTCGTTCGCATGGTCTGGGTGTACCTTGCACTCGACATTCTGGGATATGATAACATAACACGCGACCATAGTACATTCAAATACTTCAATGCACGCGATACGTTAAAGAGCTTGCTCCTGGAAATTACATCCTACCGACCGGCGCGACCTAATGCAGCCACATACCCATAGCGATGGTAGCCGAACGGTTCAATAGTGCAACTACAGTAGTGCTATTTCAGAAATTGGTTTTCATTCAGATTGTCACTTTCTTCGTAGCAATTTCGACTCTACGCTTCAGTGATAGAAACCAAGAAAAATCGGATTGAAACCAAGATAGATAATAGCACTACAGGTGCAACTAAGAATCCAATGATTACCGGAGGCTCCGCACCAATGATTTTTCTAATTTATGTGCGGTTTTCCATCGCTCCGTGCTTCGGAGGGCATGTTAAGCAGTCGGTCCCGGCTGTTATTGATTAATAGCAGTCGTTAAGACCAGGCTCTGCTTTTTAAAGTTTTTTCCATAAATATGCTGGGTCAACCACAAGCCTGATAAATGTGAAACTTAACATACATGTTTTTGAGATCTTTATCTCTCTAAGACTAAGACAAAAACATGATTAACAGAATTTCATTCGATACATATTCTCAACAAAAGTACGTTATTTTCGTTAATATTTTCATTTTTCTACTCGACGGCTTAAATTTTATCTCTAAAATAAACCTCACAGCAAGAAAATATAGTTTATTATCTAATGCTTAGACAAAATTTACCAAACTTAACTATTAGCCTGCCAATAAAATAAATAACTTTTGAGACATACGTGATTTAGTTCCGAGCTAAATGGTGTTTTCAAACAGCGCTCGCGATATTCAACCTTATTACGCAGGCACTTCAGTGCTTATTGCGGGTAGCGGGTGGCAGAGTGTAGGGGAGGTGGCAGGGGAGTGGAGAGTAGGAAAATGTAACCTTGGAGCCTGACCTTAAACCATGCTTCATGCCATTCTGTGCTTTCAGTCTGTTAGCCATGTCAGGGGCCCCCGGGCAGCCTGACAAACTTTACCACCAGAGGCCACCACTACCTCATACGATACGACAAACAAACAAACAAACAACAATGCAGCCACAACGAGCGGTCGCTCGCTTTTGCATCCAGTGACTCCTCGCGATTCTCCGCCGGTCGGGGGCCGTCCTACGCTCCGTCTTCTGGTCCGCGGTTGCCATCATTCGAGAACCTTTCTTTCCCAATGGTTCTGCGAGCTATGAGGCCTGGCCGCTGCCACTTCAATTTGATATTTCTAAGAGCAACATCATCACATCTTACATTTTGCTTGTTCCGAATAAAGCCAACGAAAAAACCAACAAGAATCCAAGAAGGATTACAAAAGGGGCAACGACCCGTCCACCCACTGGCTTTACCCACTAGTGGGTGAACGGGTAATTTGCATTTACCCCTCCACCCACTGCACTAGAGTTGGAAACTAATAAAAAAATAATCGAAATTTATGAAGAAAACAACATGTTTTTATACATAAGCAGCAAGACAATTTAAAGTGACATGTGTCAAAGTGACATGTGTCAAAGTGACGTGTGTCAAAGTGACGTGTGTCAAAGTGACACGTGTCAAAGTGACACGTGTCAACGTGACACGTGTCAACGTGACAGGTGTCAACGTGACAGGTGTCAACGTGACAGGTGTCAACGTGACAGGTGTCAATGTGACAGGTTTCAAAGTGACGGGGAAAGATATCAAAATGCAACTCCACAAATGCCATAAAACAAGAAGTGAAGTGAAGATATCAAAATGACATGTCAAACTTCTAAGTCATACGTCAACACCTGTCAAGATCTCATCGATTTCTTCATTTTGGTAATTTGTAGTATTTTGTGGTTGATACACAATTTCGTCACAAAAGGATTTTGTTTTTTGTGAGAATTAACACGACTAAAAAGGTCGAGATCTTTCTGTGATGTGGCGCCGATCGTATGACATGGTGTAAGTGTGCGTAAGGCTTGTTTGTGCGTACGAGCGGCTCAGCATATCCTGTGTGCTTTACTTTCCATATGGCGGTGTGGTCTCTGCTTATATTAAACCTTCTTGCAAAATTCATGCCAAGGACATACTCACTTAGAGGACATTTTCTGTCACGTTAATCTGCTTGAACGTAAATTCTAAGTCCCTAATGGCTTCTTAGGAATACCCAGAAATGGCGTTTACTTTACGTTTTACCTTGTACTTACTAGGAGTATTACTTATTCTGTGGTTTTACGTAGACGTATACTTAGTTAGGTTAGGGACCTAAGTATATTTTTGAAAATTAACTACTTAGGTGTCTAACTATTTTTATTCAAATGTTTCAATGAAAGGCCCCAAGGACCCGTCGCGCAGTAAGTACCAAGTCACCAAATACCTATACCCGTTATAAATTATTCTATGGTCGCACTAATATGCAAGCTTGCATAGTATGCTTGTTTGTCGTACGATGTTACATACTAACACCATTACAATAATATTTAAGTTAAACACAAACAAACACACACATACAAAATGTAAATGCTAAATAGTAAAAATGATATTGGTATGTACCTACTTACCTATTATGTAACTTGTTTCTAGCTTAAATAATAAATATATATATAGTTTGCGTCCCCTGGGCTGTGAGAACGTAAATGCCTGATCATAATGAGGAATTTCAAAACAACAGATAATTATGGCAAAAAAACTTCAATGTTCTAAAATTACATTTTAGGATTTTATATAAACGCAATGGATATAAAATAAAATGAACGAATTATATTTTAACAATTAATGTTATTAAACAATTTATATATTATCATCATATAATTTTATAGAGTTCTCCCACGGTCTTATCGTAGTCGAGTTTTATATAAACGCAATGGATATAAAATAAAATGAACGAATTATATTTTAACAATTAATGTTATTAAACAATTTATATATTATCATCATATAATTTTATAGAGTTTTCCCACGGTCTTATCGTAGTCGAGTTTTATATAAACGCAATGGATATAAAATAAAATGAACGAATTATATTTTAACAATTAATGTTATTAAACAATTTATATATTATCATCATATAATTTTATAGAGTTTTCCCACGGTCTTATCGTAGTCGAGTAAAAACTTAACTGGAATTACATAAGTCGTGCTGTGCCCGCGGCTTTGCCCGCATGGTCAGTTACTCTGGGTTTGGTACCCTATGTGTTACTCCAGGACCTAATATACCAATATCCCAAATTATATCAAAATCCCTTCAGCCGTCTAAACTCATCGGATTAAGATATGAAATACGCCAGCTTTAAGTCAATACCTGAGCTATCCAACAGTGAAAATCGCATTTATTATTAAAATACCAATATACCAACATTTGATCAAAATTCATTCAGCCGCCAAAAAATTTTTATCGATTGCTCGGCTTCTATTCATCTGATACCAAGTACCCCAGTTTTTAAGTCAAACCCTAAGCTATCCAATAGTGAAAACCGCATCGCAATCGGTCAGTAGTCTTTAAATGATGCGCGAACAAACATACAGACAAACAGAGAGACACGATTTAAAAAAAAAGTTATATTCTTGTTCAGTAACTTATTTTTATTATCCTAGACTTTATTATAAGTATAGATTATAGATTACATCTTAGCATACGAGTACAAGAACAACATTACATTAGGAAGATACACAAATGTTATCACTGATGTTAACAACTTTGTGTACAAAAGTATAGGATGAGGCTCAAGGATATAGTTATACTCATGATGACTTGTCCTCTTAGAAAATGTTTGTTTTTCAGGAAAACACAATGTTTCCATTACTGTAACATTTCTAACGGACAGATAATCTCCGAACTTATATTTTGTTCGTTAATATACTTATAATAAAGCAGGAAGTAACAAAAAAAATGTGCAAAGAAAAAAAATGGTGTTTTAATAAGCTGTAACAGGAATGTAATATTTTTTATAATGGTGTCTGTCGGCAATTGGTCGTGGTCCACCAGCTCAGTACACCTGGTTTGACCATGGGCACTTTTTCTTGCCGTGGTCCACTTCAGTCCTGGGTAGACCAGCTGTATAACTCTGAAACTAACGATCCTAGACTAGTAGTAATATTAAATAGAAATAAGCCGAGAAAAAACGATTTGACGTCTGAACGGAGTTTGATGAAATTTTGTATATGGGTAATTTGGTACTGGAATACCTCATAGGATCCAGAAAAAATACCAAGCCGGCAACGCCGCGGGCACAGCTAGTAATTAATACGATGGTAGGCGTGCGGTAGGTAATCCAACGATACCGGATTCGGTCCTCAGCTTTACACCACTGATTTTTCTAAGTTATGTGTGGGTTTACATTGCCCCGTGCTTCGGATCGGAGGGCAAGTTAAGCTGTCGTCCCGGCTGCTAGCCATGTCAGAGGCCCTGACAAACTGACATCAGATGCCAGATCACCTTCGATCACATCATCGCTTTCCATCAGGTGAGATCGTGGTTAAACGATTGCGGAGACCGTAAAAAGAGAGAAAAACGGAAAGAAAGATCTATCTCATAAGAAATAATAAATAAGAAGAAATATTTATTTGAAAACGGCTTATACAGTGCAAACAGATTTTCGGACCACACTAAGCATGAAACCCGTTTAGAGGAGCCAGGACTCTTTACATGCCTTAAACTATATACCTCTATTATAATTATAATGAAGCAATAAGAACGGAGGAGGCCTATGTTCTAATGAAGCAATAAGAACGGAGGAGGCCTATGTTCTAAAGAAGCAATAAGAACGGAGGAGGCCTATGTTCTAATGAAGCAATAAGAACGGAGGAGGCCTATGTTCTAATGAAGCAATAAGAACGGAGGAGGCCTATGTTCTAATGAAGCAATGAGAACGGAGGAGGCCTATGTTCTAATGAAGCAATAAGAACGGAGGAGGCCTATGTTCTAATGAAGCAATAAGAACGGAGGAGGCCTATGTTCTAATGAAGCAATAAGAACGGAGGAGGCCTATGTTCTAATGAAGCAATAAGAACGGAGGAGGCCTATGTTCTAATGGCTGACATGATGATGATGATGAATAAGAACGAAAAAAATTGTACAAAGAAAATAACTAAAAAAAAGGTCTAGGTTACTTTACATAAGCTAATGAACAAGAATATAACATTTTTAAAATTCGTGTCTGTCTGTTTGTATGTTTATATTCGCGCATCACGTAATAACTACCTGACTGATTGAGATGCGGTTTTCACTGTTGGATAGCTTAGGGTTTGACTTAAAAACTGGTGTACTTGGTATCTCAGTTCCATTAGTAGAAGCCGAACAATCGATAAAAACTTTTTGACGGCTGAAGGAATTTTGATCAAATGTTGGTATAATGGTATTTTAGGTCTTGGGATAGTACATAGAGTACTTTTAACGTAGAGAAATAACCACGCGTGCACAGCTGCGGGTACAGCTAGTACCTATATATTATTTATTTATTTGCATAACTTCAATATACCTTTACAAGGCCTTAGTATTTGTAGTCTTAATGGTTTCAAATTTAAGTAACCGTTAATTACATCGAAAGCCTAAGTTTTCGAGTTTTAAAACTCACTCTATGTATACAGGGTGTTACACCACGGACCTACGAGTAGGCTCAATTATAAGAATAAGATAGATGTCACGATAAAATGATACCTTTGTGAGAGTTCAGTTATTCCCACGTTACTACGTAATTGCTCACTTGACCGGTTTTACGAAAAACAAGCATGTTTTTGTTAGAGTTTTTTACCGTACCTATTTTAGTTTTAGTGTATAGAATCTACGTGAGCAGTTTAATTAGTTTCGCGTGGTGTGGTTGCTAAGTTGAACACAATAACACGTATTTTAAGTCGCAGGCTTTAGAGGCCTCATAAATTGGGATAAGAAATTTAGAATGACGTAATAACGTCAAATCGTCGTGAGTAGACTTCGAGGAATAGACCTTCACAAATACAATCGCAATAGCGAAGGTCTGTTCCTCGAAGGGTCGCAGATCGACGCATAGATATTAGACGCTGCAGTTACCTTCGGAATCGATTGAATGATGCTGTCAGGCAGACCGGTACAGGAACCTAGGTAGGTATATACTTACTTTTTAAATATCATGACACAAAAATTAAAAAGTTATTGGTACCTATGGGAATTAAGCCTACGTCATTCAATTTCAAATATATACTTATAAAAAAGCAGTAAGTACGAAAAAGTCTGTACCTACAATGAAGATAATAAAAAAAATGGTCTAAGGGACTTAATATAATAACAAGAATAAGAATAATATATGAAAAGAATATAACATGTTTAAAAATCGTGTCTGTTTGTCTGTTCGCGCATCACGTAAATCTTACTGGCCCGATTGCTATGCAGTTTTAGCTGTTGGACAGCTTAGGTTTAGACTTAAAAACTGGTGTACTTGGTATCTCAATCCGATGAGTAGAAGCCGAGCAATCGATAAATCTATATGACGGCTGAAATAAATTTGGTACATATAATACTTTTTTGCATTAGCCATGTAATCATGCTTAACAAGCCCTTTCATTTGATTTGATACCCAACCCATATCACAGGGGTTACATTGACCCTATTAATTCTTTAATAGTATCAATGGTTACTATGGAAATTTAAATTGCCATTAAGTGACGTCCGCCATGTTGGATTTAGTACGACGGTCACTTTACTTATTGTGTTTCGCTCATCAAGCCCTTTCATTTGATACCCATATCACCTATGATACAATGGTTACAATGGAAATTATAAATCGCCATTATGTGACGTCTGCCATATTGGATTTAGAATGACGTCACATTACTTATTTTGTTTCGCTCATCAAGCCCTGTTATTTGATACCCATATCATAGGGGTTGCTGTGGAAATTATAAATCTCCATTATGTGACGTCTTCCATATTGGATTTAGAATGACGTCACATTACTTATTTTGTTTCGCTCATCAAGCCCTTTCATCTGATACCCATATCATAGGGGTTGCTGTGGAAATGATAAATCGCCATTCTTGTGACGTCTGCCATATTATATTTTAAATGGCGTCATCGTGCAGTGTCACAAGAACCAAACGTGTGTGCCAAATTTCAGCATCAGCGATATCCCGATAGCTTCAGTGGAAGTGGGTGAAATATTGATTGCAGAATTCCAGGACATACTCGTACATATAAAAGCTTTTAAAAATATCTCACACGCACCGATTTGAGAACCCTCTCCTTTATTGAAGTCGGTTAAAAGAACAATCACAATCGTCAAAATAACAGAACCATTAACCATTCCAGGTAGTAGTGATATGAAGTGACAAGATGGCGACGACCACGATGGTAGTGTCCCCGCTGGCCCAGCCGTCGCCCAAGAACAAGCGGCGCCTGTTCGCTGAGGCCAGGCAAACCAGCCTGCAGAAGCTTAGTATCATGTTCGATCATGGACATAAAAATGGTAAGTACCTCTCTTGCTTGCTTTTACTGTGAGGTAGTGGCTGGCCTCTGGTGTAGTCTTTCAAGCCGCCCGATAGCGGTTTGGGAGCAGAGTGACAAAAGCCTAAGGACAAATTATTTATTTTGTGCTAGGGATCGCAATCCCGCAGTGTTTTAAATCCCGCTGGATTATTACTGGATTGGTGCCAATTCCGAAAAGTTATTTTAAATTTTATAAAACGTTTAATGTAACGTTTATTTTGGCAATAATCAGACATGGTTTAATAAAAAGTACAAATATCCACAATTGGGAGTTCTCTAGTTATATAAAAAAAGGTTTTATGCCATGTCATGGTGAAACTTAAGACGGGCTGTCTCAGTTAAATGTGTAAACAACATTTCGTGTCTGTGCTGTTAACCGTTGAGGAGTTCCCTATATAGTCAAGACTCAACCTTGAGTGCAGCAACCATGTCATGATAAAACTTAAAACCGGCTATCATAATAGAATGTGTACGTTTTTTTTTTGTTGATCTTTGGATCATGCTTACCATAAAAAAGCATTGTCATCGGAACTGAACCAATATGTAAAAATTCAACTCCGTAGGATAAGAAGTGGATCTAATTCAACTTGCAAAATTTGACAACAAACATACTTACATACAAACATTACAAGTTAAATAAAAGCACTAAGCTTCTTACAATTAACTGCGCAACTGCACATCACAATGACTATAACTTTTTTAAATGCAAGTAACTTTGGGCGAGTTTACACAAATATTATATAACTATTAATTAACTTGTGTAATGACGTAATTAAATTAAATCTTAAAAGTTACTAAATGGTATATACTCGTATAACATTTATCACCATAATCTATATAATCACATATATCTGTATGTACCTACAATCTCCATTAGTATTTAGTACTAAGTATAATAATTTAATGGCAGGATTAAAAATAACTACAAATTTATGTATTATTTTTAATTAAGTCACATTCTCTTTTTGGATAAATTATATTAACAAGAAGTTCAAATAGTAAAACCCGAGTACGGTCGTATAACAAATAGCCTATGACACTATAAATGAAGACGAATCGATTGATACTTCGCTTGTCAAAATACGACCAATAGGGGCGACGCTGTGGTGGAACATCCACATACCTACATACAGACATACATATTACATACATATAATGTTAAACTCATAACCCTTCCCTTGCTTCACCGTAGTCGGGTACAAATAGCATCCTCCTAATCAACTTCTTAGAACTACATAATTAGCCACGTGCGGACCCGCGAGCTAGTGTGGGATCCCGCAGGCCTTCAGATGATGCTGGATCCTGCGGGATTGCAGTATCCCACTTTGCTTGATTGCAATCCCGACATAAGCCTTCTCGTCATATAGGTAGGTATAGGTATTTTAGCAATAAAAACAACAAAAAAAACATGTTCTAAACATGGTTTTAGAAATGTGCAAGCCCTTTCATGTGCCACCTCACTTGACGATTTACGAGACCTTCTATCTCAACATTCTCAACGCTAACCAAATACCCGACGAACTCAAAAATTACTATCTAACTACTAATGAGGAGGACCGGATCATCAACTTTCGGAAATTATCGCGTTGTTAGCGATATTACTAAAATAGGTACTTAAGTATATACATAAACGCTGATTCAGTCAAGTTGATCGTGGGACCGCGCTTCACTCAGTCAAAAATAGTCTAAATAACCATAATACAAGCACAAATTAAATATATATATAACCCCCGATATAGCTAAGAAGTAGGTATCTCGAACACATCAGCTTTCTAAAATATAAAACCGCATCAAAATCGGTCCATTCGTTTACGAACTGTGAACTAATCTATCCTGACCCCCTTTTTTTAGTTATTAATCTTTGGACTTTAAAACAAAATAAAAAACATCTAAATCGGTTCAGAAATCTGGTAATACAAGATTATCAATGAACATCTATCAAAAAAACTTAAAGGATTTCATAGGATGTGTGATGGATGGTAAAATTGATTTTATTTATATCTCACCGGATCAAACATATCTGCGGACATTTTGATGTTTTCTTGTTGTAATTCCGCCCTTAAAATTACAATAACACAATCAATAAAACTGGTGTCGCTATGTATTTATTTTATTTATCCTGTAAATGTGGCAGTCGTTCAAGCGAAAATTTAAATAAAACTACCGGAAATTGGGTCTATCTAATAAATATTTACCGAGTAACTTAATTACCAAATGAATCCTAAAACAGAAGATTATAATTTAAATTAATTTAAATCAGTTCCATTGCAAGAGATTATATCCAAATAAATATTAATAAAATGAATGTTAAATATAAAAGTGTATCAAAGATTGATGCAACGTCGGTTAAACAGATTTCATAAAAATCTATTCCTATAGAGGCAATAACAGATGGCAGCACAAGCAGAATAATGAAATGCGCGCTTTTTTGGTCTGTTTTGCCATTGTGCTGTCATTTTGAAGTGACATTGTAAAATGTTGCTATTATAATAAAAAAACTCACAAAATGGTAGAAAATTAAATAAACGATACACCGTTTAATTTTCTATCGATTGATATTATCCAATTTTAGTAAAATATTAGAATTCAATATCTGAGTGGAACTAAACCTTAAAATAGTGACAAATCAGAATAATTTACTTTTGTATCTTCTCACAATAAAAAACGGATTATGAATACTCTCATTACTAAATAATTATTAATACATTGCCGCCAAATTATCTGTGAACTGAATGATGACATGAGTACTCCAGTCAATCGATAAGTAGACGACCATGTGCAACCACGCAATGTAAACACGTTTGACGTACCAAAGACAAGGTATATTTGTATTTCAGGGTCGATCTAAAGACTTTCAATATAAAGTTCAAATTATTTCGGTAGGATGGAGAGATTAAGGGTGAAGTTATGCGTAGTCTGTGAGTGGAAGGAATGATATGTCACTGACAATTAAGTTGAGTTTATTGTTATGGCTCCTCTTCACTTTCGCCAGTTTAGAGTTGGCAGCGTGCTTTCGAACGTACTCACTAGTAAATTGTGACTCTGTACACTTTAGAAAGTATGTATCGGTGATCAAAAGCGTGAGATCAATTCAGTAGACGAGATGACGTCACATCACGAATGAAAAGGGCAGTATTCTCGGCAGTTGTGATAATAATCTTGTTTTTTTTTTTCAATACAATGTTTTGATGTTACTGCTAAATCTATTATACCTACCAACTTTCATGAACACATACGATGGGTACCTCGTTACAAATATATCGATACTCGCGCACGTGAAGAGAGCAGGCTTTATCCAAAACTAATCGAACTTTTTTTGCCAATATAATGAGTTCGAACCATAGGTGGCATACATACTCTTATGTTTTATTCATGGTATATATAATTTACATCTCAACATCTGGTTGAAAATTAATATTGACATTACGTAAAATTTAAAAGAATTACTTTACTCCATAGAGAAAGGAAGATCATTTCTTACGTCGTTGTTTTACTCTGAGAATAGTGTGTCATATAGGTGAACATTAAAACACGTCAAACGTCAAAATACAACACCTTATCACCTTGATGGTTTCTTTGTCGTGTTGTCGTGCAGTTTGACTGTAGTGAAAATATATCCCGGATTGCTGTCATCCTAAAAGTATTTCAATTAAATATCAGTACGAGTATTTATTAATTTTAATCAAACGTTACGTTAAACATCTTTAATTTTGATTACATGGTCACGTGGTTGCAAAAGCTCTATTATATATTGACATTATTTATTTATTTTCATTTTTGATTAGGTCTCGTAATTTTTGCGTCACTTCCTGAATACAGAATCTATTTTACTAGAACAATCCCTTGTTTTTTACCTTGCATGTGAAGTCATGACCGCCACCATGACACGATGAAAGAGTGTTTTGGCAAAAGTATTTGTTTAATCAATCTCTATGATTTATTTTTACTGAAAATTTGTCAGTCTACGAGAAAATAAAAATTAAATATGTGTGTCAGGTACTTGTAATAACCAAGCAATTTATTTTCTAGAATAAGTCAAATAGCCTATTCTAAAAGTAAATTCTTGTTTGAACTACCAAACTAAGCAATTTTATAGATTATTTTAAAAATAGATTACAATTATATATATATATATATATATATATATAAAGCCTATAACAACCCTGACTTATACTAAATATATGTTATATATGTATAACATATACTTAGTGCTATATATGTTATATGAAGCCTATATATAAATATATACAGGTTGTAGTTTTCCATCCCCGCCATATTCGCAGAGTCGATTGTAATAGGTATACCTTAATTAACTAACAATACTATTTAATTCCTACATTTAACTGGAGGTGGAATTTTTAATTAAATATTTTATTGATAAATCGTAGTAGGCCCAACTTTGTTTTGGAGTAGAACCCCACGACACATACACATGTATGGTAGGTATGTGTGCGCGCTCCTATAGACGCGCCGCGCGCCGCCGCCGCCCGCGCCACAGAATAAATAGCGAACCTTTAATTATTAGTTGGTCTAAATAAACTTAATGCAAGTGAGAATGTATCATCAACGTTGACATTAGTTAGGAATTAACTTATTTACAGTTCGATTGGAATGTAAAAAATTATGAACAAGTTTACAATTTACGTTACCTTGATACCCTTCATTTTCAATGCACAATTGAGCACGATGTCTTAATGTTTTGTGTAATTTTTTTAACACGTTCACATTGAATTAACACCTGGAATTGCTCTGTGTGGCACCCAGCAACACGTCGCGTGGGCGTGGGCAAAAAAAAAAACAAATGAACCATCTCCCTAAGTTCGACATTAGAAAATTGCTCCATTTTAGCATCGAGCGTATTGCGGCGAGCGTGAGTGATCGAACAGCTGAGTGCATTACTTCTTTATTCTGTGGCTCGGGCAACGACCGGGGCAATGACCCGCGCCAGCCTTGGGGCGCTGCCGGCGCGTAGTGTGCGTGAAACAGGCAATACACGGGACAAGGCTTCATTAGTGTGTGTGGACGCAAGCTCTCGCCACACTGGGTGATTTCAAATTAGGATCGCGTACACATATCGCTTTTTATAAACTTTTTTTACTTATTTTTAATTCATTTTTTTTTGTACTTCTTTTATTAATGATTCGTGTTCTGTAAGTGGAGTATACCTACCTCTGCAAATATGGCGGGGATGCATAACTACAACCTGTATATATAGGCTTCATATAACTCCTTTACCTTAAAGTTTCCTCCAGAGATACAATATCTAATCTAATGTACCTACTTTAAATAGATACCTTCAGTTCTGCTGACCGTATTTGATTTAAGTTAAAAATGCGTGAAATTTAAAAAACCGAGCTAGCCTTACAGTAGTCGCATATGCTATGAATATATATATATATATTACACAAACATCTGACATCTCACCTTGGTAATAAGCAACATTAACATACTCTAGCACCGCACGCGCTCATTGGTCAAATCAAATAGCGCATGCTTCCCCGACTTTCTGTTACACAATTCCGTCTCTTTTCACTAAATGACTCCCGCAGATTACAGGAAAGCGAGAGGAAAAATTTTACACATCAAAAAAATTATAAGAGTTCAAGACCGAGCTCAGCGGTGTCATATGATTTATCTATAGTGGCGTGCATTAGGAGAGGCCTACGTCCAGAATAGACAACAGTATGGAGAAGATATGCTGATGACTATAATATAATAAGCTTCTTCACCAAGAGTTTGCCTGGGGAAGTATACTAGTATTTTAAGTTTCAATCGCCAAGTAGTAGGGTGTAAAAACTCCTGTATTCCAGTTTTACCAACTCATATTAACCAGTGAAATTACTGGGCTTGAAAATAATGTGACTAGTACTTTTTACCAGTACAAATTATATTAAGAGACTTAAAAACCAAAATCTCAATGTGACGTGACAGTGCAGTGCTGTGCAAAATCTTACGACCTAGAGTTCTGGGTTGCACTGCGTTGTTATGGGCAGGTCAGGCAACTTACCATCAGGTGAACGATCTGCTCGCTGAACTCCTTTTTATAAATAAATTTTGAAGGAATATAAAATTGCTGTATAATTTTTCAATAATATTCTCAAAAAATAGTAGAATTTGTTGGTTTGCTTATGGCAGCCCTAAATTCTGCAGTAATTATTTGTATGTATTTCTGAGCGCCATTGCTTTTTACCGATGTAATGTTGAAATGTTTTTAATCCGTTTTCATCGGCAAATGTGTGTGATGTTTTAGCAAAACATTCAAGTGATTGTGTACTAAAACTATCGAACTTCATAAAGTTTTTGTGCTGGGCTTTGTCATGGCCGGTAAGTGGTGACTTTTTGCGCCCGCTAGTCAAGGGCGAAATCGGATTTGGGAATCGCAATAAGTCGAAGATGTTTTATCGTTCGAACTCCGACGGTAAATGCAATGTTATTGTCATTAGTTTGTATTTTAGTGTTTACATACATACTGTGACGAACGCTTGGTTTGATGTTTGGTTATCACTT
The DNA here is from genome assembly GCA_946251855.1 of Alsophila aescularia. Taxonomy (NCBI): domain Eukaryota; kingdom Metazoa; phylum Arthropoda; class Insecta; order Lepidoptera; family Geometridae; genus Alsophila; species Alsophila aescularia. The sequence goes on along the minus strand of OX276383.1, from coordinate 7,262,776 downwards.
ACGCCGATACTTTTTAACCTTTTGCCTTCTAATTTCTCTGTTACGCTTAAAATGTAGTGAGATGACGGTTCCCACGACTATCTCGAGCATTAATTTCGTTAAATAATCAATTACTAACACTTGAATTCCGTCTGTCAATAAATTGTTTGTAAAAACAGATGATTGGGATAGTCGGTAGTTTTGTTGATTTGACTACCGATGAAGCATATATTTCAGCATTAAACTGTTAACTACTTACATTTGAACAAATAACTTCATGAATCTTTGTATAGAATTCGAAGAAATACGTTATGCAAATGAGGTTAACAGCAGGTGACAAAAGTTGCTGAGGAATTCTATACGGCGACCTCTTCATTGCCAATAGTAATGATTCATATCAACAATTCACTCAATTAGTTCGGTGCTACGCTATTTATGTTGGTAACATCATAGAATGAGCCTGTTTTTATGAGGGACTAAACTGAATTTCTAACATTGTATTGTGTTATTTTGCGATTTGGGTTCGAAGATGCGTGTCATGAAAGGTAAGTTTACAACTTGTAAAACTTCTATGCTGTTTTTTAACAGTGGTAAACCATTAAACACACAAATCATTGTTAGGAAAGCCTTGTGTGGAACTAATGTGTTTTATGTGGACATGTTTGCTTTGCATTACTTGTCAGCTTGCGTTTACCATACAAAATTAAACCCTTATTTTATACCTTGGAAACACAAACCTTATACAATACTATCAGATGCTACTTGACTGCAACAGTAACTATGAATATAAACATTTAGTGACATCAATAAAGAGTTCTAGAAGATGTATATTGTTACAAACCTAGATTACTTATAACTAGTACTTCTATGATAAGATAACCTCTTTAGCTCAATAGTATTGAGTTTTACATATAATTATCACATCAATGCATTGTCACAGAATAAGGAAGAATATAATAAGTTCATTCCATTAGCTCATAAATCTCATAATCTATAGTATCTGTAATTATATTCGGTTCACTTCTGCACACTAATACGTTTCTTCTCCTTGGTTTCTGTCTATTGAATACTATTACAAAGACCGAGAGTGAATTAGTCTCCAGGATTGGCTGAGTAGCCAATCCCAAATGCCAATGAAGTGTCTTTCATAAAGTACTGACATGGCTTAGTTAGATCATCAGTGTACTTTTTTACCCGACTACGGCGAAGCAGGGGAAGGGTAGTGAGTTTAACAGACTATGTATGTGGATGTTCCACCACAGCATCACCCCTTTTGGTCTGATTATGACAAGCGAGCTATCAATAAATTTGTCTTCATCATAAGCTATTTTTTTACCCATATACGGTGAAGTAAGTTTTGTATTCAAGCAAAAATATTGGTCCAGTTTTGACAAGAGAGGTATCTTTCCATTTGTCTTCATCACAAGAGTGTCTTGGGCTATTTTCTACATCATCGTAGTAGGGTTTTAGTATTTGAACTTATTTCTTGTAAATTGTTCTGTAAGTTGAATTGATGAATCATGTGAGTTTTTGGTATTTGATAACCACTGCCCATCTCGATGTTCGTACCTAATGCTACTCCAGTCTACTCGTGACCATAGCCAATGCACGCACCATATGATATAATTCATATTCAGGTAGTATCTATCTAGGTTCAAAACTGTATATTGTTATCAAAATTCTTAAATCTCAGAGGATTTAGCAATTAAAAATGCCATATAATGTACAGAGCTGATGTTTATTTTAGATTTCAAAATTGACCACTGATTTTCCTAACTGTAGGTAGTTTGATATCAAAGTACCCTCAGTTCCCGAATATATACATAACAAAAATACTTATCTAAAACAAAATGTAAACAAATATTTCAATTATTGTAAGCATTTTGAAAGCAAAATACAGTTGGAACCTAGATAAATACTATATATCATAATATGGTGGAAATATGGCCCAAATGATAAGAGCAATGGTAGCCTAACAGTTAAATAGTGCAACTAGAATCCAACGATACTGGGTTTGGTCTTAGGCTGTGCTTCAATAACATTTCTAAGTTATACGCCGGTTTCCATCGCTCCGTGCTTCGGAGGGCACGTTAAGCTGACGGTCCAGGCTGTTTATTGATTAACAGCAGTTGTTAAGCAGCTGTGTCTGAGGCCCTTGGACAGCCTGATAAACTCTGACACCAGAGGCCAGCACTACCTCACATGACACACAAACAAATATGCTTTATTAACCTCTAGTTCAGGTTCTGAATTGATGAGGCCAAATGAGGTTTAGAAACATTGGACCATTTTGTGAATGGAAAAAATTCTAGCACCAGAGGCAAGCACTACGTCATACAACAAGCAAGCAAGCATGAATGTAAGAATAGTAGATAAACAGGAACAACAAACATGATGGGAAGTAATATAAATTACTACAAAAAAAAACAAAGCTCATATAATATCTGTGAATTCAGGGTAAACCTAAAAATAGGCTATTTGATGAAACTATTTACCCTTGCAACACTACCTTGGGCATTTACAACATTACCTTACCTTTATGGCATAACATTCCTTTTGCCATTTTGAGGCAAAATAATTATTCCCTGTGGAAATATTAAATACATTTTAAGTTAATACAATCAAGTAAATATAAAATTAGAAACAACATAAAAAAAATAAGAAATGCACACATGTAATGATTGCCAAAGGAAAGGGCTCAAACGAAGCCCTGTTGCTGAGGCAACGCTGTCCCTCTTTCACATGTTTCTAGGCACACAGACATGATTGATTGTCTTCAAATTTAAAATTCCCCATTTTTGATCAGACATAATTATGACCTTTCTGTTTTTTCATGTTAGTCGTTTATGATCTGACAAATGACCACCCTGTTTTTGCAGCTGGGGAATTTATATCAGACAAGTACAACACATCTGGGGTGTTTATTATCAGATGTATGTCCTCCCTGTTTTTGCCTCCAGGGTGTTTGTGATCAGATTACTTTTCATTTTAAGCAGGTCATACAACCTGCTTAAAGTGTAAAGTACTGTGTAAACAAACATTTCTTAGTTAAATAGTTTTCAGCATTCTGTTGCTAAAGGTCAAAACTAGTTGCATATGAAATATCTATTCTCTCAAAGCAGGAAATAAAACAAGGGCGAGCTGAACCATTCTCGGCGAGTCCACTTGTGCTCTGTACTTGGTTTCATGCCAAATTAGTCTGGAGTATGTGCCTAGATATGTGCATACATCACAAGATTACCTTTTTCCTTATGACCCAGTTAAAATAGTAAAGACTGTGACACAGTTATCAAAAGCTGTTTGTAAGCATCAGACAGCTTTGGCAATAGCTGAAAAAGGAGTTTATTGAACTTTTAGAAAAGAAGGTGAGCCCCTAAAATTGTTTAGAGGATAGCAAATAGCACCAGTCACAGAATAAATAATAGTATAATTATACAAATGGCAAAACAGTTTTATTTCCGTAGTTCAACTTCAACTTTTATTTATGGATTTTGCAGGGTTGCCATAAATTTACCAATGTTGCGTGGATATACACAAAGGAGGTTGATAGGTGCTTTAGATAAAAATGTCTGGTAAAAAAGGAAGGTTCCATTAATTTTGCTTCTGAGCTTGACCAGGCATTTATCTGAAACACAATATAACACAGGACATACATAAAAACTCAAGGTTGGCAGATGAATGAATGTCATGGGATGCCAAACAAAAATATGTGTAGATGTAATGTGAAAGATGGGGTTTTATGGTATAGGTTTGAAGGGATTGAATGCTGATTAGTAAGGAATACAAAAAACATACTGTACTGTGTGCACATAAGATAAAAATTAGCATATAGTGTCCAGAAACATCTCCATAACTAAATCTAGACTTATATTATAGACTAGCTGTGCCCGCGGCTTTGCCCGCGTGATCATTTATCGGGGTTAAAAGTAACCTACATATTATTCCAAGACCAAAAGTACCTATAATGTACTATGATACTACATAGCATCAAAATTCTTTCATCCATCAAATAGGTTTTAGCTATTGCTCGGCTTGTTCCTATCAGATTGAGATATAGAGTACTTCAGACTTAAGTCAAAACCTAAGATATCCAACAGTGAAAACCGTATTTCTATTGGTCCAATAGTTTTACGTGATGCGCGAAGATACAAACAGACAGACATCATATTTTAAAATGTTATTTTTGTGGTCAGTAGTTAGCAGCATTCTGAGCTAAGATTTTAAGTCCTTTTTGTACTTATCTTCTGGACAGACTTTTTGTTGCCTACTGCTTTATTATAAGTATATATAGATTTTAGAATAAGATACATTACATAGAACTGCAACTGTAAGGCTGCAAATGCACCAGACTTAATACTATTTTGAATAGAGCTTACAATGCATACAGTATGCAGCAGTCGGTTGCTCTCTCGAGGATTCACTATGTAGAGTAGCTCGAGTTTGCCTCCAATTTATAGCTCAGCGTCGGCCAGCCTGGAAGGGTTAGCTGCAAACTTACCTAGTGTGTCCACACCCTTAATGTCAAACGCCAAGATGTTTTTGGTCGCTGCACCCTGTTAATAAGTTAGGTTAGAAGTGCAAGTTTTGTGATAAACATTACAATTAGTCAGTTAGTATTTGATTTACATCAACTTATCTTTGTAGTACCATAGTATCTAGTATATGAAAATTACATTAATATAACTTATCAATGATTTTCTTGTTACAACTAATTATTAATATTTAGTCGGTCAGTAGCAATAACTCTACTGGCATTAGTTAAATCTCGCATCTGCTATTTATACTTTTTTAATTCGAATACAATACCGGTACAATAGTACTGAATACCACCTCTACGCGTCATGCACATCTTTTGTTAAGCTCCCATTGTCTCTGGTCCTTCACAATACCTCAAAAGGAGGGTGTAATATTTCTACAACTATCCTGGCACAACAGATCGGCTAAAATTACCATTTAACTTAACAAACTGGTTCTAAACCAAACTTTTATTTGTCATTCCTCTCCGAGACATGTACAAGTTCTGTTGCGTATAGTTTTAATTCAAAAATATCTTATGATCAACATTTTTTTCTAGTCTAAAATGTGCATTGATGTTTTCTTACTTTGCCTAATTAAGTTTAGTGTGTAGAGATGTTGAAAAATAAAGAAGTGCCGTGGCGCTCAAATCATCGAATAAGAATTCAGGATAATTTATCTAGTTGGAGATATCGTTCATGTCGTCTGCATTGGAACACAACTTGTGACTGTACGTACGAAATTTTGTCTGCTTCTGTACATTTGGTATGCAAATGTCGAATTTGTATGCAATTTTTTATGTGTCTGGAAACAATTGTGCTTGTAAAATTTTAATTATTTAGTTTCTATGTAGCGTGAGATTTGGTTCTAGAGCCCTTACTTTCTGAATTCTGTAAAGTCATGCTTATTGGAAACAGTTTGAATGTATCTATAGTCTTAATAAAACTGTAACAGGTCCAATTCTGTACATTGAAGATGTTTAGAATTTTTTATTTGGAGCGTACTGTTTATTCAGTACTGAAGATCCAGATTTGTTTTTTTTTTTAATTTTTGTCTGTTTGTCTGTATCTTGGACGCTCATCACGCCGAAACTACTGAATGAATTCAAATGAAACTAGGTATGATTTGAGTTCATACTATGAGGTAGGACATAGGATACTTTTCATCCCGAAAAATTAAAGGGTTCCCGCAGGATATTAGTTGAAAGTTATTTAAAAGAACATGTATCAAGCTGAAAATACTGGACGGATTTTGATGCAACTTGACACAGTCATAGTTTATATGATGGGTTAAAATTGAGGATACTTTTTATCCAGAAAAAATAAAGGGTTTTGGTTTGGCGAGATAGGGGTTCAAAGTTATGTTCATTTGGAAGTAATAAATATCTATACTTATAATAAAGCAATAAGTACGAAAAAGTCTGTACATAAAAATGGTCTAGTGTACTTAAAATAAGCTACTGAACAAGAATATAACATTTATTCAAAACATGTGTCTCTGTCTGTATGTTTGTTTATTTGCGCATCACGTAAAAACTACTAGACCAATTGCGTTGCGGTTTTCGTTGGATAGCTTATGTTTTGACTAGAAAACTGGGATAATGTATATCTCAATCCGATTGAGTACAAGCCGAGCAATCGATAAAAATATTTTTGATGGCTGAAGAAATTTTGATCAAATATTGGTATTTTAGTCTTGAATACTTTTAACCTGGAGAATGACCATGCGTGCGAAGCCGCGGGCACAGCTAGTTTTAAATAAACTTATTAACGATGCACTAAGTACTTTGTCAATTCTTGTAAAGCCTTTCACAATAAAAATACTGGACTGATATCTTTGTAAGCTAGCCTGAAAGTTCGTTCTTAATCTATACCACTATATAAAAGTGAAACGTTGTCTGTTCGTTTGTTTGTTTGGGGAGCTTTCACGCGATATCGGCTGGATCCTGGACCCTGGTAGCTTATACCCTGGAATAAAACATAGTATACTTTCATTCTGGAAAATTGTAAGTTTCTACGGGTAACAGGAAAATGTTGATTACTCGCTGTAAGGAACGGTTGCCATGGAAACGAAATAACAAGTCCGTCAAAAAACATCAAGAGCACTGGTGCTATACCTACTTTTGCATTAGTTTTTAATATCCTAGACCTAGAAGAACATAGGATGCTTTTTTTCGCGATAAACTGTAGTCCGCACGGACGCAATCGCGGGCGGGAAGCTAGTATTAAATAAATATATTTTCGGGACAATCATAACATAGGTACGAATATTAATTACATCCATGACTCGGAAACAAACATTTCTGCTCATCACACAAATGATATACAAATAGAGCGATGGGTAACCTAACAGTTCAATAGTGCAACATAGAAACCAACGATACCGGTTCGGTCCTAGACTCTGCACCAATGACTTTTCTAAGGTATGTGCGGTTTTCCAACGCTCCGAGCTTCGGAGGGCACGTTAAGCTGTCGGTCCCGGCTGTTATTGATTAATAGCAGTCTTTAAGCCATGTCAGAGGCCCTCGGGCGGCCTGACAAATTCTGATACCATAGGCCAGCACTACCTCACATGACAAACAACAAATGATTGCACCTTGCGGAATTCGAACCCGCAACTGTTGGATGACTTTGCAGTCACGGTCACTAACTACTCGGCCGACCGGTCGTCAATTTCACCTGTTAGCAACCTGGAATACGTCGGTACACGATCCAGGTAAAAATATTCACTAATAATATCCTCAGTTACTCTGTACTTACTACTACTTATGTAATAATTTGTGGTTACGTATACAGGTGGAGGAAAAAACAATGACTACATTAATAGGTACGTCATCGCTTTTCCCTATAGGACGTCATCAAACTTGACAATAAGATGTAGTTACCCATATTAGGTACTAGCTGTGCCTGCGACTTTGACCGCGTAGTCATTTTTCTGGAATAAAAGTATCCTATATGTTATTCCAGGACCAAAAGTACCTATACCAAATTTCGTTCAGCCGTCAAATAGATTTTATTGAACTCATCGGAGATACAAAGTACACCAGTTTTTAAGTCAAATCCTAAGCTATCCATTAGTGAACCACATTGTAATCGGTCCAGCATCGGTAGTTATTACGTGATGCGCGAAAAAAAGAAACCAATAAAAAGATCTAGTTCTGTAGCTTATTTTAAGTGCCCTAGGCTATTTAAGTGCCCCAGGCTATTTAAGTGCCCTAGGCTATTGAAGTGCCCTAGGTTTTTTTTTTATTATCTTCTTTGTTAGACTTTTTGTTACTTTTACTGCTTTATTACCCGACTGAGGAGGGTTATGTGTTTGGGTTGTATGTATGTTTGTACGTTTCTTAGGCGCGTCCTACAGCCTTAACGGCTTGATTGATAAATGAGGTATCATTGGATTCGTCTTGATCACAAGACTGCGAATAATACGAAGTGTCAAGAAAACCAATATGGCGGCTTACAGTTGCCATGTTGTATTACCGACGGAACAAAAAATGACCAAAACCTATCGAGTGAGCTATATAAATACAGGTCTTTAAAAGACCATTTCAAAAATATATAATTCTCATAACTTAACAGTAGCAATTTTATTTTAAGCTTCTTACAAAATTTTTAATTTTAGATTATTCAAGTTAATGTTAATACTATAGTCTAATGTTACAGTTGCAACTATTAAAGTAAAGTAAAATATAAATGTAAGAAAGAAATATTAAATTCATATAAATACTAGCTCCGCCCCGCGGTTTCACCCGCGTCCCTCAGGAACCATACATTTTTCCGGGATAGAAAGTATATGTTAATCTAGAAAAGTATAGGTTATAAGCTACCCCCGAACCAAATTTCATTCAAATCCGTTCAGATGTTTAGCCGTGAAGAAGTAACAAACATACACACACGCACACGCGCGCACACACACACACACACACACACACACACACACACACACACACACACACACACACATACTACTCGTAACTTTCGCCTTTCTAATATTAGTGTGATAATTTTTTGCGGGCGGTCAGCTCGTATTCAATAATTTTGTTCGCAGTCGGGTTTTTTGTATTTTTATAATAATTTTACTTGTTATTACTATAGATTTATATACTATGCTTGGTTTTAGTAATCTGTTGGGAAAAAACCTAACCTAACCAACTTTAAATAGTTATAGATTCTAAATGGTCATCCGAAATGAAAAATGATATGAGAAACCTAAAGATGATTTACAAATACCTATTCAATGATACCCCACTTAACACAGTTCATCGACTTTAAATTGTTTTTCGCAATATGGCGTCTGGTTGTCGCCATATTTAATTTTGATTACTATCATATCTTTAGTATTGACGTAAGTATCATCAAAATCAGCCCACGCGTTTGGTCTCCAGAGCGCCTCTTAGGAACAAACAAACATACGTATGTATGATATAAATACAACGACTTTTAAGAAACCAGACGGGACCAGTCTTCACAAGCAGCTCCCGTTCAAGAGTATGACTTGTATGTCAGCTATCGCCCCCTCAACCAGTTTAGAGGGAAGGGAGTAATAATTGATGGAACTCGTTAAGCCACGTCGGAAGCCCATGGGTAGCTTGACAAACGGTCACCAGGTGTCGGGAATACCTCATTCGACATCAAAGTTGACGTGCTTACTGGGGCCCGTTCGTTTTGATCGAAAATAACAGTTAAAAACGCTAAATATATTTCGATCAGCGTTCGCTTTGGACATGGCAGTTAAATTTGACATCGGAAAGCTACTTTAACTACCTAGGCTTTAGGGTCGTTTTTCATTCGGTTTGGAAAGAATCATTAGTGTCAAAAATGGCATTCGAAACAGCCCAAAATGCAGGGCATGATTGATATTTTAAGCTCATATAGACTCGAGCGTCATTCATTTGCTAAAATCCGTATTTAAACTTTTTTTAAAGATTTTATTTAACACTGGCTGTACCCGCGGCTTCGCAAGCTGGGCATTTCTCTAGGTCAAAATAACTCTATGTACTATTCCAAGACCTAAAATACCAATGTACCAACATTTGAACAAAAATCCTTCTGTCGTCAAAACGTTTTTATCGATTGCTCGGCTTCTACACATTGGACTAAGATACCGAGTAGTCCGAGTACACCAGTTTTTAAGCCAAACCCTAAGCTATCCAACAGTGAAAACCGCATATCAATCGGTCCGGTAGTTTTTACGTGATGCGTGAAGAAACATACAGACAAACAGACAGACGCGAATTTTAAAATTTTTAAATTCTTGTTCAGTAGCTTATTTTTAGTACCCTAGATCATTTTTTTATAAGCTTTATTTTATGTGTAGTTGCCCTTCACTATTGGGCAGAATAATAAATATACTTATTTTATTAAATTATTTTAATGATGCCTATAAAACAGTACCGTGACATACCTACTGACTGACTGACTGACTGACTGACAGACAGAATTAAATATATTTGAAATTTTGAGGAATATTCCTTGACTATCCTAGAGGTGAACTACTGAAGTAACTATAAACTGTAAAACATGAATACCAACTCCAAATAAAATATCCCTATCCTGCGGGAACCCTTTAATTTACCGGGATGACAAGTATCAATATGACCTCAAATCATGCCAAGTTTGTTTTGAATTCATTGACCGAGCGAGTGCGAAGCGGCTCCGTTTCAGCTTGGGCAAAAATGCTTTCGTATGTCCAGGATGTCAGTCCGGATCTCTGTTCTCCTCTACAGGTCGCATTTCTCAACCGATCTAGACGAAACTTGGTATAGGTATACAGGTTAAACGAATTTTTAGAATTTTTTATTTGTGGGGGGGGGGGGGGGGGGGGTTTACTAAATATCTCCGCCTTATTAGATCCAATTTTGATGGTTCTTTTTTATTTGAAAGGTAGACACTATAAATTAGTCTCATAAAAATTTGGTGAAAATCTGATGAGGATCTTCGGCGTGATGAGCAGATTAGCTCCTCATAATGCAGTAAATTTCTTACTTTTAGGTTTCTACCAGTGGAATTAGCCCTTTACCCACTAGGTAGGTATTGATGGAGAACCTTGGTTATTAATGTTAGTTTTACATTAAGGTAACTAGATGGCGCTACTGTGTACCGCTAGATTGTTTGCAAAAAAGTTTGTGCGCGCGAGGTCTACAGCTCACAGAGCCACTAGTCCAGTAGTTTCGGCGTGGTGCGCGTCCAAGATACAGACAGACAGAAAACAGATAAAAAAAAGAAGAAAATAACAGTTTTTGCTTCAGTATGAATACAGAACAACCTCAAAAAAATATTTATTAAATATCTTCAATCTACATTTACATTTTGACCCATATCCCGCAGGAACCTTTTATTTTTTCGGTATAAAAAGTATCCTCAATTTGCACCCCTCATATAAACTATGACTGTGCCAAAGTTGCAGCAAAATCAGTGCAGTAGTTTCAGAGTGATATGTGTTCTTTTAAATAACTTTCAATCCCTATCCTGCGGGAACCTTTTAATTTATTGGGATGAAAAGTATCCTACCTCCAATGTCCTACCTCGTAGTATAAACTCAAACCATGCCAAGTTTCATTTGAATTCATTCAGTAGTTTCGGCGTGTTGCGTGGCCAAGATATACAGAGAGAAAAGAAAAACAGTTTTGTCTTCAGTCTATACTTATAACAATATAATAAAGAGGTAAAATTTGTGAGGTTGTAGGGGATTGTAATCTCTGGATCTACTGAACCGATTTTGAAAAAAAAAATACCAATAGAAAGCCACGTTATTTGCGAGTGTCATCATAGGCTATATATTAAAATGACCAAGCGTGCAAAGCCGCGGGCATCTGCTAGTATTGAACATAGAACAGCCTCCAATTTTTTTTACAAAATATCTTTTATGTACAGAATTTGGACCCCTATCCCGCAGGAACCCTTTATTTTTTCGGGATAAAACGTATCCTCAATTTTCACCTATCATATAAACTATGACTGTGCCAAGTTGCATCAAAATCCGTCTAGTAGTTTCAGCGTGAAAAGTATTCGTTTTCAATTTTTCAACCCCTATCCTGCGGGAACCCTTTAACTTTTCGTGATGAAAAGTATCCTATGTCCTACCTCGTAGTGTGAACTCAAATCATGCCAATTTCATTTGAATTCATTCAGTAGTTTCGGCTTGAAGCGCGTCCAAGATACAGACAGACAAAAAAGAAAAAAAAACAGTTTGGCTTCAGGGAATACAGAAAAGCCTCCAAAAAAATGTACAACATGTCTTCAATGTATAGAATTGGACCTGTTACAGATTTATTATAAGTATAGATGGAATGTATGTTTGTTTAGGTCAAATATTGCAAGCTAAATTAGAATAAAATCTCTTATCTTACCGAGTTGAATTTTGACATGTTGGTTCAGTTCCGATGACAATGCATTTTAATGGTAAACATGCCCTGAATCAACATCCAGGATTAGCTTCAGATGAACTCTACAACGGTCAACAGAACAGACACGAAATTTTGTGTACGCACTTCATTATGATAGCCGGTTTTAAGTTTTACCATGACATGGTTTCTGCACTCAGGGCTGGATCCTGACTAGAGAATTCCTCAACGGTTAACAGCACAGACACGAAATGTTGTAAACGCTTTTAATTGTGATAGCCCATTCTAAGTTTCACCATGACATGGCTACGGCATTAAAGCTTTTTTATGTCTTTTCATTAAGTTTTTTTGGTTGTTTGTTGAGAGTCGCGTCCCTTGTTCCAGGCAATGGTGGGGAGACATCGTGGTGTTTCAGCCAGGTGAAAGGTACGCTGGAGGATGACGTGACGGAGGCCGATCTCATCTCCTGCGTGGAGTTCAACCACGACGGGGAACTGCTCGCCACCGGTGACAAGGGCGGGAGGGTTGTCATATTTCAGGTAAGGAATAATCTCTATATCATTAATACATTTGAGTTCTTCTTCTTCTTCTTACGTGTCGGTGGCACAACAACCAAAAGTAAATATTACATCTACGCTAACATTATACAGAGAAAACATTTGTTTATTTTTGTATGTTTGTTTGTAATGGATAAACTCAAAAAAAATATTGAACTGATTTAAAAAGTTCTTTCACCTGTAGAAAGCTAGATTATCAGCAAGTAACATGGGCAGTATTTTATTTTTCAAAGAAATTCTTTCCTAGTTTATAAAAAGTTACCTACGAAAACTGCAATAATATATATACCCAAGGTATCAAAAATTTGCAAAAAAATATGATTACTCACTGTAAGCAACGGAATCACATGTTGCCGTGGAAACGAAATAATAAGAAGTCTGTCAAGTATGTGAGTAATAATGCAGTTGTCTGTGGTCAAAAAGCACCACATTATCGTTGCTGCCAGAGATTTTGAGTTAGGTAAGCGTACCTACTGGTTTATTTTTTTAGTAGTTACGACGGGTATAAATATGCTACTAGCCTAAAAGCTAAAAAAAAAAATAGTTTAAAAAAACTAAAAAACACGCTTTATATAGAAAACCAAACTAAAAAATAGAAAATAAATTTTAATAATTTTGAATTAAGAATAGTGTAAAAAATCTAATAAATATAAATGAATAAATAAGAAAAAAAAAATTATTTAAAAAAAACGTGGGGTGCATGGGTCAATAGTTATAAATATTTCATTGACAGATATGAGAAGAAGGATTATCATTTCGATAATATGTTAAAAAGCACCCCACGCTTTTTTTTTAAATAATACATTTTTTCTTATTTACACACTACACTATTATTCATTTATATTTATATTTATTACAATTTTTTACACTATTGTTAATTCAAAATTTAAAAAAAAAAAACTATTTTTTAGTTTGGTTTTCTATATAAAGCGTGTTTTTTAGTTTTTTTAAACTATTATTTATTTTCTACTTTTTAGTTTGTTTTTTTTTTCGAATTATTGCATTGTCATCGGTCTTTGACAGGTGTGCAAAATTTGAATGAAATCTGACCGTTTAAAGTGGGTCAATATAGCGTCCAAAGGAGTCTGTTAGAAACATACAAGTGAAGCTAATATAAAGCGTATAAAAACACGTCTGCCCTGCCAAAAAAGAACTGATGCGAATAAATTATATACTGTAGGAATGCGCTTATCAAGGCCTTCAATTTGATACACATTTAGTAAAATTAGAAGAAAATAAAAACATTTGAAAATGGAGCCATACTAAAGCCAGTTTTTTTTTCAATAAATAAAAACAGGCTTTTTACTCGGGGGGATGTAAGGATTCTAACGATACCCCATACGTCTATATCAGTTCAGACATTTAAAAGTTATGGTGGAATAAAGAAACTCACATACACACAAACATACATGAATCCCATAACAAACATTACACTCCTTATTTTGGGCAGTCGTGAAAAAGAATGAAAAATGCCGCAGTGTAAGCGCTACCCGTGTGATTCCGGGGCGAGTCCACTAGTTGTTAGATGTTTTCAATAGTACCTTGCCACATTCACCCCCTCGTCCGTGGCATCACTGAGGTCTTCACTTGTGCAGGTGGTAGGGCACAAGGGACAGGCAGATGAGCAAATGGGACATCGTTTGGATGGGGACATCGCGTGTTTGAGGTCACGACAGCCCCATTTGCACATACTGTGTCCACAACGACCGACCTGGGAAAATATTCTTTCATTTTGAAACCTGGTTACCATGGTAGTTGACAATGTAGCTATACACACCCACCATCATTGTGGGAAATACAGGAAATGGGCAGCGGTGTTTTCCTGTGTATTATCTACTGGCTTTTGCCCGCGACATAGCCCGCGCGGAATGCAATTTATCCAGATAAACAGTATCTTTTCTCCTTCCCCATGGTTCAAACTATCGCCATACCAAATTTCACCACGATGGGTTCAGCAGTTTATTCGTGAAAATGTAACAAACAGACAACTGACAATGTTAGTGCATATTCCCTTATGTGAAATGAAAAGGTATATAATGTTGTGGCCTGTTCTATTCTAGGCTTCGCTTGTTTGCCACCTTCGCATACATTATAGCACCATATGAGACCGTGGTCAAACGCTAGCCAGTAATAATAAAAAAAAACATAAGGCCTTGGTCTACATATCAACTCTGTAGTTGTCTACAAATAACTGACGCCAAGCGCAACTGCCCTCGTCGAGACGCGATGTCGCGCGTGCGAGAGACCATGTACGTTTTCCTAATAAGCAAGCCGCGTACTGCGTGACGTAATACGCGGCGTATGACGTCTATTGTGGACTGGGCCTTGGAGAAAGTGAGCCATGCGGCTTGTATGACGCTACTTGCAAGTTGCAGTGATTGCTCAATGAAAGCTCAGTGTAGTGGGATATGGTTTCCCAATAAACTTCAGCATGGGACACTTTATGGGTGGGCTTTTCGCGGCCAGCAGGATTCGGGGACATAATTTGGATGGTTATGATTAGAACACCATCTTTACTTATAATAAATCAATAAGAACGAAAAAGTCTGTACAATGAAAATAATTTAAAAAAAAAGGTCTAGAGCGTACTTAAAATAAGCTACTGAACAAGAATATAACATTTTTATTAAATCGTGTTTGTTTGTTAGTTTGTCTGTATGTTTGTTCGCGCATCACGTAAAAACTACTGGACTGATTGCGATCCGGTTTTTCACTCATTGGATCACTGTTGAATAGCTTAGGGTTTGACTAAAAAACTGGTGTACTCGGCTTCTACTGATCGGATTGAGGTTTGGTATCTCAATCCGATCAGTAGAAGCCGAGTAATCGATAAAAACTTTTTGACGGCTGAGGGAATTTTGATCAAATGTTGGTATATTGGTATTTTAAGTCTTTGAATAGTACATAGAGTAATTTTAACCTAGAGAAATGACCACGCGTGCGAAGCCGCGGGCTAGTTAAACAATAAAACATGTACATAATGAAAGTTTAACATTTTATCTTGTGCTTTGTGAAGATTGAATTAATTCACTGGATAGAAAAAATAAATAAAGATAACGCATGTTATTTGTAAATGTTTCCACCACTATATGATATATCAAAGTTAAAGCAATAGAAACAACAGTATTTTAAAGCGCTGTTAGGTTTTTTTTTTAAATACCTTCAATGATTCGCGGTGCTCGAGTTTTCCGGCCAGTATTACCTATTTACTCTTTGGTCATGTCGCATCAACCGCATTTTCACTTTCCTTCATGCGAGGGGTAAAATAGGTATTGAGTAAATGTATTGCTATCTCACCCCCTCTTCCTGATCCCCAATATGAATGATAGAGAGAGTGAGTCTTAGTGGTACTGTTTTTGATAGAATTGGTGTTTCTGGGGAAAGCACTCTCCACCCCCTAAATTGTGGTGGAATCTTTTGTTATTGGTGTCAATCGCTTGAATAGTTTATAATCTACGCTTATAAATTCTTTCAAAGAATGCATTTGGTTTTGATAAAGAGCATTATCTTTTTGTCTTCTGCGCAAAAGACCGCTGGTAAAGTTAGAAAAAAAACGAAGTCGTATTTATAAGCGTAGTTAATTAAGGGAACAACTGTGGCGACCTCAACTGCCACATTGAAATCAGCGCCACCTAGTCCAGTATTGGGCGAATAACACAGACCGCTCATAGATGGCGCAAACATCAAGTCCGTACTAATCCTGCATCGCGCAAGTGATATTCTCGCCGCGAATTAGAGGTATAGAATTTCCAACGAGGAACAGTCGGACAGCTGTCCCCGGGCCAACAACACCTGGCTCGGTCGGAAGTACTTCCCGTAATGATGGAGGAGCTTCAACAAGTGGATACCTAACCTGTACCTACCTACCTATCTATCCACCCCTACACCTTTACCTCCACACAACTTTATGAAAAAAAGAAGGATATATATTTAGGGGAGAATAGTGGAGAGTTTAGTGTTTTTTCATTTTGTATAGGCAAGGGCTTTGTATACTCTCTTCTTAACTTGACGAATGTCTCACATTTTAACGCAGCACTGAGTTGTGACCAAATGAAATAACATTCTGGGCTTTGTCTTATCGACCCTTTACTTGTTCCACAGAGAGACCCAGCGTCAAAACAATGCGTTCCCAAGAAGGGCGAATACAACGTGTACTCCACGTTCCAATCACACGAGCCGGAGTTCGACTACCTCAAGTCTCTTGAGATTGAGGAGAAAATCAACAAAATCAGATGGCTCAAGCGGAAGAACCAGGCGCACTTCCTGCTGTCGACTAATGACAAGACTATCAAATTGTGGAAGGTTGGTGTTTCTCAGTTCACCTTTATTCCGTCTCAGTCTGTTTACAGGTAAACCCAGAAACGTCTTTCCCTTTTTTTTTAAAAGCTTTTGTTTTACTTGCAATGTTTGTTTAGGTCAAATCTTGCGAGCTGAATTAGAACCACTTCCTCTTATCTTACGGAATTGAATTTTTACACGTTGGTTCAATGTCGATGACAATGCATTTTTATGGTAAGCACGACTTGAATCGACATCCAGGATTAGCTGCAGATAAAGCAACTCTTCAACGGTCAACAGCACAGAAACGAAATTTTGTGTACGCATTTAATTGTGTGCTTTTCGAAGTATCTCCATGATATGAGCGATGCATAAAAGTTTTTTTTAAAGTTATTAACTTATTTTGCTCTTAAGAAGGTTCATTCATAGGTATATGAAATTGAAAAATAAATCTTTGTGCATTGGAACGTACGTTTGAACGCTGCTAAAGCACGATTAACACTTCAGAAAACGCCAGAGCGCGCCACGACACGACACATTATGCACATTCGCCGTCACGACAGCAAGCGACACGACCCGCTAATATCTTTTCACCTTAATTCTTTCATGACAGTAGGTTTGAATATAACCAGCAAAAATAAAGACATTGCAAAAATTTCCAGCACTTTTGTTGGATGTCAATCTAAACAAACATCAAGGTTCATTCACACGCATAATAACGAAAACTGTAAACAAATCGTAATAACGATACGTGATACGTAATAACGTGTTTCATATCCTAATTAATATGTCTTAGTCAACGCATGTTCGTGATGCGTTCCGCCTAAATAAACAAACACCTATACTATATTATGACGAGCGGTTGGCCGAATGGTTAGTGACCCTGACTGCGAAGTCAACCAACGGTCGCTGGTTCGAATCTTGCAAGGTGCAATCATTTGTGTGATGAGCAGAAATGTTTGTTTCCGAGTCATGGATGTAATATTGGTATCATGTATGTTTATCCGTTGTCTAGTACCCATATTACAGGGTATCCTAGTATGGGGCTAGGTAATTGGTGTTTTGACCCGAATCTATACATCTATAACAGCTTTTTATTTACTAGATGCATATGAAAGTATATACCGCCATTATAACAAAAAACACTTTTTTTGTCCTTCTTTTTGTATGTTTGTTCCGGCTAATCTCCGAAACGGCTGGACTGATTTTGACTGGACTTTCACTGGCAGGTAGCTGATGTTATAGAGGAGTAGCTACTTTTATTTTAGAAAAATAATTAGGATTCCTCGCAGAAAAAAACCCCATATAATTTTTACCGCGCGAGCAAAGCCGCGGGCAAATCTGGTATGTTATAAAAGCGAAAGTAACTCTGTTCCTTTTCATGACCAAACGTCTGAACCGATCTTGATGAAATTTGATAGGAGAGTAATTTGATTCCTAGGTTAGGACATAGGATATTTGTATCGCAATAAACTGAAGCGCGGACGAAGTTGCGGCCCAAAGCTAGTTACCTATATATTTAACTTTACGATTTAATGCATATTAAATCAAGTTTTCGTCCACGCGAACGAAAACTTGATTTAATATGCATTATTTTAAACCTTTCTAATGTGTGACATAATTTTATATATCTGTACATTGAGCGGTGGTGGCCTAGTGGTGACATGTGCGCTACACAATCCAACAGCTCTCGGTTCAAAACCAATTAAACCGGGTGCCGTTGAAAGTTGAATCATGAATCTCCTTTCGAAAGTTGATTAAAAACTGGATTACCATTGGAATGCTTTCTTTCTTCTTTTAACCCCCGACGAAATAGAGGAGTGTTATATGTTTAGGATGTGTATATATGTGTGTCTGTCTGAGGCATCGTAGCTCCCAAATTCTGAAAGCTGATGTTATCGAGATGGTTCTTAGCTATAATTATATATTGTTCAAATTTGTACTTAGCGCAAAACCCCTTCGTACGTGCCCAGACGAATACCCTCGATACATCTCCCATCTCACTCTCTCATCTTCCATCTGCAGGTGTCGGAGCGAGACAAGCGCGTGACGGGCTACAACACGCGCGAGGAAGGGGGGCGGCCGCGGGACCCGACGCGCATCACGCAGTTGCGCGTGCCCACGGTGCGGGCCGCGGAGCTCATGGTCGAGGCTTCGCCCAGGTGAGAACCTAACATGAATGAATTAACCCCTTCGGCCGTGTATGAAACCAGAGCTTCGTAACCAGTTGCGATGAGGTGTTACTTCCATTTGAACAGATGCCTGTTCCGGAAGTCCAAAAGGTTAAATATCACAACACGGTAAAAAAAAACCACATATACAGATGTGCTGGACTGGCACGGTAGCCAAAAGAATTCGCACAAGAAGGACTCCAGTACACAATGCACAAGAGCTCCTTGGGCGAAGATGTAAATCAATCAATAATTATTTCAAAAAACAGTGGCTAAAAAACTAATTTTTCAAAAACATGCTGCGATTTTAGGACGACGCGGGCAATACCGCGGGCACAGCTAGTTACGCTGACAAAATTCTAATATTGGCCAATTAATTATCTAAATTCATTATCTTTTGTCAATAACACCCAAGTCCAATTTATTCGTCATTTCAATAAACTCTTATCAATTCGTTAAACAAAGGTCAAGTATTAATAAATTGTTGGGTGCAATATTGAGTTTGTGTTATCTGAGAGTGATTGAAATCTGGAGTATGATATCACGTTTATTTACTCGCTGATAAGCTAATAATACGATTATTAAACTTTATTATTATTAAGTTAACCGCAAGATAATTTTATTACGAACAGTGAACTGTTCGCTTTATCAATCGAATTTTATTCACCCTCGATCTTCAAAAGATGGGGGTGTTATATGTTTAGGGTGTGTATGTATCACTGTATGTGTCTCTGTGGTATCGTAGCACACAAACTAAGGGACCTATTTTGATGCGTTTTTTTTATTTTTGACAGCTAACGTGATCGAGGTGGTTCTTAGTTATAATGATGGGGAAGGAAATCTTAGCTCCCAAACGAACGTACCTATTTTGATGCGGTTTTTTATGTTTTAAAGCTTATCTGATCGACATGCTTCATAACTAAATCAATCGCAATCTAATTTAGACTTTAATCTACGCAATAGATACAAATGACGTCCACATTTAAAATTGTTTATCCGTTTTCCGATCCAATGTGATGCTGTTGCAGACTTTTCTAAACAGATACATTTCATCGCAAAATAAATGATCTAATGAAAGATAGTAAAACTGATATGTATGAGTTTTGTGATAAATAAATTAATCAAGTGTTATCAAGGCGAGAAGATAACACCTTATCTTGTTATCTTTTGTCTAAGATGAGACGTTATGTCATAGAAAAGGCGTTGGCTGAAATTTTTACCCGACTGCATTAGATTCGTGTTAACACAAGTGACATAGGATGTAGAAGCGTCAAGAAACCCAATATGACGCCATGCAGCTGCCATATTGTATTTCTGACGGAACAAAAAATGATGAATGATGAAAGCCTACTTCCAGCAGTAGACAAGTATATGCAGATGCCGCTGAGTCTAAGTTCCATTGTCCTTTAAGGGCTAATTCCCCCCAGTCTCTGATCAACTCACAGTAATAATAATAATGTTCGTTTTGTTCCAGACGGATATTCGCGAACGCACACACGTATCACATAAACTCGATCTCGCTAAACTCCGACCAGGAGACGTATCTATCTGCGGACGACCTCCGCATCAACCTCTGGCACCTGGAGATCACGGACCAGAGCTTCAACATTGTCGACATTAAGCCGGCTAACATGGAGGAACTTACCGAGGTAAAACATGCTTTATTTAAGGGAACCTTCAAACACAAATTGTGTTCAGAATCACCTCCTACTTCAAGCGATGTTAGCGTAACGGTATACTAGTCCGGGTTAGAATACAATGATACCGGGTTCTGTTCTAGGCTCCGCACCAATAATCTATGAGCGGTTTTCATCGCTCCGTGCTTCGGAGGGCACGTTAAGATGTCGGTCCCGGCCGTTATTTATTGATAGCAGTCCTTAAGCCCTGTCAGTGGCCCTTGGGCGGCCTGACAAACTGACACTAGAGCCCATCACTACCTCACACAACAAACAAACAAACAATTCCTACAAAGTTTAATTATTTCGTCAATTAACTGCTGCACTCAGTGACGTTAATGCAAAACATTGCTAACAAAATAAAATTGAATTTCTTAGTTGAAATTTTAATGATTGTTTAGTGTTCAAAGTTGTTTTTGAGTGCGGCAGTAAGTGACGAGAGTAACAAACAGTTCTTTCTCCTGGTAGTCGCGCGTCTTTCCATTAATAAAGCAAAGATACCATGAATTTTCAATTTGAATGTCCTAAGTGGCGCACTACACTTTGTATTTCTACAATTTTCAATTTGACAGTTCTATATTTGATGACGAAAGTAAATAGTCCCAATTGTGATGTATGTGGTATTACGGAAGATGTTTACCATTTTCTTATGGAGTGTGTCAGTAGTGCATCTATGAGAGATGAAATATTCAAGGTGATAAATGTAAACCGGCTTGATGTGGGTCTGATCCAGAGCATCTTAGCTGCGCAAACATCTGGCGCAGCTAGGATGCTCTATCAATCCACATATAAACTGGTCAGAAGCTGTGTAAAAACTGATGCGTACACTATGGGACTGACATAGTCGTTGGACGACTCAAAGCCCCTAAAATAAAAGAGGAAAAAAAAGAGGCGCACTACACTTTCTATTTCTACAATTTTCAATTTGAATGTCCTAAGAGGCGCACTAAACTTTGTATTTCTACAATTTTGAATTTGAATGTCCTAAGAGGCGCACTACACTTTGTATTTCTACAATTTTCAATTTGAATGTCCTAAGAGGCGCACTACACTTTGTATTTCTACAATTTTCAATTTGAATGTCCTAAGAGGCGCACTACACTTTGTATTTCTACAATTTTCAATTTGAACTTCCTAAGAGGCGCACTACACTTTGTATTTCTACAATTTCCAATTTGAACTTCCTAAGAGGCGCACTAAACTTTCTATTTCTATAATTTTCAATTTGAATGTCCTAAGAGGCCCACTAAACTTTGTATTTCTACAATTTTGAATTTGAATGTCCTAAGAGACGCACTACACTTTGTATTTCTACAATTTTCAATTTGAATGTCCTAAGAGGGGCACTAGACTTTGTATTTCTACAATTTTCAATTTCAATGTCCTTAGAGGCGCACTACACTTTGTCTTTCTACAATTTTCAATTTGAATGTCCTAAGAGGCGCACTGCACTTAGTCTTCCTAAAATTTTCAATTTGAATGTCCTAAGAGGCGCACTGCACTTAGTCTTCCAAAAATTTTCAATTTGAATGTCCTAAGAGGCGCACTGCACTTAGTCTTCCTACAATTTTCAATTTGAATGTCCTAAGAGGCGCACTGCACTTAGTCTTCCTACAATTTTCAATCTGAATGTCCTAAGAGGCGCACTGCACTTAGTTTTCCTAAAATTTTCAATTTGAATGTCCTAAGAGGCGCACTGCACTTAGTCTTCCTACAATTTTCAATTTGAATGTCCTAAGAGGCGCACTGCACTGTCTTCCTAAAATTTTCCATTTGAATGTCCTAAGAGGCGCACTGCACTTAGTCTTCCTACAATTTTCAATTTGAATGTCCTAAGAGGCGCACTGCACTTTGTCTTTCTACAATTTTCAATTTGAATGTACTAAGAGGCGCACTGCACTTAGTCTTCCTACAATTTTCAATTTGAATGTCCTAAGAGGCGCAGTGCACTTTGTCTTCCTACAATTTCAGTTCTAAGTCGTAGCCAAAGATTATACTTATAATAAAGCATTAAGTAACAAAAAGCCTGTAAAATGGAGATATTAAAAAAACCTACTGTATAATAATATAAAGTTTTTAATAATCTTATCTGTTGTCTGTCTGTATGTTCGCGCATCACGTAAAATATATTGGACCGATTGAAATGCAGTTTTCACTATTGGATAGCTTAGGTTTTAAATCTGGTGTACTTCGTATCTCAATCCGAAGAGTAGAAGACGAGTAATCGATAAAAATATTAGAGGAATTTTAGTACTTAGTATATTATAGGTATTTTTATCCCAGGAAAATGTCCAGGCTGGAAAAGCCGCGGGCACAGCTAGTGGAATATAATAACATGAACACTGCTTGGTGGCTAAATAACTCCCAAGCGTTGATTATCCACTCAGCTCTACACGCAACAAAGCCTTACAGCAAATTAAAGTGTACGTTAAAATATGCTTTGCTCATTTCAGGTTATAACCGCGGCGGAGTTCCATCCGACTGAATGCAATCTCTTTGTATATTCTAGTAGTAAGGGTGAGTACTAAACAAAACTGACATATAACATCAAAGGGCATATTCACAAAACTGACATATAACATCAAAGGTCATATTCACAAAACTGACATATAACATCAAAGGTCATATTCACAAGAGGTCTAATTATGTCAGTCTAAAATATCATGTTTGTTACTTCTAGTTGATAAGTTATTGTGATTTCTCGTACAAGAGGCGCCAGTGGGGATACAAAGGACAATGGGATCTGTCACACTGTCAATAAATATGATCAAGCGATCCATGTTGATAGTATTGACGGAACATCACTTTAAAAATGACAAGAAAAAATGTAGGGACCTAGATAATAATAAGTACAATAAAAAAAAAAAGAGAGAGCTTTTTTTTAAGCCGGATAGCTAATCGGGTAGTGCTCGAAATTGAATTGCTACATTCCAGGATAGACAAAATACATACATACATACATACATAGATATATACCATACAAGTGAAGTTAAATAAAAGCTTTTAATTTAAAAATGAACGCCCCTCCACTAAACATGATTGTTTCAATGTGTGTTCAATGAAATTCAACACACATTGAATGTCGGGGAGCGCGCTTTGCATGGAACGACACGTCCCTCTGTCGTGCGTGCGCGTCATTTATGCACTAGTTGACCAACAGATCCGGCCGTTCGGGTGCGTTAGCATTATTAGTTTATGACTGAACGACCAATGACGACGAACAATTTGTGTGTATTGCTTTTATTCACCTACTTTGCATGTGAGCGTAACACATTGGAGGGGCGTTCAGTTTTAGACTAAACGACTAGACGACCTCTAACATTATTGTTAGGGTCATCATCATCAGCTTGTGTTCGTCCACTGCTGGACATAGGCATAGGCATTTATTGTTAATGTGACATGCCCCAATGTCCTGACTCCGTCGCTTTCTACACTTGGTGAGGCCAAATACAAACCTTATTTCTTTAAATCTTAGGTACAATAAGGCTGTGCGATATGCGCGCCGCGGCGCTCTGCGACCGGCACGCGAAGTTATTTGAAGAGCCGGAGGACCCGCATGCGCGCTCCTTCTTCTCCGAGATCATCTCTTCTATTAGCGACGTCAAGCTCAGCAATTCTGGCAGGTGAGGGTGATAGGGTAGCTCAGCATTAGCAATATTTGTAGGAGGTAATATCTAGAAGTACTGATCGCACTTTAAAATTGGTTCACAGATAAATGCTATACTATTTTAGATGGTTCCCCGGGAAAATTAAGTTTCCGTGGGATAACGGAAAAAATGCGTAGCCGTAGGGCAGCGCAACTTGATACCTAAAAAATTTATGACCTAGGGACTTTTACACGACTTTTTGCGCCTATGTATGTTTGTTCTATTGTGGCACTAATGTATGCTTGTTCCTTTGTGGCACTATATAGGCCAAACGCGTGTATCGATTTTGATGATTCTTACGTTAATCGATTTGTCTTCATCTTGCGAGTGCTACTAAAAAATGTCAGTGATCAAAATTCAATACGGCGACAACCAGACAACATTATGAGAAAAAGAAAAAAAAAAAAACGAACTATATTAAATGGGGTATCATTGAATAGGCATTTGAAAATCATCTTTAGGTTTCTCTTAACATTTTTCATTTCGAATGATAGGATCTATAGTGATTTAAAGTTGGCTATAGAATATTCTCACTTAAATTTACTTCGTAGTCGGGTTTTTAGCACATTCGATTATGTCTTGTTAAAGTGTTAACAAATGTAAGTAACACAAAAGTTTCCTATTCCAGATATATGATGTCACGAGACTACCTAGGTTTAAAAGTATGGGATCTGCGCATGGAAACGAAGCCCGTGGAGACATACCCCGTGCATGAATATCTCCGGTCGAAGCTGTGCTCGCTGTACGAGAACGACTGCATCTTCGACAAGTTCGAGTGCTGCTGGTCCGGGGATGACCAGCGGCTCATGACGGGATCTTACAATGGGTTCTTTAGGTCAGTGATGTTCATATTTATTTCTAACTAGTTTTCCCGCCCGCGACTTCGTACGCGCGGTCTACTGTTTATCGCGAAAGAAAGCATCCTATTTTCTTCTAGGATATTAAAAACCAATGCAAAAGTAGGTATAGCCTGTGGTATAGCACAATGCTCTTGAAGTTTTTTTGACAGACTTGTTATTTCGTTTCCATGGCAACCACAGACCATTCTGTGATGGCAACCGTTCCTTGCAGTGAGTAATCAACATTTTCCTGATTGGCTCTCGATTCTTGCTTTTTTGAGCAACAGCGCCGCGCCGCACCAACCGTGTGCCCGCGCGGCGCGTGCTTGAAACAACAGCGCCGCGCCGCACCAACCGTGTGCCCCTACGAATAAGTAATAAGTCAGGAAACGTAACAGCGTTAATAAAATGACCCAACAAAAGTCGTGCCCAAGTAGGTGGGGCTTAAAAGTCGTGTCCAGCGCGTCATCAGTCGTACATTTTTCATGCAAGCGCTACGAATAAATAATAAGTCAGGAACTACTAATTCAGAACAAATGTCACAATAAAAGTGCCCCTACTTCAAACCAAAACGACGTAAGATTCAAAGTACGAATCACTTCCGAGGTTACAAATATACATGCTTGGTGATTGGTTTAAATTCAGAACGAAAGCAGGGATTGGTTCACGCGCGTAATGCAATTTCTGCTATGACAGCTGAGTCATAGCGTCGTGGACGATGTTATGCAATAAGTGGACCGCACCAAGTCAGTAATAAAACAATATTACTGTACAATGTTTTTTTTTTGGCTCACTTTTTACAATTCATTAAATTCTTTGTCCCACGAAATATAATTATTTATTAAGTTTTTGTCCAGAAGACATTAAAAGAGAATCTTTCTTCGCAATGTAGACGGATTCTGAGAAATTTAAAACGGAATGTCCTCCTGTCAGCCTGTGAATTTAGAGCTGAGGTTCAAGTTCAGTAAATTATTTTTATATATTTCCATAAACTGTCAGGCGTTTGGGTTATTGTTGCAACGACCGTGGTTGCGGATCACTCCAAAAATAAATCAATATTATCTTGGCTTAATATGGTTAAATAAATTTCTATATTTGTAACTCTACTAGCCGTGTAAAAAGTAATTTAAAACTTGAAATACATATGAGGAGTCCTAGAAGTCCAGTTTTGGACTGAGTTTTGGTCACTGGTTTCAAAGAGTTAGTATATGTTGTTACTCTTTGTCCATTTACTGTTCGAGTTTTTTTTGACTGCATATTGATTTAGAGACCTTTAATATATTTTTCGCTTTGATCCAAAACGTCATGTAGTTTTTCTTTTTCTACCACTGAAAAAAAATAATCGGTCTTGAATTTAGTATGTCGAAAAGGTTGCTAACAGTTGCATCTGTTTCTTGACAATCAGGCATGTTTAACAGTTGCGAACCAAACTTAATCGCATCAGCTACACTTTGACTTCAGGTTTGAATCGCTAGTTTCACGTTCATGATATTATTTCGGAAGTATAGATGCCGATTTGACAATTTATTACCAAAATGCAATCCAACGATATCTTGAACATTTTCCAGTTTCTGCAAATGTGCCCACTCATTTTTTTTTCTTGTTTTTATCTACGAGTGTATTTTTCCTCTAATGTGTTACGCACAAGTTTCACCATATGAAATGGATCTAATATTACAACTACTGGGTCTCCGGTAGATGGGTGGTCAAAAAACGATTTTGAATTGTGTCTCCAAAATTGGAACCCAACATCTTAGCCGTAGCGATGTTAGATGCACAGCCATCAAAGATCAAAGATCAAAGTAACTTTTGACTTTTTCCTTTTAAGGGCTAAAACTATCGTCCGAAAAATCATTCAATGCAGTATTTTCTGTAGTATCGCCAAATCCATTTTTCTTCAATTGGGATAAAATATTTTAAGTGAAATATTCTTCATAGTTAATCTTTTATTTGGGCGTTGTAGATTTCTGATCTGTGATAGTCGTTATACTGCCAAAATAGTTTTATTCTTAGTTTTTGATTTAAAATGTGTGTTTTAGGAGTATTCAGAGCAGATTCAATATCTGACGATGGTATATTTATCGGCGAAACGCATGATTCTCTTTCTTCAAAACTAAAGACTTCGGTTGAAATAAGATTATTTTTTAATTTTGTTTTTATTGGTTCTTTTTCTTGGTTGGTAAGGTTATTTTCAGGAGAATAATATCAACACTGAATGTAATGACGGTGTTGAAGAGAAAAAAATAACAGCTTAATTTCAAAATTTCATCGATGTGAACTACAGCTGTGAATCATCATGCCAGCATGTGTTGTGAAGTGGTGCAGGAGCCGTACAAGATTAAAATGTCCAGGGATCACTTTTCACTAGTAGTAGTTGCAAAATTATAATTTTTTGAATGATTTTTTCGGACGATATAGTTTTAGCCCTTAAAAGGAAAAAGTCAAAAGTTACTTTGATCTTTGATGGCTGTGCATCTAACATCGCTACGGCTAAGATGTTGGGTTGCAATTTTGAAGACACAAACAATTCAAAATCGTTTTTTGACCTCCCATCTACCGGAGACCCAGTAGTTGTAATATTAGATCCATTTCATATGGTGAAACTTGTGCGTAACACATTAGAGGAAAAATACACTCGTAGATAAAAACAAGAAAAAAAAATGAGTGGGCACATTTGCAGAAACTGAAAAATGTTCAAGATATCGTTGGATTGCATTTTGGGAATAAATTGTCAAATCGGCATCTATACTTCCGAAATAATATCATGAACGTGAAACTAGCGATTCAAACCTTAAGTCAAAGTGTAGCTGATGCGATTAAGTTTGGTTCGCAACAGTTAAACATGCCTGATTTTCAAGAAACAGATGCAACTGTTAGCTTTTTAGAAACGTTTAACAACCTTTTCGACATACTAAATTCAAGACCGACCGATACGGGTTTAAACACCCTTTTTCAGTGGTAGAAAATGAAAAACTACATGACGTTTTGGATCAAAGCGAAAAATATATTAAAGGTCTCTAAATCAATGTGCAGTCAAAAAAAACTCGAACAGTAAATGGACAAAGAGTAACAGTATATACTAACTCTTTGAAACCAGTGACCAAAACTCAGTCCAAAACTGGACTTCTAGGACTCCTCATATGTATTTCAAGTTTTAAATTACTTTTTGCACGGCTAGTAATGTTACAAATATAGAAATTTATTTAACCATATTAAGCCAAGATCATATTGAGTTGTTTTTGGAGTGATCCGCAACCACGGCCGTTGCAACAATAACCCAAACGCCTGACAGTTTATGGAAATATATAAAAATAATTTACTGAACTTGAACCTCAGCTCTAAATTCACAGGCTGACAGGAGGACATTCCGTTTTAAATTTCTCAGAATCCGTCTTCACTACATTGCGAAGAAAGATTCTCTTTTAATGTCTTCTGGACAAAAACTTAATAAATTAATTATATTTCGTGGGACAAAGAATTTTATGAATTGTAAAAAGAAAGCCAAAAAAAACATTGTACAGTAATATTGTTTTATTACTGACTTGGTCCGGTCCTCTTATTGCATAACATCGTCCACGCCGCTATGACTCAGCTGTCATAGCAGACATTGCATTACGCGCGTGAACCAATCCCTGCTTTCGTTCTGAATTTAAACCAATCACCAAGCATGTCTATTTGTAACCTCGGAAGTGATTCGTACTTTGAATCTTACGTCGTTTTGGTTTGAAGTAGGGGGGGCACTTTTATTGTGACATTTGTTCTGAATTAGAGTTCCTGACTTATTATTTATTCGTAGGTGTGCCCGCGCGGCGCGTGCTTCAAACTAATAATGACATCATGTCAACAAACAACTAATGTAACGGACTAAAGTTGACAGAAGTGAACAAGAGCGTTAATATTTTTTTTGATTTAATAACTTAATAGTTAATCCGTTAAACATTTTATTAACTTCGTTAATTTTCAATTATCGAGTTAATGCCCACCTATGCTCATAATATATTACTTCTTTGCCTAAAATCCTCACCTATTTCTTACATTATGTCCGGGTGTACTCGGGTGTACTGTCAGAAAATACTGTTAGGATATGTGACATATTCTGAAACATTTATATATATACACTTTAATTGTGCATTATATATATGAAATGTCAGCAAAGCTGTTCGTCCAGTTTGATACAAGCTCTACCGGGAAAAACAAATAGATTTTCTTTACAGGAACCACCCCATTTTTAAATATAAATTCTATTTAAGTTTACGGACTTTGAATCATCAAATAACATGCCAGTACCATATTATATGCAGTGTTTGTTAGTTAGGTACTTTCTCAACCTCAAAGCCAAAAAGGTGAAAATCAGATATCTAATATGATCTATGTCGATAACGTTGATTCTCCGTGTTAACACTGCTCCCCGGATTCCAATAGTCAGAGCGTCTACGTAAATCAATCTATAGTTGTCTGTTTTGTGTTGTTGCAGGATATTCGAGCGCGCGATGGGCGGCGGGCGGCGCGGCGAGCTGACGCTGGAGGCGTCGCGCGACGCCGCGCAGCGCCCGCGGCAGCCGCTGCGCGCGCGCCGCGTCGCCGCCACCGCCAAGAGGAAGAAGGTAACGCATCATCATCAGCCTATATCTGTCCACTGCTGAACGTAGGCTTCTCCTAATGCACACCACTGAGCTCGGTCTTCAGATCTCCTCATCTATTTTCTTCCAGTCGCTTTCCGCAGGTCGTCACTCCACCTGGCCCCAGGGCGTCCTATGTTTGCCTAAACGTGTTCTCCATTTGAAAACTCGTCTACCCCAACAGTTATCGGTTCTTCGGGAAATGTGACCAGCCCACTGCCACTTAAGCTTGCTTATCCTTTGAGCTACGTCGGTTACCTTGGTTCTCCGTCGGATATCTTCATTATGAATCTTGTCCTTCAGAGAAACACCAAGCATAGCTCTCTCCATAGCTCGCTGAGCGACCTTAAATTGTGGACTAGTTTGACCATGAGTGTGCACGTTTCAGCTCCGTAGGTCATGACTTGCCGAAGCTTGCCGAATGATGCCCAACCCAGCTGAATTCTTCTGTTGGCTTCCTTCTCAAAGTTGTTCTCACCTAATTGCAATATTTGTCCAAGGTAAATATATTTTTGGACAACTTCAAGAGGTGCACCATTGACTGCAATCGGTTCCGGGTCAATTAGATTGTTAAACATGATCTTGGTCTTATCTATGTTAATTCCGAAACCGATGCGTCGAGAAGCATCAACTAGGTTGGAGCATACTTTGCAAGTCTTGCAGCGACTCCGCCATTAGGACTATGTCATCGGGAAATCGTAAGTGTGAGACGTTCTCGCCATCGATATTAATGCCCATTCCTTTCCAACCAGCGTCTTAAACATATCTTCCAAGGCAGTAGTGAACAGTTTCGGGGATATAACATCCACCTACCACATGTCTCACTCCCCTGTGCAGTTGGATATGTTTTATGTTTCCTGGTTTTGTACGAGGGTGAATTGAAAAGTACTCGGCCTAACCCAGATTCATTCAATTCTAAAAATCAAATCTACCCACATTGTTTAGTTCAGTTCAGACTAGTTCATTGTGTGAAGTTCGAAACGTGTGCGATAATTAGTTCTGATTTTATAAATTTATTAACAAAGCAATCGGACATAATTTCCGCGAATGGAGAAAATCGAGCAGCGTGCCGTCATTAAGCACCTCCATAAGAAGGGGCTATCATCAAAAGCCATCCATGATGATATGCTCAGTACATTCTGCTCGTCATATTCATCCGTCAAAAAATGGAGAGCAGAATTTAAGCGTGGTAGAGAGAGAGTGTGAAAGATGAACCCAGCTCTGGAAGGCCTTCGACGTCCACTAATGACGAAAATATTAAAAAAGTACTTGATTTAATAATGGGAGATCACAGATTAAAAATTAGAGAGACAGCCGAGATTATGGGCATCTCTTATGAACAAACTCAAAACACCATAGTCAACGAGTTGGGTTTCCACAAGGTGTCTGCGAGGTGGGTTCCGCGACTGCTTTCGGTTGAACAAAAAAGGACACGATGGACTATTTCACGCGACTGCTTTTGAAGCCGATGCAGATGATTATTTGAATCGTTTTGTTACTATGGACGAAACATGGGTTCATTGCTGTACACCGAAAACAAAACAACAATCAAAACAGTGGAGAAGACCTTGGTTCACCACCCCCTAAAAAGGCAAAGTCGATTTTGTCGGCAAATAAGGTGATGCCTTCAGTATTCTGGGACTCGTAAGGTGTGATTATGATTGATTAACTTGAAAGGGGTCAGACTATAAACTCTGATTACTAATCTGATTTGCATCTTACTACGTCGTTTACGAGAGGAAATAAAAGAAAAAAGTTGAGGAACACTCAGAAGAAAAGTCATGTTTCATCAATATAACGCCCGTGTTCACATGTCTGTGCATCGCATGGCTGAAATCCACAACTGTGGCTTTGAACTGTTACCGCATCCGCCTTATTCACCTGATCTGGCACCATCAGACTTCTTTCTATTCCCTAACCAAAAAAAGCACTTGGGAGGTCAACGATTTTCGACAAACGACGTGGTCAAATCAGCAGTAGACGCATATTTTGACTCTAAGGAAGAATCATTTTTTTCAACGGTCTAAATGCTTGGAAGGGGAGGTGGCAAAAGTGCATTGAACTTGATGGTAATTATGTAGAAAAATTAAAATATAACTGATTTAGTATGTGTTTATTTTCTAGGTTAGGCTTACTACTTTTCAATCCACCCTCGTACTTGGACACTCATAGTCGCAGCGTCATACAGAAACCTCAGCACTTCGATGTATCACCAGTCCACTTGACAACGCTGCAAAGACTCCAGAACCGCCCAGGTTTCAACAGAGTCAAAGGCCTTCTCATAGTCCACAAAAGCAAGACGCAGGGGCTGGTTATACTCTTTAGACTTCTGTATAATCTGCCTCACTGTGTGTATGTGGTCTATGGTGGTCCTCCGCGAAACCTGGCCTGTTTGGCCTTCTTGCGAGATGATTTGAGATAACCCTCGAAAACAACTTATATACGTGACTCAAGAGTGTAATAGGTCGTTAGTTCTTTAAAAGGGTTTTATCCCCTTTTTTAAAGAAGAGTACTACCAATCTCCTGCTCCACGCCTCTGAAGTTCTCCCACTGTTAAGGGCGGTGCTAAATAACCCCTGAAGCTCCCGAAGTACGGGTTTCCCCCCTGCCTTCAAGAGCTCTGAAGTTTTCTCAACGGGGGCCTTCCCATTCGTAAGTTGTTTGAGCGCCATATCAATCTCGTCTAGGCTGACGTCGGGCAGTTCATCAGTATAGTGGCGGGTCAGTATTGCGCGGGAATCCTCTGTACTGGGTTCGGGTCTAGAAGCATGCGAGGTGTACAATCGGCCATAGAAGTCTTCGATCTCAGAAAGGATCTCCGGCTTAGACACGAAGGTTGTGCCATTATTGGTCTTGAGCTTCGTCAGATGGGATCTAATCAATTTTCTGGGCGAAGACTTTTAACCCCCGTTTTTGCTCAATTGCCTTTTCTATCCGGCGTGTATTTGAGCATCGGAGGTCACGTCGCACCATCTTGCTGATCTTTTTATTGAGCTTCCTTTTCTCTGACGGTGTGGCTTGCTGTTGCTCCCGCCGCTCGTCCATAAGCCGAAAAGCATCATTCGAGATTTTAGACTTCGTGCCCGTACGCTGCAGCTGACAAAATGTAGTGCCTTCCTCCCTAAGGATTCCCACAACTTTTTAGAGTTCCTCATCTACGTCATTTGTGGTTTCCACGGCAGCGACTCGATTTTCCAACTTAAGTTGGAACTGTTCTGATTCTACAGCGGCCTCGAGCAGGGTGGGGTCGGACCGTAGACTTCACCAGACGGCATCTTTCAAGCTTGTGGTCGATATCCAAGGAGCCTCGGACAAGTCTGTGATCACTAACACACACGCAAGGTTTTGAACCTTGCGATCACTGAGACATCCCTGAATATGTGCTTATTGTCCGTCATGATGAAGACAATCTAATTTTTAGTCACACCATCGGGGCTTTGCCAAGTCCACCTCTGGGGTAGCTTTTTAAAGAAAGAATTCATCAAAAAGATCCCCTCTTTTTCCAAAAAGTTAACTAGCATTTGCCCCCAGTGATTCCTGTCCCCATAACCGTGTGGACCTATTCTCAATTCACTGCAAGTCTGTACTCCCACTTTGGCGCTACAGTCTCCCATGATAACGTTGTAGTGGGCCCTTGTGGTGTTATGTAGGGCCGAATGTCATCAAACATATCTTCTACCTCATCATCCGAGTGTGCCGAGGTTGGTGCGTAAACTTACAAGATCTTAAGGCTATACCTTTCGGTCAGCTTAAGAATCAGGTACGCTACCCTGGTCGACACACTCGATACTTCTACAACATTATCAATGAGGACTTCATTGACGAGGAACCCCACGGCCCCCTTAGACTGCTGATCGCCCTCTCGGAAGTAGAATAGGTGGCCCGATTCCAGGGTTATTATGTCCTCCCCCTCTCTTCGGACTTCACTTAACCCTAGAATATGCCACCTGATCTTAGCTCCGTCTGGAGTTGCGGTATGTGTTCATCAACATGGAACTGGGGGCCATTTTTTAGTTGTGCCGTTCATGAGGAGGTTTTGCCCATAATCGCCACGCTGGGCATGCGGGTTGGCGATCACAGGGCGTAGCTTCTCGCACCGGTGACGCTGCTGCCCGTCACCGACCTGTATCATTTAGCTACGCTTGTTTTGAGATGGTTATACCGCCATCTGTCGGTCGCCAGAGCCTCGTTCGTTATCCAGCAGGATGACCGCGTGCAGGAGAGGTTGGCTTGTAGTAGTGAGATACTTTTTCGCTCCCATACATCCTATTTTTCACGTTTAAGACGAATACGCAAATACACGAAAACTCGTATCCGGCGGTTTTTAGTCACATATCGAAGGTTTGCGAATATACCGAATAAGTTAGTTTACCGGCCACACATGGCATGGAGTGCGGTGCGCGACAGTGACGAACGTTGTTTAATTTTTTGTTCAGCAATTATGTTTTTCGGTAGGTACTTATTTATTACGATTTTCGAGAATTTTTAACATCCAATAGCGTCTTCTCTTCCATGGTTTTTTAGCGACTCTGTTTTTACGTACGCATAACATGTATCAGTAATTAAAGTCGCTGCTGCCGTCAATACGTCCATCTCTGCGTTCAGATTAGCAAAAATATTCTTGAAAGTTCGGCATATCCGCTATTCATGACGATGTCTTCGAGTTATTCGTACTTCAACACTATATATGCGAATAAAAAACGCGAATACCCGCGAATACCAAATAGCGATGTGAAGTGCCTACATAACAACTTCGCTGACTCATTTTGAGATTTTTCGACATTGAGTACGGCTGAATAATAGGACCGCCTCTTCTCATCCCGCTGGTGCTGTGAGGCCAGCACAGGGTGTGATGGCAGGAAGGGGCGGCAGCAGGCACCTGTGTAATGCCAGTGTCAAGCGTGGTGGTTTTCGCTCCTCTCCGCTCCCGCCTTCGTCTTCTAATGGCAAATCCCCCCGTATTATGAGGGACGCTTAAGTTCAGCAGTGAATGTGTTCAGGCTGATGATGATGATGATGATGATGTATAACAGCTTTCTCCTCTTTCGTAACACCTGACTCGATTATTATATTACTCGTATTAATATTATAAAGAGACAAGCTTTTTTTTTCATCGTCTGTCTATACTTGTCCACTGCTGGATGTAGGCATCTCCATTGTAAAAATTCTTTCACCTATAGCTACACTATTCCAGATGGACATAGACTACTTTCCCCCCGGGAAAATGCAAAGAGGGATAACGGGAAACTACGGTTGGAGCCGTAAGGCAGAGCAGCCAGTAGATTATAATTCGATCTCTTGTCAACAGGACGAAATCAGCGTCGACTGCTTAGACTTCAACAAGAAGATTTTACACACGGCGTGGCATCCGCACGAGAGCGTCATCGCCGTCGCGGCGACAAACAACCTGTTCATATTCCAAGATAAGTTCTAGCGTTTATCACGCGCCGTGTGCGGCCAGCCTTAGCCAACGGGGAGTCATACTTGTGTACCGTGAAACTCAGTTATTGCTATATTGATTTAAGTCCTAACAACTGAGGTTAACAAAGTTTTAATTTAACAATACTGTGAAGAAATGTCAGTGGTGCCTGTTCTATTGTCACAAACTAGTCTAAATTTTAGTTTAGCCTTGTCGAACGCTTTGCTGTCATTTTCTAACCGTTTCATTGTCATAATAACTATGACAATAAAAATAACTTATCTCCCATTTTTATTGTTTTTTGGTGGGATTATGACAGTTTTTTAATGGTCATTTACCCCACCAGTGGTGGCAGCCTGGTAATGATTATAACAATAAACATTCTAAGCTTAAGAACACGAACAATAACTTAGCTAGCTATAAATTAAGTTTGTG
The DNA here is from genome assembly GCA_946251855.1 of Alsophila aescularia. Lineage (NCBI taxonomy): Eukaryota > Metazoa > Arthropoda > Insecta > Lepidoptera > Geometridae > Alsophila > Alsophila aescularia. The sequence goes on along the minus strand of OX276383.1, from coordinate 7,227,299 downwards.
CAACAGAATTTGATACCAGCGTCAGTTATTATTTGTACGATGTGAAATTCGGTTATCAACAATTGGTTTATTCAAGGCAGTATCAAAGTGTCCTACAGTCTGGATCTTGAATATGAATGTCACCGAAACGAATTAAATATCTTAAATCTTATAATTTTCTAAAGGAATAATTGAATTAAGGAAAGAATTCGAACCCGCACCTATCCAAGCCTCTACGTGGCATATATTATGTTCTTTTAGTAAAAACTATGTTACATTCAAATCGCTTCCTACAGATTCTTATATTTCCCTTAGAATAATTAAAAGATATGGATTACATTAAGCAGGCTCACTGTTAAATTAATAATATATAACAAATACCAATTTTTTAGACTGTAAATACAATGCGAACCGTTGTATTTCAGTCTAAAAATTTGGCTAATTTCTCTTTACAAAATTCTAATCATATTTTTTATCAACACAATCTTGGCCGCTTACTTTGTGTCAAAAACACATAGACTTGAAAACAGAAAAAAAAACAATGTTAGAAAACCTATAAAGTAGAAGCATTCGCTTGAAATCACAATAAATATTGATTATAAACAATATTTATTTATAAATATTGTATCAATTTAAGCGAACTACGTACCTGTTATGATCACAGAGCAACAATATTGACTGAAAAACTCATACAAGTCTAATTGAAACGGAAAACATGGTTCGTTTAGATCAGTCATGATGTAATGTGCTTTTTCTGACCACATTTTCAATAATATTGATCGAAAAATTCACATTTCTGATTGAAAATACAATTCTAAGTCACGGGACTCATGGAACAGTCCAGTCAGACAAAAATGAGATGTTTTTTATGTCTCTTTAAATCTCAATAGTCTGTTTTGGTGATATCCCTACATTGTTTGAAATACTTTCGATTTTTGCTTATTTTGATGTCATAATTGATTTATCAACAGGATAATTCAACCTATCTTAGTTCTAAATTATTATTTTTTGATTACGGACTCAACCCAAAAAGGCAAATATACAAAAGGCGTAATTTCCGAAAGGCTACAAAATATGATTTTAGTTCCGAATGGCTACGAAACATTAATTTAATTCCAAAAACTGAAAATACAAAAAATATAAGTGTTGAAATCCTCGTTGGTAACTGCCGGTTAGTAACTTAATATCGTTATAGACGATATAGCTGTCAGTACATATTGCCACCGAAGTGGGAAAGAATCGAAACCCTGCAAACCAAATGTTGTATGAAGCCCAGTGTCGCCTGTTGCATAATCGAACGATACATTGTCTTAGTTGACGCACAAACCGCCCAAATATATTATTCTCCTATTCGCCACGTTTATTACTATTTTAAAGCTATAAACGACATTCGTAACTCTTATGAATATATCTTATTATATGTATTTATAAGACGCTTTGCATGAATATGTACATTGAGACATAGTCGCGGCGCAACGTTATACAAAAACTTCTCTATTCATATTACATATTCATATCAGGGTCATCAAAGCACTTAGAACAGTAACATAATTTACTTCCATGTACATTTCCTTTTTATATACAAAAACAGTTATGACAGACGGACACGTGAGTGAATGTGGATTACTAGCTTTCACACCCCCTCACGCCCTAGGGATAGAATTTCAAAAACCCTCCATAGTGCTCAAGGAATATGACTGAATGATCATTGTTTCTACTTTTACATTTTTTAGGGCTTTGTGTACAAACCTATAACATCATGACGCATTATACACTCGCAACGTACATTATATCGTGCGTGCATAACAGCTATATCTGAGAGCTTGCTATGCGCACATAAGTCTGAACAAATCGACGCTGTCCAATCTCTTTTCAATCTCCTATTAATGTGTTGCTTGAAGTCAAATATTTCTCAGCACAAATTTTCCTTTCCCCTGCGATTTATTTCTGTGTTGTGCAAACAAATAGGACTGGTCGCTTACATAATGAAATCTATACAAGAAAGAATGGTTGAATCCATTTAGTTTATCACAATTTTTGAATGACATATGTATAGCTTTAACCGCGGATTAAAATTGTACTGACAGTTAATATCGTCCACTTTGTTAATGCAACTTGGTGTTGTGATGTATGAGAGTCATACAAACTTGGTACGAAATGCAAATTTGCATTACTGATATTCTAAGATGACATGACACGCGCCTTCAAAAAAGGAGCGCATTCAACGGATTTGTGACGATTTAAGAACCCATAAAATTTGACTTTGTACCAGTTGTTACCAGTGAATATTTCTGCTTCCATACATTCTGTACGACTCCCATACAACACATCGCTATACAAGCTAGATAGGTAGGAAGTAAGTACCGTTAACTCTAACTGATATAATTTATACGCTTTTCACACTTAAGGTTCTAAGCGATATAAGTATTTATTTTAAATAATGATAACAAACGCGTTGACGAACGCTTGAAAATATCCAATAATGAGATTAGTTATAACAAAATGGTGTCAATATAATGACTGATACATTATGCGGTATCTCTATTGAAATGCGTGAAAAAACTGTTATCATCATCATCATCACTATAAGGGCGGGGGAGGGGGCTGCCATAACCACCAGTTCCCACGCTTGGCAGTAGTCTTGGCGATTGTAGTAGTGGTTATAACACAGGACAATGGTGTTGCCCATTACTTTAATCCCCTTAAGTTTACGCCGGCAAGAAAATTATAATCATTTGCAAAATTTTAAATCCTTTTATAATCAGAAATCGTTATATATCTGAATTTGTACCTATGTATTTTTTTATAAAGTCAATGGCTATCTTAATAATAAGGCTGTCTTTCTATCCTAGCGGGAATTAGAAAATAATATCCTGACATAAAATAATTATTTTTTTACAGCGAGAAGAAAAAGAAATGTAACCATTGTAGTAATATGAAATCATTCTAAGGATTCACAGATTTTGGAAAAAAAAACAGACTGCAAGAAATTGTGCAATTTACACAATCTTTTTTTTATGCCAATCAATCCTGTTTCTATTTTCTGCTGCCAGAAAAATAATAATAATTCGTACAGAAACACAGTAACTTCAGTTGATCGATTGGCATCATAATGTTTTTCTGTAAATTGCGCATTTTCTTGGGGACAATATTTTTTCAAAATCTGTGAATGTAGGTCAACATATCTCCTAGAGTTAAGGTCAGTCTCCTAACAACGTTTTCCTGTAACTATACGGTTAAGTATCCTGCCCATACTGCCCCATCTCAACCTCACTACAATTTTTGTAGTAAGGGATAAGATAATTAAATATTCTTATTTCTGTAAAAATATATATATTTTATATGAGGAGTCACTTTAGCTGTCACTATGCTCAGCTTGAGACAGTCTTAAAATATTGCAGCTGAGCCAAAGTACAGCTTTATACAACATAATAATGTACATTTTATATTAAAACATAATCTGCAAAAGATACACAGTAATTTCATGCTTTTCAATAGAAATCCGCAGAAAAATATTGGTATTAGAAGCTCGATGTAGGTCGTGAAATATCAGAAATGTCCATAGTTTAGAGTAATCGATATCAATAAGAAAATGAATACTATAATAAAGATTCACCGGAATTATTTTGAAATATGACGATTTACACTATTTATTACACACTGGAGAACTTTACTCTTGGTTAAAAAATATATATATATGAGTAACACGAAAAGGGGGCAAGTAGGTGAGCAATTTGCTCTGCCACATATACCATGGTGACTGGCCCAAATCAGCATGAGCGTGAGCGTTGACGGAAGTAGCAACTGGGAATGACATTCATAACATTTTCATTTTTTCAAAAACCTGTGCACTAGTTAGCTTTTAAAAGCCATGTGCATGTTCATCATCACCATCATCAGCCTATATTTGTCCACTGCTGGACGCAGGCATCTCCTGATGCATGCCACTGAGCTCGGCCTTCAGCTCTCCTCGTCCATTTTCTGCCAGCCGCTTTTCGCAGGTCGTCACATCACCTGGCCACAGGACATCCTACACTGCCTTTGCCTAAACGTGGTCTCCACTCGAGAACTCGTCTACCACAACGGTTATCGGTTCTTCGGGAATTGTGACCAGCCCACTGTCACTTTAGCTTGCCTATCCTTAGAGCTATGTCGGTCACCTTGGTTCTCTGTCGGATCACTTCAAGAATTTTGTCTTTCAGAGAAACTCCAAACATTAGCTCGCCATAGCTCGCTGAGCAACCTTAAATTTGTGGACTAGTCTGATGGTGCGTGTCCACGTTAATGTGTTTTAGTAGTCATGTAAATGGTTAAATCCCATCCTTCAATCTAACACCTGGCTTATTGCTCCCGTCGCGTGTATTGTTTACCTTTTTCTATTGTGTTTTCATTAATAATTTGGTCCGATGACGTGGGCCTTACTTAACTTTTCAACAAATACATATGCATGAACTATTTTGTGGTCTGTCTTCCCTAGTACACGGGTTAGAGACGATCAAAGCAGACGCAGCATCTCAAATATGGTTTGCATCCTTCCACGCCGTAGTTAACGAGTTTCAAAGTTTATTTAATTTGTATTAAATTACGCGATATCGCGTCAGCGCCGGACTCGAGGGATAGTGTAAATCGTCGAATTTCGTTCATCCCATAAATACGTAACTGAAATGTAAATGACGACGCCCTGTCATCAGGCGCTCGTGCCTTACGGTGTATGTAACGATAATTTTGTTAATTATTTCTTTATTTATTATTATTATGTATACTTTTTTAAGTCTTTGTGATTATTTTTACTTATGAACTAGAGCGATAGCATTCTGTTATGCGTTTGCTAGTTGTTTTTTCGGTAATTGTTGTTAAAGGGTTGAGTCTTGATTGAAGGCGGAAATATCAAGTTTTTTTTGTTAATTCTCAAATCTACCTATATTCGCTCTACTGATCATTAAGGTAAATGTAATGAGTATTATATCATTCAAGATAAAAAATCGACAGTTCGATTTTGACGAGTCAAAGTTTCTTTAATGGTAGCACCACGCCTCATAAGTATGTAGCTAAGGACCACACTAGAGGTTTACTCCTCTAGTGTACATTTCACCAAAATTGGTACAGTTTTTTAGGATTTACTTATTGACGATTCGCTCAAACTTTTAACTGGTTTCTTACAAATATTCACTTTAAAAACGGCCAAGGCTCAACCCAATCGCGAATTCCATCTAGGCACATTGGGCATACAATACTTACGGAAAATGAAATTTCAATTGTGATTTTAGTTCTTTTACGTAATATAAGTGGAAGCTTGATAAACAGTATGTTAAAATAAAAAAATATGTACATAGTGAACGAACGGAGGCCTGAATATGTATAGGATATGTCACAATGTGTTGTATTAGGGTCGAGACATATTTGTAGCCGGCGATCGACAATTTGTCGATGCGAAACGTCGATCGCTGTCGTTTAATGTTGACTCTTAATGTACAGAATTATAAATATATTTGTACTTGTATATTCAAAATTATGTTCAACACGAATATTTGAAATTAACTTTTTGTAATATTTTTTGTGCCTGCATACCGTTAACTTTTCTTTGGAACATTGCTAAACGAATATGTGGGGTTTTAACGTATGCTAGTAACCGTTTGTAAATTGAGGGGAATGATTTTTATATCGAGCGGGTACTTTGCAATAACTGATAGGAATTAGACGTAGAAATTAATAATTCTACGAAATAATTAAGTTTACATATTTTTATAACCTCAGCGTTTAGTTCACCATTGACCGGGCAGCCTTGTAAGAAGACAATATGACGGCAATTTTCCAATTCCCGGCCGGCGTATTTACATATAACTGCCGTCGGAAAAACAATTTCCAATAGTGCTAAAACGCCCATTGGATCCCAAACTTATGCTTCACTATGCCAAAGTATCCTGGATCCCAAACTTATGCTTCACTATGCCAAAATAATCCTGGATCTCAAACTTGTGCTTCACTATGCCAAAGTATCCTGGATCCCAAACTTATGCTTCACTATGCCAAACTATCCTGAATCCCAAACTTTTGCTTCACTATGCCAAAGTATCCTGGATCCCAAACTTATGCTTCATTATGCCAACGTATCCATGCTCAAAATTGTCTCTGTATTTCGGCTGGACGTTGAAACTATTCAATAGCTTTTGGTATTCTAATCCATTTAGTGTTGCTCAATGTCCGCTCGAATCATAGGTTTTTACAGTTAACGAGTGCTTCAATTCGCTGTAATCAGGCACTTCCAATATTTTGTATAGTTTACGAACAATGTCCGTAGCTGTTTCTTTTTGATAATGTTGATTGATTTTGTATAGGGCTCGTGTTAAGTTTTAGTTGTTTCTCTTGTTCTTTTCTCTCATTTGTAAGGGGGCCGTGTCAATTCCTAGCGCCGATCTTTTAAAAAAACGCTGTTCGCATCATAATTGTAAGTAAAAAACGTGTGATAATTAAATGATGCCTTGCAGCTTCACCTTAACTTATAAGTACAACAGAATCGCTTATGAGTCGAGGTATTTTTTGTGTAAAAAAATTGCTTGTGAAGCAATGAGTAGTGTACAGGAATTGACTGTCCCCTAGATATATCAATGTAAAATATCGAAATGTTGTAGCATAAAGGCAGAGTGCGAGATGAATGAAAGTGCGTGAGTGTGAGTGATGCGAAAGGATAAATTTAAGTCTAGAATAATAGTTAGGCAAAAAATCTGCGCGCGAACAGACAATCCTTTCTTTTCCTGCATCGAGGGATCAACAGACTTGCTTGAAAATGTGATATGTCGCAATAAGCGGTGTGTAATGGACTTGTATGTGAATAGACGTTTTGAGTTCGGCGGACCTCGGGCGGTGTTGACAACGAATAGTGTTGGTGTGCGGACGCCCGCGCCTTTACCTCGGCGCCCTTGCTTAGATAAATGAACGAAAATGTTGAGAGAACTAACCTTTGTGGAATACCTACGTAAAGTGTTAAGTCCGCCGTTTTGAAAATATGGCAAAATAGCGGCGATTGATCAAACTTCACGTTGTTAAGGTTTGATCAATGGCCGCAATTCCGCGTATTTTTTTTCAAATTGGAGATGGTAGCTCAAAAGTCCATCAACCCCTTTGTCCATTTCATTGTATTCGGTCGTGTTGCCAACAAATACAAGATTCTGTGAAATGATCACAAATTAAATTTCATCTGGTTGAAAAAAAGACAGTCAAAATAAATTGCAAGGTAAAGCGATAATGTTTATGAAAAAGGTATTCTATTCTGGCGATGAATTGTATCGTTTCATCTAGCAAAGTTAAGTTTCCTTTAGAAATACACAAAATAAAAAATGTAAGTATCGCCGTTTACGAGATGGAAAGAGATGCACTGCATAGTTGGTTCTTTTCTACTTCGAAAACCTTTACGAGATGAAAGGAGATAAACTGCATAGTTGGGTCATTTTCAGCTTAGAAAACGTTTACGAGATGGAAAGAGATGCACTGCATAGTTGGGTCCTTTTCTGCTTCGAAAATGTTAACAAGATGGAAAGAGATGCACTGCATAGTTGGGTCCTTTTCTGCTTCGAAAATGTTTACAAGATGGAAAGAGATGCACTGCATAGTTGGTCCTTACCTGCTTCGCAAATGTTTAAGAAAAGTGAAGAGCTGGCTTCTAAGGCATTGTCAGTATTTTCCCGCAGTAACTGGCCAGTAAAATAGCTGATCCCGTATAGTTGTAATGTAAGAATGTGCCATGATGGCGGCAGGTAGATGCGCGGGCGCCCCACGCGATAAGAATGTTGTTGTTGAATCCAAAATATTTCCTATAATATAAATTTTTATATCTGAATGTTGGTGTTTTACTCGTTACCCCCTTTCCTGCAGTGATGAATAAGAAAAAGATCACCAACAACTAATAGTTGAATGGAATTTAGATTGTGCTACTCATTTACAAGTTGACTGCTATACAGGTACAGTTTTTTTAACAGGGATCTATAGCGGCTCTGAGCTATATTAATAGTTATAGATGTGAAGATATTTCTAGAAATGTACCTATAACTGCATTAAAAATTTTGAAAAAACATTTTTGTTCGTAATATTGATATGTGTTTTTAGTGGATTCAGTTGCTTATAAAACAAAAAGTTGTATATTATGTAACAGTTTTTTTTTCGAATGTGAATACCACGTAACTTCGTACAACCCAGGCATTTTAGTTTCATACATTATGTTCACCATGTCAGCCTTTAGAAGTCCACTGCTGAACATAGGCCTCCCCAAAGAGCGCCATGACGAGCGATCTTGTGCCACCTCCCACCGACTTCCTGCGATGGCTACAATGTCGTCGGTCCATCGTGTGGGGGTCTCCACACACTTCGCTTGCTTGTTCGTGATCGCCTTTCGAGAACCTTTATTCCCCAGCGGTTGTCGGTTCTGCGAACTATATGGCCTGCCCATTTCCACTTCTACTTGCTAACTCTGAGAGCTATGTCGGTAACCTTGGTTCTTCTACGGATTTCCTCATTTCGGATTCTATCACATGGTGAAACACCAAGCATAGATCTCTCCATTGCACGCTGCGCAACTGAGCTTGTGTATGAGACCAATAGTTACAACACGCACTGATAAACTTTCGTCTTCCGAGTTGGATTCGTCGGTTGACCTCGTTTGTCGAAGTTGGACCAGTTGGATCGTCTGACACATAGTGATCAACAGCTTCGATAATATTATTCCCAACATAAACCTGCATGGGCATGGGCGTACGACATGGGCATTTGACATGATGTTCGTCTTGCCCATGTTCATTTTAAGACCCACCTGTTGGGAAACAAGATTGAGGTCACTGAGCATTGTGCTTAGGTCTTCCAGGGTTTCTGCTATGATTACTATATCAACAGCAAATTGAAGGTGAGTGATGTATTCACCATTGATATTAACACCATATCCGTTCCTGTTTAGAAGCTCGAATATATCTTCCAGTGCAGAGGTGATCAGTTTCGGAGACAAAGTCTCCCTGTCTCACCCCTTTTTGCAATTGGATAGAATTCGTGCTCTGATCCTGAAGACGGACAGTCATGGTGGCTTTGCTGTACAAACACTTCAACACTTCGATGTACCGGTAGTCAATCTGGCACCGCTGTAATGACTGTAGCACTGCCCAGGTCTCGACTGAATCAAAGGCTTTTTCGTAATCCACAAACGCTAAACATAGTGGCCGATTATACTATTCGGTGTTCTGTATAATCTGCCGGAGCGTATGGATGTGGTCTACGGTGCTAAAGCCTTTCCGGAATCCAGCTTGTTCGGGAGGCTGAAAGTCTTCAAACCTACGAGCGAGATGGTTTGTAATTACTCTCGAAAACAGCTTATAGACGTGGCTCAGCAGCGAAATTGGCCTATAATTCTTCAAGAGGGTTTTATCACCTTTCTTAAAGAACAAAACCACTACGCTCTGTGCCACGCCTCTGGCGTAGTACCCTCAAGGATGACTGAGTTGAACAGCTTCTGAAGGAATTAAGTACCGGTGTTCCACCCGCTTTCAGTAGCACTGTCGTTATTCCGTCCTCTCCTGGTGCCTTGTTGCTCTTAAGTTGATTGAGAGCCATTCTGATCTCGTATAGGCTGACGTCCGGGATATCTTTGGTATAATGTCGGGTCAAACGGCCATAGTCACTACGCTTGACAGGCGGATTGGTGACCGCAGTGTTACAAATATGTGCTCGGAGGACGCTGCTGCCCATCTTACGGTGTGTATTCCTTTACTCGCCTCTTACGATATCCACGGGAGGATTGGGAGGTGTCTTATTCTAAGCCGAGACCGCCACGGCAACATACTTACATTATGGTAGGAAAGCGAAAATCAAAATGTGGATTTTCATGAAACTCACGAGTTTTTATTGATTATGTACCTACGAAGATGAATTTACCTAGGTCTAGGTTAACTGTCAACTAACTAACTAGTTCAGGGCCTGATTCCGTAGAGTTAAAGTGCGGTTCGGTTAATGCCACTTGGACCATTCATTGCCACCGATCACCGACTAAGTCACCGAAATGACGTCATCAAGGCGATGAGCATTTAACTTTAACTCAACTGCACGGAAACTATTTTTACTAGGAAATACAAAACCGGTAATTCAAAATCCGAATTCACAAGGAATTCTGTGGTAATGAGTTTTCGTTAACCGAAGAGCCCGAGAGCTTTGATTGCATCTAGTAATTAGAAGAAATAGAATGCATAGTTACTATGAACCAAATAGTTAGGTAAGTCAGTCGGGGTAAGTGCTTCTACGGGGCAAGTGCCTCCACCATCAAAATCTCAGGAACCAGTTGAGTATTTCAATAAAACGACATCTTTCCTTAAAGCCCGACACAAATTTAGTTTCAAAATTAAATCCTAGATGGCCTGTCTCGTCTTGGGTTAACATAAAAATCCATTGTGTTTCCAGTGTCATATGAACTAAGCTTCAGATATGAGTAACATGACATAAAACTGTAAAAATCTTAACATTGTTGATATTTTCTGTGAATCAATTAAGATAAGGTTATTTAATAAATGTTATTCTTCACATTTTATGTAATTATTTTTCTAATATTTAGTGAAATATCGAGTTATTGTAATATGAAAATTATAGCTTTTAAATTATACAAAGAGGAAAGTGCGTCACACCTTGATGGGGCAAGCGCGTCTCTATCACGCACTTGCCCCAAGTCATAAATAGCAAACATTTTTTGGTAAGTTCATAATAACCGTTATTTTGCATATTACGGTTTGTATGTGTGGTGTGTATATACTTATTTGTGTACTACTTTATAGTGGGGGTTTTTAAACTAGTGGTGATCTATTTATAGATTATGAAAGTAGACAATTACAGTTTATTATATACTTTTTGATGTTTAAAGTGCAATAGCAATAACTAAACAGATTTTATATTTTAAAGTTTATGGTTCGAAATTTGTAAGGCAAAGAATGTTAATGTTTAGAAAGTAGTTGTAGACAGTTACAGTTTAATATATATTGATGTTTAAAGTGCCATTACCTATAACTAAACTGATTTTATATTTTAGTTTATTATTCTAAAGTGTAAGTCAAAGAATATTAATGTTTTGAAAGAGGTTTTGTTTAGATACAGTTCTTGTTTTAGATACATAAGTACCTAACTAGGTAATTCAATGTTCATCAACAATCTAAAAGAACCATTATCTGTAACTATGTAGTTCCTTCGTTCGATTTCCAGTTCCAAATAAGTACTTGTACTTCCAAAGAAATCTGAATTAATCGATGTTTTCTTTTTCAATTCTCGTACAAGATAAAAGAAAAAACAAACTTTTATTGGGAGGTTCGGAATTGATAATAGATTTCAAACTAGTTTTATACCTAATGCTTCTATTTTGGTGCTCCCAACTATAGCAAAAATTAAAAAAAAAAAAAAAAAAAAAAAAAAATATAAAAAAAAAGGTTTCTACCCCTGTCATGAAAAAGTGTGGCGCACTTGCCCCTAATTTCTTTTTTAAATTGTATTCAACCCAATATTGATCGCAGAAAAGGTCAGAATGCATAATCTAGTAGGGCTCAAATATGTCTATTGGTAAATTTTTAACAAAATGTTATAATGAAGATTTTAGCAGTATTTTATCGAACTGACGCACTTACCTCATTTGGTTGGGTAAGTGCGTCTAGTGGAGTAACTTACTATAAACAAGTATATATCTTAGTAAAAATGGTCCAGATTCCACAAGCTATATATATATATATATATATATATTCGTTGCCAAGGAAACAAATTATCATATAATACTTAATTTGATGGCCAAATTACTAAAGAAACCTAAATATTTACAGTTGAATTCATCTTTGTTAAAAGTATATCGCACTTACCCCGACTGACCTTACACTTTGTTTCATGTTTTATAGTGCCATGAAATTGCATCGTTTATGTGAAAGGTAGGTATTAATGACATATATGTATGAGGTATTTCATAATCTATCTATCTATTGCATAGCTAGAGTAGGATTTTAACCCTAAAATAGAAAAATACGTACTGGTTTTAAAATCTAGTATTATTCTTAAACTACTATAATACTAAAGCCTATCGATCCGATCCGATACCGATCGCGCGATCCGTTTAGAGTGTCAACGGATCGCAGTAAGTCGTGTCAAATGATATCGCGATCCGTTGCCACTCAAAATTTGTTAAATATTTTTCCATCGGATCGCGATTTTGGTTAGGTTATGTAAAATGATAGATGTTGTTTCTTTTTGTGTTGCTTTATGTTATATACAATATCCATTATTATATAATCTATTAAATAAGCAAAAAAGTTTCTTTAAATCTAAAAACACAATGAGCGGAAATGTTTGTTTCCGAGTCATGGATGTTATAATATTCGTATCTATGTATAAATAATATGTAATATGGGTATCCGTTATCTAGTACCCATAGAACAGGGTATCCTAGTTTGGGGCTAGGTAATTGGTGTGGAATTATATTAATAATAAAATAATAATTATTAAAGTGTAAGTATTAAATATCATGTAATAATATTATAATTTTCACATAAATTGAGGTTTGCCTTATCCTATGAGCTCGGAGAGCGGGGATCTATACATTCTTATGAACTTGCAGTTCTTTGTGCATCCACCTGAAACAAATGTATCAAATGTAGGTATGTAAGTTTTTTTCCTTATTATTAGTATAATCAAGTAGATTCAACATTCAATATAGTTAGGTACTTGTCTATCAAGTCCTTGGTTTATAGTTATCAACTGTCGAGCTCCGATTTGTCCGTCTCTCCAAGACTTGATCATTGTTGTGCACTGGAATCTACAACGATACATAAAACGAATAAAAAACAAAAAAACGAACACTTTATAAAACGATACAAAGGCACATTGCCTTTATGACGCAGGTAGATACATTTTTATATACAAAGCAAAGTAAGAGATTTCATCTAGAAATACATTTCTAAATTGCAAATTTTATTTCTTTCTTCGTTTTTTTGGCGTTTTATTTATTGACTGATTTAATTGTTTTGCATAAAAATAGCGTACAAGAAAGGACTTAATGATAAGCAGCATTTTTACTCGACGGCAGAGATTATTTTCGGGTTCGCTATTGAAACGAGGGGCAGGTGGGAGGAATGGGGGAGGTGGAGGGCTACCCCCTGGTACCCCTCCCTCCGCGGTGACGCTTAGTTTATGAGTTAGATATTTCAGCTGTTTTAAGTTTATTAAAAATCAACTGTTTGGTCGCCGTAAATTCCCTTATTTTCAGTTGAATTTTAACTTTACCTCAACAAAATCTTAGTTGAGTAGCACTATAAATATGAATTCACTATACCTAAACATGGTATTTTACATTATAGGCAGTCGTAATAATTATTTGAAGTAGGTAGGTACATACTATTATTGCTGAGAAATAATATCAATGTTTAGATTTTCTTGCAGAGACCTACAATCTACAAAAAAAGGTTATTTACGGTAGGTAGGTATTTAGTCACATTGCGATCTGATGGCATATTATTAGATCACTTATAATATCTACACGGAAACAAAATCTAAAAAATACAGGGATTATTGGTTGGAGGGAGATTGCTGCCATTTGTTGCCTGGCGCGCCACCCACAGATAATCGCTCCAACATAAAACTGTGACATGTTAAATCATGACTCCAAGTTAGATTTTGTTATAGATCTCGATAATAGAATATATTGTACAACGCCATCTGGCGAGGAGCAGCGTCTTTTCTATTAGATCAAGTTGTGTTTTCTCCGTATCTGAAAACCAGACGCCGAGTTTGTAAAAAACGCCGAACTCCACCACGCGTGCGCCACTTTCTTCGTTAAAGGATTAATGAAAGCTTTTCTTGTTGAAGACAGATTGATAATTTCGCCTATCTAAGAATCAAGAAATAATGGTTGAATTTGCCTCTGCGAGTGAAAGGGAAAAGTTTTCATCTACTGTCTCAAAATAGATAAAATGGTTAATCCACGCAGCGACAGCTAGCGACAAATGGCGTGAACTAGAAGAAAGGTGGAAACTAAGTGGTGATCTCTATCGGCAAGTAGCGAGCTTCTTAGTGTTGCTATTAATAATTGACGTTCCAGGAATATGTCGGGCTCTGGATAACTTTGGACGAGGAACGGGTTGTTTAAAAATCCAGAATAGGTCGCATCTTTAAGTTGGCTAACAAATAATAATTACAGAAGGCAGCGTTTGATATGTCGAAAATAATTTAAATCTAGAAATAGCTTGCGATGGTCACACCATGGAAGGTTTTGACATAATGTCTAAATCGCATGAAAGTTCCGGAAAGATGTTTTTTTTTATATGGAGTTTTTTGATGTAAACAAGGAAGCTGGCTGGTATATACCAGAACTGGCTGGAGGACAATGACCAGTATTGCTAGGCCGACAATGTCTGCTTTATGATGCAAATGGCAGAGTTAGTTCTGGACTTTTCGAGATAACCGGAAGTTCAAGATCGGAGTAGAATGCTACTCGAAGTACAAACCAAAGTTCGTATATATATACAAGAGAGAAGCCTGTGGATTGGATTTGGATTTCGGATGTAAAACCGAATTTACTTTACATAGTTGGCACGTAATAGAGATCGGCGCAGGCGGCAGAAAAATACGCAGTTTCTCTTGTGTGAACAAAACGACCGAGGCACGCTGTCCAGAACGAAGCTGCCCTGTTACAGGCGAAATAAGTATACGAGTGCAAAAGCCAGGTTATATCGTGCATCTACGGTCGGCTATTGTCGTCACCACTGCGAGCTGCTGTGCGCGATCACCCGGGGCTCACCACCGTTCGTGGAAGAAGCCGGTCTACGAGGGACTCCAGAAGGACTCCAACTCACCACCTGTCCAGTAGAAGATACCACCACCGTTCGTGGTCAAGCAGTAGGAGCTGATCGAGTGGAGTAAGGAGGCGTTCCGCGGCGGTACGCGAGACGACGGTACGGCGTCCCAGGAAGCCTCCAGGTTGGTCCACTCCAAATCATTTTGAGTCAGCGAGCTACGGTAGCGAGGGAAGTCTTCGCCTTCTAACGTGTTAATACCTATATTGTTGGAAGATACTTTCTGTTTATTTCCTAGATACTTTCTGTTTATTTCCTAGATACTTTCTGTTTATTTTCTGTTTTACTTCTGTTTACTTTCTATTTTAGAGTTTAATATCCCTCTGGGAAACACAATCTTACACACACACACACTCTGTTTGCACTAGTTCTCTTTTAATTTAGAAAATTCTAAGGCAAAGACAAAATTATTCCGTTGCGTTGTGACCAATACATGTTAATCTGCTGAGCACAGACTCTCTAAGTTTTATTGGCCTAGGATACTCCAGTACTATAGTAAATTCATATCATACAGGCCGAAGTTATGTACTAAAATTTATATGTTAGAGGAAATTGTAATCATATTTGTGAATTTTGAGTTTTGAGTATTAAGTTAGAAATATTTCCTATTATAAGATCTTGCTGTTTAGAATTATTTTGATGCAGAACAAACTAAATTAAGTGTAAAATATTTCTTTTTGAATTCCTCAGTAAAGGGGAGAGTACCAATATTCGATAACTCATGTGTGCTTTTTTCTATTTTTTGTAATAAAGCCCTTTGTTATTGAATTTACCATCTTGTTTTAATTCCTCGCCTTTACCTGAGAAGGAGGTCCGTTTCCTTAGCCGGGCAACGGTCCTTTCAAAACCAGTCAAAATTTGAAATGTCCTATTTCTGCTAGAAATGTCTGCTTGAAATGTCCTATTTCTGCTATTTGTAGGCTAGGTTTAGCTACTTGTACTATTATTTATTCTGTGGTTTAGCTTAATTCGTGCTCCTATTACCGATTTCCCTTGCTTGTGGGTGCATGACGGGTGCGCGTTAACTGTTTAGTGAATTCCAAATCCTTCCAGCCGCAAAGGGTGCTCGATGGAAATCACTCAACCTCACTCCTTAGTTAATCAGCCTGCTGCAAAGCTGCAAACAACCAAATCCGTTAAAAACAGTTGGTTTTTAAGTAAGCACAAGATTCTATTTTTACAATAAGTTATCAAAGGAAAGGGGAAGGGTAAAGGAAAGGTACAAGATGATCCCCTAAGCGAATTCTTTGGTCACTGGCAAAGAATACCCAACTATATTTTAACCACTGACCAAAAAGAGGGGTGTTATAAGTTTAACGTGTGTATCTGTGTTCTGTGTATGTGTGTCTGCCTGTGGCATCGTAGCTCCCAAACGAATGGACCGGTTTTTTTTGTTGCGGTTTTTTCTGTTTGTAAGCTCATGTGGGCGAGATGGTTCTAACCTATAACTTATGTGTCGTGGATTATTGAAATTATTAATTTATCTTCTGAATAGTCAATTTATTTAGCTAAGTATTGGCATACTTAAATTTTACTCATTTTGTAAAAGTATACTAAAGGACCATCAAATACGCCGAGATGTCCAAGATGATCCCTGGGGTATGGACAAGAAGATCCCATAGAATTCCTAATGATAATTCAATTATCAAGATAACAAAACTAATATCGTTCATAACTTGAAAGAAAAACGTTGTCGTGCATACAAAATAGCATTGCTCAACTTACAATTAAATCATTAACTTTAAAAATCAAACTTATTCACCAAAAACAATTTTACATTAGATATTAATCACAAAAAACCTAAACCGAAATAAAAAAAAAATTGTACTAAAACTAATGTATTCTATCTACATATACTATAATAAAACTATAACTGGGCTAAATCTGTAAATTAAATATTTTTTGAAAATTATAATTGCTTAAACTTCAAAATCGATATACAGTGCAAAAAGGTTATTTTTTAATGTTTTGTCTCTTTGAACACGCATCACGCTGAAACTACCAGACAAAAATCCGCGCTTCTATCCGTAAGGATTAACAATACATTTTATCCCGACAAAAACAAGGTTTCCCGGAGGATAGAGGTTGAAAGTTATATAAAAGAACACCTATCACGCTGAAACTACCGGAAGGATTTTGATGTAACTTGGCACAGTCAAAATTTATATTATGTATTAAAATTAAGGATATTTTTATCCCGAATAAAACAAGGTTTCTTGCGGAATAGGGGTCCAAAATTATGTTAATTTGGAAGTAATAATACATCGTTTATAAAAGGGTACCGTACTTTCGACCTTCCCTGCACGAAGCAGAATGGCACAATGGGAGAATGTTTGGCTATAATCCATGGGTCCGTGTATCGAATCCACGCGCTTCTAGAAATATTTTGCTCCATATTTATAAGCATTTACATATTTCATGCGTTATTCTTACATTTTTAACCGACTTCAAGAGGAGGTTCTCAATTCGACCCATAAGTTTTTTTTGTATGTATGTTACGCGATATCTCCGGCAATTTTGGATCGATTTCAAAACTTCATTTTTTAATGGATAGGGTATGCCTCAGGAGTAGTTCCATTAAAATTTCATAAAAAAAAAACTTTAAGGGTGGAAAATTAGGG
The DNA here is from genome assembly GCA_946251855.1 of Alsophila aescularia. NCBI lineage: Eukaryota > Metazoa > Arthropoda > Insecta > Lepidoptera > Geometridae > Alsophila > Alsophila aescularia. The sequence goes on along the minus strand of OX276383.1, from coordinate 7,209,859 downwards.
GGATGACTTCATTTTATTAACTTTCACCCACTTTATGACGCGATATCTCCGTCAAATGTGGGTCGATTTTGATGGGTTTTTGTTAATAGAATAGGATATGCTTTAGGTATCCCATATATATAATTTGGTGAAGATCTGATGAAGACTTTCGGTACCTACTTAACAAAACACAATTGGAAAAGATTAAATAAATACCAAATTCTCTGAATCTGTTTGCAGCAAATATTCTTGGTTCAGGATAATGTTTTCTTTCACGAACACCCATACTTACTGCATTTTGTATTAGTTACGATTGTTTCAAACAAACATACAAGTCTGAAAAGGGGCATTTACTTAGGTAGATATAGAATAATCTTTCGCTATAAAGTATATGCAAATGAAATGCAGCTATTGGCCAAAAATTGCTAGTAGAATCATATTATGACGTTTTATTCACATCTTCCAAGGGCAAAAAAACATCATATCCCAAGGGATCATGTCGTACACCTTTCCTCTGTCTAGTAGGTATGAATCTGTATGGATCCTAATATTTCTAAAGATTAAAACAATGTGAATATCGTAAAAAAACTTTATTATTATAAATTACCCTCATCACATTTGATATCACGACACTAAACGGCAAAAAACATTTCTCCTAGTGACTGTCGAAGACCTTGAAAATATCTACCAATAGCACCATTTCATTATGCCACGACAGGAAAATGAAGCGATCTCATTGGTTGATGTTTTTCCGACATAGAGAGAAAGGGAGCAGAGATGATGCTTTCATTTTCTCCGCTTTTTTATAGCTACGCTAAATCTAGTGCTTTTACATCGATATAAAAACCTCAAACATCTTCTTATACAATTTGAAATGCATTCGAATACATTTTAACTGTTAAAAATTCACTGGATTTCTTATAATGCGCTAAAATGTCTCGATATACTCTTAACCTAACATATTTACAAGTTACCCGAAAGAGCTTTGCTCCAAAGTTATTGTCAAAATACATTTCCTCTCACTCTATACAGACCAAATCTGAATTAATCGTCGATTAAAATTGGCATTCATTAAATTAAAGATTTACCAAAGTCAACTGCCTCTTACAATTAATTTAGTCACTCTCTTACTTTTCATTTTGTAAGAGATACCCATTAGTTATGATATGACCGACGTTAACCTTCTCTACGCTAAGACTACATAGACTTCACCAACATTTACAACGTGATTAAACCACAGATAAATAAAAAAAGCTTGTGAACACACGTTATCGAAAATCGTTTCGGAAGCACCAGAGTTTAAACACTATTAGGCTCACCATATTAGTTAGTCTACTTATAGATAGCTCGATACTAACTCCTTTTAATTTTAAGTCTAAGTAGAACTAACCCTATTGTTAGAACTATCCAGGCAGCGGTGACTAAAAACCCGTTGTAGACTCCTGGATCGGAGATGGAAGAGCCCTTTTCAAGGATGTCTCTGAGGGACTTGGAAGGTATCGTGAAGGGGAGCATGAGGGCGACGATCCGAAGGCCTGCGGACATGCCCTCTAAAGGCCAGAGGATACCTGTAAACGAAATATTTCTTTAGAAAGAAGCTTTGCTACCATGGTATTATATCTACAGATTCAAAATACCATGGTACAAAACTAAACTCTCCAAGTACTCGCTTGGAGAGGGGGTTCCGTACTATGAATATACTATCACCCAATATTGAGAGCATAACCATGTTATTTTAAGACCCATAAACATTTATAAGTTTACGACTTTACGTTCCTACATTTTTTTTAAAATTTTAGTCTCTTTTGTTATGGAGATAAGGAGAATGGTTAATTTTCATCTATTTTATTAAATAATTATTAAAAAAATATACATGCAAAAAATAACCTCACAACAAGCCCTTTCATTTGATAGTTTGCAAAACTAATTATTCTATATTCTAATTTGCCCCCAACAGGGAGGGTCACTGTTGGGGGCAAATTAGAATATAGAGTTCAAAATAAATCGTTTGGGACACAGAAATTCATGTGTACCAAATTTCAAATTAATCGGTCCAGTAGATTCGGAGAAAATGGGCTGTGATAGACGGACAGACAGACATGAGAGATCCAATAGCAGTTTTGTTTTTTATTTTGGACGTACGCAATCTTATAATATAGTAGACTCACCACAGAGCAGTATCATCGGGTAGAAGCTCCCAGTAGACACGAAGAAGGATACAGTGTGGCTCGGACAGTACACGGAGAGCAGGAACCCGTAGCACATGCCGGAGAGCCCCTGCAGGCACAGCAGCACGGCCACGAGCAGGGTGCTGCCCTTCGAGGGGATCCCGTAGCCGAAGAACGCGAGCGCCATCATCTCTACCGTCTGAGGAAGGAGACACGGTCAGTTATTTGTTTTTCTGATGTCCATTTGTGTTTCTTTGCAATTGTAAACTTTTGTATGGAAACCATCCATTTTCAATGGCGTAATTATTTTTTGCTCGGTGACTTTTACAAGCTTGCAATGTTTGTAATCAAACTTTGTATGTATTATTTTGTTTGATTATAAACACTTCCTCTTATCCTAAGGAGTTGAATTTTTACATGTTGGTTCAGTTTCGATGACATTGCGCTTTTATGGTCAGCATGACCTGAATCAGGATTAGCTCCAGATAAAAGAACTCTTCAACGGCTAACAACACAGACACGAAATTTTGTGTACGCAATTTATTATTATAGCCGGTTTCATCAGTTTCTGCACTCAGTGTTGGGTCCTGCCTGACTAGGGAACTCCTCAACGGTTAACAGCACAGACACGAAATTTTGTGTACCTACGCAATTTATTATTATAGCCGTTTTCATGAGTTTCTGCACTCAGGGTTGGGTACTGACTAGGGAACTCCTCAACGGTTAACAGCACAGACACAAAATGTTGTATACGCATTTAATTTTGATAGCCCGTTCTAAGTTTCATCATGACATGGCTACTGCATAAAACCATTTTCTAAATGATTTTTTTTATAACTTATTTTTCCAGATTCTGGAAGAGCCAACGACGAAAAAGTAGCTTGTGTCGTGTTTACCACGTTAGTTACTATTTCTCGATGGGAAACTGGCCCATACATTCGGCCCAACTAGGGCCCAGCTAACTACTAGTGTATTCAGAGTGGCCTAACTGGGCTGCGGCCCAGTTCACCCTAAGCCAGTTAGATGATGCAGTCAACACTGTATTCCACTCCTGGGTTTGGTCTTTCGTTATTGCCAAGCTTTTTAATCGTGAAGCAAGAAAAATGATGTTCGTAAATCAAAGTACAGATGTCGCTATACTACTCTACCTCAGAGAAAATATTACTAAAGTATTACTACATATTATTATAGAAATCTCTGTGTGATTAATTCAGTACATTTAATTGTCAATTCATTTCATCTATTTGCTGAACAATAGTAAATTATATATTTAAGCGGGACTTAATCGCGCTGAAAACTTAATTTTTATTAACCTCGAAGATTCGACCAAAAAAAGTTTTAGGTTACAATAGTAAATTAGAAATGTTACAATTCATATATAATGAATATATTTCATGCAATTATACCCAGTATGTAAAAAAAACCCATTAAAAGAACAATTTATTGTATCGTTACTAACGATACAATAAATTTATGACGCCCTGTGGCTAGGTGGAGTGACGACCTGCGAAAAGGGCTGGCAGAAACTGGGTGCGGACAAATGAAGACCGAGCTCAGTGGCGTGGATTAAGAGAGACCTATGTCCAAAAGAGACAAATTTAGGCAGATGATGAGTAAAAAGCGGAGCATCACGATGATCAGCCAGAGGAAATGTCAACTTCACTTGGTCATTCTTAGCTACTTGTGTCCGGAGTCAGTCCTCACCTGCATCACGATGATGGCAGACTGCAGCGTGATGTGCACGTTGAGCATCTCCCTCGGCTTGACGCCGGCGACGGCGCTGCGCTCCCACACACCCTCCAGCCGGTCTGTGATCATCAGCGTCGACGTCACCACGGCGGGCAGGAAGAAGATAATCCTGGGGAAGAACAAGCAATACTATTCCAGTGACAGTATGTTTGTAGAGGTTCGCCCCGGATGGAGACCTCGGGCGTAAGTACCGTTTTTCTCATTTTGGCCTAGACAAAAATTATAGATGGTAGATCTTTACTATGTAACATTTTTGTATGGAGTTATATATGCTATTTGCAAAATATAACGTACTAGTTTTTCCGCCCGCGACTTCGTCCGCGCGCACTACTGTTTATCGCGAAAAAAAGGCGTCCTATTTTCTTCTAGGATATTAAAAACCAATGCAAAAGTAGGTAAAAGCACTTGATGTTCTTTGACAGACTTGTTATTTCGTCTCCATGGCAACCACAGACCATTCTGTGATGGCAACCGTTCCTTACAGTGAGTAATCAACATTATCCCGTTTTCTTTCAAATTCGAAACTTTCAATTTTCCGAGATAAAAAGTATCCTATGTTTTATTCTAGGGTATAAGCTGTCTCCATTCTAAATTTCATCAAAATCTGTCCAGCCGTTATCGCGTGAAAGCTCCCCAAACAAACAAACAAACAGACAACGTTTCACTTAAATATATTGGTATGGGTAAAAGGATTGTTCTTCTCAGAAAGGGCAAGTGGACGCCGAGCTCAGGTGGGCGCCGGGCGCCGCCGCGCTTTAGGCACGGTGTTCCATATGTTCGAAAGAAAAAAATGGAATAAGGGGTTCCATTATAGGATCACTCGTGTGTCTGTCTGTTTGTCCGTCTATCACAGCCAATTTTATCTTAATCTACTGGATCTATTTAGTTGATATTTGGTACACATATGAATTTCTGTGACGCAAAATTAATTTATGTAGAGTAAATAAATTAATTTTGAAGAAAGGAGTCACTTTGAAGGGCAAAGAAGAAAAAAATACCATCTTTACCGTGTGACATATCAAAGGAAAGGCTTGTTGTGAAGATCTCAATTTTTCTTTTAATTGTTATAGGTATTTTAAATTTATTTAAGAAATAATACATACAATTGATCATTTCCCTCTTCTCCGAAAAAACTGAGCCTACAATTAGAAAAAAGAAGAAAATAGTTCTTTACTTCGAGATAACAGGGTAACATAAATAACGCGGTGAATCTCTCAATATTGTGAGCCACGCGAGTTCATGTCTCAATTGTCCAGTTTTTCATATACGTAATTATACTGATAAGTAAGTGAAATATCTCAAAATTTATCAAATTAATAAAGAGATCCACAATAACACATGATTATTGTGGATCTCTTTATTATTCTACTTTTTTCATATACACGGCTATAAATTAAAAGTTCGATATTTTCGCGTTCACTACGCTCGCCTTTATTAAATTGTTATTGTATTCCCTCTCTCTTATTATACCTACCTGACTGAAATAGTTAAAAAAAATATACTTTTCGCCTTATTTAGCTACCTACTATCGTAACATGAATGATGTAACAAATAAACATGTGTGATTCTTAGGTTAAGGAAACTATGACTGTCATTTTTTGAAAATAAATATCTTATCTTATTTTAACTATAATCTATATCTATCTTTCTATACTTATAATAAAGCAGTAAGTAGGTACCAAAAAGGCTCTAAAATGAAGATAATTATAAAAATGGTCTAAGGTCGATGTCTGTCTGTTTATCTGTGTGTCTTTTCGCGCATCATGTAAAAACTACAGGACCGATTACGATGCGGTTTTCATTGGCAAGTTGGAGAGAGGAATAGGACGTATTTTTTGTCTCTGTGTAGAAGTATGCAGACCGCGCCTTCAGACAATCGGACCGGCAATACAATCGTAAACGCCTCGCCTCGTAACGTGCTGTTTCCAACTCGGACTTCCGATCCAACTATCGGATCGGAGGTGTATTGAGTGTTCAAACAAATATGTGGCAATCACGCCTTCCGATAGCCGCATCAGAGTATCGGATCCGACTATCGGATGTAAAAACTGATGTATATTCCCGCTCTTAGGCCGGCCTTGGGTAGTATGTTTAATTTTAATCTTTCTTCAAACTAACTAGATGGCACCACTATTCAACTTAGATCGCGGTGGTATTATATTCACTATACTTTGGTAGGTAATACAATCTTATGAAAGCACAGTGGTGGGTGTTCCGGAAAGAAATCGCGTTTTCTACACCTCCAGCTATTATTTATTGTGTGCTCCTGTCTCGAACCCTTGGTACGTGTTAGATACTAATTTCTATTATTTTATATACCAATCTACATCTACCGTTTATCGTCCAACAAACTTGTATACCTATACTTGCACAACATATGTTATGTGTTTTGGAGACCTAACTACACTCGCTCTGTTGAGTATATAATGGACTATTTCTGCAATAAGACCAGAATGAACCAGGAGATTGAACCCATGTTTAATATTCAGCTGCAAGACATGGGGCATTGCTGAAAATATTATCTTTTCTTTTGAAGTTGGGTTGGGGGAAGAGTTAGTGGTAACTTCATGGAAAGACCTCCGCCGATAGCTGATACCTTTGTTGCAAGCAGTTATTTGTCAAAAAAATAACTGGAGAAAAACAAAAAAACAGCTTATGAAGAAAGTCAGATAAAAACAAAATCATAAAAATTAATTTCGAATGGAAGATCGAGTGAATATTACAATACAATAACTAGATAGATTAGTACTCACGTGATGAGGATTCCCGGCGCCATGTACGTCGTCATCTGCGCCTCCCGTTCGCCGTAGATCGGCTCGTTGAAGTGGACTGGAATCTGTCACACGCAAAACGCTATTAGAATATTATTCTTTCATAAGCACACAGTGCTGTTAGAATATTGTGTTCTGTCCAATCCTATAGTGGAGTTGAATAAACTATATATGAAGTGATCTCTGTGGTTGACTGTCAATTGTAGTTTTTTAGAAACGGGACCTGGCAGCGTCCTCTTTTGTCCCATATTACAAAATGAATAGATGTATGAATGGATATTACCTTGCGTGGTTACTGTGCAATATGTAAGTATATGGATACATCTCCTGCCTGAAACTTTTCACATAAAAGAAAAATATATACCGAAGCACAAATAATAAAAATATATAATACATAGTATATAGAAAAAATGGTGTGATATAATAATGAAATTTATTTATTAAGGTTCAGTGTAAATGTAATTAAAAAGGACTGTAATAATGTTGTGCTCGTTTAATTAATCATCTAAGTTACCTGTACAAGGTTCTCGTGCCTTCCGCAAGCCCTCATGGTTCGCTTCGTAAAGGCCTCGTAAGCTTTGTGAAGCGAACTTTTCAGGAAGTACGATATTTGGTGATCTGAAACAATTTTTATAAGATTATGTTTTGATTATGTTTGGCTTGCTGTTCAAAAATGATCACAAAAGGAGAATTTGACTGTGTTTTTGTGTAAGTAGTTATCTCCTACCTACGGGATTTTCAATTTGGTTTATACCAGTGATACCTAAAGTGGTCTATGTGGACCCCCCAGGGGTCTACGACGATTAGTAAGGAGTCAACGTTAGCGAAAAAAATTGGGGGTCTACGATAATGGATCGTGACGTGACTTTAATTGTGACTTACCATGAATTGAATAATCCACATACACAGATAGACCTTATTTACTTACTTGCATAAAATTTTCTTTTAATATAAAGAGAAATATTTATTTACATAAATTATAAAACTATTTATGACGTGAAAAAAATAAAAACGCATATGTTCATGAAATGTAATGAAGAATTTTATTATTTTCTATTTTCTATTAGTTTTTATTTCTGTATAAGTTTATGTTTGAAGGGCAAAAAACGGGATATATTGTGCCCCGGTGTCAACTTTTTTTAGCTAGTAATACCTCCAACTTTATCTGTGCAAAAGATCACTGAGATTTGTCGCTTAGTTTTTACGTGAAAACGTAACAAACAGACTGACAATACAACAAAAATACTAATACTAATATTTTTAATACTATATAGTAGTTAGTATTAAAAATATGAATACTAACTACTACTTTTTGTGTTTTGTTCTGCGTGTGTTATATTAAGTTTTTCAAAATGAGTAGCACTATACCAGCTGTCAAAAACTTTTTGAAGATGATGAAATTTGCAAAAAACAATACCTATTAGGTTAACATATTAGGGGTCCCAAAATCGAAAAATATAACAAGTGGTCTACGAGAGAAAAAAGTTTGGGGACCTCTGGTTTAGACGATTAGAAAACGGACACAAAAAACCATCCAGAGAAAATTCATAAAATAAAACCACACGAAATAAACTAGATTGAAAGCTAAAAAAGCACCTGCCCTGCCAATAAATAAGTTATGCCAATAAATTATATACTGTTGGAATGTGGGGGGGGGGGGGGGGGTAAAGGATTCTATCGATACCGCATTCGTCTAAACATCTACAGGAATTTAAAAGTTATGGTGGAATAAAGAAACTCACATACATACATACATACATACATACATACATACATACATACATACATACATACATACATACATACATACAAACATACATACATACATACATACATACATACATACATACATACATACATACATACATACATACATACATACACACAAACATACATGAATCTTAAAAACATACACTCCTTTTTTGGGCAGTCGTGTAAATAGACACGGCATGCTTTATTATCGCTTAAAGAATAACTGGACTAGATAAAACTACAGACAATCACACCCACACAGCTACATTCTCAGTGTCGAGCTTCATGTGCATCAACAATAACGTCGGAGAGACATACGCAGATTGTAGCGCGAATCAGTCACTGCTAACACGTGCTACACAAACGCCGCTTTGATTGTTACTAAGGCCAAAGAAGACCAATCGTTTGCGTTGCACCTAATTTATGCGGTCCAAGCCCGAGGAGGCACCTGATCTCTCACTTTTAATCAGATCTATGCTCGCGACAACCAGTTTTAAATAACCCAGAAACCACTTAGTAACATTAAGAAGACTACTTACTCGTCATGTCCAGCCAGACGCTGATGCTGCTGTCTTGCAGTATGTCATCTTCCACTTCTCCTTCCGCGACTCGTTTCGCCATCGCTGTACTGAAGTTCCTGTTGAAGTGGATGGCACCGTATACCTTGCCTTTCGCCACCGCTGCTTTGGCTTCGTCTGTTGTGTTGTACAAGTCCTGAAAAAGATACAGATCTCATTAAAGTATGTACTCGTATGTAGGCATGAATTAGGTGCAACGCACATAATTTAAATTAGTCACAATCGGAGTGGCGTTTGTATTGCACTTGTTGCAGAGACAATTCTTGTTATTTCATTCGCGCTACAGTCTAAATACGTCTCTCTACCTTTAATGTTGATGCACTTAAAGTTCGATAATGAAAATAAATATAGCTGTGTGGGGTGTGTTTGTCTGTAGTTGTTTCTAGTCCAGTTGATGTTAACGTGATATTAAAGCGTAGCGTATCTTGCTCCCTTTAATTAGATCTATGGAAGTAGTAAATGTTCTCAGTTTTTTTTTTCAGTCGTTGCATAATAATTTTCATGAAAACTGATTTAGTAATTTTTTCATAAATATATTCCGGACAATTCCTAGCCCTAAACCAGGACTACTACACACTACTACACACTACTACAGGTACTATGGATACTATACAATGGATCATGCGAAAACATCTTCCAAGACTATATAAACATTTCTGCTCATGACATAAATGATTGCACCTTGCGGGATTCGAACCCGCGACCGTTAGTTGACTTCGCAGTAAGGGTCACTAAACACAAGGCCGACCAGTCCTCAAAAAAGTCATATACCCTTTTGGGCAACGACGATATTGCTTCCTTCTTTTGGGTGATATCTTTGACCTACAATGGGCACACAGTAACAGAGTAAAGTATACCTGAAATAAGTATTTCCTCTCCATTTCCTCCACGAACCAACAGCTGAGCATGTAAAAGTCGCACGTTTCGTCTTCTAATATCGTCGTAAATGGTAAACTGTGGTTTCTACATATATCTACGCCAACTGGAACGAAATATTGAGGTTAATACACAGGTGATATCGATAACATAGCTCCAAGAAGGCTTAAACCTTGCCTAGTTATAAATTTGACGAATGGTAAAGGAAAAAGATTTTGAATTACGCTTACTAGAAGGCCAGTACACAGTGTCGTAAGGACAATAATGTGTACTGTGGTAAAGGGTCATCGACCGCCTGCTCTATCTACCTAGTATGGCCATGAGTACTGTTACAAATTAAAAGGCATATTTAAAAAACAAACAATAAAAGTGGGAGGATTAGGTACCAACTCTGCGGGCGTGGACCGTATAAATTAGGTGCTACGCATACAATTAGCCTTCTTTGGCTTTAGTCATAGTCGGAGTGGCGTTTGTGTAGCACGTGTTAGCAGTTCATTCGCGCTACGTATGTCGTATGCGTATTCTCTCTATCTTTGTTGTTGATGCACATGAAGTACGACAGTGGGAATGTAGATGTGTGGGTGTATTGGCTTGTATTTGTATCTTTTATAAATTTGGTTTACATGATATTAAATAGTGTCGTCTCTTTGCTAATTTAACTAGATCTATGATGTAAGAACTATTAATTGTTGTCAGCACTAGAGGATATGGACTGCTCAAAAAGTCACTTTGGTATTAAGTCTCTCAACAAAAGGAACTAAATTCTCCATAAAGTAAGTGCATAATTCCATCGATTCGTGTTCACTTGGACAGAGATAGGCGGTCACTTCGAGAAAATTGTTTATAAGCCATCACGCATAGAAACATAATATATGTTTTTATTTATTGTTTAGACTTCGATAAATATGTACAGATAAGTTTAATTTTAGAAAAAATAAATGTGTTAGAACTTATGCCCATCCTAGTCAATATAATGCATACGCGGGCAGTCGACGAACTCGTCACCAAGTATACAAATACTACGTAAGACTCGTCACCGTGAACTTCTGTAACCTACTCTCTAATTATCAGCCAGCTGATAAACAGTGAACTTTTATTGAAACATAAATGTATATTTTGTTGTTTGTTGACATTACCAACTATTCTCCTATATTGACTTTCAAATTGATCTATTAAGTAGTAAATTAGTTGGTTGGTATCCCTTAGTGTGAAGGGGTGCCAACCTTATCGATTTCACAATGTATAACATCATATTATAATCATTAAAAAATAATTCAAATGTGCTTGTTTGTTTGTCGTGTAGTATGAGGTAGCCTTGTCTTGCTGGCCTTGGGTGTCGGAGTTTGTCAGGCCGCCCGAAGGCCTCGTCTGACATGTCTCAACGGCTGCTATCTTCAATCGACATCGGACCGACAGCATAGCGTGCCAGTGCAAGGGATGGAAATCCGCATATATCTTACAAAAGTCAAAAGCCGAGGACCAAAGCCGTCAATTCTAACCAACTCCGTAGTTAGTTGCTTTCTCGACTTTCTCGTAGGAATTATGTAGATTGAAATTTTATCAGAAGTGATAAAAACGGCAAAGAAGACTTATTCGACATACATACATTCATAAGGCCTTGTACTTGAGTGTTTGCGCAAAATAAAGGTCAGCATTTTGGTCACGTGTCAATGGTACTTATTCGATGGAGGAGATAAAAGTAGATAATAATTACGTGGTGAGAAGGCAGCCTCGTCGTTGACGACGGCGAGGTGCAGGTCCTTAGGGTCGTGCCCCACCGCCGAGAAGAACGCCACTACTTGGATGATGGGGAACATTATGGAGAATATGAGCCCTCTGGAAACAGTACGACAAAAATTTAAAACATTTAGAGAAACGGTTAGCAGCAACAAAAAAAAGTTTACTTTGTGCTATTTTTTTATTAATGGCCATGTTTCAATTTCATCGTGATGGTAAAAGTCTGAGCTTTAATGTAGAACAATTTTAGAATAGAAATTATATTTTGGTTATGAGAAAATTGACATGGTTTTGGCAAGATATTCGTTAGAAAATGAGTGTAAAGTAAGATTATTTACCTGGATTGGTTTTGAAGTGTTTCAATGGACTTTTCATGAAATTTGAAATATGGAATTAAGGTAAGAGAAATCGTTAAGAAATAACTTTGTAGGGACTCACCCAGGATGTCTGCAGAACTGTTGTATACTTTTGATGAACACGGCTTTGTACCTCGAATTAGATAATTTTTTACAGTCTTTTCTTTTCTCTTTCTTTGTCAGCTCCTGTAAATTTATAATATTTTATAGATAATTATTTTTATTTACGAGATTGAACATTATTTCAGACTAATTTTTGATTTTGGGAAGGGCCAAGGATAGCTCAGTAGGCAGAGCAATAGAACAGCATTCCCTTGGTCGCGTGTTGTATCCTTCGCAGTTGTCTCTATTTTTCAAATTAATAAGGTACGGTATTCCAGGGTTTTCGAAAGCCTTTTCGTGGTCGTAAAGCATTTAAGCAACTAAGTTAAATGCTCGAAATCGCCAGATAGCCAGAACCTCTCAAATTATACCTATACTAGCTGTACCCGCGGCTTGGCCCGGTTGATCCTTTCTCAGGGTAAAAGTAACCTGTGTATTCCAGAACCGCATCGAAATCGGTCCAGTAGTTTTCACGTGATGCGCGAACAGACAGAGAGACACCATTTTCAAAAATGTTATATTCTTGTTCAGTATCTTATATTAAGTTCCCTATTTATTTATTTTTATAATCTTCTTGTACAGTTTTTTTGGTACTTACTACTTTATTATACGTATAGATAGATAAGTTCTAGCTTGCTTGGTTGTCGTGAGGCTCCCAGTGTCAGAGTTTGTCAGGCCGCCAAATAAAGCAATAAGTACCAAAAAGTCTGTACAAGGAAGATACTTTAAAAAAGAAAGGTCAAGGGACTTAAAATAAGCAGTAAAACTTTAATTTTTAAATTATAATCGTGTGTCTGTCTGTTTGTATGTTTGTTCGCGCATCACGTATAAGCGATGTATATGTGATGCAGCTTTCACTGTTGGATAGCTTAAAAACTGGTGTACCTGGGATCTCAATCCGATGAGTAGAAGCCGAACAATCGATAAAAAGCCATTCGGCTGAATGAAATTTGGTATTTTGTACTCTACCTGGTCCTGGAATAACATATAAGTAATTTTTAACCCAGAGAAAGACCACGCGGACTCAGTTATTAATCTTCATCTACACTAGCATTATATAGAGGAAAGATTTGATTACTTATAAGTCTTATAAGTAATGTTTGTCATGTCCTCAACGCGTGCGTTCTACCAGTTATAACCTACGGAGCCGAATCGGAGAAACTCACGGTGGGGCTTTTCCACAAATTTAAAGTCGCTCAGCGAGTTATGGAGTACTATGCTCGCAGTTTCTCTAAAGGACAGAATCCGAAATGAGGAGATCCGCAGGAGAACAAAGGTAAGAGACATAGCTCAAAGAATTAGCAAGCTGAAGGGGCAACGGGCCGGTCACATAAGTCATAACTCAAAGAACTGATAACCGTTAACCGCGTTTAGGCAAACGTAGTGTAGGGCGCCCGCCGGCCAGGTAGATTGACGACTTGCGAAAGGCGGCTGGTAGCGACTGAATGAGGAGAGCCGAATTTCGGCCTCAGTGGCGTTCACAATCATACGTCCAGCAGTGGACGAATACGGTCTGATGATTAATGTTTGTTTTTTTGTTTGTAACATTATCAGCAAGTAACATGGTAACCCAAGGCACAGAATATATACACTAACGTGGTATCTAAAATACAGAACGAAAATTATTTCGTTTCCATGGCAACATGTCTGTTATTCCGTTATTAAACAAGTCTGTCAAGTGCGTGAGTAATAATGCAGATGTCTATAGTCAAAAAACATCACGATCGTAGCAGCCAAAGATTTTAAGATTCGCTTACTGGCGTTTTTTTTTTGGAAGTTGTGACATGTATTTCAATGCTAAAAGTAAGAAGGTATGAGCCCACGCTAAGCCGGGGCGAGTCACTAGTGTAACATAAATGAGGTGACATTATGAGTGACTCACGTCAGTGCTGCTGGTGACAACGGTAAAGTCCTCCCTGGACTGGTGCCGGCTGTCGACGGAGGTGATGTTGTTTGTCGGGATCACGTCGGGGGATGACGATGGTAGCGCTGGAAGTGACCGACAGGTGGGTTCAAAATAATGTATTACAACAACAGTAACTAATATCGTATTGGTTGGACTCTCATAATTTTCTTTGATTTCTCATTATTGAAGTAATTAGCTTGAATCGCTACAAAAAAGTGTACGTCGTATTCGAGACGTTACAAACACAAGCCAATACAAAACCTATTTTTCTTTGATAAATTATAAATCATATGAATATATTTTCTCACTTCATGTATATTTTGTGTGGTATCAATAAATTTGTGAACTTTTGACTAAGGAAACTTCCTCTCAGTACTGCGCAAAGCAAAGCAGTGTAATTCTGTCTGCAATGTGTAGTGCACTGTATTATTTGAACGTGAACGGACTGCTCAATGTGTAGTGCACTGTATTATTTGAACGTGAACGGACTGCTCAATGTGTAGTGCACTGTATTATTTGAACGTGAACGGAGTGCTCAATGTGTAGTGCACTGTATTATTTGAACGTGAACGGAGTGCTCAATGTGTAGTGCACTGTATTATACCCAACCAACACAAACTAGTAGCATAACGGCTTTAGAGCCAATCGGATTATGGCCAAAGGAGCTAAGACGCAAGTGCTAGAGCGTGCTCTGGAGACCTAATGCAGCAGCTGTAGCGCCATTTTGGGCACAATTTTATGCAGCCCTTAGTTACATAATAACTGCACAACAGTAGTAAAACGGTGCCTCAAGAGCTGCAACAAATGACTAACGCCATTCTAACGCTTTTATAATGCTACTTTTGTGAACGAGTGAACGAATACGAATGAATGTTTTGTATGTCAAAATGGTGAAGTGTAATTAATATTGCAATCGGCCATCATTAAAATATTATTGTTAAATAAATAGTTCATATGTGCCTTATTATTTTGTTAAACACAAGCGGATAAAAACGCTTTCATGTTTACTGTGCATATATATGATGTTTTATCCACTAATTTTTAAGCGCTTTTTAAATAATATGAAAATGTAAGAAATATTTGTTAAATAGTATTGACTTTTTCAAGTAAAATGATTTCGTATTTTTATTAGGTATCGAAAGTTTATTATCTGCAATTGGTTGTTTGTATATTGACAAAAACAAAGTTAATTTCAATGAAACACTTCATTGTAACATCTAAATTTTGCAAGTAAATAAGACAATTTTCTTGAGAAATGGCGGATTGACTAAGTCTGTACAACGATGCAAATAATCTCCATTGTATTACTCAAGGTAGCTTTTGTTCCATTTTAAAAACTTCAAGTAGGTCTAAGTTACATTAATTGTCTTTTTGTAACTTGAATCTGTATTACAGTATATTATTACCCCTATTATGGAACTTCTAGTAGAACAAGAGTGGTTATTTGACCTCTTATACAGCTGCTTTATATAGCCTACAATTAACCCTATTATGCAGTTGAGCAGCGTATAACAGTAACAAGAAAAACCCTCATAAAACTTTCAGTGACAAATGCTCTTCGTAACTCTCTATAAAAGGTGTAAGTGGTAAATTGATTCTAAAATAAACTATTATAAAGACAAGGGTGGTATTTGATTCCGATACTGCCACTTTTGGTACATTTTGTACCTACAGACATTTGCAGAAGCAGTAACGCAACTTAAAACTGCTTCCTGGACTCTAATGCCACTATTATACACCTTAACTTATATTGTTACAAAATAGGCTGCAATTTCCACTAGTGTGTTGGTTGGGTATGAACGTGAACGGACTGCTTAATGTGTAGTGCACTGTATTATTTGAACGTAAACGGACTGCTCAATGTGTTCGTCGCTCATTTTCATTTGTATTACAAATCAGAATCTGAAGAGTAAAGGTGGTATTTTCTAACACACCTTTAGTTATATTTGTACTTACTGGATCTCCTAGGTCTAGGGGGAAGTTCGTGCTGTCTCATGGCCAGCTTCAGGAAAGCGTCTTCAAGCGTGTTGCAGTCAAACTGGCGGAGGATTTCTTCAGGCGAGTCTTCGGCTAGTAACTGACCGTCGCGGAGAAGGCCAATCTGTGGCGACAAAACGTAAAGGTTAAGCGCCATGCGGCCGAGCTGAGATTCAATTGGAATGTTCTGAGATTAATTTTCTTTTATTCAATTGCATTTATTAGCACATGGTCAGATTCTCATTTCGCCGGATTCAATACAGACAATATTAGGTAACATAAATATATTATTAACTAGTGGCTCTGTAAGCTGTAGCCCTCGCGAGCACAAACATTTTTGCAAACAATCTAGCGGTACACAGTAGCGCCATCTAGTTAACTTATGGGAAAATTAACATTTATAATCAAGGTGCTCCATCAATCCCTACCTAGTGGGTAAAGGGCTGATTCCACTGGTAGAAACCTAAAAGTCATAACGCCGAAGATCCTCATCAGATCTTCACCAAATTTTTAAGAGACCCACTTAGAGTTACAACCTTTCAAATAAAAAATAGCCATCTAATAAGGCGGAGATATTCAGTAGCTCCCTTTTTGCCCTTTTTTGGAGGAAGTACTACCCCGACTACTAACAAATTCTAAAAACTCGTTAAACCTGTATACCAAGTTTCGTCTAGATCGGTTGAGAAATGCGACCTGTAGAGGAGAATAGAGATCCGGACCGACATCCGGACATACGAAAGCATTTTTGCCCAAACTGAAACGGTGATGCTTAGCTCGCGCTTCGTGCTCGCTCGGTCAATAATACATTTATATAAATATCTACGCACAAATTGTTTAAGTGTATTCCCCACCATCCCCCATCTTCCCCCAATTTCCGTCACCCTCCCCTAACTTTCCTTCCCCTCCCCCAACTTCCCCCACCCTCCCCTCACCATCTCAACACCTACCCCAACTTCCATGTACTCCTCACTTACCCTCTGCACTTGTTTTTCTTCTTAACTGTATTCCGGCGATATGAGAATCCGACCATTAGCGAATCTGACCAAGTGCTAATAAATGTTTAATTGCAATGTTCTGCGATTCAATCGCAAAGAGATGTTCACTGCACTAAACTACTCATCACACAGGGTCTCACAGGCGACAGTCTGTAGTGTGAAAGTCCACTGTATGACTATACAGTGGACTTTTGCTCATAACAAAATAAGACACAAATAGTGGACACCGAGACGTGACTACGTCTTTCACTGTAATACATTATTATAATCCTCGAATGTTGATTAGTTGCAGCTTGAAGTTTTGTGAAAGTCAGTTCCACATTTATCTACTAATTATTATTAGGCACTTATTTCCTCGAAAACGAATTTCCTCGATTGAACCCTAAAACTGCAACATAGATTACTATGTTGCAGTTTTTTCATTAGAAAACTACTATGTAACTATTATACTAAGTCACGAAGGCTCGCATGCAACAGCCTTTTAAATATAGCTAATTATTGAACGACCTTGAAATGTAGTTTGTTACTGCAGTTACTCAGATTGTTTCCTAATTTGGTTTGGTCTCGGCGATTGTGTTTTGTCATTATATACAATTATACATTTAACGGTAATATTATGAGATTTAACAGCTTTTTGTTTGGACAGTTTATAATCATATTACTCGTATTATGTGAAAGTTTGTATGAATGATTATTGTTCTTCATTTATGCTATAATGGTCGAACGGATTTGAATGAACCTTGGTATTCATATATAGTGATGAATTAGGTAGTGCCATCCTCAGTGTCAGGGGTTGTCAGGCTCTGAACTGCTATAATTGTGCGTCATCTGGCAATGTTATAGTGAATTAAATGGAGCTTAAAACTACACCTTACTTTATGAGCTTGTTTCGTTTCGTCGATATAATGTGTCGTGATGATGACTGTAGTGCCCCCTCGCGCCTGTTCTGACAGGAACTCCCATATTCTGCAAGAAACAATAAAGTGGTCTGTTAGCATAGTTTTGATAAAGATATTCCTTTTCCAGGTTGTTTAATTTTGATAGTAATTAACTCGTCGAGACGGCCCTGTTTTCAGTGCACAGTTTAGAGTGACAAGTACAGCACAGTGTAGCAAGACAGCTTTTGTTTGTAGTTGGAGGGAGGCCTGTCAGAGGCCTTTAGTGGCAGTAGTTCGGTGGACATTCCGGTGACAGAACTAGTGCAATTTTTCAGTGGCAATAGTCCGGTTGGTACAAAGCACGAACTATTCTGCCACTGAAAAGTTGCACTAGTTCGATCACCGGACTATCAACCGAACTACTGCCACTAAAGGATCATATGCCATTAAACTTTGAACCTAGACTCTAGGTCCTAGAGGCACCACCACCTCATACGACAAGCAAACAATCCCCGATAAAGTAATTTCTCAAGATGTCTCTCTCTAAATTTCCCACCAGCAACTTGAAAAAGTGAACCAATACATAAATTAAGAAGAAAACTGTAGGTACTGTACCTACGTTGATCTATTTATCGTGATTGTGAATACAATAGTCAATAGCATGATTTCCATGAGACTTTTGAAAAACATGACTACAGATTTTTTATTTAAGTGTTACATCATTTATAGTCCACTGCTGAACATAGGCCTCCCCCAAAGAGCACCATGACGAGCGATCTTGTGCCACCTCCATCCACCGACTTCCTGCGATGGCTACAATGTCGTCGGTCCATCGTGTGGGGGGTCTCCCTACACTTCGCTTGCTTGTTCGTGGTCGCCATTTGGTAGTCTCTACCAAATATCTATGTCAATCATGATTATGTCATGTTCAGATACCGACGACAGTCGATAGTTTTTGGCAATAAAGCTAAAGATTTCCATCGGTATATGTACTGATTTCGGTTTTAGAGCAATCACTATCTATGTCGAGACTACAGGCCCTGGTTTACTGAGTTATGCTCATTCATCACTTGGTATTGGTTAAGTGTGACGAAAAAAATAACATATGCAGTGTATACAAACCGACAACAACCCTCAATTTCTCATTCCAAAGATGAGACCCCAACGGATCTATTTCTAGACCCCTTAGCTCCTACTCCGATAGTTGCTTGCTTGTCGTATGCGGTAGTGCTGGCCTTTGGTGTCAGTTAGTCGGGTCACCCGAAAGCCTCTGAAATGGCTTATCGACTGCTATTAATCAATAACAGCAGGGAGCGACAACTTAACGTGCCCTCCGAAGCACGGAGCGATGTAAAGTCGCATATAACTAGGAAAAGTCATTGGTGCGGAAACCCAAGACCGAACGCGGTACCGATGGATTATAAATAAACAAAATTATAGCACTTTTGCAAGGAAATACCAATCTGACTTTACTGGTGCTTCTAAGCCGCACTAGTATACAGCTAGGCTACCACCTCTCATGATTGTAATCAAAAACGTAAGAGAAACTACAAAAATACATTTTCCCTCACTTGTTGGTAAGATTGATAGGTGATATTAGCGACTTAGATTTACTTAGTGTGTGAGATGACACACTACGAGTACATTGACCTCGAAAGTTTCCACTCTCAAGCCGAAAGTAAGCAAAAACGTACGTCGCTAAATATCACTTCGGGGCGTTGCTTAAAGTTGTGACTTCCTGAGCCAGTCTCAGTTGACAGTTTACCACCTTCGACAGATAAAAAAAAATCGCGTTCTCGCGGTCCGAACGCTAGCCTGTAAGTAAATCCGACCAATCGTACTCGCGCACCGAGGCTTCTATGCTAGTATGGGACTCCTTTATTCTTTTTCTTATTGTAAGGGCTCCGTTCTTCCGAATAAAAAAAAGGAACCCTCATAGTATCACTCGTGTGTCTGTCTGTCTGTCCGCCTGTCACAGCTAATTTGTTTCGAATCTACTGAACCGATTAAGTTGAAATTTGGTACACAAATGAATTTCTGTGACGCAAACATGGACGTGTAACGTAAATAAATGAATTTTGAATATGGAGGTCACTCTTGGGGGCAACATAGAAAATTAAATAAAATGTTTTGCAAACTGGACCGTGTTATATATGAAAGGGCTTGTTGTGACGTTTTTTTTTATAATAAGTATTTTTAAAGTTATAAAGAAAATAGTTAAAAATTGACCATGGACTTCTGTCCGAAATTACAGAGCATAAAATTTTAAAAAAATACGGAGATTAGTTCTTATAGATTACAAGAAAACAAATAAGAAATCAATGGTCCTTAAATAACATGGTATATCTTTCAATGTAGTGAGATAATTCATCGCACGGAACACCCTCCACGTGAGTTCAACTCGCGCTTTTCCGGTTTTATTATTATTTAAGACATCCGTCATAATAATACATATTCTGTGAACATTTCAAAAGATTCAATAGCTACTTGGCCTTAAAGATGGACAGATACAAGACGGAAGGCGTTAGCTCAGAAATAGGGTTCCTTTTGGATCCTGAGGAGACGGAACCCTAAAAAAATACCTTAGGGTCTCTTAGCAACAATCCATTAATGAATCTATGGAATAACTTAAAAGTTTTGTACCCATATTCAAATCATCCATGTTTATGATAATCATCATGAAGTCAGAAATAGAACTTGCGTCATAAATTAAGATTCATCGTAGAAGCAATCATTAAGATCTTTTTGTTCAATCTTCTAAGTTTTCCATACATAATTACCTTACAATTAGTGATAAAATTATCATAGTAAGTAAATGAACGATCAGCAAACACGCGATGCTTGCGCAAGAGTCGATTGTTTGAACTTCGAGTGCGCACAATACAGTTATGGAACAGTAGTAAATCTTCAACCTTCAAGTATACCTCTCCAATCCATGCCTAGTAAATATTACAACTGAAAGTATAAGCAAATATACACAAGTGTATCTAATTCGAGTCCGAGTTTAATGAAATCTATAAATAATGCCGATATTGACAAAAAAGACTCTACCGAAACAAAATATACAATATCCATATCTATATCCCCACTAATGTTAAAAAAACGTCTGATAGTTTGTGCTCCTTTCACGTTCAGACGGTTCAACCGAATTTAAAGAAAATTTTGTAAAGGAATAGCGACTATAGAGACTAATTATTTATCTCAGGAATGGGTTTTCCTTTAGTTAAATTAGCAGGAAAATATTTAAAAACAGAAATAGCCGCGGGCATACTAGTAAAAATCTTAGTTTGTGAATTAATTAATTCCTTAATATTTTTACTAAATTAATTCCGTTTTAACGACTCAAAGCGCGCGTCAATAAAAGTTGATTATTTAATATGGTTGAGTTTTTTTTATCATTGGCAATTCCTCAGAAACAAAATCATATAAAGGCATTTTCCACTCACCACCCCAATTTACAATAAATATATACTTATGAGTTAAATTCAACACAACCAAGAGCCACGCGCTTCGTGTACAGTTGAGAGTAAACAAAAACAAAGAAAACGATTTTAAGGATTCCGAATGTATGTTTAACTCAATTCATTATTAATAAAAAAACATATTACAAAGTAACTTTTTGTCATTTGCCTAAAACACAGCGCGGCATCGTTTTGGTGCGATTCAATTGAACAACTCTCAAAAGTGAAACATTATAATTATGCACTTTCCTTTCTTTATGTATAGTATTGTATTATTATTTTGCTATTATTTCTGCACCCTATCTATTACTTTACGGAAATTAGTCAACTACCGAATTGGCAAAACTGTTTTAGCTGGTATATTTAATGGTATTATTTTTACTGAAAAAGCAGAAGAGCCGAAATCAAACTGTCTGTGACGAGCTTTGGGAGAAGCTTTTGTCTAGCAATGGACTGATACAAGTTGTTAATGATGAATGTTTTAGTATTAAACTAATCGCTCTGACTGTACGCTAAATAAAATAGTGAACAGATGAGTTGCAAAGGTAGGTATTTATACTAATTAATTACCGTGGTCAGTTGACAGTTGAGTTGAGCCCGACTTGTGCGGTGGGGCCGCCCCGGCACAAATATACAGATATAGGTTACTGTTGATATGGAGTAACAACTGTTTAGAGAATGCACTTGTAGGTACATTTTGCAATAACAATGGCCGGCCGAGACATTGCGGTGATGCAACGGTGATTGATAACGAAGTGGGTTAAGGGAAATACATAATTAAAAATAATAACCGTGGCCGTACTTAGGGAGAAGTCCCTACTGAACTCTTTGCATCCAAGAAGGTTTTAAAAAGGACTGAATCCACACCGCCAAACAAACGCGTAAGGCATGCAAAATGGCGGCTGCGCATGTGTGCGTGAGAGGATAATTTGTGGTTGATACACAATTTCATCACAAAAGTCTGCATTGTTTTTTATGTTTCGTGAGATTTCTAACAAGGTCGAGATCTTGCTGCGATGTGGTGGTGGATCGGCATAAAGTAGTGTAAGCGTGTGCGTGAGGCTTATGCTTACGAGCGGATCGGCATATCTTGGGTGCTTCACTTTCGATTTGGCTGTGTGGTTTAACTTTCTTGTTTGCATCTAATTTAAAAGTAAAAATGTTGTATGCTATTGTATCCTAACATTGTATTGGCAATTGAACCCACGCCCTGCATGCTTGGTTTACGTCGGTCCACAGTTTCTCATCTCTCGTGTTGTTAGAACCAGCAAAGGGAATCCAGGAAATGGGCGGCAAAATTTTCTATTGTAAGTCTTGTATCAACATCTACTGCAACCACCAAGCCGTCTGTCAATCGTGGTGATTGTTGCGAACCCCCTTTTACGGGGAGGCCCAAATTCAGAAGTGGACATCTTTCGGCTGATGATTGATGATGCTCTGGTTCTTCTCATTGTTATCTACATCTACACTAATATTATAAAGAGGAAAGATTTGATTGTTTGTATGTTACTTTGTAATAGATAAACTCGGAAAAACCTGAACCGATTTAAAAAAATCTTTCGCATGTACAAAGCTGAATTATCAGCGAGTAACATGGGCAGTATTCTATTTTTCAAAAAATTTGGGATCCTTATGAAAATTTCAATAATGTAACCTAAGGTATCAAAAATACAGAACGCAATGACATGTTGCCATGGAAATGACATAATAACAAGATGCAGATGTCTTTGGTAAAAAACAACACGAAATTTCATTGCTAAAGATTTTGAATTACGCTTTTGATCATTTCGTTTTAGAAATTGCGTCGGGTATAAAAATGCTAAAAGTAAGAAAAATGACCCGGTGTGAGCGCTACCCGTGCGAAGCCGGGGCGAGTCACTAGTTTTGGGATAAAATTAAATAAAATATGTGGGTGGCTCAGAACCACCAAGTGGGAAAGGATCGAAAGGCCCTAGAACCAAGTGAGCCGGTTGCATATTCGAATGATATATTGTCTTAGTTGATGCCTAAATATATAATTAAATAAGATATGTGGGCGGCTCAGAACCACCAAGTGGGAAATGATCGAAAGGCGCTAGAACCTAGTGAGACGGTTGCATATTCGAATGATATATTGTCTTAGTTGATGCCTAAATATATAATTAAATAAGATATGTGGGTGGCTCAGAACCACCAAGTGGGAAAGGATCGAAAGGCCCTAGAACCAAGTGAGCCGGTTGCATATTCGAATGATATATTGTCTTAGTTAACGCCCTAATATATAATTAAATAAGATATGTGGGTGGCTCAGAACCACCAAGTGGAAAATGATCGAAAGGCCCTAGAACCTAGTGAGCCGGTTGCATATTCGAATGATATATTGTCTTAGTTGATGCCTAAATATATAATTAAATAAGATATGTGGGTGGCTCAGAACCACCAAGTGGGAAAGGATTGAAAGGCCCTAGAACCTAGTGAGCCGGTTGGATATTCGAATGATATATTGTCTTAGTTGACGCCTAAATATATAATTAAATAAGATATGTGGGTGGCTCAGAACCACCAAGTGGGAAAGGATCGAAAGGCCCTAGAACCAAGTGAGCCGGTTGCATATTCGAATGATATATTGTCTTAGTTGACGCCTTAATATATAATTAAATAAGATATGTGGGTGGCCCAGAACCACAAAGTGGGAAAGGATCGAAAGGCCCTAGAACCTAGTGAGCCGGTTGCATATTCGAATGATATATTGTCTTAGTTGACGCCTAAATATATAATTAAATAAGATATGTGGGTGGCCCAGAACCAAAAAGTGGGAGAGGATCGAAAGGCCCTAGAACCTAGTGAGCCGGTTGCATATTCGAATGATATATTGTCTTAGTTGACGCCTAAATATATAATTCTCCTATTCGTTACGTTTATTACTATTTTAAAAACGCTAAACGATATTCGTAACTCTTAAAAATTAATAGAGGATATACGGATGATTTCCATGAGCGTCATTACGAACGATCACTTGTCGATTTGCATGAATATAGCGGCGCGTCCGTCACGCTAACATAGCCTCTATACTTTATCAACAGAAATCAACTGCTCTACCTACTTATTGACAAAGTATCGTAGAGTTCGGGTCGGAAGCCTTTCCTTTTAAGACCTTACCTCTTTCAAGAGACGCGTGCTCGTTGATGCACAACATGGCAACATTGCCCAACGTGTCTCGCAAACCCATTGCCAAAGGTTGAGAAACGCTGGCAGTTTATTTTTATATTGCAATTATAGGTGACGTTGTAGAAATATAAATAGCTGATTGTTTTCGTTGCAGAACTGTTGCAAGCTATGCGTGTGAAATGTATGATAGTAGATGTGTCTGTAATGCCTACTAGCTGTGCCAGCGGCTTTGCTCGCGCGGTCATTTCTCTGGGTTGAAGTTAAATGTGCTATTCCATGTCCAAAAGTACCTATAAAGTACAATATAATAATATATTTCACGCGCATTACGCAAAAACTACTGGAACAATTGCGATACATGTTTCGCTGTTGGATAGGTACTTGGTATAATCCGATGAGTAGAAGTATACTTGTAGCCCAGAGTGATTACCACACGGGCAAAGCTGCGGGCACAACTAGTCTAATATATAAATAAACTATAAGTATTTCATTGTCTTGAACCAAAAAACGACCTTTATCTGTATTTTTTAATGAAATAATTTTATGTGACAACACTGGAGATATAGTTAGATAAGTTTTTATTGAACACCACAGTATATATAAAACCCATTCAAATAAAAAAAGCATAAAATTAGGTTCAGAACTTCCGTAGATATGTGTACTCGTATATGATTAAATTATAACATACTAGCTGCTCTGCCCAACGGATATACGCCCGTAGTTTTCCCGCGATACAAAATTCCTGGTTTTTTGTAATAATAAAAAACTTATGCCAATAAATTATATACTGTTGGAATGTGCTTATCAAGGCCTTTAATTACATACCCATATATAAAAATTAAAAGACAAAATATTTTTTTCACCGTTGAAAATGGAGCCATCTACTGCCGCCATATTGAATTTTTAAAATAAGTACTCGGAGGGATGTAAGGATTCTAACGATACCCCATATGTCTAAATCTGTTCAGGCATTTAAAAGTTATGGTGGAATAAAGAAACCCACAGACATACATACACACAAACATACATGAACCCTAAAAACATTACACTCCTGTTTTTGGGCAGTCGTGTAAAAAGTAGCCTATGTCCATCTGGAATAGTGTAGGTAAATTTATATCAGTGAAATTATTTTTTAAATCTGTTTTTTATTTTTATTTTATCCATTCTTCTCACCTACACGAAACAAGAAGAAGAGAACACGAGATCAGCTTCTTAACACTAAAATTAAATTTGTTTGGCACAGAAGGTGGGCACATTTATCCATTCTTCTCACCTACACGAAAAAAGAAGAAGAGAACACGAGATCAGCTTCTTAACACTAAAATTAAATTTGTTTGGCCCAGAAGTTGGTCACATTTATCCATTCTTCTCACCTACACGAAACAAGAAGAAGAGAACACGAGATCAGCTTCTTAACACTAACATTAAATTTGTTTGGCCCAGAAGGTGGCCACATTTATCCATTCTTCTCACCTACACGAAACAAGAAGAAGGGAACACGAGATCAGCTTCTTAACACTAAAATTAAATTTGTTTGGCCCAGAAGGTGGCCACATTTATCCATTCTTCTCACCTACACGAAACAAGAAGAAGAGAACACGAGATCAGCTTCTTAACACTAAAATTAATTTTTTTTGGCCCAGAAGTTGGTCACATTTATCCATTCTTCTCACCTACACGAAACAAGAAGAAGAGAACACGAGATCAGCTTCTTAACACTAAAATTAAATTTGTTTGGCCCAGAAGGTGGCCATATTTATCCATTCTTCTCACCTACACGAAACAAGAAGAAGAGAACACGAGATCATCTTCTTAACACGCAAGACATCAGGTGTGTGGGGTTGTTTGTGTGGGTTCTCCACATACACATTGGGTAGTTGAATCTGGTTCAAACCCTCACTTACACATGTTACTCCTGTAGCAGCCCACTTGTGTTCGTAGCCAGTTTAGTGATTTCCATACTAGCCATGGAAGTTCATGGCCAGTTGCACACACATACAAAAAATCAAATCTTTTCTCTTTATAAAATTAATATAATATATTATTATTAGTATACATATGCATGAACTGGATTAAAAAAACCCAGCCAAGTGTAAGCAGGATTCGCGCAACGAACCCTCGTTCCGTACTTGTATGAGGGACACCTTTTTTATATGTTTACGATATCCGCCATAAAGTCACAAATTTAGTAAAATTTCAACCTATTACGGCTCAAAAGATACCCGCAGCCCTCAATAGGTAGATAAACGAAAAAGGGTACGAAAAAGATTGGACAGGTCTCAATCAGAAAACACAAATTCAAATTCGTTACCATGTCAATTAAACCACATGACTCAAGCCTTCTAGTTTTAAGTAGGTATCATAAAAACCCTACCCACGGTTCCAAGATGCATAACTTATTTAAGCCGCAAGGACATTCAATCACCACATAAAAAATTACATAAAATGTATATATAGTATTAATATACATTTTATGTAAATTATTACGTATTACGTATTTAATGTTACTCTTTTCTTGGTATACCGGTCCTGAGTCAACTCTGGGAAGTTCGATGACTTGATATATTAATAAGGGGCTGCTTGACGTTACTGGAGTAACCAGTTTGAGCAGGCTTCATGGTCCCTAATGTATTCGTGAGATTGATAGGTAAAACCCGAGATGATTGTCAATATTTTTAGCTGTCTTTAACCGAGACTTTTTTGACGAGATCTTCGTTCTGCTTATTGCCTTTAAACAGTTGCAGTGCAATTCAATACAATACAAAAAATAACTCGCAACTAAGAAGGTTTAAAAAACACGGATTCCACACCGCCATATATGCTGATCCGCTTGTTGGACTCAACTGCTACGTGAGTAACTCCCGTTTTTATAATTAATAGTTAAAATGTAAAAAAAAACTGTCCGAAAAACCTCATTTTAATTTTAAAACAACTATTCAAGGAGACTACACTCGATGGAGAACAGTCCCTTTGGCGGCCTCGGCAGAGCCATTACGCTGCTATCAGTTCCTAACAACCAAGAGACTTCAAATCATCTTTAAAATATGTTGATAAACAAAAAGAGAAGTACTCTAATGACTACAATGATACCAACATACCTTTCCCTTAAAACCGGGTCCAGTCCAACCGTCGGCTCATCCAGAATCAACAGTTCTGGCTCATGAACCAGCGCGGCTGCTAAAGATACCCTCCTCTGCTGGCCCCCAGAACAGTTCTTGATCAGCTTTCCACCAGAGGGCAGCTCCAGGAGGTTGCTAAGGAACTCAAAGCGTTCCACCATCTTCTTGGTCTTCATGCCGTATATCCTGGCGAAGTAGAAGACGGCGTCGCGTACTGTGAACTCTCCGACCAGGGCTATGTCCTGAAATAAAGTGGATAGGTCAAATTCATGAAGCAAATTATTATAATACACGTATTGAAATGGGTAAAAATCTCAACAAGGTTCACGACCTTCCTGCGACGTATCTCGATGGTCATAACTGGAGGATTGTTGACTTTATCTTCATCATCGTCCGTGTTCAGGCCTCTCGCAAAACAAGCCACTGAGTCCGATCTCTCGGCTCTTCTTTTTTTATTGCTGCCAGCCAAGTTGGGTATATCTTCACTTCGCTCCAATAAGATATGTTATTCATGGCACGCTATGACCAGCCCGCTGCCATTTCAGCTGATAATCCTATGGGCTATGTCAACAACTTTGTTCTTCTGTCGGGTCACTAGTCCCGGATAAGATAATAGTGAGATAAAGCACCGGGTTGATTCCAAGTTTAAGAACTTACTTGAGGCATATAGCCAACCCTCGGGCCGGGGACGCCGCTACCCTTCGTTCCAGGCGTACCCCCCAGCACCCAGACATTCCCCTCATCGAGGTGCCTTCGTCCGACGATACATGACAGCAACGTCGTCTTTCCACACCCTGACGGACCAAGTAGACCGTATCTGTAGAAAAAAAAAACAAAAATATCATCAATACTTGTATAGCATAAGAAGTTTTTGGCATGCATCTGTCTATATGATTGGCGTAATCTTGAGAGCCACTGATCGGATTTAGAAGCGGTTTCCATCTATTCGTATAGGTTAATTCTTGTGAAAAAAATAATGTCTAATTCATAAGTATTTAAAGAAAAATAATTGAGTACATTGTTTGTTAGTAGAGCAGAATTTATAGGACTTTTATTTTATTTGCTTTATTTTGGCGACGGCGGTTCCAATGTACCTACTTCCCCATATATTACTATACTCTTTGGTACCTACGTTGTGTAGTGTTTTCACTTCTACTGTTTTTTTCTATTCCGTCCACAGCCAAGATCTGACTAGAGGTAGAGGAGGTCTTAAATGAGAACAAAGCTCTCTTTATGGTTTTCTACTTCCGCTTTTAACGATCACTGTTTTGTCTAGATGACCGCAAAAATGTGCACTTTTATCTATAAGACAACAGAGCCGGCATAATTATATTCCATCCTTGACCGAGGTTTTTCTCAACCGAGAAGGCGTGGAAGGCGTTGACCTATAGAACGACTAACAATGTGGCTGATTGGTTACGCCGAAAGTATTATTTAAAGGATTTTATGAGAAACCAAACATTCTCTTTCAAACGGATTTTCGATTTGATATATCGGTAACTGTTAATTGTTCGGTTGGGGTGCACTCTGACCAATTGTTCACCAAAAGTATACACCAACAAATTAACAAGCCAGTAGTTTAGCTACAAAATATGCAGAAATTTCTACATTTTAGAGTTCAAGTTATTGTACTACTGAATATAAGTAGTGCAGAGTAACTTGAAAAACGATGGCCGAAGTGCGGCTTGTAATCCAACAACACTTGCTGCCTTGAGTTGTGACATGTTTTTTTATTTAAAGTCCCGTTTGCCTCCAGTGCAGTGATGGCGCGGCCCGTGTTCGCTTGCCTCCAGTGTTTGGAATATACCGTTACCACTTGCTTCAGGAGGAGCACATTCGTCCGCCCCCAGTCTAGTCGTGGCGAAGGATGGTCAGC
This sequence comes from Alsophila aescularia, assembly GCA_946251855.1. Classification (NCBI taxonomy): domain Eukaryota; kingdom Metazoa; phylum Arthropoda; class Insecta; order Lepidoptera; family Geometridae; genus Alsophila; species Alsophila aescularia. The sequence continues at coordinate 7,180,432 of OX276383.1, read as the reverse complement.
GATGAATTCATAGAAATTACAAAACATTCATCGGTCGGAATAGATCACAGACAAGCGAGTAAAAAGTTACTATATGGGTAAAACGTAAATTTTGACGAATTGTAGCATCGAATATCAGTATAAATACGATGAGCTAGCAGATAGCCGACAACTGCATATTACTTTAATAAGTAATTTGACGAAATCTGATTTATTTTGTCGAATTTGTTCTAAAGAAATAAATATTCATTATTAAACGTGTAACGTTACTTATATAATTATCTTATGTTTGGGCGCAGAATAATTAATAGTATACAAGGTTTGGGTTAAAAAAGGTTTCTAAATTACAAGTAATTTATTGAAAACACCTATATAATGATAATAATTGGTCTCAGAATTTTAATCGCTATACAAAATACGCTAAGGTAGTGTTTTTGTAGTGCATGGAATTTTTTGTCACGATACCGATCGATGCAGGTACAATCTAATTTTAACTGTTAACTGTTAAAATTAGATTGTACCTGCATCGGTGTATTTAATATTTTCTTTGTATTTAGAATTCTTATCCGAAATTAATTAAGCAATGACTTTTGATAGCTCTTTAGGGTTTATTCCCTCATTTTCGAGTCTCTCTACTTCTACTGTATTGCCCTAGGTCGCGGTCGATAAAAGTACTGTTGGAAAGAAAAATGCATTTTAGTAATATTTTGTAACTTCACTTGTATCTACAGTCGAAACCGGATATAACGACATCGGTTGTAACGACTAAATGGCAAGGTCCCGGCTGAATCCCGACATCCGATCTATGTACCATGTAAACACTTCGCTTTATAACAACATGGTTAAAACGACGAATCGTCATCATCGGATATAACGACCAACCGTCTTACTTTTTCGCACACTATTTTGAACCTTATTCTAAAGACATAGGAAGGATTTGTCTTATTATTAGCTTACGCACTTTCTCCCACCCCGCCAGCGGAAAATTGATTTAGTGCGCTTAAAGACAGTTGCCAGGTTAGGTGCATATCGTTGCGATTTGATTTAGATAATGCTTATTTGCATCACAAAAAAAAGAGAGAAAAGTGTTTTATATTGAAGAAAAATCTCACATCATGTGGCAGATAAAGTAACAGACGAAAATAATCGATTATTTTGTTTCAAACTAACACTTCCCGATTAACTATCCGGCTGAAACTTTCAAGGTAGCTCACAAATCGATGACAATGCATTTTGAAAAAGGAAAAATATAAAAACACATTAAAAAAACGTGGTTTTTAGATTAGTTTTTTAGTCTACATTTGCTGCTTGTTTCCTATTGGTCAGATTAGACAATCGCACCACGAGGAACATATTTTTTTTGGAAACAAGTCGTCCGATCGATCGGACGACGTGAATTTTTATTTTCTGTTTGTCCACCAATTTGAAATAGGATTTTATTGGAAGCATTTTGTTAATATTATTATTTATTTTAAACCTTAAACGTATTAGGGAAGAGTCGAACTGCAAATAAAATCGTACACATTCGAGATTTCTTTATGAATGCTAATATTATTAATCGCTCAACGCAAAAATATTTGGGTTTTGTTTTTTTTATATTTATTGACTAAATTTCCGTTAAAATCTACCACTAGTAGTAGAAATAGTATGATTTACATGACCACTTAAAAGACATACATGTGAGCTTCTTACGTTTGTTTCGGATGTCCGAAGGTAAATGAAAATAGTATTATGAGGAGATAGCAAGATTTAGAAAAAGTTCCCCAAACTTACCTATGTATTTTTTTATATCTTTAAGTATTACCTTTCTAATGAAAAGACAAGGACTGTCCTTCTTTTGTTATTTCTTTTTGTTTTTATTTATTGTCTTTTCATTATAAATGTTTTCCATATGAATACCCGTGTTTCCTCATATTCCGACTCATCGGACTTTGAGAATTCAGGAGTTTTAATTGTCTCATGAATTGGATATGAGTCGGACTGTGAGAATTCGATATTCCTCGTCGTCTGATGAATCGGACCAGCAGGAAAAAAGTTTACGTCGTCCGATCGAGCGGAATAAGTTGTTGAACCACGTGTTAAAAGGGAAATGCTTCATTTTGTTAGTTATTCCAATCTACACTTAAAATAATAAACTATAATATTAAAGAGAAAGAATTTGATTTTTGTATATTACGTGATTTTATTAAGTCACTTTCTAGCTTGTCTGTCTGTCGTTCCGGGTGGAATCTTGCAACTCAAATTTCGAGCACTTCCTGATTAGCTATCTGGCTGAAACTTTCAGGGTAGCTCACAAATCAACAACAATGCATTCTAAAAAAATACTAGTTTTTTATCTACATCTGCTGCTTACTTGTATGTTTGTTTGTGTGTATTCAATGGATAAACTCAAAAAACACTTAACCGACAGGTGGTCTTCCGGCAGATAAGTAAGTACTTAATGGACGCAATCTTTTGCGCACTTCGTATGCTGTCATCATAACACTTGTACTATTATTTATTATGTGTTTTAACCTCTAATGCTAAATGTAGGTGATGCTGGCGATAACTTACATGATTCCCCTCTCCACTGTCATGTCCAAGTCGTGCAGAACTGTTTGTTGGCCATATTGCTTGCTGGCGCGTTCGACGACTACGGCGGCCGCTCGCGCCGCCATCTTGTTTCTTATTGCGGTTACTTAGTAACTTGACATGATCTGTTGACAAACGAAGAAGTTTGTGAGTGTGGGGGCAGGAAGTTGAAAAATAAAATAATCATCTACCTATGCTTATAATAAAGCATTAAAAGTCTGTACAATGAATATAATTTAAAAAAAGGTCAATAAAGGGGATTTAAAATAAGCTACTTGAATTTAATATGTTTTAAAATGATGTCTGCTTGTTCGCGCATCACGTAAAAACTCCTGGACCGTTTGCTATGCGGTTTGGACTTAAAAATTGATGTACTTTGTTCCGTCGGAAATACAATATGGCATCAGCTGTAAGCCGCCATATTAGATTTCTTGACACTGCATAATTATAAATCAGTTTCAGAGTGACATTGGATATATGCAACAATATATACTCTATGTCACTCTCAGGATAAAACGAATCCAAAAAAACAAATTTATTAAAATCAATTAAGCCGTTTAGGTTTAGGTCGCGCCAAAGAAACATACATACATACATGCGCCCAAAACATAACCCTCCGCAGTCGGGTAATTACCTCCTATTTTGATGTTAATTCATTTTCAAAACTCGAAACATCTTTCGGTAGGTAGGTACAAAATGCTAAACTTATATATTATACTCGCATATACCTACTTAACATAATTATGTACATTTATTTTTAAGGATAAGTTCATTTAAATTTGGTTAAGTAGGTATAGGAAGGAATGCTAAGTTATACTCTTTATTATATTCGTATAGTTTAATTAAAAAATAAATAATTTGAACAGACTTTATTTATTTATTTTCATAGGTTTGAACTACTAGTATTGTGTCAAATTATTTAAAACAGGATATTTACCATGCTTTTAATGTGATAACTTTAGTGTATATTAAAATGAAATGGTATTGACAAATTTGACGATTCGTCCTCACGAATATTTAAAACTAGACATTTGAAAACGGTTAATTGACTTATTTTTTTATGTGTAATAAATGTTCACAAAATACTTTATCCGCTTGTGGTTACAACCTTAAATAAATTTGGCTCGACAGAAAAGAAACGTAAAGTTTCCTAAAGTAACCCGTTTTGACGGGCCCTTCGATGGAAGGAATCAACTTCATTCAGTTTCTATCGAAGATATTTTTACATAAACCAAATGTGTGTAATCCCAACAAACATTCAAATACATCTGTGGGATTAGTTTTTTGAAAAATCGTAAGATTATTAAAAAAAAGTTAAATTAAATTGAAAATATGAACTCAAATCGGCTCCCGAGAAGCATCACCTTTCCTGCTTACCCTTAACGAGCAGGACAAAAATTTGGAGCCCAAATTGCGCCTTAATTGTTGCAAAAAATCTGTGCTCGCAAGGTCTACTGTTTGCAGAGCTACTACTTACGTGGGTAAAGGTGTTTAAACAAAGTCAGACTGGAGGAGAATATAATGGCATACGTACACAGCCTACATTGTAAGACTGAAATGCTAACGTCCTTTTGATATTTTTTGTTTGCACGTTTAAAAGCATCGACACTAATGTGAATTGAATGATTGTGTATGTTGACTAAATGCTATGTGAAAAACACACAAACATATTTTTACTATCATATTATGTACTTGTTACAACGTTTTAATTACCTTCTGACCATTGACTTTTTAAGAGGGAGAAAATCAAGGTGCGCGTCACAGACGACTAATATACTATAATATTTTATCTTAAGATAAAATAATATAGTATAAAATATAATATTTTATAATATTTTATAGTATATAGTATAATATTTGATCTTAAGATAAAATATCGCTCGCCATACAATTTATATGAACCATCACAAACGGCGAAGTTAATATATATAATTGCATCTCACAGTATCTTAAGATATCGAGCGATATGGAATTTTTTAAAAGATGTCATCTTAAGATACGAAATATATGCTCTACAGGTTGTTCTGTTTTTTTATTCGTGACGGTTTTTTTAACCCCAGAACAGAGACGGGTGTTATAAGTTTAGGATGGGTATCACTGGGTGTGTGTGTGTATGTGTGTGTATGTGTGTGTGTGTGTGTGAGGGTGAGGGTGTGTGTGTTAGGGTGTGTGAGTGTGTGACATCGTAGCTCCCAAACGAATGGACCGATTTTGATGCGGGTTTTTCAGTTCGAAAGCCGATATGATCGAGATAGTTCTTAGATGTATGGGGAGAGGGAGGAGAGAGGGGCGAGGTGAGAAAGAAAAGGGGGTGAAAATCGTAACTTCCAAACAAATGGACCGATTTAGCTGTGTTTTTTTTTATGTTTGAAAGATGGAGTAAACAAGATGATTCATAGCTGTAATTGGGGGTTGGAGGGGTCAAGTTTGTTATTTTTGTTGAGCACAGGCCCCTTTAGTACGAGCACACTCTCAACTATCGCATCGCGTGTCAAGTTTGTTATTTTTGTTGAGCACAGGCCCCTTTAGTACGAGCACACTCTCAACTATCGCATCGCGTGTCAAGTTTGTTATTTTTGTTGAGCACAGGCCCCTTTAGTACGAGCACACTCTCAACTATCGCATCGCGTGTCAAGTTTGTTATTTTTGTTGAGCACAGGCCCCTTTAGTACGAGCACACTCTCAACTATCGCATCGCGTATCAAGTTTGTTATTTTTGTTAAGCACAGGCCCCTTTAGTACGAGCACACTCTCAACTAACGCATCGCGTGTCAAGTTTGTTATTTTTGTTGAGCACAGGCCCCTTTAGTACGAGCACACTCTCAACTATCGCATCGCGTGTCAAGTTTGTTATTTTTGTTGAGCACAGGCCCCTTTAGTACGAGCACACTCTCAACTATCGCATCGCGTGTCAAGTTTGTTATTTTTGTTAAGCGCAGGCCCCTTTAGTACGAGCACACTCTCAACTATCGCATCGCGTGTCAAGTTTGTTATTTTTGTTGAGCACAGGCCCCTTTAGTACGAGCACACTCTCAACTATCGCATCGCGTATCAAGTTTGTTATTTTTGTTAAGCACAGGCCCCTTTAGTACGAGCACACTCTCAACTATCGCATCGCGTGTCAAGTTTGTTATTTTTGTTGAGCACAGGCCCCTTTAGTACGAGCACACTCTCAACTATCGCTTCGCGTCTCAAGTTTGTTATTTTTGTTGAGCACAGGCCCTTTAGTACGAGCACACTCTAAACTATCGCATTGCGTGTCATGTTTATCATTTTTATGGTCTCCATTTTATTTTTGTTGAGCACAGGCCCCTTTAGTACGAGCACACTCTCAACTATCGCATCGCGTGTCAAGTTTGTTATTTTTGTTGAGCACAGGCCCCGTTAGTACGAGCACACTCTCAACTATCGCATCGCGTGTCAAGTTTGTTATTTTTGTTGAGCACAGGCCCCTTTAGTACGAGCACACTCTCAACTATCGTATCGCGTGTCAAGTTTGTTATTTTTGTTGAGCACAGGCCCCTTTAGTACGAGCACACTCTCAACTATCGTATCGCGTGTCAAGTTTGTTTTTTTTGTTGAGCACAGGCCCCTTTAGTACGAGCACACTCTCAACTATCGTATCGCGTGTCAAGTTTGTTATTTTTGTTGAGCACAGGCCCCTTTAGTACGAGCACACTCTCAACTATCGCATCGCGTGTCAAGTTTGTTATTATTATGGTCTCCATTTTATTTTTGTTGAGCACAGGCCCCTTTAGTACGAGCACACTCTCAACTATCGCATCGCGTGTCAAGTTTGTTATTTTTGTTGAGCACAGGCCCCTTTAGTACGAGCACACTCTCAACTATCGTATCGCGTGTCAAGTTTGTTATTTTTGTTGAGCACAGGCCCCTTTAGTACGAGCACACTCTCAACTATCGTATCGCGTGTCAAGTTTGTTATTTTTGTTGAGCACAGGCCCCTTTAGTACGAGCACACTCTCAACTATCGTATCGCGTGTCAAGTTTGTTATTTTTGTTGAGCACAGGCCCCTTTAGTACGAGCACACTCTCAACTATCGTATCGCGTGTCAAGTTTGTTATTTTTGTTGAGCACAGGCCCCTTTAGTACGAGCACACTCTCAACTATCGCATCGCGTGTCAAGTTTGTTATTATTATGGTCTCCATTTTATTTTTGTTGAGCACAGGCCCCTTTAGTACGAGCACACTCTCAACTATCGCATCGCGTGTCAAGTTTGTTATTTTTATAGTCTCCATTTTATTTTATTTCCCGTATTTTTTTACAAAATGTTATCAATTATTCTTTCTCTTTATTTTTTTCTATACTCTCTAAATACACACCTTTAAAAACTATTTCAAAATAAATTAAACTGACATACATACATTCGCGAAATTTGATATATTTGTTCAGATACTCAATGATATGGTGAATATTATGCATTTTTGTCAATATTACATACATACACATCTACTTGATAACCTCCTTTTTTGAAGTCAGTTAAATAGGTATTATACATTGTCATAAAGCTTCCTCGTACCTACATGAAAAGGATTTTTTGCCAACATGACAGCAGACGTTTTGTCAACAGACAAAACCTTACTTGAAACTTAAGATCACGTTTAGTACATAAGATGATGGCGTCATACAAGCATTGTAAGTCTAATATTGACAAAAGCTCTTCATAAAAAAATGACACGGTTTCGATAAAAAAGTTTTGAGGATCCAATCCAAATAAATGGCTGGTGTTTTTCTGTTAGGTACTGTTGCTATCGGTTGGATCGAATCAGTTATATTTTATTTTCTAAGTTGCAAAATTAAGCGGAGCATCTGAAAAAACATTAGCATGTAGTTATCTATACATACCTACACTTTATAATAAAGCAGTAAGTACAAAAATTCTGTATAAAGAAAATTATAATAAAAAATGGGCTAGGATACTTAAAATAAGCTATTGAATGTGTCATTTTTTACCAAACTTTCTGATCATCTTTGACCAAACTGAGGAGAGTTATGTTTTGGCGCGTTCTACAGCCTAAGTGGCTTGATGGATTTTGATAAATGAGGTATCATTGGACTCGTCTTAATCACGAGAGTGACATAGGATATACCTATATGTCAAGAAAACTAATATGGCGGCTTACAGCTGCCATATCGTATTTCCGACGGAACAAAAATGACCAAAACCTATCGAGTGAGGAATCAAAATCTTTTAAATACCTTTAAGATCTTTAAAATACCATTAAAATATATAAGGGAAACTAAAAAGTGGTACATAAAAATATATTATTATAAGAAAACAAAAAACCCGAATGCGAACAAAACTAAAGAGAAGCAAAGTTGCTTCAGATTCTTAAAAGAAAGAAAGAAAAGTCGTTTATTCAACACTTATATAAAAAAGTAGGAAAATTAACATATAAATTAAACATATAATTTCTGTTTTTTTTTCTGATTCTTGATTTTGATATGTAAGATACAGTCCACCTCGCCTTTCCATGTGGTACCTGAGACGCCCGACCGGCAGCGTGGCGGCCGTCAGCTATTCGCCCAATGCGAATAACACCATTGTATTCGCCCGTCCATGTTCGCACACTTTACCGCTCGAACCTCTCCTATTCTCTATAAGCCATCGAAAACTGTGGGATTTGATCTCGCCGATGATATTAGGCTCGGCTACTAGCTCTTCTATCACTCTGTTCTTTCTGACACTCCAATATCCGTCCTCTGTTCTAATAGTTCTAATCAGCCCAAGAATTTAACGATGTTTCGCTATATTACAAGAAGCTTCTATTCCTCCTTTAAAGGTAATAAAGTGATGATTAATAATTATGTCACTAAAGATGCTTGCTTGTCGAATGAGGTAGTACTGGCCTCTAGTGTTAGAGTATGTCAGGCAGCCCGAGGGCCTCTGACATGGCTTAACGACTGCTATCAAACAGCCCGTCGGGACCTTCGTCAGTTTAATTAATGCGCCCGAAACACGGGGCTAATGAAAATACCATTAATTATCGCACGCCGTGACGTCACTTCTTTGCGAACATTCGTACCGTGAGATGCATGGGTGCATCCGACGGACACTCACGATTGGACCATCCCACGCTACGAACTCACACGATGGACCAAATTAAACTAATAAAAACAACTCGTGTATTGTATTGTATGTATGTATGTAAATGTATGCCGACCTCTGATGTCAGAATTTGTTGCAAGGGTATAACAATTTTTAGCAACTGGGAACGACGACGGCTTAGCGTGCACTCCGAAGCTCCGAACAGCACTTGACTTATTAAAAGTCACTGGCCGAGGATCGGACCTGTTGTCATTGGATTGTAAACTACATGAATAATTATTTCTAATGATTGCTAGACTTGTTCGAGACTAGTAGACGTACAAAAATCAAGCTAAAATATGCCTTACTACTACTATACCTATATCATTCGAGACATTCCATTCTTCATACTACTGAAACAATTTTGATGAAATTTAGATTAAGAACCACAGTGGAGGAATATTCTTAAAAAAATATGATACGGTTCTTTTGGGATACGGTTCTTTTGGAACGGGTGTTGGGATATATTATAGTAATCATTTTTTTTAACGTGAACGGTACGTGAATTTGGTAATGGCATTTCAATTGTTTCAGTGTGAACAATAAGTAATCTCTGTCAGATCGGATATGACTTAACAGATTGCAAATATAAACAATTACTACTTCGAGACAAAGTACAGCAATACAGCTACATACCACAGAGTAGAATGCAGAGTGATCAAGTTGCCGTATTGACGAAAATCACAACAAGACCAGCACAGGCACATAGATTAGCACAGTAACTAGGTCGAAGTCTTGTAGATTCTTGTAGAATTCTACTTCTAAAGATATTATGACATACGACAACAATCTCCTGTAGTATGCTGATGTCCAACTGTCGTCAACGACAATCCCAAGACTGGCACCAAAGAGTAAACAAATACTACGTAAGACAGCCACCATAACCACTTAAAGTATATTAAGACATACGACAACCGTTTATTTTAGAATTGACGACAATAACAACAAGACCAGCATTCAACTGATACACAGCTCCAGGTAACTAGGTCGAAGTCATCGCGAACCAAACCTGATCGGCAGATTGTCCCACTGAACTCCTTCTACGCACACACTCGCGTGCGTAATGTTTGCCGACGCACCTGTGTTTGATCAGTGCATGTGTGCGTTTATTGAGGTGCGTTTCCGTTGTACTACGCCACGATTTTTTAATGAAAAGTGCTATAATTTTTAAGGTCATTTATTTATCACTATAGATGAAGGCTTTATTGAAACACCACCTCGAGGAAAATAATAATTATAAAAAAAAGTGGCACTCTAAGGCGCTGAAAATAGATCAAGTAAAAAAAACATTTGCACTATACATTTATTATTTAATTCAGTAAAATACTTTATCTACACTCATTTCGTAAAATTATGAACTCAAAAATTGTGGCATAATTTACGCACGCCACACGTCTCTAATGGAACAGGAGTATTGTAGTATTGTAGTATTATTTTTCAAAAAGGGTGATAAAACCCTTCTGAAAAACTACCGCCCCATCTCACTCCTGAGCCACGTCTATAAGTTGTTTTCGAGGGTCATCACGAATCGTCTCGCAAGAAGACTTGACGAGTTTCAACCTCCAGAGCAGGCCGGGTTTCGCGGAGGGTTTGGTACCATAGACCACATACATACACACAGTGAGGCAGATTATACAGAAGTCCCAAGAGTATAATAAGCCCCTTTGTCTTGCTTTTGTGAACTATGAAAAGGCCTTTGGTTCCGTTGAGACCTGGGCTGTTTTGGAGTCACTGCAGCGATGCCAAGTGGACTGCCGGTATATTGAGATGCTGAGATGTTTTTATGACGCCGCGACTATGAGTGTTTAAGTACAGAACCAACAGTCTAAACATATCCAGTTGCACAATGAGTGAGACAGGGGGACGTTATATCCCTGAAAGTGTTCACCAATACCTTGGAAGATATGTTTAAGACTGTGGACTGGAAGAGGAAGGGCATAAATATAAACGACGAGTAAATCTCACACTTACGATTTACCGATGACATAGTCCTTGTGGCGGAACTTGAGCAAATGCTAAACGACCTGGCTGATGCTTCCAGACAGATCGGTCTCGGGATGTACTTAGATAAGACCAAGATCATGTATAACGATCTCATTAATATAATATAATATAAGCCATTTATTTCCAAGAACAATATAACTAAAATAAAATATACGTTATAAAAACAAATTTTCGTATACCTTAAAAACAATTATCTTAAATGTATAATTAATAAGGTTAAAAAAAAACTATTTTAACATGCATTTTATATTTCGTTTTTAATTTGAAGTACATATTTATTCATATTACATAATATCCACCACTCAATTTAAGGAACAATTAAACAATAAACTGTTTTATTTTTATATTTGGATAAAATTATTACTCATTTAAATCTAATTAATTATATATGATTCAGATATCTTAATAAATTATATTATTATTTGAGTACATATCTATGTAAATTCAATTTAAGATTTAAAATATTGCGTTTATATTTGCAGTGACATCCGCAAGAAAACCAAAATAGTAGATGCTACAAAAATGGCACTGTGCTTGAAATGGCGTTGGGCTGGACACACGGCAAGAACTACGGATAATAGGTGGAGTGAGAGGATGTAACACTGGTACCCGCGAGGTGAGCGCCGTCCACCTGGGCGTCCACGCCGACGCTGGGCAGATGATATCGCAGCCGTTGCCGGGGTCACGTGGACGCGCTTGGCCCAGGACAGAGACGAATGGCTCAAGATGGAGGCCTTTGTCTAGAAGTGGACATTCCAAAATAAAAATTGAATAAGGAAATGCATGATACAATAAATATAACGATCTCATTACCCCAAGCCATATCAGAGGCCCTCGGGCGGGTTCAAAAACTCTGACATCAGAGGCCAGCACTACCCCATACGACAAACAAACATTACCCCAAGACCTGTAGCTGTCAATGGTGAGCCCCTCAAAGTTGTTGATGAATATGTCTATCTCGGGCAAACTTTGCAGTTGGGTAGACACAACTTCGAGAAGGAAGCCAACAGAAGGATTCAGTTGGGCTGGTCAGCATTCGGGAAACTTCGCCAGGTCTTCTCGTCGTCCATTACAACTGAAGACGAAAGTCTTCAATGCGTGCGTCCTATCAGTGCTGACATACGGAGCCGAAACGTGGACACTCACGGTGGGACTAGTCCCAAAGTTTAAGGTCGCTCAGCGAGCTATGGAGAGAGCTATGCTTGGAGTTTCTCTGAAGGATAAGATCCAGAACGAGGAAATCCGACGGAGAACCAAAGTCACCGACATAGCTCAGAGGATTAGCAGACTGAAGTGGGAGTGCGCTGTTCACATTTGTCGAAGAACAGACAGCCGCTGGGGTAAACGGATTCTTGAGTGGAGCCAAGCCGTGGGCTTGGCAAACGTAGTAGGATACCCACCGGCCAGGTGGAGTGACGAAATGCAAAAGGCGGCCGGCAAAAACTGGATGAGAAGAGCCGAAGACCGGGCTCTGTGGCGTTAATTGGGAGAGGACTATGTCCAGCAGTACGGATACTGGCTGATGATGATGATGACGTCTCTAAAAAGAAAACAAATTATATAATAGCACTGTTTTTTAACAATGTTTTTTTTTATTATAGCGCAGTTATAGCCCCTACTAACGAGGGCTTTGGTTATTTTTTCCATAATAGTACAGTTTGACCCAACCAAGGAAGTTTTAATTCTGTGTGGCACTGGAGGGCAATTCTCACGAAGTGATATAAATATCACAGTAGATAAATGTCATAAAATCCATACAATTTTTTATATATATTTATGTGATATGTATATCAATTCGTGAGAATTGCCCTGCTGGCCGTTTATTATATAGAGCGCATGAGCGGTAGACTGCTGGACTGGATTTAGGCGCCATAATTTACGCATTCATTTATTATTTACTGTATTGGTCAACAGTCTGAGAAAAAAAACAAACATTACAGCGGCTAATACAGCAGTGATATTGAAGAGAATTTGACTTCATTTGAAGAGAATCATGGAAACGACAACGAAAATAACGAATAAAATCAAGATAATATTATCACAAATGTTTTTTTATTAAAAGTAGGTAGGTACCTTTCATGAGTGTAGATAAGGTAGTGTATGAAACGGCACATAACTAGGTATTAAAACACTCGTGTGATAATATTAAAAAACTGGGGCTTGTTTTTAAACTCACACTCGTGTTTTAATAACCCATATTATGAAACCGTTGCATATACTACTATAACAACATAGTTTTTTTTATACATATTATAGTTTAACTATCATCATCATGAACTATCATAAATCGCTTTTCATTTAAAACGGTAAAAGTGTAACCATAGCAGTAGGTTCAGAACGATAGCAAAAATTGATTAAAGAGCTGAGTCTACCTCAGCCATGCATGACATTAGCCCAGCTATGAAACGAGGTAGCGTCGCATCAGCTTTTTGGGCACGGCGACCTGAATGCTGAATAAATGCTGTTTTTAATTTTTTATTTATACATTGTGTTTATCTAGTATGTATATTATAGCAAACAGCTCATTAATTATAACATACCAGCTAGAATTTTAATAGTCTATGAAATTAATTCGGCAAAATTAAAGTTCAAGGAAAAGCTAAAATATCTTACATCGTTTATGCCAGGGGCGTAAGCTATAAAACTAGTTTGTGTCGAAATGAAATCAATATACGCAAGGAACATTGGCAAAATAATACTTTAACCTTTACTCGGATACCTTGAAACATGCTAATCACAAACACTCACGGAATGATTAAATTAAGTGATTAGCTCTATAATAACGTCATTGATATGTGACAAATTACACTAATAAGTTACATAATTTAATATTAAAAATTTGTCGCCAATGTCATGTGTTAATTGAGTAGTTGATATAATTTACTAATTTTCAATGGAGTGATTGAAACGTTGAAATTGACGCACATCAACTTCATCACATGACAAACATCTAAGATCCGAGAGCAAACATTTATGCTCATCACAAAAATGATTTTACCGGCCAGGATTTGAGCCTGGGACACTAAGCTCTGAAGATAGAAGCACTAAAAATTGCGCCACACTGTCGTCTCGTCATCATTCTTGTAAAACTTATTTAACTAACAAATAGTACGAGATATCATAGTAGAAACTAAGACCAAGCCATAATATGTATATATGAAAAAAGTTATTAAATCTCCGCAAATTACAATCTTTCGTAGAAACAATCGATTACAGCTGAGCTTGCAGATTTTTCGCTGTTCTTTCGCTAGTCTTTGACGCTTTGTCGTCAATTGTACCACCTACTGGAAGCGTTCACCTAGAACAGTTAAAACTTTTGAACTGCATATGAACGGTCAGTGGCAGTTGCACTTGCGTCAATGGACACGCACCGCGCGAGGCGATTTTGACGCAACGGTTACGTGCGTTCGGATGACCGGAACCCGGTGTGTGCCAACCCTAGTTATGTCATCGACCTCGTATTGAAATGCGACCTCTCGAGCGACCTTTAATTATTTAATCGACTTCATAAAAGGAGGAGGTTCTATCTTCAACAGGAAGTATTTTCAACGATTTCTACGTAAAAACAGGAAAATTCAAAAAAAAATATAGAAAAATAAGTATAGACCTCCATATTGAACCCATACCCATATACATTGTATCAAAATGGGATCAGTAATATTTTATTTAGTTATTAGTTAATCTCTTTGAAGTCGATTTTTGGTACCATACAGCACTTGTAATATTTATAATTGTTTGTTTGTTTGTTCGTCGTATGAGCCTTTGGTGGCCTCTGATGTCAGAGTTTGTCAAGCCACCCGAGGGCCTCTGACATATTTATAATTTAATTAGTACTATTAGTATACCATGCTATAATACTATACAATACTTTTTCTAATTTTTGGTTCAAATTGTTTCGGGCATTTTTCTTGGAAATGTGACAGACGGACAGATAGACAGACAGTCTGACACTTATAAAGGCATCTTCAATATTATTGGGTATCTCTGTCTGTTTGTTACCTATTCTAGAATAATCGGCTGAACCGATCTTGATGAAGTTATTGATTGTATTGAATGAAGTTAAGCCGCTGGGCGCAGTTAGTGTATAATATTAGTGTGATTCTGTGTCATCGTGTCCTTCACACTACTACCGAGTATATATTATATTACTCGGAGGCACTACTTTCACTTGACCAACTTATTCCAAATACGAGTTTTATGCTTACAGAGTCCGAAATTACATCAATACTTTTTTACCAGAGTAAGGCGAAGCAGGGAAAGGTAGCAGTTTAACAGTCTATGTGTGTATGTATGTATGTTTATGGGTATGTGGATGTTCCACCATAGCGTCGGCTCTATTGTTCCGATTTTGACATGCAGGGTATCAATCGATTCGTCTTATGGTATACGCTTTTTTAAACAAATACGGCGAAAAAGTAAGGATTATGTGTTCAAACTAAAAACTTGGTCCGATTTCTACAAGCGAGGTATCAATCGATAAGTCTTTATCGCAAGAGTGTTATATTATAGTATTTTTAACCCTTTGGTTTTAGTTTAGGCTTCAAATACCACTCCTAAAATATATAAAGGAAAGAAAAAAGTGATAAAAACAAAAAAAAAACTGTGACTCTAATACTTTATAATATAACTAGCTGTGCCCACGGCTTTGCCCGCGTGGTCATTCATCTGGGTTAAATATTCGTGTTATTCCAGGACCCCAAATACCAATATAACAAGATACGAAATTTAAAAAAAACCGCCTGTTAATTAAACTGAAAAGAGGTAATCAAGGTTTAGATTCTTGTTTTTTTAATATAAGGTACAGTTGGGTATCATTTATTTCAATTCTCCTTTGACGAGATCAGCTAGAACGTGGCGAGCTACTTCTCATGCCTCCGACTGCATCCTATATTTAAAAATCAAGAATCTTAAATTGTTTGCAAGAGGCAAACAAGTTTAGTTTAGTTTTAATTTAGTCTTTTTTTTTAGTTAAATCTCCGCCCTTCAGCTTTGCCCGCATCTCGTCAAACCTTTGACAACACCGTTCAATTTAAAAAAAAACTCTCCTTGGTACACCCCTAGAATACTCAAGGAAAATTTCCTGCTTTCATATCTCTAGGTCTTCTGGTTTAGAAGAGACTGGTTAAAATAAAAGAGCAAAACCATTTTGAAGGTCATTAAGGTTCTTATATAAATCAAAACGGATACAGTCAAATTTATGCAACGCCTGAATATGAGGGAGTACCTTCTCAGGTGAAATGTCATGGTACCGTATGGTCTACTTAACTTAAAATCTGAGTGACATTGTCATTTCAAAAGGTCAAGAGCCAACGCGCACGCCAAGGCAAAATGATTCTGTAAGGCTGCAGGGAACCGTACCCATTCAAGAAGGTAATAAAACAGTACATATATAGTCTCTACATATTTGATTTTGAAAACTAACGCGAGTGAAATTCATCTATACTTATAATAAAACTGTAACAGGTCCAATTCTGTACAATGAAGATATTTAGTAAAAAAAAATTGGGGCCTGTTCTATATTCGATACTGAAGCAAAAACTGTAACTTTTGTCATTTTTGCCTGTCTGTCTGTCTGTCTGTCTGTCTGTCTGTCTGTCTGTCTGTCTGTATCTTGGCTAGGCATCACGCCGAAACTACTGAATGAATTCAAATTAAACTTGGCATAATTTGAGTTCATACTACGAGGTAGGACATAGGATACTTTTCATCCCGAAAAGTTCTTTAACTTTTCGGGATGAAAAGTAAAAGTAGTAGTTTCCCTTTCCTGCGGGAACCCTTTGGTTCCCGCAGGAAAGGGGTTGAAAGATATTTATAAGAACACGTATCACGTTAAAACTACTTAACGGATTTTGTTGCAACTTGGCATAGTTATAGTCTATATGATCATTGAAAATTAAGAATACTTTTTATCCCGAAAATATAAAGAGTCCAAATTCAGTAAATTAGAGATATTTAGTATTTTTTTTGTCTGTTTTGAGTCTGTTTTATAATAGGTACCTAAGCCAAAACAGTTTTTTTTCTGTCGGTCTGTCTGTCCGTCTGTCTGTATCTTGGCATACCATCACCCGAAACTACTCAATGAATTCAAATGAAACTTGGTATGATTTGAGTTCATACATTGAGGTAGGCAGGAAATTGGATACTTTTCATCCCGAAAAAATTAAGGGTTCCCGCAGAACAGGGGTGGAAAAGTATTTAAAAGAACACGTATCACGCTGAAACTAATCGACGGTTTTTGATGCAAGTTGGCACAGTCATAGTTTATATGATGGGTGAAAATCAAAGATACTTTTTATCCCGAAAATGTGAAGGGTTCCTGCGGGATAGGGGTCCAAATTCTGTACATTGAAGAATTTATGTATATTTTTTGGAGTCTGTTTTATATTCGGTACTGAAGCCAAAACTGCTTTATTTTTCATTTTTGACTGTCTGTCTGTGTGCCCTTCTGGCTGACTGTATCTTGGCAGCGCATCATGCCGAAACTACACAATTAATTCAAATGAAACTTGGTATGATTTGAGTTCATACTTTGGAGTAGAACATTGGATACTTTTAATCCTGAAAAATTAAAGGGTTCTCGCAGGATATGGGTTGTAAGTAATTTAAAAGAAAACGTATCACGTTGAAACTACTGGACTGATTTCGATGCAACTTGGCACAGTCATAGTTTATATGATGGTTGAAAATTAAGGAAACATTTTAATCCGAAAAAAATGGGGTTCCTTCAGGATATGGGTTCAAATTCTGTACATAGAAGACATTTTTTTTTTTTATATTTCGCAGTATTCTATATTGAAACCAAAACGGTTTTATTTTTCATTTTTGTTTTTCTGTCTGTCTGTATCTTGACCGCGCATCACGCCTCTGGTCCTACTGAATGAATTTAAATGAATCTTGGTGTGATTCGAGTTGATACAACGAGGCAGGACATAGGATCCTTTTTAACCCGAAAAAATAACGGGTTCTTGCAGGATAAGGGTTGAAAATTATTTAAAAGAACACGTACCACGCTGAAACTACTGGATGGATTTTAATGCACAGTTATAGTACATATAAATGTTGGGTTAAAATTTAGATTATATTTCAACCCGAAAAAAATAAAGGGTTCCTGCGGGATAGGGGTCTAAAGTTATGTTAATTTTGAAATACTAAATGATTAATTTTTGGAGGGTATTCTATATTCGATAATGAAGCTGTTTTTTTTTCATTTTTGTTTATCTTTCTGTCTGTAACTTGACCGCGCATCACGTCGAGGCTACTGAATGAATACAAATGAAACTTGGTATGATATGATTTCATACTATGAGGTAGGTTAGATACATTAGATACTTTTAATCCCGAAAAATTAAAGTGGTCCCGCAGGATAGGGGTTGAAAGTTATTTTAAACAACATGTATCACGCTTTTACTACTGGACGGATTTTGATGCAACTTGGCACAGTCATCTATCTATACTTATAATAAAGCAATAGGTACGAAAAATAATGTACAAAGAAGTCAAATAAAAAAAATGGTCTAGGGTACCCTAAAATAAGCCACAGAACAATTTTTTAATTTTAATTTGCGTCTTTCTGTCTGTTTGTCTGTATTTTTGTGCATCACGTAAAAACTACAGGACCGATTGCTATGCAGTTTTCATAGTAGGATAACTTAGGGTTTGACTTAAAAACTGGTGTAATTGGTATTCGGCGATTAGAGCTGAGCAATTGATAAAAATATTTTTGACGTCCGAAGAAATTTTGATCAAATTGTCCTAGAATAGCACATAATGGTACTTTAAATCTAAAAAAATGACCACGCGTGCGAAGCAGCGGGTACAGCTAGTATTAAATATGAATAAAACGGCTAAAAACTCACGAAATAGAAGATCGGAAATACTCCGACTAGTTTCGGACTATTTTGAAGTCCTTCATCTGGGAGTATTATGCCGAAAAGCCGCGACGAGCGCTACGAACGTCAGCACGCAACTGACGACGCGTGCGTGGCGCGGGCGGCCCAGTGGGCGGCGACTGCGGCGCTCGACTATGTTCGGCCTGCACAGTGACTTCGCTGTCTGTCGAGGAGTCATCACTGTCACTCACTTCCGTTAACTTTGATTGTTGGCACACTGCGCTCGTTGTGTCCGGGTCGTGACCACACATTGTGGTCCCAGTGTCAGTCGAATCAAGAACTGGTCTCCACGCCGAAGGAATAATCCACCCACGATCCCGGTTAAAGTTGGAATAGCGACTAATTTCGATAGCCTCCCGTACCTTTCGAGGAACAAAAAACTTCTCCCTCGCTAGCACAGAAACCCTATCAAAACGCAAATAATGGCCAGAGTCCGGGATGTGGGCGTGTTCCGCGACCGCTGAACGATCGGTATCCATATTCTTGACGCTTCTGATGTGTTCAGCTATTCTAGTTGAAATGTTCCTTCGTGTCTCGCCAATGTAGCTTTCACCGCAATCGCAAGGAATCCTGTACACACCTGGTCCACTCAAAAACTTTAAAATAGTCCGAAACTGGTCGGAGTATTTCCGATCTTCTATTTCGTGAGTTTTTAGCCGTTTTATTTATGTTTAATGTCTCTACAAAAGAAAAAATATATTTTTCGCATTTTAAAATGGAGCCATACTGACGCCATATTGATTTTTTTCAAAGAAAAAATAGTATACTATATTTTAACAATACCCTAACCGTCTAATTTAAAAGTTATGGTGGAATAAAGAAACTCACATACATACATACATACATACATAAATCCTAAAAACTATACACTCCTTTTTTGGGCAGTCGTGTAAAAAAGACCATACCGCCAAACAAACGAGTAAATCATAGTGGCTAAGTATCAGTGCGTAAGTGGAGAATTTATAGTTTTGTGGTTAATACACAATTTCATCACAAAAGACTGCGTTGTTTTTGATTTTTCGTGCGAATTTGACAGAATTATCAGGACTAAGAAGGTCGAGATCTTACTGTGATGTGGCGGCCGATCGGCATAACATGGCGGAAGTATATGCGTGAGGCTTATGCGTACGAGAGGATCGGCATATCCTAGGTGCTTCACTTTCCATTAGCAGTAGTAACTACAGATGAACCGGATATCTGATAACTATACGGTATCCGGCCTATCCGGCCTAAATTTACTATCCGGCCGGATACCGGATTTTAGAAAAAAATACGAACTAGCAATTTTAAGTACTTTAATTACGAAATTAAAATTTTTCATCAATAATATAGCATGCAGTAGGGGCAAATTGTGGTAAATCTTTTTGAATTATAAAAATATTTTATCATACTTAACCTCAAACTACAATAGCATGTTTGCAATAACCACAAGTGATCGTGTTTGCAATCATTTTAACTAGTCCATAAAACACTTGCTAACTGCGCTCGTGAACGAAAAGACCCGAATTCACCCGAGCCCGCTCGATCGTTCATGCGCTACCAACGTGAGCTTGCTCGTTACGATGCACCAATTAGCAATGTTCGGCCGGATATCCAGCTATCCGGCTTCGAGGTTCACCAGATATCCGGTATCCGGATAAACAGCTATACGTTTCATCTCTAGTGGTAACCCGTCACAGCTGATAATAAAAAAATGTGAGTTTGTTTGTTCCTCTTTCACGCAGAAAATGCGACGGATTGACGTGATATTTTTGATAGGTATACTTCAAGGACCGGAGAGTCACATAACATCATCATCGTCCACGTGGGTGAATCCGTGGGGCACAGCTAGTATATGCTATCCAAATCCATACTTATATTATAAAAGCGAAAGTAAGTCTCTCTGCCTGTCTGTTTGTAACCTTTTCACGACTAAACGGCTGAACAGATCTAGATGAAATTTGGTAACGGGATAGTTTGAACCCTGGGGAAGGACGTAATTATTACACTTTTTTTCGTGATAAACAGTAGTCTGGTATTATATAAATGTGAAAGTAAGTCTGTTGCTCTATTTGTTCACAACTTAGCCGCTGAACATATTATGAAGAAATTTGACACTGAAATATTGTGCATCATGAGAAAAGACATTTTTTTTTACTTCTTAGCCGGGAATATGTCCACGCGGGCAAAGCCGCGGCTAGCAGCAATCTCAGTAATCTTAAAAGAATCTAAAGGTTTGTTCTACATTTTTGAAAAGAAACCGTATACGTAGTCAGATCGTCTATCGTACAAATCTGTAGTACCTAATATAAACAAAAGCACAAATAAAATGTTTATATAACCCGCGAGACCCACCCCCCATATAGCTAAGAACCATCTCGATCACATCAATTTTCACAAATTAAAAAACCGCATCAAAATCGGACAATTCGTTTGGGAGCTACGGATGCCAAAGACACACACACACACACACACTGTGACACAGAGATATACACCCTAAACTTATAACACCCGTTTCTTTGTTCGGGGGTTAAACACATATAGTACTGTTTCTATAGGTAATGTTTTACACTGTTGTACTATGAAAATGTAGACGTTTCCACTTTTAAAGTTACTTTATGCTGTATTGCCATAATTAAGAACAAAAAATAAATATTCCCTATTTTTTTATTTTAGGGTCCTCTAAACTTTGAAGGGATATTTTGCTTTAAACAACATTTGAAGTTATTATTTTATGTTATTATTGTTTTTTTAATAATTTCTATATGGTTTTGATGTCTACTGTCAACTGTCTGTCAACTGAATACTATTGTTAGTTTGGTCAAAATTACTAAGTTTGTGCAGAAATCTGGAATTTTGTGAGAAAAAAATATGAAATAACTCCGAAAATATCAAAAATCGCGGAACATACATGGGGGTTACCTTGGGACCTCCGCTTATCACTACTTCCTGTATAATAAGTAACTAGTGTCAGTACAAATGGCACAAAACTCATTCGTTGCGCACGGGCACAGTCCACTTTTTCTCTATAAGTTAACTAGACCGCAACTCCAATGGTTTCTTTGTTCTCTGTTTGTATCAACTTAATTGGCTAATCAACGCGGGAAGTATTTAGCTTGGTGATGAGCTGTTTCTGCCAATGACACGCAATGCAAACGCCGATACTTATATCTACCTACTTGTTTTGTAATGGCGTGGTAGGTGGTACTTCGTAAACTAATTAGGGACTTATACACCGTGACATTGAACTTGATATTTTTCTCAATGTATGTACTCAGTCCATGCAACAGAATGTATTTGTAGCACTCAATATAAAAAGTAAATAACTAATAAAATATAAAATAAATTATTGAATTTGTCAAAACTTTTTATCCCTGCGACATCGCGGGAGCGCGGCGGCAGATATGAGTAGGTACAAACTTGTCATCGCGCGCCTGGCGGAGCACCCGCGCCGTGGCCGTGTAGCGGGCAAATTATTTTTTTGTTCAGTTTTTTTTATCGAATGATAGGTATAGAATGATCCTAAATAATATACTGAATACATGCATTTAAGTAATATATCGCATTCAATATCACGGTGTACTACAAAGGAAAAATAAATATCAAAAGTGAGACATTATTATTTACCAACCGAACTTACGGAATTTATTAGATATATATTAGAACTATTCAAGAAGTTCTACCGACTGTAAAGCTTATCTTACCACTATTTAAAAAACGTTTATTCTTTAGAAGGGCTTCATTTTGAAAATATTATTATTCATATTGTATTGAAGATACATTTTATTCCTTATGATTCCATCTGAACTGCTGATTCTGAAAATTCTTTCACTCATAGAGAGCTACACTATTCCAATTGGACAAAGGCTACATTAACCTGGGAAAATTCAAAGTGGATAATGGGAAAACAACGGGCGAAGCCGTAGGGTAAAGCAGCTAGTCTTCTGTACTTACAATAAAACAAAGTATGAAAAAGTCTGATCAAAGAAGATATTTAAAAATACCTCGACGACTTAAAATGAGTTGCAGGATAAGGATATAATGTTTGTAAAAATCGTGTCTGTCTGTCCGTATGTTTTTTCGAGCATCAAGTAAAACGACTGTACAGATTGAAATGCGGGCCACTGTAGAATAGTTCAGGTTTTGACTTAAAATCTGTTTGCCTATTAAATGTAATTAATCTAATTAATGTAAAATCTATTGTCGTGTTTTTTTTAGTACTATTATTTATTCTGTGGCTTTGTTAACCACCGAACGCGAAAAGAGAGGCGTCGTAGTTCCCAAACGTATGGACCGATATTGATGTTTTTTCTTTTTTGAAAGCTGATGTGATCGAGATGGTTCTTAGCTATTATTGTTGTTGTTTTATTTTTGTTGTTTTAGTTTTCAGTGTTTTTGTTGTTTTTGTTGTTGTTATTGTTGTTGTAGTATGTTTTTTGTTGTTGTTGTTTTTGTTCTTGTTCTCGTTGGTTTTGTTTTTTTCTTGTTGTTTAGTTGTTCTTGTTGTTTTCGATGTTCTTGTTGTTTTTGTTTCACTTGTTGTTTTTTGTTGTTCTTGTTGTTCTTGTTGTTTTTTGTTGTTCTTGTTGTTCTTGTTGTTCTTGTAGTTTTTGTTTTTGTTCTTGTTGTTATTGATCTTGTTGTTTTTGTTGTTGTTCTTGTTGTTTTCGTTTTTCTTGTTGTTTTTGTCGTACTTATTATTTTTGTTGTTTTCCTTGTTGTTTTTAGCTATTGCTGTTTTTCTTGTTGTTCTGGTTGTTCTTGTTGTTTTTGTAGTTGTTGTTGTTTTTTTTTGTTGTTGTTGTTGTTCTTTTTAATTGTTCTTGTTGTTTTGTTGTTCTTGTTGTTATTGACGTTGTTGTTGGTGTTGTTTTGGTTTTTCATCACAGCGCGGTCAGTATTGCAGCCCTTGATGGCCAAGCTAGAATGAAGGCCGATACCGAAGGTCAAGGCCTTTATAGCGCGGACAGCAAGGACTGCAATGATGGCCAAGCTTGAAGGCCGAGAACTTAACTAAGCAAAGCTCGAGGCCATCATAGCGTGGCCAGCATGGCAGTCATTGCGCACCAAGGCTTGTATAGTGCTTTACTCAAACAAAGCGAGGTATTTAAAAAAAAAAAAACTAAAAACAAAACTAAAAATTAACATTGTTTGTTAAATAAAACTAGCAAACTGATAACCCACTATAACAACAACAACAACAACAAAAACCAAAACAACACCAACAACAACAACGTCAAAAACAACAAGAACTACAAAACAACAAGAACAATTAAAAATAACAACAACAACAAGAACAACAAAAAAAAAACAACAACAACTAAAACAGCAATATCTACAAAAACAACAACAAAAACAGCAATAACATTAAATACAACAAGGAAAACAAAAAAAAAACAACAAGAACAGCAAAAACAACAAAAACAATAAGAACAACAATAAAAACTACAAGAACAACAAAAACAACAAGAACAACGAAAACAACAACAAAAACTACAAGATCATCAACAATAGGAACAAAAAACAAAAAGAACACAAGAACAACAAAAACAACAAGAACAACGAAAACACCATGAACAACAATAAAATAATAAAAACAACAAGAACAAGAAACAACAAGAACAAGAACAGAAACCACAACAACAATAACAAAAAAACACAATAATAAACAACAACAAAAACAACAACAAAATAACAAAAACAACAAAAAACAATGAAAACTAAAACAACAAAAATAAAGCAACAAAAACTGGTGGCCAGCAGGGCAGTCATTGCGCACCAAGGCTTGTATAGTGCTTTACTCAAACAAAGCGAGGTATTTAAAAAAAAAAACTAAAAACAAAACTAAAAATTAACATTGTTTGTTAAATAAAACTAGCAAACTGATAACCCACTATAACAACAACAACAACAACAAAAACCAAAACAACACCAACAACAACAACGTCAAAAACAACAAGAACTACAAAACAACAAGAACAATTAAAAATAACAACAACAACAACAAGAACAACAAAAAAGAACAACAACAACAAAAACAGCAATATCTACAAAAACAACAACAAAAACAGCAATAACATTAAATACAACAAGGAAAACAAAAAAAAAACAACAAGAACAGCATAAACAACAAAAACAATAAGAACAACAATAAAAACTACAAGAACAACAAAAACAACAAGAACAACGAAAACAACAACAAAAACTACAAGATCATCAACAATAGGAACAAAAAACAAAAAGAACACAAGAACAACAAAAACAACAAGAACAACGAAAACACCATGAACAACAATAAAATAATAAAAACAACAAGAACAAGAAACAACAAGAACAAGAACAGAAACCACAACAACAATAACAAAAAAAACACAATAATAAACAACAACAAAAACAATAACAAAATAACAAAAACAACAAAAAACAATGAAAACTAAAACAACAAAAATAAAGCAACAAAAACTACAACAACAACAATAATAGCTAAGAACCATCTCGATCACATCAGCTTTCAAACAAAAAAAAAACTATATCGGTCTATACGTTTGGGAACTAGGACACCTCTCTTTTCGAGTTCGGTGGTTAACAAAGCCACAGAATAAATAATAGTACTAAAAAAACACGACAATAATGGATTTTCAAAGGAAATTGCTGGCCGCAAAACACGACAGTAATGAAATTCCATACAACTTTGCTGGCGCCTATTCAAGCAGCGCGGCAAGGTCGACTTTGCCCAAAGCAGGTTGTCGAAATAATGACCACATTACAAGCTTGTTTGAGTAAAGGTATTTTATACGATTGCTTGACGCACGAGGTAGAGCACTGTTTGACTATCATTTCATCTGCTGTACTGTTAAACAGTGCTCTCCGGACCGGAACATCGTATTTAATTACTTCTCTATTGTTATCAATGTTATTCTTGCATAAAATGTATGTATTACGATGTATGGTACACCTGTACTAATAAAAAATATGCGGAAATGATATTATATAATTATATATATATATATATATTTTGTGACACAGACTTGAATAATCTTGTCTTATCTTATCTTATAAAAAAATACATATAAAATCGCGCTGAAGACATTAAAGTTTTACTTAATTAGGTATGTCGCTTAACTCGTATGAAACGGCTACAGGACATAAATGAAAGAATAACAGAAAAAGTACACTAAAATAATTTAAAGTAGTAGATTATGCACCAAGGGAATAAAGCAGTGTCTTACGTCAGGGGCGCTATATTGAATCCTGAGTTACGCTCAACAACGACAACGAGTTAACTCCTGAGTGTAGCGAAGGGGTTTAAACTTCACTCCCGAGCGGAGCGTATGTAGAGTCCTGTGTGAAGCGAGGGTTTCAAGCCGCCCAAGACGAAGACAGGCTTTACCCTCGAGGTGAATACTCTACTTTTCATACCTTCTGCGAGACAATAACAACCCAGGGCTACATATTATTAATCATCCCAGCAGCGTCGGGTTTAATGAACTCCGGAGACAAATTACTAATATCGCTCGATGACATTTTTGTGTGAACTTGAAAATGATAAATAAAATAATGTTTTATTGTAAAGAAAGTTATGAACGATGCAGATAATGTAATAAACGTGGAGCGTGTCAAATTTCTATTACTCAGGTTACGTAACGCCACACGTTTTTTTTTTCTTTTAGTTTATTAGCTGCATAGACGTTTGGGGTATCGTTAGAATCCTTACATCCTTTCGAGAAAACAGGCATATTTTTTTTGAAAAAAATAACGTTTCAGCTGTATGACACCAAAGTCAAATGCGAAAAAAAAAATATTTCTCGGTTTTTGCAATATTGTTATCAAATTGAAGGCCTTGATAATGAAAAGCACATTCCAACAGTATATAATTTATTGGCATAGTTCTTTTTTGGCAGGGCAGCCGTGTTTTTTTTTAGCTTTTAAGCTAGTTATTGTCAATGTTACCACTGTTCACAATACCAATTCCAACTTGATTCATATTTCGACAAACGAAACTCACAGTATCCGCTTGTACGTTCTTCTCTTGACTTAATACGCGAAAACGCGAAAAAGCTAAAATTTTCACGCGATATCTTAAATTATTGTAACTAGCTACCTACCTATACCTATGTGTTATTACAGGACCAAAAGAGCCTTTAAAGTGTACTACATTTTATTAAAATTCGTTCTTCAGCATTTTAGGTTCTTTGTACAGACTTTTGGTACTTACTGCTTTATTACAACTATAGATATAAAAAGCTTTTTAACTTTTTACTCCGGAAAAGTGACAGAAAAGCTGCGCGCACATTTAGTGGAAGATATTTATGATGACAATACCTACAGATTACCACATTGCATTGATTACGGTTATCAGTCATAGTTATATAATCGCCAGTTGAAATTGCAGCTTGCCATCAATTAGCGGTGAAAGTTGACCATTGACCATGTTGTTATTATGGTTCAATAGACAGTGACCGTGTATACGGTTTAGGTGATCAGAGGGGGTAGGAAATGTCATTTAACTATAATTACGGTCCGATTTACATCTCTATCTTTTAGGGTACCGTATCTATAGGGCCAAAACGGAACCCTATTACTGCGGCAACGCTGTCTGTTGCCTGTCCATCAGTCCTTCTGTCACGGGCTTAAAGAGCCAAAACTAAATATGATTGGGGCTTGGAATTTACACTTAATAGGTATGTAATGCCGTGTCAAAAAATGGGACATCGTAATTTAAAATTATATTGCCCAACTGCCCATACATAGAAAGGAGGACCAGAAAACTCAAAAGGATAAAAGGTATTTAAATATACCAATCAATATATTAGGTAATGTCTGATTTTTAAAAGGCGTTTTAAAAGACTTATTCTGAGTTAAATCTCACAAGAAAATGAAAAACATTTCTGACTCTACTACAACACCAAGAAACTCAACGGGGCTCATTTTTTTTTCTATACACATTCACCATATTGCCAATTTTATAAGTGACTAGTGACTCGCCCCGGCTTAGCGTAGCGCTCACATTTTTCTGACTGTTAGCATTTTCATAACCGTCGTAACTTCTAAAATAAAGCCAGTAAGCCAAAATCTTTGGCAGCAACGCTCGTGGTGCATTTTGACATACTTGTTATTGTTTCGTTTCCACGGCAACATGCCGTTCCGTGCTTTACATTATTGCAAATTTCGTAGATGTCTAATTAAAAAAAATATAAGAAAGTGTAGCCCATGTTGCTCGCTGATAATGTAGTAGCTTTCTATACGTGAAAGATTTTTAAAACTGGTTCAGAGTTTATCTTGAGTTTATCCATTACAAACAAACTTACAAAAATAAACAAAACTTTCCTCTTTATAATATTAGTGTAGACTCACAGATTAGAGATGTCCCACAGTCATCAAAATTGAGATAAAAATAATTGAATGACTACTATTACTAGGAACTTGGCGGACCAGTCCACAAGAACAATTTAGATATAAATTGTACACACTTGCGTTTGCTTACGTATATGCCAATGATAACATTGAAAGGTGTATATTAAATGATTTTACACTCAAATAGTAACACCAATCATTATTTCAACAGACAGTCCAAACATACAAATGTTCTACAAATTGTCATGAAAGTGTTAAAAATAGGGTAACAGTTTAACTTCAAAACTGTAAAAAGTGAGAGGTCAATGAACTAAAGCAAAATGCCTTCACACACATTAGTAGGTACAGATTCTTATATTATTATTTTCAACAATAACGTGAACAGAGCGATTTCACTTGGAGGTATTGCTGCTAACAAAGCCAAACTACTTAGGATGGAGTTCACCAAACTTTTAAACCACAGTTAACTCATAAAATGTACAACAATTTCTAATGACTTTTCATTTTTCTTTTCTATTTTATTAACTACTAGTCTATTTTTTGTCATTGGTCCCTCTGGGCCGTGACTGAAAATCAGCGTCAAGTGTCGAAGACGCTTGGCATTATGCTGAGGCATGACCCTTTCAACACTTAGGGCTTCTTTCACGACCTCCAATTAAAATGTTGATTACTTACTTCCTAATTAACGTTACTCGGCACGTAAAAGCAACGAGTATCTATTGTCAGTTTCACGAACGAAAACAATGTTTCGATTAGCAACTCGATGGTTAACTGAACGATATCTAAGAAACCGTTCAATATATTCGTTCAATTGTCGCTGACGTTACCGTCAAATGTCATTTGTCATGTCACAGTTGTCAGTTTGGCGTCAATATACATTGTTTGGAGGTTGTTCGTTAAATTTTGATTGTTAATTACTGAATGTTATTTCTTTTATTTAACAAAACAAACTAAACCTATCCCGTATCATCGCGTGTGATTTACCTACTTCAAAATGGATAAAGTTAAAGTGAAACGGGATCGAAGTGCCAACTTTAGTTTGCAAGAAAGGGATATTTTAATATCACTTCTGCAAACACATCAACATGTTATTGAAAACAAACAAAGTGATGCTACGACATGGAAGAAAAAGGAGTCTGCTTGGGAAAGCATTGAAGCAGAGTTTAATGCTCGTTTTGGTGGAACGTTTAGATCGAGCAAAACTCTAAGAACCAAATATGAGGGCCTGAAGCGGTTGGTCAGAAAAAAGTCAGCTGCGATTCGCTCAGAACTGTATCGTACCGGTGGCGGAACAAATACCGCAATTCCACTCGACAATGTGGAAGAACAAATAAAAAACATGATAACTTTGACCACCGATGGCTTAGATAGTATTTGCGATTCTGATGTTATACCCCAAACGCAACAAAGCCAAGGTAAGTTATGTTGTTTAAATTTAATGTATATATGCCACTTATACTGAAGCATTTTTGCTACCACATTTATCATGTGTTTCACTAATAAGGAGCAGAACATTACTGGAGTTTGTTTCCCAAAAGTTATAATCGGAAGACTCCAAGTTCTGATTGTATAGACCCATTGCATCTATGCAAGCGTGTACCATTATCTATTCTATCGCATGGTCACTTAACATCAGATGAGATAGTGATCAAATGCAAGCCTATTGTTTAAAAAAGAAAAAAACAATATTAGCTTCATTCATTCTACAACAATATTTTTAATTTTCTGATATAACGTTATTTTTTATTTTTTGCAGTTGACTTAAGTACTACAGTGGAAGAATACACCCTGCTGGCCTCTACAAATACAGAGCTGGACTTCATAGAAAATGCGAGTACTCCCAACAGTATGTTCATTCATACTATCTATTATGCGTTGTTCTACCAATTCATACTGAAGTAACTAGATTCAACTTTTAATATGCAAACAGCCTAGGAATGGAATACCGGCCAGCATCCTTATTTTTCCAGACAAAATATGACCTGGGTGTCTTCAACTTGAAGTGCAAGAGTGAACAGGTATCTTCTAGGCAAGCATGATACATTGTTGGCTGCATTGTCAGTTACTTATTAGGTGAAATTGTAGTTGGCCACTTCAGTTGCTTATCTTGCATAAAAAATGTACTAACAAGTGTAATTTTTCTTGATTTTTAAATGCTCCACTTTTTTTCAGAAGTTTCGAAAAGATCTGAAGAAGATACTGAAAATAATGCATTGCCGTCATCTATTGCAGAAGTAACACAAGCAAAACATATAATTCTACATGAAGTTAATGGTATGTATTCATACATAATATTTGTAACCTTAGCGTCAACTTGTGAGATACAATTTTGTGATGTGTAGGTACTGTTATGTACCTTTCTACCTATAGCTACCTATATTATTGTTACAGATAATGCTTTGGACAACACCCTAAGTGGAAATGTTTGCTCTACTCTACCTACATCATCCTTTAAAAAATGGGATGTTACTAGTCGTAGAAATTTAAAATCAAGAAAGCACCCTGCACTAATTGGTAAGAGATAAAGTAGTATCTGTACTAATATTATAAATGCAAAAGTATGTATATGTTTTTACACACTTCTCTTTAATTCACTATCACATCTGTTTGTTTTTTTGTCTGGAATACAATCTGGTAAGCTTTATTTGAGAAAGTCATGGTTTATGAAAAATTCAGAAACTATGCAGAGGTTTTGGTTTTGGATGACAATACAATAATCAATCAATAATCCATGGTAATTTATAGATATTCAGGCAATGTCTTTAAACTTTTACTTGTTATCACTCGGCTCCATAAAGGCTAAACAGATTTTCATAAAATTTGGTATATATAAATACTTTAGATCCTGGAATAAATAACATAGGATACTTTTATCATCATCTACAGCTTGCTATCACTGAAGCCGCGGCGCAACTAGTTATGGTATATAACAAAAGTGTATTGGAAAACTTTAATTCATATTTTTTTCATTGACAGCTACCTCGCACAGGAAACCAATAGACGAGTTAGCTCAAGCAAAGTTGGAGTTGGTACAGCTCCAAAAAGAATTGTTGGAAGCAGAAATAATAGAAAAAAAGAAGGAATGGGAGTTTAAAGAGAAGGAGCGAAAATGGAAAGAAGAAGAATATAATTTAAAATTAGAAAAATTACGAAGGGAATTAAATGAATAAATTTATGGGAATTGTTTTATTCATTCTTTATGTTAAGCTAAGAACTATTAAGTAATGGTAAAAAATATTCTTGCACCAGTCTATTTCTTACATCAATATTTAATTGTGATGTTTGTGCAACAGCGTCTTCATGGATTTCTGAATTGGTGTCCGAGACGCAGTTGTCCTCGAAGTTTCTTTCATTAGTATCTATGGCAATATTATGAAGTACAAAGCAGGCAACTATAATATGTTGGACACGATTTAACTTCAATGTTATCTGACGCCTTAGGACAGGAAATCTATTTTTGCACACCCCGAAACATCTTTCAACTGTATTCCTTGTTCTTATATGCGACTCATTATATAAATTTTCTGCTGGTGATGATGGGTTTAAAAAGGGAGTTAATAGATATTGCTTTAATTCATATCCACTATCACCAAGAAGTAAGCCATTTTGAAACTGTCCGCTTTCAAATTTTTGTTTCAATGCAGAGTTATTGAATATTGTCTGGTCGTGTACAGATCCTGGCCATCTCGCTACAATATTTAAACATCTTAATTGGCTATCGCAAGCCACCTGGACATTAACTGAGAAATTTGATTTTCTGTTTCTGTAATTTTCAGCCGAGTCTCCTCCTGAAATATAACAGATTAGTGCATTTTAATATATAGGTAGCTAAATGACGATATAGTTTTCTTACTAAATATTTGATTATAAAGTGAAACACCAACCTGGCGATTTTATTGTAACGTGGGTACAATCAATTGCAGAAACGACCCTCGGAAACCTTGCAATTTTATAAAAACCCTCTTTTAGAGTAGTTATATCATCAGGGAACTTTATGATATGTGGGCATAGCTGCGCAATAGCGATAGTAACTTTCTGAATGATACGACTAGCTGTTGGTGGACTGACTCCACAAAAATCAGCCGCACTTCTTAGAAAGGATCCAGTGGCTAAATATCTTAATGTTAAGAGTAGCCTTTTTTTCGATGAAACTGCTTGATTCCTGAAATTTTAATAAGGCAGGAATAAATACCTAGTACAATGATGATAAATTAAATATCATTGTTGAAAGTGTATGTGTTAATAGATATTGTGTTTGTTACTACTCAGCTCCTTATCGGCTAAATGAATTTTGTTGAAATTTGCTAGGTTAAAAATAAGATACTGTTACGGTTTGGAATAATACAAAATACAGTTCTTCATTAAGATCATTTCCCACGCAGTTGAAACCATTTATTTCACACACATATTTTCTTTCATAGCTAATTCATTAATATTTTATTGTGTTTTTGTAGGTTATCTAATAATTGAACCCACCATAATCTTAATTACCACTCACCTTTGCGTTTTAGTCATTATTTTATGTTTTATTAGATTATGCACTTGGTTCACTGCATTTTTAGATAGACGAAATCTGGCAAAAAAGTCATAGTCATCAAGATCGGCAAAATAATCAACACGTACATTAAATACACGAATTCTCGGGATTCTTTGTATCGAGGAATTGTCCAATTCATCTAACTGATGATCAATTAAGTCAAACAAATCCATTTATATATAGTTTTACTTAATTAAACGACTTCAAAACAATAATGTTGATAAACAAAAACTGTACCTAAGTATATATAACCTACAAAACAGTGTTACTCGTCAGTTTAAAATGCTACCCGGCAGATGAAGTAACCTTTAAGTTACAGGCAAGTTTAAGTCTTGGTTAGTGCTACTCAGCTATAGTGAAATTCGTACGTACAGTTACTTGCGACTTTAATCGGTGATAAGCCTACGTGGAACTTTACTTGTAGATCGTGAAAGAGGCCCTTAGATTTATATTATGTTTAAGTTATATGTTAATTAGCTACTTTTTTATAAGTGTTGAATAAACGATTTTTCTTTCTTTCTTTTCTTTTATTTTAATGTTTGTGATCTCCAGTCACAGAATATGTATGTATAGTACTACCAATTAATATAATGGGCATTCTCCGCCCCGCGAAATCTGCATCCCTCGTCCGCAGCGCGAGGGTCGAGGGTTCATGACGCGAGCTGTCAATCAGTGAAAGTGGGATGGACCTCCACAACGATCAGTATTGTAACTTTTAAACTTTCAAACTTTCAGGCTTCGAAACTTTCAAAAGTATATGTTTTTCGTTGCACAATTTTCTAGAATGCCCACCGAATTAAATGTAAGACGTTTAACGAATTCACGTATACTTCCTCTAATTTAATGATTTGGTCTAGAACTTAAAAAAAACTTGTTCTGCAGATTTTGACTTGTAAAAGTGCATGTTGCTTTTATACATAAACGATTTGGGCTTGAGATTGAAATAACTAGAGGCTGGCCCCTAACTAATATCTCGCGATGTCTCTAGCCATTGTACTTTTTTTTGGCATTTAACTTATAAAATACGACATCTTAAAATTAATCATAAAATAGTTTGGCAACGTACAAGCCGTTTCATATGAGTCACTATGACACACAAGTTGAGCTGATTGACTCACTTTAAGGTGTTGCCCTTTTTAATCCGATATCTTAGCAACCCTGCATTTAATTTAACTTTTAACATTCTGTGTATCAAGTTTAATGACTGACGGTCAGATCAACGGCTCGAGAGAAAGGCAGTCTCATTAATCATTCTGCAAAACCTATCGTTCGTACAAAATATAACTTCACACATTGAATTCTTCTGTGTGAAGTTTAATCTGAAAACGTCAGAAATGTTTTCGTACCTAACATGTATCGCGAGACAAATATGTCTGTATATGTCCCCGTTAAATTGAAAAAAAATACCGATAAATTACAATATAACGAATCCTAAGAAAAATCGTGAACGGACAGAGTTTGACAGTTCTAAGACATTTTAAAGATACTATCGTCTGTTATATTGTATATATTATATGCTATAGAGCTACAACTTAAATAGAAGCTAACGAAACGGAATCGAAGCTCCCCGACCCCCACGTACCCCCGGGTGCAATTCCAAAACGCGGAGCCAGAAGCTCGCGAGGAGTTCTTGAGCGAATGGAGCGAAGGGACGACGATGCCTCTCGCATCGTCGTCTGGCGAGAGCCCATTTACTAATTCACGATAAATTTTAATGTTTGAGGTCATGACGATGTGATTGAGCTCGAGTTCATTTGCAATTGACTGACTGATTAATTTGTAACTCAATGGATAAACACGAGTCTGACCAATCAAGGGCAGGTCCACAACTAGACGGTGGCGATAGAATCGCAGAAATCGTATAAAATGTAAAACTGTGCACTGATTGGTCGGTAATATGCGATCGTGCATGTTCATTCACAATTTTCTCTTATAAAACGAATTCGAATCCGTCAGATTGTAATCTATCGGTTCTTACGTAGTCCTTACAATTAACCGGTAACATCAAACACAGATTTTTGCACGACTGCCCAAAAAGGAGTGTAATGTTTTCAGGGTTCATGTATGTATGTGAGTTTCTTTGTTCCACCATAACTTTTAAATGCCTGAACAGATTTGGATGTATGGGGTATCGTTAGAATCCTTACATCCTGCCGAGTTCCTGTTTTTCTCTTACTTTGATGATGTACTGATGTTTAAAGTTTTTTTGGAGACCTCGCTTCGCTCAGATTTCTCCACTCTAGTAAGGTTAAGGTTAGTTAAGGTTAAGGTTAGGTATCGTTTTTTTTTACGGCCTGATTTCTGATTAGGCATAATCATGAATGATTCATGTAGTTACTTAAATTCATGAAAAAAACTAACTTCACCGTTGACTTATTTTTAGAATAGGTATCTCAATAAAACTCTCGAACTAATATGAGTATAATATGTACTCGTATGTAAAGAAAACGAACATGTAAATAAACGAACGAGGACAAAATAACTCGGAGGAAAGGTCACTCACTCGTTTCTCGCTCCAACATTTCAATAAATTGCATAACATTTTTTCTTGGACGATTTTTACAGCGTTTTGTGACAATAATGGCGTATGTTATGCATGCAGGCTGAGTACATGGTACTTGCCTACTATTTTTATCACCCGAATAAAGAGACGGGTGTTATATGTTTATAAGACGGCTGTGTGTGTGGGTGTGTGTGTCTGTCTGTGGCATCATAGCTCCCAAAGGAACGGACCGATTTAGCTGCGGTTTTTTATGTTTGAAAGCTGGGTTAAACGAGATTTGTCTTAGCTATAATGGAGAGAGGGGGGGGGGGGTTGGAATACTGATGTGATCGAGATGCTGCTTCGCTAGCTTAGGGGGTGGGACGGTGTGGGAGGGGTTGGGTGGGTGAGTATAACAAGCACAAATGAAAAATTTATATAACCCCCAACCGGTTATATAAATTATTAATTTGTGCTTGTTATACTAGCTTTTACACTTAACTTCGTCCGTGTGGATTACATGTCGTTCCCAAAGGTTAATTCTATATCCATACCCAAATTACATCAAGATCGGTTCAGTTGATCGAGACAGCTACTTTCGCTTTAATAATATTAGTTTGTAGTGTGGACAGTATGGATACTGTATGTTAGTAAGTTAGTTTGTTAGTTCGGATGTATTTTATACAAACAAATTGTTGATATAAATTGATTTATTATTTATTCTTTGACATAATATATTGTAAAAGCACAAATTAAATTAAATTAATATAACCCCCAACCGCCTCCGTCCTCCATTATAGCTAAGAACTATCTCGATGACTTCGGCTTTCAAACATAAAAAACGCATCAAAATAGGTCAATTCGTTTGGGAGCTACGATTCCACAGACAGACACACGGACACAAACAGTGATACGTACACGCACACCCTAAACTTATAACATCCCTCTCGTTGAAATGCGGGGGTTAAAAAAATATTTTAAACCCAAAAAGATGATTATAATTAATAGAATCGTATGACGACTGACGAGACGAGAAGGTTGCTATATGCCACACGCTCATAACATTATAGATTAGCCACAGAATAAATAATAGTTTGTACAACCCAGAATATATCATAAAAGCTGCGACGCTCGGCTTTGCCTGAGTGGACATTTTTTGAAAATATGACAACATAGCAATGTCACGCTATTTCCTTTTAAAACTTCATAAATATTGGTTGAGCCTTTTAGTCGTGAAAAGGTAATAAACAGGCAGAATTCCTTTCGTATTTACAATACTAACTTTTCCCGTGACTATCGTGAAACTCGTACTTTTCCCGTGACTATCGTGAAACTCGTACTTTTCATCACTGATGATGATGATGAAAAGTACGAATTTCCATCGTTTGAAACTTTTTTGTGTACACGTGACCTGCCATGAGGCCCGCTAAAGGAGCACTCTCAGGCGACTTTTGTTGAATCTTGAATTTAGAATAAAGCGTCAAAGTCAAGTTTGAGTTCACACAATAATCCCATAGAAAACAGGATGTTCAGATTTTCTCGTTTTTTCCGTGCTAATTTTCAAATTATTCGTTCCATAAAACCTAATTCGGACTTTACGAACATTGAACAAAAAATGAAGCCAAATCGGTCCAGAAGAGCACTTCAAAAAAATAGGGTATATAAGCCATTCTACGAGCTAAAATACAAGCTAATAATCATCAAAAGCAGAAGTAGCCGAAGCCGAAATAAAGCGCTTACCAACGAACAGCATTTCATTTTTATTTAAAAAATAATATGGCAGTATGGCTTGCGAAGTAATTTTAAACGTAGCTTAGTAGTATATTATCCAATTTTTATTAGATTTAGATAAAGTGTGATAACATGTCTTATGTCTAAAATGTCACTGAAGATCAATGTGGATAAACTGGGAATAAAAGCTCATTTATATTATTGAATGCTCATCAATCGTTAAAAGAAAAGTTCAATCATTAAAGAAGGTGATCATTCATAAAGAGAGGGCCGATCATAATGATCACGTCACAATATACATCGATAAAAAATAATTCGTACCAACAGAGACATAACTTATAATTAATCTGAAGATCGAAAATTTTAAAAGAGATCTATCATTTAAAATAGAGCACACTCACAATGAATCAATCAGTTATTAGAGGATCAATATTATTGCCGAATTTGTTGTCAGTTTTGCAGTAGGTATATAGGTAGATATATCCGCGATTGATTACTTTGTGGCAGGACCAAGAGCCTTGAGGTCCAAGTGTAAGGCTCTTGAAAATGGTCTTGGCCTTATTGATGTCACAGTGGGTTATGTAATGTATGTATGTATTTTTTTAGGTTGACGAAGTGTGAATTGCTCAGTTTGATGATAAATTGCAATACTTTTTGATTGTATTAAAACACACGAATGTCCGAGAGTTCGACTTCCACAAAGAGTTTGTGTGTTTTATTTTCGATCATATTTCCGAGATTTTTAAATCGATTTGGATGATTCTATTTTTGAAAGAAAGATCTTCAGCGTATAAGTTTCTTATTACGTAAATATCCATTTGAATTTAGTTTTTTTTTGATTGATGAATTATAAAAGATTGTCATACGCCAGTCAACATCGACACAAAAAAGACATTGATCGCAAACGCGCATGTATTATCATTTTTTTTATATGTTCTTATTAACTTATACCAATGTTTGCATACCTTAATACTGCTTGAAGAGGTTTACCTAAAAAAATAAAAAATAGCATTAGGAAAAAAAAAAGTTTTGTTAAGAAGCATAAATATGAGGAAACTATAAAATTAACATTCGTACGGTAAAGTTGGTATATGAAAGTAAGAACAATAAAGAAAGCGTATACTTAACATGTGCAACTCGGTCAATGCTACATTAAAAATTATAAAAGTTTTTGTTACCATGTATCCGCCTTGCAACTTAACTTTTTTGAGGCGTTTCAAATAGTGTTTTATTTTTGTTATCGCTTAAGTTTTCATTGACATTGTTAAGTATTGAAACAAAATGAAAATGTCGGTCGATATAAACTTGACCTTTCAAACTAAATAAATGCCACTGACTACAGACAAGTCGACAAAACTACAGACACTGCAATGCTTGAATGGTTTAACAAACGTATTAAGGTTGAACGATTGAATCAGAGCCTAGTATAGTGGGAGTTGGTGTTTGTTTAGCAAAACAAATAACAGTTTTAAGTGTTTTTAACTGTTGCGATGGAGTAAATCAAATATTCTGTGATTCTAGAAACAACTCGACTTCCATTCCACTGAGACTTGTTTTCTAAAGCTTCTTGTAAAATATGAATTTGAAGGATTCCGAATAACATTACGTCAGTTAATAGCATCGATCCAGGATCATAATGGGTGCTCCAAATATAAAGTGTCAGTATTGGCACCATCGTTCGATCCTCCCGGCAGACGCCAACAAATGTATACCGCAAGAGACGGAGCGTTTTCATTTAGAAAAAAAAAAATTTTGTTCTGTGATTATTTTACATAAAAACATATTTGCACTCTTAGATTTGAAAATAGATGTAATTTTTTTAATCACTACAGATCTCGAAAACGACATTCATATATATTTTACTTTAAAAAACGTTTACCATTTTAGATTAGAAAATGGATGTCATTTTCTTTATATTCACCCTGAAAAACTTCGGAATCGACACCCATATTAAAACGCTACTAATAAACATGACGTGCAGAATGTGCTACCTTTTGGCATAATCTATATGCACTGGTATCTCGTTTAAAACTGTCTTCTTAATCAATGATGTTATATATAAACTGAGTATATAAACTTGGTGAAATCTCATTGTTCTTAATTAATTAGTAAATACGTAGGTATGGTTGTGCATAAATATGTTTTTATTGAGGTGCTTGACATGTTTTTAATAAAATTATCATTAGAGTGTGGGAACTTGATAAACAAAGCTAATTATTTTGTTGCTTAGCCAGAAATATATTATTAAATACATTATGCAGCAATAATTGTTTTTGTAAAAATTTGCAATGTAGATACCACCGGTCCAACCAAAGAGTTTTAATTTTCTCTGAGATTCCAACACGGATACCCCTAGTTTGTGTACTGTAGTTCCACCAAGGATGTATGTACTATTCTAGTTGCATTAAGCCTTTGCAAGTGTGAAAATGTGTATGTGTTTGTAGAGATTTAAAAAAAAAGTAATCTGATTTCCAAAGAAATATAGATAGAATAGACATTTAACTTAAATAAGAGTATATAACTTAAATAGAGTAATAGATATTTAACTTAAATAGAGTAATAGACATTTAACTTAAATAGAGTAAAAACGCTTTAAGCGATAAGACTGCCCGGTCTTATCGCTTAAAGCGTTTTTTTTCAGACAACCGTTGAATGACGTCCGGTTGGTCTATTGGCTAGAGATCCTATGTACGAAATAGAACGGTCGCGGGTACGAATCCTGCAAGGTGCAATCATTTGTGTGTTGAGCAGAAATGTTTGTTTCCGAGTCATGGATGTAATATTGTTATTTATGTATGTTTATCCGTTATCTAGTGCCCATAGTACAGGGTATCCTAGTTTGGGGCTAGGTAATTGGTGTGGAAATGTCCCGAATATATTTATTTATTTAATGGAGAGGAATACATTTAGTTGTCATGGACGGTGGTGCTCAATCATAAACAAAAATAAATAAATATAAAAGGTACGTGAACTTAAACAACTAATCTAGTTTTAACTTAAACAACAACTACACATATACAAATATATTAAAATACAATACATACACACATTTAAATAGAATTAATATAATATATATTATTAAATAAACAAAGTAAGTGAACACAATAACTTAATTTATTCCAATATGCGACAACTAAAATAATTTTATCCGTTCCTTATATACGTTTAATGATGGAGACTGACGTATCAGGACTGGTAGACTGTTCCATAGTCTAACAGCTTGTACAGCAAACGATGCATCATACAATGTTGTAACGTGCAAGGGTATTTTCAACTGTAGATTCTCTGAAGACCGCAACGACCGGGAATGCTCGGAGTGTAGAAAATGGATGGATCCTTTGAGGTATGGAGGGGACGCAGGATTTTAAAGTATACTATAAGTAGGAAAAGATTGAGAAAAACATACGAAACAAGAGGCTAACAAATCAAACTCGAAACAATTTAAATCTGTCATTGGATTTGATTCATTACAACTAAATACAAACCTTTATTGCATGTCATCGATAACTACTTTGGATGTCCATCTATATTGCTCTATCTCGATAATAATAAATACCGTACTGTGAGAAAAATCGATAGGTACCGGTTGAGGTCTCTCGAACCACTAGTGTTTCTTGTATTCGTTAACTTCTCTACGACTACCAACTTTCTACTGCGTAAAGAGAATTTTATATTGGGCTGTCAATTCTAAAATTTACTGCGTATAATGACCACGTATCTTATTAGACATTTTATCATATCATAAAGTTGATTCCAAGTGAAAGCTTAAAATGTCGTCAGGCGCGTCGTCATTAATACATTTCTGCGAGTCATTCATTGCAAAATGTCATTTAATTTGACCCAGATTCAGTTTTTTGACACAGCCGAGAGGTGAGACCAAATAGATCGGCCCAAGGCCGTGCTAGTTATATAAGATTACGGTATATTACGGTATAATGGTGAGCATAACTTATGAATATGTAAGCTAATATTGTTAATTATGATGCAGTTGGTGATTGAAGTGTTAACTTAGATAGGTAACGCAATATGTATGAGCCCACGGAATACAGATATGAAGTTTTGTGTAAGAATTATTAAGTAGCAGCTAGCAGAGCTGCGGCCCGCGTTGATGCTGATGATGATGATGAAAGGTTTGAATGTCCATAGTTCGAAACTGTTTTGTTTACTCGTGACGTGCCATGAGGCCTGCGAAAGAAGAGAAGCACGACTGTCAGGCATATTTTGTTTATTCTTAAAATCCATCATACAGCCCATAGACAAAAGGACTTTCAGTTTTTCCCAAAGTATCCCGGAATCCAATTTTTCTTTCCATAATAACCTAATTCTGACTATGACAAACATTTTAATACAAATAAGTTACTTAAAAATCACTAAAATAAAGCATATTTATGCAGTATGGAATATCACTGTTAAATGCGTATACAACATCTTAGAATGGAATATCACTGTGAAATGCTTATACAACATCTTAGAATGGAATATCACTGTTAAATGCGTATACAACATCTTAGAATGGAATATCACTGTTAAATGCGTATACAACATCTTAGAATTGAATATCACTGTTAAATGCGTATACAACATTTCGTGTCTTGCTGATAACCGTTGAGGAGCTCCCTAGTCAGGAGCCAACCCTGATTACAGCAACCATATCATGATACAATTTAAAACCTGCTATCATAATTAAATCTGTACACAAAATTTCTTGTCCGTGCTGTTAACCGTTGAAGAGTTTCTTTATCTGGAGCTAATCTTGGATATCGATTCAGGTCATGCTTACCATAAAAATGCATTGACATTTTAACTGAACCAACATGTAAAAATTCAACTAATTACGTAGGATAAAAAATATTTAAAAAAAAAACTTGATTACGAACAAAACTATAAGCTATAATATAACTATAATAAGAGGCAAACAAGTTTTAGATTTTTTATTTTGAAATTTAAGATGCAGTCTACGAGGATATCATTTTCTTTATATACATTTTTTAAATATCATACATTATAATAATACACATGTAAATGTCAAATACAAAAAATAAAAGTGCTAAAGAGACGTCCCACATCTAACTGATAAAAATAATAAAATACAAATGACTAATAAGAAACCAGGCTGGACCAGTCCCTACAAACAGCACCCGTTTACGAGTATGACTTGTGTACCAGCCATCATCCCCTCAACCATTTTAGAGGGAAGGGACCCGGTACACAGAGCCACCACAAGTCTAGACATTTTAGTGACCATGACCATAGTGTTGCCTGTTGCATATTCGAACAAATTTTACTTCTCTATGAGTCTTCTCAATTACTCATAATTTGTGCTCACGCACTACATAGCTACAGCTATAGTTGCAAACGTTGCTATCGAAAGCAAGTGTTATTTCTCGATGTACCTTGTGACCTTGACCGGAAATCCATCGTGAATATACCAAAATGTGCGGTTTCAACACATTTTTGAAATTTCCGTTCGATACGGAACGGTCGGTCTTGTGCAAGTCAGAAATGTTCGTGAGTGGCGGTTCAATTCGATCCCTATGATTCCTAAACATCCAGCGTACCCTGGGTCATGACCCAGTCTACCTGGCTTATCCTATCACCACGAAGTCACTATCAAATCACCCTTATTCCCTACGACCATTCAGACACGTAACTCGTCGCGTTACGATATCATCGAGGCATGGTTCGTGCATTGTCGTAATGAGGTCACACGTTTTCTGCAAGGAATTTCATGTGGCATAGTGGCCCAGCTCATCTCAGGGTATAATGTCGACACCAAAGAAGAAGAATACCGCATCCTCGTACGTAGTACGCAGTATCAGTGCCCAGTCTGTGACCGTATCTTATCTCTAAATAAAGTATTGTGTTGGATTTATAATCGTTCTACCTTGATCACATGTTGTGATGTGATGGATGTGCATGAATTCAATGCATTAGTCAAAGGCCTCTCCTGATGCGTGCCACTGAGCCCGATCTTCGGCTCTTGAAGAACTTGTCTACCCCACCGGTTATTGGCTCTTCGACTTATGTGAACCGGCCCATTTCTATGCACTTCAGTTTGCTAAGTCTTGGAGCTATATATGTCGGTGACTTTAGTTCTGTTCTGTTCTTTAGTTTCTGCCGGATCAACTCGTTTCGGATGCGAAAACCTTATCATAGCCCGTTCCATGGCTCTCTGGTGGACAGTCTCACAGACAGTGTCCACGTTTCTGCTCCATATGTAATTACGGGTCAGCATGCAGTGTCAGAACGCACTGGTTAAAGACTTTCGTCCTAAGGCTCTGTGGTATTGGCGACGAGAAGACATGACAAATTTTTACAAATTCTGCTCAGGGCCTGCAGGAAGTCTAGACACATATATAGTGATTGCTTTACAACCGAAATCGGTACATACCATGACAATCGTTAGCTAGGACAGTTATTGTCAAAAGCTATCGATTATCATCGGTATCTGTTCTGACATTGACCATGATTGACATTGATATTTGACAGAGACTACGAAATATCGTACGGTTGTAAAGCAATCGCTGTCGATGTCGAGTCTGTAGGCCCTGCCCAACTGAATCTGCCTATCGGATTCCCTCTCAAAGCTGTTTCCGCCCAACATAAAAGTTTCTTCTAGATATAAATACTACAAATAATCATCAATAATAATTAATCATCTTTATGTTCTGAGATGGTTGATGTCTCTCTTTAAACAATGCCACTGAGATAAAAACAAGGAAATCTTTCAGTCAATATATTTCAAAGCACGTAGTATTGCTGTACTTAAATTGTTGCAATTGATACCGCAGCTTCCTGCTTCCAAACGTCGATTGTTCATTGTGTTGTGTGTCGAGTTTCGATAACATGGCAGCCAAACGGCGACGGCTATCGAGAGAAGTGGTCAACATTCACACGTACATCCGTTAAGGTGTGTACATACAATAAACACAGTTTTACAACTACAAAAAAACAATCCATAGGGATTGTAAAACTGTACAATAAGTATGGTCTATCCATCTATATTCTCTATACTTGTGTACATAAAATAAAGCAATAAGGAACAAAAAGTCTGTACAATGAAAATAATAAAAATATAATGGCCTAGGGTACGTTAAAGTAAGCTACTGAACTAGAATATAATATTTTAAAAAATGGTGTCGGCCTGTTTGTCTATCTGTCTATTCGCGCATCACGTAAAACTACTAGACCAGTTGTGTTGCGGTTTTCACTGTTGGATAGATTAGGTGTTGACTCCGATGATGAGAAACCGAGCAATCGATAAAAAACTATCTGACGGCTAAATGAAATTTGGTATTTCGTATTTTATAGTTACTTTTGGTCATGGAATAACACTTAGGTTAATTTTAGTCCAGATATTATTTATTTCTATATATATTTTTAGGGTCGTGAGCCCGGCTTGATAGAAGGTCCACCGCTTCTCATCACACCCCAGTATCATCCAGCGGGTGCTGAGAGACCAG
Source organism: Alsophila aescularia (assembly GCA_946251855.1). NCBI lineage: Eukaryota > Metazoa > Arthropoda > Insecta > Lepidoptera > Geometridae > Alsophila > Alsophila aescularia. The sequence goes on along the minus strand of OX276383.1, from coordinate 7,136,335 downwards.
CAGGGAATTCGGGAAATGGACAACAGCACTTCCCTGTATTACTATCATCAACCCGCCTGCCAAGCGTGGTGCCAAAGTCAAAATCAAAGTGAAAGTATTTTTTGTAAATAGGCAACAGAGAAGCACTTTTACAAGTCAAAACTTAACATCTTATGAACAAAGAGAAGAACATCAAGTACTATAAATAGATCTAATCATTAAATTAGGTAAACTAAGCTCGTTTTGAGTTAAAAAGTAAATGTATCTTTCATGTGCCGACTCAGAGTTGAATCACACACAGGACAAGGAAATACCTTTCTGACTCTAGCGGTGCTTCGGAAATACGCCCGTTAGAGAAGAGAGCACCACGAAACTCTGCGGAGATGTCATTCCATTGTTGTCAATTCTTTATATATTTTTATTATAATGACTGAAATTTTAATAATACAGATGTAAGTGTCAGAAACAAAAGATAAAAGTGCCAATGAGACGTTCAATATTCTTCAAATTGATAAAAATACAAATGACTAATAAGAAACCAGGCTGGACGCGTCCCCACAAGCAACACCCGTTCACGAGTATGACTTGTGTACAGGCCATCACACCCTCTACCATTTTAGAGGGAAGGGAGTGACCCGGTACACAGAGCCGCCGCAACTCAAGATATTTTAGTGAGCATGACCATAAAAACAGATGATTATGGCACATCATAATTTTCAAATTACTATTGTTTGACTAAAATAATTGTTTATTTGGTATCTCAATCCAATGAGTAGATTTTCCGAAGATTGATGATATTGGTAATTTTGGACCTGGAATAACACATAGGTTACTTTTAACCCACAGAAATGATTACGCGGGCAAAGCCGCGGGCACAGCTAGTATTACATATAATCTCACATTATTGAGAGATTTACCATGTTATTTTAAGACCATAGACTTCTTATAGGTTTTCCTATGTTTCATAGAGTTTCCTATAATATAAGTAAATAACTATTTTCTGGCTTTTACAGACGGACAAACGTGTGATCCTATAAGGGTTCCATTTTTAATCGTTCCGACGTACGGAACCTTAAAATGACTTCCATTCTTCGCACTTAGTCTTTTGGGCAAGTGATTGCTGATTAATCAGTAAGACCAACTTCTTGCTGATTAAGCAATTGAATCGATTCTTCTTCTAAAGTCCACTAGACATTACGCAGTCCAAGGGCAAGTTGCGCGGGCGCGCGTGCGCTGCATCACTCACCGTCCCAAGGTTAATTTCACTCGGGTACCGTTGGAATACGAGACGGTGAATTAGTGCAGAGTTTCGGGCAAACTGTAACTTAGGGCGAAGTTACTGGTGTGTAATCTGAGGCGTGGGGCGTACTAACGGTGGGTAATCTGTGGCGTGGATAGGTATACTGAAGTGATATGTGGATGTTGTTGAATGTTTGAGTTTCCTAATGGTAGTTAAGATTTAAATGAGTGTTGAAAATGTCGTTGCTGGACAATGACATAGATACAGTGTCACATTTTAATGCACTCGCCCCGGCTTCGCACCGGTAGCGCTCACAAAAATACGCCAGTAAGCGTAATCTTTGACAGCAACGATCGTGGTGCTTTTTGACTATAGACAACTGCATTATTACTCCCTTACTTGACAGACTTGTGACTGAGCGGGGTGATTATGGCAACAACACCAATTATTGGGAAGGCCCATGCTTAGCAGTACAATTAATGGGAAGGCCCATGCTTAGCAGTACAATTATTAAGAAGGCCCATGCTTAGCAGTACAATTAATGGGAAGGCCCATGCTTAGCAGTACTATTATTAAGAAGGCCCATGCTTAGCAGTACAATTAATGGGAAGGCCCATGCTTAGCAATACAATTATTAGGAAGTCCCATGCTTAGCAGTACAATTATTAAGAAGGCCCATGCTTAGCAGTACAATTAATGGAAAGGCCCATGCTTAGCAATACAATTATTAGGAAGTCCCATGCTTAGCAGTACAATTAATGGGAAGGCCCATGCTTAGCAATACAATTATTAGGAAGTCCCATGCTTAGCAGTACAATTAATGGGAAGGCCCAAGCTTAGCAATACAATTATTAGGAAGGCCCATGCTTAGCAGTACAATTAATGGGAAGGCTCATGCTTAGCAATACAATTATTAGGAAGGCCCATGCTTAGCAGTACAATTAATGGGAAGGCCCATGCTTAGCAATACAATTATTAAGAAGTCCCATGCTTAGCAGTACAATTAATGGGAAGGCCCAAGCTTAGCAATACAATTATTAGGAAGGCCCATGCTTAGCAGTATAATTAATGGGAAGGCCCATGCTTAGCAATACAATTATTAGGAAGTCCCATGCTTAGCAGTACAATTAATGGGAAGGCCCAAGCTTAACAATACAATTATTAGGAAGGCCCATGCTTAGCAGTACAATTAATGGGAAGGCTCATGCTTAGCAATACAATTATTAGGAAGGCCCATGTTTAGCAGTACACTTCTCAGGGCTGATGATTTTGGCTCTAGTACACAAACACTATCTTCTCTTCTAAATATATAAAACAAAGTCGGGTTAGTTACACCATTTCTAACTCAAGAATGGGTAGACCAATTTGTATGATCTTTGATTTGTTGGATTTGTCTCCTCGCCGAATAGAAGAATAACTATAAAAAAATGGGAAACACTTTTGGGGTATGGCCAAAAATAAACTATGATGATTTATATTTAGAAGAAATTATGAATTGATTTAAATTTCTTTGAAAATACAACCAGCACCATCGATCACGTTCACAGAGAGAGAGAGAGAGAGAGCTTACGTCTATCACTAACAGATGTCACACCTTATTGGCAGTGACATATCTAAAAGTGCGTTACGTTCAACATCTTGTATACAATAAACCTAACAAAAATTCACAAAGAAAATTCATTTTCTCATAAGAAATATATAGAAATTCCATGGAAAATTACCACAAGTGCCAAAAATAAATAATTTATTAGGTTTTTAAAATTGATTAAATAAAGTGCCAGTTTATTAAAAAAAAAACAAAGTGATAGCATAGTTTTGTTTTTAGTTTTCGGCAAGATACAGTCAGTTTCGAAATGGCGTCTTGAGTAACCTGCAATAGTGTGCTTTTGTAATTTTTTGTAGTTGGCTAAAATATCAGTTGAAAAAGAAACGAAAAAAAGGGATACTAAAATCTAATTGGTTATATGAACAAAAAAATATTGAAGACAATTTTAAGTTTTTTATGAATATTATTATTTTTCTATCTAATAATGATTATTTTCTTAATTTTATTCTAAATGTGGGTTCAAAGGATTTTTTAATTCTCAGACTACTTTGAAAATGTTGTCACAAAATGGAATTTTATAAAAAGTTTAGAAAAAAGTTAAACGTGTTTAAATTTAAAAAAAAAGAGAAGAAATTCCGAAAATTAAAAAAGAAATAAATAAAAACTTGTGGCCTAGGTCAAATCTTTGAGGCTGAGTAGGTAGCAGACGACCCCACCTACCTCCCATTTTCGTATGTTTAACGTTGCGCTGAACACCCGTATTACTGAAATTGATTTTTATATCTTAAATTATTTAAAGGTTCCTATTAATGTATACTGTACTGTTAATTTTAATAATTTAAGCCAAAAAGACTGATTTTTGGCAACTCAAAGTATCGGTCACGTTCTGACCTGTAGTATCGGTCAAGAATTATACTATAGGTACAATGTGTCAAATGACATTAATTTTCACATGAACCATTTTTTGCCATGAAGTGTAAATATTTTAAATAGAAAGTTATTTTTGTCTCAATGAACCATTTTTTGCCATGAAGTGTAAATATTTTGAATAGAAAGTTATTTTTGTCTCAAATAGTATTATTTACGTCTAAGCCTCTGCTTCCGCAGATATTAATTATTAATGACAATCAAATAATGTGAACATGAACAAGTAAAACAACTGGCATTAATATGGGGTGTATGTACCCACTATTATTTTATACGTCGATAAAATGAAGTGTTTAACTTACAGTTAAAGTCTCCGCGCCTTGAGTCCAGACACATTGTATATTATTACAATAACATTGTACATTTAGATCTTAGGAAACAATCTAGGCATTCGCCAAACCACCCAACCTAATCGTCATGCCTCCGTGACTGGCACGCCAACGGCGTAGCTTCCTTTACGAAACGATCTAGTCAGCTACGCTGATGTGGTCACCTTCCATCTGTTTTCTCCGGATAACATCCTATAAGTTCCAAGTGTTGAGGTTCAGGTGTATTTTGTGAGAGGGAGAAAGAATATGGGTTGTAATTCACCGTGATAGTTTAGTGCATAGGTACTAGTGGAGGATGTTTTGTCGTATGAGATAGTGCTGGCCTCTGGTGTCAGAGTTTGTCAAGCCGCCCGAGGGCCTCTGCATGGCTTAACGACTGCTATTAATCTATAACAGCTGGGACCGACATCTTAATGTGCCCTCCGATGCACGGAGCGATGGAAAACCGCACATAACTTAGAAAAGTCTTCGCTGCAGAGCGTAGGACCGAACCGGGTCGATCGTTGGATTCTAAGTTGCACTATTTAACCCTTAGGCTACCACCGCTTGAATAGAGTATGAGAAATTAAAAAAATGTTTTGATTGTCACGAAATGCTATCCGCCATAATGAAGGATGTGACGTCAGGTGGATACCAAACAGCAGTTTTCAGATTTGCCAATCAGACAAATCTATTTGCATAAAATGCTGACGTCATAAATCAAAGGAATATGGTGCCTCTTTAGACACCAAAATTAAAAATTAAATGTTTGAATAAACAATCAGTCTATTGGTTTTACAAATAGACTAAAATCTACCAATAAGTATTTGTACTATTATTTATTCTGTGCAGTAGGTAAGTTAGGGTAATGGAATTTATTTATTTTTTCCCGCCACGCCACTAACCCACCATTCCTTTAAAAAATAAATGAGTCGTTTTTCCAACGTCTCGTTACTTTTTGACGTTTTTTGTATGGCGTTTATGTCAAAATCTGACGGACAGTAACTGAAAAAGGTTCGTTTTAATATATAGGAACCGACCATTAGTAATTTCCGCTATTATTGGCCACAAAGCCATCCAATTAGTCGATGTTTTTTGACTTGTTCATGCATGGTCATAGTTACCGAATTTTAAGGTAGGACGGTAGTCTTCAGAAGAATATAATGTTCTCTTAAGACTGTCTGAAATTCATGCTGGGATGTGATTGGCCACCAATGAGTTAGCATAAGCATAAACTTAGGCTGTTTTATTATCAAGTCCTGGTTTCGTTTCCATGTTAATGGTAACCCCAGTCTATTAGGCGACGTGTCAGTAGAATATTTAATCCATCATTGTACAGGTTAAGTCGGTGTCAGAATGACGCATGGCTTGGGTGCCAAAATTATGGACTGACCGTGATGATATGGACACACTGACAGTTTGGAGCAAGTTTAAGGAATGCTTTTGTTTGAGTTCCTATTGTTACGTAATTTTGGGGAATACCAATCGATTTAAATGGTCTAAGTTTTTATTGGGGTAGACAGAGCGGAAATAACGTTGGGAATCAGCTTGTTGAGATTTGATTAAAATTACATTCATGCCAATTTAATCTTATTATATTAATGCAACTAAAATAGTTGCACTTCATCGATGTCTCTATAATAAAAAGCTTTGATCAAAATGCTGGTACCTATCTGGCAAATCGAATTACCATTGCAATTCAGCGGGGCAATGCCGCCAGCATGTCGGGTACGCTGCCAACTGGCAGTGTGGGCGAGAACAGTTAAGCCAGTAATGGCAAGAATGTTTTATGTAGTAGTTGTTTGTATTTTGTAGTATTTAGTTAATTTAATAAAGGCACTAGTCTGCTTAAAAAATTAAATAACTATTTAGTTACGTGGAACCAGCGTTAGTTTAGGTCTCCTCTTGCTTGTCGTATGAGGTAGTTCTACTTCAATTAAAAAAACTAGCTGTGACAGCGGCTATGCCCGCGTGGTCAAAATTCATGTTTTTTTTTTGCGCGGATCCCTAATTATTTTTCAAAAAAAAGTATCATTAGATACTCCTTATAACGTCAGCTATCTGCTAGTGTCAGTCCCGACAAAATCAGTCCAGCCGTTTCGGAGACTAGGCGGAACAAACAGCCAGAGAGACATAAAAAAAAGCCATTTGTATTATAAGTAGGTACCGTATATAATGCTTTCATATAAATCTATTATTTTGACATTCATCATGTCAGCCCTTAGAAGTCCACTGCTGAACATAGGCCTCCCCCAAAGAGCGCCATGACGAGTGATCTTGTGCCACCCCCCATCCACCGACTTCCTGCGATGGCTACAAAGTCGTCGGTCCATCGTGTGGTCTCCCTATGTATGGTGGCCGCCATTCGAGAACCTTTATTCCCCAGCGGTTGTCGGTTCTGCGAACTATATGACCTGCCCGCTGCCACTTCAAATTGCAAACTCTGAGAGCTATGTCAGTAACCTTGGTTCTTGTACGCATTTCCTCATTTCGGATTATATCACGTAGTGAAACACCGAGCATAGCTCTCTCCATTGCACGCTGCGCAACTCTGAGCTTGTGTATGAGACCAATAGTTAGTTACCACGTCTCAGTGCCGTATGTCATCACTGGCAACACGCACTGATTATAAAATTTCGTCTTGAGGCTCTGTGGTATCTGCGACGAGAAGATATTTCCGAATCCGAGTTGGATTCATCGGTTGAACTCTTTGTCGATGTTGGACCTACCCAGTTGGATCGTCTGACCTAAGTAGAAATAGTGATCAACAGCTTCGATAATATCGTTCCCAACATAAACCGGCATGGGTAAGACATGGGCATTTGACATGATGTTGGTCTTGCCCATGTTCAATTTAAGACCCACCTGTTGGGAAACAATACATATTGAGGTCACTGAGCATTGTGCTTAGGTCTTCCAGGGTTTTTGCCATGATTACTATATCATCGGCAAATCGAAGGTGAGTGATGTATTCGCCATTGATGCTAACACCATATCTGTTCCATTTCAGAAGCTTGAATATATCTTCCAGTGCAGAGGTGAACAGTTTCGGAGAAGTAACGTCTCCCTGTCTCACCCCTTTTTGCATCTGGAAAGAATTCGTGCTCTGATCCTGAAGACGGACTGTCATGGTGGCCTTGCTGTACAAACACTTCAACACTTCGATGTACCGGTATATTTTGACATTACAAACAGACAATTCTAATTTAATTATTTGTATAAATGTATAGATATTATACATTTAAAAGCGAGCGAGAGAGCAAAGCGAGTGCGCAATTTCTGTTAGGCATTTTTGACAGGACATACTAGATTAGAACGACAATTAATTTATTTAAATATTTTTATACAATTGGGCCATCAGCGTGTTTTGGTAAGTAGGTTCCGTGTACTTAGATTTACCACGAAAACAATAATGCTGAATGTCATGTTTTCGTAGCTTTAATTGTAAAAACACCCTCAAATGATTAAATTTATTACCCTCGGTCCCCCACAAGGGAAATGGTGGCAGAAGGTAAGCCCCAAAAACTCGGCCTTTTCAATGCTGTTGATGAGACGCCACTATCCCACCGACCGCCGCATACACATTGTAATAGTAAACCGTGGTAAACGTATTAGAGCGGTATACAAAATACAAATAGAAATAATGTATTTGGCGAAAACTTAGCCTATTTACATTTGATTAACATTAAGGTAAAGAATATTAGTGTTAAAGTTGTCGTGAACCTGATACATAATTTATAATATCACTACCGGCTATGACTCAGGTGTATATTAGCGAAAACATCGACCTAGGTTTCGAGCGTATCCGACGCTCTTCCTCAGGTGTTCACGCCGCGAGATCCCGACGTGCACGTCGATGTTTTCGACAATAAACACGTGTAGTGCCGGTTGTGATATTATAAAGGGAAAGACTATTCCTAAGTAGGTAGCTACTTAAACCTTAACGCATCGATATTACGCTATAATGAAACAATAGATAACTTAGATGACAAGCAAGCAAGTAGGTACTTAAGTACGATTTGTATCCGCGGTCAGCCCCTTGGACGTTGATCGTTTAAAGGGTGATGCGAGTCATTACATAAGCCAATATTAGACGTGCTAATTCGATAAAACATCTTATTGTCACGGTAATGTACTTACGAGAACCAATGACACGTCGAACGCACGAGTAAAATCAATATTGGTACAGCAATAGTGTTTAACAGAAACCTTATAATGAAGTATTTTGTTTGTACGTGACTACGAATAGGATATCTCACGTGTTTAGTGTCAATAACAGCGCAAATACTATAACGATAAAATAATTGTTTTTTTAATGTCCACCTTAATAGGCTGATTCAAATACAAGCTGTGCCTGGCTTTGGCCGCGTGGTCATTTTTCAGAGTTAAAGCAAACCTACGATTGTTATGTTATTCCAGGACCAAAATTACCTATAACACAAAATAAATTTGGTTCTAAAAAGTTCCGCTTATGCTTAAATTAAAGCTAAATAACTGCTCTACAACTTTTTTCCCCATAACTTTCCGTGTAGGAGTATTATAGTTGAGATTCTGCTCGGAAAGCGGCTAAAAACTACAATTTAGAACTTTTTATGGAAAATTTTGAAGTGCTGTATGTCGGGTTTTATTAGGCCTGCAGAGCTACGGTTGCTCAAATTATAGCAAATTTTCTTTTTTATAAGTGCAATACTACATAACTTTTCAGTGGGAAGCAGTTTTTAGAAGTTATAAGCCAGAATCTGAAAAAAGCTCCGAAAAGCACCATGCAGGTGCTCGAAAAACATCGAAATCGTTAAAAGGGTCTTTCGAAGCTGCAAATTTAGTTTTACACTATTGGTATAAATCCTAACAACATCCTAAAAATCCAGGACTGTTCAGATTATTGCGACCTAACGCGATTTTTGTGTCTACGGTGACCGTTCTGGCAAATTAGTTATGAATTCTCCGATTGCCGTAAGTTTCCTGATGAATATTTCACCCTCAAAAAGACAGCGCTTCCACAAGAGCATGTTCCACAAACTACGGTTTAATTTCCAAACAAGTAGTGAATGTCGAATGGAGCCATGATCTTACCCGCAACTTGACCGGTTTGTTTCACAAGTTCTTCTTATGTATAATCGTTGTGAAACGTCATACATAATAGGTGAGACGCTGTTGGTGTTTGAACTTTCGTGGGTATTTTTGCATTGAGGGTACCGGGCCGGTTACTTTTCGCCACTTTTTCGCTTTACCACAGTACATACATTACTAAGGCCTCCAGCTTATTTAGCACGGGTTTTGCCCTCGTGGACATTTCTCAGCAGAAAAAATAGCATTCCAGGACCAAAAATTCCTTTTACAAAACTGGGCACGGAGACTACAAAATAATTAGATTGTTATGAATAGATTGATAGATTATGAATTAGATTGTTTATGAATTGTGCTAAAATGTTCAGTACAAATTTAATTCAATTCAATTTATTTGCATGAGCAGTTCGCTTATGCCTTCTACTCAACTTTTTACTATTGGTTTTAAATTTATTTACAACTTCGTATTTTCGTATTGGCTCTTTGTCTACTACTTATAATACCTTATAATCCATAATTATACACTTTTTACTGTTTGGAATATACCCAATCTCAAGCACAAAATTTATTTTTCGCTCCGCAATTCCCTAGGAAGTTTCAGTACAGCTCCACCACTTCACTGAATCGTGACTGACTGTGACTTACTGGGACTCGACATTTAGACTATTCAATGAAAAAACACAACTTGTAATATCACTTCACTTGACGCTGGCTACATGTACTAGGCGTGCGGAGACAATTAAAATGATAAAAGAAGAGCCCTGAAGATTATAGGTAGAGACTAGGTAGAGACAGAATCGTATCGCCCACGTGTCGTATCTTCGTCTAGCATATTTACATTTTTCTAGCTATAACATTGAATAAACACTTTTTATTTCCTTTTCAAATGTGTGTTATTCTGAACATCACGCACACAAACTACGTGAGATAATTTAGTCTAGTATGTAATGTTAAATCTCTAGTCATTAAGTAAATTAGATTTCAAAAGTGCTGTCTACTTTGAAAGGTAGGTAAGCACTTAGGTAACTTACGAAAGCATGACACTGCCCGAGAGAATTGGCAGAAAAGTACAACTGATGCGTGGAGAAGTTGAAGCTTGTGAAACGGGGCTTGTAGCACCTAAGATATGCCGATACGTACGTACACACAAAGCTCATAAACACACACTTACACCATGTTATGCCGATCGGCCGCCACAACGCAGCAAGGTCTCGACCTTGTTATTCGAGTTAATTATGTCAAGATCTCACCAAAAATAAAAAACAATGTAGTCTTTTGTGTTGAAATTGTGAATCAACGACATAACACCACAAATACTCAACACTCACGCACACATACACGGCCGCCGTTTGATTTGCTTCACTCGTTTGTTTGGCGGTGTACATTCTGTCCTAACTTAGTGTAGGAAGCGCACCGCTAGATGGAGCGACGAGGTTCCTGGCAGCAAATGGCCATACCTTGGGAGAAGACTATGTCCAGCAGCAGTAGACGAATGTAGGCTGATGATGGTGTTTTTTTTAAATTCAAAATCTAGATCTAGAGTCTACTACAATACAATACGACATAATACAATAACCCTTTATTGACATATAGTTAAATACAAATTACATGAACAATAAGGTCAATGGCTGTCTTATCGCTCAAATCTATCTCTTCCAGACAACCTTAAGGTAAAAACTTGTTACCGCGAGCCAGGTGGATCACCCGCGGAGTGCCGCGACGTGCAGCGTGTTTATTGAAATTGATATTTCATCTTAAGGCTAATAATTATTTGTTGGTCAATTAATTTTATTTTTTTAATCTAATTCTTTAGAATGATTTTAAATAATGGACTGAATACATTATTTTAAGAAAAATATCGAATTCAATTTCACCGTATCATTTAACATTTTTTTGACCAAATAATCCTCCAAATTGGTTCAGAGATAAAAGAGAAATATACAAAAAAAAAATAGTTCCTCAGAATAACTGTTCTAAGTAGAGTACCTAAATTAGTTCCTTAGAATAACTGTTCTAAGTAGAGTACCTAAATTAGTTCCTTAGAATAACTGTTCTAAGTAGAGTACTTAAATTAGTTTCTTAGAATAACTGTTCTAAGTAGAGTACCTAAATTAGTTCCTTAGAATAACTGTTCTAAGTAGAGTACTTAAATAAGTTACTTAGAATAACTGTTCTAAGTAGAGTACCTAAATTAGTTCCTTAGAATAACTGTTCTAAGTAGAGTACCTAAATTACTGTTTAAAGATAGATAAAAAAGTACTCAAAGTTAATTAAATTTTTACGAGACCATTTCGACAGTTTCTCCTTCCAAATGAAAATAAACAAGGAAATCGGCACATACATCTCGGGGAAAACGGTGTAAATAAAACAAAAAATTCATTGAACAGAAAATCTCTTTTTAAGTCGGTTAAGAAAGGTAAACAAGTAGGTACTTACATCTCAAATTCATCCTTCCAACCTCACTCAAGTGTGAGTCAGCTTAAGAAAGGCAGTTTTAAATTGTATGAAAATATTGTGTCAGATTCTTAACAGGTAGATGGTCTAGGTCTGAGGTGACAGGGTTATTTTTCTGTCTGGCTGTCATGACATGTTTATTTATTTTTTTACCCGACTGAGGGTTATGTCACAGAATAAATAATAGGTTACGTGTTTGGGTTGTATGTATGTTTGTATATTTGTAAACGGCTAGACGGATTTTAATAAAAGAGGTATCATTGGATTCGTCTTGATCACGAGAGTGCTATGGGATATATGAAGTGTCAAGAAAACCAATATGGCGGCTTACAGCTGGCATATTGTTTGTAAAACTTATCGAGTGAGGTATCAAAATACAGGTCTTTAAAAGACAATTTCAAAAATATATAATTCTTATAACTAAACATTAGCAATTTTCTTTTAAGCTTCTTACAAATATTTCAATCTTTGATTATTCAAGTTAATGTAAATACTTTAGTGTAATGTTACAGTTGCAAATATTACAGTAAAGTAAAATATTATGTTAGTAAAAAAGAAATATTAAATTTATATAAATACTTGCTGCGCCCCGCAGTTTCACCCGCGTCCCTCAGGAACCACATATTTTACCGGGATAAAAAGAAGTCTATGTTTTATTCCAGATTATAAGCTACCTTCGTACCAAATTTCATCTAAATCCGTTCAGCCGTTTATGCGTGAAGGAGTAACAAACATACACACTCACACACACACTTACATACATACAAACTTTCGTCTTTATCGTATTAGTGTGATTATTTTTGCGGGCGGTCAGCTCGTATTCAATAATTTTGTTCGCTTTCTGTTTTTTTTTGTATTTTTATAATAATTTTACGTGATCATTATTATTTTTATTGTAAGGGCACAGAATAAATAAGTAGTAAGGGTATCAAAAAGTACGTGCGGGTGATACATAAAATCCAATATACAGTGCCAGCAATCTGTGAATTGAAGGGTGGCGTGAGTGTTGCTCTGGTGTTTCCAATTAATCAATAAAAAGACAAATTATAAAAATAAAAAATAATTATATATATATATATATTAAATAAATAATAACAAACCACAGAGATCATTTTTATATGCAGATAATGAGAACCTCATTCGTGGCGGCTGATCCTTTTATTGCCATTTCACAGATAAGTTGGTGGCACTGTAAGGCATTACGTGCGATGCAAGAGGAAAAAACAAAACAGAAGTTGACCGTTTCTTTTATTTTTTTGGGACTTGTTGGCAATATTCTGCCAACGTCGATTTGTAGAAGTCCTTGGTCAATGTTCACAATTTAATTGATAGCAAACAATTACTATTTATATTGTATTAATTTGGTCAAAAAGAATAAATTGGCAATCTGAAAGATTACATACTATATTTTTTGTTCGGCGAGTCAACTTTGAAATAACTTCGTATTTTTTAAATCGTTTTTTTAAGGACGCCTTCTCAAGGTCGAGATTTCTGTTTTTTTTTATTGGGAATGTTAGACCTCCTGTGTGGTGTGGTCCCAAATCAATTTTATCAATATTAGTTAAGATCTATCTAAACAATAATTAATGTGTATGTGTGTATTTTTTTTATTGGGAATGTTAGACCTCCTGTGTGGTGTGGTCCCAAATCAATTTTATCAATATTAGTTAAGATCTATCTGTATATGATGTGTATTTTTTTTATTGGGATTTCTTAAACAGTTTTAACTAAATATTATAAACATGCTATAACCGCGGTCATTTCTCTAGTTTAAAAAGTACTCTATGTTCTATTCTAAGACCTAAAATACCAATATACCGACAAGTTTTCATCGATTGCTCGGCATCTACCATCGGATTGAGACCAAGTACACCAGTTTTTAAGTCAAACCCTTAGCTATGTGAAACCTAAGCTATGCCTAACAGTGAAAACCGCATCGCAATCGGTTCAGTAGTTTTTAAGTGATGCGCGAACAAACAAACATACAGACAAACAGTACCAAACAAAGAGACTGGTGTTATAAGTTTAGGGTGTGTATCACCGAGTGTTTGTGTGTGTGTGTGTGTGTGTGTGTGTGTGTGTGTGTTTGTGTGTGTGTATGTATGCATTAGTGTGTGTTTTTGCTGCTCCTTTACGCTCAAACGGCTAACCGGATTTGGATGAAATTTGGTACCAGGATAGCTTATATCCTGTTTTAACACATAGGCTATTTTTCATCATCATTATCACCCATCATCATAATCCACGCGTTTGAAACTGCGGTGCGCAGGCGCAGATAGTAGATAGTAAAAAAATAACAAGTACAATTATTATTGAAATACAAAAAACCCGACTGCTTACAAAATTATTGAGTACGAACTGACCGCCCGCAAAAATAATCATGCTAATATTATAAAGGCGAAAGTTTGTGTATATGAAAGGGCGTGTGTGTGTGTGTGTATTTTTGTTACTTTTTCACTCTTAAAAGGCTAAATAGATTTGGAGATTTGGATTTTTTAATCTAATTCTTTAGAATGATTTTAAATAATGGACTGAATACATTATTTTAAGAAAAATATCGAATTCAATTTCACCGTATCATTTAACATTTTTTTGACCAAATAATCCTCCAAATTGGTTCAGAGATAAAAGAGAAATATACAAAAAAAAAATAGTTCCTCAGAATAACTGTTCTAAGTAGAGTACCTAAATTAGTTCCTTAGAATAACTGTTCTAAGTAGAGTACCTAAATTAGTTCCTTAGAATAACTGTTCTAAGTAGAGTACTTAAATTAGTTTCTTAGAATAACTGTTCTAAGTAGAGTACCTAAATTAGTTCCTTAGAATAACTGTTCTAAGTAGAGTACTTAAATAAGTTACTTAGAATAACTGTTCTAAGTAGAGTACCTAAATTAGTTCCTTAGAATAACTGTTCTAAGTAGAGTACCTAAATTACTGTTTAAAGATAGATAAAAAAGTACTCAAAGTTAATTAAATTTTTACGAGACCATTTCGACAGTTTCTCCTTCCAAATGAAAATAAACAAGGAAATCGGCACATACATCTCGGGGAAAACGGTGTAAATAAAACAAAAAATTCATTGAACAGAAAATCTCTTTTTAAGTCGGTTAAGAAAGGTAAACAAGTAGGTACTTACATCTCAAATTCATCCTTCCAACCTCACTCAAGTGTGAGTCAGCTTAAGAAAGGCAGTTTTAAATTGTATGAAAATATTGTGTCAGATTCTTAACAGGTAGATGGTCTAGGTCTGAGGTGACAGGGTTATTTTTCTGTCTGGCTGTCATGACATGTTTATTTATTTTTTTACCCGACTGAGGGTTATGTCACAGAATAAATAATAGGTTACGTGTTTGGGTTGTATGTATGTTTGTATATTTGTAAACGGCTAGACGGATTTTAATAAAAGAGGTATCATTGGATTCGTCTTGATCACGAGAGTGCTATGGGATATATGAAGTGTCAAGAAAACCAATATGGCGGCTTACAGCTGGCATATTGTTTGTAAAACTTATCGAGTGAGGTATCAAAATACAGGTCTTTAAAAGACAATTTCAAAAATATATAATTCTTATAACTAAACATTAGCAATTTTCTTTTAAGCTTCTTACAAATATTTCAATCTTTGATTATTCAAGTTAATGTAAATACTTTAGTGTAATGTTACAGTTGCAAATATTACAGTAAAGTAAAATATTATGTTAGTAAAAAAGAAATATTAAATTTATATAAATACTTGCTGCGCCCCGCAGTTTCACCCGCGTCCCTCAGGAACCACATATTTTACCGGGATAAAAAGAAGTCTATGTTTTATTCCAGATTATAAGCTACCTTCGTACCAAATTTCATCTAAATCCGTTCAGCCGTTTATGCGTGAAGGAGTAACAAACATACACACTCACACACACACTTACATACATACAAACTTTCGTCTTTATCGTATTAGTGTGATTATTTTTGCGGGCGGTCAGCTCGTATTCAATAATTTTGTTCGCTTTCTGTTTTTTTTTTGTATTTTTATAATAATTTTACGTGATCATTATTATTTTTATTGTAAGGGCACAGAATAAATAAGTAGTAAGGGTATCAAAAAGTACGTGCGGGTGATACATAAAATCCAATATACAGTGCCAGCAATCTGTGAATTGAAGGGTGGCGTGAGTGTTGCTCTGGTGTTTCCAATTAATCAATAAAAAGACAAATTATAAAAATAAAAAATAATTATATATATATATATATTAAATAAATAATAACAAACCACAGAGATCATTTTTATATGCAGATAATGAGAACCTCATTCGTGGCGGCTGATCCTTTTATTGCCATTTCACAGATAAGTTGGTGGCACTGTAAGGCATTACGTGCGATGCAAGAGGAAAAAACAAAACAGAAGTTGACCGTTTCTTTTATTTTTTTGGGACTTGTTGGCAATATTCTGCCAACGTCGATTTGTAGAAGTCCTTGGTCAATGTTCACAATTTAATTGATAGCAAACAATTACTATTTATATTGTATTAATTTGGTCAAAAAGAATAAATTGGCAATCTGAAAGATTACATACTATATTTTTTGTTCGGCGAGTCAACTTTGAAATAACTTCGTATTTTTTAAATCGTTTTTTTAAGGACGCCTTCTCAAGGTCGAGATTTCTGTTTTTTTTTATTGGGAATGTTAGACCTCCTGTGTGGTGTGGTCCCAAATCAATTTTATCAATATTAGTTAAGATCTATCTAAACAATAATTAATGTGTATGTGTGTATTTTTTTTATTGGGAATGTTAGACCTCCTGTGTGGTGTGGTCCCAAATCAATTTTATCAATATTAGTTAAGATCTATCTGTATATGATGTGTATTTTTTTTATTGGGATTTCTTAAACAGTTTTAACTAAATATTATAAACATGCTATAACCGCGGTCATTTCTCTAGTTTAAAAAGTACTCTATGTTCTATTCTAAGACCTAAAATACCAATATACCGACAAGTTTTCATCGATTGCTCGGCATCTACCATCGGATTGAGACCAAGTACACCAGTTTTTAAGTCAAACCCTTAGCTATGTGAAACCTAAGCTATGCCTAACAGTGAAAACCGCATCGCAATCGGTTCAGTAGTTTTTAAGTGATGCGCGAACAAACAAACATACAGACAAACAGTACCAAACAAAGAGACTGGTGTTATAAGTTTAGGGTGTGTATCACCGAGTGTTTGTGTGTGTGTGTGTGTGTGTGTGTGTGTGTGTGTGTGTTTGTGTGTGTGTATGTATGCATTAGTGTGTGTTTTTGCTGCTCCTTTACGCTCAAACGGCTAACCGGATTTGGATGAAATTTGGTACCAGGATAGCTTATATCCTGTTTTAACACATAGGCTATTTTTCATCATCATTATCACCCATCATCATAATCCACGCGTTTGAAACTGCGGTGCGCAGGCGCAGATAGTAGATAGTAAAAAAATAACAAGTACAATTATTATTGAAATACAAAAAACCCGACTGCTTACAAAATTATTGAGTACGAACTGACCGCCCGCAAAAATAATCATGCTAATATTATAAAGGCGAAAGTTTGTGTATATGAAAGGGCGTGTGTGTGTGTGTGTATTTTTGTTACTTTTTCACTCTTAAAAGGCTAAATAGATTTGGAGGAAATTTGGAATGGAGGTGCTTATACCCTTGATTAACACATAGGCTACTCTTTATCTTGAAAATTGCACGGTTCCTGAGAGACGCGGGTGAAACTGCGGGCTGCAGCTAGTATTTATATATATTTAATGTTTCTTATTTAGTTACATATTTTACTTTACTTTAATAGTTGCGATTGCTACATTAGACTATATTATTTACATTATATTGAATAATCTAAAATATAAAATGTTGTAATAAGCTGGACCGACGATATTGTTAAGAACGCGGGTCGAACCCGAGTCTGAATGGCAATTGATCGAGGCGAATCGCGTGAGGCCTAAACCTAAACCCGGCAGTGGGACTAGAAAGGCTGTGGTTGATAATATTGAAGGTGCGTATTTAAGAGACAAAATTGCCACTGTTTAGTTCTAAGAATTATATATTTTTGAAATGGTCTCTAACCTTCAAACCTAAAAATGAAGGTCTTTAACCTTCATTTTGATACGTCACTCGATAGGTTTTGGTCATTTTTTGTTCTGTCGGAAATACAATATGGTAGCTGTAAGCCGCCATATTAGTTTTCTTGACATTTCATATATCCTATAGCACTCTCGTGATCAAGACAATCCAATGATAGTCTCTTTTATCAAAATCCATCAAGCCGTTTAGACTGTAGGACGCGCCTAAGAACAGGCCCCCAATTCTACTAAAACAATTGTAATGACAATTGTTGACAATTTTCGCAAAATTTTCACTTTTACCTCTTAAAAGTGGTAGAAAAGTTTTTTTTTGGAAATTTTTCAAAATAAAATATTTCCAAAAAAGAAAGACTCAAAATTCAAAAATTTTCACAAATTTTTCGCTGCTACTACATTTAAGAGGTAAAAGCGAAAATTTTGCTAAAATTGTTGATAATTGTCATTACAATTTTTTTAGTACAATTGGGGCCACGAACAAACAATCCGTGCAGTCTGGTAAAAATAGGCGACTGGACAATTATTGACACTCCGGGTCGAGAATCAAACGCGTTGCCGGCAGAATGAAGGCGGTATTCTCAACCTCACAGAACGCGTTGCCGGCAGAATGAAGGCGGTATTCTCAACCTCACAGAACGCGTTGCCGGCAGAATGAAGGCGGTATTCTCAACCTCACAGAACGCGTTGCCGGCAGAATGGAGGCGGTATTCTCAACCTCACAGGTTACTGTAATTTTTGTTATGTAAGCGCTATAAAAAACCTACAACTTGTAACTGTGGCAATATTAATGAGATCTTATAATTTTGTAAGTAGGTCGTTATTACAAATTACATTGCTGTTGATGCGGAGGGTAATGTGTTTGGGCGTTATGTTTTTCTGTTTCATTGTCGCGTCCTACAGCCTAAACGGCTTGATGGATTTTGATAAATGAGGTATCATTTGGATTGTCTTGATCACGAGAGTGCTATAGGATATATTATAAAGTGTCATGAAAAATAATTTGGCGGCTTATTAAAAAAAAATTAACTATTAAAAAAATAACACGAACTGAAAAGAGGCAATCCAGCTTCAGATTCTTGATTTTTATGTATATGAGGCAGACGGAGGGCATCATGCATTTCATTACTCCATTGACGGGATCAGATAGAACCTGGCGATCCAGTCGAAGTATTTTTTTACAGACAAAAACTACTCAAGTTGTTTTTTTTTTAAATATTAAATTATTTTTATTGTAATACTTTGATACAATATTTGTACTTACTGCTAATTATTGTTATACGGTATTAGACAAATAATTAGTATTAATTACTACTTATTTTCTTGAGGCTTTTACTTTTATCATATAATATAATCTGTGCTTTTATCAACAATATAAAATAATGTTAATGTAGTTCTCGTAACCGACAAAAATCTCTAAATTTCTATTTATTCCACGTTTTTTAAAATATGTAGTGTGCAGTTTCTTTAAACATTAGAAATTAGGCATTGACTATTATAAATAATAACATTAAAAAAAAAAAGACAAACTTTACTCACCACCGAAAATTACAAGCGTTTCTCCTCCTTTTACTTTTTTTCACTCACACAATTATTTTACAACAGTCAGATTGAACACGACTTTTGAAATAAATCACTTTATGAACGCAGTTTTAAAAATTATAATAAAATTACAGTTTATGTTTATTTTTGAAAAGGGCGCGCGTTCTGACATAAATTCGAAAATGGAACGGTGTTTTTTAATGCGTAGCGCACGCTTCGAGCCTGAGTCGACACTGGCTGCGGTCGGAGGAACGCTCTCTCTCTTGGACGCCACCGTGTGCTACAAACCTTCAGAAGTGGCAACGTCACCGACATCAAGAATTTCATTGAAAATAAAATATGCTACTATACTTAGTAATGAATATAAATTTTAGTTAATGTCTCTATAATTATATGTAAAGTAATGTATAAATAATTATACCGGAGATAAGGTCGCGGTCTACAAGTGTATCAGTTTTCAAATTAGATTCTGTACCACACTGTGTGCCGTAATGTCTAAAATACTATATCAGGTGAGATCGTGGTCAAACGTTTGCCTAGAAAAATCATCGTCAACAACCATCGAAAAATCATCATCAATCAACAACCATCGAGCGCTCGGAGCGCTCGTTGGATGCTTCTTTGAAGAACAGTTGGTTTCCATCCGGTGGAATAAATCGCGGTGTCGTCTGCAAAGAGAGCGATCTCAACTTTGGGAGTGCAGGGGAAGTCGCTTGTGTAAAGCGTGAACAGGAACTTGGTAATTTATCTATGACGTGGTCTAATGCTACACCTTATGGTGGGCTTATACCAAACGAGCAACTGCTCATTCTATCTATGTGTCTCTATCTATCTCATTCTATAACTCTAAATTCATTTGGTGTAACCCACCTTTAGAGTTATGATTTACACTCATTATTTTATTTGTCTAAGCTTTACACCTAATCAAATCCATAATATTATCATGATCTTGTGACATAGATGTACGCATGCAATTATTAACCGGTGCCAAACATTCTCAGCTGCAATTGTACAATGTACATAGATAAAAATGTGTAATTTTATGTACTTTTTGTGAAACTATTATGTTACAACAACATTTTTGCACAAGTAACAAATACATGTTGTAAAATTATTTGTTATTTTTGTAGATAATAAGTAAGAAGTTCTATTCATTTAAGATTTATGAGCTTTACAGGTTCATAAAAATGTGAGCGTTTGTACATTTTACGTTAGTTTCCATTCATCATATTGTCCGCAGTACCAGTAAACATAAAACCGTGATTTTACTTAAGAATCTATTAACCACTGTTTACTTGTTTGCATTGACAAAGCTATGTAGAAGTACTAAAATACGAGAATATTTACTTTTGCTTATGAATCATGGAAAAATATTGAATGCGAAATGACAATGGGAATACTTGGTCATTCCATGGATGCATTATGTAAATAATTAATTATGCATTTAGTCTTCGCCTATAATTATGATGGCACTAAGTTGTTTTATTTTATGTTGATTTGTTTGTTTTAATGCATCGGTGTACTTTGTGTTGGTGATCAAATAAATAAATAGTGTTTTGTAAGACTAAGTAAAACAAGTCTCATTAAAGAAGTATCCATAATAAGTACATAGGTAATATTTCTATTTTGTAGTGATACCAAACAAAGAAAAACTTTGCGTATCTTTATACACTCTTTTCTCTTTTTTAATTACCTACTACTTTTTACGTAATAAAATAAAGTTCATTCGATTATTTAAATATGCTATAAAAAAATCATATGTGTTACAGTATTTTCTCAAAACGAATTATTTTGGCTATAATTAGCCCACTAATTGAGTGGGCTGATGGGCTAATTTAAATATAAGCCCAATCTTTCTCTGTCCTCTTTTTCTTAGGAGTTTTCATAGCAAGAGAGAATAGGTTCTCTAATACGCTGATGATAATAATATTATAAAATTTCAGCACACTAAAAATCGTCCATTGATACGAAATAAAAGACAGCATGGGAAATAATGAAATTTTCAGTGCCTTACTGTTTATACATACTACCATAATATCGAGCGATGGTAGCCTAACGGTTCCATAGTGCAACTTAAAATCCAACGATACCGGGTTTGGTCCTAGGCTTCGCACCGCTCCGTGATTCGGAGGGCACGTTAAGCTGTTAGTCCCGGCTGTTAATGATTAATAGCAGTCGTTAAGCCATTTCACATTTCAGAGGCCCTCGGGCGGCCTGAAAAACTCTGACACCAGAGGCCAGCACTACCTTATACGACAAACAAACAAAGCATAATATCATTAAAATAATTTGATGAAGTACATTTCCTAAGCCTTGTCAAAATATTCATAAGTCTACGTTAGCGTGCAATGACGTCACGCCAGAGACGCCTTTCTCTGGTTCGGACATCGGAACGCAATGATTGTATGTAAAGGAGTCCGATTCAATGGACCATATTTGGATAGCTAGCCTTACTGTCTTGTACTACATTTGAACATTAGCACAATAGCTTATTTATTCTGTGACAATAGGCTGTATGAGTTAGTTCATTTGTCACAACTAACAAAAAAAGGTGATTCTATTTAAAATTCCTATTCCGATGACTTTTTAGTTATCCTCTGTACTTATTATGTGTTCCGTTGCTATGGTTGTGATTTTAATGAAGAACTTGAGGTTTAATCAAATGTCTGCGAATACTAGTGGGTTGTATTATTACCAGCAAACTTTAATGTAAAATATTGCATTTCACGTTTCAGTAAAGACATGTAGTCTGGATATTTTGGATGAAGCTTATATACCTACTCTTATCATCAACAACCTTCATTAGTCCTCTGCGGGACACAGGACTCTCCTAATGCGCGCCACGGAGCCCGATCTTCGGCTCTTCTCATATAATTGCTGCAAGATACTTTGCGTATATCGTCACTCGGTCTGGCCAGAGGGCGTCCTTCACTACGTTTGCCTACACTAAAGAACTCGTCTACCCCACCGGTTATCGGTTCTTCGACTTATGTGACTGGCCCACTATCACTTCAGTTTGCTAATTCTTTGAGCAATGTCGGTGAATTTCGTTCTCTGCCGGATCTCCTCGTTTCGGATGCGATCCTTAGAGAAACCATAGACAGGCATAGCCCGTTTCATAGCTCGCTGAGCGACCTTACATTTGTGGACCAGTCTCGCAGTCACACATTTTGTCTCCGTATGTCAATACGGGTAGGATGCACTGTTTGTACTATTATTTATTCTGTGGCACTGGTTAAAGACTTTCTTCTCTAGGCACTGTTGTATTATGTTGGATTTAATTATTTAATAAAAGCTCGTATGAAATTTAATTCAGTAAGACTAGTTGAATCACAGAACGCCAAAATGCTTGTTAGCATAAGTTACCAAGCTCTTTCTTTAATTACTTCATTATTTATTTATGTATTTAATACTATAATCACAATATAAATATGATGTAGTATAAGCACCAATACACCTCATACTATGACAGTCTTTTCTTCAAGTCTTTTAATAATGGAATTGTGAGCACTCTCTTTGAAATTTGCTCTGGCTATAAAACAGTACCGTGACATACCTTACCTATTGACTGACTGACAGACAACGCACAGCCTAAACCAGTGGACCTAGAGATTTGAAATTAGGAGGATATGTTCCTTGAATATCCTAGAGGAGCACTAAGGAAAGATTTTTAGAAATTTAATCCCTAAGTGATAAATGGAGGCGGCAAAATTTGCACGCGGGCAAAGCTGCAGGGCGCAACTAGTTTGCTATAAATATCAAAAATATCATCAAAAACCTTGGGCCTTAATTTTGAGTTGGAATTTCTTACTTACATAATACTTTGTGCAGAGTTTTTGTGGCCATTAGGCTGTCTGTACTATTATTTATTCTGCGGCTGTTTGTATGATTCAGTGGGTTCCAAACTGTCGCGACCCGCCCGATCATTGAAGGGGTGCGTAGCGAGGTAAGCGACGAGTGTGATCTACTCAGGGCTAGTACTATTATTTATTATGTGACTCAGGTAACGTCATCTAAGTATTAAACACTCACACACTTTAATCTGAATTTACAATGAATCTTGCTTTTGAAATGTATGTACCTAACCTATGTCATGATAGTGAGAAACTGTGATTTTCATTGTAATCGCATTCAGGAAATCTTGATTCTGTTTTTTATTAAAGTACGGGTACTTACAATTTTAATGTTTGGATTTCGCATTATCTCAAGCTTTTATTTAACTTGCAATGTATGTATATCTTTGTTTGGTCAAATCTTGCAAGCTGAAACCACTTTCTCTTTCCCACGATGCAGAACTTTTACATGCTGGTTCAGTTTCGATGACAATGCATTTTTATGGTAAGTATGACCTGAATCGACTTCCAGGATTAGCTCCAGATGAAGAACTCCATGCACGCATTTTATTATGATAGCCGGGTTACCATGACATGGTTGCCGCACTCAGGGTTGGAACCTGTCTATGGAACTCCTCAACTGTTAACAGCACAGACATGAAATGTTGTAAATGCATTTAATTTAGATAGCCTGTTCCATGTTTCACCATGTTTCCATGTTTCATCTACTACATAAAAGTTTTTTTAATGATTTTTAAGTAACTCATTTTTTATCTATATTCCTTTCTATGGACGGGTTATACCCTATTAGTTATGAAATTAACCGATACACGTTTTAGTGTTGAAATGACGACCTAGGTTTCGAGCGTATCGCGTGTCGATATCTGAAAAACTACACACACTTTTCGAGGTAAAAATATTATTTTCTAGTAGGCTAGTTGCTAGTACGGATGCCTCGTCAAATATAAAGTGATTCGAAGCAGAGAGAGAGAGGAGCATATTCTGCAAGTGCTGATCGAGCAATTTATAGATTCTTTATGCTCTTAGCTCTGAGAGTCTAATTGTGATGTTGCGCCGAGTTGCTCATAAGTGTGTTTAGAGTTACCTCTTGCAGCAGTCGTAAGGTATTCTATAAACGCGGCACGTTTAATGGGTCTTTATCTTTTGATGAACGCAATAGATATCTGTGGTTACTCCCTTTATCCCTACCAGCTTTGTCCCAACAGTTGACCGTCCCTGGTCCCAAAAGTTAGATATACTAAGATTTAATTTAAAGATTAGGACACCAACCAATTGTGCACCTTATTTTTTTTAAGTCTGTTTAAAAGTCTGAGTGACTTAAAAAGGGGCTAGACAAGAAAAGTTTAGAAGCCAAGTTCATTTGGCAAACCATCAATCAACCTATACATATAGTCATTAGCTTACTCGAGACCCTTAAAACTTTGTCAAAGCCATTAAACACAAGGACGGTCTTTATGCAAATTACTGTAAATTAAGCTTTTTTACTCAACTAAAGTTGTTTATGGGTAGAGTATATAATTAACTGACAAGAATATTGTTAATACGACATTATTATTACTAGACATTACTATGAACCGAGGGTCTAAACGTTTCGTTCACCAACTTGGTAGGAGTCAACTGACAAAGCTCAAAACAGCTGATGGCAAGAACCATCGTGTCAAAACCGGAGATTCTTGCCGAGTTCGAGGATTTTTACCGACAGTTATACGCTTCGCATGCTTCTCAACCAGAATCTATTGACCGACAGTTGTACGCTTCGCATGCTCCTCAACCAGAATCTATTTACCGACAGTTATACGCTTCGCATGCTCCTCAACCAGAATCTATTTCTGAGGATTCAAGGGCCACGTTAACCCGCCATTATACTGATAAGCTGCCAGACGTCAGCTAGGAAAAGATGGAGATGTCCCTGCGACAATTGAAAAATGGAAACGCCCCCGTTGAAGATGGAGTTACAGCAGAGAGGCGGGAGGTAAACCTGTCATCAAGGAGCTTGAGATTTTATTTAACTCAGTTATCAACTGTGGGAGAACTCCCGAGGCATGCCACAGAAGTGTGGTTGTACTGTTTTACAGGAAGGGACATAAAACCTTGCTTAAAAATTATAGACCCATCCCACTTCTGAGCCATGTTTGTGTTAAAGAAACACCCACCTACGGCGAAGCAAAGGAAGGGTTATCTGTTCAAACTTAAAACTTGGT
Source organism: Alsophila aescularia (assembly GCA_946251855.1). Classification (NCBI taxonomy): domain Eukaryota; kingdom Metazoa; phylum Arthropoda; class Insecta; order Lepidoptera; family Geometridae; genus Alsophila; species Alsophila aescularia. The sequence continues at coordinate 7,111,124 of OX276383.1, read as the reverse complement.
CTGATTTTGACAAGCGAGGTATCAATCGGTCGTCTTCATTTGTACCCGACTACAGCGAAGAAAAGGAAGGATTATGTGTTCGAACTAAAAACTTGATCCGATTATGACAAGCGAGGTATCAACCGAGTGCTATTTTTTACTCAACCGTAGTCGGGCTTTAGTTTTGAACTTATGTGATGTTGTTTGTGTTAATTATTTAATTATCATTATTGCTAGTTTTTGTTTGCTTGTTTTCAACTTTAACAGATGGATCATTAAAAACGGTGTAGGCGTATAATATCACAAAAATGGCTAATCTTATACTCACTATAGGAAGTGTTGGTATAATTGCAAAATTATTTCGTTGCATAACGCGTCTCAAATATTGCGGACACACATTTTTTTCACAGAGGTCTTGTTTAACACAAAACAAGGAGTTAAGTAACATGACCTAATGTTTTTTTTATAGCTGCGCCCCGCGGTTTTACGCGCGTGTATGGTGATTATGATGACTAAAATTATTCTTAGTGTTATTCCTTGATGATGATGATGTTTTTTGTCATATGAAGGTAGTGCTGGCCTCTGGTGTAAGAGTTTGTCAGGCCGCCTGAGGGTCTCTGACATAGCTTACTGCTATTAATCAATAACAGGTGGGACCACGTCGACACCTGCTAGGAACAACATTGTAACTCAGTTTTTGGCAATTATAAGTTACAATCATATTTATGCTGAAAATAAAATTCTCTACTTTTAGCTCTTTCCCTTTTATTTGAATTCCTTCGCGTTTCAGATTTAGAACGTGGAAAAATATTGTAAGTACGTGTCTATTTTGGTGAATAATCTATCTTTAGTTACGCAAAACTCTTTAGGTCAGCGAAAACTAATAAATCATGAAAATAATTGGAATTCGATATAGATTTTTTACTCTTGGACATAGTTTTTTTTTATTGAAAATAATTTCATTGTATCCATAGCTACAATGTTTTCATTCTTGAATAAAAACAATCCAGAAAGTCAGTCAAAAGATTCTGACTCTAGTTGCAATTATTTTTTTCTGTAATAGGTCACAAATTTGGTTGATGAACTCATTTGATAATATTGACTTGCCATGTTTTGATTTTGAACCTAGCCCATGCGCGTTGTGAAAAAATTACAGAAAACCAAAGAAGTTTATTATTTATAGACTTGTGGGTACTAGGAGCCTAGAAAAAACAAATGGAGTATATTAGGAGATTTGTCAAAAGAGTCCCAAAAAACAAATTACTGCCAGCTCAGTTTCTTCGAGTCAGCGTAAGTGGTCTTTCGACTACTATTTGTTCACAGGTGAAGAAGTGTTAACCTGTAAGACAATGTTGTTAAACACACTTTCGATAAGCGAAATGTAGCCATAAACTCATAATTTAGATAAGTCTGCTACAGGAATCTTCTCTTATGATAAGAGAGATTATCACAGCACTCGAAAAATGCTGTTCCTGAGCAAGTGAAACAATCCTTTCGCGACCATATTTCTCAAATACCATTAGTAGATTCACATTATATTAGAAAACGATCGTTAAAACTTTACCTGGATGAACAGCTGAACTTATCAAAACTGCAAAATCATCTGTGGAGAGGGGGAGAGAAGGGAGGGGGCAAAATTTTAAATTTTGGTCTTGTCTCCGCTATTTATTTGTATCCCGGATGATGAAATTTCTTTTTACTTTTTACGTCGGGAAAAAAACATGCGGGCAAAGCCAAGGGGTGCAGCTACTAAAAATCTAGTTAGAGCTTTAAATGACAGTGAAAAACAACGAACCGAGCACTCTGATTCTGAAAAATATTGTATATTGCACAATCAGAATTGTCAGAATTTTATGACTAAACAAAACTCGCTACTTATAATTTCACGATACATGCCATTGGTAAACATAAAGGGTACTACTACTTGTGGGACGAGATGGTAGGACGAAAAGAACCTAAGGAAATCAGTAGTTTTCTGTTCGACTTTATTAAAACTAAGGTTCAAGAGGGCTACAAAGACTTTAACTTTTATTCTGATAGCTGCGGAAGTCAGAATAAAAATAGAACAGTATTCACAATGTATGTATATGCTACCACATTGTTTAATATAAACATAAACCAGCACTTTTTTGAAGTCCGGCATTCACAGTCAGAAGGCGATGCAATGCATGTACTGAGTAAGCGGAGAAAAAATATTAAGCTATCTATGTTCCTCAGCAATTAGTGACTTTAATCAGATGTGCAAAATTAACCAACAAGCCTTATGTGGTTAATGAAGTTAATCAAAAAATGATATTTCAAAATAAACAACTTATGCAACAACTTAAAATAATTGAGAATACGACGTGAACAATGCAAAAGTCTCCTGGAGTAACATTATGCACATTTACTGTGTCAGTGACGCAACAAACACAATAAAGTTTCAATGCGAATATTTGAGTAAAAGTGAGATGACAATTGATCTAGTCTATCGTAGACTAGTTAATCTTTGATCATTTACTCGTCGCCGTGCCAACAGATCAGATCAGAGACTCAGATCGAGCAAGAGATTCCAAACAACATTCCAAAAGCGTATAATGTGCCTTTATTTTTAGCAAAGTACAAACATTTAATGAGGTTGTGTGTAAAAGTCGAGTTATTTCAGCCACCTATCACAATTATTTTACTAATTTACCCCATCTCAATGGTACTCAGTCTTAAAATACCTTAGCATATAACATTAACTACTATGCTTACGATGCCTGTTTATAAATAACACTACCCTCCTTATTTTTGAAAGTTATATTGTGCATAGTTACCTAGTTTGAGTATTGGGTTAAAAATATTGAACTATTTGTAGATTTCTTTAGGATAATAATGTTATCTAAATCTAGTAATGTAAATGGATCTCTATATGTATTAATGATTAGGACTGGGTTATTTTTTAATACGTTGAACACGTGTTCATTAGATAAAGTTTTAAACAAAAATGAGGATTAATATTATTTTGTTACCAAAGAGGTATTTTTTTATTTCAGTAGATAATTGATAGAGCGTTTTTGTTGGAGCCTATTCTTATACTCATTTTATAAATTGTTTTATTAAGAAAAGTAATAGTATTCACATTGATTAACCAGTTTTTTATTCAGATCGTATCTCAAATATGATTTAAGTCCTAGTTTGAATGTTGTATCTCAGATATACAATATTTTTTGTCTATGCTGTTAACACATTACCCATATTATAGGATTGTAAGTCTGAGTTACAATGGTTTTTTTTTTAAATATTTGTGGTGAAATTTCATTGTAAGTCACCAAAAGGCATAAAAGAGTAGTTTTAATGATTAAATACGTACACGATAGTAAAGATTTAACCATATTAATTCAAACTTTCAAAATATATTTTTAGAAAAATGTTAGAGAAGTCTTCATAAATTTCTAGAAACATAAATGCGCTGCCCTGTAAAGTTACTCAAATTGATTTACGATGATATTCCTAGCAGGTGTCGACTTGCCCTCCGAATCACAGAGTGATGGAAAACGGCACATCACTTAAAAAAATAATTGGTGCGGAGCGGAGCATAAGACCGAACCCGCTTGGATTCTAAGTTGCACTATTTTAGCGTTAGGATACTGTCCCATGATATAAAGTATTAATTCCATGATAAAAAGTATCTACACTATCTACATAAAAAAACATCAAAATTGTTCTAGCCGTTTGAGCGCTGAGTGTTAACAAACGTACACACACCTTTTTATTTATGCCACCAGCGTTTACAAGAATAAGTAATAGTACCTTATGACAAGAGTTTTAAAAAATACACGTTTCTCATGCTTCCTAATATAAACTTTATCTAGCCTATCTATCTATCTTTATCTTTGGTTAACTTTATAAAGGCAATGATAAACTTAAGCATTCACTTGAATTGAGCATTCTAGCAAAAGTTACATATCAGGAAAAAGCTCACATGAAAATAACGTTGTTCATTTCAACAAAATTAAAAAACGTCGAATGCCCATTGTTTTGTTACAAGTGAATACTTTGGTTTATTATAAGGTGCAGACCTTAAGGGATGGAATTCCGAAGAAAAAAATTAAAACGTAAGAAATATAAACTTATAAAAAAACTACTTTAATACGTATAAATCTTAAAAGAAAGATCTGATCTTGGTTTCGTCCAAAACGACTGAAGTAAGTAAGTAGGAACTGAACTGGCACAGACCTTAAAAAATTATTTACCTACTACTTTTATGTCGGTTAAAAATACAATTGATTTGCGTAAACAAGTGATCAAACAAATATTGAAGTTTGGAATTTGAAGAGAACATCTACTATAACAGGTGAAAAGACGTTGAAGAAGGATCACTTCGTTTCAAGGTGTTCCGGATGTAACCACAGGTAGACTTGAAATGGTTATTATTCGGACCAGATAGTTACAAAAATAAATATTTCAAGTCTATCTGGTTATTAATAATTTCCTACATATCTAATTTGCCAATCCACATTCGTCACGTCAGACACGTGACGGGGCTAAACGTGACATTTGTGCACAATACCTATCTTTTATGGTAAAAAACTCGCGATAAACTTATTACAAGTTAGGTAACTTTTTGGCGAGGTATTAATTTGGAACTAGTTATTGATAGGCATCTCTGATCATTTGCGTATATATTATATTCTATCGCTTTTTTTTAACTATAAATGTGGGTGTATTGTGTAGTGCTATTTTGTCACAGATTGACAAACAACGCGTTTGCAAAAGCCACAATAGAGCCACAGAAAATCGGTCCATTCGTTGGGGGCTACGACCCTCACCCCATTCCTCTCCCTCCTATTATAGCTAAGAACCATCACGTTTACCTTAGCTTTGAAACATAAAAAACCGCAGCTAAATCGGTCCATTCGTTTGGAAGCTACCCTTTTTCTCACCGCTCTACGTGACCCAATTTGCAACGCACGCTCTCATTGGTCAACAGTGAATCAGCAATCCCTCATTTATTTCGTGATGGGTATATACTAACTTTTCGGCTTCATAACATAAGTCTGGATTGCCACGACGGACATAGTTCGACTTCGGATCTTTAGTACTGGAGATCAAATCCCAACTGGAGTGTTTATATTTTGCATATAAAAAAATATGTTATGGCTTAAAGTTGAATATAGCCGAAGCTGAGGCGGAAAGAGCCGAAGGGGAGAAGACTTATTACTGCCCTCTCTGAAAGTTTTGAACAGAAAAGTCCTACTTTGCTCCTTCTTTTCGAGATGGTTTCTCGATCAGCGTTTTTCGAATAGATGGGATGAAAAGGTCTATATCATCTCGCTTTTATAACTTTGTAGCTATAAGCTCCAGAGATCTAATTTTGCTGCCATTTTTTAGCTTATACAACGTGTCACTGAAATAGCCTTAAGTACGCAGCAGGTGTATTTCGATCAAGCACGTAAATTTGTTTACGTGTGCAGTGATTGAACACATAGTTAAATATTTAAACGGGAATTAATCGCGCTGAAAACTTAATTTTTATTTATCTCAATATGTGTTCGAATTGCAAAAGTTTAAAACTTACAATTGAATACATAGTATTTAAAATACCTGTACAAAAAAAAGATTGCGACAACCGTAAATGTTTGTTTACTATCATCTATCTGGTGACCGTACTAAAGGTTTTTTAAAACTATCTCAGGCACCAGTTCCTTACAAAGGTAGGTTTATTTTGTTACTCCTGTCTGATCGCAATTAATGTGTAATTAACCTTTTGTGAGGAAAATAAATAAATATTTGATTTCATTAATTACGGCGTACAAGAATTATGTACATACATCTGCGGGTTCAGGTTGTTATGCCTCTCGTCGCTTGGAAAGACTTGGTGGAAAGACCCCGTTAAATGGAGACCTTAAAACTAATCACTAATAATATTATAATAACTTTTACAAAATATTAAAATTCATAGTCTCTGACGTGCAAATTTTGACTTCTGACGTTCGACTGACTAGTGCGCAGAAGACTCCCAATGCGCGAGGTTTGTCTACCAAATTTGACAACACGCAAATTCAAGGTCAAGTTTCGGTGCCACTAATTTATCTGTGCAGTTGACAAAAAAAGAAACTTATATTTCACTGTCAATATTTTGTCGTATCGTTTTGTTTTGTTGATAGTGGGCCCCGCTCGACTGAAAGTTGGTGGCATTTTATTGATTTTTCTCAGCTAACCACAAATAATGTAATAATAACTATGTAGCATAAATAACAGCTATATAGCACTATTATTTATTCTGTGCTACTAGGGTTTGAAGAACATTGTTCCTGAAATTATCTTTAAAAGTAAATTCATGAATGAAAAACTTCTCTCTCACATCTCTATCATATCTCAAAAGTCGTATAACTAACATTATTCATCATAACGTGTAGGGGTATTCCACCCCGGTACTTAATAGGTAACTAAGTTACTCACTGTATACATAGTCAGCTCGATGATTCTTTAACCAAGTATAACTCGCGATTTGACGTGGCGTAGATGTTTCACGACTAACAAACGGCTGTGCGCCCCGACGCAGCCCCACCTGTTTTTTTAAAGAAAGCTACCTGTTGTTGTAACAGAGCATTTTTAATTTGACATAGTTCAAGCGCAAAAAACCGCCAGTTATGGTGCTTACAACATTGAAGTAACGGAAAAAATTTGAACAACGAGTTATAAGCGTAGTTTATTAATGATACAAATAAAGAGAATAGGTATCTTATTTTTTTATGAACAAGCACTATAGTCTCTCTTCATAAAAAATTGCCAGTGTTCGGTCAATTTATAATAACACGGTGCCACGTGCAAGAATCCATCATATTTAAAGGAGAAAAACGTGCTAGGCAATAAAATTACCCTAAAGATAATGAATAATTCATACATTAAAATCAACATACGTGCCTATTCGGTAGATTAGTGAGCTCAGGCGAAGACTACACGATCGCAAGACATACCTAGTACGATTACACGATGTATGCTAGCTTGCTACACATTCAGGCACATCGTCGCTTTCCATCAGGTAAGAATAAGTGCAAAGTGCAGACCGTCGTGCAAACAAACAACTCTGTCTTGTTTCCTCCAAGGGCCAAACGCTTGCCTGTCCCAACCCAAATTTCCACTCGTACCATAGAATAAATAATAGTACAAGCCCGTACCGTATTACCATGACGTGAAACTACCATGTGAGATGGAAATTACGTACCGAATGGAACGGATATGACGTACTAGTAGGAAGTACTATTCATAAAATTCAATAGTTGAAAAAGATTTAAAGATGGCGGCCGAACAAAAGTTCAGGTTGGCATAGAAATCGTACTTCTGGTAGGATTCTGAATACTATTGTTTTATTTATGTATGAGATGGAGAAGAAGAAAAAAGTAGATATGTGACCTGGACCTGGATGTGGAATGGTTATTTGGAAGTACCACAACGGAACTCGAAAAGTATAAATCGCATTGGAGTCACAGAATATATACACTAACGCGTGGAGTAGTTCTGGAACTAAATATGTTCAGGGTCCTTGGCTCTTCCAGAATCTGGTAAAAAAAAGAAGGACGCCGAACAAAAAAAAAAACATTTATAGTTTCCAAGCTAAAGTTCACATTTGCAAATAACAAATAACTATAATAAAACAAAAAAATGTCAGAAAACAAATGAATATCAGAAAAACAATTGAGTTCTTTACTTATGTGATAGATCTCATCGAGTACTTGATTACATATGACATCTGTCAAACTGACAGGTGACAGCAGCTGTCAAACCTCATCCAGTATTGACTGCTGATGACAAAATTGACAGGCAATGTAAAAAATCACATAGAACATGGATTTATCCAAAACTTTTCTCAGTTTAGGCAGCTGTCATCCGACTTCATAGTATACTAAAGGGAGATTCCGTTTGCGTCAGAAAAATAGCAGCCTAATATTTATTCACACAAAAGCGGAATCTGACCTAAGTGAACCAAATCCGTGGATATGGGTGGGGATATGTGGGGATTGATGGGTATGTGTAAGGATAGGTGGAGTAATTCGGTATAACTCGTGTTTTACCGATTTGTACGTGGCGAGACGTTTCATAATAATCAAATGGACGTGCACCCTGACACAGCCCCACCCACTTTTTTTTTACCCTTTTATTGGCAATACGACGGATACAATGAAATGGACAAAGGAGTCCTCGCAGTTTACTACGGAGTCTGGCATCAAAAAGAATACGCCTCCGATACGCTACGGCAAATTATTATTTTTGGTCGTTTGGCTCCGCATGTCATAGCCAGTGTCAAGTAAAGAGATTTATTATGATGAATGATGATATCGCACATTGAAATCAAAAGTGGCACTATCAAAAAGTTGGCAGTATTGAGTTATAGCGACATCTAAGGGCTGTGAGAAAAACACGTCCATTTGCAAAGATCCTTGTTCCAATAGTTTGCTTATTTTTTGCTAGATGTCGCTAGTGTCACTTTATACTTTATGGGTAACTAGCTGTACCCGCGGCTTCGCACGCGTGTTCTTTTCTTTAGGTTCAATGTACCATAATGTGCTATTCCAGGACCAATTTACCAATATTTGAACAAAATTTCTTCAGCCGTCAAAAACACTTTATCAATTGCTCGGCTTCTTACTCTCCGGATTGAGATTCCAATTACACCAGATTTAAATCAAACCCTAAGCTATCTAACAATGAAAACCGCATTGCAATCGGTCCAGTAGTTTTTACGTGATGCGTGAACAAACAAACATACAAACAGAAAGAAAGACATGATTAACAAAAACAAAATTTGTTCAATACCTCTTTTAAGCACCCAAGAGCATTTTTTTAATTTGAATTTATTTAGTACTTTGCGTGCGATGCGCGGTCAAGATACGGACAAACAGACAGATAAAATTAAAAAGTAAAACAGTTTGGCTTCAGTATCGAATATAGAGAACCATCCAAAAAATATGTTTTATTACATAAATATTAACATAACTTTGGACCCATATCCCGCAAAAACCATTTACTTTTTCGGTATAAAACGTGTCCTCATTTTTAACCCATCATGTAACTAAAGACAGTGCCAAGTTGCATCAAAACCCGACCATTACTTGCAGCGTGGTACGTGTTCTTTTAAATAAGTTTCAACCCCTAAATAATAACCCATAATTTTTTCGATATGTAAAGTATCCTACGAGTGCGTCCTACCTCATAGTACGAACTCTAATCATGCCAAGTTTCTTTTGAATTCATCCAGTAGTTCCGGCGGCGTGATGCGCGGCTAAAATACAGACTGACAGACATACAGACAAAAATGAAAAACATACAGTTTAGGTTTCATAATCGAATATAGAGTAACTTACAAAAAAAACACTATATCTTTAATGTACAGAATTTGGACCCATATCCCACAGGTTTTTTTTTTGCGGGACAGAATGTATCCATAAATCTTATAAACTATGTCTGTGCCAAGTTGCATTAACATCCGTCTAATAGTTTCAGCGTGCTAAGTGTTCTTTTAAATAATTTTCCACCCCTATCCTGCAGGAACACTTAATTTTTTCGGGATGAAAAGTATCCAGTGTCCTATCTCGAAGTGTGAACTCAAATCATACCAAATTTCATTTGAATTCATTACGTATTTTCAGCGTAGTGCGCTGCCAAGGTACAGACAGACAGACGGACAGACAGACACACAGACAAACATAAAAAAATACAGTGTTGGCTTGAGTATTGAACATAGAACGTCTTCCAAAAAAAATGACATGATATCTTCAACTTGCAGAATTTTGGACATTATCCCAAAGGAACACTTTATTTTTCGGGATAAAAAGTATCCTCCATTTTTACCCATTATATAAACTATGACTCCGCCAAGTTTCAACAAAATCCGTCGAGTAGTTTCAGCGTGATACGTGTTCTTTTAAATAACTTTCAACGCCTATCCTGCAGGAACTCTTTAATTTTCCGGGATGAAAAGTATCGTATGTGCTACCTCAAAGTATGAACTCAAATCATACCAAATTTAAGTTGAATTCATTGAGTATTATCAGCGTGATGAACTTTCAAGGTGCAGACAGACGGACAGACAAACATAAAGGCAAAAATTTAAAAATACAGTTATGGCTTTAGTATTGAATATAGAACGGCCCCCAAATTTTTTACATAATATCTTTAATTTACAGAATTTGGGACATTATCCCGCAGGAACAATTTATTTTTTCGGGATAAAAGTATCCTTAATGTTAACCCATTATATAAACTATGACTGTGCCAAGTTGCATCAAAATCCGTCTAGCAGTTTCAGAGTAAGTGTTTTTTGAAATAACTTTCAAGCCCAATCCCGTGGGAACCGTTTCATTTTTCGGGATGAAAAGTCCTACCTCGTACTTTGAACTCAAATCTGTTTCTGTTTTTGTTTCTGTTTCTGTTGTTGTGGTCGTTGTTGTTGTCTTTGTCGTTGTCGTTATAGTTTTCGTTGTTGCTGCATTGTTTGAGTAAATTCTTATTATACTAAGCTGATTTTCTATAAAATCCTCGCATTGTTTGAGTAAAGCACTATACAAGCCTTGGTCCGCAATGACTGCCCTGCTTGCCACGCTATGATGGCCTCGAGCTATGCTTAGTTAAGTTCTCAGCCTTCAAGCTTGCCCATCATTGCAGCCCTTGCTTTCCGCGATATAAAAGCCTCGACCTTCGGTCTCGGCCTTCATTCCAGCTTGGCCATCAAAGGCTGCAATGCTGACCGAGCTGTGATGGCCTCGAACTTAACTTAGCTAAGCTCTCGACCATCATCGCTGCCAGCAACGCAGTATTTACAGACCGCGGCAGTAATGTACTATAACTGAATTTATGCCTAAATTAATTCAATAAATGACACTCTTTAAATTATTGTGGTCATATTTTTAAAAGTAATGATTTTGTGTCTAATTAAATAAATGTAACGTTCTATTTCATGTTTTTAAAAATAACCGTCATATTTTATGTAATTTTACACGCTTTTATTAGTTTAACTTGTAATTTTGCCACTTTTTAACTGTATAAACAATTTGATCTTGTAATTCAATTTTAATCTATGTATCTTAGATGTATTGATTTGAAATTTTGTTTAAGCTAGATGATAATGAAATATTATTACGAGTTTGAGCATCTACAGATCCTAGAAGTCCAGTTTAACTACTCGTATGTAAATACCTAAACGATAGAAAGTTGGTGCAGAAAAGTTCTTTGGAATCCTCAGCAATTTCTGAAAAAAAAAAACTATGATTAAAAACAAAATTTATTAACATTTCAAAATAACACGCTCTTAAACGAACAAAGAGGCAAAAAAATATTGAAATAAATTTTTCTTTCACCATTAATTTGAATATAATAATTTATTTTTAATGGGCTAATATTTGACCGTGATCTTACATGATGGTAAATAAAAATACTAATATGGCTTTTGCGTTTAAGTTGTTATAGTTTGAAATTAACATGGTTCCATCAAGAAGTAGAGGAACAAGAATATTACAACTATCAATTCAGAAATATAATGACAGGAAAAATGATGAACCTAGTTTCAGAAGTAAATTCAAAAATAGTGTTCCTTTGTCAGCAAAAACCACTTCTGATTTGAATATTAAGAAAAATCTACCCACAACTAGCAACTGTTCCAACTCTTTACCAACTGAAAATTATGACAATGATGGTGACTACTCTACCGCCTCAGACGATGATAGAACTTACATATCATCAAGGAAATGCCGCCGGTCTAGATCAAACTCGTCGTCATCTTCTTCCTCAAGCACGACATCTAGTTCATATTCAACCTCTACTACAGCTTGTCAAGCAACTCAAATGCCAGAGAAACGACTAACAACATTAACCTTGACCAACCAAGCGATGATGTTGAAATTATGAATACTGATACAGGAGCTAATCCTGCAGCGGCTTTGAATAACCAAAGTGCTCAAAACGACGGTAATGATTTCGGATAAAACTTTGTTGGGAACTCCAACACACTAATCAGCAAGATTTTCAAAATGATTTCAGAGGTGAAATTATTTCAGCTACTTTGAATAACCAAAATGATGATAATGATGTCACGGAAAACGTTGTCGGTAACAACTCCAACACTCGACTCAATCGGACAAATTACACTTCTCCAACTTCGAATCCAGATTCAAATGAGCAGAATGATCGAGCTCAGAACAACAATGAGGCTTCTATAGAAGCTCAACCAGTTGCCGAAGTGGTTGATAAACCAAAGAAGAAGAAGAAAAAGAAGCCAAGGACTGCTTGTATAGCAAAAGATTTAAGATATTCTGGTCAAGAATACGTTTCGAGTTCAAAAGCTAAAAAGATTTTTCCAGCTAGAATTCTAACACAAACTTGTAGAGAAATCTGTAGGCTAAAATGCTCAGATAATGTAACAGGAGAGTCTATAAAAAACTATTTGATGCTTATTGGGGCATGGCTTCCTTAGAGCGACAAAGAGCGTATCACTCGAAATATTGAAAATATTACTCCGAAGTATCAATACAAGAAAATTGATTCAAATAGAAAACCAAAAAATGCTTTTTATTTTGAAATAAACGAAGTTCCAAAGTTAGAGTACGTAAAAGCTTCTTTAGAAATACGCTTGATATTACCGACAGGTCTATCAGAACTGTCTTGGATAAAAAAGATTGTATTACTGGTGTACTAGAAGGAGAAAAGCGCGGAAAGCATAAGAAACATAGGAAATTATCCGACTATTTGATTGAAGGAGTTAAAAATCATATTATCAGCATTCCTCGCATAGAAAGCCACTATTACGTCAGCAAACTACAAAGGAATTCATAGATGGCGGAAAAACCTCGGTAGATCTTTATTCAGACTATAAAGATGTTTGCATAAAGAATGGATTACCCTTCGTTATGGTGCATGCGTATCGCAAAATTTTCAATGAAGAATTCAACATAAGTTTTTTCGTTCCCAAGAAGGATCAATGCGAACAATGCACCATATACAAGCTGTCTGAAAGTCTTCGAAAAGAAGCTCTGAAGGCAGATTATGATCGCCACCTAGAAGAGAAAGAAAAATCTCGCGAAGAAAAGGCCAGTGACAAACAAAAGATATCAGATAGTTTTATAGTTGCATGCTATACTTACAAGCTGACAGTTCCAAAAGGCGAAGTATCAACTTTTTATTATAAGTCTAAAATAAACTGCTTAAACTTTACGATCTCAGAGCTGAGAACTGATACAACTGAATGTTATTTTTGGGATGAATCTCAAGGTAATAATGGAGCTAATGAAATAGGTACCTGTGTTTTGTAGTTTTTGCAGAAGAAAAGTTCTTGTGCTGATGAAGACCTTGACGTAGTTTTCTATTCAGATAACTGCTGTGGCCAGCAGAAAAACCAGTTTATCATTGGCATATACACTGTACCTAAAGTTAAATTTCATTAGAAGAATGTTCAAAAATTTAAACGGCCATACTGCAACATCGGGTAATTTGGATAGTTCGTCGATCGTCACTTTTGTTTTCAACGTGCGAATATAATTATGTTGTATGATTTCTTTCAACAAAAAGTCAAAATGGTGAATCCCAGTCAGTCAGGTAGTCACGATTCAGTAAAATAGCTTTACTGGATTTTGATGAAATTGTGTATATCTTATCATCATCATCCATCATCATTTCTCCACGCAGGTAAAACCACTGGGCGCAGCTAATAAACGTATAGCTGTAATAATATCATACTAATAAAGTTTGTGTGCCTATTTATGATTGAAACTATGTTATCTATATCGACTGAACGGATTTGGAAGAACGGCTAAAACTAGAAAGTGTGATATGGCATATTATTTTTAATGTATGTATAAACTAAAATGTTTCACAATATTTTCACTCTGTAATGTCGTACGGGTCTGAGACAATGCTGCTGATACCAATAGAATTTTTGTATTACAGTAACGTGCTGTAAGGTCTATCTATAGGCTTAGCCCTAGAGAATCGCTAAGAAACGTCTTTTCACAAGTGAAATTTTTAACATTGGCTTGTTTATATGTCCTCTTGGATATTCTGTACGCTCGGAAACATTTAAACAGGATTACAACAGGTTTATGAACAACGTCACAACTATGAGACAAGGCACAAGTATAAACTTGTGCTGCCAAAAACTAGGCTATCAAAAATTTACCGATCCTTTTTTAAAAACTATGTTCGTTTTTATAATTCAATATTTTTATTATATTTTATATGTTCATGTTATTGAGGAAGCGATATTCAGTGTAAACTAAAAATAATAATGGACCCAATATTGAACTGTGCGGGACCTCCCATCGTAATGAGAGATCTCTAGATTCTATTACTTACACACGAGAAGACACGATCGAGGGCTAATAATATACTCTATGATCGAGAGCTGTTTACATGAACGCCGTAATGTTTTAATTTATAAATTAGGGTTTCGTGCTTTGCAGCTTTGCTTTGGATAGATCAAATTGGTAAATATAATTGAAAGCTCGCAGCGCTGTGCGAGTTAAATTGCACTTTATAGCGTTGTAGCGAGAGTCGCTATTTATTTAAATGACTTTACTCAGTTATCCTTCTGTACTTGTAATATTATTTATTCTGTGCCAATATTATTAAAAAAAAAAAAAATTGCGCCTTCGAATTTATTTGTACTTGTTGCGGAGTGCGACCGCCCTGTCAATGGCAAGAACATTTCACACTAACGATTTGCCGATGACGCAGTCCTAATAACGGAGTCGCTGCAAGACTTGTAAAGTTTTCTGACCAACTTAGATGAAGCTTCTCGACGCATCGGTCTCAAAATAAACATAGATGAGACCAAGATCATGTTGAATGATCTTTTTGAGCCGAAACCGATTTCAGTGAATGGTGTTTATTTTTGAAGTATTCCGAAAATATGTTTATCTTGGGCAAATATTCCAGTTAGGTAAGAATAACTTTGAGAAGGAAGCCAACAGAAGAATTCAGCTGAGTTAGACAGCATTCGGCAAGCTTTGTCAGGTCTTCTCGTTGTCCATACCACATGGCCTGAAAGCAAAAGTATTCAATCAGTGTGTCCTACCAGTCATGACCTACGGAGCCGAAATGTGGACACTCATGGTCAAACTAGTCCACAAATTTAAGGTCGCTCAGAGGTCACGTTTCCCGAAGAACCGATAACCGTTGGGATAGATGAGTTCTCGAGTGCAGACCACGTCTAGGCAAACGTAGTGTAGGAAGCTCTGTGGCCAGGTGGAGTAACGAACTGTGAAAAGCGGCTGGAAGAAAATTGATGAGGAGAGCTGAAGACCGAACTCAGTGGCGTGCTCAGTGGAGATGAAATTTTTGCCTAAACGGTTTGACAGATTTTGATAAATGAGGTATCTTTGGATTCGTATTAATCATGAGAGTTCTATAGAATATATAAAGTGTCAAGAAAACGAATATGACGGCATACAGCTGCCATATTGTATTTCCCACGGAACATTCAATGATCCAAACCTATCGAGTGAGGTATCAAAATTAAGGTCTTTAAAGGACCATTCCAAAAATATACAATTCTTTTTCCTAAATAGTAGCAAATGTCTTTTGAGCTTCTTACAAAATTTTATATTTTAGATTATTCACGTTAGTACTTTAGTCCAATATTACAATTGCAACTATTATTTTAAAATATGTAAGTAAATATGAAACGTTAACATTATATTACTATAATTTTTGCAGGTCCGTCCGCTAGCGAGGCTGAAAAGCAAAAACACGAGCACGAGCATACGTTTGCGTTGTGTGTTCGGCGTCCCACGCCTGCACTCCAGTCGGGTTTTTTGTATTTTTATAACAATTTTTACTTGTTAATTACCTACGTCTATCAAAACATTGTTTCTACTTTATCCTTGATTTCAGTGATTGGTGGAAAACTAGTCAGCAGGTGGACGAAACTAGAATTAGGGTCGAAAACTTTCGAAATGTGCATATTCAGTTATATATCAAAAAAAAAAACACCTTTACTAGCAATTGGCCAAGAATTGGCGAACTTACCACACTACTTTTTCATTTCCCATCGTTTCAATTATACTGAATTATTGACCTAAGTATTAGTTTGGGGTAAGTGAGTAAAGAATTTTAACTAAGTAACTCAATCTGTTCAGAAAATCTTACCTACTGTACTTTTTTATACTGTGGAATACTTGCCTAAACAATGTAGGTCGTCAACGTAAATCATATACTGTAAATAAATGAGTTAGGTAATTGATTAAGTATCGGTAAGTATTTTTTGTTATTTTTTTGTAACAAACTTTTATCTACATAATTAAAAATCAAAATACTTACCTAATAATTATTATTATTAAAAAAAATTACCTGCTTACAACTTTTCAAGTATTTACATACCTATTTTAGATAGAGATAGGTAAGTATCTATTATATTTATTTAATATATAACTTTTATTTTCAGTTCCAATCTGAATTATTTTATTATTCTTACCCATTTTGGAAAATATAAATCAACATCAATGAATAAAAATACGTTACTCACAATTTTTACCTATACGATAACTTTACTACGCCAAACATTTATTTACGGCTCTACGCTACAATGATCATACATGTACTAAGCGCGCTGCGCGAGGGGTATTTTTGCGGAGATAAACGACACAGGTCCTTCCTCGGAGAAGCCTAGGCGGACACTGACGGACGACGGACGACTAGTGCCCGAAATGCAAAATATTGGTTGTTTTTCTTTCTTGGAAAAAATAAGAACGAAATTAGAATATTTTTGTCATGCAGCTCCTAAAGAATAAAAAGCCACGTCTATTCGAATAACTTTCACATGGCTTTATGATAGTATCACTTAAAATTACACCTTTTAAATACCGATTTAGAGTCAAGTTTGGAATTATTTTTTATCGAGCCAACTATTCTCAATTAAGTTTTTTTCATTTACAATTTCTAGAGTGTATATTCAAAGTTAATAAAACTTTTTTTTTTCATATTTTTTTCATATTTTAGTCGATTTACAGAGGTTCAAAAACCTTAAAATGTGCTAGAAGCCCGCCTTAATGTTATAATAGTTTTAAATGTACGGCAAACAAAGAGGTTGACGTGCACCAGTAAGAGTAATCAAACCTTTTTAATAGACATGCGCAGAGTAAATGTTGCGCATGTCTATTAAAAAGGTTTGATTACTCTTACTTTTTCTTCGTTTTCTTTTTACAATATCCCCTCACTCTCCTTGGCTGTAGGCGCAGGTAGGCCCCGTTCCAACGGGGGTGGGCCTCTGGGGCCCATCGAGCAGTACGGCCTGGTCATAAGGCCCAAATTGCTCTCCAACTGGTACACTATCCAGGCTACCCAAACAGCAAACACTACAGCAAATCGTGTCGTCCGTCGGTGGCAAACCGAACTTCTACCACCTGCTGCGACGCTGCGGGCGGTGATCCTCGTCGTGATTCTGCCGCCCCCGGTTCGCCCGGCTGCCACCCGACGGACACATAACACATAGATTGATAGATTGACTATAGTCGGGTAAAAAGCAATTTTAATATTTTTTTGTATAAAATCTTACAAACCAATTTTTATTGTTTTTATACCTATTTTCATTGTTTTTGTTTGTTATTGAAAATAAATGATCGTAATGTTTGCATTGTTGAATATTGATTGGTAAAATAATGAATTTGCAAATTGCCCGGGTAATATCTTTAATTATCATTTTATGATTTCTTTATCTTGGTTGCAATTACCGTTTTTTTTTGTTGGAAAATATTAACAACAGCACACTTTTAAGAACAAGGCGGTCCGTGTTTTATTTTTATCATGATGATTGCTTATTGAAACCTGTTTTTAATCGACTTCACAAAAGGAGACGGTTATATGTTAGCTGTATGTATGTTTTTGTTTATGTATGTCGGTCCATATCTCCGTCAATAGTGAACCGATTTAAAAAAATCTTTTTTTTTGTTTGAAAATACTTTCCCATATAAATTGTATCAAAATCGGTTTAGCAGTTTTTCGAGAATAAACAGTTTTGTTGAGTAAATCCATTCGATTTTGTGTTTATATTGCCTTTGTTTTGAGTTTATCTCTAAGATTTCTAAACCGATTTAGATGGTTGTTTTTTTATTCGGAAGGGTAAACTTGCCCTTTAGTCCTATATAAATTTCATCAAAATTGGTACAGTAGTTTTCTAAGAAAATCAATTTGTTTTATAGTTTATGTTCTCTAATATCTTGGGATTTCTGAAACGAATTAGATGATTGTTTTTACTTGAGTAAGAAGACCTCTAGTGTGGTACTGTATAAATTTCATCAAAATTGGTTTAGTAGCTTTAAACAAGCATTAATTTAATTAACTGTGTTATAATGTTTAGGACTGGATTGCAAGTCAATTTTGAACAATTTAAGGACGTCCATAGATGCTGAAATTTTGCACATGGGTGTACGAGTAGTTCTGATGACAATTAACTACAAAAAAAAACTACAGTAGTAGTAGTAGTAGTAGTAGTAGTAGTAGTAGTAGTAGTAGTAGTTAAAGGAACTACACAATCGGATGATGGAATCCCTTCGAGTTTGGGCTCATTTGGTTTGTCTTGATGAGATCATATCTGGTTTTATGTGGTATCAAGGGTCTGATGATGGAGGGGGAAGGTAGTCACAGGAAATCAACAACAAAATGTAGAACCCCCTTCGTGTTTGCGCTCATTTGGTTGGTCTTGGTGAGTTCTGTGGTTTTATGTGGTATCCAGGGATGTTGGAGCTGGAAGGTAGTCACAGGAACTCAACAACAAAATTATGGAACCCCTTCGAGTTTGGTCTCATTTGGTTTGTCTTGATGAGTTCTCTGGTGTAATGTGGTTTTCAGGGTCTGATGATGGAGCCGGAAGGTAGTGACAGGAACGCAACAACAAAATAATGGAAAATGGTCAAAACTAATTCAGTTGTTATATACGTAGGTGTTATTCATCCTTGGTTTTAATTTACCAACGCTTTGAGTCTAAAGTGAGTGAGTGTCTACTATTTTCTTTGGCATATATTCTTTCCGATGTTTGCTTAGGCCACTAAAAATCAAAAAATAAAATATTTTTCCAAAAAAATTAAATCGACTTTCATAATAAAAATGTTTGTTTATAATCAACCACTAAAATGAATAAAATAATTTCAATTGAGCCAGAACAGTATCACTTTTTCGAAATCACCAACGTCATAATAATGCATAAATACAACATAAGATAAGAAAGAGTTTTTTGAAGGCGGTGCCAAACCCAGGCATTATTTAAATCTAATATCTTTACAAAATTAATGCATACGAAGTAACGTACGAAGTAATATGCAGTTGTCTATGACGTACCCTGATACAAAACACGAAACGTAGAAGAGACAAAACAAGAGACTCACACGAAGAGATTTTGACTTTCACACGTTCATAAATCGATTGACACGAATACAGTAATCAAGTAAATGATTAAGTTTTTGTAGATAATTACTTTAAAAGCTTATTATTTTATATAACACGTCAAGCCGCTTAAGACATTATATTTTTGAATAAGCTCAACCATATTAATAATTATGGCTTGGCTTGGCAACGCCTTCAAAAAACTCTTTCTTATATTATGTTGTATTTATGCATTATTATGACGTTGGTGATTTCGAAAAAGTAATACTGTTCTGGCTCAATTGAAATTATTTTATTCTTTTTAGTGCTTGAAAAAAATTAAATCGACTTCATAATAAAAATGTTTGTTTGTACAAACATTTTTATTATGAAGTCGATTTAATTTTTTTGGAAAAATATTTTTTCTAATACCTAATAATACTTTTTCGATGTTTAACTTCTCTAAGTCCTATTAAATTATTCCGAAAATTCGTCTGAGTCACAGAATTCTAAGCTGTGGTCTAAGTATTTTTTTTTGGTACGTACCTACTTTAGGTCTCATAACAGCACTCAAACATATTCATAACACATATAATACTTTCATCATCATCACCCATACGGGGGATGAAAGTATATAAATGCTTACAATATAAAAAAGAGAGGAGAAAACAATACCCAGCACAGCACTCGACGAGTCAACATCTCCTGAAGATGCCTCGCAAAGAATATAATTGATGCCTCGTACAGAGGCGAAACACGTGTCGTATTGATGTCAGTCAGTGTTTTATGGAAACTTGGATAGTTTTTTTTTTTGGGTAGGTAATTGTATATTGTTGTTTATAAATTTTACTTCATATTTATTTTTCCATATATCATTAGTTTGACTTACCTACAGTTTGGCGGAAGTAAGCTACATATTCTTTTTCGTTCATTATAATCAAAGATCATTAAATATTTATTTATAATTATTTAAATTGAGATGCAAATTAATAACCGCAAGCGATATTTAGAACTAGTTTGTTTTCAACTTGTTTCCCCTTGAACCCAGTTTTTTTACAAGTGACTGAATGTAATCTAATTAAGTTTAATTATGAGTCTTGTGTGCACCTTGTATGTTATACGTATGGTTTAATTGACTTGCGTAGGTTAGATTAGCATATCACCTCTTTTCGATACAATAATAGCTAGTGGCTCTGTGAGCAGAGCCCCGACCAACCCTTTGTTTCAATCAGAATTCAGATTGTCACTTTCTTCATAGCAGTTTCTACTCTAACGGTGCACAGTAGAGTAGCGCCATCTAGAGGTACTTCCCATTGGATCTCGATATCAGAATTTCTAATTAACTGGGCCCCGACCACAGAACTTGGTTTCATTCAGATTGTAACTTTCTTCATAGCAATTTCGATTCTATCTCAACGCATTAGTGATAGTGATATTGAAAATCTGATTGAAACCAACATATGTGGTACGGCTGCTGTAGACCTCGCGAGCACAAACATTTTTGCAAACAATCTAGCGGTGCACAGTAGAATAGCGCCATCTAGAGGTACTTCCCATTGGATCTCGATATCAGAATTTCTAATTAACTGGGCCCCGACCACAGAACTTGGTTTCATTCAGATTGTAACTTTCTTCATAGCAATTTCGATTCTATCTCAACGCATTAGTGATAGTGATATTGAAAATCTGATTGAAACCAACATCTACGCGGTACAGCTGCTGCACTGCTATTGCACAATATTGATCATATCGGTTTCGATTAATGCGTTGAGACAGAGTCGAAATTGCTATGAAGAAAGTGTCAATCTGATTGAAACCAAGATACGGAATAAAACTGCTGATCTCGCTCGGCGTTCCCATCGGATATTAGTTTCAACTGGTAGAAACATAGAAGTGAGCAATTTTGTGCATTTTGAGGATCTATTCTGCTCATCACGTCGCCTCATCAGATCTTCACCAAATTAGTATGAGCCTAACTTAAAGTTACTTTACTACCTTTCAAATACAAAAAGAACCTTCGAAATCGGATCTAACAAAGCGGAGATATTCAGTATCCCCCTATATGCCCCTTTTTGGAATAAGTTTGGAGGGCCAATCAAAAAACCCCGATGAATAAAACAATCGTTAAACCTGAATACAAAGTTTCGTCTAGATCGGTTGAGAAATGCGACCTGTAGAGGAGAACAGCCGGACATCCGAACATTCGGACGTCCGCCTGACATCCGAAAGCATTCATGCCCATCGTAGAGAGACTATCAAATGCCCATGTTCAAACGGAGACGCTTTACTCGCGCTTCGCGCTTGCTCGGTCAATAAATAAAGGTTCGTCCGAACATGTTTTTAGGATAGTTTTCTAAAATTAATGCTGTAAATTCAGTTTATTAATAAACAGGTGAATACTGCCATCTGTTGAAATTGTCCTGTACTACGAATAATGTGGTGCTTATTTGTATTTTGAACGGCTTTTAACGTTTGAAAGTAGTACGGAAAGTCTTGTATAGATGGCACGAAACAAATTGTATTGAGAGGATTAAACAAGGAGGAGAGCTCCTCCGCGGCGGGCTTAACCAGACTTCTACGTTTGATAGTAACTTGGAAAAAATTGTATAGATGGCGCTTCAAAGACAGAAATAAACAAGGCACATCATATGGTGGTTTGATGGTAGTTCAGAAAATGTAGTATACAATGAAGTTTATTAAAAAAATGTTATCCTGCTACTGCTAAGCAAAGTAAGGGCTAGGGCAAGTGGGGTAAGTGAGGGCTATGTGTTCAGACTAAAAACTTGGTCCGATTTTGACAAGTGAGGTATCAATAGATTCGTCTTCATGTATCAAGTGTCATAGCTATTTTTGTACCCGACTACGTCAAGGCGAAGTAAGGTTATGTGTTCAAACTAAAAACTTGGTCCGATTTTGACAAGCGAGTTATAAATTGATTCGTCTTCATGTGTAGAGTGTCATAGGCTATTTTTTTAGTAGTCGGGCTTTTGTTTTCGAACTTATGTCGTGTTTATTCTGTGCAACCGCCCGTAGCAATGTAGCGTAGCGTTGCAGTGAACAAACCGTTTGTACACTGCAACCACAGATTTGAGAAACTGCTACCGATAGTGACAACCGATACGGTCGGTCCAATATAGCGGCCCATGCATGCATTTGAATAATCATCTGTCCACGCGACTTATGACAGTTAATAAACAATAACAATAATTGTTTTTGTCGGGCCGTTTTGCTCGCAAAAGATAACCCGTCTGTCTGGACTTATCAACGACGATCGATATATTTTCTTCGACATTTCATTCGATTGCGGCACTATACTTAATTCTCGGGGAAGAAAATAAAACCTTACTTTTCTCTAGTGCTGCACAAGAGCATCTTCTAGTTACCTTATTGTTAAACTAACATTAATAATCAAGGTTCTCTATCAATCCCTAATAGTAGGTAAAGGGCTGATTCCACTGGAAGAAACCTAAAAGTAAGAAATTTACTGCATATTGAGGAGCTATTCTGATCATCATGCCGAAGATCCTCATCAGATCATCACAAATTTTTTATGAGACCAACATAAAGTTTCAAATAAATAAATAACCATCGAAATAGGATCTGATAAGGCGGAGATATTCAGTAGCCCCCTTTTTCGCAGAAGTACCCCCCCCGAGCTGCGGGGGGGGGGGTACTTCTGATCGGCCCTGATCCCTGATGACTAAAAAATTCTAAAAATTCGTCTAACCTGTATACCAAGTTTCATCTAGATCGGTTTAGAAATGCGACCTGTAGATGAGAACAGATATCCGGATGGAAAGGCGGACGGCGGACAGCCGGACACACGAAAGCATTTTTGCCCAAGCTGAAACGGAGAAGCTTCGATCGCGCCTCGCGCTCGTTCGGTCAACAAGCGCAAATTAAAATCTTATATACTTAACCATAGACTTAACCCCCAACCCCCCACCGCCCATTAAGAAGCATTTCGATCACATCAGCTTTCAAACATCAAAAGCTGCATGAAAGTCGGTCCATTCGTTTTGAAGCTTCGATACCGACCCACCTCTCCCAATTATATCTAAGAACCATTACTTTTCAAACAGAAAAAACCGCATCATAATAGGTCAATTCGTTTAGGAGCTACGTAGCCACAGACAGATACAATGATACCACACCCTAAACTTATAACACCCTCTCTTTTTTAGTTCGGGGGTTAATGACTTAATTTAAATTTGATGATTGCTACTGATTGAGTTTAGTGGAAAGTAAAAAAAAGTTGTCGTATGAGGTAGTGCTGGCCTCTGGTGTCAGAGTTTGTCAAGCCGCCCGAGGGCCTCTGACATGGCTTAACGACTGCTATTAATCAATAACAGCCGGGACCGACAGCTTAACTTGCCCTCCGAGGCACGGAGCGATGGAAAACCGCACATAACTCAGAAAAGTCATTGGTGCGGAGCCTAGGTTTTGAACCCGGTATCGTTGGATTCTAAATTGCACTATAGAACCGTTAGGCCACCATCGCTCTACTAAACAACTAAACAAGTGAGTTGTGTACAGATAAGGCGAAGAAATGAGTGGTGTGAGATATGCAGATAAATCGAACTTCTCGGAACTGAAAAAGAAATACACGATGAAATAAGTTAGTAGGTACACAATGAATTTTCTGTGCACGCGTGGCAGCTTCAAGTATCAACCAACATGTGGCTATAACAGCGAGACTGCACTGGTCGTCCGTATCGGTCAGGTGGACAAACGTGTGCCGAAAAAGGTATCGGTGTAATTTCTTATCTAACAGGCAGTACCTACGCATATCGCAGTGGTCGATCCACTATCTCGTTGGCTCGGGAATTGGTTCGTCGTATTCTAGGAACTTCAGCCGGTCGCCGTGATCTTCTGTGGCCTATCAAAGGCCTTCGATGTGGCGAACCATGATGTTCTAGCTTCAAAGATCAAGTATTATTTACTATGGTGCCGGAGGCCCTGCACTGAAATTACTAACAGACTTCATGACAGGTCGTTACCAAGTGATTGTAGGGAATGGGGGCACGGTTAAATCGCAGCCGCTAAAGACCGTGATTGGGGTAGCGCAGGGTTCATCGCTCTCTAACATTATGTTTTCCCTCCTTCTCAACGATTTGCCAGAAAACGTCCAACATGGACATGTTCTAATGTATGCCGATGATGTTGCGGCAGTCGTGACCGCTTCCACTGTCGATCAGCTAGAGCAAAAGTTAAATGAAGTGGCAGGTGAGTTAAATCATTGGTTCAGAATCAATGGATTGATTCTGAACATTAACAAAACTCTCTTTGTGCACTTTAATCTAGCAGGCCGCGCATACAGAATGCTCAAAAAAAAAACTGGCTCAATAAATTTGATTATGTTGGCATTGAAAAACTTTTAACTGATTGTTATTTCTGACACACTTATTGGTTACCTATCAGGAATAACCAATAAGTGTACCAACAAGTGTGTGTTTACGTGTGTGTTGGTAGCAAAATGTATTAATGTATATGCGTGACGTGACGTGTAGACTTAACTTAAGTTATTATTATTTTATTTTATTATTTCGTACCTTCATGTTAGGCATAATCCTTCGTGATATTTTATGGGAGAAGCCACTGGCTCCTGAAACACAGTTCTCATAGTTTGGGAGCCTCTGGATTCACAATGTTCTGTGTTAAACTTATTATGTCAATAAACAATTTTGTTTGTTTGTTTTTGTTAAATATGAGAGTTGGAAACTCGAAAATGGACCAGGTGAAAACTACAACTTTTCTGGGTTTCCAAGTTGTTTCTGGACTCACAGGGGAAGGCCACATCGACAAATTAATTGTTAGTGGGTCGTGCCTGCTTTGCGCTGTGGCGCATATCTGCAATCTTGTCAAAAAGCATAGTTCGGGACTGCTATTTTTCCGCTGTGCACTCCCTACTCCAATATGGCGTTGAACTCTGGGGTTGTGCTGCCGATTGGCAGCGCATCTTCAGAATGTAGAAAAGAGCAGTGAGAGCATATATGATATGTATGAGCCATAGTGCGAGTGGCTCAATACGACTCAGCATTCCCTTTTTTCCGGTCCATGAAAATACTCACGGTCCCATCCTTGGTATGCCTTCAGGCGGCGCTATATGCCAGAGACCACCTGGAGGAGTACCCGAAACTCAGGGATGGCCACAAGTATTGCACGCGGAACGCGCACCGGCTGCGAGCAGTGCCGCGGCGGCTGCCGAAGACGTCCAAACTAGTGCACGTGCTGGCACCGGCGGTTTACAACCGGCTGCCAGATAACGTGCGGAATGCGTCCTTTAAGTTTAATTTTAAAAAGTGGTTGGTTGAACAGACTGTTTATAGTTTTAATGACATTTTGAAATTACATTGTTATTCCTAGTTTTCTTGGCCATGTTGTGTTGTAACAAATACCTATATCTAGATTTTGTGTATATTATTGTACATGTATGTACCTGAATTGAAATTAATTTGACTAAGTATTATTTTTATAATTTCATCGATTTTGTAATTTGCATAATTTGAATACTTTTATTTTTATTCTTATCTTTGTTCGTTGACATGTAACTCTATTGTTGCCAATAAATACTATGACTGAAGAAAGTAGATAACACTTATACTAAAACAGGAACAAAAAGTCTACTTTTACTGACATTTCCCAGGTTGCCAAATCACTGACACCATTACATGGATTGACATTGAGGAGGCTATACCTGCTGACACGGATTGGGATGTTGCAAAGTCAGCAGTAAGTCAGAAAAGAATCAGTTGGGCTATAAATTCATTTTAACCTTACAAAACAGCTGGGCTGGACGGTATCTTTTCGGATCGGTATCTGACTATCCTTGTATCAGGACATTTTGCTAGCGTATCATATGACATCATGAATAACGCCTTAAAGATTGTAGAACTATAGAATAACTGTGAATCCAAGAAAAACACAATTGGTTATATTCACTAACAAAATAAACTTAGGACGATACACACTAAACCCACCTTTACGAAACACAGTTATCTTTAACTGATGAGGTAAAGTATCTGGGTATCATCTTAGATAGCAAATTGAACTGGGCTAGATACCTGGAAAATAAAATTAAGAAAGCAACCACATTTTTCTGGCAATGTCAGAAAAAGATATATAAAACATGGGGCTTAAGTCCAAAAATAACACTTTGTTTATGTAATACTGTGATTAGGCCTTCTTTAACATATGGTTCACTAGTGTGGTGGCCAAGGACTAAACAGGTATTTAACATAAATAAATTATAGTCCTTCCAGAGGTTAGCCTGTGTAGCAGAGACTGGCTGCATGAGAAAGCAGCTGCTTTTTGTGAGCTCTTAAATGTTTAAATATTAAAATAGATAAATAATGACAAATCTAACAATAGAAAGTTTTGAAACAGTGTTAGCTAAGTTATTTTCTCCTATGGAAAGAAAAATTACTGCAATGACGGAAGCTATACACCGGCGCGGTGGCGGCAGCAGCGAGCGTGCATCTAGACAGGTTTTGTAATAGGCAGGCACCACTGTCGCATTGTTTACCTCCACGAGTGATTGTCGTATGCCACCAGAACATTGCTTCGCTAGACTATAAAACGCAAAAGTTAGTAGTCGTTCTAGAAACCGACCTAAAGTGTGAGATTCTTGCACTAACAGAGCACTGGCAAAAACAAGCTAATTTAAAATGTATTCATATTAACTACGTTACGTTAGTTTCAAGTTTTTGTAGAAGTAAAATATCTCACGGTGGCTCATGCATATTTGTCAACAAACATTTAAAATGTATTGAAAATGTAGAATTGACATCACTATCTGTTGAATGTTATTGTGAAATATCTGCTGTTGACTTGTTGGATCTAACTGTTGTTTGTGTTTATCGTACGAACAAAATTCAAGCAAAAGATTTTTTAATTATTTTGAACGTTTGCTCGATAAGCTATCCGAATTGGGTAAACCATTTGTTGTAGTTGGCGATTTTAACATCAATGTGTTAAGTGAAATTAACACATTGATGTTAAAAAAACTGTGCGATTTGTTGTCCTCCCATAGCCTGTGCAATGTTGTTGATTTTCCCACGCGCATCACAGCTACTACTTCCACCAGGCGCCTAAGGCTGATATTGCTAGGGTGCGTATTACCTTGGCGGCAGCGCGCTCACCCTCTGACCGGTCACTCAGACTCTTGCCGTTCACAGCTGATGAGGTTTTCCGAATAGTGACAACGCGTATACCTCCGAAACCGTCAAAGAATATATATATGCGGTTTGGTGCTCCTTAGAATGGCAATCGTGCCTCTCTCCACTGTGTTATCAATGTTATTTAACATGTGCCTTGGAGACGGATCCTATCCGACCCCTTTGAAAATTTCGAAGGTTTCTCCAATATTTAAAGGAAAAGGCAAACGAGACGACATGGATGGGTACCGACCAGTGTCCATCATCCCAGCCATCGCAAAAGTGTTTGAGAACGGGTTGAGTTCCAGGTTGATGGCTTTTTTGACACGAGACAAATGCCCTCTCGGTTCACCAGTACGCATATCGAAGGACAAGGACGAAGGATCGAAGGACGATCCACGACCTCTCTAACCCGCGAAGTAATTCGCCAGGTGATGGTTGCACGCGAGCGCAGGCAGCAAGTCGCTGTCCTGTGCTGTGACTTATCAAAAGCCTTCGATGTCGCGGACCACGATTAGTGTTCGCTGTGAAACTGCAACACTACGGGATAGAAGGGAGAGCGTATGATGTGCTTACGAGCATGATGCGGGGCCGTTACCAGATCGTTGATGCAGGGGATGACTCTAACAAGTCAGATCCATTATCAGCAGCAATGGGAGTTGCACAGGGCACGTCGGTCTCGAACATAATGTTTTCTCTCTTGCTTAATGATCTTCCTGACGCCGAGAAATGTGCAGACATCCTCTTGTATGCCGATGACGTGGCTGCGATAGTAACTGCGGCCACCGTAGATCGGCTTGAGGAGATGCTGAATGTCACGGCTTCTAATCTCTCTAAGTGGTTTCGGGCGAATGGCCTGGTATTAAACGTAAAAAAGACACACTTCATACATTCTGTCTCTCAGGCCACATCACAAGACCATTAATGGTTTCGGCAAACGACAGCACGATCGAGCAAGTGAACATAACATTCCTTGGTTTTGAGATCGACAGGAGTATGACTTGAGAGAGCCAAATACACAAGCTGTGTAGCAAAGTAGGTAGTGCATGCTTTGCGCTCAGGAGGGTGTCCCGAGTAGTGTCAGCGGAGGTGGCGCGAGCGTGCTACTTCTCCACGGTACACTCTGTATTGCAGTATGGTGCTGAACTTTGGGGGCGCGCTTCGGATTGGGAGCGTGCCTTCCGAATGCAGAAGCGTGCTGTAAGAGCCATTGTACGAGTGCTGCAAGATACCTCCGCTAGACCCCATTTTAAAAAGCTTGGGATTCTTACATTACCTGCCATTGTTATTTTCCAGGTGGCAGTGTATGTAAGAAATTCTCCCGACCTGTATAAAACCCATAGTGACGTGCACGCCTACAAAACACTTAATGCTGCCAAGCTTGTTGGTATCCCGCGTTCTATGAAGAAGTCAAGCAAACTGACACTCGTTATGGGACCGACTGTATATAACCGTGTGACGAGGTCAAAACCTCTTTCATAATAATACTCTTTTGATCTCTTAATTCTTTCATAATCCATTTCTTTTCATTTTGGTAATTGGCCATTATTCATTCTAAATACAAATATCCTGTCATTTTTTACATTGATTTTTGGAGCGAAAGGGAAATATGATATAAAATACATAAATAAGTTTATAACCAGTTGAATTACACTTGTAAATATATAAACGATAATACCTACATAAGAGGTTATTTTAATCCGCATCGTGTTAGTACAAAAGTCTGATCATCTCCTCCTGTTCCTGTGCTTCCAATAGTTCCTGTAATTCTGTGTCACTGAGGATTGGGTCATGGGCTAGTGGGAGCAACCCAAACCCTGGGACCGCCTCGTGACAACCGCCTACCGGGCAATGTAATTTGGGCCCTCAGCATGAGTTGCTTCAAAAGCAGGTTAAAACGATGGCTTAAAAAGTAGTGTAAACAATAAGAATTGATGATCATTTATCTTTCTATTTTGTCATTTTTTTAATTAAATTTATATTATTGACATGTACCTATTTTTTAGATTCGATTTGTGGTATATTATTATTATTATTATTTTGTATAATTATACACATTTGTATAGATACTTGGATGTTGTTGACATGTAAACTGATGTTCATTAATAAAATACTTATGACTTATGACTTATGAGAACAGCACCCACTGCTGCACTAGAGGCACTGCTGGGGTACCACCGTTGCAGTTGCACATCCAGCAGGAGGCTGCTGCGTCTGCTTACATACTCAAAGCACTCCATCTCTGGGATCGAAATAGTCGAACATTCCACACTAACATCATACAGAATTATGCGGAGGGTAACCCGAACATACTCTTTATTTAGGATAGGGTACCAAAACAACACTTTTTCAATTAACACTATAAGATACAACTACATGAGGAACCAAGTGATAGGTCGAACACTCAAGACTCATCCGTGTAGATTCTATCTATGGATGGTACCAAAATGGAGGTTGGGACGGGAGCGGGTACGTTCTCGGGCGATTTGAACATGCATATAGCCGAAGTACTAGGTACTTACAACTCTATTTTCCAAGCGGAATGTGTGGGTATAATCCAGGTTACTGCGCAGGAAGGTAACTGACTCTTAAATCAGAATACTCTTCGACAGCGGCGCAGTCCTAAAAGCACTTCAAAGGTATGAACATTCCTCGGGGCTAAATATCCAGTGTTATCATCTTCTGGAGGAGGTCAGTAAATATAATTACCTTACTCTCCAATGGATAAAGGGACACAGTGGATCCAGAGAGAAAGATGCATCTGATAAACTGGCAAGGAGAGGTTCGGGTATGCGCCCTGTAGGGCCAGAGCTAATGATCCCATTGCCTTTCAGTCAAATTCGAGCCTGGATCCGTCAAAGGACACATAATCTACATCAAGAACTATGAGCAAGTTTAAAGGATTGTAGATAGTCAAGGAAGGCTTTCACGGAGTTAAATCCGTAGGTCCGAGATAATCCCGAAAACTTTTGAACCTTAAACGGGACAGTCTCCGACAAGTGGTGGGAATTGTAACTGGTCATTGTCCTCTTAACAAACACTTGCATAGATTAGGTGTTACAAACATCCCCTTGTGCAGAGGATGCATGGGGGTTAGAAGAAATGGCCATGCATGTACTCATCGAGTGTGAAAGCGTGGCGCCACAAAGGGAACAGTCCTGGGAACAACTTCCATCCTGAAGGAGGCTTGCGCTAGAATTCGTGAGCTGCTGGCCTTCTTGAGGGACATTGGGTGGCTGAACTATTTGTCGCCGCCCGTTTCACGCAAAAGGGGCCGATTATCGGCCTAGTTGCGGATAAAAACCCCGACCACCAAGTACCAAGTAAGTGCGTAAAGACGAAAGTCTTTAACTTTCGTCTTTACGCACTGTGATATGGACGACGGAAAGACGACGTACTTTTTTGCGTAGTAACATTAAGTTATTTGTGTCAGAACTTCATCTCTCTTGCTAAGTTTAGCGTCCGAATGATAGAAACGTTCGTCAACTCACTACGTCTACAAATCAATGTTAATCACCAATCTATGTCTGAATGGACACCCACAGACGCGCGTTTTTTTCCCCACAATTGGCCACCCTTTTCATCTAGCCGGCATAGGCCCGGGCGTACTGGGCCTATAGGCAAATCCACCCCTCTATTTATATTTCATTCAT
Organism: Alsophila aescularia; assembly: GCA_946251855.1. NCBI lineage: Eukaryota > Metazoa > Arthropoda > Insecta > Lepidoptera > Geometridae > Alsophila > Alsophila aescularia. The sequence continues at coordinate 7,080,028 of OX276383.1, read as the reverse complement.
AGCTTGGCACATACCTACCTGCTACAGTATTCACTTATCTGTTACCTGCAAAGATGATCAGAAAGGATCATCTTTGGTTACCTGCGAGTACAACCGACCCCGTGGATCGTGGTGGATCATTTATGCACCTAAATATTACCCCTTTAGCAGAAGTCAGCACAACAAATAAACATCACTAATAGAAACTAAGAAGCAGCAGTGGCCAGCAGTTCCCCTACCCCAATGTTTTCATTATGCGGTATCCGTTCGCACCCCAGTGCATAATTTATGTCATGGATCCCAGTACTTGTACCAGAGGGCTGTACACGCTTTGTTTATTATCTATTTTAGTGTGCAATCGGTCAAAAAATGTTGTTTATCCTAGTTAGGGCTCAGATTAAAGGGGTCAGGATCTATGAATGAGGTCAGAGGTCATTGTGCGTAACGTTATAAAAGGGAATAGATTCGAGAACACTGGGAAAAGTTATGAGACAAAAACTGTCTCATTATTGCTTTCTTATGAAGTGAAGGTGGACTCTGATGTCAGAGTTAGTCAGGCCGCCCGAGGGCATCTGACATGGCTTAATGTTTGCTATTAATCAATAACAGCTGGGACTGACAGCAACTCGTCCTCTGAAGTGATAGAAATCTGCAAAAAAACATATATTTTTTTAATTAAAAAACTTAACAATGGCGCAGATAAGGTATATACAAAAACCTAAATTTAAAAACACGCCTTTCCTGTCAAAAAAGAACTTATTTCAATAAATTATACATTTTTGGAATGTGCTCATCAAGGCATTCAATTTGATACATATAAAACAGGAAGAAAAATATTATTTCGCATTTGAATTTGGACCAATAGAGGAGACAATATATATTTTTTTTAAATTTTCACCTATGTTACTCGGGATGATGTAGGGATTCTAACGATACCCCATACATTCAAATCAGTTCAGGCAATTAAAAGTTATGGTGGAATTAAAAAGCTCACATACATGCATACATACATACATATAAAAATATATGAACCCTGAAAACATTACACTCCTTTTTTTGGGCAGTCGTGTAATAACTTATTGGCCGAGGATGCGATTCTAAAGTGCTCTTGTGTACCGCTTATGGCTACCATCAAATTGGGAGTATTTTATGAGAAACAGGATCCGTGGGACAACCATAATATGGGACAATTAATAACTGTCTCATTTATTGTCGACCGGTTGGTCTAGTGGCTAGATACCATAGGTGCGAAATCTAACGGTCGCGGGTTCGAATCCTGCGAGGTGCAATCATTTGTGTGATGTGCAGAAATGTTTGTTTCCGAGTCATAGCTGTAACATTGGTACCTATGTATGTTTATCCGTTATCTTGTGGCCGTAGTACAGGGTATCCTAGTTTGGGGCTCAGTAATAGCTGTGGAATTGTCCCGATTATATTTATTTATATTAAGATTAACCTGGAGGTCTCAAAGTCACGCGTGAATACGTTTCATCGACCTCATCATCGCTTAACATCAAGTCGCGAGCCGCTATTCTATAAAATAATGACTCACCATTAATATCAGCTTTTTCAGTTTATAATATTCTCACTCTGGCTTACTATTATTTATAGTAAATTATTTAAACGGGACTTAAACGCGCTGAAAACTTAATATTTATTTACCTCGACGTTTCGATCAATTCAACTTGATCGAAACGTCGAGGTGGTCACGAGAAGACTGAGCGGGTGGCGTCGAGAAGGGCGAGCGTTGTCTCAACTACCCGCATTTGGTTTTGTAAAAGTTTAGAATTGTCACGACACACGACACTAACGACATCTGCAGATTTCTTCTGACATAAACCGCGACGCGAACACTTGCTTAACACGGGATTCTATGAAACGCAGGCAGCTTAAAACTATTCTCCCGGTTGAAATTAAATACTATTATTTACTATTATTTTGTTACTATTGTTTATTCTGTGCCCTGGTCTACTCTGAGAGGGTTAGAGAGTGAGAGTGAGATAATTCACCATGATGGCCTCTCTCTTCTTCAAGAAACTGCAACCATTGCCAGATATTCTACTACCAAGCATAGCAACCGGGACAGACCACTTAACGTTACCCTGCGAAGCACGAAGGGATTGCAAATCCGCACAAAACCGAGGCCGAGAATCGAACCCGGCGTTGCTGGATAGCAATGAGCACATATCCGACCGGCCAACATTTCTGTACCGAAGCTAATGAAATAAACACAATATTGAACAAATGCTACATCATGGCAACAACTGAACATTATTTTGAAATTAGCGGTGCCCGGCAGCTTTGCCCGCGTGATTATTTCTCTGGGTTAAAAATGTGATAGTTCAATACCAAAAGTATCTATTTTTGTAACTGAAACAACACAAGTATCTACCTACCTTTAAAGTACAACATGCGAAATTTCTTTCAGCCGTCAGATAGCTTTTTATCGATTGCTCGGCTTTTAATGGCCGGATTAAGATACAAAGTACCCCAGTTTTTACATCAAACCTAAGCTATCCAACAGTCTAAGCCGCATCGCAATCGGTCCAGTAGTTTTAACGTGTTGCGTGAACAAACAGACAAACAGACAGTCACCATTAAAATAAGGTTATATGTATTCGTATTCAGTAGCTTATCCACTAGCTCTCCGTGCACGGTTGTCTGGAAGAGATCGCTCTGAGCAATAAGACCGCCCGCGCCCCTTGTGACAGTCATTGTTAAATTGTATTTATAAATATAATTTCTCTTTGTAAATGTGGAGTTCAATAAAGAGTTAATCTATCTATCTATCTCAATTTAAGTCCCCTAGACCATTTCTTTTTATTTATTTTATTGTACATACTTTTTTTGCTTACTGTTTTATTATAAGTTTATAAAATAAGTAATACGAATAAGATTCTTACAAAAATAAAACCGTCTTTCCATAATAATCGAGCAGCGAATCTAGACAACTTGGGAAGCCAAAAAATATTAATGCATGGTTTCAATTGAGTCCTCCACAGCATCCTGGACAAGTACAAATAATTTTAGAACTAGTAAATCATCAACGTAAGAGAATAAGACATTAATAAATAATAAAAAAATCACACCCTGCAAACAAATAACTAATGCCAATAAATTATATACTGTTGGAATACAATACAATACAATAACTCTTTATTGAACACATCACAATAAAAAACAAAATAACAGTAATCCACAGCAGTAATCTATACTATAGTCATCTATACTTATAATAAAGCAATAAGAACGAAAAAGTTTGTACAAAGAACATAACAAAATAAAAATGGTCTAAGGTATTTAACATTTTAAAAAATCGTATCTGTGTGGGGACACAAGTTATTAATAGTAATGCGATCTAAGCAAATCGCGCCCTCCGCGGCGCCAGTTGCCTAACCACCTTAGTGTCGAATACGTGTCCGCATGTCACGCCTTGTCTTATATATTTGTATCGTGTGACTGTGTAACTAATTAGAATATAGAGTGTTAATTGGACTGAAGATAAACTCTTTCATTTCCTTTCCGGTAGTTTGGACATTGAATAATAGTTAGGTAAAGTCTGTCTGTTTGCCTGTTTGTTAGTTTGTTTGTGTGTATGTTTGTTCGCGCATCACTTAAAAACTACTGGACCGATTGCGATGTTTTCATTGTTGGATAGCTTAAGGTTTAATCTAAAAACCGAGGTACTTGGTATCTTAATCCAATGATTAGATGCCGAGCAATCGATAAAAAACTTTTTGACAGCTGATAGAATTTTGATATAATGTTGGTAGGTACATAATTATATTGGTACTTGGAATATCACATAGAGCACTTGCTGTGTTGTTACCAATAACAGCAATAACTTGCTGTTATTGGTTCAATGGATAACAGCAAGTCACTGCGATTGCTGTAATCGCATAATCATGTATTTTTCACGCCACTCAAAATAGGGAAATAAAATAAACTTTCAAAATATTAATTATCAATATTTATTATAAAACTTTTTTTGTTATCTACAAGAAAACATAAGAATATAGAATATCTAACTTACAATTAAAACTAATTATATACAAATGACAACTATTTACAAATAAAAAACAGAATTTAGGTCGCCGTCTGCAGGTAAGGTGCCCAAAAAGCTGGCGACGTTACCTCGTTGAACAGCTAATTCTTGGACCGAGGTAAGCGCCACTTGCTCTTTGGTCAGCTGTAGTTTCTACTAAGCATCTCCCTGACAAAACTCAGTGCTTCCGGATCCCAGGGCCCCATAGTTTCTACTCCAAACGGAAGAAACATGTATCCATCACCGATAGATACATATTTCCTCCGCTTGAGGTTCTCTGCTGAGGCATGAATAAAAAAAACTTATGTGGGAAACATAAGTGTAACATAGCATATGAACATTTCTTAAATCTAACCAAATTAACGGCACATACTTCCTTAACTGTTTCCCACATATGATTAATAAATTCGTTTTGAAGTCGATTTTTACTTTTTTTTAAAGTTTATTTTATTGTATGGAGCCATATTGCCGCCATAATGAAAATAAAAATATATATAGCCTATGTTACTCGGGATGATGTAAGGATTCTAACGATACCCTATACATCAAAATCTGTTTACATACATTCATACATACCTACAAACATTCATGAACGCTGAAAACACAACACTCTTTTTTTTGGGCAGTAGTGTAAAAAGCATGACTGATCTGCAAAAAAAAAAAAAGAAAGCCTATGTCACTCGGAATGACGTAAGGATTCTAACGATACCCCATACATCCAAATCTGTTCTGAAATTTTAAATTTATGGTGGAATAAATAAACCCACATACATAAACCCTGAGAATATTACACTCCTTTTTTTGGGCGTAACAAGATAGGCATAAAGAGATGCCTGGGACTGTTGGACATAAAACCTGTTAATTTATCTCGTCGACTGTACACACTAAATAGGTACTATACGGCTGTATTTGGTCACAATACCGTCTAATTTCGGTGGCTTCGCCGAGCCTGCAGACGTGTGTCGCATATTTAGATGATTTAGGACAAACACGCACGGTATTTTATTAAATTACGGCCGGTGACCTGAGGAACTGATTCTAAAAACACAAAGAGATCTAGAGTCGATTTTGTAGACAAAATAAGGAGTGAAGGAAGTTTGTAGCTGTCAAATAAACAATGATACATAAGTATGTACAAATATAAATCCAAGTCAAGTAAGCAAGGCGTCAAGCGGTTGTGTGGCCGGCCTAGACGACATTGGAGAGCCTGTCATTATAATTCGTCAACCCCCAGGTTGACGAATTATAATGTACTACACATATGACAAACTAAATCAATAGATCCCTTTAGGGAAGAAAGGCCTTTGCCCAGCCGTGGGACGATACCTTCGGGCTAGTAATAATAAAATATTGAGTTGAATAGAAACATATTCTCTAAAAATCAGCTGTGCTTTGTGCGACTACGTAGTTACTATTTTGATGCTAATTGGACCAAATTTGGTGTGTGACAAAACAGTTCGTGTGTGGTAATATAAGTCAGTGAGTTTTGATGAATATTTATTGAATTTTTGCCTTATTTGTGCGAGAATTATTGTGGTGATATTATCGCCTACCCTACAATTCAACTTTCTGCAACAAAACGTAAAATCGGCAAAATCGGATTTGTTTAGTATTGGCGCCATCTAGTGTGGAGTAGCGAAACTAGTTAATCAGTGCCATCTACACTATTTTATTTGAAATACTTTGGAAGCCGTTGTTATGTCGAAGTGTGGAGGATGTGGAAAATTCCTTGATGATGGCGCTAAATGCAGTAAGTGCGCAGGAGATTTTCATCGGGCATGCGTCAATATTCCAAACAAGGTTGTAGTATCGTCTGAGTGAATGTGTCCGGACTATAAGTCTGCGTTGCCGCAAGATAACAACCCATCTACTCTTGTCAGGGGAGTGACGGCGCAATACGGGAAGGAAACGGAAGTTGAGCAAGCTTGTTCATCTCCTGAAGAAAAAGTTCAGCCCACGAGCCAGAATATTCTCTGCCAGCTCCAATCTGCTGTGAATGGGATTAAGGAGGGAATACGTAATTTCAGTGAGAATGAACACCTGCTTCAGGATCAAATCGTTGCTTTGAGGGGCGAACTTCGGAGTGCTGCAGAGAGATTAAAGAGTTTGCAAACTTTAGAAATAGAGGTAAAAGCTCTTAGGGCAGAAATTAAAGAGTTGAAAGAGAATAATGCTGGAAATAGGCAAGTACTCTTGCCAGCAAACACAGTGGGTGCCAGCAAACCATCTTTAAGTCCACAAAACGTACTCAAAAGCAGTCCGATAAGATTAACTCCAACTCGTCACTGCAGCTTCAAGAAGGAAGTCAGCAGCAGCGAGGTTCGACACATTTCACTTCCGTATCAACCGGGACGTATGGTCCGGCTCACACTGTAGAACCTCCGAAGCTGGTCATCGAATCAACATCATCGGCAAATGGATCGTCGGCAGTAGTAGTATTGAATTGGCCGTTCAATGCTAGAGTTAACGAGTGGTTTCGTAAAAGAAACAGCCGGTGGAACTCAGCTACTGAGCAAAGAAGGGAGGGTCCAGAGAGGACTCTCTACTCTCAAGAATAGGAGAAGTATGCGAGTTTACTACCAAAACGTCAGAGGGCTTCGTACCAAACTCCTTGAGTTCTCTACTGCGCTGGTTGTATCTATTGCTAATTTGTTTTTCATAACTGAGACGTGGCTAACAAATGGAATCGCTGATGAGGAAGTGATACCTAGCGGGTACTACATTGTTCGGGTGGATCGTCCTGGGTTGCAGCGCGGCGGTGGCGTTGCTATAATTGCTGCACCAGGGTACCAGCTTAGGGAAATTAGGGTACCACTCTCGGGTGATGCGGGATGTGAAATTGTGTGCGCGGGAGTTTACACTCCTAATGATTTGCTAATAGTCGCTATTTGTGTTTATTTGCCACCTAAAGTTGATGAAAATTGTTATTTTATGGTATTAGATATTTTAGAATCACTTTGTGCAGATTATGATATAGTAGTTATTTGTGGCGATTTAAGTTTAAATTCATGTATGCAATAATTAGTAACACCAGGTGGCGGTGAGGCGAGAGAGTGATTGGTTAATACCACCTGATGGCTATCACCCTCCTTTAGATATAGAAATATGTTTTGAATTTGAATCATTCAAAACATGGACAGACAGACGGACAGAAAATGTGGAATTTTAGGAGAGCAAATTATTTTGAGTTATATGACAACATACGACTCACAGATTGGGGACTCTTATATGAGCATAATAGCCCTCAGATGGCTGTAGACTATTTCTACGAGGTACTTAATAACTGCATTAACAAATCAGTTCCTACTAAGCATTGTGTTTTTAAACCGTCTAAATACATATACACTGGGCGTACGTACTATTAATAATATTTGCATGAAGGCTCACTATCTATCGTATTTACGTCTAAAGGTACACCAGACGGTCGGCAAAGCTTTATGCAATATAGAGCAATAGTAAAACTTAACTTTAGAGATGATTTTCAGTGCTACAAACAGCGAATGGAGAAGGATATAAGGAGAGACCCTGCGACTTTTTGGGGTTATGTAGCGACTAAGCGATCAAAGGGGAAAAATTCCAAAAAAATATTTCATGACGGTAATGTGGTCCCTGATGATGAAGCTGCTAAGTACTTTGTATAGGAAGTAGAGGAAGTTTCAGGAACAGTTGACAGTCGCAGTGCGCGTATACATATTACAGAGATTATGGAAGCCGATGTCATGGGCCCGTATTAATAAATCGCTCTTGGTGCAACTATCAAGTGCGATATCAACTGATACGCTCTCAAGTTGTGATCAGCATCTTAAGATCGTCGCTAATTAATAAATACATATCAAAGAGCATCTCAGATCATGTCGCTTTCAAGAGCCGCATCTCAAGGTGCTACGTTACGAACAAGATTGAATGAACTATGAATGAACGATTTATTTTCTTTAATGAAAGTTCGGTTTTTGCCCAAATAAGATATAGCGTAAGGTTAAAATTTATTACTTCGATGTAGTTGAATTAAAATAAATGCGATTATATTAATCGTAATGTTTATTTTCTACATAATTTTTATAAACTTACTTTTTTTTTTTTATAAAGGATGTAAGCCATAATATTTGTCTATATTTTCAAAGTAACACTATCTATTAAAAAACTTAATGCAATTCATCAACTATAATTTATGAAAATAAAAATTCGTTGATTAGCCATCCAGTATTTCCAGCGCGTATCGTTTGGTTCTCTTAGGATAAGCAAGCACATTATTATTGTTTTTATTTATTTATCAAATACAACAATACCTTTGGGTGGGTATCACAGTCTCCCAATTCACCCACCCAAGGTTAAATGATACAACAATAAGCATTAGGATTTACAAAAATAAATAAAACTATCAGCTACAAAATACAAACAATGGCACTACAATTTCCCTAAGTTTGTGGATATCTCCACAAACTCCATTGCCGTTCTGTGAAACTCTACATATGTACTGGAACTGGAACACTCTCTGAGGGAACACTGGAATAAATCCAGTTGCGGGTAGTGTCGCAGCATAGCGTTGAGCAGAGGGCTCCTCAGAGGAGACTGGTGGCCCAGCACACTCTTACTCAACGGCACCGCAAACAAATTGTGTCGTCGAGCTCTGACATAGTTGTCTGGGACTGCTAGGCATATCCTCTCCAGTAATGATGGATTGCATCTCCGTCCTATTATTACTTTTAAAATACACTCCATAAGAGAGAAAATACGTCTAACTTCAAGGGTGTTATACCCCATCATGCCAAGCAAAAATGCACTCGGATATAAAAATGGAAATCCCTCAAATCATCCATACTGCTTTTTGTACAGCCACCGTAAGAACTTCCTCTGGATTTTCTCCATCAATTGCACATATTTTGCTTGAAATGGACACCAAACAATGGCATTACTTTCTAACCTACTCCTAACGAAAGCATTATACGATGCTTTAAGAGCAGGTACGCTGTCGAGGTGTCTCGCTTGTCTGAGGACAAATCCTAGAGACCGGAATGCCTGCGCGCATATTTTTTCGAAGTGCAATTGGAAAGACATATCCTCACTCATTGTGACTCCTAGATCTCTTATACTACTTACTCTTGCGAGTACATTGTGGCCCAAATGGTATTGATATGCCACCGGGTTTTTGGAACGAGTATAAGAAATAATTGAACACTTGTTCTCATTAAAAAAAAGTTTATTGGACTTACTCCAGCGCAAAACATTGTTAATGTCCCTTTTCAATTGAAAACAGTCGACTACGTCCCGAACCTCTAGAAACAGCTTCAAATCATCTGCAAATAACAGGCAACGAGCTGAATTCACGATCTCCGGCAAGTCATTTATCATTATTGACTCCTTGACTCACCCCAGAATACGTATAGTATGGCTCAGATACGTGTCCTTCATACTGAACATACTGCCGACGATCACGTAAGTACGAGCAAAAGAAACGCATTAATGGAAGGGAGAAACCAGCTTTCGCGAGCTTTTGAATCAGTTTATCATTATCTACTCGTATAATGTCGAACGCCTTCCAAAAATCAAAATATGCGGCATCAACCTGCGAACAAGAGTCGACAGAGTTGACAACATAAGACCAAAAATCCAAGAGATTAGATGAAGTTGATCTTGTTGCTCTAAATCCATGCTGAACATAAGTCAGTTGACTCTCAAAATGCCGACTTATTCGACACTGTAGAATTGATTCAAATAACTGGCCGAAAACAGACAATATCGCCACTGGCCTGTACTCACTGATGTCCGAACCAGAACTTTTGGGCACCGGCATCACTCGAGACAACTTCCAAGCATCTGGATAATATGCCTGCTCAAAATATAAACGATATAGGTGATGCAATGGCTTTCTTAGTACTTTACCACAATCTTTTATTATGTATGGTGGTACGCCATCTGGACCAACCGAGCGTTTAGGTTTTACAGATTTAATGGCAACCATGGGCCTTATTAATAAACCGACCTCAACCCTGAGAGCTCTACTGAGAGCGATCTCAAGATGCGAATCTAATCAATAAACATATCTTAAGCTGTTGATTGAGATGCCGTAATCAGCTTAGTTAGTATTTAATAATAAATCAATCTAGACTCTCAAGAGCGCGCTTGAGATGCGCATTGAGATGCATAATGTTGACTGCAGTCTATCCGTGACTTGAGAGCGTGATTGCCAGATGCTAGAATCAAGGATTTCAAAAATATTATGTCAGAAGCAATGATGTTATAAAGTAAAATCTCATTGGTCAGAAGTTGATTATTATAATTATATTAACCATCATTATAAGAATATTTTTATATTCCTCTGGAAATACACAAATTTATTTGGCATGATTGCGAAAAGATCTGAGGGTAGATATCAGAACCTGGCGAGGACTCGCTGAAGTCTAAAAAGATCCGAAATCGGAACCAAACGATACGCGCTGGATATACTGGATGGCTAATCAACGAATTTTTATTTTCATAAATTATAGTTGATGAATTGCATTAAGTTTTTTAATAGATAGTGTTACTTTGAAAATATAGACAAATATTATGGCTTACATCCTTTATAAAAAAAAAAAGTAAGTTTATAAAAATTATGTAGAAAATAAACATTACGATTAATATAAATCGTAATGTTTATTTTCTACATAATTTTTATAAACTTTTTTTTTTTTTTTTTATGAAGGATGTAAGCCATAATATTTGTCTATATTTTCAAAGTAACACGAAAAATACAAAACAAATAAAAATTATGTAGAAAATAAACATTACGATTTATATTAATCGTAATGTTTATTTTCTACATAATTTTTATAAACTTACTTTTTTTTTTTATAAAGGATGTAAGCCATAATATTTGTCTATATTTTCAAAGTAACACTATCTATTAAAAAACTTAATGCAATTCATCAACTATAATTTATGAAAATAAAAATTCGTTGATTAGCCATCCAGTATATCCAGCGCGTATCGTTTGGTTCCGATTTCGGATCTTTTTAGACTTCAGCGAGTCCTCGCCAGGTTCTGATATCTACCCTCAGATCTTTTCGCAATCATGCCAAATAAATTTGTGTATTTCCAGAGGAATATAAAAATATTCTTATAATGATGGTTAATATAATTATAATAATCAACTTCTGACCAATGAGATTTTACTTTATAACATCATTGCTTCTGACATAATATTTTTGAAATCCTTGATTCTAGCATCTGGCAATCACGCTCTCAAGTCACGGATAGACTGCAGTCAACATTATGCATCTCAATGCGCATCTCAAGCGCGCTCTTGAGAGTCTAGATTGATTTATTATTAAATACTAACTAAGCTGATTACGGCATCTCAATCAACAGCTTAAGATATGTTTATTGATTAGATTCGCATCTTGAGATCGCTCTCAGTAGAGCTCTCAGGGTTGAGGTCGGTTTATTAATAAGGCCCATGGTTGCCATTAAATCTGTAAAACCTAAACGCTCGGTTGGTCCAGATGGCGTACCACCATACATAATAAAAGATTGTGGTAAAGTACTAAGAAAGCCATTGCATCACCTATATCGTTTATATTTTGAGCAGGCATATTATCCAGATGCTTGGAAGTTGTCTCGAGTGATGCCGGTGCCCAAAAGTTCTGGTTCGGACATCAGTGAGTACAGGCCAGTGGCGATATTGTCTGTTTTCGGCCAGTTATTTGAATCAATTCTACAGTGTCGAATAAGTCGGCATTTTGAGAGTCAACTGGCTTATGTTCAGCATGGATTTAGAGCAAAAAGATCAACTTCATCTTATCTCTTGGATTTTTGGTCTTATGCTGTCAACTCTGTCGACTCTTGTTCGCAGGTTGATGCCGCATATTTTGATTTTTGGAAGGCGTTCGACATTATACGAGTAGATAATGATAAACTGATTCAAAAGCTCGCGAAAGCTGGTTTCTCCCTTCCATTAATGCGTTTCTTTTGTTCGTACTTACGTGATCGTCGGCAGTATGTTCAGTATGAAGGACACGTATCTGAGCCATACTATACGTATTCTGGGGTGAGTCAAGGAGTCAATAATGATAAATGACTTGCCGGAGATCGTGAATTCAGCTCGTTGCCTGTAATTTGCAGATGATTTGAAGCTGTTTCTAGAGGTTCGGGACGTAGTCGACTGTTTTCAATTGAAAAGGGACATTAACAATGTTTTGCGCTGGAGTAAGTCCAATAAACTTTTTTTTAATGAGAACAAGTGTTCAATTATTTCTTATACTCGTTCCAAAAACCCGGTGGCATATCAATACCATTTGGGCCACAATGTACTCGCAAGAGTAAGTAGTATAAGAGATCTAGGAGTCACAATGAGTGAGGATATGTCTTTCCAATTGCACTTCGAAAAAATATGCGCGCAGGCATTCCGGTCTCTAGGATTTGTCCTCAGACAAGCGAGACACCTCGACAGCGTACCTGCTCTTAAAGCATCGTATAATGCTTTCGTTAGGAGTAGGTTAGAAAGTAATGCCATTGTTTGGTGTCCATTTCAAGCAAAATATGTGCAATTGATGGAGAAAATCCAGAGGAAGTTCTTACGGTGGCTGTACAAAAAGCAGTATGGATGATTTGAGGGATTTCCATTTTTATATCCGAGTGCATTTTTGCTTGGCATGATGGGGTATAACACCCTTGAAGTTAGACGTATTGTCTCTCTTATGGAGTGTATTTTAAAAGTAATAATAGGACGGAGATGCAATCCATCATTACTGGAGAGGATATGCCTAGCAGTCCCAGACAACTATGTCAGAGCTCGACGACACAATTTGTTTGCGGTGCCGTTGTGTAAGAGTGTGCTGGGCCACCAGTCTCCTCTGAGGAGCCCTCTGCTCAACGCTATGCTGCGACACCACCCGCAACTGGATTTATTCCAGTGTTCCCTCAGAGAGTGTTCCAGTTCCAGTACATATGTAGAGTTTCACAGAACAGCAATGGAGTTTGTGGAGATATCCACAAACTTAGGGAAATTGTAGTGTCATTGTTTGTATTTTGTAGCTGATAGTTTTATTTATTTTTGTAAATCCTAATGCTTATTGTTGTATTATTTAACCTTGGGAGGGTGAATTGGGAGACTGTGATACCCACCCAAAGGTATGTTAATTGATAAAAAAAAAAATGTGCTTGCTTATCCTAAGAGCTATGTCGGTTACCTTGGTTCTCCGTCAGATATCTTCATTACGAACCTTGTCCATCAAATAAATTCCAAGCATATCTCTCTACATACCTAAAATTTGTGGACTAGTTTAACCGTGAGTGTTCACGTTTTGGCTCCGTAGGTCATAAGTGGTAGAACGCACTGATTGAAGACTTTTATCTTCAGGCACTGTGGTATGGACGACGAGAAGATTAGACGAAGCTTGCTGAATGCTGCCCAACCCAGCTGAATTCTTCCGTTGGCTTCCTTCTCAAAGTTGTTCTTATCTAATTGCAATATTTGTCCAAGGTAAACAATATTGATGGACAACTTCAAGAGGTACACTATTAACTGCAATCGGTTCCAGGTCAATAAGATCATTAAACATGACCTTGGTCTTATCTATGTTCATTCCGTGACCAATGCGTCGAGAAGCAACATCTGGGTTGGTCATCATACTTTGCAAGTCTTGCAGCGACTCGTCCATTAGGACGATTATCGGCAAATCATAAGTGTGAGATATTCTCGCCATTGATTTTAATGCTCATTCCTTTCTCACTGCATGGCTGTATCACTCCTCTGCGCCGTTGGATATGTTTAGATTGCTGGTTTTATACTTAGACACTCATAGTCACAGCGTCATACAGAAACCTCAGCACTTCGATGTATCGCTAGTCCACTTAACAGCGCTGCAAAGACTCCAGAACCACCCAGGTTTCAAAGGAGTCAAAGACTTTCTCATAGTCCACAAAAGTAAGACAATGGGCCTGGTTATAATCTTCAGACTTCTGTATAACCTGCCTCACTGTGTTTATGTGGTCTATGGTGCTAAATCGTCCGCGAAACCCGGTCTGTTCCGTAGGCTAGAATTCGTCAAGTCTTCTTGCGAGACCATTTGCATAAAAAAGTATGGTAATTCTTTGAAATTGTATTATCCCCTTTTTTAAAAAAGGTTACTACCAAACTCCTGCTCCACTCCTCTGGAGTTCTCCCACTGTTAAAGACGGTGCTAAATAACCCATGAAGCTCCCGAAGTACGGGTTTCCACCCTGCTTTCAAGAGCTCCAAACTTATACCATCATTAAGAACGGAAAAGCCCCCCCGGCTTTTCCGTTCTTAATTTCTTTGAGCGCCATCTTAATCTCGTCTAGGCTGACGTTGGGCAGTTCATCAGTGTAGTGGCGAGCCAGTATTGCACGGGAATCCTCTGTGCTGTGTTCGGGTCTAGAAGCATGCGAGTCGTACAATCAGCCATAGAAGTCTTTGAGTTCAGAAAAGATCTCTGCCATAAAGACGACGGTTGTGCTATTCTTATTTCTTATGATGGGATCTACACAATTGCTGGGCAAAGTCTTTTGAACCCCGATTTTGTTCAATTGTCTTTTCTATTTGGCGAGCATTTGAGCATCGGAGGTCACGTCGCACCAGCTTACTCATTTTTTGATTGAACTCCCTTTTTTCTGACGGTGTGGCTTGCTGTTGCTCCCGTGGCCGAAAAGCTGAAGAGCCTCTTCCAAGATTTTATACTTCGTACCCGTACGCTACAGCTGACAAAATTTAGTGCCTTCTTCTCTAAGGATTCCCACAACTTTTTGGAGTTCTTCGTCCACGTTATATGTGGTTTCCAAGGCAGCGAATCGATTTTCCAACTTTATTGAAACTGTTCTGATCCAACAGCGGCCTGGAGCAGGTTGGGTTGGAACGTAGACTTTACCAGATGGTGTTTCGGCTTGAAGGTACTATTTCCAGCTAACTTACTGGACATTGAGATTCTAAAACCAATGTATCATGGTGACGAGAGCAGTGCCGTGACACGCAAGCGTTTGCTGGCACTGCAATTAGGGAAATTAATATGTTTTCTTTTACGCTCATAAAATCACATTAGGCTTGTAATGAAGTCTGGCGTAATAGTTATTTAAATATCTTAACAAATTACGGAGTTATTCCACTTTTGGTGCAGTCTTTTCGAAAGCAAAACTACTCGGGTCGTACGCGTTGTGATTGTAACGTCACAAGTCTCTTTGGCCATCTTGTATGTACTAGAAAACCCGTGGAGCAATCGGTCTTCCGGTTCCCGCTCCAAAACAACTGTATAGGTCGCGTCATGTAAAAAGAACGCTGGCGGTTAGGCTGCGCATTAGGCGATTTATCGGTCTATTTGGTGGTATGAGGTGCGGCGCGGGACGGGCGGGTATCCGAAGCTGCGAGCGAAGCTAATTAATACTTATAGGCCTAGTACTTTTGTGCGCGAGTGTACCCATGCGCAAACACACCCCCTGTACTTTCATCCAGCGTTCTTTTCACATGACGCGATCTGTGTATTTCTTTATGTCCCCGGAAGTTTTTGAGTTAACCACTATTTTGAAGATCTAATGGAAGCTCAGGTCTTGGCCTATGGATATCGATTCCTACTAAAGGGACATGACATTTTGTCCTCCTATACTACTCCTCTAATAATTGCCAAACGACCCTCGAGTTATTTTGCATTCAAAAAGTGGGCATAATTCTCAAGATTTTAAAGTAATTTTAAACCACTGTTAATATAATTGTATCTATCGTTGTTTTTATTCATTCCCCATTGTTACGGGCAGACGTGACGTTTACCACCAGGCGAACGACCTCGTCACTCAATAAAAAACAAAATAACCACTGTGTGGTTATTTTGCTTAATAATACTTTTCAATGGTTGCACATTCAAGTCATCATTTTGCAATGTTACCACCGTGATTTAAAACAAAATGAGGCTGACTGTTAGCAAAAAGTACAAGAATAGGTACTTATATACAATAATGTTTTAGCAGAAGAAAAAAAAAACTACGTAGCCAATGTTTTTGCAAGCAAACTAAATTTGTAAAGCTAAGATAGCAAAATTATTGTAGAGAATAAAGACAGTATCCTAACTTCATACATTGGTAATACAGGTAAGCTACTTAAAACTGACACGTTCACACTATACACACACACATACTCTTTATCAAACTCACTATACAATGTTCTTGTGTAGTGTCTATGAATAAGACGGTCTGTTTCTCTCGCGCGTGGGTACTCAATAAGAGCGTGACAGAAACTGTTTATGTTCTAATTATTTGTGCTACGAAATTCAGTGAGTTTTGGTCAACTTTTTAAAGAAATTAACGTACTAATTATATAAATTAAACCTATAGAATTAATTCTTGCAAATGTCTCCCAACCATAAACTAAGTATAAAGCGAAATCCTAAATTATGGTCCCATCACATATTTAAAATAAAATTGCCATGTCATGTCACGAGAACCAAACATGTGTGTCAAATTTTTAGCCCGATAGCTTCAGATGAAGTGGGTGAAATACAGATTACAAAATTTCAGGACATACACACATACAAGTGACAACAAGCTTTTAAAAACGACCAATTCATGTAACAAAATTTTAAGCTACAGCAGTAACGGCTAGGGATGTCAAGGAATCTTTATCCGAAATAAACTATACTATCTAAAACTTATACAGCATAATAAATAGAAAACCAAAATTGACTGTCTGTAGAATGCGCTTAATCCATACATTTCAACTAATGTACCTGCTTCAAACATCTGTAGCCAAAATCAGCCAATACTTAGATAATCTTTTTGTCTTGAGTTGACCTTCTGCTGGTTTCCAATAAGTTGCGGAAATACAACGGAATGAAGGGTTACACTGAACTGGAGAATCTTTTCATCTTTATTTGTCGACCGCCATATTTTAGGGATGTCACTGGATAAGCTCAAGGTTTACTATAGGGTTGGCATAATTTAAAGGCGAGTCGGTAATTTTTGACCTGACTGCGCAGAGGAGGATTTTCATTTGTTGGATCCGGTTACATAAAACATAACTATCAATTTTTATTTAATTAAATAAGATTGCAAGTCGTGGGGCTGATGAGACCATACGAACACCTTCTAATGTGCTTTTTCCTCCTCTGGTACCCAGACTCTTAAGAGACTGGTGTTATCAGTGGAGCGACACTTACAATATATATATTTTCTTGTTATACATCAAGTTTATATTTAAAAAATGAATACACAATATTATGGGTACTTTTACTGATTGATGTACATATTGCGCTCGCTTCGCTCGTCATCTCGAGGGTAATAGCTGAAAATCAGTGTTTGCTCCTTGAGCAATATTATTCGCTGAGCTATGACCCATTTGTTTTACTACAACACACACGTACTTTAGTTTTGTATAGTATCTCAGGTGTTTTGTGCATATGTCTGGTGCACGTGACGTGTACAAAATATGAATAATGTTAAGAGATATCTACCTATTATACCATATTTAAATCTGCTTGCCTGTTGCATTTAATGTTCGACGTGTGTGTTTTATAGAAACAAATAAATAATTTATCTATCTATCTTAATTTATCTTTAACATTACTTGTAAGAAACCCAAGAAAGTTACAGGTACCTCATGTTAAGTGTTGAAAAGTTGAAAACTGAAGCTTGCTTTTATTTATTTTTCAAGCAAAAACTACAGCCATAATAACCTTAAGTATATCTTATAATAATATTAACTTATAGCCAAATACCAGTTTTAACATTTTCGAATTTATTACTAGTTTAGTAAGTAAGTAAACGTTATTAAACATCGAAAATTCATTTTAAACATTGCTACGGCATGCGGCACGCTTAATTAAATTTGGTAAGTATCGAAAAAAAAAACTGCTGCTTTATGGTATTAGAGGTACATCTCATTCGTTGTTTTTAAATTAGAGCGTAAATACTTTTGTATGGGACTTCAACAACGCTCTTAATAAATCCTAATAGAAAAATATTATTGTATTGTCGAGCATTATCGCAGAAATACTTTTTTACCCAAAAACCCCGAAAACTTTAACTATTAATTTCGTTTGCGCCAATGGTTAATCCTCGCTGATTTACGATTCAATCTTACAAGTTCCACTCCGCTTATGTTCCTAATTTATCAAAGATAAAATCTTGTTATAGTATCAAAGTCTGCCGGGAGGACGGACTCAGGACTTCATTAGGGGGAAAAGGTAAAGATCATCATCATCTTCATCATCATCATCATCAGCCCGTGCTCGTCCACTGCTGGATATATGCCTCTCCCAATGAACGCCACAGAGCCCGATCTTCGGCTCCTCTCATCCAGTTTCTGCTGGCCGCCTTTCGCAGGTCGTCACTCCACCTGGCCGGTGGGCGTCCTACACTACGATTGACAAGACCCAGTCTCCACTCGAGGACACGTCTACCCCAGCGGTTGTCTGTCCAAAAAACATCAAGTATTCGTTAATTATTACCGGCCGTGGTAATTGGATACTTACTATATAATAATAATGTTCGGGACAATTCACACCAATAACCTAGCCCCGAACCAGGATACCCTGTGCTGTTGGCACTAGGTAACGGATAAACATACATAGATACGATTATTAAACATTACATCCATGACTCGGAAACAATCATTTCTGCTCATCACACAAATGATTGCATCTTGCGGGATTCCAACCCACGACCGTTTGATTTCGTAGTAGGGTCTTAGCCACTAGACCAACCGGTCATCAAACCTTACCTGACTACGGCGAAAATAATGGTAGGGTTAGGTATTAGTCAATATATGTATGCATGTTCATAAATAATTATGTATGTTTGTATTGTCTGTACAGATGTTCCACCCATTTGCTAACAAAATATACGCTACGTCCGTAGAAGATAATCGTAGCGTCACAACTAATGGACAAATTTCAGTATTCAATATTCAATCATTTATTGCATTAAACATTTTTTAACGTAGGTTTTACATAATAAACGTCGTCTTATACATGCATTATTACCCATTACTCGGGATCCGGGTAATGGATCCGTTCTCTTGTCCGGGTTCTAACACACCATCTAAATTGCATACTTAAATAAGTTTTTCTTTTTATACGACTGCCCAAAAAAGGGAGTGTAATGTTTTTAGGATTCATGTATGTTTGTTTGTATGTATGTGAGTTTCTTTATTTCGCCATAACTTTTATATGTCAGATTTAGACGTATGGGGTATCGTTAGAATCCTTACATCTCTCTGAGTAACATAGGCTATATATTTATTTGAAAAAATTCAGTATCGCGGCAGTATGGCTACAAAATAAAATGAGAAAAAAACACCATCAGCACATTCTAACAATATATAATTTATTGGCATATATTATTTTTTAGAAGGGCATATAGTATTTTGTTATTTTGTTTCACCGGTGTACTTATAAATAAATAAATAAATAAATAAATATATTCGGGACATTTCCACACCAATTATCTAGCCCCAAACTAGGATACCCTGTGCTAAGGGCACTAGATAACGGATAAACATACATAGATAAGAATATTACATCCATGACTCGGAAACAAACATTTCTGCTCATCACACAAATGATGTACTTATGTTTATTTAAGGCAGAATATGTAAATTGAATAAATTGAAATTATAATTATGTACCCTTTTAATTTTTACAAAGGAGATGTCAATCGATTTATCTTCACTGTAAGCTCATCACCTCACCTCCACATTCACCTTTTGTTTTCGTCTACTCTGTCTTATTTAAACTAATATATCGGTATGGTGTTGGTTTTAATTCGGCTGTTCACTTGGTTTGATATAATTTCTGCAATATTCGTGAGATAAAAACGACACAAATATTTTTTGTCGGTACTGCTTTGCAAATATTAGACGAAAAGTGTCAGGAGCATACTAGGCACAGTAAGGATCAATTGTGACGGCTATCACTGTTGATACTATTTTCAAGACGGATAGAATGCTTTTCATCATCATCATCATCATCCATCATCATAGTCCACGCGGTAATACTAGTGGTCTCATACCCTTTTGCTCTCTCTTGAACAGCGTATCTGTCGGGCTATAAGTATTTACATTTAATCGTGTCATGGTCCGATGAGTCGAATTATGTAAACCCGTTTCCAACTCATCGGATCATGATAATTCGGGATTCCTCATCGTCCGATGAATTGGACCAACGGGAAAATAAAGTTCACGTCGTCCGATTGAGCGGAGTAAGCTGTCCAACCACATGTTCAGAGGGGCCGCCACAGATATTACATCAAAATTGTATGTGGTTGACTTACCCCTGATTCCAATAACGAGTTTGGGATTAAAAATGAAACGAATCGTTTTTCCAACACCTCGGTAACTTTTGACATTTTTTGTTTGGGTTTTGTGTTAAAAGCGAAACGGTTCGTTTTAAGAATAGAAACCGGCCCTTAGTTCAGTTGAAGATCTAAAAATCTAAAGTTTTGGGGACCGGCCCCGATGCCCTTATCTAGATACGGCCCTGTTTAACAGCAGTTTTGATGATATCGTTCATGATTTAAAACAGCTACATTTTTACAGGGTCGGCAACTAATGTGACGGGTTTTTCAAATAATTAAATACTTCATAAATATTTCAGCACTTCCTGTTTATTTTTGTGTTCCCTAAGAAATTATTTAAGTACCTTCTAATGATCGGAATTTCCGCCGCCTGCAATTTTCCCGCGTTAATTGTGCTTTTCCGGGATCGTTCTATATGAAGGCTTCTTTTTATATTATTAAGTGGCTGTTCTTTTTTCAACTCTTAAAGCCATAAAGGTAGATATCTAGTAAACAGACGGAATAACCGTTTTTTTTCGGGCATTGTTTCGTATGGAAGTAGTTATGTAATTAAAATGAACTTTACTACGCTGGCCTTCAAAACTTAGTAACATTTATAGTTTTTTATTAAATTGCTTGGCTCCTACTCGTCGGGTTGAGATACCAAGTACACCAGTTTTTGAGTCAAAACATAAGCTATCCAACAATGAAAATTGCATCGCAATCAAACATTAAAAGTGTAGTACTAAGTTTTGAAGGCCAGTGCAAATTTTTGTAGTCCATGATACTATTAGCTAATCTGTAATGCTTGACGGAATAAGCAGTTGTTATGTCATGTCAGAGGCCTTGGGACGGCCCGACAAACTCTGCCACCAGAGGCCAGCACTCATACATACACACACCATACACCTCATACAACAAGCAAGCATCGGATTCCACCATAATCGATATTAATTTAAGAGTATTAATTAGCTCTTCAAAACTACATACACCTCAAGAATACAAAATAAATCATGTATAATGTTTTCATTTCAAGAAATCAGTTTTGGGCTTTACTGCATTCAGAAACATCAAAAAGCCCTAATCATGCATTAATATATATATAAAGTTGCATTTATATATGTATTTCTAATTTAATTCGCACCTTTTTAGCATCACCCGCGGGGTTTGTCTGAAAACCAGCGTCCGGCTATCAATGGTCAATTTTTGCTGAGCGTAGGCCCCTTTGGTACAAGTACAAGCTATAATGTTTTTTATAGTGTTCTGTGGCAATAAACTTTTTTTATTCATATTCGTAAAAAAAATTTAATGGATTTTGTCGTAGTTTTAATTAGGGTTAATTGACGTCTCTCCAGTTGCAGCTGTTAGATTAGATAGGTATTTAAGCTTGTTTTATGCTAACGTTTGGCCACTGTTTCACCTGGTGTTAAGTGACAATGTGACAACACACTCTTAGCGCTAATGTGACTGGTTCTCGAGACTGGTGACTGGTGCTAGGACTGGGACACTCTTGGCTTGGCGACAGACAGCAGGAAGGGGTTAGCTGGTCAGGTAGAAACTGTGAGGTTGACCACCACCACGCCTTGCAGCCGTGACATTCAAATATGATTTAAAAAAATGCGGTAAAATTGTTTGTTGTAGGGAATTTTGTGTGTCTGAGCTGTTTATCATTATCACTACTTTTAATATACAGGCTGGATTTTTTTTAACACACCCGGAAGGAAAGTACTCTAAATACTGCAGATAACAAATTTTATTCAGAGAAAATATTCATTTATTTTAAAAAAGAAACAAATCTTCATTCAAACATTTTCGAAAACTCGCTTGCCACACTCGGGAATCGAACCGGCTAAACCCGAAAAAATAACATCCTGTACTCTTATGGCATTAATCGATAGGGTCAATCCTAAGAATCAAATCTCTACAACAAACATTATGAATAATTAACTTTTTATATCGTTATTTGCACGATGTAAAAACGTGTAGAAAAGTGTTATGAAATATTTTATGGTAAATTTTGAAGTCATTGGCTGTAGAGGCAAAAAATTAATAAAATGCCAGACGGACGTTCGCAACCTGAAGCAACCGGCGATGGAGTAGATGTTTGCCCCTCTCCATCACACTTTTTAATAAAGATGGATATCCTGCATGGAAATTCAAAATGAAATGGTGGTCGTAGGTTATCCATAAGAGGATTCTACCCCTCAGTCAGTTCGAGATTTCAATGATCAAAAGGTGTTAGCTAAAATTTGCCTTACTTTGGATGGAGCAGCCATTACCTATGTTAGAAGAGCAAAGTCAGCCAAGGAAGCTTGGGATGCTATCATGGCAGCCTATGAAGAAAAGGGCATGAGCAGAACGCTTGCATTAGAAAGGCAACTCTATAGATATATTCTGAATAATTTTGACAATAACATGGAGATGCTATAATTAATAGTACTGTCCAGGATCTAGCAGACATCGGGAAAGAGACTGAAGACGCAAGTATAGCTGCAATACTTCTTGCTGGTTTGGGACCACGGTTTGATCCCCTTGTAATAGTTTTGGAAAATTCAAATGTGAACATTACTAGTGAGCTGGTAAAAGGCCGGGTAATGTGTTTATCAGCTTTTGTTTGTATGTATTAAAATATGTATAAAAATGTGTATTAATAAATATGTATTAGTTTATTGTAATAACATGTATTAGTTTATTATATAAATAGTTATTGATTTATTGTATTTTAGAAAAGTATCTATGTAATAGAATGTTATTTTAATGCACCGCCGTCTACTCCTTGTTCTTCCATTGCTGTCCATCCAAAGGTTGTCTGGAAGAGATCGCTCTTAGCGATAAGACCGCCCATTGTACTTATTTTAAAGAAATATTTTATGTGTAATAATATCTTTTTAGGTGCAATAAAGTATTATCTATCTATCTATCTATGTCTGTACTTAAGTGGCACTAAATAGACCAAACGAGTGAACCAATTTGGATGATTCTTACGTCAATCGATTTGTCTTAATCTTGCAAGTACTACTAAAGACACGACTGTAATCAAAATTATATATGGCGACAACCAGACGCCATATTGTGAAAAAGAAAACAAAAAGTCGACGCACTACATACGAGAGTACGAGTATCATTCATTTAGAATTAGCATTTAGGATCTATAACGATTTAAAGTTGGTTAGCAACCGTTGTCACTTACATTTTAATTCCTTCTAGTTTTGTTCGCAGTCGGGTTTTTTGTGAAGGTGCTTGACCGTGCTTGTTTACCCGAACGTAGTCGGAGTTTAGTTTTTTAAACTGTATACTGTACCTTGTATAAAACAGGTAAACGTTGACGACTGTTTATTTGTTAAGTTGTTTGTGTGCGAAATTCAAACACAAACGACTAAACCAATTTTATTCAAACTTTGAACAGAAAGGGTATATTAAGGGTCCAACAAAGGTTAATTTAATTTCGGAAATCACGGAAAAGGTACAATAAAAATTGGACTAAAGCTACATAGTGCAGTTAGTCTCCTCTATTTACATGTAGGTACTAACGATCCGACCCGGCTTCGCCCGGCATATAGGTGTCAGGGCAATATACATTAAATGAATCACTACATATTATAAAAGAGTCACCGAACTCGTCTGTCTGTCTGTCTGTCCATAAATATCACAGAAAATACAGAACCGATTATATTCCGGTTTTCACCTAGGCTTAGGTTTATTCAAGAAGAATGTTTTAAAGTATAATTTATAAGTGTTTGTGTATATTTAGTCCATCTAGGGCAAAATTCATCAACAAAGTAGGAAAAAACAGCAGTCCCAGTAGTGTTCTTTTTTGCGTTTAATGCATGTACAATTCGAGCTATATGAAAACAATGTATCACAGTTTATATATAACATCATTGATCACAGGTTTGTTGTTCTCAAAGTGTTTTACGAAAAAGTTCCCGATACCATATGACTGTGTACCTATTACAGAAAGCGCAAAATAATGTTTTTTCAATAACAAATAAACATTTCTAGAGCTCTTTGTGCTTATCTGTATAAATCCTTATCAAATTAAATAAAACAATATTCTTTCTCATTTCATGTACCTAGATTAGTTTCGCCTTTTACACCATACTTTTTTGACGAGCCGTTTGAAAGTTATCTCGATGATTTGATGACTGGATGTCCATTAATTCTGGTGTAATGTGCAAAGACACGGGTGCGGGTTGTCCGCGTATACAAATAAATATTTAGAGAAACCCTTAGCTACACGTTTGGAACCGGGGCGGGTAGCTAGTATCATTATAAAATAATTTCTTGCTTGACCAGCTTAATAACTATACATTTAGCTGATACCGGATTTACTCAAAATTAACTTGTTAAAGGGGATGGATTCACCCCCTGGGATTTCCCTCAGTAAATCTGTTATAGCGTTGTTTCCCGAAATAACCCTAGCCTCGAGGGGGGCGTTGTCATTAAGGGGAGATTGGAGGATGTTCCGACGTCAAATTGGACATAAAATTTGGGAACGGTCAGTGGAAGAATGTTTTGTTAGCACGAAAGTTTTTTTTTGGGGAATTAAAACAAGCGTCTATAATTTTGTTTTCGACAAGACAAATAGCAATGGATAGGAAACTGGAGGGTATTAAACTGAGGGATAGAAAAACTTAGAAGTTGGTAAGGCGAAAAAGCAAACTGTCTGAAATAAGTACCTGCTAGAATCGCAAGACTTGTGGGCAGGACAGAGTCCGTAAAAATATCATGGTGCAAACTGCTGCAGGAGTGGCTACCATAAAAGGCCACTGGGAAGATCACAGATGAGGTGCAAAGATGACATCAAGAAACTGGCGGGCAGCAACTGGACTCTCACAGCCCAAAATCGAGAAAATGGCGAAGTTTGAAGAAGGCCGTTCGTATATCGTTCGAATATGCAGCAGGCGACAGTAGGTTTCATACGAAATTTGGAAAAACTGCTGTCCAAATCTTGTATGAAACCTATTGTGCAGGCCGATCCTTTTCCAATTCGGTTGAAAAACCCCTCCTACCTATTATGGTGGAGGTCCATGTTAGGAAGTGAACGTCTTGGGGCTGATGATGGCCACTTCTAACTCTAGTTATTCATTGCCCTGACACAAAAGTCTACCTGGTGTAATGTAAGTTCCTACCTAGGTATTACAATGACGTATCTGTTTTCCATTTCTACATCCATGCTAATATTATAAAGAGGAAACATTTGATTGTTTGTATGTTTGTGTGTACTCGTATGTTATTTGTTTATAATGGATAAACTCAAAAAGTACTGAAACAATTTAACAAATTCTTTCACCTATAGAAAGCTACATTAACAATGAGTACCATGGGCAGTGTTATTTTATTTTTTTAAATATAGATCCATACGAAAATTGTATCAAGAATACAGAACAGAATGACATGTTGCCATGAAATCGAAATAATAGAAAGTCTGAAAAGTACGTGAGTAGTTATGCACAAAATCAATGGTCAAAGAACACCACGATCGCTGCCAAAGATTTTAAGTTATGCTTACTGGAGTAATCGTTTTAGTTGTTACGACGGGTATAGAACAGCTAAAAGAAATATGCTGCGGTGTGAGCGCTTCCCGTGCGAAGCCGGGACGAGTCTCTAATATTTTATTACGGGTTACCTTCTAACACAGTCGCAGAACAAAAAGCAGCATTTCGTAACATCTAACAAGAATCACACCCGTGCAATCAGAATCTGAGGTTATAATACTTGGGAAACAACGAAATATTTATCTACAGATTTGTATCTAGAAGGTAAATACACGAATTTATACTTTATATTCTTTGTACTAAAGTTGAAAGTTGTTTGGTTGGTATAAGCTGAAGGTAAGCAAGTCGCAAAGAACGGCGCGTAAGCACATTTCAAGTTCAGTGTTATGCCAGCGTTCGAACGATTCGAACGCGCGCGCTTTTCAAAAGTTAACCAGAAAACCGCGAATACGATTTTTGAAATTCGAATTGTTTTGAAAATCAAAGTGCTTTGTGTCGTGCTTTGTGATTTTGCTTAGGTGTGAGTGAAGACAGGGTTGTCTCTAACTAGGTAAGGATTGTTAACTATCCTTCTTTAAATGTTTTTTTAGCTGTTGTTTATTTCCTTCAAAAATCGTTAGATTTTGTATGTTTTTCTTAATAGATTGAAAATTAAGAAATGTATTTGATACGTAGCTAGACAATAGAGTCTACAATTAATCTTGATAATTATTATCTACTTTAGAAGCTGATTCTAAGAGGCAAAGGACCTTCCATTCATCGAGTGACCATCACATTTTTCTATCGCGTTATGCTAATAATGTGGCCGTCGATCAGAAATTCTAGCCTTTTGGCCAAACGACCGGCTGCAAATTACAGGTTAATGTTACAACACTTAGGTTTATTACGATGCATCGGGCTTAATTGCTTAACTCATAACGATTCAGTCATCAGTCATTGCCACAATGACTGATGTAACAGTTGCAATTTATAAAAAAAACTGGTTTCGCAAAGATTCGAGATGGCGCGCGCGCGGCGGCATTCGTCGTATTGAAGTTTTCCTCTGTGTACTAACGATTTTGACTATTTTTGCGAGAAAAGTAGGTAGGTATATTCTCAAAGTAGGTGCGCGGCACCCACTGCCATGACACCTTGGCTTTTTCCCGTTTTTTGTTAATTTTATCGGTGTTAATCAAATGAGTTTATATTT
Organism: Alsophila aescularia; assembly: GCA_946251855.1. Taxonomy (NCBI): domain Eukaryota; kingdom Metazoa; phylum Arthropoda; class Insecta; order Lepidoptera; family Geometridae; genus Alsophila; species Alsophila aescularia. The sequence continues at coordinate 7,053,066 of OX276383.1, read as the reverse complement.
AGCTTCATCTTTATAAAATGCAACCGAGGCAAAACCGTTTAAATAATTATAAAAAAAACATTTCTGCTCATTAATTAGGTACTAGGTTTCGCCCACGAATTGACCCGCGCGTACTACAGTTTATCGCGAAAAAACAGTCTATGTTCATCTAAGAATTTATCTATCTATCTATCTATCTATCTATCTAAGTTGGTCTCTTTATAGTGCAGTACCTTATTACAAAGTTTCATCAAAATCGGAACAGCCGTTTTGGCATGAAAGCTCCCCAAACAAACAAACTAACATACAACGTTTCAGTTCTATTTATATTGGTGTGGATCTATCTATACTTATAAAAAAGCAGTAAGTACGAAAAAGTTTGTACAAAGATAATAAAAAAAAAAAAACTAGTGTAAGTACTTAAAATACGCTACTGAACGAGAATATAACAATTTTAAAAATCGTGTCTGTCTGTTTGTCTGTATGTTTGTTCGTGTATCACGTAAAAACTATTGGACCGATCGCGATGTGCTTTTCACTGTTGGATAGCTTAGGGATTGATTTAAAAATTGGGGTACTTGGTATCTAAATCCAACGAGCAGAAAACGAGAAATAGTAAAAAATATTTTTGACGGCTGAAGGAATTTTGATCAAATGTTGGTATATTGGTATTTTAGGTCTTGGAATATCACATAGTGCTTTTAAACCAGCTAATAAACCGTAAAGGTAGGTATACACTATAAGCACTGATACTCGGAACATCATTGTGATGTGACAGCTAATAATGGCGCAAGTTTTTTTAAATTTTAACCCTTACATAAAATTTTCATCACATTCATTTAGACCACGCAGCATGTTTTCACTTAACTAGATAAATGTATACGAGACGCTACACTGCGTCGTACTGGGAAACAAAAACCGAGCGTCTACCATCTGTATATATGTGTACCCCTTGTATTTCTGTTCTGTGTGCGTCTTTTAAAGTAGGTAATTAATATCGCGAACAATACATACCAACATATAAATTAAAATTAAAACTTTTAAAATTGTAACTTTTCTTGGGAAAACTGGAAAATGTGGATTACTCGCTGTATATGACGGTTGCCGTGGAAACGAAATAACAAGTCTGTCAAAAAACTTCAAGAGCTTTGGTGCCATAGGTACCTACATTGCTTTGGTTATCAATATCCTAGAAGAACATAGGTTCCTTTTTCGCGATAAACAGTAGTCCGCGCGGACGTAGACGCGGGCGTGAAGGAATAAAATATCGCAGCCCCGTCACAGTTGGCTTCTCTCCACTTCGAGCTACACACACTACCACACTAGACACAGAATAAATAATAGTGGAAAGTGGAAACAAGATACAAGGTGTTGAAGGCTTCAGTTATGTATGAGACTTATTGTATTAAGCAGCTGCTGTATTAGCTTACTTGAGCTGTATGCTCCGTTTGTAGTGTAGTACTCTGTAGGTATAACCACAGTACATGTATAGTCCGTATATATGTACCGTGGTATAACCTAGTATAGACCGAAGAGAACTTATACAATATACCTACTAACTTATTACGATTTAAAATTTCCGATATCTTCCTCTAAATCCAGTTTGCCTTCTCGATATCGCACTGTATGCTCGCACTCTTTTGTCCTGCTCGTCCAGGTTTACGTTGAGTGGGAGAGGTGATGCAGCTCAGGAGCAGATTTTAGATAAATTCATTGATTTTGAACGATACACTAGATGTATCTAAAAATTGCTTAGAATTAATCTAGCTCAACTTAAAAATTGCTTAGAATTAATCTAGCTCAACTTAAAAATTGCTTAGAATTAATCTAGCTCAACTTAAAACTATCTTACAGAGAAAATTCCGGGTCGATATTCTTAATAGTCTTTAGGATGTTTCGGTTTAGGACCGAAAAGAGCAAAGGTTCAAAAATCTTTTGGTCGATAAATATACAGTGTAATCGTGTTTTCCTCAGGTGAAAATCTAGTTAAAAGATTAGACAAATATATGTAAAAATAACTGTAACTTGATTAGAAGTATTAAGCTGGGTCTACGATAGACGAGCCGAGCAAGAGCGTAAGCGTAGCGTCTAACGTAGACCCAGCTTTACATTTTTCATTCCAAATGTAAGGGTTTTGCTGCTCGCAGTGCCATAAGGAAACTCCAAGTATCGATCATTTTACGGTCGTGTATACAGGGTGATAAAGTGTGAAATGTTACATATTGGGTTATAATCAGTCTTACAAACGACAAAGACGAAGTCGGCCTAGTCTGTAATCTACCCACACAATAACTAATTTAAAAGCTAAAAAAATGACTTATGCCAATAAATTATTTACTGATGGAATGTGCTTATCAACTTGATACCCATATTGTAAAATACGAAGAAAAAATATTTTTTTCTCATTTGAAAATGAAACCATGCCGCCGAATTGAATTTTTCTGATGTCAGAGTTTGTCAGGCCGCCCGAGGGCCTCTGACTGCTATTAATCAGTAACAGCTGGGACTGACAGCAATTTGGCCTCTGAAGTGATATAAATCTGCAAAAATATAAGATTTTTTAAATATTGTAAAGAAACATAACAATGACGCAGATAAGGTATACTCTAAAAGAACAATTAAAAAATTAAAAAACTCGCCTGTCCTGCCGAAAAAGAACTTATGACAATCAATTATATATCGTTGGAATGTGCTCAGGTCATCAATTTGATATATATTGTAAAAAAGGAAGACAAATATATTTGATCACATTTGAATTTGCAAAAAATATAGTTTTTTTTTCAAAAATGTATCCTATGTTACTCTGGAGGATGTAAGGATTCTAACGATATCCCATACGTCTAAATCTGTTCAGGCATTTAAAAGTTATGATGTAATAAAAAAACTCACATACATACAAACATATGCACATAAATCCTAAAAACATTAGGTACACTCCTTTTTTTGGGCAGTCTTGTAAAAATAAATGTGGCTGTTTGGTTCAGATAATAATTCATCACCATTTGAGTAAATAATATATAATGGCATTTTATGTTAAGCTATAGAATTAAATAACACAGTAATGTCTTCTGTTTTTATTGTAATTGGGTAAACATATAAATTTAATTTTGATCATATTATGTAGGTACACTACAAACATTCTGTATATTCATTCAAATATAGTTTTCACTATATATAGATTTGACTCCGTTTTGATGTAAAATAAATATAGCTCATATAGTTGTGTTTGTCTGATTGTAAATGACCTAGTGCATCTCCCTTTGACAGGACATTAAAATGGCCACCTTAATTTAAATACTCATATTAATGTAACATCTGATTTAGGTAAATAGATTACCTGCACATCCAAAAACATTACCCACATACATAATTGTAATAAATTACATTTTATATTATTACTAGCTGTGCCCGCGGCTAGTACCAACTATTATTACTAGCTGTGCCACCGGCTAGTACCTACTATTATTACTAGCTGTGCCCGCGGCTAGTACCTACTATTATTACTAGCTGTGCCCGCGGCTAGTACCTACTATTATTACTAGCTGTGCCCGCAGTTAGTACCTACTATTATTTTTTCTGTGCCGCGGCTTTTCCCGCGTGGTTGTACTATTATATATTCTGTGCGCGTGATCATTTCTCTGGTTTATGTTCTACCTTGTACTATTATTTATTCTGTGGTTCTACAAGTTTTCCCGCCCACGACTTCGTACGCGCAGACTACTGTTTATCGCGAAAAAAAGCATCCTATTTTATATATTTATTTATTCTTTAGCACACAAATACAATGTAAAAGGAGGACTTAATGCTAAGTAGCATTTTCTACCCGTCAACCTGGAAGTGCAAGAAAAATGGTAGTGGTGCAGTAAAAATAATAATAACGAAAGTGAATAGAAACAGGTGGCTAAACCAAAAAAAATAAGAATAAATAAAAGAATACATAAGAATACTAGTTATAAGTAATACACTAAACTATAAAAAAATATATAATAATATTATTATCATTTATCATTATGACAGGAGAAAAAAGAAGCTAATTAAAAATAATTTAAAAAAACATTTTATAAAGAATCCATACCACATCTAGGAACAAATAAAAATAAAATGAAAAAAGGTGAGAAATTATGAATTATGAACCTTTTCGACATAAAAGTTGCGAACTTGGCGCTTGAACATAGCCTTAGAGTTGCCTTTTTTATTTTCTTCTAGGATATTCCAAATTGAGCAGTTTTCCATTAAGCATTGTCAGTTTAGTTCTTTCATCGTCAAGAGATGGCGCTCGCGTAACTTTTGGTATTTACTCAACTGAACGTAGTAATCGAAAGCAGGTAAAAGCGTTTTACTGTAAAAATACACAAACCACGAGCAATCAATCGACAAGTTGTTTGTGTTGTGGAATTTGTTATTTGTTTTATTTTTTTATTATGACATTGTCAGTTTTGTCATATTCAGATTTTATTTACCCCTTTACTAAAGCAGATAAATTAAATTTAAATAAAACGATAAATTTTCTTTGTATCATTAGCTGTAATTTACAATACAGTATATCAAGATGGTAGAAAATACTATCAATAAATACTATAAGTAATGAATGTGTTACAAAACTGGCGCACAACTTGCCCTTAACAAGGGAATGCAGAATGCATGCCCGCCAGTAAGAGTAATTCAAAATCTTTGGCCATACCCAAGGAAGTTCTATGTACTTATAGAACTTCCTTGGTCATACCAAACTACAGTACTGACACAGAATACCTAATAATAGTACGGTACTGTTACCAAAACTGTCGTCAACGCCATCTAGCGTGAGATAAATAATGCTAAAATGACACTTGGAAAACCGCTCATTGGACTTGATGTTTTTTGACAGACTTGTTATTTCGTTTCCATGGCAACCACAAACCATTCTGTGATGACAACCGTTCCTTATAGTGAGTAATTAACATTTTCCAGTTTTCCCGCGGAAACTTACAATTTTATATATAGTATCCTAAGTTCTAAGGTACAAGCTGTCTCTATTCTAAATTTCATTAAAATCCATCCAGCCTTTATTGCTTGAAAGCTCCCCAAACCAAAAAACAAACAGACAACGTTTCACTTTTATATATTGGTATGGATTCCAGTTCCAAAAGTACCTTTAGAGTACAGATACTGCTTTTCATCGAAATTTGTTCATCCGTCAAATAGTTTTTTATCGATTGCTCGGCTTCTACTAATTCGATTGAGATTCCGAGTATACCAGTTTTTAAGTCAAACCTGAACTATACAACAGTGAAAACCGCATCGCAATCGGTCCAGTAGCTTTTACGTGATGCGAGAACAGACAAACAGACAGAAAGACACGTTTATATATTGTTATATTCTTGTTCAGTGCTTATTTCAAATACCCTAGGCCATTTTTTTATCTTCTTCATTGTAAAGGCTTTTTATTTCTTACCTACTGCTTTATTATAAGTATACATATAGATATTTCAAATATAAATACATGAGTGGGTATAGATTCATTATTATTGAAATGTATACTGTTGTAGGCAAGTTTAATATAGTTGGTGTTGTTGTGGAAGATTTCAAGTTTAGAGCAGTATTAAAATTAGGCAAGCGTCGTCTGTTTAAATAAGGCGAAAATAAGATTATTTTAAGACAGTAAATGCAAGCTCTTCAAAAGAATGGTCGCTGATCTGAAAATCGTTGGGATAGACGTGTTACTAGATAGAAACTGCAAATTGAAAATTGCTATATATACAGTATCGACAATCTATATTGACGATCAGCCAGCACAGCACAACATTATAATAGGTATGATTATGAACTCACGTTTTAGTTCATGCAGTCGTCTCAGGTTTCGAGTGTATTATGACAATCTTCCTTTGGAGTTTACGCTGAGAGGGAACTTTAGCGTAGCAGTAACTGTCTGTTTCTACTATGACGTGAGTCCTAACCAGTTATTATAATATTACTTATAGAGCAACGTCAAAGAATTATTAACTGAAGTAGCACTGGGACAACTTACTCAGACCAAATATTACTAAGTAATGTATCCACCTAGGTCCTAAGTCCGGGTTACTAAAGTCCGGGTAGGCGAGCTAATGAATGGAGAACACGTGAAGACGTAAGACGCCCTCCGGCCGGATGGAGCGACAACCTATGCAAAGTAACCGGCAGAAGTGACGCGCATTAGGACAGCATTATGTCCAGCAGTGGACTAATGCTGTTTATGATAGCACAACAAAACATCAGACCAAATAGTGCTCCTAAGGACAAAGTTTGAGTTGGTGGCCTACGGAGCCGAAACGTGGATACTCACGGTGAGTTATACATAAGTTTAAAGTCGCTCAGCGAGCTATGGAAAGAATGGTGTTTCTCTAAAGAACAAGATCCGCGATGAGGTGCTCCGACAGAGAACCAAATTTACTGACATAGCTCAAAGAATTAGCAAGCTGAAGTGGCAATGGGCTGATCACATCTCTCGAAGAACCTACAACCATTGGGGTAAACGAGTTCTAGAGTGGATAATGCGTTTAGACAAACTTAGTGTAGGACACCCGCCAGCCAGGAGGAGTGACGACGTGCGAAAAACCGGCTGACAGGAGAGCCGAAGATCGGGCTCAGTCGCGTTCAGTAGGAGAGGCCTACGTCCAGCAGTTGACGAATAAAGACTGATAAAAAAAAAGAAAAAAAAAGATAACCAAAAAAAAGATAAGATGAATAAAGGCTGATGATGAGGTATAAGACGTGAGTATATTGTCATGCAATATTCGCAAATAATATCTGTAAGTACAAGCTTACCTACGTACGTGCTGTTATGTAAATAGCTAAGATCAGTGCATGTCAAGGCGACGATTATTTCCTGCCTTACAGCGAGTCGTCATTGCAAGATCATAAGCGGAAAGTATCTGCGCGGCAGTGATCAAGGTTTCAAAGTACATATTGGCTTGGCCAATGAATATTCTAGGTAAAGATTTCGTAGATACAATTCTTTGTTTGGTTTTTGTGTGGTTCAGAATTATATTATTAAACTAGCTTTCCCGCCCGCAACTTGGTCCGCGCGGACTACTGTTTATCGCGAAAAAAAGCATCTTATATTCTTCTAGGATATTGAAAACCAATGCAAAAGTAGGTATAGCACCAATGATCTTGAAGTTTTTTGACATGTTATTTCGTTTCCATGGCAACCGTTCCTTACAGCGAGTAATCAACATTTTCCAGTTTTACCGTGGAAAATTACAAATTTCGGGACAAAAAGTATTCTATGTTTTATTCTAGGGTGTAAGCTATCTCCATTCCAAATTTCCACAATATCCATCCAGCCGTTATTGCGTGAAAGCTCTCCAAACATATAGACAACGTTTCACTTTTATATATTGGTATGGATGTACGGGTGGCTTACGGGTACTTGATAAGAAGGGCAGATAATTGGTCTCAGAGATCCGCCAGTCCGCTCCACAACAATTGTTCTCAAAACTCAAAATTGCAACTGTCTAGCTAGTTTCACTGAGCTCCAAATACTTATGAAGTTAACGAGTTGTTATAATTGAAGTATGAAGTAGCGATCAGGACTAATAAAAATACCATTCAAAACGTGCACGTCAGTGAGTATGAACATACGCACTTGTTTGTAGGAAGTTCAGTCACTGTCATATGCTTCCATTGTGGAAAAAGGTCAAACAGTTACCAACGCAAGCAACTTTTTGACAATTTCCTAAGAAAAATCACTTGTTTTTTCAAGTCGATTTGACTTTATTGTGATGAGTCAGGAAGTGAGTGAACACATCTGGTAATGATCTGTGGTTCATGGTTTCTTTGAGTTTGAACATTGATCCGGGAAATTCCTAATTACGTAATGATTCAAAAGTAATTAATGTTGATTGTCAAAATCGTCATTATTAAAACCTTCAGAAAAGTTCGATGTATGTTTAAATATCATAAGTATAGTGTATTTTTGAATGCATATACTTTATTGATAGTTTATAATGTATTTCAAAGAAACAAACAAGGTATATCGCCACTATTAGGTATAAAAAACATGGAATGTCCGCTCATTATGATTTCCAGGCGACCATGACAGTATTTAATTGTGGTGAATTAAATCACAACATTTAATTAAATCATCATCACATCATCAGCCCGAAGTCGTCCCACATATGCACATGAGCCTCCGTCCCACATATGGGGGGATATAACTTAGTGATCACGCTTGGCAGGCGTGTGATTGCAGAGATGTCGATAATAGGTATCGACATCTCTGCATACACAGAAAAATACTTCGGCCTATTTAATTCAGTAATATAATACTAGTGGCTCTGTGGGCTGTAGAACGAGAGTCTGTTTTTGCGTAGCTTAAAACTGAATGCATGTTCACCGCGCACCTTAAACAAAGGGCTGAGAGGCATTTGTATACTACCTAACGCTTTAGGTCTAAATCATAACTATATTCCGAAAACTGATGGAATTCCCTTGTGATTTATTTTCCACCCTCTCACACCCTCGAGCCCTTGAAGATTAAGGGTAAAAAAAAAAATGTGATATTTTTGAACAGTTTTCGAAATGGCTGAAATATGTTTTTCACGTTTTCAACCCCCGTTTGCAACTCCGCAATTTAAAAAAAAAAAAACTGTATTGACAAAAAAACTATATAATAATCAAAAATGCGACTTGTAGAGGAGAATAGCCGGACATACGAAAGCATTTTTGCCCAAGCTGACACGGAGATGCACCGCTTGCGCTTCGCGCTCGCTCGGTCAAAAATTGGATTGGATTCCATGACGAATGTAGGCATTTCAGTCGTCACACTTATTTATATATTTTTTTTATTCCCGCTTTTGTCCTTCAACATAATCGCAGACCTTATCCAGCAGTACATAGTTGTATATCTTCTTTCGGGTTTTTAAATAATTACTCTATGGATTTATAAATGCTCACATATTTGGTGTGCATTATGAACCACAAAATAAAATCTACTTTCTTACATGTTTCTAATTATCTTTTGGGCTTCTTTTTTGTTTTTTTCTTTACCTACCATGGCAATGGTAATTATAATAATTTTGAGTGGATACAGCCGCTCCTCTTGCTAAACAAGAGTTGTTCCCATTCAAAAACAAGAGCGATTTGCTTCGATGTCGACGTAATAACAATATATTATTATTCCAACTATCACAAATCTTATACAGGTTTATGACGACAATGACTATAAAAGTATGGTTTTACAAAATTATTATACGTCAGTGTCTATCTTTGGACTGTAAGATCCGGTTTGCTGTTTTGTTGGCTATCTTTGCTATAGGTATAGGTATATAGTTGACTCGAAATGTGGTCAAATTAAGTCAAACACATAAAATGTATCTAGACAAGTTATTGGAGAAATAGCCGTGAGATAAAATTCTGAACATTGACGTCAAGCCCATGTGAAATGGCATTTCCTGTTTCCTATAATTAAAAATATCGAATGAAACAAAAATATGTACTTCCGCCCGTAGGAAGTCTGACAACGAAAAATTCATTCATTCGAAACGCCCTGCGATCGCCAAACCGCATGCCCAGCGTGGCTATTATGGACAAAACCTCCTTTATGAACGGTACCACGAAAAATGCCCGCCAGTTCCCGGTCGCCCTGCTAGAAGTAACCACGGTGGCGGTCAAAGAAATGGCAGGGCAGGGTGTTGCGAAGAATCCCAGGGCTACCGTAGGCTACCCGTAACAAAAACAATTGACAACTTACAACGGAGGTACGATTAGGCTTGACGAACACATTGCGCAACTTGAGACGGAGCTTACTAAGATCAGGTGGAAGTGAAGTCCGAAGAGAGGAGGACGCAATAATCCTGGAATCGGGCCACCTGTTCTTCTTCCTAGAGGGCGATCAGTCTCAGGGTCGCGGGGGTTCTTTGTCAATAAGATCCTCGTACTATATAAGAACTCGTAGAAATATCCAGTGTTTTGACCAGGGTAGCGTACCTGGTTCTTAAGCTGACCGAAAGGTATAGCCTAAGGTTATACAGGTTTACGCACTAACCCCGGCACACTCGGATGATGAAGTAGAAGATATGTTTGATGCCATATCTTCAGCCCTACATAACATCAAGGCCTACTACAACGTTAACATGGGAGACTTTAACACCAAAGTGGGAGTACAGACTTGCAGTTAATCGAAAATAGGTCCTCTATGGAGACAGGATAACTGTATTTTTGTCTGTCTGTCTGTATGTCCGTCTGTCTATCTGTACCATGGCAGCGCATCACGCCGAAAATACTCACTGAATTCAAATAAAATTTGGTATGATTTGAGTTCATACTTCGAGGTAGGACATTGGATACTACTTTTCATCCCAAAAAATTAAAGAGTTCCTGCAGGATAGGGGTGGAAACTTATTTAAAAGAACACGTAGCACGCTGAAACTATAAGACGGATGTTGATGCAACTTGGCACAGTCATAGTTTATAAGATGAGTGAAAATTATGAATATATGGAGACGATGGAATAACTTCGGAGCTCTTGAAAGCAGGTGGAAAGCTCGTACTTCCAGAGCTTCACGGTTTATTTAGCACTGTTTTTAACAATGGGAGAACTTCACAAGGCCTGGAGCAGGACATTGGTAGTATAATATTCTTAAAAAAAGGGGATAACAACCTTTTAAAGAACTATCGACCTATTTCACTTTTGAGCCACGACTATAATTTCGAGGGTCACCTCAAATCAAGAGAGGGAATTCGTCAAAGCGGGTTTTGCGATAAGTGTAGATTTTGTATGATTCAGAAAACTGAATCAAAAACAGAAATACTTAGAACAAAGCAGGCGCAGCCGGTGCATTCTGAAGCTCATTAATGTATGCATGAATTTAACCACAAAGTTATAAATATTTCTATGCTAGGTTAAGAAAAAGTTGGCTATTCTACTTATCCAATCCAGTCATCCCACCTAGGAGAAAAAATATTTTATTTTCCACTATTTCATGCCAGGTATATTTTTCTCTCAGTAAAGGAATAAACACTGACTGACAAACAGATACAATGTTAGATTTATTACAACAAGGTATTTTCAACTGGATTTGACCATAAACGACGCACAATTATTGATTTTTGACACTCCGGAGTCAAAAATAAATGATAAAATATAGAGATTTTTAACAGCAAAAAGTACCTATAAGTTTAGCCTCGCGACCATGGTTAAATTTCCGATGCTACAAATTGACTTGCTATAATCGACGGTTAAGGAAACTTCAATAAGGCATAAATATTTAAATGTCGAAGAAATTGCGTGTTCGACAGACAGCGTCGTGATCTTGAGGCTATTTAATAAAGTCAGTATTGCTAATAGTTAGGTAAGAGTTAAGCAGTCAATAATTATAATTTAACGAGTGTATCAACACTAGCAAGGCCAATACATATGATAAGAGCGTCAATTATCAATATTTATCAATCTGTTTTTTCATTTATAAAATGACGACACGACCAGGACTCTTGTCTTTTGATAGGATCACGATTGTGCATAAAAATTACAGTACCACACATAACTTTGTTCGCAAATCTTGTGCTGCGCTGCACGGTGCTACATTGGTTTTTATCTCAGTGAATTCGCCTTTTAGACTGCAACACCGTACCTAATGCTTGCACATTACCGCTTGGCGGTTGAATATCACAAAGGTGACTTCCCCAGGCGGAAGAAGAGGTCTACCACTCCACAATTACACAGGAAGTTGCTGCTGTCTATTTCCTGAATTCCTTTAGCTGGTTGTCACACAACCCTTGGGATGAGAAGGGGAGCTCTGCTCATATCATTCAGCCGGAACCACCAGCATTACCTGTACAACTGATTACAGGCATTGGTCTTTCCCAAAGCACGCCACTGGGCCTGAGTACCTGATCCCCTAAAAACAGGGAACCCTAGCTAGGGGTCAGGATCAATGTATATGTGATCGTGACGTGTCATAATAATTATTTCCTATGAATACTTACACTACAAAGCTGTTCCTACATACGTCAATAACCTTAACTGACCTTTACCTAAAAACAGAAATTTCTTAAATACGTCATCTCCAAAAAGTTATCAAAAAGTTTCACAGCAAAATATGACCAAATAACTGCCACTACAGCTTACCAATCTCATTTAAAAATTGACACTGCCTGACGTAGACCTGTCCTAGTGAACGCCACTGAGCTTGGCCTTCGGCTCTCCTCATTCATTCACTGACAGCCGTCTTTCGCAAGACATAACTTCTCCTGGCCGGTGGGTGTCCTACGCTTGCCTAAGCATGAACTTCACTCAGGAACTGGTTTTCCCCAATTGCTTTGAACTGTATATTGTAAAGTACTTACTGCATTAATAATTATACAAAAACTACAAATTCAGTCAGTAGTTTTGCGATGTTACGATGGTAATGTTGTTTAAGATCGCGTAATCATCCTTTCGAGTTTTTGCGAAACCTCTCGCATTTTGTAAATATACGGATCATGCAGTCCTACGATGACTACAAACACAAGATAACAGTTTCGCGAAGTTACGATAAAAGGTACTTCTGTAAAATCGCGTAATAATCATTCCGAGTTTTCGCAAAACCCCTCGCGTTTTCGTGAAAATACGCGATCTTACGGCAACTAAGAAAATAAAACACATAACTAGTAAAATACTATACTATACTACACGCAGTAGAAATAACAATTATTGTGTGAATCACAGATACTTGCTTCGAGTCTGGGTGATGAGGGTGGTGAGTTGTGGGACATCGTAGTTCCTGATTCCCTAGATACAGGGAACCCTAGATAGGTCACTTCTACTTAGGGGTGACCTATCTACAATTCCCTGTAGACAGGCCCTATGTATGTGACCATGCATACACCACAAAGATTTACCTACGTACGTCATTAATTAAAATCTTAACTGACCTTTACATAAATGCCAATCATAATAGTTACCCACGTAAGGTTTTTGTATGCCGATATTTTTTACCACACTCGGTTGTGTCAGTGCCCTTGACTTGAACATCGATTACATGTTGAGTTTTGGAAAATTTATGAATAATGTTTATTGCTAGAAGATAAATCAATCAATTTAATTAAAGTAAATTTATCAAGTTTAATTATAATTTAAATGGCTAGCTGCTAATCAATAATAATAATTAAAGCTAATCCTAAATTAAATTTGACAAAATCTATAAAAAACAGAGGATGTAAAGCTTGATTAGCGTTAATTGACTATGAGTACGGCAGTTAGCTATTTTATTCTAAATTTAACAAGTTATTCAATCAGTTCTTTAAATTTAACAAGTTATTCAATCAGTTCTTTAAATTTTTAATCTGTAATAAATCTTTAAGTTTTAGAAAATTCGTGATTCAAATTCATCGATTTCTTGATAAAAACAAATACGTAACTTATCTCGTTAATACTTAGAAATCGAATACTTGAAAACGAAAAATAAGATCCAATATTTACATAACTTATATTAACAATAACTAACTGTTAAATTATAATAAAATGTTTTTTTTTTTTTTTATTTTTTTTTTTTTTTTTATTGTATGTTTTATTTCATGAAACAAATAAATAGCGCTAAAGTAAGTATTTTAAACTAAACAAACAACTAAATCTATCCTAACAAGCCGCTACCAGTAGATAATGTTACCAGAATACTGTTAATTTATGTTCTAGGTAAATGTTGTCCAAATTAACATGGACGTATTGGCGTTCGTGTGTTTGTTTGTTCGATGCTTATTGATAATAAAATTTTCATGAAATTTGGTAAATAAGTTTAAAACCTCGATCGGATTGTTGTTAAAAATTGGAATGGAAATGGAGAATGTGGTTAAAAATTTAAAAGTGATACAAAGATGTCAAATGGGTGTCGAAATAATAAAAAAACATTTTATATATTTCTTCTAATTTTAAGACTAGTCTACTCGCCCCGGCTTCGCACAAGTAGCGCTCAGACCGCGGCATTTTTCATACTTTCAACATTTTTATACACGTCGTAACTTCTAAAACAAATACGCCAGTAAGCGTAATTCAAAATCATCGGCAGCAACGATCTGGTGTTTTTTTGACCATATACTACTGCATTTTTACTTACTTAGGTACTTGACAGACTTGTTATTATTTCGTTTCCATGGCAACGTGACATTCCGGTCTGTATTTTGATACCTGGGGTTACATTATTGCAATTTTCGTAGGGATCCCTAATTTTTAGAAAAATAATTTACTACTTACTGCACGTGTTACTCGCTGATAATGTAGCTTCCTACAGGTAAAAGATTACTTTAAATTGGTTCATTATTTTTTGAGTTTATCCATTACCAACAAACAATCAAATCTTTCCTCTTTATAACATTAGTGTAGATGTAGATTTTTAGTTGAGATATAAATCAAAATAAGTCGTAAGTATGGAAAGAATCTTGTGCAAGTCCTGTTAAAACGTACACAGAAAATATATATTTTATTTTTTATTAAAAATATACTTCCTGATTCTAAAACCGGTATTGAAACCTTTATAACAACCTTTAGTTTTAATCTAACACGTTATAAAAAGTAATTTATTAAAAGTATATTGCGTAGTCAGTTTTAGGAATATATTAGCGCACACGTGCGAACTACGTGAGTAGGGAATTTTTATGTACGATTCGACAAGTTTGCGCAAACTTTAGGTATTTATAACTTGTTCTTCATGATATGCTACCATAGAATTGATAGCTGTCTAAGTCGTACCCCCTAAGGAAATAATACTGTAATATTTAGTGTAATTAACATGAAATTAAATCTTCTGCGGTAACTGAATCTTTATTGTTAACTTTTAATTAACATCCATATAAATAGAAAATCTTTTAATTAAATTGGTATATATGGGTTAATTAAAAAACCACCTTCGGTACGACTAAGGTCACCTTAATTGTACCACCCATAGCCTAAGTCGAACTTAGGATAAGCTCTACAGAAAATACCTAATAACATAAGATCACATTAAAAATAAAAACTACAAACAATTTAGTCTAAATCAACTTACATTCTAGTTATTGACTTTAACTAGCTTAAAAGCTAAAAAAAACACACCCGCCCTGCCAAAAATGAACTTTCGCCAATAAATTGTGTACTATTGGAATGTGCTTTACAAGGCCTTTAATTTAAAACCCATAATGTAAAGTCCCAGTCTGGCAAGTCGGCCAGACACCCACTTGTTTTTATTGATTTGTGTAACTAAATAGTTCAGAATTACACTGCTAGGTGTCACTTTTTATGATAAATAGCTGAGATATTACTGATGCATGACTTAGGCTGTGGTACAACTTGAGCAACCTTACTATGACTCTAATATTTAGTACGTCTGTATGTAAGGTAGTGTGAGGTATTGCCGACCTCAGGCATCAGAGATTGTCAAACTCAAACATATTTTTCTGTGTCTACGTCTTTGCTCGCGTGGACATTTTCCTGGTACATATAAAGTACAAAATACCAAAAATCTAAAAATCCAAAAATCTGACTGCTTTCTTTATTCCGCGGGTACCGAAACATAATCTCGAACAATACTCGTAAGAAGCATCATCATCATCATCATCTCATTAGCTTTCAAACATTAAAAAACCGCATCAAAATCGGTCCATTCGTTTGGGAGATACGATTTCGACCCCTCCCCATTATAGCTAAGAACCATCTCGGTCACATCAGCTTACAAACAAAAAAAACTGCATCAATATCGGTTCATTCATTTGGGAGCTACGATGCCACAAACAGATATACACATACACACCCTCAACATCATGTCAGCCTTTAGAAGTCCACTGCTAAACATAGGTCTCTCCCAAAGAGCGCCATGACGAGCGATCTTGTGCCACCTCCATCCACCGACTTCCTGCGATGGCTACAATGTCGTTGGTCCATCGTAGGTTCCCACACTTCGCTTGCTTGTTCGTGGTCGCCATTCGAGAACCTTTATTCCCCAACGGTTGTCGGTTCTGCGACTTATATGGCCTGCCCATTGCCACTTCAACTTTCAAACTCTGAGAGCTATGTTGGTAACCTTCGTTCTTCTACGGATTTCTTCATTTCGGATTCTATCACGTAGTGAAACACCGAGCATAGCTCTCTCCATTGCGCGCTGCGCAACTCTGAGCTTGTGTATGAGACCAATAGTTAGCGACCACGTCTCAGTGCCCTATGTCATCACTGGCAATACGCACTGATTATAAACTTTCGTCATGAGGCTCTGTGGTATCTGCGACGAGAAGATAAGGCGTAATTTCCCGAACGCTGCTCATCCGAGTTGGATTTGTCGGTTGACCTCTTTATCGAAGTTGGATCTACCCAGTTGGATCGTTTGACCCAAGTAGACATAGTGATCAACAGCTTTGATTACATCGTTCCCAACATAAACCAGCATGGGTACGACATGGCCATTTGACATGATGTTCGTCTTGCCCATGTTCATTTTAAGATTCATCTGTTGGGAAACAATATTGTGGTCACTGAGCATTGTGCTTAGTTCTTCCGGGGTTCAGCCATGATATACTATATCTATATCATCAGCAAATGAGTGATGTATTCGCCATTGATGTAAACACCAAATCCGTTCCGTTTCGGAGAAATAACGTCTCCCTGTCTCACCCCTTTTTGTAGTTGGATAGAATTCATGCTCTGATCCTGAAAACGAACTGTCATGGTGGCCTTGCTGTACAAACACTTCAACACTTCGATGTACTGGCAGTCAATCTGGCACCGCTGTAATGACTGTAGCACTGCCCAGGTCACCCTAAAGCTCCCTAAACCCTAAACACCCTTCTCTTTTTGAGTTTGGGGCTTAAAAAAGTTGTGTACGATGGATATTCGTACTTTCATCATCATCAGCATGATCTAAGCGGGTGAGACCGCGGGGCGCAGCTAGTAAGAGATAAATACGAACTTGGCTCTGTTTGCAAGATAAACTTCGGATGTCCTGTCAAAAGGTCGAGAGACTATGTTCGCAAATAATTGTAATGTTGAAGGTATTATATATGTAAATATATTATAAGCTAATAAACAGGATATTTTGACTTGGAATGCGGTCTTTTTGGGAAGCTAAATATAAGAAGATTTCGTATGGAAATAGACGCGTCTGTTGCCAGAATATATGTGTAGATATAACATTTCACTCCTTTTTTGGGCAGACGTGTTAAAAAAAAATTACATGGCGAAGATACTATCAATAGGACCTTCTATTGATAGTATCTTCGCCATGTAATTTTTTTTTTCGGTTTGTCGGACTATATCCGTCACTTACTCGGGCGCTTTTTGGCCGTTCTTATTTTAACTATTAATTAATATACTATAAAATGAATTAAAAACAAAGCTAGTAAACAAAGTTTAACCATATTTTCTATTCGAATTTATAAGATAATGTATTTTAATATTACTTAATTATAAACTTAATTAATATGTAGGCTTGATCTCATTTTTCCTTAATTGTAACAACAATTATAGTAAAATAACAAGGTTTATTTAATATAAGGTTAGTTGGTGGTTGGTGGTTTTAATTCATTTTCTAAACATGCATTGTAATTTGTTTATAGATGTTTTTTGTCGTACGGGGGTGGATTGAAAAGTACTCGGCCTAACACAGATCCATTCAATTCTAAAAATCAAATCTACCCACATTATTTAGTTCAGTACAGTCTAGTTAATTTTGTGAAGTTCGAAACGTGTGCGATAATTAGTTGTTATTTTATAAATTAATTAACAAAACAATCGGACATAATTTCCGCAAATGGAGCAAATCGAGCAGCGTGCCGTCATTGAGTGCCTCCATAAGAAGGGGCTATTATCAAAAGCCATCCATGATGGTATGGTCAGTACATTAGGGCTCATGTAACTTTTAAGCTTTCGCGATTCGAACACATAGTTATATATTTAAACGGGGCATAATCGCGCTGAAAACTTAATTTTTATTTACCTCGACGTTTCGATCTAGTTGCTTTGATCGTGGTCAACTACCCTGATCTTCTCATTCTCCTCTGTCATATTCATCCGTCAAAAAATGGATAGCAGAATTTAAGCGTGGTAGAAAGGTGAATCCCGCTCTGGAAGGTTTCCGACGTCCTCTACTGACGAAAATATTATAAAAGTACTTGATTTAATAATGGGAGGCCGCAGATTAAAAATTAGAGAGACAGCCGAGATTATAGGATTATATCTCTTATGAACGAACGAACTCACCATAGTCATGAGTTGGGGTTCCACAAGGTGTCTGCGAGGTGGGTTCCACGAATGCATTCAGTTGAACTAAAAAGGATGCGATTGACTATTTCACGCGACTGTTTGGAGTTATTTGAAGCCGATGCAGGTGATTATTTGAATCGTTTTGTTACTATGGACGTAAAATTGGTTCATTACTGTACACTGGAAACAAAACAACAATCAAAACAGTGAAGAAGACCTAGTTCACCACCAAAGTCGATTTTGTCGGCAAATAAGGTGATAAGTAAGGTGGCTTCAGTATTCTGGAACTCGAAAGGTGTGATTATGATTAATTATCTACTGCACCTTACTAAGTCGTTTACGAGAGGAAATAAATTAAAAACGTCGAGAAATGCACAGAAGAAAAGTCCTGTTTCATCAAGATAACACCCGTGTTCACAGTCTGTGCAGTCAATGGCTGAAATCCACAACTGTGGCTGTGAACTGTTACTTCATTCGCATTATTCACCTGATCTGGCACCACTGACTGACTTCCACTGACTTGACTTCTTTTTTCTGACTTCTTTCTGTTACCTTGTCACGAGGCGGTCCCAGGGTTTGGGCTTTTCCCACTAGCCCAGGACCAAGCCTCAGTGGACAACACAGAATTACAGGAACAGGAACAATAGGGTGCACTTGGACAATTTCGTGTTGATACAATACGGATGAAAATAATCTCTTATGTAGGTATTATCATATATATATTTAAAAGAGTAATTCAAGTTGTTATAAACTTATTTATGAATTTTATAATATTATTTCGGTTTTTCCAAAAATCAATATTCGAATGACAGGTTATTTTGTATTTAGAATGAATCAATGATGACCAACTATCAAAAATGAAAAGAAATGGATTATGAAAGAATTAAGAGATCAAATGAGTATTATTATGAAAGAGGTTTGGACCTCGTCACAACCTAACCTAAAAAAAAACACTTGGGAGGTCAACAATTTTCGACAAACGACGAGGTCAAAGCAGCAGTAGACGTATATTTTGACTCTCAGAAGAATCATATTTTTTCAACATTGAACCAAGTTTTCTTTTTTTTTTTTTTTTTTTTTGCATTGAACTTGATGGTGATTACGTAGAAAAACAAAAATATCACTGATTTAGTATGTGTTTATGGTATGGCTATGCCGACTACTTTTCAATTCACCCTCGTACAATATGGCGTTTCAAATTCGGTCACGCTGCAGTCCGTTGCTTAAATTAAAATATTTTAAGATCCCCTGTGTAGTGACCGAGCGAAGCGTTTCCGTTTCAGCTTGGGCAAAATGCTTTCGTATGTCCGGCGGATGTCCGGATGTCCGTCTGTCCGTCTGTCCGGCGGCTGTCCGGCTGTTCTCCTGTTCAAGTCGCATTTCTCAACCGATCTAGATGAAACTTGGTATACAGGTTTAACGAATTTTGAGTTTGTTTTGTTGTACTGAATATCTCCGCCTCATTAGATCAGATTTCAATGGGTTTTTTTTCTATTTGAAAGATACTCTAACATGCTTTTTATTTGAAAGGTAGTATTTTCAAGTTGTCTCATAAAAATCTGAATAGGATCTTCGGCGTGATGAGCAGAAAAGCTCCTTTACCTACTAGGTAGGGATTGATGGAGCACCTTGGTTAGTAATGTTAGTTTTACAATAAGGTAACTAGATGACATTACTGTGCACCACTAGATTGCTTGCAGAAAAGTTTGTGTGCGCGAGGTCTACAGCTCACAGAGCCGCTAGTTTATTTGCCTATGCATCGTAATTGTAGCAGTATTTGAATGCGCATGCGGCATTTTGTCTGTCACGCTAGAGATCGCTCGCGCACTTCGGGTTGCCTCATGCTGAGTGTAGTACTATTATTTATTCTGTCTACGTGCAAAGTAGTTTTAGCACGGGAAATATCTACCATCTTTTAAAATATAATATCATTGGGTAGCCCAATTATGTGACACGAAGAAATAAAATGCTTTATGTTATTGTCGTTCTCTTAAATTACTGTGTTTTTTCGCAAATTCATATCGTGATTCTATTACTAACTCTGTGGGGTAACTCATGCGCTTCTTTTGATCGACCAACTTGTCACGTCTATTACACAACACTCTTTAAAGTTTATTTAGTTCTTGTTGATTTAACTCATTTAATAACTGGAAATGCTACGTCATCCTCTGAGCAAGTTTATCTCAGAGCCCAAGGTTCATATTACGAGACAGGAAAAACCGCAAGCGCACGTCATAGCACAAAGCTTGAATTATTGGTTACTAGTTTTTCCGTATGACTTCAGATTATCGCAAAAAAAGCATCCTATGTTCTTCTAGGATATTAAAAACCAATGCAAAAGTAGGTATAGCACCACTCTTGATATTTTTTAACATACTTGTTATTTCATTTACATGGCAACCGTTTCTTACAGCGAGTAATCAACATTTTTCCAGTTTTTTCAGTTTTCCCGTCGTAACTTACAATTTTCCGGGATGAATAGTATCCTATGTTTTATTCCAGGGTACAAGCTATCTCCATTCCGAGTTTCATCAAAATCCGTCCTGCCGTTATCGCGTGAAAGCTCCCCAAACAAAGAAATAAACAAACATACAAACAAACAGACAACGTTTCACTTTTATATATTGCTATGGATTTTAATGACTGCAATCACACCTACGCACGCTTAATAATTTAATATTTCTAGCCACACACAAAACTCATGGAGGTATGGACATATAAATATGTACCATACCATAACATATACATACATGTAGCACTTCCTCTACCGTACAAGTATCTCCATCTATAGGATATTTGACTTTTCAGCAAAATTCACTCGGAACATTTTATGAAACGTAGTTAAATCATTACCCGGCAAAAACGAGTAAAGTTTACGAATATGCTATATCAACCTTCTTTTCATAAAGAAATTGAAGATTTTTTTATAATATAGTCCCCAATGGTTTTAAAGTATTAGAAGGCAACATGTTCATCCACAATTGACTAAAAGCTGAGCGGCTGAGCCCAATCGATTACACATCTATTTTTGAACAAGCTGAGAATGGCCAAATGTTGCCAAAGAGTATCGAAATGTTGATATTTACCGAGGCTCGCCCCGAGTCGCGCGATGCACGAAGGTTATGTTACAAAACGGCGGAATCAGATCGTGAGTCAGTGTTACAATGTTACAAATAGGGTTTTTTGGAGTGGCAATACTAACTAAGACGGGTTTTAATATAAGTTCAATGTTGCAAATTATGACCTATCTGTCTAATTGAAAGTGCACTTAATAATAGAAAATAATCTAGAACCCCCGACTCTCCCCATTATACGAGCTAAAAACCATCTCAATCACATCAGCTTTCAAACAGAAAAGCCGCATCAAAATCGGACCATTCGTTTTGGAGCTACGATCCCGACTCCCCTATTTTAGCTAAGAACCATCTCGATCAGCTTTCAACAGAAAAAACTTTATCAAAATAGGTCCATTCGTTTGGGAGCTATGATTCCAGAGACAGACATACACACACACACACACACGTACACATACACAAAACTTAGAACACCCCTCTCTTTTTGCGTTCAGGGGTTAATAACAGCCGGGTAAAAAATATAGCCCTAGGAGATTTTCAATTACTATTGTGCGTTCGTAATCTCTAATTAGAGATTTTCTATTTAGGATTATAATGGGTGATGTGATGTCACGTGAAAATCGAATAATATTTATAATAGAAAATCGGACAATTGAAATCAGATAATCAATGTCTCAGTAGAGAGTATGTCGTTACGAGCGGGAATTCGTCCCCTGGAGATACTTAGAACTACTTCTAACATCGTATGTTATTGTCACTCAAACACATGGTAATTAAATAATTACAGCACGGTGGCGTAAGATTTTGAGAGATGCTAAAACTAAAATATTACCTACACATAAAGATCTTTTCATTTCCTATTTGATTCCGCGTGACCGGCATACCGAATGTTTCGAACAACTGGGCGTACTTTACAAGTGACGAACTGAGCCCCGATTCTGTAAGCTATTGAACCGCGATAGCACAAGTCGATCGCTTGAAATTTTTTGAGAAATTTTCTTATTTACCACTTAAAAGTGCTGGAAGCGAAAATTTTGCTAAAATTTTCGCTTTTTGTTTTTTTTTGTTTTTTTATATACCATATATTTTTTTTCAATATTTACAACAAAAAAACACTTCTAGCACTTTTAAGTGGTAAATAAGAAAATTTCTCAAAAAAAAACAAGCGATCGACTTGCGTTATCGCGGTTCAATAGCTTGCAGAATCGGGGCCCTGGAATTCGGTTTAAGGTAATCGCTGAATTGTACAAGTGACGAACTGGAATTCGGTTTAAGGTAATCGCTGAATTGCAATATTTTTGTTAGTAATCAGATATGTATATTATTTAATGATTATAAAAAATATTTAAATTACACTATAATAGGTAATTGTAATTGTAAACAAGTTAAAAACTATAGATAATGGTTTACTATTTACGCGCATGCGTGTCTACGCGGAAACGAAAAGGTCTAGCATAAGTTATATGAATAGGTGTAGAATAAACTCCGAAACTTAAATTAAAAAAAAAAATGCTCAAAAAAAGAACGTTACCCTATCACCTTGGTCGTAGAATAAAATATGATACTACGTACCATTGTTACCGAAAACTTATACCGAATTTGCGGGTGCAAAGGATGAAAATACCCAATCATTGATTTCATGTTCGTACGATGTTCACCCGGCTGTAGCTAGCTTTGGTCGCTAGTCATGTTTTTCGAGAAGATATTACAGATTGAACTGTACTAAATAAGGCGCGGTGACCCTTGACAGGTTAGGTGTTAGGTAAACAAAGCAATGGTCGGTCAATCAGTATATTTCAATGTCAATGTAAGAGGTGTTACGTAACCAAAATAACCATTAGTTTGATCTCTCAGCTGATTGTAGCTTTGTGAAACCATAGGTTTTAGATTATTCGTTTCGTTTTTAGAAAAGTTTTTAAAGACATAATTATTTTTTATGTGTAAAAATAGGTATAATTATTTTTTATGTGTAATTATTATATGTGATATCTTCATAAATTATGAACCAATTTGAATGATTTTTATTTATATGAAGAGGTGGATCTTCATGGTAGTCCTACATAATTATCAACAAAATTGGTTCAGTGCATTTTTATGTGAATTCATTTGCAGTCGTTTTTTTTCAAGTTTTTTTTTATTCCGGTTTATGAATTTATCTCGTTTGTTGATAAACGATGATGCGGTCGCATGAAATTGAATATTTACCTGGAAAAAATCAGTTCCTTGTGAATTTTTGTAGCCCAGAAACAGCATTGTTTTGCAAAGTATTTATTGTAAATAAGACCAAGAAACTGTACATAGATGTCATTTTCTCAATTTTCCCAAATCTTTATACTTATATTATATTTTTAAATGTCAAAAATTATAATATAACACATGTAAATGTCATATACAAAATATACAGTGCCAAAGGGACGACCTCAATCATCAAACTGATAAAAATAAAAATGACTAATAAGGCTGGACTAGTCCCCACAAGCAGTACCAATCACGAGTATGACTTGTGTACAAGCCATCACCACTTCAACCATTTAACCTTGTCGCTATTGTTATCTACAGAAGTTCTGAATACTCACTATCAATAAGATCAGACATGCTAACAGAAAATCGAAATACATATTTATTATGAGAATAATGACTCGCTCATTCACCTGCTATTTAAATGAAGGAATGACGTGGGTTCCATGGAAATATCCACCCAGCTGTCGTCAATAACTGGATTTTATAGTGATAAAAAGTATTTTTATCGATAATAGCATATGAAGTTTTATCTCGTATATGTCGTCTTGTCGTTTTAACTTCGGTGCTCTTGAAAGCAAGGGCGAAACCTGTACTTCGGGAGCTTCAGGGGTTATTTAGCACCGATATTAACAGTGGGAGATCTCCACAGGCGTGGAGCAGGAGTTTGATAGTACTCTTCTTTAAAAAAGGGGATAAAACCTTTTCAAAAAACTACCGACCTACTCTTGTGCCACGTCTATATGCTGTTTTCAAGGGTAATCTCAAATCGTATCGCAAGAAGACTTGACGAATTCCAGCCTCTTGAACAGGACGGGATTCGCGGAGGATTTAGCACCATAGACCACATACTCACAGTGAGGTAGGAAATCTATGTCAATCAGAGCAAAGCAAGCCACTGAGCCCAATCTTCGGCTCTTCCTGTACAGCTGCCACCAGCCACCTTGTGTATGTCCTCGTAATAAAACTTATTATATTTTTAAGACCACAGCTCACAAAAACATGATGCATTTGTATGTGCCTTGCATTTTTTAATTACTTGAATTATGCATAGTAATTATCCATAGTTTTTATTCAGAAGATCGCAGACATTTGCAAACAATGCCATAAGATTATCATGAATATGCGTTCATAATTACTAATGTTTTGTGTCTTATTATGTCATAGTCAAGGGCATTGGCTGACTGAAAATATGGGTTGTTTATGAACGAATGAGTTTTTTTTTATAAATACATAAAGGTATAATGTATGCCAAGCTTTACTTGTATTATATGGATTATTCATTAATTAAATTAACACAAACATAATTAATTGAATGTTTTGTTAATTACTGATCAGAGATTCAAAACAGAGTAGATAATTAATATGTAACTTACGTACTTTGGCTTTTTCTTGTTAACAAAAGTTTAACACAGGATTTAAATAAACTATGCAAAAGGTTTTAGTAATTTAAAAAACCCTTTATAATAGCTTTAAACATAATAATTATCTCAATCCCACAATCACAGAATAAGAAAAAGATCGATTTTTGGTCTCCCTGCCTTGAAATATATTTGTATGCACGACTTTATGTCATGGAGAAACAGTTACGTGTACAATTCAAATCCATATCTTATTTTGTTTAGGCTCTGCTCTGTGATGGATGGACAGATATACAGAGTTACCACAGCTATAGGAATTACTTTAAACCTTCTAGTACGGAACACTAACTAGCTATTGAGGTAGTGCTTGATTTATCGGTATAATTATGCTCTATTGCAAAATAACGATTTTGAATTTCCGATTAATAGCGAATAGCGGATTCAAAAGAATTTTGTACATTTTCCTGTTGTAAAGGTCGCCTTGTCATCGCATTTACCTAATTGGTCGCTAACGATCCGGATATTAACACAATTACATTATGATTCAGAGAATTATTTATTGCTTAAACATCTATTTATTTGACGTCATAGTTGTGGAAAATTATGTCAAAACAGCTGAACCAATTTGAAAGCGTTTGAAGCTAATGTTCAAATAACGATGTATTTCCTTATTATTATTACTTACTAAACGATGTAAATAAACGTACTCAAATGATAACAAGAGATAATTTGAAAAACTAAAACCTTTAAAAGTAATACACTCTTGCGATGAAGACGAATCGATTGATTGATTTGTCAAAATCAGACCAAGTTTTTAGTTTGAACGCGTAACTTTTCCTTTGCTTCACCATAGTCAGGTAACAATATAATATATCTATTGAAATAAACATATCCATTAAATGGTTGCGCCAGTATACACAGTTTGAAAAACATTCATGTCACATTACACTAGCACGCCACAGAAATACAATTGAATTTCTGTGCTCCAATCCAATTGGATTTCTGTGCTCCAATCCAATTGGATTTCTGTGCTACAATCTAATTGGATTTCTGTGCTCCAATCCAATTGGATTTCTGTGCTCCAATCCAATTGGAATTCACTGCTCCAATCCAATTAGATTTCTGTGCTAGGAAGGTACCAGATTAGACATGAGGTGCTTTTCTGAGGCCGATGCCCGAACCGTTGCTGTTACTAGACAACCAATATCTTACTACAGGTGGATATGTCGGTGAATGTGGCACCCCACAAAGCCGAAAGTCGGACTTGGTAGCAACAGAGTTAAGACACTTAAGCCTATTGGAAGGAGTCACGATCCTCATAAATAAAGGAGCCACTGAGCAGGTGGATAGCAGACGGATGAGCATAGCTTGGTTTTAGATGCGAAGTTTAAATGAGGAAGTTCTTATGAATGTCACAGCGCTGAAACGGCTGAACTGAGTTTTATGAAACTTAGTATTTAGATAGGTATGGTGTTGGTGTTTAGGTTCTGTATTAACATATGGGATAATTTTCATCATCATCATCATCATCAATCCACGTGGGTGAAACCGCGAGGCACAGTTAGTATGTACCTACTAGCTATGCCTCGCGGGACAATAATAATCTTTATTGCTCTACCTAAAAAGTAAAATAATGGTGGGTGTCAAGGTACATTACGGCCAACATAAACTGCTCTGCGTAAAACGTGGCATATTAAATTCCACTGAGTTCAGTGCCTAACAAACAAAGGACATTCAATAAGAGTGAAGTACCAACTTGACCATAATAAAAGTATATATGTATTCTGTGACTCAGTTTTATCATCATAAAATGTTTATTTTCATCAGGGTCCAATCCGAATGAAAATAAACATGAATAGCAAGTAATTTAAAGTCAAATTCGATGTCCGCGCTCACCACCTCAATGCACCGGCTTGACGTATTTGTAGTTTTATGCACAGAATATTAAATAACAGTACTACTTTAAGACTAAATGACGAGTGGCCTGGCTTAATAATAGATCCACCCCATCTCATCCTTCGGGTACAGTGAGGACCAGCTAAGGGTTATTCACGATTTCCTGAAGCAGCATGGCAGCATTTTCCTGTGTAAGTAAACATCTACTGCGATCGCCAAGACGCTTGACGCCTGCAAAACGTGATTCCCCTTCCCCCCAGTGTTCAGCAGTGGCCATCTGATGGGGCTGATGAGTAAAATATGTACATACCACGGCTCATGAATCGTTATGTAATTGCTCACTTTTCGCCATCTGCCATATGTAAAACTATTACAAGGCTAGAGAGCGAAACACGGCAGGTGTAGCAGCCTGTATAAGGCGTTTATCACACGGCACCGTCCGCCGCTGCATTGCTCAGTCAAACGGATCGCCTCTGTCGCACTCGCTATAGACTGTATGTAATCCGACGAGCATGGATTTTGGGTCATCCGGATAATTTAAAATAGTGGGTTTTGGTGAAATTATTAAAGAAATGCAGCCTAGTTGGCTGCATTTCATATAAATTAAACTAGCAATACATATACCTACGTATTTGAAAGTGTATCAAACTGTCAGATACAGATTGACTATATAGAAACTTTTATTTACGATATGGTTATAGATATTTTTTATTTTCAATATCCTGTTGTTTCCGATAGCTTTATCCATTACATCCTTATTATCCATTACATCCCTACTGTTATCCATGACTATCTCCGCTCGCATTCACGCTTCTCCGCTTGTATCCACGTTTCTCCGCTCATATCCGCAGTTCTTAGCTCGTGTCCGCGCTTTTTGGTTCGTATCTGCGCTTCTCCGCTTTAGTAGTCGGCCTTAGTCAAGGCCTGCGTTCTGCGGTGCCCATGCTCTCTCTCAGCCAACTCTGAAATATTTATTGTATTAGTTCATAGTAGCACTAGCACCTTGGCTAACTTATGGTAATCTGAGTGTTAATGCTAATCGTTGCTTTGCTTGGCCGGTTTAGGTAATTGCACTAATTATACCATACATTATACAGGCGACATGCATCGGTAATCAGAACCGTGATCTGAGTTCGGAATGAAGACCAAGGTGTTTGGCATGTCTTATAATTTTTGTATCGCTAACATTTAGATAAAGGACGGGATTAGAAAAATGATCTGTCGTTATAATAACATGATCACTGGTGATTGCTGTGGCCTGAGAAACTCTAGAGGCCAGCACTAATACATACGACAAATAAACAACTGGTAATTGTGAAGTGTTTGTGATAATTGATGTCTGTGTGTGATAATGGATAGATAGATAGATAGATTGATAATACTTTATGTACACCAGTTTACAAAAATATACTGCAAATAGGAACAATCTTATGAATAAAGTATGACAGGTGGACTTATCGCTAAAAGCGATCTCTTCCAGTCAAACTTATGACATGATATAAGATGAAGGTAACATGATATGTGCTTATAAGGGCATGATGTGGGTGTGTGCTCCAGAAGCGTCTAGGGGCGTCGATATTGTAAAGATCGCGGATCGAACCTCGACGCGATTGGCACGGGACCGAGGCGAAAATACCCAATAGAGGAGGGCATGTAAAGGCTGTGGATGATGTGATGATGTGTGATGATGTGTGTGATAATTTCATGCTCTATCCCTCAGGGCTACAATATGGAGTCATTAAAAATACAGTCATAGTAAGGCTTCGCTTGCTTCTTTATCAAAACAAGTATTAATCTCGTAACAAATATTTTGATCTACGACACAGCCCCATTTATCAATTTCTGAACTGCCTAAATTCGCCGATACACTTTTAACCTGAAATATGACCCAATCCATCAAACGAATACATTGCCAGTCTGCGTAAACAAGCCAAACAAAATTAAAAATAAATGCCTCAAATGCCAGCATCCCTTTTGGATTGGAATAGAAATTGGCACAGAATTGATGTAGATACGTAATATCATATCATGTTGTCGTTGTGACGAGTGCAGAGCTGTGACGCGCAAGATTTTGAAACTAAAGTTACAGGTAAAAAGAAATGAAGGCTAAAAAAGGCTAGTGTATGAACAACAATAATTAATTATAAGGAAATGCCATTGCAATTGTTATGAGCAAGCGTGGCGCTTACTATCAGGCGTATGACCTGCTCGTCTCGTCACGTCAGTTGACTGCGAATTAAAAAAATAAACGTCTAACATTTTGGATCAACAAAATCGACACCCATATTAATTTGAGTTGAACTATTCAATCACTAAACCACCGCAGACAGAACTATGTTTTAAAAACAAAATATCCCTTAAAATCAGTTCAGCCATTCTGCAATCGAACAAATCACCCCACTATTACCCCAAACAAACCTCCGTTCCATAAGTAAACAAAACGAAACATGTTACGCCAATTTTGGCGTTAGCAAATGTATTACATCATTATATTAACATGGACATGCCCCGAATAACACGCGAGATTAAGGCTATAGTTGTGGTCCAAGAGGTTAGGGCTGTTTTGGCTTACGTTCTTCCATACGCTCGTTGCCTCCCAAAATTCCTACCCCAGCGAAATCAATCGCTACTCTACTCTCTGTCTACCGTATTCTTCTAAACAGTCAGCATTTACGCCCAGTATATACATACACCCGAATTATACTCCATTTATTTGATTTGGAACGTATGCTTGCATATCAATTGTAGTGTGTAGGATGCAAAATCTACGCGGTACTGCTCAGCGCTCGCACACTGAAACATTGATTTTTGTCGCATATGCCCAGTAATTATTCTGGACACATCTTCTTTGAAAGAGATTCAGCTCTGCACACTTGGCAGTTGAATATCTGGCAAAAATGTAATACTACCCCAGGACCCTTATAGAAGAATAATCAAAGATGGACCGGGTATTATCACCGGGTAAAGTCTCCTGGCAGCTCTCAGTAATTGCCCTAGTTTATTTATATTAGCGAAGCCTTCTGTGCTACATGCCTTGACCTTGTGCTCAATAGCTATTCACCATCTTCGGTTAAGCGACGGTCAGTTTGTGGATTTGCCTGCGCATCAAAATTTAATGACGCTCGTGACTTTGCTATTGCGATATAGTTGTCACTAAAGAAGCAGATAACGATGAGGGCAATTAGAAGCAAGAAGACAAAGCACAATCGAGGAACGCGTTGTATTATTTTTTCTTTTCTTTCTTTTACTCTATCAATGCACCTGAGACCAAAGATATATGGTCTGTGCCTGAGACGCTTTTGTTTCTAAAGTTGACGGACTTAACTTTATTTAAACAGCTCATACAGTGTGGACACATCTCTGTTAACACGGACTCCAGCTCTCATACCAGTTCTGTACATGCCCATGGCGGCCACCTAGTTTTAGCAGTAGGGACTAATTCGGTGGGTGAAGGTGTTATGTACTATGCTAAAACCTTGAAGTCTTGAGCTTTACGGCATAAAGACCTTTACCGACCGATCCGATATTGCGATGCAATATTTATTGCTTCCGATTCCATTTAAGTAAGCAATTAATTGAATGGATGAATGAAATACTGATGGAAATAAGGTGCATCGCAAAAAAAATAATTGTTGTATATCTAAAATACTAATATACAATTTAGTTTTTAGTAACATGCAAAATAATTAGTGCACCATAATCCGTAAATACTTGTTCAGACAAAAAGAACTAATATTTACATATGAAACGTAATAAAATATAAAATTATCTATAGACCAACCAATACCGTTCACTATTATACCTGTAGTATATATACTACAGGCTATTAACTTTTTCAAATGTTTTGCATTATTTTAATAAGGGGATTCATACAAGGTGACCTTCTAAGATCTCGTTTTGATACTCGTAACGAGGTAGGTTCGGTAACCTAGGACTTCAAAAGTAAATAAATTTAATTAAAAATTGTTAAGTATCACAGCATATGACTATTTCTATTTCTATTAACTTATTACAATACAAACTCTTTATTCGCACCAATAGTAAACAAAAATATACACTATATTTAAACGCGTTTAAATAACACCAATGGCAAAGAGATGCTTCAGCCTTTGACATTATGGAGCCAAAATTTAACTCATACCCTCTACTTTATAATTATTTTTTTTAGGGAATATAAAAAGATTATAACTGGTTAGTCAATCGATATATTACAATCACATTGCTTTTTGGCAAAACAAAAGATATAGTTGATAGATTCAGGCGTTACTTTGCGGAAATCCATATTTAAAATGAACAAAATAAAAATATGTAGCTTAATCCGCCAAAAGTCGGACAAATCATAAATGGTAAAATTAAAATATAATTATAAATATATTTATAGCCTCTGCACGAGGCATCTTCGGGTGATGTTGACTCGTCGAGTGCTGGGAGAGGCGAAACACGTGTCTTATTAATGTCAGACGTTTGGTATTTGGCTATAGTTATGTTTTTTTATTGTGTATATATACTATATGTACATAAATATATAAGTGTTTTTTTCTGGCCTCCAGGCCTTGTCTTTCATTTCATTTATATTTTACGATAGTTCAATTTGGGTAGGGTTTGTTCAGCGTGGGGTTTTACTTTTGTTTTATATTTTAATTTTACCATTTATAATATGTCTGACTTACGGAAGTAAGCTACATATTTTTATTCTGTTCATTTTAAAACATAAGATTAAAATCAGTAAGTAGTAAGTAAGTATCAGTCTAAAATAACTCTTATTATTGCAGAAAATACAAGCATATAATTGCAATAAATTATCTTGTTAACTAACTTTTAGAGACTATGATTAATGGGTTATAAATTCTCAAAGAATGGCTATTTTCAATGTCAAAAAATACTGGTACTACCCATACTTGCATGGCGTGACATGCAATGTAAGTAATAAAAAGTTAAACCGGTTTATTTATTTATGGCAAAACAATTTATGTCAAGGTAGGTCTGTCATAAGTTATGTAAACGTCTCTTCGATGAAGATGTAATTAGTAACATGTAATTATTAAGACCTTGGTTTAAATTTCAGGCCAGACATTTAAAAGTCTGCACTCTATTTAATTTTAATTTTATATTATTTGCAGTCCTGAAAACATTAAAAATAATTAACATAAAAATAAATAACTGCTTGCGGAATTCGGACTCGCCCGACAACAAAATTTACAAAAGAATAACGGTTTTTAAGCACAATACATTTTAGTTCATTGCAGTAAAAAAAAAACATAAAAATAATAAAAAGTTTTACTTAACTTAATTAAATCGGTCAATACTATTGTAAAATTTAGTAATTGCAGTTAAGACGGAGTTAAGAATGGTACGAGAATAGTACAGTTAAGAATAGTACGAGAGCCCACGACCAAGATTTCTCGATCATCGCTTCCCGGATCAAACCATATAAGATCGAGAGATTAGATCACCCTGAACTAAAAAAATCGATTTTCTGACTTTTTGGGCGCAGCGGCTGAAAATGCGCTCAAATTTTCAAATATGTAGTTAAATGGAACCCTGATTTACCGGAAACACGGTTTTCAGACAAAAATCGCGCAGCAGAGGGCAAGGAAACCATTTCAAAAAAATAATTTATGAAGCTGACCTCGGTCATCACTTCCCGTCTGATATTGAAAATGTACAAACATTTTGTTATTTTATAAAAAAAAATTGCTGTTTCTAGACAATACGGGGCGTTACGTTTGACTTGAGCGCATATTCAATAAAAAATAAATAATATATCAAAAAAGCCAAACCTCGGTCATCGCTACCCAGTTTTTTTTAATCTTTCGTTTTGCTTCCAATATTACTGAAATGCAGTTTTCAGACATTTTCTATACCGCTTATGTAAAAAACAATAATAATAGTTTAAAAAAACTAAAAAACACGCTTTATATAGAAAACCAAACTAAACAATAGAAAATAAATTTTAATAGTGTAAATAAGAAAAAAAATGTTTTATTTCAAAAAAATCGTTTAAATATTTCATTTTCTACTTTTTAGTTTGGTTTATATATAAGAGTGTTTTTTTTCGAATTATTGCATTGTCATCAGTCTTTGACAGTGAAGTGAAGCTAATATAAAGCGTATAAAAATATGTCGAGGCCGCCCGACAAATGCCCCACCGCTTGTTAGGCTCCTTTGTCGAGAACGGCCGTTACTTGTTACGTGCCTGTCTCTCGCTTGACTGCGGCGCATGCGCAACTGGCTGCTAAGGCCGTGCCGTTGTAGCGACGCTCACTCCTCGCAAAGTCATTGCCATAATTATGGTGTCAGATGTACAGGAGTTACAACGGATATTTGTGGCTGAGAAGTTAGGCTCTGTGAACGATTGCGCAGGTACAGTTGTGAGGATACACAACATAAATGGCCCGTGCTGTACTCGATTTGTCTGTAAACGTTTTTTTCCCATATCTGAGCAACTCATTTTATCATGTCCAACAGTTTTCAACGGGAAGCAATGACCGAGGTCGGCAAAATTTTTTACATTTCGAAAATCCTTTTTTTTAGTTCAGGGTGATAAATAAAGAATAAGAATAAAAATAATTTATTGCCAACAAACATAAACAACTTTAAGAATACAAAAATCACATGAACCGCGACAACAAATCTATTAGTGCTCAATAGGACAGTGTGTGTGTGATCCGTGTTATGCCACGTGTCATGTTATCTTAGTATATTGTGGTATATACTTTGCATGTTTGGCAATTGGGGTAAGCTCAGCACTGTACTGCGCAGACTAAGTTTAGTCTACGCAGGGCTGGTTTTCAGCATACCCCATTGCTTGAACTGAGATGTTACTCAAGCACGAAAAAATATAAAAATAGAAGCGATACAGAAAAAAATGCACAAACAAAGAACAAAACAGCATTAGATACAAATTATTACAATAATTTTAAGTGGGACAAGACGTTATTTATGTTGACTACACTGTGTGTATATGGGATGTGTGAGAGAGGGTGTGTAGGAGTTTGTGAGAGTGGATGTGTGGGGGTGTGAGAGAGTGTGTGTATATTGTTACGCGGTTTTAAAGTTTTTTTTAAGTTATTTTCAAGACGGTTTAATATGATGGCTTTAAATTTAAGTTTAAAAAGATCGTAGTCTATTTTACCTCTCAATGGCGGAGGAATATTATTCCAAACCGAGAAATCTTGGTCGTGGGCTACTACATTTTACAATATATTGACCGCAGACGGGAAGCGCTGACCGAGGCCGGGTTTTTTTACATTTTTGGAATGCACTAAAAATGGCCCATGGTGAGATTTTAGTCTGGAAATGGGTTACTTTGTATTTACTAACCTTATTTACTTAACACAATGATTTTCAGACGGGAAGTGATGACCGTGTTGTTCTTCGTGTTGACCCCTCTAGTCGGTTCAGGGTGATCTAATCTATCGATTCTATATGGTTTTACCCAGGAAGCGATGACTGAAGCTTTTAGTCGTGGGCTCTCGTACCATACCATTCTTGCCATCATGAGTTATTTTTGAAATAAAAATTGGTGTATTGGTTAATTATCGTAATTACCAGACGACTACAGTTTTCCCATATGGGAAGAAGCGAGGACGTCTTCGACTGAGGACGCCTGCTTTTTTGGGAAGCCTCATTATTTTTTGTTTGGTTATAGTATCATTAATAAACCGATTTAAAAAAGAGGAGCTTCTCACTTCGACGCCTGTTTTTGAGAGTGTATCCTACACAGAACACTAGTTTTTCTTGTATGTTTCCTCATATGTCCGGGAAGTCTAAACCGATATGGATGATTCATATTTTATTTGAAAGATTTATATTCCGTGAAAACTTTATCAGTACTTTTTATAGGTTCATTTTGAAGTCGGCTATGACTGTTTTGCCCTGGGTATTACGGGACTGCTATCAAATGGTTGTCATAACGCAGTTGTATTTGCTACTCGTAAAAGCATACTCAAAACCTACGCCATCCTCTGGACCCCGGAAGCATTAAGAGGAACGAATAAAATTAAATCCCTATTTTAAAGGCCGGTGTACGAGTAGGGCCAACCCTTCTTATCTCGTGGGTGTTGTGAGAACCAGCAAAGGGAATCTAGGAAATGGGTAGCACCATTTTCAAGTTTTTAAGTGAGTAGAACCGACAACCATTGGGGTAGCGAGTTCTGGAGCGGAGACCGCGTTCAGGCAAACGCTGTGGGTCGTCCGCCGGCCAGATGGAGAGACGACTTGTGAAAATCGGCTGGCAGGAATGTGGTGAGAAGAGCCGTGATCGGGCTCAGTGGCGTTCACTAGGAGAGGTCTACATCTAGCAGCGGACGAGTATAGGCGGATGATAAACAGATAAACGTTTTATTGATAATCATTACATTATAGGTCAATTACATTGCGTCATAAAAAAAAAAAAAAAAAAAAAAAATTAAAGTCTTCATTAATTCCATTGCCATGTCTAAAAATATTATACACAAAAATATACAATAGTCAATCAATCGAAATCAATAAAAAAAAACAATAAAATATATTCAAATGCACTATTTAATAAAATAGTATAAACCTAAGACTAAAATTTGCTGTTCCTATCTTAGGAGCTCGTCAATCGTGTAAGAAGTCTTCTCGACGAGCCAGGTCCTAAGCTTACATTTAAACACGTTTAAACTTGATGCGCTTTTAATTTGCTCCGGTAGCCGATTATAAAC
Organism: Alsophila aescularia; assembly: GCA_946251855.1. Taxonomy (NCBI): domain Eukaryota; kingdom Metazoa; phylum Arthropoda; class Insecta; order Lepidoptera; family Geometridae; genus Alsophila; species Alsophila aescularia. The sequence goes on along the minus strand of OX276383.1, from coordinate 7,017,674 downwards.
CGTCGGCCCTAGCACGTGTGATAGCTTGTTGGACCGCGCGAGTCTTCTGGACACAGCCGTGAGCTTGTGCGATCAGATCAGATCTGATCATCATAAAATCATCAGATCAAATCTGATGATGATGATTTTCAAGTGTACCTAAGTATCAATAACTACTGCGATCACCGCCGCCTGCCAAGCGTGGTAATCATGGCAAAGCCCATGTTCAGCAGCGGCCTTCTTTGGGATGATGTTGATATAAATGTTTATATGTAGCTGTTTAAGTCTTATTATATTCTATTTTATGTAGCAGAATACTGGTTCCTTCTAACCGGTTAGGTTACAGAGGGCGTCACAGTACGTCAGGGTTACGTCAATTACAACCTCGTCTTGTTTTTGCACTTGGTGGTGGAAATTACATAGATATGAATATAACCATTATAGAGTTGACTATTATCTAGGCACTAGAAGTAGTTGGTTTATATTACAGGGTTTTTAGGTAGCCTAAATGTACTATACCACCATCAGTTGGCAGCGTACCAACATTCTGCCGGCAATGCTATTCGATGAGCCAGGTAAGTGCTAGCATTTTGGTTACGCGTTGCATCGACCAGGTGTTTACATAGATTTTTGATGAGCTCTCGTCCCCGTGGTTCTATGTTTCATCAATAAAAAGCTCATAGGTAACCAAAATACGGCTGGAGATAAACAGAGATAAACCCCGGGAAGGACTGGTGTCCGCGCGGATGAAGCGAGGGCAAAAGCTAGTACTTTTATAATTCTCTAATGGTAGAAAATACAGTCCGTTTCAAAACAAAACTAATAAATTATAAAATAAATTAATCCAAGAAAAATATTCTAAACCTTGGTGAAGTTTCGCAAATTTTAGCGAAATATCTCGAAGTGACAGACGTAATTTATTATAGTCACTTGACTTTGCGTTATTTAGACAATAAATTATCAGGTGTCCTGAGAATAATGTCTTTTATTATACTTTACAAAGTAGCAACAACCTTGTCTGGTACTACGAAGTGCTCGTATACTGATGTATCAAGTATTAGTTGGTACTTTTAATTCAGCCTACCCGACTACTGGATAGAGTGTGTATAATATGTACGAAGGAAAACACCTAGTTAATAAATTTATTAGACTATCGTTATTTAAAAAATATTAATGTCACAATAAATAAGTGACTTTACGTAAAAATAAAGATGGCGGACGCTAATATCCGTATTTATTATTTTTATACATAACTTTATGTTTCTAAATTTCCTGATCTATTACAAAATAATAAAACTATAATAAGTAATTCCTGTACATTGAAGATATTTTTGTTAAATATTTTTTGCATTTAAGATGATTTTGGAATCCTAAAATATAACTAGTGGCTCTGTGAGCTGTAGACCTCGGGAGCACAAACTTTTTTGCAAACAATCTACACAGTACCATCTAGTTACCTTGATGTAAAACTAACATTAATAACCAAGGTGCTCCATCAATCACCTAGTAGGTAAAGGGCTGATTCTACTGGAAGAAACCTAAAAGTGAGCAATTTTATGCATTTTGAGGAGCTATTCTGCTCATCACTCCGAAGATCTTAATCAAATCTTCACCAATTTTTTTTAAAACTAAGTTTAAGTTACTACCTTTCAAATAAAAAAATAACCAACGAAATCGGATCTAATAAAACGGAGATATTCAGTAGGGGGCTACTGAATATCTCCGTTTTTGGGTGAAATGGTGCCCCTTTTTGGGGGAAATGCCCTCCCAATCAAGAATCCCCGATGACTAAAAAATTCATTAAACATGGAAATATCAAGTTTCGTCTACAGTTCAGAAATGCGACCTGTAAAGGAGAACAGCTGGACATCCAGATATACGAAAGCATTTTGCCCAAGCTGAAACGGAGACGCTTCGCTCGCGCTTTGCGCTCGCTCGGTCAATTAAGTACTGCAAAAGAAGTGGAACTCTTTGCCCTCTTGAGTGTCCGGTAAATTATAACCCTGGTATGTTCAAGTCAAGAGTGAATAGGTATCTACTAGGCAAGCGTGCTACACCTTCGACCACAGCATCGCTTTCCATCAGTGAGATCGTGGTCAAACGATCACTTACCAAGTCCATATAAAAAACGTCTATCGGCCTATCTATCTAGATTTGACGCAAAAGCTACAGCATGGATTTTAATAGTTTTCTGAAACGGATTCTATGAATTAGATCGGTGGTTACATCATCAACAATGGTTAAGGGGAAGAAGAGTTATTTGCATTCACGGCTTTTAATTATATCCTCGGCTCGGCTGGATTAGTTACTGGTCTGACTCGTGGTGATGTTGTTAACATAATAATAAAACATTAACCAGCCCGGGAACAAAAAACAGTGAAAAAATACGACATTGCCAAAAAGTTACCGCGGTCACCCATCCAAGTACGCGTATACTGACCCCGTCCGACCTTTCGGACGAGAACCGGTGTCTTCGACGGAGTAAGGACATTAGTAATACCCGAGGCGTCCCAGTGGTCGTTAAGCCAAGTCAGAGGCCTTAGGAATACTTAGGATGATCGACAAATTCTTACAACAGAGGCCAATAAATACCTCATACAACAAGCAAACGACTTTGTCACTACCAGCGTAGTACTATTATTTATTCTGCGTTACCAGAACAGTAGACCAGCAGTTTTTTTTTCTTTAAAAGTAAATACCTTATCTCCAGTTTTTTCACTAAACGAGTAAGTCCTGTCACTGGGAATTTAAGATAAGACCTCATTCGATATTCATCTAACGTTGTAAGCAGGTAGTCAAGACTAGAAGACAATTTTATTTCTTTTATTTCATCCTATTCCGATTTATTTGAATGTAAGCGGAAACGTGACCAGAATGTCTCTGTAATTCTTTTTTCTCTTATTAGATGATGAACTTAACGAGACAATATCTGGAAATAATATTTAAATATTCGCCGCTGAAGAAATAGGATTGTTTTTAGATTTTAATGGCTGGTAACTTAAATTCTTTTTCGTAATTAATCTAAGGCAATGCGCTACGAACATAATGATTTGTTGAGTAAAAGTTTGTCGTGCAGTGTCATGGAGTATTAATCAAAGATTGAGTGGTTCAGTATTTTTCCTTGTACTTACCTCTGACAGTCCTAGTCGAAGCGTTTTATATGCATGAATGCAATATAACATGCTTTTTGAACTAACACATTAAAATAATACCATTTGACCATGAATAAATATAAAATACTGGTTATTGGAGTGTGTGTGTTTCTGCGATAAGGCGCGTTTTGTCTGCCACCACGGACGCAGTTTGACCAGGCCTTATAAAGTACTAGCTGTGCTGGCTTTGCCCACTTGTTAATTTTTCGGGAATAATGTATCCTATATTCCAGGACCAAAAGTACTATAAGGTACGATTATACCAAATTTCGTTCAGCCGTCAAATAGTTTTTTATCGATTGTTGTGCTTCTACTCGTCGGGTTGAGATACAAAGTACACTAGTTTTTGAGTCAAAACCTAAGCTATCCAAAAGTAAAAACCGCATTTCAATTGATCCAGTAGTTTGGACGCGATGAGCGAACAGACATCCAGACAGACACCATTTAAAAATCCTCTAGGCCATAATATTTTCATTATACAGACTTTCTGTTACTTAATGCTTTATGATATGTTGCACTTATTTTATACTTCCTCATACAATTAAATAATCATTTATAGGAAGGTAATTAGGTATTTTTGAGAAAAAACATCCTGTTAAGGGTCATTATTATAATGTCAGTCCGTAGGATGTAACAGTAGATGTAGAACCAGATCGGCTATATCAAAATGATCTCAGTGAAAACGAGAGGCATGTATGATATGCTAAATATACGTAAGAGTGAGTGAGATACACTGTCATATATTTTTCTCAATTTGCGTATGCGTATAATCTTTGCTGCCACGTCTATGCCACAATATCTTTTCTCTTAGTTTCTTGGTCAAACTGATAATATTTACAACTAGCTGTACCCACGGCTTCGCACGCTTGGGTTTTTCTTTAGGTTAAAAGAACTCTATTACTACTCTAGACCTAAAATACCAACATTTAAACACAATTCTTACAGCCGTCAAAAAGTTTTTACCGATTGCTTGGCGTCTACTCATCGGATTGAGATAATAAGTACACCAGTTTTTAAGTCAAACCCTAAGCTATCCAACAGTGAAAACTGCATCACAATCGGTCTAGTAGTTTTTACGTGATGCGTTTTTACGTGACAGACTAACAGACAAGCAGACAGAGACGAACTTATAAATGTTTTATTCTTTTTCAGTTTTTTTTAATGTCTTCCTTTTACAGTTTTTTTTGGTAATTACTGCTTTATTATAAGTTTAAATGCCCTTCGCTTTTGGAAAGAATAATAAAAATATGTGTTTTAATACATTATTTTAATCATGCCTATAAAACAGTACCATAACATAAAGGTCGCGTCATGTAAAAAGAACGCTGGCGGTTAGGCTGCGCGCTGCGCATGAGGTGATTTATCGGTCTATTTGGTGGTATGAGGTGCGGCGCGGGGCGGGCGGGTATACGAAGCTGCGAGCGAAAGAATAATAAATAATTATTATTGAAAACAATAGGCCTAGTACTTTTGTGCGCGAGTGTAACCATGCGCAACCCCCCCCCCCTCCCCTCCATATTCTTCCAGTGTTATTTTTATATGACGCATATTTGGAGGATTTCTTGAGTATCCTAGAGGTGAACTCAACTACAAATAAAATACCCCTATCCTGCCCCCCCTATCCTATTCCCTTTAATTTACCGGTATGAAAAGTATCCAGTGATCTCGTAGGAAGAACTCAAATCATGCCAAGTTACAATTGAATTCATTTAGTAGTTTCGGCGTGATGCGTGTAAGATAAAGACAGACAGACAACAGAAAAAAACAGTTTTGGCTTCAGTAGAAATATAGAAAAGGCTCCAATTTTTTTTACAAAATATCTTCAATGTACAGAATTTGGACCCCTATACTGCAGGAAACCTTTATTTTTTCGGGATTAAATGTATCCTCAATATTCACTCTTCATATAAACTATGACTGTGCAAAGTTGAACTAAAATCCGTCCAGTAGTTTCAGCGTGATAAGTATTCGTTGAAATAACTTTCAACCCCTATCCTGCGGGAACCCTTAAATTTTTCGGGATGAAAAGTATCCTATGTTTCTACCTACCACCTCGTAGTATGAACTCAAATTATGCCAAGTTACATTTGAATTCATTTTGTAGTTTCAGCGTGATGCGTGTCCAAGATACAGACAGACGGAAAGACAACAGAAAAAAATAATAAGAATAGTTTTGGCTTCAGTACCAATATAGAAGCCTCTTAAAAAGTACAAAATATCTTCAATGTACAGAGTTTGGACCCCTACCCCGCAGGAACCTTTTATTTTTTCGGAATTAAATGTATCCTCAATATTCACTCTTCATATAAACTATGACTGCGCCAAGGTGCACTAAATCCGTCCAGTAGTTTCAGAATGGTAAGTATTTTTTTAAATAGATTTCAACCCCTATCCTGCGGGAACCGTTTAATTTTTCGGGATGAAAAGTATCCTATGTCCTACCTCATAGTATGAACTCAAATCATACCAAGTTTTATTTAAATTCATTCAGTAGTTTCGGCATGATGCCTAGCCAAGATACAGACAGACAGACAGACAGACCGACAGACAGACAGACAGACAGACAGACAAAAATTAAAAAAAACACAGTTTTGCTTCAGTATGGAATACAGAACAGGCTCCAAAAAAAAAACTAAATATCTTCAATGTACAGAATTGGACCTGTTACAGTTTTATTATAAGTATAGATTAGTATAATTTATGCTTTAAAAGACTTCCATGAACTGTTTACAGTAGGTACCTATTTTTTTTTAGTTTACGTTTTTTTATAAAAACAAAGTATAGGTACATACTTATACGTGTACCTATGTAAATTCTAGAGGATTCTCACGACACTTTTTCTAGGTAACTTAATTCATGACATTAATAGGTATGTAAGGTTTACGGACGCCCCTTAAACTGATAGCTTGATCCATTTTACATAGGTATCAACATTATGAGTATACAGAACCACATTTTAGTTCCAACTATGCCGTAAGCCGCAACTTATTTAGTAATTTTCCATTACCTCAGTAACTAGTAGGTTTTTACGTCCAAAACAACTTAATGTCGTTTGGATAGATTTCGCTATTTTGTAAATTGTATTTCTGACACATCAATTGAGACAAAATACAGAAAGAAAAAAAAACTAGATCTATGCTACCTTTTTGTCGAATCGGCACATTGACAGCGAACGCTTACTCGTAATCTACATCTATAACTCTATTAGTGCTTTTTAACACACATAATAAAATTATGAATGTAAACAAAGCTTTCAAAATCTACCTTTCCGTCGTTCATCTGTCTTGGTTTTTATAATGGCAGAGGCACTACCAGCTATTATGCCAAGTCCGGTTAAAGCCCAAACTTTTTTGTTAAAATTATGCTATGAAAACTATACGTAGAAACTGTAATAATATTAACGATGGAGATGTTTTTATATTAATGGAGTTATTAGACTAATAGATTCGATCATAAATAAATCTTAATTGAATTAAAATATTTTTGAACGAGTTGATGTAAACGTTGTTTTGATTGCATTTTATTTTTGTTTATTAGTTTTAAAATGTGTATTAAAAATGAAGTTAAGATACATAGATAACATTTCAATACCCACAAACAGTAAACTACGATTGAGTCTCATAATTTCTCAGAAACAATTTTTTGTTGCAGCGAAATGCCGGCGTACGACAATGAAGGGGCGACGATCTCAATGGAGGATGTCCGTGACCCGGATCTTCCCATCACAATTAGCACAATAGAAGAAGAACTAATAGCAAGAAGAAACAGAATGCTAAAACCACAGAAGTCCACAATAGCCTCCAGAAAAGGACACGCGGTATGCGTAAGACGAGCGCACAAAAAATATGGCCCCGCCAAAAATCCGAACATTATTCTCGATGGGCTGAACATGACAGTTCCTAAAGGCGCAATGTGAGTTAAAAAGTTTACGTACTTTTGCGTTTTGGAACTCTTTGGTTTGACAGAGGAGTTTTTACGCGGAAACATACCCGCGATTTTTATTTAATTTTGTAGAACTCGCAAAAGAGACGTGACGTATGTACGTGATTATTGCTTAGACAATTTTCGTCAGGTCAAGTTCATATTTAGGTACGGATTTCTATCAATTTGTGCTGTTTTAACATTCATTTTCTCGTAGGAATGACTATTAGATAAATATCTTCTATACCTATATTTTTTTTCGGAGAAAATCTACATCTTGTTAAAAATATCGTTTACATAAGGACTCTAAATAGGTAATATTCAGCACGAGGAGAGAGGCACTTGGTACTAAATATTTACTTACACATTTTCAATTAGTTAAATATTTAAACGGGACTTAATCGCGCTGAAAACTTAATATTTATTTACCTCAACGTTTTCAATTTCCTCCTTGGGGTTTTTCGTTGTCTATGGTCATCTGGTTCTAAATTCAATGAGTATATAATTACTACGTAAGATGTAAATTGATAATTACAGGGCTGTCTGCCTCCCGTTAAGGCGAATTTACAACCAGAGCAGCTTCCTTGACTCTTTCATACGATTGAAAATAATAATTTACTCAAAAAATAAGATTAGAAAAGGTTCATATTTATAAAAACCGTTGACGTAACATCAGGTAGCCTATTGGTTGTGAAGAATTAAATTTTTACCTGAAAATATTTATAAAGTGACATTGAAGCCTGAAAGCCACGCCACGCTATTCATCCAATGTTACAGCTAACAAAAAGGTTGGACACCCGAGTAATGAAACCTCTTTTGTCTTTGTACCGTGAATTAAAAAATAAGGATGAAGTTTGAAAAGGCGGGAAAATTAGTTTTTTTTGCAAGCACGGCTTTTCAAGAGAATAAATAACATCAAAAGGAAGTTGCGCCTGTGCTATCATCAAAATATGTATACTTTAATGTGTAATTTTAATGATTATAGTCATTTATTGACCATAAAACTTGTCGTTTATGGGTGTTTGACGCAATGCAGTAGAACTAAGTACCGACGGATAATGAGGTACTTATCAATAATGTGCCTAATAACATTTCCTCAAGAATAAGACGGAATTCCCGTCGAGTGTGTTGTTTACTGCGAAGTTTTAATTCATAAAATGAACGTTTGACGAGAGTCTTCTTTTTAAATGAAAGATCGTGTTAGATTTATTGACATCTATGTCATACGAAAGTGCGTTTCAAATTCGGTCTCGCTGCAGTCCGTTACCGTAATTGAAATATTTTAAGATCCGTAGTTTATCTATTTTCTTTTGCATCGTAATTGTAGCAGTCTTTGAACGTGCATGCCGGAATTTTAACTGCGTCACGTTGCCCACGTTGGATTTACACTCTAAAGAAACAAAAGAACCAGTTAGCACAATTATTTATTCTGTGTATGAGTGCAGAGACAAGTAAAGATCATTTTGCGGGGACATTTTGCACGTTTAGGGCAAATCTACCTCCTTTAATAAATAGCTGTTTGGTACCAGCCTGACACTTCGAGCCAATATCCAACTCCGTTTGGTTGCTTGCTCGAAGGCCTGACATCAACGACCTCATCGTGGCGGGTAGTTTGTGATAGAATAAAAAAATGTAGGTATACTTACCTAGTATTTTTTAAAATTGAAATAATAAGTTGTACTTGTGTTAAAAAAAAATATAATAAAGCGGTAAGTAACAAAATGTATGTAAAACGAAGTTAATTAAATATTTTTTGATATTAACTTAATTGATCCAGGAATGACCAAACGGAGCCTATGTACGGAAATGCTTCTTTACCATAAAATAAAATTAGTAATAAAATCCAAAAAATCTTTTACGGTTTTTTGTTGATGAATGTTTATTTTTCCCATTATTTTGGCTTTTTACATGTAATGTTTTTATTTTTATTTTATTTTGTATTGCTTTGTCATCGGTTTGTGAGCTACCCTGAAAGTTTCAGCCGGATAGCTAATCGGGAAGTGCTCAAAATTTGAATTGCAAGATCCCAGAACCATGAATCTGAAATACTTCGTAAACGAGGTTCGTGGCCAGGACAGACAAAATACATAGATACACAGATACATCGATATATCGATACATACATACATACAAGAGAAGTTAAATAAAAGCTTTTAAAAAATAATGGTCTAGGGTACCAATAATAAGCGACTAAACAAGAATATAACATTTAAAAATATGGTGTCCGTCCGTCTGTATGTTCGCGCATCACGTAAAAACTGCTAGAGCGATTGAAATGCGGTTTTGACATAAAATCTGGTGTACTTTGTATCTCAATCAGAGAAAAAACCACGCGGGCACAGTTAGTCAATAATTAAAACTAAATATCTTATCGTCATACTAAAATGTTTTATTCTCATTCCAGCTACGGTCTTCTCGGAGCTTCAGGGTGTGGAAAGACCACGCTGCTTTCCTGCATAGTTGGAAGAAGAAGACTGAACTCTGGCGAGATATGGGTCCTAGGAGGAAAACCTGGCAGCCCTGGTAGTGGCGTGCCTGGTCCGAGAATCGGGTATATGCCTCAGGTATGTGGTCTTCTCTTGGTCTTTTTGACATATCAGTAGAAGAAGACCGAACTCTCAGGACATATATTTAATTTTTATATGTGTTTGAAAGCAAGGTTACTCGAGGGTCTGCATGCTTCAAGTATGTGGTTGTCTGCCAATATTCATGATGTTAGTAGACGAAAACGGCATACTGAGAAGAAATACCACTTACAAAAAAAGTATAAATGAACGTCTTTTTTTTAAGGCATGTCTCATTTATTTTTTTACCCTTTTTCGGTTTTTTTTTTACATTTTCTGTTTTTACGATTTTATGTTCCTTTTTATTTTTTTTATTGCTTTGTCATCGGTTTGTGAGCTACCCTGAAAGTTTCAGCCGGATAGCTAATCGGGAAGTACTCGAAATTTTAATTGCAAGATTCCAGGGCAGACAAAACACATAGATACATAGATACACAGATACATCGATACATAGATACATACATACATACAAGTGAAGTTAAATAATAGCTTTTAAAATTTACACTTCTACATAATATTATAAACAGAAAGAGATGTGAGTTTGTACGCTTGTTTGTTTATTTTCCATATGAGGAAACTTTTATCCGCCATCAGTGGAAACTTAATAAGCTGCTTGTTTATCTATAGTACTATTCGAAGCTGTAAGCAGGTTTTTAAGAAAATAAAATAAAATAAAATTTGTTGGATGTGATGCGATTATCAAAATTGTAAGATATTCTGGTTTTAATGCGATAGCACGTTGTGGAGACGGGTAGCGCACGAGCGCAAAAATTAAGGCGAAGCTGGGGTGGGTTGCTAGTTATTCATAAAATAGTATACTAGCTTAAAAGCTAAAAAACACGCCTGCCCTGCCAAAAACATCTTTTGCCAACAAATGATATACTGTTGGAATAGGCTTTCCAAGACCTTCAATTTGATGCCCATATTGTAAATTTCTAAGAAAAAATATTATTTTCGAGTTTGAAAATGGTGCCATACTGAAAAATGAAATGAATGTTTTCAAAAAAATATAGCCTTTGTTACTGGGGGGGATGTAAGGATTCTAACGATACCCCATACGTCTAAATCTGTTTCGGCATTTAAAAGTTATGGTGGAATATAGAAACTCACATACAAACATACATGGATGTTAAAAACATAACACTCCTTTTTTTGGGCAGTCGTAAATGCCCGGTTGTTTGACGTCAGACACCTCGCCAAGTGTATTTACCCAGCCTATTCAAATGCAAGGATCCTTAAATAACACTAAAATTATTTCATCCCCGTATTTATCGCCTTCGCACTGTCAATTGTTCAGCAAACATTAATTAACCTATCTTCTAACAATATACGGTATACGGTAAAGCAATTAAGTCGACGCATATACGGTATATCCATTAATCTAATAAAACAATTTACATGGAACAATATTTTGGCTGGTAGTTGGTTTTAGAGCGCCTGCGGTGTTGTGGATCGCAGTGATCGAGCTTCGACAAATTACAGTGTTCAATATTATGCTCTCTAAATTGACGGCGATTATTAGTAACTAAGTATTAGCTTAGCGCGCTTCTACACTGCAAGTAGCCGTTGCGTAGCGAGCAAAACCGTTGTCGATGTTGCGAGTTGGTCTCGCTTTATGGACCCTTTTCACGATCGGCGATTATAGATGATTATACGCGAGCACGATCGTGTGTAGTCGCCGATCATCGTCTATAATCACCACAGTGATTGCGGCGATCGGTGACATGTCGGTTTTTCGGGCATGCATCGAAGGGATTTCGTATGTTATGTGCTCGTGCCCACACGATTTCTGATCATTCATTCACTAATATAATGAAGCCGTGCGTCGTCGCGGTGTTGTTTTGAATTTATTCCTTTATTTAGTGTGAGTTCAATAAAATGTCTACTGGGTGGTCAAATAAAGGAACATTAAAGTTTATAGAACGTTATTAGAACCACCCAGAAATATTCAATACCAAAATTATCTATACTTTTACTAATATTATAAAGAGAAAAGATTTGTTTTTTATGCTTGTTTGTTTGTATGTGTGGATAATCTAAAAAAATACGTATTTTTTAACCTATAGAAAGTTATATTAGTAGAAAGTTAAATAGGCGTTCTTTTTATTTGAGTTCCCTACGAAAATTGCAATAATGTAACTCAAGGTACCAAAAATTTGTCTTTAAAAGTCCTTATTTGGCGTGCACTGTGGTAACTATTGATGATACATAATATAATATACTGCATGTTTATGTTGTTTATAACTGGTTGGTCTCGTGGCTAGAGATCCTAGGTACGAAATCGTACGGTCGCGGGTTCGAATCCTGCAAGGTGCAATCATTTGTGTGATGAGCAGAAATGTTTGTTTCCGAGTCATGGATGTAATATTCTTATCTATGTATGTTTATCCGTTATCTAGTGCCCATAGCACAGGGTATCCTAGTTTGGGGCTAGATAATTGGTGTGGAAATGTTCCGAATATATTTATTTGTTTATTATAATACTCATTATTACCGACAAAAAGTCAGCGAGGCTATATGTTTAACTATTATATTTAAATCACAATTAAATGTTTTGTTCAAATTAGTCTCTCAAAACACGGGTAGAATCGTACACAAATAAAAAAAAACCATTACCTAACCGTGCAAAGCCGGGGCAAATCACTATTCTATTATACGTCTGACAAGGGTCTACTTATTATGAAATTGTATAGGTACAGATTTACATTGTTATAATACGATGTGGAAAACTCTGACAATATCTGACATCAGAGGTCAGCACTACCTCATACGACAAACAAACACGTGGGAAGAAAGGCCTTTGCCCTGCAGTGGGATGAATATGACAGGAAAAAAAATGAATGATCAACACCACCATCTTCTCTTGTTCCATTTTTTTCACAACTTTTCGTTCATCTAAATTGTCAAAATGAATTATACTGAAAGTAAATTAATGGTAGCAGCACATATAAACTCCACATCCATCTTGTAGGCTTGCCGCTCAACAAATGATCACGGACGATCGTGTGGATGATTGCACGATGATTGTGACGATTACTTTGCTGATGACAGACGATCACACGAGTAACGATCATCGCCGATAGTGAAGAGTGGTCATTATGTTGTTGAAAAATGATAGCTACATGGTCATGTGAAGTGCTGCAATTGGCGGCAGTTTGTTTGTCGTATGAGGTAGTGCTGGCTTCTGGTGTCTGTCTGGCCGCTTGAAGGCTCTGACACGGCTTAACAACTGCTATTAATTAGCATCAATTAAAAAATACCGTTAGCGCAATTATACGTTTTTTACTTTGTTTATTAGGTATATACAATTATTTAATCCGAAGTAACATGTATCGCTTAATTATTGAATTTTTCACGTAACCTTAAGTAAGCTGCATGAACTTAGGTACTGTGCTGTATAACCTGCTATGATGTGCTATTCGGGCTGGTAGTTTTAACGCTCGTGGCGGTGGAGTTAATATGATAATGTGGTTAACTGCTTATTTATGTAGGTGTATGGAACATTATTCAAACATTGAGTAAGGTGGCAGTGACTGCTCGCTTCCCTTATTGATGAAAGAGAATAACCCTCATAATTGAATGTTTTGTAAACAACACATTTTAGGATTTATTTGCGCTCGAATTACGGAAGCCGCAGCCGGAGGATGCAAAGAAACCCAAAATTACTTACAAGTAGGTTTATAGATAGATAGATAGATAACTCTTTATTGTACACCACATAGAACAAAAATAACTAAAACATTTATACAAAATATCATTATTAAAATTCATATCATTAAAATTCTACATTGCTAAAATTCTGCTATATGCCTAACTAGAAGTTAGGCATCGAAGTCGCCATATATTTAAGGGAATTACATTAATTCAAATCACATTTTTTTCTCATTACGGGCAATTCGTAATCTCAAAAAGTTATAAAAGTGTATTTAAGTTAAAACAAGTTCTCTTTATTTGAGTTATTTTGTTTTAACATAAAAAATAACAGAGCGTAGTCGTAATTAGTTATTTAGAAGCATCGCTTGCAAAACAAAATAATACAGTTTAATAAATTTTGAAGGTTTTATAGGACAAAAATGTACACTAGAAATATATAAACATGTTTTGAAATTGATAGGTAATTCGATTTCAAAATAAAATAGGACTGTGGGCTTTGAAGCTCATACAATTTTTAGCCCCCGATCGCCATAAGCTTAGGGTGTGTTTGTGTAGGTCTGTCTGTGGCATCGTAGCTCCCAAACGAATACACCGATTTTGATGCGGTTGTTTTCAACCAGTATTTTGGAAACGTTACCACTGCGGCTTGTTAGGTTAGGTTAGGTTTTAGTTGTTCTAGATCCTTTTAAATTAATTAGTTTTTCTTTTAAATAGTTTTATTTTCTGAAATAAATTGTGATTATTAGTTGACCAAGTGCGAGTCGGACCCAAGCACCGAGGGTTCAGAACAATAAATTTATTTAAACATTAGTACAAATTAGTAAGTTATAGATCTAAAAAATCGAATGACGAATGATGCGTCATTAACAGCCGTATCTATTGATTGCGTTGAATTAGAAGTTTAATTTATTACTGCTCGAAGAGATTTTCAGATTTGAGTATTTGATATTAATTTCAACTTGATAGCTCCACGGGTTCCGGAGAAAAAGTATACAGATAGACGGAAGACGAAGTGATCCAACAAGGGTTCCTTTTTTCGTTTTGTAGTACGGAACCCTAAAAAAATACATTGACATATTTTCCTCCACACAATATTAATGCCATTTAGCATTAACTATGAGTTGTACTATTAATTATTCTGTGCTCATAGCAGAAATAATAGTACTAACGTACTATGAGATGGAAAAACGAAAATTTCTCCAGTTTTAAAGTTTGTTTTCTAGTAGGTATAGCAAGTCAACTTTCATGAAAGGTACAATTAAGAAGCTAATTGACACCCACAAGTCAAGGACTGGAAGCCACAATCTTTGTAAGGATAACACCCCGACCGAACCCTTTCTTATCGGATTAAATTATTAACTATTACGTGCCCTTTCAGTTTGTAACTTTGTACTGAAGGAGCAGTAACATAATACTGGTTGTTCGTATCATTGGACCTTAGTGTCGATCGTCATTGATGCGACATGTCGCACGCAAGCTGTGTCGCACGTGACTTTGATTTATATAAGTACAAAAACTAAAACCCGACTACGGGTTGTTTGTGGACTAAAATGTCACAAACAATAATTTTTAAACGTTTTAGAATTTACGCCCGACTGCTATGAAAATTTTATTTCTCTAGTTTTTGAGTTTATAGTTCATTTTTTGGCAGGACAGCCGTGTTTTTTTATTTTTCATTAATTATTTTATTTTATAATTATTATTGGCACGTTTTGAGTTATGCCTATAAATAATATATTGTTATAATGTGCTCATCAAGGCCTTCAATTTGATACCCATATTTTGAAATTCGAAGCTTTTTACGGATTTCAATATGGAGCCATACTGCCGACAAAATGAATAAAAAAAGAGCTATGGTACTAGGGCTGATGTAAAGATTCTAACGATACCCCATACATGCAAATTTGATCAGGCGTTTAAAAGTTATGGTGGAACAAAGAAACTTACATACATACAAACATACATGAATCCTAAAAACATTACACACCTATTTTTGTGCAGTCGTGTAATTATACTACTAGCTAAAACTTTCTACGGCTAAGCGACCAACGTCTCTTTTTAAATTGATAAATATTAATTAGAACAATATTTATTTATTTATCCATATCTTATCGTATAATAAAACTGTAACCAAAGTGAAATCTGTAAATGGAAAAGAATAAAAAAAAAAACATTTTTAAAATTTTTGTCTGTCTGTCTGTGTGTGACTTCATCACGCAAAAACCACTAAATAGATTTTGATGCCGTTTGCTGAACTGTATTCCTTTGAGTCCGGTGTATGTTTTTATTTTAGTTTCATCAAAATCGGTTCATCCAAAAAGCAGTTAGTCATTTTTATATTTCGTTGCGCCACATTATTAGGATATTAGTATCCCAAAATGAAACTAGATGGCGTTGGCAATCCTTAAAACATGCAAGAGTTTGTTGCATGTTATTTAGAACATTACTCGATCGCCAATACGTACTGCTTTGTCCTGTACACGTAAATGGACAACGTTTGTCTGTTTGTTTGGGGCGTTATCATGCCTACACGCCTTTTGATGAAAATGTTTATGTAGATAGTGTAGTACCTACACACAACAGAGCCCAACATAGGGTACTTTTTATACCGGAAAAAGGAAAGTTGCCGCGGAAAAACCGGAAAATGTCATATGCTCGCTTTCACACAAAAACAATTATGATGAAGTTTTGAATATATGTAGTTAGGTATTCGTAGATACCGCAATATCTAAAGACCCGTTTAAATAACCAATGTATCTTACCCACAATGACTTATGGTGCCGAATAATGGACTCTCTCCAAGGAAACTGTGCACAAGATGCGAGTCGTACAACAGGCCTTGGAGCGTTCCATGTTAGGCATAAAATTGAGCGACAGATTTCGAAATAAGGAGATCCGAAGAAGAACCAAGTTGGAAGACATGGGTTTCTGTATATAAATAAGTTCAAGTGGCGATGGGCAGGACACTTGGCACGATTTGATGATGTGTGTGACTTGGTGAAGTCTCTCACAGATTGGAGGCAACGTGTGGGAAAGCATAGCCGTGGAAGAGAAGTGCAATGATGGGTCGATGACATCAATAAGTTTATAGGAAAGACCTGGCATAGATTAGCTCAAGACAGAGATGATTGGCGTAAGAGGGAGGAGGCTTATGCCCTGCCGGTGGTGGATTGAGCTGCCAATGATGATGATAGGTAGGTACTGTACAATGCAGAGATCAACATAAGATAGGTACATTTATCCAGGAAAATGGAAAGTTCACACGGTAAAACGGGTAAATTTTGGTAGATTGGTTGTACTCGCTTTCACATAAAAACAGCTAAACTGATTACAATTACAGAATGCCACTTGCTACTAATGCCCGTCCCCAATAATATATAAAGTTAAACGTTATTTGTTTGTTGGTTTGGGGCGCTTTCACGCGATAACGGCTGGACCGAATTTAATGAAATTCTGTACGTAGATGCTGTATACCATAGACCATCATAGGATACTTTTTATCCCGGTAAATTGCACACGCGGGCAAAGCCGCGAGGCGCAGCTAGTTGTTGAATATTATTTATGCCTACTTGGTTTCGGGTTGTATTCGATCGGTTATTTGCAGTTATAATTTGTAGTAAAAATTTTTCCTGCGTCGTTCAATTTTATGTGTTGCGTCGTCGCGTTAGTCAACTACGGCCCCTAAGGCTGTTTGTTTTGCTTATTAACAAATATTGTGCTATTTTAGTCGTTGTTGACAATCCAGTTTTGGAATGCCTTTATAATTTGGTACGAATGCTGTAGCAAATCCTTTAGAGAACTAAGGGAAATGGTCTATGCTTTATGAAAATTCGGTAGCGATAATACTGAACATAATATGCCTCCAAGTAGAAGATCAATAACTTAAACTTATCTCAGTATCTCATCTATCTAGTATATCATCGTATCTCAGTGAACTCACTATTTATTTGCTCCTGTGCAAAGATTGGATGAAGAAAATATCTATTAGAATAGAATAGAATAGAATATTATTTATTCACATAAAATAGAGTAAGTAATTACAATATTACGGTCTTAGTATTTTAGAGTATCATCTATTTCGTCATACAATGACATGTGAATGTTTGGATCCAAATAATTTGTGAGAAAACTAACTTGTAATAGAGGCTTGCAAGACTCATACGGTTTTTCCCCACAAAATGCTCTAATGCATTTTTTTTGACAGTTAAATACTTTATTGAAGTCCGTTGAATTGCCCCATATGATCAACCCATATTTTAGAATCGAAGCTACGTGCCCATGGTAGGCAGCTAAAAGTGTTTAAGTGCTGTTGTTCGTCGTAACCTGTATAAGACAAATACAAATCACGTAGCGAATGTCATAGATAGACTCTATGACATTCGCTACGTGAGATTTCCAATTACAATTACTATCGGTAATTATCCCCAAAAAATTTGTTTCTTTAAGTTCTTCAATTACTTGGTGTTGGTAGTTTAGATTCAAGTTGTACCTTCGCAGGGAATTGTGGAAAGGCATTTATGGAATAAGCCTTTTAAACGACTAATTTAATTAATTGACATATTTTTATATTATTTGATTTATAAATTGCATGTTGTTTTTTCATTAATTTGTATTTTAATATTTGTATGCCCTAAAGGCAAAAACATGTGAACAACTTATTTTAATGAATAAATTATCTTTATCTTTATCTTTGTATAATTTACCTCTGTAGTTATTGATGATGATTAAGATAGTGCTGATCAGCAGACGCGAAATTTATCGATATTTTCAGTACTATAATCCCTTTTATGGATACAATAGTGCGAAGCTATTATTGTTTTGTTTTTTATTGGAATGTTTAGAACCTGTGCCGTGTTATGATCAGAAAGGCCCAGAGGCAGTATCTTGTCTGTTGCTCCTTTTATGTTACTCAAAATATGATCTATACAAGAGTTTTGTTGGTTCAGTTACATGAAAATTTAAGTTGAAATTTTTGGCAAGATTAGAGAGTTCAGTACTTGCATGATTGGGTTTTAACGTATTTATATTCAGATCAACTGCCAACACGATTTTATTTTTTGAATTTTGGCAAATATTATGCATAAAACATTCCAATTTTGATAGAAACTCATTGACGTTTGAATTAGGCGTTATTCAATATATAGACACCACTATTACGAATTTTTAAGCGTATTTCCGATGTACTAGTAGATTCAGAAGGGTATTTTCCTTTTCCTGTATGGGGTTTAACTCTGTCGGCAAATGAAAGGAAAATTTTCTTTTTAAACTCCAAGCATACTTCGTTTTTTATGATTTTTAGCAGTTAACGCGTGCTTTAATATCTAATAATTTTCTAGAGGAAAAATTTGGATCACGGACGGAATTCGTACCCGCATACATGTATGCCTCTGCACGGCACATGATGCCTCTAACCAATTCAGCTACCGCGTCTATCTAACCACTGCATCTTAGTCTTTTGTCCCTTAGATTCCTCAACCCGTCCTATGGGGACGGTACGGACGGACGGTACGGACGGGCATGGATGTAAGCGGATTCGAATCCCGTCTGTGATCCAAATTTTATCTTCAGAAAATCATTACTTACCTAATTATATTGATTTGATCTATTTATATAATGTTTTATGTTTTCTCCTTGTTCATGAGATGATAATTTAGACCTATGTACAATAAAATACTTTGACTTTGATACGATGGAATATCTGTACTTACAAATATATGCATAGACTGACATACAGAATAACCCTTCCTATAAAATATACCTATCTAAAGGTTAGCTAAAGTAGCACTTTATGGAAATAAAAAAAGTCCCTTGGTTAAGAGAAATAATAATAAAAACTTTACTATAATATTGATTAAAAAAAATAACTCGAGTTACTACAGCTTAGATAGATAGATACATAACTCTTTATTGCACAAGAAATGAACTGATGTTACAATAATCAAGTTTTAACATAGAACAATCGGTGGCCTTATCACTAAGCAGCGATCTTTTCTAGGCAACCGTACCACTACATAGCACATTCAGACAGACTACAAACCATTATTGGCTAGCTCAAATTATTATTTATTCTGTGCCCAAATTTTCTAGCCCACTATCAGTTGGCAGTGTATCTCCAACATGGCGGCATTGCCCCGCTGAATTGCAATGCTAACTATGAATTTGTCTTCATATACAAATAACGGGTCCTTTAATTCATATCAAAGAATCGGAACAAAACCATCTATACAAACAGCAGTGTGTTGTGTCCAAAAAGCGATTGATCCTCCCTTTCTTACAGAACCCCTGACCCAAACCGACGCAGCACGAAACCACCCCTATTGCAAAAGGGTTTAGACCGATAATCGCGTTTCTATTACAATGTAACACTTCGGTGCCTATGTCAGTGCCACTTGCGTTCTTGAAATAGTTGTTTTGTGACCGCTGAAGCAAAAACAGCCGTAGGACGTAACGTTTTAAGTGTCGAAAAAGTTTTATTTATAATACTAACGCAAATTAAATGCATGTTGAAAATATATTAAAAATGGCTACAAGTTCACAATTAGGAAGATCGGATATTCTCCGACCAGTTTAGAACTATTTTTAACCCCCGAACAAAGAGACGGGTGTTATAAGGTTAGGGTGTGTATCACTGTGTGTGGGTGTGTGGGATTGTGGATGTGTGTGTGTGTGTGTGTGTGTGTGTGTGTGTGTGTGTATGTGTGTCTGTGGCATCGTAGCTCCCAAACGAATGGACCGATTTTGATGCGTTTTTTCTGTTTGAAAGCTGATGTGATCGAGATGGTTCTTAGACATAGAAGATGGGGGAGGTGAGAAAAGGGGAGTGGGAATCGTAGCTTCCAAACGAATGGACCGATTTAGCTGCGGTTATTATACTTGAAAACTGATGTGATCGAGATGCTTCTTAGCTATATTGGGGGGTGGGGGATCAGGGGTTATATTAATTTTTTAATCGTGCTTGTGAAGGAATATATTAATGCAGACAAGCCGCGAAGAGTGCTACGAACGTCAGCACGAAACTGGTCTAAAACTCCCAAACTTCACAATAGTCCGAAAGTGGTCGGAGTATATCCGATCATCTTCTTTTCGTAAGTTTTTACCCTATTAAAATCTAAACTTATAATAAAGCAATAAGTACCAAAAAGTCTGTACAAAGAAAAAAAAGTTGTATTGTACTTAAAATAATCTAACGAACAAGTTTAAACCCTTTTCTTTTTTGTTTGTTTGTTTGTCTGTATGTTTGTGGTCGGTCCAGTAGTTATGACGCGCATCACGTCAAAACTACTGGACCGATTGCGATGTGGTTTTCACTGTTGGATAGCTTAGGGTTTGACTTAAAAACTCGGGTACTTGGTATCGTAATCCGAGGATTACATGGCGAGATATCGATATAAGCTATTTGGCTGAACAATTTTGATGATATGTACTCGTATATAGGTACTTCTAACACGTAAGAACTACTTTGAAATAAAAAGACCACGCGAGCAATGCCAAAGTTGAAGATACCCTTTTCAAGTTATTTGTCTATTGATTTATAGGGTTCCTAAATGTGGCTAGTAGGAGTGACGACCTGAGAAAAGTGGCTGCAAGAAATTGGATGCGGAGAGCTGAAGACCTAGCCTACGTCCAGCAGTGGACAAGTATACGCTGACGATCATGAAATGGATTTAAGAGATGATAAAGATCAAGAGGTTGTGTGTCATGGTGGTTGTTTTCAACCAATTTCTCAAGTATGTTCTCTATCTCTAGTCACCTGTAGGTATATTGATTCAGCTGCCCCCTTTTTTTTTTACAATGCTATGCGTTACAATGCTAGTGAGCCATTCCTACATGAAATAATAATAAAATTAAAAGTATATTCTGATAATTAATGTTTTTTATGAGCTCAAAGAATTTTACGCAATGAAGACGTAACGACAAAATAAATAATAGTTGAAATAACCATAACTAAATAATTTAATGCCTATAATAATTATAATGACTAATAAATAATAGTCGAAATAACCATAACTAAATAATTTAATGCCTATAATAATTATAATGACTAATAAATAATAGTTGAAATAACCATTGTAGGTGCGAATCTGGGTCGTGGTCGTGCCTACATCCAGGTCGTAGGTCCTGAATCTATGATGATGCGGTGCGGGGGAACCATAACTAAATAATTTAATGCCTATAATAATTATAATGACTAATAAATAATAGTAGACCACGACCACGTTCTCGTGACCACGATCAATGCAACTTGATCGAAACGTCGAGGTAAATCAATATTAAGTGTTCAGCGCGATTAAGTCCCGTTGAAATATTTAACTAATAAATAATAGTTGAAATAACCATAACTAAATAATTTAATGCCTATAATAATTATAATGACTAATAAATAATAGTTGAAATAACCATTGTAGGTGCGAATCTGGGTCGTGGGAGCACAGATTATGATGGAGCGGGTTTAAGAGCGGTAATGGTTACATCCAGGTCGTAGGTCCTGAATGTATGAAGATGCGGTGCGGGGGAACCATAACTAAATAATTTAATGCCTATAATAATTATAATGACTAATAAATAATAGTAGACCACGACCACGTTCTCATGACCACGATCAATGCAACTTGATCGAAACGTCGAGGTAAATAAATATTAAGTTTTCAGCGCGATTAAGTCCTGTTGAAATATTTAACTAATAAATAATAGTTGAAATAACCATAACTAAATAATTTAATGCCTATAATAATTGTAATGACTAATAAATTAAAATTATTGTTGATGTTATAATAGTAGTAATTTAATTTGTTAATTTTGATGTATAAATACTAACACAATTTACTAACACCTTTTGGCAACGCCCTTAATGGGTAATGGACTTTACCTTGCATGGCTTGTTTATACCGTGATCTGTACTCGATGTACATTAAGCTTAATAAATAAATATGAATATAAAAATAAATTTCATAAATTCAGTAGTGCAGTAGGTATTTATGCGACGATGACCGCTTGCCACGAGGTGGTCAGTCTACTTATTTTATTCATAAAAAACAAGAAAAAACATTTCAAACTAGATATTTCAAGGTGACGAGGGCAGTGCATGCAATGCTGCACAGGGCTTTGGCACCGCATTTATTGACCTTGATTAGGAACATATTTGTTATTGGCCAGTGATTTGGCCATCCACCGTTTTTTTATACCTATATTGTCCCACTGCTGGGCAAAGGTCTCCCCATTTTCTTCCAGACATCCCGGTCCCCTGTAATCTGTGACCATCCCTCCTGGAATCACGCCATCGTTTCCTGGGTCTGCCTCGGTGTCAACGCCCCTGATCAGGCACCCAGGCGTAATGACTCTTGCCCGACGATCTGGGTGCATTCGCCTAACATATCCCGCCTACTCTAGCCTAGCAGGCTTATTCCCCACATCAGCGTTTCCTTTTTTTGAGCGAATCGTAGAGTTCGGAACTCTGTCGATCCTCTTATATCCTAATAACACGCGTCGCTCCATTGCTCTCTGGCAAACCTTGAGCACATTACATATATAAGGACAATGTGTGTACTGTGCCTTTGGAGTTCTGAGATTCGGTCAGCGACCACGTCTGAGCACCATAGGTCACGACTGGCAAAATACAAGTGTCGATGAGTTTTCGCTCTATTGATATCGGAAGGTCGCCCTTCATACGTTTATTGTTATATAAACATTAAATTTAAAATGTAAACATTTTCCGCCGCTTAATTTATTAAAAAACACGTCAACATAATCACATGTAAAGACTAAGCCCTTGAGGATTTACATTCTCAGTCAAACAATGTGGCCACTTATACCTAAATAGATGTAATAGCAAGATACTATCAGGAAAAAAGCCGCCATATTATTATTATTACACCAATAAACCGTAATAACAATAGATTGGTCTGAGAAAAAATGAGCGAATCACTTTTACATGAAAATAGTTAATTCTTCTGCTCTAAAGGATATTTCGTGATATTGTTTTGGAAAACATATTTACTAAATTTTTTCAATTTTGTGTTTCTTGTTCGGAACATCGGAGCGTATTTACCCGTATTTTGAACATTACAGATCGTCTGTGATTCCAAAAAGAATTGAAGTGGGTACACTATACAAGTACCTGATTGTCATTCAAGTACTGAATTGAATGACAACGGGTAGCTGGTCGATTGCTTGATGGTAAGCACCATAGAGACAAAATTCCATAATTCTACATTTAAAAGGAACTGAGATCCACAGGCTCATGACCTTCCATCCATGATCTTCCATCTGACCTTTAAAATGATTGTTGTAAAAATGGCACCTTAGGCAAGTCTTTTAGTAAGAACCGAGATCCATAGGCATTAGGATTATAACCTGATCTTCCATTAGACCTTCAAAATATTATTTGTAAAAAGAGCTCTTTAGGCAAGTATTGGAGGACAAAATCCTATGACTCTAGGAACCTAGATCCATGGGCTCATGACCTGGTCAGCCACCATACTCATCTTATCACAAAAACTTCCGAGGACATTAACGAATACTTATACAAAAAAATGAAACGATGAGCGTGAAACGGAAGACTGATTGCTCCATAGGTTTCCTAGTACATTACGAGGTAGCCAATGAGAGTTGTGATGTCACACCGCAAACGAGCGTCGAGTTATTTTGCTTTCAAGAAGCATAAGTGCAATAACTTATTCATTTTTCAAAATATTTACCATGCTTCATTGCAAGCTCAGTGTGTCATTTATTAGCATGAAAAAAGGGAAACTTCCCCATTACAACTCTTTAAATTGGCGCCATAACATGATCTGCCATGTTGATTTATTTTGTGACGTCAGCTTGTTATTCTTATTCTTATGACGTCAGGTTTTTAGTAGTATAATATTATATAATAATTTTCTAATGGAAAAATTTGGGTCACGGAGTAGATTCGAACTCGCACACTATGCCTCAGCGCAGCACATGCCTTTACCAATTCGGCCACCGAGACCTTTGCATCGTCATCCAAATCTTTCCACTAGCTTCTTTTGAACCCGTCTTATGGGGACGGTGACGCTATCTATTGGCAGTATTACGAACTACCAACCAAACACGGCTAATATTGATTAACTTCGTGTCTGAAAGATAACGCCTCCCAAATCTATATTTTTTATGATATTTTTTAATCAAATTTTTCTATTAGAAAATTATTATATATATTTTTTCGCTAAGCAGGCGTTAACTGCTATAAAAAAAAAACATAAAAATATAGTATAATAATAGCTCAGATGATCAGATCGGAAACATCATGACGACACATCCGTTACACCATGCTATGTAACGAAGAATTAAAATAGAATTTATAAATTGTATCTATCATGTTTTTGTTAATGTAGGTAAGCTTGGATTTGTTGTTTCTTATTCGATCAATTATTATCGTAAACACATATTTAATTTCTCTAGTGGAGACACGTTTAGGCAAACGTAGTGGGACGCCCTGTGGCCAGGTGGAGTGACGATCTGCAAAATGCGGCATGCAGGAACTGAAGACTGAAGCTGAGCTGAAGACGGAGCTCAGTGGCGAGGATTAGGAGAGGCTTACGTCCAGCAGTGGACAAGTAGTAAAATACAACCCTAAATATATTTTATTGTTCGGCAAGACCAAATTAAATCAGGTTTCTAGTAGGTATCAAGATGAGAACAAGTAAATAGTCACGGTTTTCCATCTAACGTTACATAGCCCTAATTTACATAAAATACGATTTTCCAACTCAAGCAATTTTATACAATTCTAAGGAAATATTTAACTAAATTAATATTGCTATTTATAATTCCGATTCGTGGCAGAGCCGGACTATTTCGGTCAAGTTATTAATTCAGTTTTGCTTTGATACAAATGCTAATTGGAAGACATGACTTAAATTATTCAGGACCTACTTAGTTACTTTGAGACTTCTAAAAGAGATTCATAAGTCGACTGTATTATACAATACAAATACACTTTATTGCATACCATAAAATAATACACCCAAGCATAATCTTTTACACTTTTATTGTAAGTTTAAACTATACTTAACACATCATTAAGATTTGGCTAATCTAATGTTAGGCAAGGCTGCCATAAGGCCTCAGTTTATATCTATTTCTAGTGTTGTTTGTCTATTAATTTCCCATTTGGAATTTTCTCAAAATAGCCATCCTGGCATCCGTATCAATCGTTTCGTACTTAAACATTCACCCTGTAGCTACATGCGTTAAACTTATCAATTTACACATTCTTGTTATGAAGTTTTAGCCTAAAGCCAATTTATATGCTAAAATAGTCATAGTTAATATGCTAATAGTAGTTAAAGGTTCTTTCCCAGAATACCTACAAGTTCATTTCAGATTCGTTCTCAGAATTGATTACAAAATAAACATTGATAAACATTTGTTTGTCTTACTTAAGGCGCGTTGAGCAGCAAAAGCCTTACATTTGGAATGAAATATACTACTTCTATTCACAACGTAAATATTTTTATATGTATATCTATAGTGCTTTATCTAGATTTTCACCTGAGGAAAGCAGGATTACCCTATATTATCTCGGTCAAAAGATTTTTGTAACTTTGCTCTTAAAAACTGTTATGAATTAACCCGGAATTTGCTAAAATAGTTTTTAAGTGGATATATTCTTGTTTAGTTATTTTAGATACATCTCGTATGTCGCTTAAAATCAATGAATTTATCTAAAAAAAAAACTCCAGCTCAACCTGGACCTGGAAGAGTAGGAAAAAAATTGAGAATGTACAGCGCCTTAACTTTGTACAACATAATAGATTAACCATAGCAGTGTTTTTTTTAAGTAGAAACTTAATTAAACTTTGAGGCCAGAAGTTCTACTTACGACAAACAAAAAGCACTACTGTTTTTGAACTTTAATAAACAAAGTCCAAATGAGGTAGTGTACTGCACACTACATAATTATTTGTCTGGCGTCATCTGTCAACATCGCCTGACATCTCTAGCGACACGTGTCACGGTACATTTGTCCCCTAGTGAATACGAGGCTTTATACTCTAGTTTGCCAAAAGGAAATCGTACAATATTCTCTATTTGGCTTCAAGGTTATTGAGTTTTTTTTTAAATTATTGTGGCAGGTGAATGAAGCTTACCGATGCAAACGAACTGGCTCGTTTATGCACTGACATATATAAAAAAATATTTAAATAATGGTAAATCCAAAGCTAATATGGAAAATTTAGCACAATTTCAAGTCAACTGTGGTTCAATGATTGGTTAAATAACATTTAACTATTTAACCTTTCGCTCTGACCTCTTGGTAAAAATAAGTCAGCCTTGTGCTAACCAGATCGTCGTCGATTGAACCTTCACCATAATATCCAATATCCTCTGTAGGTAGCAACTCAGACCTAGATATCCAGATACTAGATATCGAGTTATTGAATCTTGATGTTATATCAAGGTTTAATAACTCGATAGATTAGTTCCAAACCGAAGAACTTGGTTCTTGGTTGGCAAATGCAATATGCTTGTTTACTGATAGTGAAAATGCAACTCGCATTGTTATTAACTTCAAAGTAAATTTTTTTTTATTATCATCATCATCATCATCAGTCGGAAGACGTTTGCATCCAGCGGCTGCCCGCGACTTATCAGATCGTCGGTCCACTACGTGGGGGGCCGTCCTCGGCTCGGTCTTGTGTTTTTTAATACTTTCATTAAAACATTTAAAATTGTCAATTAAAACTTAATTTTAAAATTTTATGTTTAGTAATTGTAATGTTTGAATGCAGGCGTTGTGGCGTCGATATTTTTTTGCGTCATTTCCCTTATTACATGACTGCCCAAAAAAGGAGTGTAATGTTTTTAGCATTCATGTATGTACGTCAGTGAGTATTATTCCACCATAACTTTTAAATGCCTGAACAGATTTAGACGTATGGGGTATCGTTAGAATCCTTACATCCCCCCGAGTATAGCCTATATATTTTTTGAAAACATTCAATATGGCGGCAGTATGGCTCTATTTACAAATTCGAAAAAAACCCGAATATTACAATATCAAATTGAAGGCCTTGATAAGCACATTCCAACAGTATATAATTTAGTTAAATATTTAAACGGGACTTAATCGCGCTGAAAACTTCATATTTATTTACCTCGACGTTTCGAAGAAGTTGCATAGATCGTGGTCACGAGAAGTCCCGTTTAAATATTTAACTATGTGTTCGAATCGCGAAAGTTTAAAATTTACAAGTATATAATTTATTGGCATAAGTTCTTTTTTGGCAGGGCAGGCGTGAAGCTTTTAAGCTAGTTTCATCTTTTTACCCATACAAGATAATGTTGTTTATAGGCATGTGACTTCGGGTTCGAGCCATAAAAGCAAGAGAGTTTTGGCGGTATAATCAATCAATTATATGAATATTTTTTGCTGAACATAGGGCAGTTTAGGAGAAATTAAAAATAGTGTGCATAAAATAAGATTAAGCAACATAACACAATTTATCTAATAATTTTCTAAACGTAAAATTTGAATCACGGACGGGATTCGAACCAGCGTCACTCCGTGCCTCTGCGCGGCAAAGTGAGTGGAAAATTTGAAGCATGAAGTACCAATCACGGTAGCCGAACTTGGTAAAGGCATGTGCCGCGCAGAGGCACGGAGTGATGCGGGTTCGAACCCCGTCTGCGATTCAAATTTTTCGTTTAGAAAATTATTAGATGTGTTCTCGCTAAGCATGCGTTAATGCTAAAATCATAGTAACATTTCATAAATATGGGCAATACAGGGAGTAAACATGTTTTTCTAAAATTGCTACATCTTCATAAAAAACGGATTTTCTTTTTTTTTCAGTGTATGGTAATAAAAGAGATGACTTTCATGAAGTTGTAGAAACATTAAAACAATTAACAGTTTATATCTTTTAAACTACTCAACCGATTTTGATAAAACTTAAACTATTCCCTGAGTTAAAGGATACTGAAACTATTACAATATAATTATATATTATATTATTTCAATCGGGCTTGTAGTTTCCGAGATTTACTTGAACAAACATATATATATATATATATATATACATATGTTTGTTCAAGTAAATCTAATAATATATATATATATATATATATTACATATATATATCGCTAATGTATATATATATATATATATACATATATATACATTAGCGAAATTTGGTATTTTTGTTTAGATACTCATATAGACTAAAATATATGAACATTACGTATTTTTACATATGTAAACGTATATACGTATATGTACCACATACCATGTACCACATTTCATGGATGTATATATTACGTAATATATACATACATGAAATGTGGTACATGAGTGACGATGAACGATGCATTACTTCTAGCTATACTATGGCTAGTTCGTGATGATGATGCTAAAACTTGTTTCATTGGCACTTTTATATTTAGTAGATGATTATAATTTCTGACATATTTTTATAAAGAATTGAGAAAATGTCATCCCCGTAGAGTTTCTTGGGGTTGCCTGCTCTAGCGGGCGTATTTCCGAAGCACCGGCAGTACCAGGGAGTCAGAAGGGGGCCTCTGCGATATTCTTTAATACTTTACCTTTTTCTCCTCGTTCGTAATACGTTAAATTTTGACTTGTAAAAGTGATATTATTTTGCTTATTTCAAATTTATACATTAAAACTGAACTATTTTTATATATATATTTTTGTAGGAAGTCGCGCTCTTCGGCGAGTTTTCTATCAGGGAAACTCTGATATACTTCGGGTGGATCGCTAACATGAATACAAAAGATGTGGAAGAGAGGATAGACTTTCTAATTGCTCTGCTTCAGCTGCCAAATCCTACACAGTAAGTATTATACCGATTCCCTTAACGTGCAGACAGTTTATTGTTGTTATTTTTTTTGTCTGGCTCCTATGTATGATCAGCGATTTTGAATAATTTAGGATTTACGTGATATTTTAGTTTTTTTTTATATCCCTACTCCAAATCGCTAGAAGTATCCAGCTAGTATGGACTGCCTTCGGCTAACTAGATGACGCCTTCAAGTCACCAATTCTACAATGTCTTCAATGAATGCATCTAGCCTATCCTCACTTACGGTGCAGAGACATGGCCGGTTACAAAATAGCACATGCGTAAGATTAAAGCAGCTCAAAGGGCGATGGAGCGTGCCATGCTCAGCATTTCGCCCGTGGACCGAATCCCAATGTCGAGATCAGGCGTAGGACAAAAGTCGTAAGCGTAGGGAAACGGAACACGAAGTTGAAGTAGGGGGTGATCAGGGTATTTGGATTTGGCAAAACGAGAAGATGGCAGATTGTCAAGGGCAGTGACAGAATGGTGGCCAAGAGAAGAACGGTGATTAAGAGGCAGACCACCTGGTCGATAGTCAGTCTACGTCATCAAGGTGGAAGCAAGGCGGTGGATCAGGACCGGAAAGAGTGACGTGCACATGAGGAGGCCTATACTCATCAATCTGTTGATATAGATAAATATCCCTACTCTAGTTTTTTTTCGTCTGATAGTAGACCTCTAGGTTTTAATCCATAAATCAAGCCTGTATATTTTTAATTTGTAAGCTTCATTTATAAGTTGTCAGGAATAAATAATTAAAATAATCTGACTTATGTTTACCATTTCATAAATTAGAGTTAACTAATTAAAATATTGCTCTCCTCGTTACGACAAGTTGCGCGCCGCGACAGTCTGTAATATTCTGGATATTGGATACTTAGGTTTTCACTTTGGTGTTTTTTTTATATAAATTACAGTAATCAATATACTATTACGTATATTCTTTAGCTTATCTTTCAAAATGTACAAAATATCGTTTAAAATTTATTTTAATCCTATCTCGAAAAGTGCTGTATTTATTTTCACTAAAATAATGGCAGTGTGTAATTTTTTTATTGATAATTACGTCCATTATTGTTCGAAATAAAAAATCGCGATTCATATGGAGTGCTTTTTTGACCCGGCTTCATTTTTCGTGAGTAGGTAGAAATTAGTTATTGAAATTAGTTTCAAGAGTAAATTTAATTTCAGACAAGTCAAGAAACTGTCCGGTGGGCAGCAAAGAAGGACCTCACTGGCCGCTGCACTGATACACGACCCTGAACTGCTGATCCTGGATGAGCCCACGGTTGGAGTGGACCCTGTTCTCAGGCAAAGGTAAGAAAATTTCTGAACTAGCTGTGCCCGTAGCTCTGCCCACATGGACATTTTCCAGGTAAAAAGTAGCCTATGTATTATTCGAGGACCTAAATTACCTATATGACGCACAACCATTACTTTCAACGCAAGGCTGGGCATGAGGAATGGCGATGAACTGAGAGTGGGGCAGTTTGGATTTGGACAGCGAAACCAAAGGGGTCAGCGATTTGCTGACTTCATGGAGAAGGAGGGACTCTTTATGATGAACTCCTTTTTCAAGAAGCGCCCGTCCAGGAAATGGACGTGGCTGCACCCCGGCGGTCTTAAGCACGAGATAGATTTCATTTTGACGACCAATAAGCATATATTCAATGATGTCTCTGTGATCAACAGGGTTAAGACCGGCAGTGATCACCGCATGGTAAGAGGCTCATTGAATATCAACGTAAAGCTGGAGAGGTCTCATTTGATGAGATCTACTCTTTGCCGAAGTCCTGCCAAATCCAAAACCCCGAGAGCTTTCGGTTGGAGCTCCAAAATCGCTTTCAAATCCTTACCGAATGCTAAACAGTGGACGAACTGGTAAACAACGGGCTGGTGGAAATTGTCCACGTGGTCAGGTCGGAGTTCTGTAAGACTCCCCGCAAAAAAAGAACACAGAAACTCTCTGAGCATACACTCAAACTTATGGCAGAACGAGGCGAGATGAGGCTGCAGTCTTCAGTGGATATGTCGAGTTACAGCTTGCTTAATTATACAGATCTCCAAGTCAATGCAACACGATTTGCATTCGTATAATACTACTTGTATTAAGAACGCAATAGAGCGGAACAAGGGCTCCAAAGTGTTCACAAGAAATCTGTCTATTGGGCAAAGCCTGTTGATGAAGCTGAAAAGCGACAGTGGCAGCATCGTTTCGTCGAAGCCAGAGATTTTGAGTGAGCTCGAAAAGTTCTATGGACAATTATACACCTCATTGCGTAGTCCTCCTAGCAGGACTAGCGATGCAAGAGCCCGTTTGACTCGACATTATACCGAAGATATCCCGGACGTCAGCCTACACGAGATCAGAATGGCTCTCAAACAGCTTAAGAGCAACAAGGCACCAGGGGAGGACGGAATAACGACAGAGCTACTGAAAGCGGGTGGAACACCGGTACTTAAAGTCCTTCAGAAGCTGTTTAACTCCGTCATCCTCGAGGGTACTACGCCAGAGGCGTGGCACAGGAGCGAAGTGGTTTTGTTCTTTAAGAAAGGTGATAAAACCCTCTTGAAAAATTATAGGCCGTATCGGTCGAAACACTGAATGTTAAAATTTATTAATATCTTTTCAGTGATTCGACCGACAACATTTTTATCGTCACTAACTTGTGTCGCTACAGTCTACAATAAAACTGTTTGAAGAAATAAATCATCGTAAAGTGAAAGACTGGTTTTTGTTTATAAAATGTAATTAAATCGGAACAATATAGGCATATACAGGCTGTCCCAGGGAATAGCGGAGGTCCCGAAGTAGAAAACTCTCAGGCGCACCCGAATAATCCCCATGTACGTTCCGCGATTTTTGTCTTTTTTTTCACAATAATCCAGATTTCGACACAAACTTAGTAATTTTGACCAAACTAACAACAGGATTCAGTTGATTTTTGGAATATTGGTAGTCCAGTAGTGACCCTTTTATGAGACATCAAAAATCAAAACTGTTAAAAAAAACAATAATAACATAAAAGAATAACTTCAAATTTTGTTTAGAGCAAACCAAACTTTGAGTTATCACTTCAAAGTTTGGAGGTCCCCAAATAAAAAAATAGGGTATTTTCTATTCTTAAAAACTTCTTCAGTTCACTGGCAATAAAATATCATACATTTAATTGGCCTAAACTTATGGCAACACAGCATAAAGTGACTTCAAAAGTGGAAAAGTCGACATTTTCATAGTACCAGTACAATTTATTTTTATTTATTTTTATTTATTCTTTTATGTTTTTATTGTTTTCTTTTTAATAATATAAATATGTATTTGATGTCTCATAAAAGAGTCACTACTGGACTACCAATATACCAAAAATCAAATTGTATAACTCCGAAAATATCAAAAATCGCGGAACATACATGGGGATTATTCGGGTGCGCCTGAGAGTGCTCTACTTCGAGACTCCCGCTTATCACTACTTCTTGGGACACCATGTATAATAAACACGATTACATTACCGTCGTGAGAATTGTAAAAATTACCTACGTTGAAATAAAACAACATTGATTGGCTTAAATGTAAACACTTGGATCTCTGATAGATGTATCACTATGACCACGTGCAAAAGAAGGAAGTGATATCTATTTCCTTCTTTGTACCAATAGTTACAAGTACAATAAATAATTTTGATAAGAATAGAAGCAAAAATACTGTCGGCCGAATCACTGAGAGTTTTTTTTTTTTTTTTGTCAGTGTTTCGACCAATTCGGGCGAAAACATTTCGGTCGAAACGCGAATGACTCGTATTTATTAATTAAGTCACTTTCTTGTTTGTCTGGCATTCCGGGGTGGAATATTGCACCTCAAATTTCGACCCTTCCCGATTAGCTATCCGGCTGAAACTTTCAAGGCACACAACTAGAAGACAAAGAAATATGTTAAATATATAATATTCAATTAGTTTTTTAATCTAAATTTGCTGTTTATTTTCAAGTCTTCTTCAACAATTGTAGTCTTTTTGTTACTTATTACCATATTTACGTAAACATTGACAAAACAGTAATATTGTAGCCAAGATGGCAGTTCACAGAGATCGAGTAAATAAAGCGCGGCAGAACAAACTAATATATTTTTCTTAAACAAGTTTAAATTTCGAAGAAAATTTGCCTGCAAATAGCACTTTGTAAGCATCCATCTCGTAGACATGGCAAAGTAAATAATTGCCGGCAATGTGAAATAGTCGCCAGCAATGTACGACAATCTCGCTTTTGTGGCTCGGCCTTCTATCTCATAAAATAGACGACCTGCAGTCTCGACATAGCGATTGATTTACAAACGTAATCGGTTGCAAAGTCCTAACAATCTGATATAAATTTGGTAGTGTCTACAGTACATGACATTCGATAGCTTCTGACAGACTGTCATAAGCTATAGTCGAGACTGCAGGCCCTGCCCTACTATAAAGTAGGTAATGTTTTACGAAAACGTAGAAACTATCATTTCTGTGACACACGTTAGAAAATATCCCCATGACATGAGATGTGTAAAATGAAACGAGCCATTGTCTTGAATGATGTCTCATTAAAATTCAAGGGTAAGCCAGCTAGGGAAATTACTATTCCATAATGGCAAGTATTTTGATTTGATTTTCACATTACAAAGAAAACCAGGAACCAGGAACCAGGATATGCACGCCGGGGCGTGCATATCCTGTACGCACGCCCCGGCGTGCACGCTGTAGAGGCCGGTAGAGGCCAACAGCAAGTAATACTAAATAAAAAATAAAACTATCCTTGGGTAAAGGATGTGTCACGCTTGGGTCTCACACAAGTAACTTACGGCCGCCATTGCTATGCCATGTGCTATGCCATGGACGGTGGCCATGTATAGCCATGGCCACCGTCTTGAGATTGGCGGTGAAGAATCCTTATTATTTTAAACGTTGTTAATATGAGCACAAAATAGTAATTTACTATTTTGTTGTGTGAGTCAATTAAAATAAGATATACAAGTGAGCTTTTTAACCGGATCTCTATGGCAGCTTTGATAACTAGAAATATAAGAAGATTTGTTCCTATAAATGCAGAAATGCATCTATAGGTATTAAAACGTATTAAAAATTTCATCTGCCTAAAATCGATTAAACGTGTTTTTTTTTGCGATATTAAGATTTTCGGAGCTATGGAAATATGCACATATCTTAAAAAAGTCATTGGTGACAGAGGATCGAACCCGGTATCGTTGTATTCTAACGCGCACTAGTATGCCGCTTGGCTAAACATCTGAACCGATTTTGATGAAATGTTACAAGAAAATATCGTGCGTGATGAGGAAGGACTAATTTTTATACCTACTGCTATTTTTATTGTTCGCTTTTTACTGGAACAATTTAAACCAAATAAACTTTACGAGTAAAACATGATACATGAAATCTAAACATTAATTCGCTTCTCTAAATCCGAATATAAATCCTGTTTCTCGCTACTGTATTCAAATTAGGCGCACAACATTAGTTATAGACAGAACTATTAACTAGGTCATGCCTATTTCCAAGTTGTGGCTTTTCCGAGCGCTTCTAAGCTTGAATAATGCATCTTACAGCCTACTTTAACCCGGTGCAATTTTAGGGACCAGTGGCTTCGGACAGTGGCTCTAGTTAGCTAACTATGATTATAACTAGACCTTCGCTTCGCACAGTTTCTATGAATAATATTTATTTGTGCTAAACATTGTATTGACCACCCGCATCTCGTCAGCACCGCGTCTGTGCTTTTAAGATTTAGCTTCAAATGTGTCTGCCGGAATTAATTTAAATCCGCTTAATTAAAAACATCGTCAATCATTCAAATTATTTGTAACTATGATGTAAGAAATGACTCGTACAGAGATTAACCAGTTTTTGTACTGCTTTCAGACTAACCTTAGAAGGTTAGATCTACTAATTATTGTTTTTATTATGTAGGAAGTAAAACAAATAGATTGGGTAATTGGCGCTATTGTTTAATAATTTTTACGTCAGTTTATTGTTATGGTAAGAGTTTTTTGAAATAGGGGTTACTAGTTAGAGTTATCTATCTAATTAATCTTACACTTGTTGTTCCCGTGGCTTCTCCCGAACTGTGTCGCGATAAAAAGACAGTCCTAGTCCTTCTCCAGGATTCATACTATCTTTACACCAAAGAGTTTTTACAAAAAGGTTAGATGGTGTTTCAGCAAGATCGTTTCAGCCGTTTAGTTGTGAAAAGGTGAATAAGCATAATTAAAAAAAAAAAATAAAAAAAAAAATTTACGGGGTTTTTAATGAATGTCACTTTTTTTTGTTTCTTTCTAACTTTTTACGTTTTCAAGTGTTTTTTTCTTTATTCTTTTTTATGCCTATTCACTTAAAATGTTTTTTTTTTAAAATAATTTTTGGTTGCTTTATCAACCAGAGATTATTTAAAAAATCGGTCATCGTTTTGTGAGCTACCCTGAAAGTTTCAGCCGAATAGCTAATCGGGAAGTGCTCGAAATTTGAATTGTAAGATTCTAGGACAGACATAGAAACATAGATACATACATAGATACATAAAAGGGATGTTAAATAAGTGACTGAGTTTCGGATTTATAATAATTGCTATCTTTTGACTACGTCCGTGTGGATTACAGTTTATTGCGATAAAAGTATCTTATGTTCAAACTATCTCCATACCAAATTTCATCAAGATCGATTCAGACAGTTAGTCGCGAACAGATAACAAGCAGAAACACGGATAGAGAGAGTTATTTTCGCTGTTATAATATTATTATAGATTATTAAATAGAAGTATGTATTAGTACGATTAGTCTAACTGTTTTACATTATCTTCTCTTTTATCCTTTTGAATATGGATTTACACAATGTAAAACCTGATTCTATCAACAACTAATGGTATTGTTTAACTCGCGCACAAATTATTTTCACATCAAGGTTATTAAGTCATAAGTCATAAGCATTTATTCATACCGTAGGTACACATGGAACACTTGGTCATGTCAAACATTTCAATTTAAATAATTTAAGAGTACATAGTATAGTAACAAAAAAAATGTGCGGCTGTACAGAGGCGTTGTCAAACAATAATAAAAATGATAATAAATGACAATATGCATACAAGTTGTTGGTTATCAGCTGTAAAGAGGCTTTGTCAGAAATTACAAACTAACAAAAAGCAGCTGTAAAAGAGCCTTGTCATGGTTCACAAATAGTGTTAGCAGCTTTACAGGGCTTTGTCAAATACCTACCTAAGTTTGCACAGAGCTAGACGAACACCAAGCATATTTGTCATCAATGTAATTTTTATAATTATAATATGCCTTTTCCATTAAACTGTCCTTAACATGTTTTTTAAACTGAGTCTCTTTTAATTCCAATATCTCTTTCGGTATTTTATTATAGAATCGAATTGAATTACCTAAGAAAGATTTGCTACTCTTCTTAAGTCTAAAAGAAGGGAACAATAACTTATTTTTGTTGCGAGTATTAAAGTTATGAATCTCGCTTCTTTTAGTAAACATATTTATGTTTTTACGAGTGTACATTATATTCTCGTAAATATATAGGGAATGGATAGTCATTATATTTATTTTCTGAAACATTTCTCTGAGTGAAGTTCGCGGACTCAGATCATAAATTGCTCGAACTGCTCGTTTTTGCAATACAAAAACCACGTTTATATCTGCCGCTGCCCCCCACAGTAGGACACCATAAGACATTATACTGTGAAAGTAGGCATAGTAGACCAACCTCGCAGTGCTAACGTCTGTAAGTCTTCTTACCTCACGAATCGCGTGGACTGCAGAACTTAGTTTGCCACCTAGTTTTTTTTATATGAGGTCCCCATTGCAGTCTACCGTCCAAAGTTAACCCCAGAAACAAAGTTGAATCCACTAATTCAAGCTTCTTGTCCATGAGTCTAAGATCACTATCTACTAGAGCTACATTGGGCATCGTAAATTTGACACATTTTGTCTTGGTAGGATTTAATACCATATTATTAGCGGAGAACCAGTCACTGACTTTTAACAAAACCTCGTTTACAGAACCCCAATCGCTATTACATCTTTTTACTTTAAATAAGAGAGAGGTGTCATCTGCAAATAGCACAATTTCTGTATTTGTTTGTGAGTGCAAGAGAAACGGCAAGTCGTTCACATATACTAAAAATAGGAACGGTCCCAAAATAGAACCCTGAGGTACCCCCATTGTGACAGTAGATCCAGATGAACTGACATTGCCAATATTGACACGCTGTTCCCTGTTTGATAGGTACGACTTCATAAGATTTATCGCTTTTCCACTAAGACCATAGTACTTAAGTTTGGAAATCAGGGTGCTGTGGTCAACACAGTCAAAGGCCTTGCTGAGATCACAGAAGACTCCGATTGCGTCACATGACTCTTCCCATGCATCCAGAATGTAACTAAATAGTTTTGAACCAGCATCGATAGTAGAACGTCCTTTTGTGAACCCGAACTGCTGTTCGTGTAAAATATTACTAGTGTTAAAGAATGCCAGTAATTGGTTCAAAATTAACTTTTCAAATACTTTGCTGATCGATGGCAAAACTGAAATAGGCCGATAGTTACACGGATCTTCCTTACATCCGGACTTAAAAATAGGAATTATTTTACTGTGCTTCATCATACTAGGAAACAGACCTTTATCTATACATGAATTAAAAAGTTCTGCTAAGTAAGGAGCAATTGTCACAATAATACTCTCCAATACTTTAACTGAAAGGCCCCATAAATCTTCAGTTTTTTTAATTTTAAGTGACCTGAATGTTTTAATAATAGTTGTTGATGTTACTGAGTGGAATGCAAAAGAAGTAGACGGTTGCTTAGCGTAATTTTTTAAAATAGATTCTGCTGTTATGGACGAAGCATTTAAATTACTCGTCAACTTTATTGGAATATTACTAAAATATGTTTCGAAGGCGTTAGCAACTTCCAGTTTGTTGCTAACTACCTTATTGTCAATAATCAAGGTGCAGGGATTCTCAATTACTTTACCCTTGCCGGTCTCTTTTTTAATTATATTCCAGGTAGTTTTAACTTTATTGTCAGACTTTAAAATTTTATCCCTAATAAAAAGAGACTTTGCCGTCCTGCATACTTTTTTAAATATTTTAGAGTATTGTTTAGCATATTGTAAAATTGCACTATCAGGAAAATTATTTTTTTGCTCATAGATTTGGTACAGTTTATCCCTGCTTATAAGAATTCCACGAGTAGCCCATTCTGCAAATTTGAAGTTACGACTAGTTTTAATTTCTGTAGGCTTAAATATATTTGTAAATTCCGAATGAATCAACCTAAGCAAATCATCAAATGCTTTATCTGGGTCTTCAAAGCCTTTAACCAGATTATCTATGTTATCCTCGATTGCACAGTGAAAATTCTCAGTGCGTTTTTGAGTTATTGGTCTATAAGTAATTTTATGTTCAGCTTCCTTAGTGTTACCAATGAAGTTAACAGACTGGCCCCTGTGATCTGATCGAAGATTATCTATGAGAGTTTTGTCATTATGCTCGAAATCGAGGAAAATATTGTCCAAACATGTAGCCGAAGTAAGAGTGATCCTAGTGGGTTCATTGAACAAATTGTGTAGGTTGTAAGATTTACATAAAAGCAGAAATTGTTGCTTTTGATTAGAATCTACTAGCAGGTCTATATTAAAATCACCACACATCACTAGGCATTTATTTTTATTAGAAACTCGCCTTAAAGCTTCTTCAAGAGAATCCAAGAATATATCAAGACGTGATGACGGGGGCCTATATATGCATAGTATTATGTGATTGTCCAACTCTGCACACGAAATTTCACAAGTACGTTCAACAGCCAGGCTTACAATATCTTTGCGTTCTTTGGCTTTGATGGTATTTCTCACCAAAATCAAAGAACCGCCACCCTCCGCTGATTTTCTATTGAACGCGCTTATTAGCTTAAAATTATCTAACGAAAACAACACTGTATCAGATTTTAACCATGTTTCAGTGAAACATAAAATATTAAAAGGATGACTGGATAAAAGCAACTCTATTTCTACTAATTTCCTCTCAATTCTGTTTATATTCTGATGTAATAAATATATAATCTGTTCATGTTGATTTGATGAAACGTTGTTCCCTTCAGAGCAATTATTATTATATTGCGTACATGGTTTATTTTGCTGGGTGAAACCCTTACTAGAGGGTTTTCCCATTGTCAATATTGCATGTTTAAAGTCTTTATGACTATAAGGCTGTTGACGACACTGGTACTATTTTGTTGGTTTAGAACATGAGAAATAATTTTAGCAATATTTATCTTCTGTTTATAAGACAGTTGTTGTCTACTCGAACTCGTCAAAATAAAGTCATTTATGTAATTGTTTGTGTCAAATAAAATAAAATCATTTATATAAAGTGTAGCCAAATTATATAAGACGTCATTAAGTGCATGAATTTTCTCATTATCCTTCATGCTTAGTGAGCGAGAATATGGAAAAGTACAAAGTACAATCTTGTTTAATTGTTTAGATTCACGTAATTTCAATAGTAGTTCAGCATTACGGTTTAAATGATGTCGTGTAACTCCTACGCTATCACCCATCCATATTACAATGTTTGTTTGTTTTTCATGTTCCTCGCTCACAATTTTATTAATCAATTCACAGTATGAAATGTTAGGTATGCATGTATTCATTACTGATTCGTCTAAATATTTACTAATAATACAGCCTAGACCTATTCCAATCGAATCACAAAATATTTTTGTACTCTTCACGGTATCGTTCAATGTGTGGGAATGATTAACCGAATCATCGTGAGGGCCATCCATAGAAAAACAGTCTGCTGTAACCGTCGACTGCTGCGAAACAGAGCTGCGCGCAGGGGAGGTTGAATGAATTGACCTTGGGCTCTTATGTCTTGTCTCCACTGCGCATGACACATCCAAGCTGCCGTCGAAGCCAGTTAGATTTCCGAAGGAATTTGTCGGCCCTGAATTATTACAGTTTAATCCAAGTAGCGTGTTGATAGCAGATATGTGATCTTTTATTTCGGTTTGTGCTAATGAGTACTTGTGACTTATACTTTTTAAGTCTCCTTCTAGTATGTAGATTTTTTCCATATTTCGTATATATTCCTGCTCATAACTCTCTATTGTCAAACTCTTTTTATTTAATTCTTCGTTTAATTTTATTCTTTCTTTTCTCATGAACAAAATATTTTTATTCAGTTTATTTAATTTAATGTATTTTTTAGTCCTAGAAATCAATCGTTTCAGTTTTATATTTTTTTTTAATTTATTGTGACCCTTTATAACTATGGGCTCCTTATTGATTATTTGGGTGTCATTGCTAATACATGACTTCTGGTCTATAGTTTCAAGTTGTTCCATATTTATATTAGCCTGAACTAGATTCCTGTATAAAAGATCAGTTTCCATTTGGTCTCTATGGATGATATCAGTCTTTAGTCGACTTATGACTTTTTCTGCCTCGTATAGCTGATCTTGAAGGTATTTGTTTTGTTCGTGTGCCCTGTCTAAAGTTATATAACATTGGTCGTGATTTCCTGCGATAACTTGTAACCTTTCGTTTTCTTTGCGTGTATCTTGTATCTGTGTGTCCAAGATAACTAGCTGATGTTTAAGTTGTGTATTCCTATCATATACATTCTTAATTTCTATCACACCTTCTTCTCGCTCATGTAGTAGTTTAAGATTTAATTTTTCTGAACTATCTAACTTCAGAAGTGACTCCCTAAACTGCAGCTCTAATTCTTTAATAGTAGCTTGTCTAGTTTTCATTGCGGATAATGTAGATAAAAACTTGAAATTAGGTACAATATATGAGCGTAAACTGTCCGCTTGCAGTGGGGTGCAAACCCAGTAAGTACGTCGAGTGCGAGTCCGCCAAGTAGGTACTCCAATCAGTCCTATAATATAACGCAGTCAAAATACTATGTGCTCCTTAATAATGTTACTATTATTTCATATGACGTTATTTATCAAGTCACTGAGTCATTTGTTATAAAGATAGTTTTTTTTTTGTTACTACCTCACTTTTTTAAATAAGTAAATTGATTAATAGTTTTATGTTAATATTATCACTTTGGATCAACAAGCACCAATACAATGTCATTTCTAACTCACGGTTTGTTGTCCTAGTTCCATTTAGAAGTAAAAAACTCAGCTTAGACACTTGTAAACTGTTTTGTTTACAAATCACATTACCGATTTACTGATGTGATTTTTTACTATTTAGGCTTTTGTTGTTGAACTTGTCCACGATTCAATATGACTATCATACAACTTTAATTAGGTTTAAGACCTCTTTGCACCATAAAAACTGTTTAAGCCAAATTAACAATAATATTTACACGGAGATTTATATGCGCGTGACGCACCAGCTGCGCGCTGCGCATAGTATTATTTGAGGCCTAGACGTAAACAAGCTTAATGCGTGGGTAACAAAACTGTAGGTAGTTCTATATCAAAAGTAAGCACACGTAGGTACTTTTCTTATACGTGTGGGCTTCTTTAGATATTAAATTATAATATACCACATCTGTACCCATTACAGTCAGACTAAGATTTATAGGTTATTAACCTTAACCTACATAGTTCACCTGGCTGTACCATAGGTATTTTTTCATCCCGTGGTCCGCCTACATAGTTCACCTGGCTGTACCAAAGGTATTTTTTAATCCCGTGGTCCCCTCAAGATAACTGGGTGTACCAGGTGTTTTTATTTATTTCCTTAGTCCACCTTAGTTCACCTGGCTATACCAGGGGCATTTTTACCCGACTATGACGAAGCAAAAAGGAGGGTTCTAATTTTAACGGGTACGTATGTGAGTATGTATGTATGTTCATCTATTCCTTCATAACTTCTAAACTAGACATCATAATTTGACAAATGAAGTCTTTTTGGAAGCGTATTTATGCTCGCTAGTCATAGGCTATGTGACGTCACATTAAATTGAATATGGCGCCCTCTAGAGGACATAAAGACGTGAACTATAATAATATGTATTTTCTATGATGCCGTCAAATTAATTGACTTAACTAACACATACCAAAAAAAATAATTGCTGTTGTACGCGGCTTTGCTTGGATGCACCCGATAATTGGAAATAATTTCTACAAAATAATTTAAATATATATAAGTTCTACAACTTAACCCCAACTACTGTCTGAGTGGACTAAATAGACACAAACAAGAATTTTAAAACGTTTTAGAAGTTTGATTTGGTACAGCTATTTGAACTATGTAGGTGGACCATGGGCTGGGCTATTTATTATTCCAAAAAGATATTCCGAGTCTATGTTTTGTTATCACATGTTTCATCATCCATCATCAACATCAGCCCGTGTCAGTCCACTACCTAGACAGAGGGCCCCCTTACCACAGAATAAATAATAGTACAAGTACAGAAGGATAACTGAGTAAAGTCATTTAAATAAATAGCGATTCTCTCTACAACGCTATAAAGTGCAATTTAACTCACACAGCGCTGCGATCTTTCAATTATATTTACCTAGAAGGCGCTCGCTCATCGCGTGCAGGCTAGAATGCACCGTACAACGCAAATAAAACGCGCGAGAACTTCCATTGCTCTAACCGTTTCAGAATCGCTCTGTCCCTTTTTCTCTCGGTAGGGTTGTATAAAGATATGACTAGGTACTTGTACTACTAATTATTCTGTGATATGTTATGACTTAGATATTGTAACAGAATAAATAAGTAATAATGTATTATGTTATTACTTATTATTATAAATTAAAATAGTTCTATTACATACAATGACATTCTTATCAGAATAGACCTACTACCTCATTTTTACTACCTACGTATAAGTGTCGTTGGTTGATTATGATTATATCCTATAGGTATTGCACATTGATGAATAAAGGTGTCTGAATTCCTTGCTTTATAATGAGTGAAAGTTGTCATTTCTATCACTATTCAAACAGCCGAATGCTATGCAATACCTTCTAGGTTACTTCTTGGTACTCATAATTAAAACACGAATAAAATTTGTCAATAACTTTAAGTAAGTAGGTGCTCTATCGCTAAGTACAAGGCGCGCGACTCATCGAGCGCACGCTTGACACTCGACTGAACGGACCCGAATATTGCACCCTCGAATTTATTTGTACTTGTTGCGGAGTGCGACCGCCCTGCCCTTACTACGTTTGCCGAGTCGCGGTCTTCAGTCAAGAATACGCTTACCTTGACGCTATCAGTCCTTCGATGATAATCAATTGGCAGTACTGCCAATTCAGCTTGATAATCCTATAGGGCTATGTCGACAACTTTGGTTCTCTGTCGATGTGCTTCTCTGATACGATCGATTTCGTTTCAGAGAAACACCGAGCATAGCCCTTCCCATAGCCCGGCGAGTGACTTTAAATTGGTGGACTAGTCGTACCGTGAATGTCCACGTCTTGGCTCCGTATTTCATAATAGGGTTAGACGCTCTGGTTGAAGATTTTAGTCTGAACACTTAGCGACGAGAAGATTCGAAGCAGTTTCCCAAATGCTGCCCGTATCACATGTATAGGGTTTCATAATATTGCTTGCTTACCTGAGGTAGTGCTGGCTTCAATGTCAGAGTTTGTCAGGCATTAACAACCGGGATCTAGACATATAATATAATTGTGCATAATCTTTATCTGCACTTGTGTATGTATTTCATGACATTCTGTTGTCATGTGTTCGGGGTTTTCAGCATCTAGAATGGGATAAGATTGGTATAAGATTGAATGTGTTGGATTTTGACACAGTAATTTGTTTCAGCATCTGGGACCACCTGGTCGAGATTACAAAGGGGGGCCGTACGACTGTCATCATTACTACACATTACATCGACGAGACGAAACAGGCCACTACTGTAAGTTTTAATTTGACACGATACAAAATTATTGATTGAATAACAGTTAATATGTACCAATTGCTTCCTTGCTTGCTTTTCGTACGAAGAAGTGCTGGCCTCTGGTGTCAGAGTTTGTCTAAAATACGGCTATTATGATCTATAATAGCCGGTACCGACGGGTTAACGTGCCCTCCGAAGCATGGAGTAATGGAAATCCGCTTATAACTTAGAAAGTCGTTGGTGTGGAGCCGAGGACTGCACCCGGTATCTTCCCGATAAAACCCTTCGGCTACCATCGCTCTTACAAATGGGAGGTCTACATTGTGCATTTTGATAGCAAACAGTTTTCTAACTGTGTAAAATAGGTATCAAATCGGCAATTGGGTTGGCAAAACTCAAAAATTTTGAGGGACTTAAGGTACCACGAATAAAATATTTTGACTCTTTTAAATTAAAAGAAGGTACCAACAACAATTGTTTTTGTAAAGAATTTAATTGGCTACATCAAATACCTACTTAGCTTTTACAAAAACCACTCACGAATACACAAACGCTTTGATTATCTAAGTACAAACGATAAAATCTCAACCTTCATAAACAGTTATTTTCAACGCAGTCCCATACTTATCGGATGAATCTCTTTTAACTTTGCAACATAAAAAAAACAGCTTCTATTCAATATAATGAAAGATGAATCACTGGAATTTGTGAATGGAATATCAATCCCATTCACAAAAATCCAGCTTAGTATGGACAAAACCAATCTGATGCAAGATTTCAGTATAATCTGTGTTACCAGCCAAACCCAACTTCAGGTCGAACTTGTTTTGCCTAGTTCAAACTAGTTTAGGCAACGCGTAACATACTAGTTTTGCCCAAGACAATTCAGCTCTTCC
This sequence comes from Alsophila aescularia, assembly GCA_946251855.1. NCBI lineage: Eukaryota > Metazoa > Arthropoda > Insecta > Lepidoptera > Geometridae > Alsophila > Alsophila aescularia. Next base: position 6,972,801 of record OX276383.1, on the reverse strand, counting down.
TTGCAAGATAATTCCCTGGTGAATATCTGTATTGTAATCTATTCTGTATCAATAGCTAGCTGCAACATGGTGGTAGGTCGTTCTTTAAGTTTTACACCAAAAAAGGCGATCACAACAACATCTGCCAAGCTTGGCGATTGTTAAAAAATCCCCCTTAAATGGGGGAGGCATATTCAGAAATATTCATTTCAGGATAGCGAAGTGTGGGGAGACCCCCCACACGATGGACCGACGACATTGTAGCCATCGCAGGAAGTCGGTGGATGGAGGTGGCACAAGATCGCTCGTCATGGCGCTCTTTGGGGGAGGCCTATGCTCAGCAGTGGACTTCTAAAGGCTGACATGATGATGATGATGATATTCAGAAAAGATATCTTCCGGCTGATGATGATCATCATCATCATGGTCAGCTCGTAATAGCCCACTGCTAGGTATAAGCCTTCTGCCCCTTGTGCCAATCTGATCTACATTTAGCCACTCTCATCCATCATGATGATGATGTATCTATAATTGGAAAATCAAACAGTAGTTTTACAAAGAAGTAGTAGTGAAATATACGTTATTTATTCAGGCCCAATTGATATTGCATAGGCTTAACTAATTTATCAACACTCGTAGTCTAAACTAGTTCGGCCTGAAATCGGATTTGGCCGGTAACATCCGCAATGAACTGAAATATGAATAGACTCACATTGGATGCTTGTAGAATACCAATGAAATTGAATTATCTAAATGTTTCAGTAAGTACCTATTGGCTGGTTACTGGAACTAGTCTGATTTAGTATTCAGATATGGTGTAGTCAAAGCTGAAGCTTATTTATGTATTTGTAACTACTACTACTACTTACAAATTTCATGAGTTAAGCGTTTTAACTTATTCACATTTCATTCAGTCGATGAAAGGTCTTTAAATAATCATCATCAGTGTTCGTCCACTGCTGGTCATAGGCCTCTCCCAAGGCACGCCATTTGGCCCGTTTTTTTTTCCTCTACGCATCTACTTTTTGCCAGCAACCTTGCGCAGATCGTTGCTCCACCTAGCCGTTGGCCGTCCTACTTTACGTTTCCAATTCGCGGTATCCACTCGAAAACACGTTTACCCCAACGGTTATCGGTTCTGCGGCTAATATGGCCAGCCCAGTGCCACTTCAGCTTGCTAATTCACAGAGCTATGTCGGTAGCCTTGGTTCTCTGCCGAATCACCTCTTTTCCAATTCGATCCCTTAGCGAAACTCCAAGGATAGATCTCTCCATAGCCCGCTGAGTGACTTCAAGTTTGTGGACCAGTCGTACTGTAAGTGTCCACGTCTCAGCTCCGTAAGTCATTACTGGTAGGACGCACTGATTGAATACCTTTGTCTTTAGGCTCTGAGGGATAGGCGACGAGAAGAACTGACGCAGCTTCCTGAATGCTGCCCAGGTCTTTAAATAGTATTGTTAAATCAATAATAATTAAACAAGATTAAGTTCGTTCAGAAAGTGCTTTGATAGTCCCTAATTTTTATCACAATACATGACGTGAAAAATTAATCGTTCTTTTATCTTAAATCGCATTTCACAATCATTTCTGCATATACGGAAGGATTCTGTCCGAAACAGATTTTTGCTTAGAAATAGGATCACCGTACTTGCTTTGCTGCAGAAGCTGATCGCTTCTGCAGCAATTCACAATGTAAATACCTGTGAAGTAATGAGTGTAGTAATGTAGACCGCGATCAGGCAAGCATATTGTAAGACGCCTTGCGTGACGTCTTGGAGTGACGACTTGAGAAAAACATAGTTTAGGACGCCTTGAAGACTTCTTGAGTGACGACTTGAGAAAAAACATAGTGTAAGACGCCTTGCGTGACGTCTTGGAGTGATGACTTGAGAAAAACGGCTGCCAGGAACTGGATGAGGAGAGCCTATCGGGCTCAGTGGAGTTCACTCGGAGAGGCCTACGTACTTCAAGTACCAGTGGACAAATATAACCTAATGATGATCATGATGTCACTGTAAATAAAATTGTTGAGAGCAATTAAATTTATTTTCCAGATAGGTCTAATGCGTGGCGGAAGGTTCTTGGCAGAAGAATCTCCACAAACCCTCATCCGTCGTTACCAAGCAGACAGTCTCGAAGATGTCTTCCTAAAGCTATCAGTAATGCAGAACTTGGGCAAGAGGAGACGGTCAAGCATCCTTGCTGATGTCGTGGAAAAGGTGGAACTTCCTTCTATTCCGGTAAGTTAAAGTCTTCTGTTTTGAATTATACTTTTAATCTTCTGGTAGGGTAACAAGGGTTTGATAATCTCCAGTGATTTAATTTATCATCATCAGCTTGCTGATTACAATCTGAGACTGTTCTTCTCTTACAAAAACAAGATGGGCAATAATCAACCATGTTGGTCCATTGTGGGTTGGTGGAGGTAACATCTATAATTTTGAGATTCTTGTGCATATCGCTAGCCTCACAATGTTTTCTTTCATCTCTTTTTAGTAATAACATCGTAATCCACAAAAAAACTTCTCAAATAAGTCATCCGAGTTTGAGCAAGGTTCAAACGGGCATTCGGGCACTACCGCTTTAATGTCGTGTACTCGTATTAGATTACGAAGATTTGCTAGAGTTGTTATTGTATAGATATAAATCGAACGAGGTATCTTCGTCCAAAAAAATCATAACATACTCGTACTAACTACAATAGGATTCAAGATAAAACGAAGATAATAGAAGAGGATAATGTTTTGTTTGTATTGCAGAACCCAGCAGCCATCGATCTTGAAGAGGCAGAAATCGGCGAAATCTCCGGTGAATTTGGAGACAATGTGTCCATGAGTAGCAAGGGTCGTGTGGTGGTCACACCTGACATCAACCCTCCAGTGGACTCTCTCCCCCCCGAAGAGAAACCCAAGAGAGGGTTCATGGAGACGTTCATGCCGATGAAGTGGCATCACATGAGGGCGCTCATTTGGAAGAACTTCCTGAGTCTGTTTAGGAATTTCGGGTGAGTTTTATTTGTTAGCATTAGCGCCTGCGAGAAGTTTGTTTAGCTTAGCGTCTCTTGTTTTTTTTTAATCATTTGTGTAATAAGAAAAGCAGTTCGCTGGCCTGGTGGTAAGCGTCAAGCCTGCATATAAAAATTGCAGTGCCATCCAGATCTTTGGTTGCAGTCTTGCGTGTCTACACCTTGTCACCCTGACCCTGCTGACACTTCTTCTCAATCGTCTATCATGTGTCCAGTAACAACGCTGGTAACACTCCCTTCAATCCGGAAGATAAATTTATTTTGTGCTGGAAGACAGTTGTGTATGCAAACTGCTTGATTGATACTGGCAAAAGTACTTCTCAGGCCTACCACACAAAATAGTTATACCCAAAATACATCTTCTAAGAAGTAACCTAATATTAACAATTGTCAGCATACGTGGGTAGTTTGGTGACGACTGAAAGCATGAGGTTACAGTTTGGATTTCCGCGCATGGCAAATATCTATATCCATACTAATATAAAATAGTGTCAGTAACTCAGTCTCTCTGTCACCTTTTCACGACTAAAGGGCTGAAGCAATTTAATTAAATTTGGTTTGGAAATAGTTTGAACCCTGGACTTCTCCAGGGTTCAGGACATAAGATACTTTTTGTCGCGATAAACTTTAGTTAGCGCGGATGAAGTAGTGGAAAACAGGGAGTCATAATTAGAGATCAGGATTTATTTACGTGATCGCAACGCATCATCACTTCTTTTCCAGCGTCCTCGCCTTCATCATCGGTCTGCCAGTCTCCCAAATGGTATTCTTCTGTCTGGCCATCGGCCACTACCCTGAAGGATTGCCCATCGCCGTCGTGAACTACGAGTCTAACAGCACTGAAGCCTTGTGCCCTTACGACAAGAACGGGTGTCCTCAGAATATGGAGACCTATGAATGGAATTTGACCATGTTCAGCTGCAGATACTTGGACTACCTATCTAAGCGGCAGAATAACTTGGTAAGTCTTCTTTTCTTCTGCTTTGTACTAGTGTGATCACCTTTTACTCTAGGGTTTTCTCACGTAGTGGTTATATGTCTATCTTTGCCTATAGTGATGCTCGTTTTTCCATCAATAATGAACCTGAATCATGATTTCTTGGAATACCGCTTTTGAAACACGAAAACACGATTGAGCTAAATTGTCTTGAAGGAAAAATATGCCAAAGTAGCCAAAAAATATAAAAAATAAAAAGTGAAACGATACCCGCTAGAACATTAAGTTTTAGTGTTCTCTGTTCTGATTTTTATATATGGTGCTCATGTTAATATTTTCAAAATGTAATTTTCAGTATATAAATTGCAATTTCACTCGATTGGTCTGACAAATGGTTCTTTTGGCCATTGTGGCAGCCACACGCTCGAACGGTAATAGTAGATTGTATTACTAGGGAGCGAAATAATATTTTGCCGGCGAGGGCGCTATTTTGAATCCAGAGCGGAGTGAAGGATTATTAAGTAGAATCCTGAACGTAGCGAGGGATTCAATATACGTCGCCCGAGGGAAAATAATTTTGCGCCCGAGTGATACACTCTACTTTTCATCCTCCTGTATGAGAAAAAGAAATAAAAGGCGCTTGTAGATACTTTACAGCTCATATATTTATTTACGAGCACAAATTATAAATGTATATACCCCCCACCGCATCTCCCCCCTCCTCCACCCCCCATTATAGCTAAAAATCATCTCGTTTACCTCAGTTTTTAAACATAAAAAACCGCAGATCGATTCATTCCTATGGGGTTTGGGAGCTATGGTCCTCATCCCTCATTATAGCTAAGAACCATCTCAATTAGCTCAGCTTTGAAACATAAAAACCGCATCTAAATTTGTCCATTCGTTTGGAAGCTACGATTCTCACCGCGCCCGCGCTGCGTTACCCAATTTGCACCGCACGCTCTCCTTGGTCTAGCCTTCTTTTATTTCGGGATAGGTATATACAAACTTTTCGGCCTAGTAATATATGTCTGGATAGCTTCAATGGATATACTTTGACTTCGGATCTTTAGTACCGGAGTTCAAATCCCAACTAGAGTGTTTACATTTTGCACATTAAAAATAAAATGTGACGGCTTATATTTTGAATATGGCCGAGCTAAGGCGGAAAGAGCCGACGAGCCACGGAAATTCATTACTGCCCTCTCTGAAAGTCTTGAACAGAAAATACATACTTTGCTCCCACTTTTTCATGAACAAATCAGAGTTTTTCGAATAGATGAGAAATAGGGATGAAAAATTTATTTGCTGCTAGAATACCATACAAAGTTTGTTTGATTAATAGTTTGGACTCCATATTTTTTTCCATTTTAGTGTTCAACAGTCGCTAATGTATAACAGGTTGATAGGAGGAGGGGTTCCGTTTGTGGTGTGTAGTTTTATTGACAAAATCGAAATACGTCATATGCATGCCATATTCTCAAACTTCTTTATGAGCTAGAATTAATAAAACCACTCAGATATCCCTATAAACTATAGGGATGTCTGTGATAAAACCAGAGATTTCCGACGACAGCTGTGAATTCTTGAGCAGCCTGCTAAAGTATTCAAGACATATTGCTACACTTTATGACCCTTTAGCAAAACTGTTCATAAACAGAGCGCCGTAAAAAAAACTTTTACTACTGAGGGACATGACGAGCAGGTCGATGGTTAGTGCCTTGCCTGCTCATTGCATGTAGTAGAATAATTATTTGAACCGACAATTCGCCTTTCCCCAATGATGCCCGGTATAATTAATAGGCCCGGTCCATCCCTGCTCACCCCGCGGGTGCGGAGAAATCGATTAACTTAAATATCAAAAAATTACTCATTGAACCTCCTTCTATGTCACCTCTGTACTTAGATATGATCTCATTATTTGGGGTAACTCTACACACATCAAAGGAGCTTTCATTGTTCAAAAAAATGTATTAGAGCTGTATGTGGAGTCGGACAAATGGTATTATACAAAACCACTTTTTATAAAATTAAACTTATTAACATTAACAGGGCTATATATTTTCCAAATAGGCTGTTTCGTTAGAGAACATGCAATTTTTTTTAACCATTGTAAAGACAAAGCTAGCTCTAGAATAAAATGTCGAGACCCAACAAGGTTATTGTTGCCTGCGAGCAAATCTGCTCTATGTCATAAAGGCTGTTTTGTTAGGACGATTAAAATATACAATAGAATACCTAGGGACATAAGAGAGTTACCACTCAGGCAATTCTAGACAAAACTGTTTAGGTGGCTTGTTGGAAAATGATTTTATGACGTCAGGGAATTATGTGTAAATTAGTATTATTATTATTTAGTATACATACTAAAACAGTATCTTATTATTGTGATTTATTAATTGTATTCTAAATATTGTATGTCCATTAAGCACAAATTGTTGATACTACATTATGGTATAGGTGCTATCAGTAAGATCAGTTTGTACACAATTTCTGCAATAAATATTCATTTTACTTCTTTTTGAAGTCGGTAAAAAAACATTTAAATCACTCGCGTGTCGTGTATATTCATAAATTGAACAAAACTTGTATAGCTATGCACTACTATATACAATACTAGTGACTCACCCGGGCTTCGCACGGGTAGCGCACACAACGCGGCGTTTTTCTTACAAAAAAATACGCCAATAAGCGTAATTTGAAATCTTTGGTAGCAACGTTCTGATGTGTTTTGACCATAGACAACAGCATTAATACTCACTTACACACAAATACTCACATACTTATTATTATTTCATATCCATGGCAACATGTCATTCTGTTCTGTATTTTTGATACCATGGGTTACATTACTGCGACTTTCGTAGGGATCTCTAATGTTTTGAAAAATAGAATTACTACCCATGTACATACTCACTGATAATGTAGATTCCTTCAAAGTGAAACAATTTTTAAAATCGGTTCAGTATTTTTTTGAGTTTATCCATTACAAACAAACAAACAAACAATAAAATGTTTCCTCTTCATAATATTAGTGTAGACAAGTTATAAAAACCAAAATCATCCATTGTGAAGTCATAACACAAAATTAGACAGATGAAGGCCGTTTATAGCTTATTTACCTATCATACCAAAATCACGTCAAAACATATCAAATAGGTAGGTATCTTCAGTAAACAACAATAACCTTTGTAAATACCTATCAGATAGGAGAATTCGAGAATTGCGTGCACTATACAGATATTAAGACAGTAGAACAATTATGTATTGTGTTAACACACCATACTTAACACAGCGAGATTACAATCAAACGCCTGCCGAAAAAAAGCATTTCTATCAATAATAGTGATGGCAATTCGACCATTCCCATTTAACCAAAACCACGCGTTTTAGTATCAAGACTAGGTCAAACAGTGTAATTTACAATAATTGAAATATTTCTAAGGCTCAGAAACGTTTTTTTAGCATATTTACTGGTTTATATAAGGTTTTGTCAATTACAACGATATGTCACCTTCTTATGGACTCTCTAAATCAAGTTCTTTACGCTTAATACTAGTTTTAAAATAAGACACGTAGCTATTACTATATTTTTTTAAATAAGTAGTTTTTTCAACTATGGATAGATAAATAAATTATTTATTGTACACACAACAATAAAAAAAAAAGAAAAGGGAACACTTCTAGAAGAAGGATAACAATGGGCGGCCTAAAACAACTTTAAACAAACAATTATCTCAACTAGGTTGGTCACGAGTTATGTCTGACATTAATAAGTTTCTATGCTAATGTTATGAAGTGCATCTCCATAAAGCATTATTTATTCCTTCTCTATAGCTTGATTATAAGAATACCACACAAACTTGCCATTATAGCTTATTACATTATTATGGAATTTGAGGAATGTATTCTTTATTTTATCACTATGTCAGAACAGAAATCACCTCCAGCCCGATACAACGTAAAAGCACGTGAATGTGTGCATGAGCCCAATGCCACGATTCCCATATAGAACCCGTACTGGTTTTCTTAAAGGGTACGTTTACGTGATCGGCATAGTGTATTAGATAATAAACGTAATAATGTATCGAACGTGCCCTTTCTCATATTTTCGTATTGTTGTTGACTTGTTTATGATGATATGAGTAAGTTGGGCGGAAGAGGTTGGAAAAAGTGTGACAAGGGGATTTGGTTGACTCGAGTGCAAAATAATGGTGAAGATTTGAGCACTTTATCGTATTAATATTTAATGTTTTGAAGGTCACTTTATCAACTAAACCAATGGAATGCGTGGATTATTCGGAGTGAACCATTAGGAGTTCCACCTATCTATATATACTTACTAGCTGTTGCCCGCGACTTCGCACGCGTGGTCATTTCTCTAGGTTAAAAGTATTCTATGTGCTATTCCAGGACCTAAAATACCAACATACTAACATTTGATCGAAATTCCTTTAGCCGTCAACAATATTTTTATCGATTTCTCGGCTTGTTTTTAAGTCAAACCCTAAACTATCCAACAGTGAAAACTGCATTGCGATCGATCCAGTAGTTTTTATGTGATGCGTGAACAAACATACAGACAAACAAACTAACAAACAGACAGACAGACAGATACGATTTAAAACCCGAACAAACTTGTGTACAGCATAGCTCCAAACACACTTTCCACTTTTGACTTTTTACCAGAAGCAATGTTATGTTATGTGCATTAAGGTATATAATACAATACCGGAAGACTTAAAACGCCTACCAAATAAGCTTTTTAAGAAAAACCTATTGTTGTACCTCAGCTCTAAAAATTATTACTCAATTAACGAGTTATTTTGACTCAAACATTCACATGTCATTGTATGACGAAATAGATGATACTCTAAAATACTAAGACCGTAATATTGTAATTACTTACTCTATTTTATGTGAATAAATAATATTCTATTCTATTCTAATAATATTCTATCCTATTCTATAAAAAAATGTTATATTCTTGTTCATTAGCTTATTTGAATTACCCTAGACCATTTTTTTAAAATTATCTTCTTTGTACTGACTACTTTATATTCCTATTGCTTTATTATATTTATATAGATAGGAGATAGATTATAAGTATACATAGATATAGATAGATTGCCCGGCACCGGGCATAGCAATGCCAACGGCGACGGCACTGGCAGCCGGATATCGATGAGTTGGATGAAAACATATGACGGTGATTTTCCAAAGGCCTTTCGGCAGTGCCGTGCCAATAATACAAAAAAGTACGAATTATAGCTATCACAGCATAGATATATTTAAAATTATGAAGATTAGGTACCAGTTCCTCTGGCGTGGACCGCATAAATTAAGTGCAACGCACACGATTGACCTTCATTGGCCATCACGATCGGAGTAGCGTTAGTGAAGCACGTGTTAGTAGTGACTCTATTTCGCGATAGTCTGCGTATGTCTCTCTAGATTTGTTGTTAATGCACAAAGCACAACGCCGACGATGGAAATGTAGCTGTTTGGGTGTGTTTGCCTGTACACGTATCTAGTCCAGTTCTTGTTTACATTATACGATACAATACAACAACTCTTTATTGTATACCAAGAAAAAGGTAATATAAGGGATAAACTTATGAAATGAAAGGTACAATCTTACTTATATTAAAGCGTGTCGTATCTTCTCTCCTTTCTAGATCGTATCAAAGTTCCTAGCTAGATATTACTGGGAATTTATGACTTAACAATCTGTTTGATGTCACCACGCCTTGCGATAATGTAAACACAAAATTAATAAAACGCTAGACAGGACCCATTTAATCTTAAGAAATATTATAATATTGTAGTCATTCAAGCTAGATTTAATCATATATGCGCTAAAACCTCATTATTTCGAAGCAAATCCTTTGATTTCTCATTTGCCCTAAGCCGCTAAGCACATTAGTCCTAAGCAGAACACACAGGGTGCGTAATGAGGTCCTTTATTAAATTTGTTTCCGAGGCGGCTTAATATTATAATTATTTGCTTTAAATATGGAAACCAAAATGTGTTTGTATGTAGTCTGTAATTAAATAAGAATAATGGTTCTGAAAGCATTTCTTTGAGTCAAAAGAGAGATCTGATAATGATTTACGTATGTGATTAATAGGCGGTCATACCCAGCAGTGAGTTCATACAGTTGCATATAGAATTTCATGGAATATTCCTTGTTTTAGAGCTTCCTTCAAGATACCTAATCTTCTAAGTATGCGTGCTACACTCTGGGCTACATCGACACTTACCATTAGACGAAATGGTGGTATATCTATATACTTATAATAAAACTGTAACGGGTCCAATTCTGTACATTGAAGATATATTGCAATTTTTTTTTGGACCTCACTCTAGATTCTATACTGAAGCCAAAACTGTTTTTTTTTTTTTCAATTTTGTCTGTCTGTCTGTCTGTCTGTCTGTCTGTATCTTGGCTAGGCATCACGCCGAAACTAGTGAATGAATTTAAATGAAACTTGGTATGATTTGAGTTCATACTACGAGGTAGGACATAGGCTACTTTTCATCCCGAAAAATGAAAGGGTTCCCGCAGGATTGGGGTTGAAAGTTATTTCAAAAAATACTTACCACTCTGAAACTACTGGACAGATTTTGATGCAACTTGGCACAGTCATAGTTTATACGATGCGTCAAAATTAAGAAAACTTTTTATCCCGGATAAATAAAGAGTTCCTGCGGGATAATGTCCTAAATTCTGTAAATTAACGATATTTTGTATTTTTTTTGGGGGGGCCTTTCTATATTCAATACTAAAGCCAAAACTGTATTTTTAAATTTTTGTCTTTCTGTCTGTCCGTCTGTCTGTCTGTCTGTACCTTGGAAGTGCATTACGCCGAAAATACTCAATGAATTCAAATGAAATTTGGTATGATTTGATTTCATACCTCGAGGTAGGTCATAGGATACTTTTCATCCCGAAAAATTCAAGGGTTCCTGCAGGATAGGCGTTGAAATGTATTTAAAAGAACACGTATCGCCCTGAAACTACTTGACGGATTTTGTTGAAGTCATAGTTTATATAATGGGAAAAAATTGAGGTAACTTTTTATCCCGAAAATAAAGTGTTCCTTCGGGATAATGTCCAAAATTCTGTAAATTGAAGATATTATGTTTTTTTGGATGCAGTTCGATATTCAATTTTAGTATTGAACTAACCCAATACGTTATTTTTTTAATTTTTGTCTGTGTGTCTGGTTGTCCATCTGTCTGTCTGTACCTTGGCAGCGCAAAACCCCGAAAATACTCAATGAATTCAAATTAAATTTGGTATGGTTTGAGTTCACACTTCGAGGTAGGACATTGGATACTTTTCATCCCGAAAAATTAATGGGTTCTCGCAGGATAGGGGTTGAAACTTATTTAAAAGAACACTTAGCACGCTGAAACTATTGGACGGATGTTGATGCAACAGTTTATCAGATAGGTGAAAATTATGGATACATTTTGTCCTGAAAAAGTAAAGGGTTCCTGTGGGATATGGGGTCCAAATTATGTACATTAACGATAGAGTGTTTTTTTAGAAAGTTACTCTATATTCGATTACGAAGCCTAAACTGTATCTTTTTTCATTTTTGTCTGTATGTCTGTCAGTCTGTATCTTAGCCGCGCATCACGCCGCCGGAACTACTGAATGAATTCAAAAGAAATTTGGTATGATTTGAGTTCGTACTACGAGGTAGTACGTAATGTAATGTATCCTAGGTAGCATAGGATACATTACATATCGAAAAATGTATGGGTTTTTATTTAGGGGTTGAAACTGATTTAAAAGAACACGTACCACGCTGAAAGTAACGGATGGGTTTTGATGTAACTTGGCACTGTCTTAAGTTATATGATGGGTTAAAATTGAGGACACGTTTAATCCCGAAAAAGAAAAGGGTTTCTGCAGGATATGGGTCCAAACATATGTTAATATTTAAGTAATAAAAAATATTTTTTGGATGGTTCTCTATATTCGATACTGAAGCCAAACTCTTTTACTTTTTAATTTTGTCTGTCTGTTTGTCCGTATCTTGACCGCGCATCGCACCCAAACTACTAAATGATTTCAAATGAAAAAAATGCTCTTGGGTGCTTAAAAAAGGCATTGAACGATTATTTTTGTTAATCGTGTCTTTCTTTCTGTTTGTCTGTATGTTTGCTTGTTCATGCATCACGTAAAAACTATTGGACCGATTGCAATGCGGTTTTCATTGCTAGATAGCTTAGGGTTTGATTTAAATCTGGTGTAATTGGTATCTCAATCCGGTGAGTTAGAAGCCGAGCAATTGATAAAGTATGTTTGACGGCTGAAGAAATTTTGTTCAAATGTTGGTATATTGGTCCTGGAATAGCACATTATGGTACTTTGAAGCTAAAGAAAAGAACACGCGCGAAGCCGCGGGTACAGCTAGTATACTATATATTAATACTAGCGACCCGATTCTGCTTCGCCCGGGTGTCTAAGAGCTTCTCTAAAAAATATTTCTTTGTATCAAACGTTACATGAGATAACCAGCGCGGCCAGCCCGCACTCGCGTCTCTACGATCCTCACCCCCCCCCCCCATTCCCTCATTATAGCTAAGAACCACGTCGATTACCTCAGCTTTTAAACATAAAAAGCCGCATCTAAATCGGTTCATTCGTTTGGAAGCTACGACCCCCCCTCCCCTTCCCTTCCTTCTCCCTATTATAGCTAAGAACCATCTCGTTTACCACAGCTTTCAAACATAAAAGACTGCAGCTAAATCGGTCCATTCATTTGGAAGCTAAGATTCTCTCTCCCTATTTCTCACCCTCCCCCCCCCCTCCCTTATAACTAAGAACCATCTCAAACACATCACCATTCAAACAGAAAAATCCGCATCAAAATGGGTCTTTCGTTTGGGAGCTACGATGCCACAGGCAGACAAACACATACACAGTGATACACACCCTAAACTTAAACACACATAACACCCGCCTCTTTGTTCGGGGGTTAAAAATGAGAAAGGTTATTGTTATATTTAATTTCATAAGAATGTATATATCGCCGGCAGATAGTTTTATCCACCGTTTAATTAACTGCCTAGCCTTATGATAGAATGGTGCCTTTAAACTAACACCCATTCAATCAAACAGCTAGGCAAATGATTTGTATCGATCACGTTTAACTATACTTATTTAAATTTTGTTCCACTTTCCGTCACCTGGCGCTGAAGCCCATAACACTGTCAATATAGCTACGTAGCATCGCTACCTAGTCTGTGGTCAATATGGCGTCGGCAAGCAACAATATTATTGGTGTTTCTCACAGTTTGATTGCGTTTACGCAAAAAAAAATACAATGCAAGAGTGTTGTGACAAAAACAATGTGAATTTAGCTGCGACTCGTCTGTTTCCAAACTACTATGTTTATTAGAATTGCGCCTAAAAACTAGGTAGGTTAGTTAGGTTGAACATGGAAACTGTTTATAATCATTTGTCAGTTTGCAAACAGACACAACAAGTTTGATACAATTACATCTTTTCTTGTCAAATAGTCGACCTATTGTATGAATGGCCTAAACATTCAGCCAGCCAATATGCAGCCACTTCATTAAATAAATATCATACGGCTGAATATCTTAAGCCTAGGCAGTTAATTAAACGGCGGATTAAGCTAGCTGTAGGAAATTGTTTTTTTTTACTAAATGTATTTTATATTGAGCTTGTTGTAACCATTGATGTATATGTTTCTATCGTAACTAGATCTGCAGTTGCCGCGCAAATGCATAACCACTCCACATATGGCCACAGCCATATGTCCGGCCTTATGCCAGTCAGTAATCAGTTTGATGATCACATGATCCGATATAGAATCCAACTCGGATGAGCAGCGTACGGGATATCAAGCCGTATCTTCTCTTCGCAGATAGCACAGTGCCTCAAGACGAAAGTCAGAAAATCAGTGCGTGTTGACAGTGATAACATATGGCATATGGCACTGAGACGTGGTTTCTAACTATTGGTCTCATACACAAGTTCAAAGTAACGCAGCGTGCAATGGAGAGAGCTATGCTCGGTGTTTCAATACGTGATAGAATCCGAAAAGAGGAAATCAGTAGAAAAACCAAGGTTACCAACTTAACTCTCAGAGTTTGCAAGTTGAAGTGGCAATGGGCAGACCATATAGTTTACAGAACCCACAACCGCTGGGCAGGGAAATAAAGGTTCTTAAATGGCAACCACGAACAAGCAAGCGAAGTGTAGGGAGACCGACGATGGACCGACGACATTGTAGCCATCGCAGGAAGTCGGTAGATGTAGGTGGCACAAGATCGCTCGTCATGGCGCTCTTTGGGGGAGGCCTATGTTCAGCTGTGGACTTTTAAAGGCTGACATGAAGATGATGATGATCTATGATAAAGATGACACTATAATGTCATAAATGTAGTATGCGAATAATACCACTTAAAAATAAAGGTACGCTGCTGAGCTGTGTAGCATGCAGCTGTACGCATGCATCATCAGCGTCGACATTTTCTGACTAGTAATGCGTGAGTACAAATGCAGATAATGCAATTATTGCGAAAATTTAGCCCACGAACCTTGCGTCTGGCTCAGACGCAAAGTTTACACAGCACATATATATATAGTTTGCTGTTCGCCTATATCAACGCAATCCATACCAATATATAAAAGTGAAACGTTGTCTGTTTGATTCTTTGTTTGGGGAGCTTTCACACGATAACGGCTGGACGGATTTCGATGAAATTCGGAAAGGAGATAGCTTATACCCTGGAATAAAACATAGAATACTTTTATCCCTGAAAATTGTAAGTTTCCACGGGGAAACTGGGAAATGTTGATTACTCTTGGTAAGGAAAGTTCTCCATGGAAACAAATATAAACATCAAGAGCATTGGTGCAATACCTACTTTTTCATTGGTTTTTAATATCCTAAAAGAACATAGGATGCTATTTTTATCGCGATAAACTGTAGTCCACGCGGACAGTCACGGGCGGGAAAGCTAGTAAATTATATTTCTAGTTTCTGTTTCGATTTTACTCTAATGAAAATAAAAAATTATGAATAAAAACAATCATATACTCATTCATCCAATCGTTGGGGAAATTTTTCATAGAGCAGGCAGCACCGATCTTGACCCTAACATTAATATCGCCATCTCTATCAAACTGATGCCACGAACGCGACGCTAAATTTAGTACGAGAGAAATATATGTTTACCTAAAAATGTTGCTAGTTTCAAAGCTACGTCTTCTTAATCACAAAGTGGTTACAAATTATTTTACGCTTGATAAAGAGGTTTGCACCTCTATTTGTTTACCTCAATGGTGTAACAGATACACATAATATAGTGTCGCGGACTTTCTCGTCGAACTTTTTATGTAAGACAAATCTTTTATACAATGTTTTCAGTTAGGTCTTCTGGTATCGACTAGACAAAACACGTATGAATTATACGTTAAACCTTCTTCTTGAATCAACCTACACCTAAGCGAAAACCAGAACAACATCTGTTCAGTATTTTCTACGATAGATCGACAGACGAGTCCAGTGATTTTATTTTATGTAGTGTGATGATGAAATAAAAATAAAGAAAATATATCATATTTTTTCATCAATATCAAATGGCTCAAACACGTAGCCAGCTGAGGTTATCGTACTTTTGCCCCTTAAAGCTGGGTGTCAGTGAATTTTTTGTCCCTCTCATCCGTGATTAAGTAGAGCGGGAAAGATGATACATCTCGGGAGTTAAATTTAAGGTTTTTATTTATTTGTAGGAAAACTACAACTTTGAATTAAAAAGTGTCTAGCTATTTTCTCAATCATAATAAGCTCTTTCTTTTGGCATATCTTTGATTACATTTAGTGGCGGGATCTCTTTCCAATCAATGTTCTAAGCATAAAGTAGTGTGTTACCTTTGATTTTATTTTTTATCGAGTGAATTCATACTAATCATGTTTCTGTTTTTCTAGATAATATGTAAAATTCTGATGTGATACCAATTTTATAGTTCTGGGTTAATTATAAAACAAGATACAGAAGTTCAAAAATGATCGAAAATTGCTAAAAGTGCTAGAACCGAGCCTTAAGCTACGCTGCCGAAATTTCCTTACTAGGTTTTCCGGCAGTACATATTCCTTGAGAGACATTACACTGACAGTCCTGTTGACTAAGTGCATGATAGTGGTCAAGAGTTAGCCTTTAAACCACTAGAAATCAACTTAGTTACTTACTTCATTAATCCTTTTCATTCTCCTTAGATATACTACCCAGACAAAGAGACAGCCATCCGCGAGGCGCAACACGGCCAATCACGAATGGTCCTCGTATTCCCCGCTAACTACTCGCTCTGCCTCCAAGAAAGGATTACGGACCCGAGGCGTGTCGACTTCTGGACTGTGAAGAACTCTGACATGGAAGCCCATATGGATGATACTGGTGAGTCTTTATCATCCGCCTGTTAGGATGAGGACAGAGGCATATATCATAGTTAGACAATCAGATAAGTGGACCGTCAAGGCTTTGTTGACATTTTGGGATTGCTTTAGAATCCAGTCGCACGAATTTAGTGGAGGAAGGGTAGTACGGGGGAGGGGCGGAGGAGGGCTACCTTCCAGTATCTCTAACCTCCCGAGGAAATGTCTAGTTTCTGAGAAGGGGTTACTTCAGAATCCAATCGCAAGAATTTGGGAAGGATGGAGTGTGGGGGAGGGTGGGGGAGGGGAAGAATACTTCCCGGTATCCTCTTCCTAGAAAATGCCTAGTTATTGAGAGTTTTTTTTTCAATGAAATGGGATGGATTTCAATAGTCGATTAACTTAAGTATAAATTAACTTAATAGTATATTATAAATAGTAACGTAATAAAAAATAATAGTAGTTAAATAGTAAATTAACAGATTTTTTTTTGACGCTCGCTTTAGCTTGCCGCCGCACGCTTGCTTCGTTCGCTCGACTAGCGCTATGTGTGGTCACTTTTTTTTCTTTTCTTTTTTTTACTTGGGGAAATCCTCACGGATACCACCAAGCTGCGGGGGCAGCAAGGTGGTTATGTCGGACTCTTACCGACTAAAACCCCACGGTGTTCCGCATGTCGCCTTGTGCCAGGGCTACGGGTACGCTTTCGCACTCGTCCGCGGCCCTGACAGCGCTGGTCCTGTGAAGGACCCCCTCACGGTTGGGATAGGGCTGAGCCATTCCCTACCGCGAGTACGCCATTGAAGGGCGCACAGAACACTGTGCGCGCCACCTCGAGGCCTTATGCTGGAGCAGACACCCCCGTGACCACTACCTAGGCCTCAGGGGGTCAAAGGGGAATAAATTCCTCCTCCGACTACCGGCTTTGAGCTTCACATGGCCTCCTACATCTATTGCCACAACCCAGTACAGCCACAGCAACAGCTGGCGGAATATCCTACGCTGCACCGAGGAGTGACGCCAGATTTGAGAAGCCATGGAGCACGTCACACTCAGAGCACTACTGCCCATACAGTAGTCCTGAGAGTGGACCACCTCCTCGAGCCGGCGCCTAGCGCCCGGCCCCCCCCTCCACGTCACATCCCCAGCACCGAATCCATCAAGCCGAAGTATGGTAGGTCTGGGAGCGGACCGCCTCCTCGAATCTGCGCCGAGCACACTGGGCCCCACCTCCTCGAGCCTGCGCCGAGCGCCCGGGCCTCCCCTCCACGTCACAATCTCCACATGTCTACTGACCAACCTGGAAAAAACAGGTTACCCAGCAGCACCGCAGAGAATGGACGCAACTTCCTCCACTCCATGGCCTCCCAAATCCATCGCCACCGCCCAGTACAGCCACAGCAACAGCTGGCGGACTATCCGACGCTGCACCAAGTAGTGACGCCAGATTTAGGAAGCCATGGAGCACGTCACACTCAGAGCACTACTGCCCATACAGTAGTGCTGAGAGCGGACCACCTCCTCGAGCCGGCGCCGAGTGCCCGGGCCCCCCCTCCACGTCACACTCCCAGCACCGAATCCATCAAGCCGAAGTATGGTAGGTCTGGGAGCGGACCGTCTCCTTGAGCCTGCGCCGAGCGCACTGGACCCCACCTCCTCGAGCCTGTGCCGAGCGCCCGGGCCCCCCCTCCACGTCACATTCTCTACACGTCTACTGAGCAACCTGGGTTAAACAGGTTACCCAGCAGCAGTGCAGAGAATGGGCGTAACTTCCTCCACTCCATGGCCTTCCAAATCCATCGCCACCGCCCAGAACAGCCACAGCAACAGCTGGCGGACTATCCAGTGCTGCATTGAGCAGCGACGCTAGATTTAGGAAGCCATGGAGCACGTCACACTCCAAGCACTACTGCCCATACAGTAGTGCTGGGAGCGGACCGCCTCTGTGGCCACTTCAGCGTGGGCTTGTGGAGAAAAGCCCAGTGAAGCGGCCCCTCCTTGGGCCGGCCAGCATCACCCTGCCAGCGCGGCCCCGGGTTCCTCTTAGCTTCACTTTAGGGTCGCCAACCACGGTTACTAGAGTCCCCCCCGCCACGACAAGGCGGGAACCCACGGGGAGATGTGTGGTCACTGTTCCAACCTAACCTAACCTATTCTTTGGGGCCATACATAACATCTGGTGAAAACACCGGAGAAAGATACATTCTACTACTTCATAATTTTATTTACAATGGCGATTATGTACCATCGCAAAACAAAAAAAATACGTTTCCTCGGGCTAGGAGTGGCACCATTAGAAAACGGAGTCAAATATCTTCCCCCCCCTTCGCCCCTTACCCCCCCCAAATTTGTGCGACTAGATTCTAAAGCCGACCCGACTTTTGTAATATAATGCTTAGGGCGAGTGTGTCTTTCTTCGACTCTTCACCTTACATTACCAATCCATTCTCTTATTTTACTATCTTACCATCAGGTGATTCGCCCTAGATCGACTTATTTACACGAAACACTTTTATATTATACTTTAAAACCTTTCTCTTGAATCAATCTACGTGAAAACCGTAACAAAATTGGTTCAATATGAGACTGGGATAGAAAAAATATATGTTTTTATGTGATATAATATGTTTTTTCTAGTTAAGCGCACACTTATAAAGTTCAAAATACCAAATTTCTTTCAGCCGTCACATAGTTTTTTATCGATTGCTCGGCTTCTACTCATTGGATTGAGGTACCAAGTACACCAGTTTTTAAGTCAGAACCTAAATAAGCTATACAACAGTAAGAATTTTATCGAAATCGGTGCAGTACTTTTTACGTGATGCGCGAAGAAACAGACATAAAAACCAACAAACAGACACCATTAAAAAAATGTGTTATAAAAAAAATCAGTAGCATATTAGACCTTATTTTGTAATTATCTTCATAGTACGGGTTATATATTGCTTTATTATAAGCATAGATAGATAACCTAAAACAAATTCTACCTATCAATAAACCCGCCCTTCTACGTCCGTCCCTTGTCCATCCATTGCTATCAAATAGGATGCAAATGTACTGTAACTGTCCTCTTCAATTTATACCACCCCTAACAAAATCTATCGCATTTCGGACTCGGAGCTCACCCTTATTATTCTTAGTAGAGTTGTTATGTTCAGGAATTTCAGATACGGATAATACGACATTAAAAAAGAAATATATGTTACGGATATTGATTGCTAAAAATTTTTTTATCCGTAATTACAATAATTTATCCAGAATAAATGAGGGGCTACAGTCTCGACATCGGTAGCACACCGAAATCGGTCGCAAAGTACAGATACCGATGAAAATCGACAGCTTAAGTCAAAAGCTGTCGATTATCATGTTAACCATACTGTACTGTTGTTATTCGTGTAACTTATGGGCCGTTTTCTTTGGAACAGTTGGCGAAAATAACTGTTAAAAACGCTAAATATGATCACAATTGGCGTTCCCTTTGACCATTTGTGGGCGAAATTAGCGTTCTGAACGTTTTCGATCACCGTTCGTTTTGCAAGTTTCGATGACATGTTGACATAGGAAAATCGACTTTATACCGTGAGGGATAGGGTAGGTTTTCATTCATTTTGGAAAGGATTGGAAGTGTCAAAAGTTGCAAAAATGCCAAAAGTGTTGAAAATGTTCAAAGAAAACGGCTTGTTAAAAATGTGCATTTCGAAATTGCCCACAACGCCCAATCATCATCTCGAACGCAGGGTTAGCGATCAGTAGCTTGCGATGGCATAGCTACCTGTGTCGAGACTGCCAGCTACTGTCAAAGATATTGATTGTTATCGGTATCATAACGAACTTTATAGCAAACTTTACGATTCTCATTCGACCGTTTTCGCTTACTATCCGTCAGCTTTTGACATAAACGCCATACAAAAAACGTCAAAAAGTAACGAGACGTTGGAACTTTGCGTCTATTATTGGCAGCCCCATGGCAGCCCGCAATGTATATGTAGTTGTATTAAATAGTTTAATTTAATTTATCTTTTATCCGATAGTTTCGGTTCCGTAATGGACATCTTCTGCATTCCTTATTTTGCCTGGGATGAGCTAAATATTATATCATAGAACGTTTTCGCAAATATCGCTTCATCATCGAGCCTTCATAAGTAGATGGTTGGGCAACATAACCTTTTACAAAACACAAATTGATAATAAAAACCTTGTAGGTACAATAGCTACAGGAAATTGAGGATGAAAAATTAAAATTGGCTGTAAAAACATTTTAAAATGACATACATTTCTATAATATTTTATTTAACTTAGAATCCAACGATACCAGGTTCGATCCTAGGCTCCGCACCAATGACTTTTCTAAGTTATGTGTGGTTTTCCATCGCTCCGTGCTTTGGAGGGCACGTTAAGTCAAGTCATTGATTAATTATAATTAATAGCAGTCGTTAAGTCATTTCAGAGGCCCTTGGGCCGCCTGATAAACTCTGACACCTGAGGCTAGCACTACTTCATATGACAAACTTACAAACAATGCTCTTTGTTTGACTGCTTGTGACGTAACATACTGAAAAATATTATCTGTTTTACTAGAATGGCCCATAGCAACCCCTTTGTTATTATCATAGTGACGTCATGTCCCGCGCTATAACAAAAAGAGCGTTTAGACAGACCACATACTTAAACAAAAAGAAATGGTATTGATTTTACTAAACATACTCGTAATTAGAGCAATTTGCTAATAATTCAAATAGGATTAATAAACAAAATAATCCAAAACTTTCCAAAGAGCCGTTCTAGTTAATAGTTTCATGTTGGTTCTAAAATAACCAAAAGGGAAACTTGCTCTTGTGTCGGAAAAAGCAAGTTTCGCGAGAAAATTGGTAAAGTTAATGCCGAACCGCAATTGCAGTTGACAATTAAATTAAATTGTGTAAAGTAAATTTAGTACATTAGTAATGAGGTAACAGATGTTTTAACAGTTCAGCAATTCAAATGAAGTTGAAGTGAAGTTCTGATCCAAATATATTGAGTAAACATATGGACACTAATTGGATAACTAATTGCGAATCTTCCCATGAGACACATATCTAATCAATTCGACATAACCTACAAAGTTTATGAAGCGTTCGTTGATTCTACAATATTAGTCTAGGGGCTAGATAATAGTCTATCACATTAATGTATTTTGATTGGAAGAGCCATGTTGGCCGAGCGGCATGCTAGTGCGCATTAAAATCAAATGATACTGGGTTTGATCCTCGACTCAAACGATACTAGGTTCGACAAATGACTTTTCTAAGTTACGTGCGGATTTCTATCGCTCCATGCTTTGGAGGGCATGTGCTTTCGGCCCTGTTTGTTATTGATTGAAAGCTGTCGTTAAACCATGTCAGAGGCTCTCGGGTGGCCTGATAAACTCAGACACTTAGGCCAGCACTTTGGAGGCATCTATAAATTACTTTACAAGTTAAGGGGGAGGGAGGGGGTAAATGAAGTGTGACAAGGGGGAGACTAATCATAAGCTTCGGTACGTCACAAATGTACTAGTGGCTCTGTGAGTTGAAGACTTCGCGAGTCTGTCTTTGCATAACTTAAAACAATATAAAGGTTAAAAAAGGTTATATTATCGAATCTGCTCACAAAATTTCACGAGAATCGGTTGAGAAATGCGACCTGTGTTTTTTTTACGTTTTCAACCTCCATATCTACGCTATTTAAAAAAAAACGAAAATCAGACTCGACAAACAAAAAACATAATTATTGAATCTGTTCACAAAATTTTACGAGAATCGGTCATTGATCCTATTAAAGAAAGGGAAATGCGACCTGTAAAATAGAAAAGCCGGACAGCTGGACATGCGCCGGACAAACGAAAGCATTTTTGCCCAAGCTGAAATGGAGATTCTTCGCTCGCGCTTCGCGCTCTAATTAAATTTTAATTTAGTTTGGCACATTAATAATTGCGCAATATGTAAAATATTAATTTGTGAAATATGTGACGTCACACCAGGAGAGAGCCCTTTCCTCATTCTTCTCTTCAAGAAAGCAAGCAACTGTCAAAGACATTTTGCTATCCTCTAAAGAAAGGACTATTCCTGTTGCCGGAAGAACCGATAGTAAATGAATGGTCATGCAAATGGAAATAGCCTCAAATGCTAAAAAAACAGTACCTACCATCCGATTTAATTTTTCCGACATCCGACATCGGAAATGAGTTCTGATAGTTCAAATTAATATTTCTTTGTCAATTAAACGTCAACAGGAAAAAGGCGTGTAAATCGACCTTTTTGACCCGTAAAAATCAACGGTAAAACGCCACGCTCTAGAAATGGCAGAAAAAAGATTTTATTCTGTGATTTGCATAGAAATTAGATTTATAAAGACTGGACCAATCATGTTTATTAGGACATTATTTTTAAAGGTCGCAATAGGAACTGACCTTTGTTCCCATGAGATAAGGATGAGAGTTTAATGAAAGGTGTTAGCATATTTATCCTGCTAAGGACTTTTATGGAATGAATTTACAGGTATATGTTGTTGTGGTTTTGGTTTTTATTTCAAATGCTAATATTTTTAACCCTCGAACTCGTTAAGAGAGGGGTGTTATAAGTTTAGGGTGTGAATCATTGTATGTATGTATCCGTGGGTCTGTCTGTAACATCGTAGCTCCCAAACGCATAGACCGATTTTTAAGCGTTTTTTCTGTTTGAAAGCAAATGTAATCGGGATTCGGGATGCTTCTTAGCTATAATAGAGGGAGTGAGTGAGTCTCGTAGCTCCCAAACGAATGGACCGATTTTGGTACGTTTTTTTTCTGTCTGACAGCTGATATGCTTCAGATGGTTTTTAGCTGTAAAAGGGGGGGGGGATTGTAGCTCCCACACAAGTGGACCGATTTTAATGCGGTTTTTGAACGGTTTGATTTAGCTTGACGTGTTTGTTGTTTTTCTTGGGTCAAATCTATTTATTAATTGAAATTTTACGTGACCAATCTCTAAACTATGTGACCAATTTACCGTCAAGATTACCGTTTATGAATTTTCCACTTACAAGAGTAATAAATTGTAATAAAAATGAAAATTCAAGGAATTTCTTACACAAGAATTTTATTAGGGCCAGCAGATACAAAAATAACTTACCTACACTGCGGACTAAATTAAATCTCACCAAGCTTGAACAAAGAAACCTCTGAAATCTGTATGAAAAATAATAAATCCCACTTAAGATGAGAAAATTATGACTTCCGCGTAACTTATTTCATAATTAGGCTTACTGAAAATCCCAACTTAACCTAAATTCTGCACTTGAGAGTCTACTTAGGTGCCTGTAGTTGCCAAGTTACCATAAAAATTAAACGCTCTATAAAACTTAATCTCCGCTTTTCTCAAAGTTGGCTAACTTTTTCACGAGATGTCGTTAAATGTTACTTGGTTCAAGTGGTGCTCAAACTTTTGAAGCCCTCTTTTACGAGTTTTACTGATTTGACGAACACTAGAGCTCGGTTAATTTGGTTCATTATAATCATAGGAAAATATTTTTCATGGATTTAAAATGGATGTGCAAATAACAAAACGGTAACAGTGTTTTATTCTGATTTTGGTGAAGACTTATATGATTTTAGCATTAACGCCTGCTTAGCGAGAACATATCTAATATTTTTTCGTTTGGTGAAGGCTGGTTAAAATTAAAACAGTTTGTTTTTTATTTTAGTTTCAACATTTATTACAAAACTAACACACCTGTTGTACTCTACGATATAAAACCATTTCCCGAGAAGGACAGGAAGATAAAAAGTGAGATAAATTCCCAGCATTTCCTGTCCCGATCAGCTATAGCATCGAGCATATCTGAGGTTGATTACTACTTAAGGGTAAAACTCCTATTATTTAGTAACTAACTGTACCCGGGGCTTTGCCCGCCAGTTAATTAAAAGTAGCCCATACGTGTTATTCCAGGATCAAAATACCTATAAAGTTCAATATACTACATTTCTTCAAAATTCGTTTAGCAGTCAAATAGTTTTTATCGATTGCGATTATTTTTGTTTGATTGGTGATTGGTGTTTGATGGTTAAGATACCAAGCACCCAGTTTTTAAGTTAAACTCTAAACTATCTAACAGAGAAAACCGCATAGCAATAGATCCAGTAGTTTTTACGTGATGCGCCAACAAACATACAGACAAACAAACAGACACGATTAAAAAAAATGATATATTCTTGTTCAGTAGCCTATTTAAAATTTACTACTGAAAAATACATACAGCTGAACCTATAACCGTCTTCTTTTCTGAAGTCGATTAAAAATAAAACTAGCTCTTAATTTTATAAGTATCAGATTATGAACTATTAAAAAAAAAGTTTGACATACCTAACCCATGTTATCTTCACAAATTGTATTTTGAACTAACTCGTGCTTTTCAAAACAAAACAACTTTGGTATGGAACTTAACCGGGAACTTAACCGGCTCTTAATTAATCATTAGTGACTCCTTATAACAGCAGTTTGAGAACCACTGTTCAAATCCAATCAAGTAACAGCTACTTTTAATAGCCTCTCGTGATCAAAACTCATTTATTACCACCGTTTGTGGTAAGCATCATTGGGTTACTCCGGTTTTTTTGTTTATCCATTTAAATATTTGAATTTTACAGCTCGGTTTTCATAAATGCTTGCGTAGGAAACCCCGGAAAGGGATGCTTTGTATGCCTTTTATGGTTTAACCGGTTATTAAATTTATTTACATCAGCAGTCAGTTTTTAAACCTGATTCGCTGAAACTCCATTCCATTTTTAATTGAATGTAAAGCATTTCATAATGTTTACTGAAATGTATGCATCGCTGGGCATTTTCAATAAGTAATTGTCGAATATTTACAATGTTATAAAACGGAAAATTCGGTTCTTTTCGTGTAAACAAAAGCGGATAATAAGTATTTAATGACCGACCTCAAAATGGATGTTATCAATTCAATGCCAAGTTATATTTTTTCATGTATGTACCTTATATCTAGTTACATGCGGGTAGATTAGGAACCAGCTCATCGGGCGTGGACCGCATAAATTAGATGCAACGCACACAACTGGCCTTCTTTAATCTTACTCACAATCGGAAGTTGTTTGTTTGTTTATCATATGAGATAGTACTGGGCCTCAGGTGTCAGAGTTTGTCAGGACACCCAAGGGGCTCTGACATGGCTTAATGTGATTAATCAATTACAGCTGGTACAGACAGCTTAACGTGCCTCCGAAGCACGGAGTGATGGAAATCCGCACATAACTTAGAAAAGTAATTGGTGCTGCGGAGCCTAGGACCAAACTCGGTATCGTTGGATTCTAAGTTGCATTATTGAACAGTGAGGCTGCCATTACTTTAATTACAATTTAAATTACTACTATCGGAAGTGGCGTTTGTGTAGCACGTATTAGCAGTGACACCCATTCGCTTTACAGTCTGTCTATATATATTTATATATATCTCTACAAAGAGAGAGCTTTGTTGTTGGTGCACATGAGGCACGACGGCACAGAATAAATAATAGTACAAAACGGTGGGAATGTAGCTTTGTGGGTGTATTTGCCTGTAGTTATATCTAGTCCAGTTTTTGTTTACGTGATATTAAAGCCTGCCGTATCTTCCCCACATTAACTAGATCTTTGGAATATACATTTGTACTCTTATTATCACGGCTGATGTGTGTGATAATAATTATATTGAAAACATGCTATTTATATCTTATATCTTTCCCTACTTTAATCTCAAGCAAAAATCCGACTACGTACAAAAATAATTTACGGTGCAAGCAAAGAAAATAAAATAAAATAAGCAGGAGTTCAAAACATAATATTAGTACCTAGGTTTAACGCTACGAGTGCTAATAAATAAACAATAGTAACCTGCAAAGTGCGCCAAATTCATTAAGTTGATCGTTATATGTCCAAATAAACCATGTTGGTGAAAACCATACCGTTAGGATTTGGATTAATCCCCACTATTATATAAAAATGAAACGTTGTCTGTTTGTTTATTTGTATGGGGAGCGATCACTGATAATGGCTAGACGGGTTTAGATGAAATTTGGAATGGAGATAGATCATACCCTGGAATAACACATAGGATACTTTTCATTATAATCATACTTCACGCTAAAACGGCTGAACGGGTTTTGATGAATTATGGAATGAAATTTAGAATGGAGATAGCTTATATCCTGGAATGACATAGAATACTTTTCATTATTATCATCATCATCATCACCACTCACGCGGGTGAAACCGCGGGCGCAGCTAGTTTCAAAATAATAACATCAACGTGATGTCAAAGCGATTATTAGCTGCATAGATATTGTGTAATCTGAGATTAAACTATCGAAACAAACCTTAACAAAATTCAATTTAAACAAGTTCCTTCAAATTAACTATTTGTTTTCCTAAATATAAGTCTGGATTAAAATATCACCCTTCTATCCTTTTCACCTTGATTAAACAGTCGATCACCAGTCAAACGGGGTGAACTGGTTGAGGTTACTTACTTATTAATAGTAGGACCTGTGAGAAATACTGCTGTAGGCTACTAACTTATTAATATGAGGTGTTAAAATACTGGCCTTTATCGTCAATTACAAGGCCTGGAATTCCAAGAAAAATATAACCTTCATTTTGTAAATAATTGAATATATCACATTTCGAAGTATTTCAAAACGAATGTCTTAATTCTTTGTTGTACACCCAAAGCAAATTAATTTATAATTGATACATTACAATTGATGTAAAAAGGAGAGCTTAACCCTAACTAGAGTTTTCTTCTAGCTAACCCTTGAGAAAAAAAAAGTTCGTACGTTTCTGTGTAAATGAAATTAATTCAATAAAATAATCGCAACAAATGTTTTGATACTATCGAAATTAACTGTAAACCCTAATTAACTGTAAAAAAATAATTACGTGACGAAAATTACAAAAGACATTTTCCCCCCTAAAATCAATGCATAAAAAAGCTTGCGATACAATTTTACCTAAGCTTCTTTTTTTTCACTTTTAACGCATTTACGCATACGCTTCTGGAGGAGGCGAGCGGGTTATGTCGGACTCAGCAACAACTGTTGCCACTACCGACTAAACACCCCACGGTGTTTCTCCGGGACGCCTAATGTCGGGACTGCAGGGACGCTTGCGCACTCTTCCGCGGTCCCGACGGCATTGGTTCTCAACAGGAGGACCCCAGCCCGTTGATAGGCGCGTGGAATTAAATCTAACCCTTTTGTCCACAGATAAGCAAGTAGAATGGATGTTGGCCAGAGACCTGGGTCTTGCCTTTATGGAAGCCACCGAGCAGTTAGCTGATATCTGCGACCTGCCGCCGAGACTCATGTCTGTTCCTATTCATGTGAGTTACTTACTTTAACACTTATACTCGTATTCATGTGAGTTACTTACTTTAAGACTTATATTCATGTGAGTTACTTAATTTAACACTTATGGTGCTAGTAATGTGTTTGTTTCTAGACAGGTACTTAACCTTACCTAACTAAACAGCTAACACTATTGGGTATAGCAACCTTTGCATTTGAGGTTAAAGGAAATGCTAAAATAATTAAAAAGCCGTTAGACCATTACAGCGTACGAACTACTGGTAGTTGAAGGTTAATAAGGAGCGATGTTGCAGTAAATCCATACCAATATATAAAAGTGAAACATTGAGTGTTTGTATGTTTATTTGTTGGTTTGGGGAGCTTTCACGCGATAACGGTTAGACGGATTTTGATGAAATTTAGTATGGAGATAGCTTATACCCTGGAATAAAACATAGAATACTTATCCCGGATAATTGAAAGTTTGCACGTGAAAACTGGAAAAACTGAGTAAAATGTTCATTACTCGCTGTAAGAAACGGTTGCCATGGAATTGAAATAACAAGTACTACGTCTAAAAACATCAAGTGCATTGGTGCTATACCTACTTTTGCATTGGTTTTTAATATCCTAGAAGAACATAGGATGCTATTTTTCGCAATAAACTGTAGTCCGCGCGGACGAAGTGGCGGGCGGGAAAGCTAGTATTAAATAAGACGAAGTTTTGTAACTCCTGAGTTTGTATTGTTACGAGCTGGGGTTCGGATAAAATTAATGTACACTAATTAAACCAAAAAATAACACCTTTATTCGAAAAACCACAAAAAGAAATGAATCCAACAAATAACGCTCAAACACTCTTTAACTGGACTGTACACTCTTATCAATTATCACTGAATACTCGCTTCGAATGGGTTAGTGTCAAAATCCCCATTAGATTTCCCCATTAATGGGGATTTTGAAACTTTTAGTCTCATAATCCCCATTATTGCTGCAAATTCATACTCATAGGGATTTTGACGCTATTATCCTCATCCCGGATTAGTGTCAAAACCCCCGTTAGATTTCTCCATTAACGGGGATTCCACATTAAGGGGAAAATCATGTGAAATAATATGATTTTCTGTTATCCTGGAATACCAGATGGAAAATGCTGCTGCCTTATTTTTATGCGATGAATAAAAACTTATATTATTACCGTAGGTACTTACTACCTATGTAACTATAGGCACTAAAATTCTGCTAAGCTATAGGATACGCTTGTAGGTTACAGATGCATAGCTAATATGTTGCAAATAAAATTGCCATCGAGCTATCGACTTCAACAATCACAGAATTCTTCATAGAGTTGACTAGTTAAGCCTTTACTAATAAAATTAGATTACCTAATAAAAATTCAATATTGAATCAAAATTGAAAAAAATGGTTCGATTTACTAGTGACGTGCTTATAAATCACACACATAGTATTTACAATAGTTTTACTGTTTAGGTACTGACTCGCCATCACAAAAATTGTGTTAACAGTTAATTAGAACTGAATCATAACATAACTTGAAAAATAATTATGGCTAGTTAGACCTTGACTAATAAAATTAAGAACCTGTTGAGCTACGATAAACATCACGTAAAAATGCATGCCTTTTCCCTCGCACATTACTTTTTCATATAGGTTCACTTTCGTGATTGGTTAGTAAACACATAAGTAATAGTAAATTATAAGTAATTTTTATTTACTGATTATGATGTTTATTATTTTTTAGAGATTTTTGTTTTGTAACTGTTTGCTGTTGATTTTTGTTTGTTTAAATATTTTATTTAGTCAATTTTTAATAGTTTGTTCGTGTAACTTAATCTAGTCAATTATTGTAAATATACTGTGATTCAGAAAATAAACATGCATCAGCTTTTCAATCAAGCAAACAAATTTTTCAAGTTATGTTGTGGTTCAGTTCTTTTAACACAATTTTAGAGACGGCGTGACTTATTTTTGTTTTGGAACTGTTTGTTGTTGATTTTTGTTTGTATAGATATTTTATCTAGTCAAGATTTTTAATAGTGTGCTTGTGTAACTTAAACTAGTCAATTATTGTAAATATACTGTGATTTAGAAAAAAAGCATGCGTTAGCTGTTTAAATCAAACTTTTTTTCAAGTTGTGTTGTGGTTCAGTTCTTTTAACACAATTTTTGAGATGCCTGGTAAATTTTTTGTTTTGTAACTGTTTGTTGTTGATTTTGGTATAAATAGGTATTTTATTTTGTCAAGATTTTTAATAGCGTGATTGCGTAACTTAAACTATGTAGTCAATAATTGTAAATAAACTGTGATTTAGAAAATAAGTATGCATCAGCTGTATAAGCAAAGTTTTTTCAAGTTATGTTGTAATTCAGTTCTAATTATCATTTAACACTATTTTTGGTGTGTATTAGTAGTGATGACGAGTCAGTACCTAAACAGTAAAACTATTGTAAATACTATGTGTAATTTTGATTTACAAACACGTCACTAGTAAATATAACAATTCTATTCAATTTTGATTCATTATTCAATTTTTATTAGGTAATCTAATTTTATTAGTGAAGGCTTAACTAGTCAACTCCATGAAGAAATCTTCTTAGTGCCTATAGTTACAAAGGTAGTAAGTACCTACGGTAGTAATATAAGTTTTTATTCATCACATAAAAATAAGGCAGCAGCATTTTCCATCTGGTATTCCAGGATAAGAGAAAATCATATTATTTCACATGATTTTCCCCTTAATGTGGAATCCCCCTTAATGGAGAAATCTAACGGGGATTTTGACACTAACCCGGGATAATATAATAATAGCGTCAAAATCCCCATGAGTATGAATATGCAGCAATAATGGGGATTATGAGACTAATAGTTTCAAAATCCCCATTAATGGGGAAATCTAATGGGGATTTCGACACTAACCCACTTCGAATCACTTTGATCGTTTCGTTCTGAAAGCAAAGTCAATACTGTCCCAGGCAGTCGATGCGCGCTCTATTTATACCGCGACGGTCGTTTCCAGAAGGTACTCGTAACTACTCGTATGTACTAACGGTAGTCGGTAGGTATTTTAACTTTCAAGGTCGGCGGCGCCTTTGATTTGCCGCGCCGCGCCTTTAGGTACTTAAGGCCGGCGGCACCTTTGATATCGCGCCGCCACTGTAGGTACCTTAGGCTGGCGGCGCCTTTGATGTCGCGCCGCCCTGTAGGTACCTAAGGCCGGCTCCTTTGAAGTTGCCGCGCCCGTAGGTAAATACCTACCGCTCGCTCTGGAAACTTCTGTATGTACCTACACTCTACTGATGTGATCCAGAATGTTCCTTTACACCTACCTTAGGTATTGCGTCATCCGATCGCAGGTCAACGAACCTTTTAGTACCTACTGTTTTTCTAAGAATCGATCGGTGTAACAGTATTAAAGGTTTTATAAGTTTTTTTTAAATCATTCTTGAGGTGAGTTTGGTCACGGTGAGTTTTTTAAAAAGGATCTCTATAATGACAGCTTCCGTTAATAACCTTTATAGATAGGAAGATTTCTTTGTAGAAATTTTCAAATGTATGAAAACAGATATTAGAAAAATCGATATTTTCTGCCTAGAATCGATAAAATGGCATTCTTTTAATCAAAATCTGTATCTACTGGTTAATAACGAACAAAAAGTTGTAATAACACATTTTTAGTTTCTACAATTTGATAACATTTTTTTCTGAAGATTTTCGTTTGATCCAGCCAAAAGAAAATCTTAAAAAAAAAATGATTAGATTTAGATCAAAAGGCTACTTGACGATGAGGTGATAAACAGACCAATCTGCATTAATAAGGGGAAAAATCATTGCTTCTTGAAATGTTGCAACAGTCTATGTATGCAACATGAATATGGTATTTGGATGTTCCACGATAGCGTCGCCACTATTGGTCTGATTTTGACATGCGAGGTATCAATCAATCTTCATCGCAAGAGTGTTATTGAACTTATGTCCTTGTTACGATAAACTATGACACATTGTTTACTTCTGCATCTCAAAATGTGTTATGTGTTTTGATACATTTAGAAATAGTTGGTACTACATTATATCCATTCCGATTATGTCAGTTTATTGCCAATAAAAATAATGAGAATCAATCCTCTCCTTGTTTGTATACCTACATGTTTTTTTTTATTTTTAATCAAATTGAAATATTCATTGGCTTTTTTCATCAACTCCTGTTGGCAGTCTCGTTTTAAAATAATAAAAAGGAGGCGTTCTCATTGTCCCGTTATCTCGGCTGGGTGTTTGGTACAATGGACATTCGGGCGGACAGTATTCGTGAGAAATAATTATTTTAATCAAGAACATCAAATTCTGTGGCCTAAGCCAGAACAAAAGTAAATACTAATTAAATTTTCGATCTTAACTTTAAAATATGATCACTTTTTTATTGTTACAAATTAAATTCTACAATTTCTAGATTTTTGACTTACAAAGTTGATTTGATTCGTAATTCTTATGTTATGGTCCAAATTATTTTAATATTAACAGCTTGAGAAAAGCTTTACACTATTAAGGCTTAAAGTGTGTACGCATAATTATGTGGGTAGATAAATATAATTGTATTTGCGACGTCCATTAGCTCTCGCTTGTGATTTAAAACAATAATTGACCGCAATGAAACCGTCACTCTTTTGTCATATTTTCACGAATGAAATGATACAATTGGGGCCTTTTGTGAAGGAATTCCTTTGATAAAACGTTTCATAAATGAAATACTTAAATACTATCAAATAAATACAAGCGTTTATTCAATCGCTTTTGTTTGGCCGTTAATGTGAATGTTTGCCTTGGTTAACAAAACGATTAAACCATACTAGCTGCGCCCCGCGGTTTCACCCACATGGATCATGATGATGAAAAGTAGCTTATGTGGTTATACAAGTACCAAATTTCATCCAAATCCGTTCGGCCGTAAGAGCGCGAAGAAGTAACAAATATACATGCTCACACTTCTAAAGATAGATGGCGCTAATCGGCTTTTATTGCATTTAATGTCGTTTTGTATGCACTCTCAGTTCTAACGTACGCACGATGATAGAGTTATAAAAATTAATACTCTCTTATCGAGCGGAAAACTTTGAATGCACGATGCAGAAATCTATAGATAGCCTCTAAGGTAAGTACTTCTAGTAAGTATAAAACTCTAAGATCTGATTGGTATGTTTACAACAGTGGCTACACATATCTGATTTATAATAATAGGGTGTGAGAGGTGTATTAGATGATCCCTCGTTGTATGATGATTCTTTTGTTATTCTGAAAATAGGTACTACTAATGCTATTGACTTTTGGATTAATTTAGACCCCGGTCCAGCCACCTGATAAGCCATTATGTCAGTATGAGCAAAAATTTAAAAATCTGGTGCTGATCTAAGTTAAATCTAACTTTGAGGCTAACAACTTTTTCCATGTTTGGTTTTACCTTATAAAAACTTATAAGCTTAATAAATTTAACTTAATTTATAAAAATAAGTTATGGAACTTGAAGTAAAAAAGTTGGATTTGGGGTGACCACGATCCTTCTGCTTGTGTATAAGATGATCCCATGCAATTAACTAAGGTAATTCAATATTATTCGTTTACAAAATAATCTATCATAATTATAACAGAATAACCAAACGAAAAAAAATAATAAAAAAATTTGAGTACTTTTTAGAGATAATGATTGATTTAAAAGTTGAGCAATTCTATTTTAACTGCTAGTGACTGTTTATTTTCATAAACTTAAAGACGTACCTTATAAACGACATTACTTATGTAATAATGACAAAATCATGATTTTATTTGAATTATCAGTGGAACTCCTTTGGAATTATCATGCCCATACCTCAGGGATCATCATGCCGATACCTCAGGGATCATCGTGGACTTGTGACTTGTGTACCCGTGTATTATATGATCGTTTAGTAGACTAAAATTGTATTGAAGCATTAATAAATTGGAAAATGTAAACCAATACTTAGGTACTCGTAAATAAACCTGACTGTTCCTACCGCTATAAAATTGAAATTATGTTGGGTACTTTTTGCGTTCCCATTGGGAGATTATGTCGTAAACCATTCCTCTTCTGCCTAGCGTTTGTTTCGACTGTTGCCAGGGTCCGCTTTCATAGACAATATTGATGAAACGTAACTGATTTTTACCCGAGTACGGAAGGAGGGTTATGATTTTAACCGGTTTGTTTGTATGTATGTATGTGGGTGGGTATGTATGTATGTATGTCCAGCTGTTCCCACATAACTTCCAAACTACTCATCATAATTTGACAAATGAGGTATTCTTGGAAGCGTCTTCATCGTCCGCTGGTTAAAGGCTATGTAAAGTTGTTAAATTGAATATGGCGCCCTCTAGACATAAAGAAGTGAACACATATATTTTTTCTATGATGCCTTATATGGCGTCAAATGAAAGAGTTAGGTAATTAGCACATTTTGAAAATATATATATTATAACCCCAAAATAATTTAAATAAAAATATAATTTCTAAAACTAAAACTCGACTACGGTTTTAGTGGTTTAAAAACAAGAATATTGAAACATTTTAGAAATTTAAAACTTTAGGGCCTTATGAGTGCGGTATAAATTTATCAGAATTTAACCAAGTAGGTAAAGCGCACTCCCCCGACTCTAAAGTTTTAAATTTAAAACTTTAGGGCCTTATGAGTGCGGCATAAATTTATCAGAATTTAACCAAGTAGGTAAAGCGCACTCCCCCGACTCTAAAGTTTTAAATTTAAAACTTTAGGGCCTTATGAGTGCGGTATAAATTTATCAGAATTTAACCAAGTAGGTAAAGCGCACTCCCCCGACTCTAAAGTTTTAAATTTCTAAAACATTTGAATATTCTTGTTTGTGACCTTTTTAGTCCACTAAGACCGTAGTCGGGTTTTAGTTTGAGAACTTTATTTTTTATTATTTCCCATTACACACATGCAACGTGAATATTGGCCGTTATCTTCTAAAATACGAGCCAGTTATGCGCTGCGGAAGTTTCCAGCTTATTGCCTTAAAACGGAAGTTTAGCATTTGTATATTATTTGTATTATTTATGTAAAAGAATCATTTTTCCGTATGCGATTTGTTATTGGAACTTTATGTATTCAATGATCTTATTATAAAATTCGTTGCTTATTAATATTATGTCAATCAATACAGTGGCCAGGTATTTTTGGGTAACGTTACTTTTATTAGATCACTCTCGTGTCTGTCTGTTCGTTTAGAACAGTTTTGAGAAGATATTAATAGTATCTAGGAAAAATATATACATTACAAGTGCTAAAATATTTCCCCTGTCTATTTTTGAAACTAATATGTACAATATTGAGGTGAAAAAACTATAGACAAAGAGATACTTAAAAGGAACTTAATTTTCCCCGTTTGTTTGTCCTCAAGACGATGAACGGACACAAAAGAGGCCACGGAGTAATAACACTAAATAAGATGGACAAGACAGTGCGAAATAAGGGCGTCTAATTGGATACCTACCCTAACTTATTGTGTTGTTTTGTTTCAGTTCAACAGCCCCGTCTACGGATTGCCGGTGCCTAACTTCACTGACTTTGCTGGCCCAGGAGTTATATTGACGTAAGTACCTAATTACATACAACTTTTATGTCACAACATTTATGCACTGTTGCCCATTTTCCCTCGAAAATTGCTTTTCCCAGGGCATTCAGCTGATAGGTCGAGAGTGATCAGTTCATCAGAAATTCTGATCATGATATAAATAATGCATTTATTAACTGTTTGGAGTATCTGTTAGATACGTACTTCAACAGGTAAAAATGACTGTAACGGTTATGATTATGTTTTCACTAGGTAGATTAACAGTTTAAGCCAATCTTGGCCAGGGTTTCAAGATCTGTGATTTTGATATATTCTGACATGAATCAGCGTAGGAATGTTAAATATTCCTATCCAACCAACTATGTAGTTTGATTTTGAAAACTAATGCGAGTGAAATTCATATTAAATAAAACGGCTAAAAACTCACGAAATAGAAGATCGGAAATACTCGTCAGTACGAAGTTCAAATGTCTAACTTTGTTATGCTTTTATATTTTTAACCATGTAGATTATTGGGAAAACAATTTAAAAATATATATTCCTCTCTAATCAACTAAATAAATGTATCGTTAAAAAAGAAAATTAGTTGATCTGTTCCAGTTTATTGGTTCAGTGGGTCAGAATGGAGGGAAAGGTTAATTCGATGATCAACTGTAAATTCCTCAAACCAAAACGAAGAAAATTATTAGAAAAGAAGAAAATACTATAACGGCAATAACCAAACCATCGCTGCATAATGGAATGGATATTTTCTATATAATTTAACAGTCCCCTAACTCCCAAATTTCCTGGGTGTCAGCCGAGACATGACAGCTTTTTAATTTGGTCTTTTTTCCCTTATCCTGTCTAACATTTACATAATAATATTATGTGACTGTGATCTTTATTAAATGGGGTTATTTTTGTATGCAAATCACAGAGGCGCGCTTTTCTGTTGGTTGATCCAACAGAATCGCGATTAAATGAAGATTATTTTAACCCAAAACTATCCATAACCTGCACCGCGGTTGAGTGATCGTAATGGAGTCATGACGTCAATGCACTGTCCGTCCTTGTCATATCGTAACACAACGACAAGGACGGACAGTGCATTGGTATCGCTATCGCTATAGCTTTGAGTTAGGCGGTCACTGGCCTGGGTAGTTATGTTTTAATATAATCATAATGTATCGGAAACTTAATGATAGGACGTCGTTGTATGGTAAGAAGATTTGAATAATAACAATATAATATTGTTAACGCCTGTTGCTCCAAGCGAATTAAAAGTTGCCCGACTTAAACTGTGCACTACGAGGCATAAACCACCTTATCCATACCAATATATAAAATTGATACGTTGTGTTTGTTTGTTTGTTTGGGGAGCTTTCACGCGATAACGGCTATTAAAATTATTATTTATAATTAATTAGTAGTTTGTTTTTGTTTAGTATTGCTATTATTTATTTCAATTTTGATGAAATTTGGACTGGATATAGCTTATACCCTGGAATAAAACATGGGATACTTTTTATCCCGGAAAGTTGCAAGTTTCCACGGAAAACTGGAAAAATCATGATTACTCGCTGTAAAAACGGTTACAATGGAAATTAAATAACAAGTATGCCAAAAAACATCAAGAGCATTGGTGCTATACCTACTTTTGCATTGGTTTTTAATATTCTAGAAGAACATAGGATGTTCTTTTCGCGATAAAAAGTAGTCCGCGCGGACGAAGTCGCGAGCGGGAAAGCTAGTAATTACATAATATCAATGGAGAGGCTACCACCAGGTCATGAACAGCCTTGGTCAGTGTGGAAAGCCATAAATAGACTCCGTACCCAGGTTGTACGCTGCCAGAGCAATGTGGGGCATGATTGACTAGTCAAGGATGCAGTGTGACTGCGGCGCACCCACGCATACCATGTCACACTTGCTGGAGTGTCCTTCATGTCCCCACCGCTGCACACTGGAAGAAACTTATCAGTGCACTGGTAAAGCCATAGAAGTTGCAACTTACTGGTCCAAGTGGATTTAAAACTATAAAACTATAGACATGAAGAATGATTATGAGAACTGAAAAAAAACATAGTTCTAATAGATTTACTAAAAAACTACTGCACCAATTTTGATGATATATAAACATCCTGAAAATCAACTATTTAAAATTAAACAAAAAATAACAATAATAAAATTTCTATGAATTGAGTGAACATAATAAAGAAGAGAAGAAGAGAAGAAGTAGAATTAAGATCCTTTTGGGAGTAAATTAAAATATATTACATTTTAATAACAAAGTACATAATTATGTATTTAAAGAATTATTAAGATTCTTTGTTTGAAAACAAGTGCTCATTTCCATTAAGTCGAAAAAAAATAATGAGCAATAATATCTTGCAAAGTGCACATCGGATTAATCCCACCTGCGCTCGATCCGCTCCACCGATACCGGCGATCACTGTTAAAAATGGAGCTCCCTACTGTGTGTATCGCAAACGTGCCAGATATCGCTTGCCGGTCAATTAGCAATATTGTCTCTGAAGATTCAGATTGCGTGGCTGCAGTTTTTTTCACGAATGTCGGACATTTAGGGATGTTATAGTGCGACGTGGACTGTTCAGAGTGGATGAGCGGGGGACGTCCGACGCGGATGAATTGACGTTCAGTTTCCTTGCTCCCCGCATCAGCCTTGCGTTCCATAAGCCAGGCTCCATGCCTGCTCAACGTTGAATATCGCGAACGCTGTATGAACACACAATTTAGCTCGGAACTACATGACGTAAATCTCAAAAGTTATTTATTTTATTGACAGGCTAATAATTTAGTTGGGTAAATTTTGTCTTGACAGTGGATAATAAACTATATTTTCTTGCTGTGACATTTATTTTAGAGATTAAACTTAAGCCGTTGAATTGAAAAATTAAATTATTACTGAAAATAACGTAAATTTTGGATACGAAAATATATTCAATGAAATTCTGTTAGTAAAGTTTTTGTCGTGGTCACGGAGAGACAAAGAACTCAAAAACATATATATGTTAAGTTTCAAATTTATCAGGTTTATGGTTGACCCAGAATATTTATGGAAAAAACCCATAAGTATTGAAACCTGGTCTTAATACATTTTACGTCAGTCGCGGACGTCCACGTAGTTCATTCGCGTCGCACTGTATACGGCCTAATACAGAAGGTTAGTTAGTATAAAAACAAGTGTGACCAGATTTTCCGGGATGTTTTTCTAACATCGTATCGGCAGATCAGCTCGAACAATGAGTAAAGGCTGAAACAGAGCTATCTGATATCGACCGATCGACAAGGCTGGTACGGACTATAAAATTATCATTGTAATCATACAAAAACATAAGATCAATTAAATCCATAATATTTATGACATCAAAATGATTGGATTGAATATTATATCCATAACTAATGTTCGAATGTGCGTCATAGATGAACATAACTAATGTTCGAATGTGCGTCATTGATGAACATAAGCTTTTAGTATGGATATTACAATTTAACCGTTGTATCTGTAGTTTGATGTGCAAGCCTGATTTACGCTAAGCTTCCCTATATTCAGGGTGAAAGCGTAAACATAGATATAGACAGTAGCAAAGCTTTAACGTATTTTAAATGATAGAAAAACTTCTACTTCTTCATCTGAGAACATAGGTACTTCATGTCAATTCCACGAGTCAATAACTACTACATACGGCTGAAATGAATTAACAGAAAACTAATTATTATTATATTCAGTTCTACAATAATGTTTAAAAAAATGGATTCCACACCGCCAAACAAACGGATGAAGCATAGCAAATGGCGGTTGCATATATGGTTGTGATTGGATAATTGGTGGTGTTTTAATTCAATACACAGTTTCATCACAAAAGACTGGATTGTTTTTGAATTTTCGTGAGAACTTTACTTATTTAACATGACTAACAAGGACAAGATCTTGCTACGACGTGGCTGCTGATCGGCATAACATGGCGTAAATGTGTGCATGAGGCTTGTACGTACGAGTGCACCGGCATATCTTAGGAGCTTCACTCTCGATTTGGTGGTGAGGAATTCATATATTTTTAAACATTCTTGCACTTTTCATAGCGTTATTTGACTCAACTATCAATCTGCTACTCTGTATAGTTGCATTGCTTTCTTAATATTAAATACGTAAGGGGCCAAGTGGAGTGCCAACGTAATGAATAAAGGAGTCTTTCATTTTTCTGAGAGCTACTTCACGACCCGTATTTCTAATATCAGAACGTACGTTTTCATTTTTGCTACTAGCTCCGACTGTCGCATTAGTTTCTCATTTTTTACCGGGATATAAGTTAACCAAGTTGGTGAGGTAGTATCTACCATAGAGAAGTTTGAAAGAAAAAAAATATGTAGTGACCAACATGTAACAGTAGATACTATCTCTTTCACAGAACTCAGGGAATACTAATGATGAATAAACATAAAAATAAATCGGTTAAGCCGCTTGAGCGTAAAAGCCTCACAAAATCGTTTCGTTTTCAGATGCAGGGATTGTTTTGAAATCATGTACTGGGCTGTACTGAGATAGGGGTAAACTTTTCATTCGTTTTACGATGGCCCGGCATTAAAACGCGCTCGTAACTTTATGTTAAGGATTTAGGTAGAAATATCAATTTACATAGCTTCCAATTTATGACATTACCAAATTTTCAAGTGCCTAATTGTAAATCCACAATTTTAATGAAACAGTTCTGTTATTTCCTATAGGAAATAACAGAACTGTTTCATTAAAATTGTGGTCTAGGTATACCTAGATGTTCCAACAAAAATCTATTTCCCTTCGCAAAGAACAATGTTTCAAAACCATCGAAACGCAAAGAGAAGTTAAATAATTTTGAATGGGTTTGTTCACAGCATCATTTTCTTTTTGGCCGTTGCTCTGACGTCTGGCGCTATGTTGGCTGAACGCAACGAGGGCATCCTGGAGCGGTCACTAGTCTCGGGAATCACTGGTAAGTCAGATTTCAGAACAGTGTGTCCAATGTAATACTTCAGAAAATTGCAGAGCACTTCACAACAATGTATCCAATGGTCGTTTTCCACTGGCCGCCCCGGTAAGACCAAGGTAACAGCCCGGCGCAGTCATAATATTTTGTATGAAAACTCATACAGTATCCGGAATAACTACTGGAAATGGCACATAAGTTCGGCAACACACATAAAGGCATACTTAAATCGTAATTGGGATATTAAAACTAATGACTTGGTGACTAATATTTTAAGAACAATGGGACTACTTGTATTTTTACCAACGGCTAATTTCTATATAATGAATACTAACTACACTTTCCCTTAAAAAAAACTTACATGGCTTCGTGAATTCATCACGAAGCGAAGGTTAGGATGGCGAGGGCGAAACAATGTTCTGCATTCGCCTTAGCCCTCGTGTATTTTGTCACACAAGAAGCTGTTGCTGAATTTATATTTGCCCTTTTTATTTATTTTGCCCTCCATAAAGATTCTACTAATGTTAAAATTTTATCCCAAAACCTTTCTTGATGCAAAATTTTAAATTATAATATAATTTTGCATCAATATTGTTGTTTTAGTGTTGCTGTTCTTATGTTTTTAGCAGCTCGACATTAGTCGCTAATCTATTAATTTTCGCACCTACTTCCATTTTTTAAGATCCTTGATTACTATTACTTTGTCGGACGATTTAATACGCGGTAAAACATATTCAAATGAAAATTTAATAAACAAACATGTTTTACTTCACGCTAAATTGTGACTTGCTTACTTACTTATAATCTGGAAGCCACCCACTTTTAAGTAACAAACTAACAAGTTACTCACTGTACCTGTAGTACAGTTTAATGCGAAGTCCAAAGCACTAGATACAGTGTAGTAAATATCCCTCACTCTTTGAACAAACTAGCTAATGACAGTGTAATTGCGTTTTTTGCGCGATGGTGATAACTGTAGTAGATAAAAATACGCATTTTAAGGGAGCCTCATTTTTTTGGTGTAATTAGATAGGTATTATAGTGTATAACATGTTGCTATTAAAAATGGAAGGATTACATTCGACGACTTTGTTCGATTTAAATCACCCATAGGTATAGACAACATGTCAACATCGACCAAGGCCCCAAGTCTGTTAGCTTAGGAAACTGTTGCGAGTCTCATGAAGTTATTCCGAGTCGAGTTGCATAAAAATCGCTAATTTGGATAGTTTTCATAGTCTGCCCGCTATTTAGGCTTTATCGCGGCCGATAGCAGCTATCGATAGATAATGGCAGCATGTCGGTCATTTTACTCTTTAAACTAAAAAATACTATTTTTTTAAAATGTAATTCAAACCTTGTCGACTTCGTAACAAGGTCTTTTTTGCCCCTGCCACTTATGTCAAACTATCTCTATCTTATCTATCTATCTATAATTATAATAAAGCAATAAGAACGAAAAAGTCTGTGCAATGAAGATGATTTAATAAA
Source organism: Alsophila aescularia (assembly GCA_946251855.1). Taxonomy (NCBI): domain Eukaryota; kingdom Metazoa; phylum Arthropoda; class Insecta; order Lepidoptera; family Geometridae; genus Alsophila; species Alsophila aescularia. The sequence goes on along the minus strand of OX276383.1, from coordinate 6,931,026 downwards.
ATTAGTCTAGGGGACTTGAAATTACTGATCATAGAATATACCCTTTTTGAAAAGGTGTCTGCTTGCCTATCTGTGTGTCTGTTAGTATGCTCGTGCATCACGTAAAAACTACTGTACAGATTAAAATGTTAGATTTGGATTTAAAATGTGGTGTATTTTGTATCTCAATGCAACGGGTAGAAGCCGCACTCGATGAAAAAACTATTTTAGTTCAAGGTCCACCACCAGACCACCAGTGCGATAGGTGGATGACATCGTCCGAAATGTAGGTAAAATATGGTGTAGGTTGGCGCAGTACCGGTATGAGTGGCGTAATAAAGAAGAGGCCTATGTATAGCAGTGGATTAATACGGGCTGATGATGATGATGATGATGATGATGATAATTGTTGATCTTACGGAACCCTACAATTTATAGAATAAAGCATAGTTTATAATACAGTTGGTGTAATGAAGCTTTTTAGTAGTAAATACCTACTGTTACTTCTAAAAACCCTATATTAGTGCCCTGTGCGGAAAACTCGCAGGTCCACAGTATATCTATAATTATTATTATTATTATGAGACCTGCATTTGACTTTTCCTTTTAGGGAATACTATTATAAAAATGCAGACAAATTAACAAAGTCTTGGTTTATATCACTGCATTTCTACATTTTTAAGAGAAAATAATGTATCGTTTAAATTGTGTAGCATATTGTAGCTCTATTATTAATTTTGATTTCGACTTAAATCTTCAGTTCGCACTAATAATAATGAATACGCCTAGAACATAAATTCAGGGTAATTGCCGAATAAATCTTGGAAACAAAACGGATTTTAGTACTAATTAATGTACGAATAATATGCTTTGTGAGTTCATTATTGGTGTATCTTACATTGTTTTATTGCTTGCTTAAAACGAGATAAGACTTGCTATAATACGATAAGATACGAAACTCTTTATTGTATTTACCAGTTTTTAAATAAAACATACACATTATAATTATAACAATGGTAGTACACTGGGCGGTCTTATCGATTAAAGCGACAAATCCATCCACTAAAGGTTGTACAGGTTGTAAGGTTGTAAGGTTGTGACAGTATCTGAAATAGATGAAAGAGTCGGCGGTGTACAATTCGAGATATCATATTAGTTGATACATTACTTAAATTCTACTACATAAAATATATATATATGTGCATGATTAAAATATCACTAGCTGTACCCGCGGCTTCACATGCGTGGCTATTATTCCAAGACTTAATATACCAGGTACATTTAAAAAAAAACTCTAGCTGTCAAAAAGTTTTTATTGATTGCTCGGCTTCTACTAAAATCGGCTTGAGATAATAAGTACACCAGTTTTTAAGTAAAACCCTAAGCTATCCAACACTGAAAACCGCATTGAAATCGGTCCTGTAGTTTTTACGTGATGCTTGAACAGACTAATAGACAAACAGAAAGACACGATTTTAAAAATGATTTATTCTTTTTCAGTTACTTATTTTTAGTATCCTAGTTTTTTTTTAAATATCTTCCTTGTATAAAGTTTTGGTACTTATTGCTTTATTACAAGTATAGATGCCCTTAATTTATGGGCAGAATAATAAAAATATGTGTTTTATTACATTACTTTTATCATGCCTATAAAACAGTTCCAGTACCCCGCAGTATCCTGCGGGGACCCTTTAATTTACCGGTATGAAAAGTATCCATTGTCTTACCTCGTAGTATGAACTCAAATCATATCAAGTTTAATTTAAATTCATTCATTAGTTCCGGCGTGATGCCTAGCCAAGATACAGACAAACAGACAGACAGTCAAAAATGAAATAAAATACAGTTTTGGCTTCAGTATGGAATACAGAACAACCTTCAAAAAATATTTACTAAATATCTTCAATGTACAGAATTGGACCTGTTACAGTTTTATTATAAGTATAGATAATGTGTTTGGTTAGCCTGAAATTTTTAAACATATAAGTAAGTCAAAGATGGAAGTTCTAAAACTGACATGACATGACATGCTTAGTAACACTAACAGTAGAGCAACGGTTCATTAGTGCAACTTAGAATCCAACGATATCGGGTTCGGTCCTAGGCTCCGTACCAACAACAAAGCTCTGTCTTTGTAGAGATATATACAAATATATATACACAGACTGTAAAGCGAATGGGAGTCACTGCTAATACGTGCTACACAAACGCCACTTGCGATAGTAGTAATTTTAATTATAATTAAAGTAAAGGCAGCCTCACTGTTCAATAATGCAACTTAGAATCCAACAATACCGAGTTTGGTCCTAGGCTCCGCAGCACCAATTACTTTTCTAAGCTATGAGCGTTTTTTCATCGCTCCGCGCTTCGGAGGGCACGTTAAGCTGTCGGTCCTGGCTGTTATTTATTTATAGTAGTCGTTAAGCCATGTCAGAGGCCCTCGGTCGGCCTGACAAACTCTGAATCCAGAGGCCAGCACTACCTCATGCGACAAACAAACAAGTAACACTTAAGTCAACATTAGAAACGGGATATTTACCATGTTTTTTTTGCTAATTCCTTATCTTTTTTTCACAGGGACAGAAATCCTCTTCTCTCACGTGTCTGTCCAAATGCTGGTGATGTGCGTACAAACCTGCATGGTGCTCATCATTGGCTTCATTCTCTTCGGCCTTACGATGAAGGGGCCTTTAGGCTGGGTGGTGATCCTCACGCTCGCAACCGGCCTTTGTGGAATGACCTTCGGTAAGTCTATTTCGCAACTTCAGTTTCTGCGCCGTTGGTGCAAGGGCGAAAGTACCCGACGTCAATCTAAGTGTTTGAATCCTCGCAGCTTTGTCAATTTTGTGAGTGGCATTGGTTTTCTTATCTTCGGCTCAATTAATTAAGTAGTAAATAAAAGAAAAACATTAAAATTTAAGAATATTGGAGAAAAGTGAAAGAAGGAAAGAAAAGAAAGGAAGGGAAGAGTTGGTGGATAGGAAAAGGATGGAAGAGAGGACTTTAGGCTAGGTGATAGTCCTCACACTTGTCACCGGCTTTTGTAGAAATTACCTAAGTATATTTTCCAGCTCATTGTATATTTTTATAGTACGTGCAACGGATCTTGAACACTGTGATAAAAACTTTTCCTTCAGTGATACAGGAACATATAATTTATGTTGCGACACTATTGTAACTAACTTCAGGGTGACCAAGGTCCATCGCGCGTACTGTACGTGAAAGATGGTGGCGAAGCGTATTTATTACCTCTTGGCCCCCAAGCGATAATAAATCACGTAATTTAACGGCTCTGTGTTCGATCCTCGACCAATGATTTTTAATAATTTATGGGCTGATTTGTGCCACTTCAGAGGCCCTTGGGCTGCCGGACAAACTATGACAATATACTCCACTCGGGATTACCTCTTTCGACATAATTTCATACAGTACATTCCTTTTTTAAGCCATTAGCATCAATCCTATGAACTATTATTATTTATCATGTGCTCAAGTCGTATCGATGAATACTTTCAAACTATTCCTCCTATAAGGTTTTCACTGTGACCGGAAACAGTCTTAAAAGCTTTCTCCAGTACTACCATTTGTACTACCAGCTTATCAAGCAACCATTTAATGTTATTCAAAACGTTGTTATAATTACAGAAGTTAGTGCTAATATCTGTATGTTAATTTTATGTTAATGAGCATGGTAATGAGGGTAGGCGTATTTTGAGGATTATCGTAACGTGCTTATGAAGCGAAAGTAGGTTTCAAAATGTTATATTATCCTTTGTGTATGTTTTTACTCTTGGGATAATGATAGGCCTCTATACACATGCTCTGTTTACAAGCGGCGACAGAAGTCGTTCATAATGTAAGACACGTCATACGCTTACTAAATGCACTAAAAATAGCGTAATTTTACTATAGCTGCTTACTTTTTCGTAATTTGCTGCACTTACAGTAGAAAACAAGCTATGCTTTGGAAATATATGATATTAAATATACTTTCCCGATTCACAAAATAAATAATACTACTTGTATTAAGAACATAATAGAGCTGAACAAGGGCTCCAAAGTGTTCGCAAGAGATCTGTCTATTGGGCAAAGCCTGTTAACGGAGCTGAAAACCGACAATGGCACCATCGTTTCATCGAAGCCAGAGATTTTGAGTGAGCTCGAGAAGTTCTATGGACAATTATACACCTCATCGCGTAGTCCTCCTAGCACGACTAGCGATGCAAGAGCCTGTTCAACCCGACATTATACCGAAGATATCCCGGACGTCAGCCTATACGAGATCAGAATGGCTCTCAAACAAGAGGAGATTACGGAATAACGACAGAGCTACTGAAAGCGGGTAGAACACCGGTACTTAAAGTCTTTCAGAAGCTGTTTAACTCCGTCATCTTTGAGAGTACTATGCCAGAGTCGTGGCACAGGAGCGTAGTGGTGGTGTTCTTTAAGAAAGGTGATAACACCCTCTTGAAGAATTATTATAGGCCCATTTTGCTGCTGAGCCACGTCTATAAGCTGTTTTCGAGAGTAGTTACAAACCGATGACTTTCAGCCTCCTGAACAAGCTGGATTCCGGAAAGGCTTTAGCACCGTAAACCACATCCATACGCTCCGGCAGATTATACAGAAGACGAGTATAATCGGCCACTATGTCTAGTGTTTGTGGATTTCTAGAAAGTCTTTAATTCAGTTGAGACCTGGGCAGTGCTACAGTCATTACAGCGGTGCCAGATTGACTACTGGTACATCGAAGTGTTGAAGTGTTTGTACAACAAGGCCACCATGACAGTCCCGTCTTCAATATCAGAGCACGAATTCTGTCCAGTTGCAAAATGGGGTGCGACAGGGAGACGTTATTTCTCCGAAACTGTTCACCTCTGCACTGGAAGATATATTGAAGCTTCTGAACTGGAACGGATATGGTGTTAACATCATTGGCGAATACATCAATCCCCTTCGATTTGCTGATGATATAGTCATCATTGCAGAAACCCTGGAAGACCTAAACACAACGCTTGGTGACCTCAATATTATTTCTCACCAGGTGGGTCTTAAAATGAACAAGGGTAAGACAACATCATGTCAAATGCCCATGTCGTACCCATGCCGGTTTATATTGGGAACGATATTATCGGAGCTGTTGATCACTATGTCTACTTAGGTCAGACGATCCAACTGGGTAGATCCAACTTCGACAAAGAGGTCAACCGACGAATCCAACTCGGATAGGCAGCGTTGAGGAAATTACGCCATATCTTCTCCAGATACCGCAAAGCCTCAAAACGAAGTTTATAATCAGTGCGTATTACCAGTGATGACATACGGCACTGAGACGTGGTCGCTAACTATTGGTCTCATACACAAGCTCAGAGTTGCGCAGCGTGCAATGGAGAGCTATGCTCGGTGTTTCACTACGTGATATAATCCGAAATGAGAAAATCCGTAGAAGAACCAAGGTTACTGACATAGCTCTCAGAGTTTGTAAGTTCAAGTGGCAATGGGGAAGTCATATAGTTCGCAGAACCGGCAACCGCTGGGGAATAAATGTTCTTGAATGGCGACCACCAACAAGCAAGCGAAGTGTGGAGAGACCCCCCCACACGATATTGTAGCCATTGCAGGATGTCGGTGGATGAAGGTGGCACAAGATCGTCATAGCGCTCTTTGGAGGAGGCCTATGTTCAGCAGTGGACTTCTAAAGGCTGACATGATAATGATGAAGCATAATTCAAAATATTTGATGAAGACGAATCGATTGATACCTATCTTGTTAAAATCGAGCAATAGGGGCGACGCTGTGGTAGAACATCCACATACACAAACCGTAAGTTAATTACTCTTCCTTTGCTTCGCCGTACTCGGGTAAAAAAACCCTGTTGTCAGAAAGAGATGAACGAATTTCATTGTTTTGAATTTAATGGACAAGCCGATTACGTTAGCTTCTGACGTCGCTTGTTCGTGTAGCTTCGTTGCGAGACCGTGAGAAAGCATCTCCTCAGTTTATATTTAAAATATCTTTGTATGTCTAATTTGTATATAAATTGGAAGTCAGGTCAAAATAAACAAGAATAATGTTTGTATCTATGGAATGCAATTCAAACTAAAATAAAAAACAAACTTGTGCTTAATATTATGCATGGCTTTAAACTGAACCTCAGATCCTAATAGACGACATGCGCAGGATCTAATCAAATGCTATATCAAATGCAGCTCTATTCAGGATTTAAATTTGTAAACTTTGATAAATTTATGATCTCATATAATGGTATTTTATGAAAAATATTCTTGGACTTCTTGGAAAATAGATTCAATTTCAATGCTAGTATCGCCCATGTAATTTATGAAAAAAACACATTATGAATTGATCTACAATTTATCCCCGACCCTGTTCTAATATGGTAGTTATTCCATACACAGAACCAGTGGATCATAAAATCTTCGTAAGAGCTTTTTCGGAGCCTCTGTAAATAGTAAATTATCACCACCAGTTCGTACAGACAGATCCGTTTATTATCTTTCTATCACATTTTCTTTACGATCGCAAGTGGGAATTCAAGGAGTTGTGACTTCTGCCCTCTAAACTGTATTAAAAGCTATGAAAATGTATTACAATAAGGATACATGAAATACGAGTCAAGACATATTTATCGCCAGCGTCAGAAGTTATGTCTATGTAACAAATATGATGTACATACTAGCTGATGCCCGCGGCTTCGCACGCGTGGTCATTTCTCTAGGTTAAAAGTAATCTATCCAGTAGATAGATCATCGGCGATATAGCGATATATCTAACATTGCGCGCTGCAGCGCGCATATTGCGCGTGCGCGTCGTGGTTGCTATTCCAGGACCTAAAATACCTTCATTTGATCAAAATTCCTTCAGCCGTCAAAAATATTTTTATTGATTGCTCGGCTTCTACTCATCGGATTGAGACACTAAGTACCCCACTTTTTAAGTCAAACCCTAAGCTACCTAGTAGTGATGACTGCATCAAAATCGGTTCAGTAGTTTTTACGTGATGCGCGAACAAACATACAGACAAACAAACTAACAAACATGTTTGTTTGTTAGTTTGTTTGTCTGTATGACACGATTTAAAAAAATGTTCTATTCTTGTTCAGTAGCTTATTTTAAGTACCCTAGACAGTTTTTTTATAATTATCTTCTTTGTACATACTTTTTCGTTCATATTGTATATGTTTAGATTTTATATAAATGTAGGATTTATGATAATGATTATGAATCAAGATGCCAGAGGCACCATGTACGAGTATTACCTCTTAGAGTGAGATGGACATATGTTTAGTAGCTAAGATAGCTCAAAGTCAAATTGACTCTCCTCACCTCCTCATGAAAATTAGTCTAAAGGTGCCTACAAGGTCTGTGAAGGCAACCAATCACTTTACATGTTCCTCAAAGTTCTACCAACTACAGGCGAAACTCTTTCTTCATAAGGACAGCAAATTGTATTAATAAACTGGATGACTTTCCTGAACTAGATTTATTTAACTCATCCCTTGTGCATATAAAGCCAAAATTGCTAAATTCTCCCTGACTACCATATTTTAATTATTTAAGCTCTTTATTAATAATAATCTTTAATTTTTCTTTAGTTAATTTTATTTTCAATATGTTACCTACGTAACATAAACAAGCAGATTTTTATATGCGAAAACTTGCAAATGGTGTGTAGTTTAAGTTTTAGTTAATTATCACTGTTCGTTTTCCGAATAAAATAAAATAATATAGTAACTAACCTAACCTACCTAGTTTTTAGGCGCAATTCTATAAAAAAAAGTAGTTTGAAACAGGCGAATATTTATAAATTTGATTGAATGGCTGAATATCATTCATGTTGCTATTTGAACGGCACCTACGGCTAGGCAAGTAGTTACACTTTATCGATCCAAGTCATTTGCTTGGCTGTTAGATTGAATGGCTGAATATCATTCATGTTGCTATTTGAACGGCACCTACGGCTAGGCAAGTAGTTACACTTTATCGATCCAAGTCATTTGCTTGGCTGTTAGATTGAATGGCTGAATATCATTCATGTTGCTATTTGAACGGCACCTACGGCTAGGCAAGTAGTTACACTTTATCGATCCAAGTCATTTGCTTGGCTGTTAGATTGAATTGGCTGAATATCATTCATGTTGCTATTTGAACGGCACCTACGGCTAGGCAAGTAGTTACACTTTATCGATCCAAGTCATTTGCTTGGCTGTTAGATTGAATGGCTGAATATCATTCATGTTGCTATTTGAACGGCACCTACGGCTAGGCAAGTAGTTACACTTTATCGATCCAAGTCATTTGCTTGGCTGTTAGATTGAATGGCTGAATATCATTCATGTTGCTATTTGAACGGCACCTACGGCTAGGCAAGTAGTTACACTTTATCGATCCAAGTCATTTGCTTGGCTGTTAGATTGAATGGCTGAATATCATTCATGTTGCTATTTGAACGGCACCTACGGCTAGGCAAGTAGTTACACCTTATCGATCCAAGTCATTTGCTTGGATGTTAGATTGAATGGCTGAATATCATTCAGGGCCCCTATTCTGTTAACTATGAACCGCGATAACGCAACTCAATCGCATGTTTTTTTTTTTGGCGATATTTTCTCATTTACCACTTAAAAGTGCTAGAAGCTAAAATTTTGGGAAATTTCCAAAAAAATAAAAATTACTTTAAAGCAATAAAAATTGCATTTTTTTGAAAATTTAAAGAATCGGGGCCCAGGCCGTTAGTTGAATGGTGCAGTTTAGCAAACAGGCTAGGCAGTTCATTTAACGGCGCATTAGGCTATCTACCTGTGACATTTATTCGGCCAATTTTTTTTATCCGATCTCTTACCCGTTACGAAGGGGTGCTGCCATAATCACCGCGCTTGGCAGACGTCTTGGTAATCGCATTAGATGGTGAAATATAATAAAGTTGGTAAGAAAATGCTGCTAGGCATTGCCTGGATTCTCTTAGGCTGGTATGATCTATTTCAGTTTTCTAATAACATTTTCCTTTCCAGGTTTCGTAGTATCGTGCATCTGTGATACAGATAGGACGGCTACCTACTTGGCGCTGGGATCCTTCTTGCCTATGGTGTTACTCTGCGGAATTATATGGCCGGTTGAGGGTAAGAATACAACCAATACATTATACATCCCCATTATACACAAAAAGACAAGTTCAAAAACGAATGCCTGACTAAAGTCAGGTAAAAACATGTCTATGACAACTCTTGCGTTGAAGAAGAATAGGTTAATGCCACGCTTATCAAAATCAGCCTAAGTTTTTAGTTTGAACACATAACTCTTCCTTTGCTTCGCCGTAATCGGGTAATAAAATAACCTGTGACACTACAAATGAAGACGAATCGATTAATGCCTCGCTTTCTCAAAATCGGACCAATAGGGGCGTCGTTATAGTGGCACATCGACATACATACCTATATCTCTATCATCACCATCATCATACTATCATCGTCATCAGCAGCCTACATCCAGCACTGCTAGACGTAGGCCTCTACTAATGCACGCCAATGAGCTCGGTCTTCAGCTCTCCTCATCCATTTTCTTCCGGCCACTTTTCGCAGGTCGTCACTCCACCTGGCCTACACTACGTTTGCCTAACCGTGGTCTCTACTCGAGAACTCTACCCCAACGGTTATCGGTTCTTCGGGAAATGTGACCAGCCCAGTGCCACTTTAGATTGTTTATCCTTTGAGCTATGTCAGTTACCTTGGTTCTCCGTCGGATATCTTCATTACGAATCTTGTCCTTCAGATAAACTCCAAGCATAGCTCTCTCCATAGTCCGTTGAGCGACCTTAATTTTGTGGACTAGTTTAACAGTGAGTGTCCACGTTTTAGCTCCGTGGTCATGACTGATAGGAAGCACTGATTGAAGTCTTTTGTCTTCAGAAACTGTGGTATAGATGACAAGAAGACTTGACGAAGCTTGCTAAATGCTGCCCTATCCAGCTGAATTCTTCTGTTGACTTTCTTCCCAAAGTTGGTCTTACCTAATTGCAATATTTGCCCAAGGCGAACATATTTAATTGCCTGAAATAAATGATATTGTTATTATATTTTTGGACAACTTCAAGAGGTACACCATTAACTGCAATCGGTTCCGGGTCAATAAGATCGTTGAACATGTGATCTTGGTCTTATCTATGTAAATTGCGAGAACGATGCGTCAGGCGTCAGAAGCATAATCTAGATTGGTCAGCATACTTTGTCTTGCAGCTACTCCACCATTAGGACAATACCGTCTGAAAATCGTGAGTATGAGATGTTCTCGACATTGATATTAATGCCCATTTCTTTATAATCCAGCATCTTATTCATATCTTCCAAGGCATTAGTGAACCATTTCGGGGATATAACATCCTGCTGTCTCACTCCCCTACGTAGTTGGATATGTTTGGACTGCTGGTTTTGTACTTGGGCACTCATAGTCGCGTCTTCATAGAGAAACCTCTTCACTTTGATGTATCGCCATTCCACTTGACACCGCTGTAAAATCCACTCTGACCCACCCAGGTTTCAACGGAGTCAAAGACCTTCTCACAGTCTTCAAAAACAAGACACAGGGGCTGGTTATACTCCTCAGACTTCTGTATAACCTGCCTCACAGTGTGTATGGTGCTAAATCCTCCGCGAAAACCCGGCCTATTCAGGAGGCTGGAATTCGTCAAGTTTTCTTGCAAGACGATTTGAGATGACTCTCGAAAACAACTTATAGACGTGGCTCAAGAGTGAAAAAGGGCGGTTGTTCTTTAAAAGGGTTTTATCCCTTTTTTTAACTGTGCTGAATAACCCTTGAAGCTCTCAAAGTATAGGCTTTCCCACTGCTTTCAAGAACTCCGAAGTTATTCCTTCCAATCCCCTAGAGAGGAAGGAACAACTTCGAATAACCTTTCCAGAGACGATGGTTATGCCATTACAGGTCTTGAGCTTCGTCAGATGGAACTTACTCAATTGCTGGGCGAAGACTTTTGACCCCCGATATTGCTCAATTGTTTGAGTGTTTGAGCATTGAGGTCATGACGCACCAGATTACTGTTTTTTTTATTGAGATACTTTTTTTCTGACGGTTCCTGCTTCACCGTAGTCGGATAAAAATAAGTATCCTTTGTCTGTAAGTCTGTGCCTGTCTGTGACATCGAGCCAAAACGGATGATTCGAATTGAAAGCTGGAGTTAGAGAGATGGTTTCATCTTTGTTTGTAAGAAATCGGTGCAGACATTCTTGAAATATTCAGCTTTGTGGAGGGATCTCGGGCACTATTGCAGCTAAAAACATCGAGTTTTTGCTCAAACGTTCAGTTTCTATGACTTTGTACATAAATGAGGATCTGAATAGCTTAAGAATATCCTAAATTGAGGCCTATTGTTACCTATGTTTGGTAGAAAGTTTTATAATTAATGTAATTGTATTTAAATTAGAATATATACAAATTGATCGTCCGCAGTCGATATGAGCACATGACCCCAGTAGTGGCATCGTTATAGGCTGTTGCTAAGTCAATATACGAGGATGAAAAACATTCTAATTCTGCTCAATACAAACTAAACGTACCTACAGATCGTTTTCCTACTCAATTGCTACTAAGACCTTCAATAATTATTCCTTTCGATTTGTTTACATTTATAGAGTAGGTACTTGTATTTATTCACGATACGTTGCCCTCTTTATAAGGTCAATTGCCTATCGGTGTTGTTGGGTCGAACCCAAGGCTTATAATACTCGATAACTAATTCATATGAACAGGAAACATACAGCTTCTGTTTGAGAAATTAGTCTGTTAGAATAATACTGTTTTTCTAGGCCATTTTCTACAATGTTTATAGTTGTTTTTGGCAAGTTAGTAGGGTTTCCCGTTCAGTAGGCTATTAATGTTGGCGGCGCAGACTGTACGAACATAATAAATCATTATTATTATTATACTATGTTAACCAACAACATTTTCTCTGTTGTAATATGAAATGTATATATTAAGATAGAGAACTTAATTATTCTGAAACAGTTATTACTATCTAAAGTCAGACTTCAAATTGTATTTACTGCAAAAATCTACTAATACAATGAATAACCCTGAAATATCTGAAATTAATATCATTAGTATATAGAGACCTTCCTCTTTTTTTAATCGGTTAAAAGTACAAATCTTCAAGCTTCACTACATTTCTTACTTTCAAGCATAACACGTTATTTGACTTTTCAAAGATGTACTCATAATAGTGTTGGTATGAGATGACATTGATTATGATGGGTTTGATCGCATCCTGGCCCTTGTAGTCTCTACATACTATAAAATACAGGGTCGTTCTTAAAAATTGCGAAATATACTAAAAACTAGCTGTGCCCGCGGCTTAGCCCGCGTGGTCAAAACGTATGTTTTGTTTTTTTGTTGAACCCTAATTATTTTTCGAAAATAAAAGTAGCCTATGTTACTCCTTGTAACATCAGCTATCTTCCAGTTAAAGTCCTGTCAAAATCGGTCCAGTCGTTTTGGATATTAGCGAGAACAATCAGACAGACAGACATACATTAAACAGAAAGACAAAAAAAAACATTTTTGTTATGAGTACCGTGTATACTTTCATATGTATTTAGCAAAAAGCTGTTATTTTGACATTATAAACAAACACTTCAGTTTTATTTATTTGTATATATATATATATAGTAAATCGCTATCGTGTATATATATAGAAAATGTATAGAAGGTATAGATATAGAGGTTATTACGTTCCCACTGTTGGATGAGAGAGAGAGGATGGGCCAGTTTCCTCGCGAGGTTTTTGTTCACCATTTCTGAGCGATGGTATCGAGACTGTCTAATCCAATATTACCCACCCACCAGGTATGCACATATTCTTGCAATGGATCAGCTACGTATTACCTCTGACGAAGTCCACCGAGTCCCTCCGTTCGATGCTGCAGAGAGGTTGGTCCATCTCCACTCCGACTGTCTATTCAGGATTCATCTCCACGGCGATATGGATAGCGATTTACTTGACCACTAGCATCCTCTTAATTAAGTTTAAGAAAGGTTGATGACGTGAACGTTTGGAAAATGTAGTTTGGATGTAAACGTTTGGAGGAAAGTGTTTGGGTAATTTTATTTTATTAAATAGTGCATGTTGTTTCAGTGAATGATTACGCATTGTGGCACATGCTACTATGCATATTTTTGTACGTTTACTAACATAATTTAAATGTTATAAAATGTTATTTAAATAATGTTAGATTCATCATTAATTTACTACTTATACTATAAATAGTTGATGAATTGAGTATTTTAAGATTTGCTGTATTTATGTCTGACTGACGAGTCGTTTGTGAAGAGAACGTCTCCGAATTCAGATATGCGTCACTGCTTATAATAATAATAGTCATAGAACTTAATTTGCCTTCCGTATGTTTAGGATATTATAGTTTGGAAAATTTATGATTTGAATAAAATAAAATTCGTATTATATAACTATATCACATTTATTAGTATTTGTTTACTGACGATAAATTTTTAAGCCTATCATAAATATTAATAAATCATACATGAAAAATCGAAACCAAATGAAAAATAAGTCTTAAAAACGGTCGATTTTATTTCTCTTCTCAAGTCTCGCATGACAAAAAATAACGTACCTATTTTGCTCAATTAAATTAACAGCTTAATTAATTAAGGCAAGTAACGAACGAAGATTAAGAAATAATTAGCTAATAATTGAGTATAATCACCTTTGGGATATGATTTCTTTTTGTCCTTTTAATTACGAGGTATTAGAAGTATTTAGAGGTGTTTCAAAGACAATTTTACTTAAAGGCTAAGAAAAAATAAGCAGGTCATTGAACCTGATAGGACATTATTTTATTTTATCTACGTCATATAATAAATGTCATAATTTAAAATAACGTGTTTTTTATGGTAAGGGCAAATATATATAGCCGGTGGGTGGACGGGTTACGACCCATTAATGAATATTTGGTATGAAAACAATAACCTAATTATGAAAATGAAGAAATGGGTGAAGGTAATTTACACTATCGTACTAATTTATGTATATTTAAAAACTATGGTCAAATTCAAACAGAGTAGGTTTATATTAATTTAATTTTTAATAATATATTTGTGGCATTTTGTGTAAATAGTACTAGTTTAATTGGAATATTACAAGTAAATAATACTAATTGTACAAATATATTGTGATTGGTTCATGCTGTGTTTCTTATTCCAAGATGACATTGTGATAGTATGTGATAAGGAATAAATGAATAAAATTACTCACTTAGTTTATTTCACATATTCTTCCAAAAGTCATTAATATTGGTTGTTTATATCAATATAATGTAATAAATATTACAATAAAAAATACTTATTATCTACAGTTAAGTTTCTTTAACTTTACTTATTTTTATTCTTACTGTAAAAACTAAAAAATTACATTAAAGAATACCCAACATTGCTACGCCGTAGACGCTCTACAATTGCTACGTCGCAGACCTTCAACTTGTGCTACGGCCGTTCGAGCCTACAGCCGAAGACCACAGCGTAAGTATCAGCTAATCGCAGCTGACAAGATGCTGCATTGTTGTGGAAAGACTGCTCAGCGACGCGAGCGTGAGGGTTCACTGCCACCTAGAAAATAAATATGTATATAATCTGAAGTTACTTACGAAAGTACTTTCATGAAAGTGTCGTCAGGAAAATACTTTGGCACTGTTATATAAAATGGAAAAATTACATTCACGACGACATGCCTATGATTTAAAATCGTGATTTTAGCGATTTTCGTTAATATTATGTTTTAAGCGACGAGAGAAGGAACGTTACTTTCGCGAAAGTACTGAAACCAAAATATAAATCATATATATATATATATACATTGACAATGACATCAACATCGACATCGACATTGTAGCCATCGCAGGAAGTCGGTGGATGGAGGTGGCACAAGATCGCTCTAATGGCGCTCTTTGGGGGAGGCCTATGTTCAGCAGTGGACTTCTAAAGGCTGACATGATGATGATGATATATGTATATATATATATATATATATATATATATGTGTGTGTGTAATATTGGCTTGACTCTATTCAAGGATATACATGTACTACGATTCAACATTAAAGTTTCCCTTTAAGGTCTTAAATATCATTAATGTCCTTGCAGGTCGATACTAAAAAGACACGTATCTTTATGATAATTTGAAGGCAGGTGAGGCCCTTAACCTTAGTAATTTTCTGATACTTCACAATAGAAAACCCTTGTCCGGTTCAAGATTATGCAAACGAGACACTTCTGAGGGAATATGAAAATATTGGGTATCGCATCTTTATAAAGCCGGTTTTACATCCGTAGCGAAAGGAATTGTGTGCACTAGCGTATATTAAATTTTACTTCTACATCTTAAACTAAAGTCAAGTTAATATTTAGTCACTTTTGGCGTAGTAACCGTTCACACATGGCTGCAGGTAGACCACCTAACAGAGACGGTCCTTGCGATAGCAACGCAATGAGGGAGGTGTGAGAGACACTTATTAACTGTCACTTATTCTGTGGTGCTAGAGCCGACACAGTTTAGTGGTCTGTCTGTAGTTTTAATAAAGAATTGCAATAACTGTGGTAGAAGTTTTTGTAGTGTTAGGCCCTTCTTTTACGCAAAAGTCCGCCTGGGAAAGCACCAAACCTTTGTCACACGACAACCACCAAGCAGAAGTGTGAAAACATTTCTGTTTCAGTTTGGAGGGCAATGTTTCCAGCGAAATTACTGAACTAAAAAACAATTTCTCAGGGTGACGAGCACAGTGCCGTGACGCGCAAGATTTTGAATTCAAAGATCGTGGCACTACAACTGTTATGGGCAGGCGTGACGCTTACCATCAGGCGAGCGACCTGCTTGACTCGTCACTCAAAGGAATTAAAAAATACATCGATATTTTGGCACATAATATATTGTAGTTAGTACGCAGTTAAGGTAAAGCAAAACAATAAAAAAACGTCGATAACGTTTGAATCTTCGTGGTCTAATCTACTTCAATTATGTGTACGTAGAGACTTGTTTTAGAGTAAATGTTAGTACTACGAGTATTATGTGTACGTAGAGACTTGTTTTAGAGTAAATGTTAGTACTACGAGTATTATGTGTACGTAGAGACTTGTTTTAGAGTAAATGTTAGTACTACGAGTATTATGTGTACGTAGAGACTTGTTTTAGAGTAAATGTTAGTACTACGAGTATTATGTGTACGTAGAGACTAGCTTTAGAGTAAATGTTAGTACTACGAGTATTTATTTATTTATTTATTTAAGAAACACCAACAGTATACATATTAAATATTATAAAGAGTAACACTTTCATAAGACTATAACAGGTGCCATAGCATAATCAAATTCCGATATGCATACCTTTTAAAGGTGTTTACAACATTCACCATTAACGGAGTGAAACGGAAAAAATAAAAGAAATTATAAAAATGCTAGCAAAGGAAAACTAAGCTAGGTAGGTGCAATACTTAACTGTGAATATAAAAAGTATAACATGAACACTTACATATGTACCTACATAATACTAGAATAATAAAAATAATACTATAAAAACTTACATTATTAAAATTACTATACAGCTATGATACAATGATCACTACAATAATAAAAAACAAAATAAAATCATTTTTGCAAAAATTACATATATGTCAGAGCATGCTTCCATGTAATTTGTTCTTAAACACATTCAATGAATCGTGAAAGATATCAAGATCACTCAAAGAACAATTAAATTCATTGTATGTACGACATATTCTTAATAGAGGAGAGTTATGTGCTAAGTTTGTTTTGGCGGATGGAACAAGAAGGATTTTTGAGATTCTCTGGCGCGGATAATGGTAAAGAACGTTTAGGGAAATGTCATCTAGAATTGAAGGACAATCTGCTAAGCTATGTAGTGCTTTATAAAGAAATGTGAGATCGCGAATTTTCCTTCTTTCACGCAATTTATGCATTTTAAAGAAGGATAAACGATTTTCGTAAGGACTTCTATGAGAGATACCTGGACAAGAAAAGGCCAACGATCTTGTGAATGCCCTTTGAATACTTTCAATGCGTTGAGAGTGCGATGCATAGAAGGGGTTCCATGCCACACTTGAGAATTCTAGACAGCTGCGCACCATAGAGTTATAAAGTACAATTTTTGTACGATTAGATTTGAAACATTTGGTAATTCGTCTAATGAAGCCAAGCTGTTGAGCCGCTTTCCTAACCACTGTATCAATATGAGCTCGAAAAGTTAATTGACTATCAATTAAAACCCCCAAGTCACGTATTTCACTAACCTCTTGTAGAGGTTCATCATTCAAAGTATAAACAGAATTTATGGTGTTTTTTTACGTGTATATTTAATATAATAACATTTTTGAACATTAAGATGCATTTGGTTTAAGTCACACCATTGTTTTATATGATTAATGTCGCTCTGAATTAGATGAATATCCATGTTACCATTGACTAATTTATAAATTTTAAGGTCATCCGCGAATAGTTTATAATTACAATGCTTTATGTGCGTAGTGATATCATCGATGAATATTGAAAACAGGATAGGACCAAGATGTGATCCTTGCGAAACACCCGACTCGGCATAATATGTTTCTGATTCGTACCCATCAACAAATACTATTTGTTCCCTTTTGTTGAGATAAGACCGGAACCAATTCAGAAAAGACCCGTGAAAACCGATGAGTTCCAGCTTCTTAACTAACAAGAAATGACTCACTTTGTCGAACGCGCTGCTAAAATCGGTGTACACTGCATCGATTTGATTCCCCTTATCCACTTGTCGAGACAA
Source organism: Alsophila aescularia (assembly GCA_946251855.1). Classification (NCBI taxonomy): domain Eukaryota; kingdom Metazoa; phylum Arthropoda; class Insecta; order Lepidoptera; family Geometridae; genus Alsophila; species Alsophila aescularia. Next base: position 6,913,195 of record OX276383.1, on the reverse strand, counting down.
TTCGGAGACAAAACCAACCAAATTAGTTTCGACAGAGCGACCCTTCTTAAAACCATGCTGCTGTTCTGAAAGGAGGGGACTAGAATGATGAGAGACTATGGGACATATTAGTGCTTCGAATAATTTTGAAAAACAGGATAAAATTGAAATTGGTCTGTAATTTTTTACATCATCAATATTTCCTTTTTTATGAAGAGGTATAATCTTAGCCTTCTTCCATACGTTGGGAAACTCTCCTAATATCAAAGAGCGATTTATTATGAGTGTCAATGGTAGTGCCAGTGCAGAGCCACAACGCTTGACTAAGAGAGGTGGGATGCCGTCAGGGCCTGGCCCTTTAAGTTCATCAATTTTCTTAATTCTTTGCAAGACTTCACGTTCAGTAAAGATTATTTTACCAATACAATTATGCTGGTGAATAATATGAGGTGTACTCATATCACGTCTGTTCGACATTGCGTTTGAATTGGAAGTAAATGCCTTTGAAAAATTGCTAGCAAACAGGTTAGCTATATCAATACCAGTGTTAGCGTTTTCTTCACCCATGTGCATTTCTGCAGGGAGTGAAGACCGTTCTTTTCGCTTGTCTTTTACATAACGCCAAAAACCTTTTGGTGTTTTCGCAATACCTTCTTCCGTTATCCTGAGGTAATTCGAATATAGATTGTCTAAAAACTTATGACAACGTTCTCTCAAAATATTAAATTCAATTAAGTCGCGAGGGTTTTTGTATATACGATATTTAAATCTTAACTTCTCTTTTTCTGCCAGTAATTTAACTAAAGATTTATTAAACCAGGGAGGAAATAGTTTTCTATTAAATTTATGTTTAGGAACGAATTCATCGATACCTCTTCTAATTATCGTGTAAAAGGATGAGGTCATTTCGTTTACTGAAGCACAGTCTTTAAAAACTGCATTCCAGTCTGTATTTTTTAAATTTAACGTGATACCGTTAAAGTCTGCTTTATAAAAATTAAATTCAGTGGACAACTTTGGACGAAGAAACTTCAGTTCATTGTTAGGTAAAGTTAGTAATAAGGGGGGATGCTTATGGTCGAGTTTACTCAAGAGATCAGGTGGTGCCGTTAGAGAAATGTCTGTTACTGTGCTAATAGCAAGATCTAATGTCCTGTCATCCTCATTGCGTATATCGTTCAATTGGTACATATTGGACATAGAAATAAAGTCAACTAATACATGGCCTAATGTATTGCTATAGTTAGATGGCGTTGTCAAATTGTTACACTTAGTCCATTTTATAAAAGGTAAATTAAAATCACCAAGCAGCACAACCTCATCAACTTGGTTTATAAAATTATTAGTATTATCCAAGAAAACACTAAGTTCTTCCAGTTTTACAGGAGGAGGGAAGTAGACAGTACAAATGGCAACTTTCTTTATATTTTTGCCTGCACGCATCTCGACAACTACCCAAATATCTTCACAACTGGATTCTCAAGCTTGTAAACGAGTTGACTTGAACTTACGAGAAACTGCTATCAACACCCCTCCGCCGTCTTTTTTTACACAAGGAGCTGAACCAAGACATACACGATCACGGCGATGCACGACATATCTAGAATCAATAAATTCACCACTATGGACGCTTGAATTTAGCCAAGTTTCAGTAAAGGACAATACATCGTAAGAACTAAGCAGTACATTTTTCAGAATATCATTTGTTTTTGTTCTCATGCCACGTACATTTTGATAATACATAGTAGCCATTTTTACATATTTTATACACCAAAAACATTGCGATTGTGTTTATAATAATAAAGCTAACAATTAAATAACACGGTTTGTCATAAAAAACAGATTGTCCCCGGTACGTATTTGAAGCGCTGGGCTAGTTTCGTCTTTTCTTGTGTAAATCCTACCATCGCGGACCCAGACAAACTTGTATCCCAACTCCTTCGCTTTCCTTCTGACAGATGCATGGAGGGACTTATTAGTGGGGCTTAAGTGTTCAGATACAAAAATAGGAACACAGTTTCCTCCGAGCCCCAGGTGAAGTGAATTCATTTTGTCGCGAGGGTTATTCTTGTTGAACCTCTGAACCGCAGCAAGCAGGTTGTCACGCAAAAGCCGGGTTCGCAGCTTCAAGATTATCGTGCGTGGTCTGTCACTCTCCTTGTTTAACTTTGCAACTCTTGATACATGAACGATATCAGTTTCAGAAATAGGACACTCAATCTTCTTAACAAGTTGTTCCATTGTTTTGAGAATATTTTCAGAACGGCTCTCTGGTACCCCATTTATTTCCACATTGCACTCACGCTGGTGCTGCTCCATTTGATTCAGTCGGCCGCCAAAGCCCTTTTCAAGCTCTGTTACCTTTGACTTTAGTTCATCGTTGCTTTTCTGAAGCTGAATGATAGCAATAGATTTCTCTTCAAGGTTTTTTTTAACTCTTCAAAGCAGGTATTGAAAAAAGTCAGTGACTGTTCGAAAGAAGAAACCTTTTCACCGACATTTTGGAGCTCCTTAGTCATTGTTCTCAACGCCAAAGTAATTTCCTCTCTAATAATAGTGCGAATGTCTTTATCGCCAGAGTCGAAAACCTCATCGGGAGTATCATTAGACAATTTTCGGCGAGGCTTTGCTTTGGAGACGTTACGCCGAGTGACATTCTCCATGTCGCTAGAAGCCTGAGTCGACAATCTGACCGGGGTATTAGTGTTATCTGTTTTTGGCTGTTTGCTAGAACAGACTGGACAATTCCATTTCTTTTTCTTTTCCGAAGAGAACGAGTTGAAACGTTTTAGATTAATACCGCAGCACTCCAGATCAAACTTCAAGTCGCAAGAAGAGCATGACATGAACTCTTTAACCTTGATCTGGGTATGGCATCCTGCGCACTTTGCGGGCATAGTGATTAATGTATTGAATGCAAAGCGAAGAAATATATCTGATCAGCAGACCACACGGGAACTAGGCGTAGAAATAGTAACTGCTAGTTATCACAGAATACGCGGTAGTAATCGAGGCAACCGCGTTCAGCAGATCGACACAGTAACGACACAAACTCGATGCGTTTCCTGCTAGCGCAGAGTCAACACTGTGCACGATTTCGCTTACAAACTCCCCTATTTTCGAAAATATTTTGGATGATATTTTACACACAGAGAATTTATCACGATATCCAATATCACCAATTTGCAGGCAACACTATATTGTTGAGTTTTTTACACTAAGATCACTTAAATGACAACTTTAAACACTAATTTGGATATTTTTCGTTACGAACAAAAATAAACCGTCTACCGTTATTGAGCGCCGTGCGTGTATTACTAATGGTTTTAAATTAATTTGTATATTTATTGCTATTTAATAGTTTTTTTATTATGTACTTGTTGTAATACTTTGAATACCTTGTAGTTACTATTATTTTGACTACTTTACCACACCGCTGCGATACTCTCCACTCTACGCTATTGTCTTTAGTAATAACAAGTACTCATTATACTGCCGTACTCTATTGCTTACTCTGATAATGTAAGCCCGGCTTTATATTGGGATGTAACATATTTGAATATGTTACTCTTCTTTGGTGGTAAATTGTGATGGAAAAACTTTTATGAGCAGTGTTGAATAGTTATTATCTGTGAAAGATAAAGATAACTCGTCTTTTCTCGTGATCCTTCTTTTTCGTCCTACTAGTAGGACACACGAGAGTATGCTATTTTTCGGGCCCTTACTGTTAAAAATTGCTGAAACATTTAAAACTTACACTCCCTGTAAACTAAAATATCCGTAAAAAAAAATTACAAAAATTATTCTCGTGTTACAGTTATTTGGTCCTATTAGTAGTACCACGAGTAAAATTTAGCATCCTATAGGCGTATGTTTGCCTGGTACTTTTTATAAAACATTATACTACATATCTGAAGAATCATATCTGAAGAAGTTACGGCGCTTAATGAAAATAAAATATGATCAAAAAGATACGACGGACGAAACAGTAGACCACAAGAAAATACCAGTATAGGGGTTTCTCAGGAAGTAGTGATAAGCGGAAGTCCCGAGTTAGAACATTCTCAGGCGCACCCGAATATCCCCCCATGTATGTACCGCGTTTTTTTAATTTTTATTTTTTGCACATTAGTCCTCATTTGGCACAAACTTAGTAATTTTGACCAAACTAACACAAGTATTCAGATGTTAATTTTGTATGTTGGTAGTACAATAGTGAACCTATAATGAGACATCAAAATCATACGTGTTTTTTTTAACAAATAATAAGAAAAATAAAAGTAATAAAATAATAACTTCAGATTTTGTTCATAGCAAAATATCTCTTCAAAGTATGGAGGCTCATAACTTATAAAATAGGAAATAAATATATATATGTTCAATTGTTAAAAACATTTAAATTCACTGGCAAAAATACAATTACATTTAAATGGCCTGAACTTATGGCCACACAGGATAAAATGACTTTGAAAGTAGAAAAGTGGACATTTTTATAGTATCGGTATAGTGGGATCAATTTGTTATAAAAAAAGTGATAAACCATGCATTTTGGGTAAGATACGATTTTAATTTATGTTCGTGATAGGGGTAAAAGTAAGATTTAGGTCTCAAATCCACCCATATGGCCACCATCTAGAAAGTAAATTGTAAATTAACATATTTGGTATCTACTAGGCAAGCGTGCTACACCTTCGACCACATCATCGCTTTCCATCAGGTGAGATCGTGGTCAAACGATTGCCTAGTCCGTATTTAAAAAAAAACCACCCATATGGCCACCATCTAGAAAGTAAATTGTAAATTAACATATTAGGTATCTACTAGGCAAGCGTGCTACACCTTCGACCACATCATCGCTTTCCATCAGGTGAGATCGTGGTCAAACGATTGCCTAGTCCGTATTTAAAAAAAAACCGTAGAAACCGTAAGTAACATAATTCCGATTTCTGTGCTGGCAACATTGTGATAATAATCCATAGCAATATATAAAAGAGAAACGTTGTTTGTTTGTTTGTTTGGGGAGCTTTCACACGATAACGGCTGGACGGATTTTGATGAAATTTAGAATGGAGATAGCTAGCCCTGGAATAAAACATAGAATACTTTTATCCCGGAAAATTCTATGTTTCCACGGGAAAACTGGAAAATGTTGAGTACTCATTGTAAATAACGGTTGCCATCACATAATGGTATGGCAACCGTTATTTACACATCACATAATGGTATGTGGTTGCCATGGAAACAAAATAACAAGTCTGTCAAAAAACATCAAGAGGATTGGTTATATATATTGGTTATACCTACTCTTGCATTAGTTTTTAATATCCTAGAAGAAAATAGGATGCTTTTATCGTGATAAACAGTAGTGCGCGTAGGAAGTCGCGGGCGGAAAAACTAGTAAAGTTACTTTGCTAGAGAATTGAGGAAGTTTTTAAGAAAAAAAAGGCAATTGTTTATGTTATGGACCTTCAAACTTTGAAGAGATATTTTGCTATGTTTTTTTTTTTTAATTATTTAATTAATTACAATACGATTTTGATGTCTTATAATTGGGTCACTACTGGAGACTACCAAAATACAAAAAATTAAATGAATACTTGTGTTAGTTTAGTCATAATTTCTAAGTTTTTGTCGAAATCTAGAGTTTAGAGAAAAAAGTTCAAAAATGGAATTACTCAGAAAATACTCGAATCAAAAATGGTGAAATATATATGGGGCTATATTATTCGGGAGCGGCTGAGAGTGCTCTACATCGGCACCTCTTTATCAGCTGTCCTCGGGACAGCTTTACGAACCCTCTGAAGAACGAGGCGATAACAAATCTTAAAGTGTGTGTCAGACACGCAGTGACTTAGGGTTTCGTATACCCAGGATCCTAAGTTACCCAATTATGAAAACCGCATCGCAATCGGCCCTGTATTTTTTACGTGATACACTCAAAGCTGTTTTTACGGTTGGATTATGTCTCTCACTATGGAATTTGTTCAGAATTGACGCGTTGAATAAAATGCACGCGTTGTTAAATGCGTTATCTTGGTAGGCTATATCTCGTTAACCTTAGCTATAGCCATAGCCGTGGTAATTTTGTTAGTAAATTCGTATTATGGGCTAGCGGCCTACTTTTTTTCTTATATTTTGCTCTTGAAGTGTCCCATGAAACAAATAGGAAAAAACCCCTCTCCAGGGGATATGCAACTCTAGCAATAAGGTCACTTTAGAGCCAAATATTTCGTAAAAGGAACGAAATAGAAAAAACTGTCAAAGAAACCTTACTATAATTTTAAATTACCTATTCAACGAGAACACACTCAATGGGGTGCAATTTTTTTATTCACTTTTTCTATGTTAGGTCACCTGGTATTTTTTTTATTTGTTTACAAAACTATTTATTCATATCTCTATACGTTCGCCAAATAACTTTGTGGTGTTAATTGTTTCTGAATAAAATGGCATGACATACAGGAGGAATATAGACGGAAGGACAGGTGGACCTAACGAAACTATGAGGGTTTGTTACTACAGAACCTTAAAGAGCCATAGGCTCGGAGGCATACGAGACATGAAAATCAATGTCTCAGGGTGACAAGCGCCGAGTTACTTTAGTACTATATGCATTAGGTAACAGTGCCTCGCAAGATTTTGCGACTACAGTTCTGGATTGACAGCCATTTTGATCACTAAGATGGGTTATTTTGGATGAAACTTTGTGGGGACAGAATTAGCCTATTAGATGTGTTGAAGCTATCCAGGGAGTGCCTGACAATTTAAGACTCATAGGAATAGATTTACAAAAGGTTCATTTTAATTTTAAAATACACGCTTTTGAGTAAATATCGACACGAAAATACCTTGAATCTATAGTCGCCTGGCTCTACATCCGTTACATCTACCCATTGACAGTCAATATTGTATCTGTAGATATCGGAACAGTTCACTGAAACCCCTGAAAAAAAGAGATGCTGTGGTACAGTTAGGTACAAATAGACACATAAATCTCTGAATATGTGCAAGAATTTTTAATTTACATTACGTAATTACAAGATTTGCGTGTATGTCAAATATTGGACATAATATCAGCTACTTTTGTTCCATCCAGAGAATATACATAACGTTGTTAAATATAAAACATTTGAATATCAATTACATTTTAAAAAACTCTTTACATAAAATCATAAATTTTCACAGTATGGTGTGTTCGTGTATAACGTGTTGTGTGTAAGTTATTTAATTGAACAAATAACCAACATCTTCATAGTAAAAATAGCAGTAGCAGTAGTAGTAGAGTAGCAATTCGGATCGCAGAATATACGATCAAGTTTTATTCGAAGCTCTATTTAACTAAGGTCTACAGTTTGAAAACTCTGTGCAGCTAAAGATATTATGCTGAAAGTGACAGAGAACTTATAAGTTATCCAACCTCGCCTCGCCCCCTTGCGCTTGGCTTAAGAGTTTTTAAGTGTATCTTGTTCAGTGAAATAGACAGACCAATTTTTACCTGGAATAGGGAAACAAAACATCTTCGTCTATTGTCGACTGATCGCGTCGGTAGCGTGACTTGGATTTTCAACGACAAAAATAAATCCTTATTTCAAGCCGAGACTTGAGTTCTACCTAAACATATTGATAGATCTATGAACTTTTTTTGCTGTAACTCTACTGAATTCAAATGTAGCGGTCAGGGCAACAGGAAGCCAGCACAAATTATAACTTCGTATGTGAAGGGCATACGAAGTCATACCCTGTACCATGAGTATTTCTTACCCACCAGCAAAGCTCTTTCCTAAAGGCTCTCTTATCCTATTGATTCTTATCATTCTCACCTTGATCTCCATAGTTCAGGCATGAATACTTCTTTTCTATTCCGGGGAGGCAAGTATTGTCCTCCAAGCAGAAAGATGCCTTATGTCCTTCGGCAACTCTCTTCCCTGATAAGTCCAGAACATCGAACGTTGCGAAAACTTCCATGCTATGGTAGTGCCTGAAGAATACAAATATTTCAAACTAGTGCTTGAGTGACCTTTAAATAAAATTAAAATAAATATGTTCGGGACAATTGTACCCCTGTACTATGTACCTGTACTATGGGTACTAGATAACGGATAAACATACATAGATACGAATATTATAACATCCATGACTCGGAAACAAACATTTCTGCTCATCACACAAATGATTGCCTTGCAGGATTCGAACCTGCGACCGTTTGATTAAGTACCTAGGATCACTAGCCACGAGACCAACCGGTCACTAAAAAAAACTGACCAAAATGACTGAAGAGGCAATGGTGTCGATTTTCTTGTTACCAACTAGACTAAACTAGGCAAAAATTTGTTTAGTCCTGTCAACCCGATTCTCTAGTCACAAACCCTCCCCCCCTGGCTAAGCACAACACGACACTCCCTTCACAAAGGTGGGGCGACCGGGAGTCGTCATCTTGGTCGCTGATCGACCCGCTGGGCCTCTCCTGGGCAACCAGTGGTCTCACCCGGCAGCGCCTGATCGCCCAGACACAAGGTGATCTTCGGAAACCACTCCAGTGACAGCCACAACAATTGGAATTTCTACAAAAACCCCAAGGACCCACCTGTATTAACCGGCAGAGACTAGCCAAGGGAAGGGGGCATAGCCCCGAAACCCTTTTCCCTACACCAGCAATGGTGTAAGACAATAACCCGACATTCACAAAGTCCTTTAGCTCCTTCGCAATTATGTTTATGTTTAGTTGAAATGATCTCTAAAATATGATCTTTAAAGAATCTCTAAACTAAATTTCGGTCAACGGAATAAAAAAATGTTGGAATATAACGAACAACAGAATAGCTTTTATGCATTTCTAAACAAAATTAAAAACTATTTTATTTCAGTTTAGTGTAGTGAGTTGAACAAGAGTTTTTTTTTTTTTTTTTTTTTTTTTTTAAATAGGACTTTTCCACACCAATTATCTAGCCCCAAACTAGGATACCCTGTGATATGGGCACTAGATAACGGATAAACATACATAGATAAGAATATTACATCCATGACTCGGAAACAAACATTTCTGCTCATCACACAAATGATTGCACCTTGCAGGATTCGAACCAATTGACACCAATGGTAGAATATTTAATTACTAATAGTAGTTCAGAGAACTCACGAAACAAATCTATAAGTTAACTAACAACAGCTAAACTGCTGTAGCAGTGACTGTGCTCTGCTGTGAATAGACTTGAGATGCTCGGTTAGACGCTGGCAGGGGAAGTAAGTGTACATGAAGTAGTTCCTCAAAATAGACACGACCATCAAATAATACTCACATATGACAAAGATGCCACTGCCATAGATGCTTTGGAAGGTAGGGCCTGAAGTCATCGTTTCCGACGTTTAGCGAGGATGCTGTGAAGCGAAGTAGCCGACGGGTTTCGAATTGCCAGTTAGGGTTGGTTTTCTGGATCTAATTGGAAGCGAACGGTTTATTATTAAAATTTGAATAAAGAATAGATCTCTTCCACTCGACTTCAATATAGCCTACAAAATTTCAATGCAAAGTCCAAAAGTCAAATATAATGACGCGATGGCGGTGGCAGGGGTCGCGGTGGGCCATAGCAATGTATCTACCCTAAATAACTATCATTTTAGAAGGCCAATCCTTTAGTCAGCTCTTGAAATGGGCTTCCTTTTACACCTATTTCTTTATGCAGTATCAAATTTGCAAATCAAAGAAGCTCCTGTGTATGGAATCTCATGAATAATCTACAATGTAGAGTAGAACTTTGCGGCTTTTTTTTGTTCAGCGAAGGTACTGCGTTCTTTTACTAGTAAAAACCAAGAGGACTTTTAGAAAATGGAAACTCGGGAATTGAATTTGTTTATGCTCCAAATCCTGTGTATATTTTGTGACGAAATAGAAATTACGTTATGTAACTACGTAATTGTAGGTATGCTGCACACGAAAGAGCGTACCTCATAAGCAGATTTGCTCAAGCAGTTCTCTTCCATCGCACACTGGAGCTGGGCCATCATCACATCTTGCAAGTGTGCTGAGCGCTCGATCACTGAGGTGTCCACTAGCAAGTCTGCTAGGTGATGAGTGCAGATAACTGCTGCTACGTGACCTGGAGATAGGGGCAGTTTGAAGCAATCCAAGTTATTATCTTTTTTCCCTCAAGTTTTTTGTTATATTTCTGTGGTATATAAGCGATGGTGGAGAACGTAGTAGCGAGTATAATTGGCAGTTCTACTTATAACTCCCTGCCCTTTCATTGCGTCACATTAATTGCTGAAAATACTTCTATACCAGAGTCGAAGCAAGTCAGTATTTCCTGTTATAGAACTGGCTTGGAAGTAAGCTAGATTTTAACAAAGAAAAAATAGCATACACCTTCGAAGATCGAGGAATATGAGGTGAGGCTAATGAGGTAGGTTGAAGCGATTGAGAATGAGAATAAATTTCACTAAAAATAGAGTAAACATTATGGTATTTAATTGTTGTTCAATAAATGCAAAAGCAAAATAGTAAACCCTTGGTAAATTGATGCATGAGAATGGAAAACAAAATACTAACTAATAATAAAAAAAACGACTTCAAATAGTATAAAACTTAAGAGAAATAAATACATCTGTTTTTTTGAGGTCTGTGCGAATCCCAAAGTAACTAAGTAGGCACTCACCTGGCACAGACCTCAAACAAGTTAAATTATTTCTTTTGGCTTGATTTCGTTTTTTTACATAATTTTTATTTATTACTTACTAGTTTCGCTAAAATAGGTCTAACAAGAGAAATGAAATACATAATTATTCTGTTCGCTAGGAAGATCGCCATACTAGAAACAGTAAACAGTCCATATATTTATTGATAAAACTTACAACTATTCCCTGAGCTGAAAGATACTGAGACTATTACAAAAATAATTTTACTTTTACTTTCCGAATAAATCGTGTTTTTTGCAGATGCTCATATAGAATAAAATAAATGAATATTACTCATTTTCAACAGTATTACATACATACACATCAACTTGAGAACGTATCATTTTTGAAGTCGGTTAAAAAAGCTTGACAATTGTGCATAGATCAAATGATATCCAAGGTGTTGCGTTTCTTCCTATCAGCTTGGATTAGCGTTGGCGTGATGATAGATATTATAATTAAGGTATGCGATTTCCGCCAACCTTTTTGCCCAGGACACATCACATCTCCAAACTCCCTGTGCGTGCAACTGAACAAGTTCGTCTCATTCCCTTCACACTGCACTCCACTGAGCACCACCTTCGAACTCCCGAAGTAATCAGTCTGGAGAGCCTGTTCTGCGAACCCTAGAGCCAGGTGTTTGCAGACTGCTGAGGCTTCGTAAAGGGTCCAGCCGTCTGGGCAGATGCTACCCCAGAAGCCTTTGTTGAACATCTAGATGCAGAAGGAAACAATTTTAGTTCAGTTTTTAACCCCCGAACCCGTGTGTTATAAGTTTAGCTACGTAGCTTCCAAACGAATTAACCGATTTTGATGCGGTTTTTTTTGTTTGAAAGCTGATGTGATCGTAATGGTTTTAAGCTATAATTTGTCGGGATCAGAGCTCCCAAACGAAGCGACAAATTTTAATGTTATCAAAAAATATTCACGAGCTTATTTTTATGTTGTTTGAATCATATCTCCGAAATTTCTGATGTTTTATATCTAATTTGAAAGGGCAGACTTCCAAGGTGGTCTTATAAATGTATGTATTTAAGCAAGGCGTGAACATATCTTTCGAAAAGGGAAGATTTTCACAGAATGGGATTCGAAGGTGAGACTACAAGAATATACTATACCAGATCATACAACTCAGCTATTTGTGAATATTATCATTGTTTCTATCCTATTACGTTTTTCGTATTTTATGATGGTATTATTTAGCACTATTATTTATTCTGTGGTATTGCGATGAATTCTTATCGTCATAGCTTTGGACCTTACTACCTTTTTTATAAAAATATCTTTTAGAGAAAAGTAGGCACTCACTTCAACTCTTCCTTCACTATTACTTCTCCCACCGACGAGTCTCAAGCTGGCCCGTCTGACATCCAGAACTGTATGCAGGACTTCTCCAGTTTTCCTTTTCTGAAAGGTCGCTGGTGCTTCCTCATCGTTGGCGTGACAAATCACTCCTGCTGCTTCGTCAATACTGCAGTCTGATGAACCCCAGCCGGTGAAGATGCATTGAGAGAGAGTGTTCTCTTCCCCTTGGCAGACCACGTCATCCATCCAATATTTTCCTGTAGGAAATAATATGTAAAATGGCGATGATAGTCGCTTGACGCGATCTTCAGAAAGTAGGTATTTAGTCAATGTATTGCTATCTCTGTCTCCTCCCTCCGAACTCCTTTTACGAGTGAAAGAGAGAGTCGTGAGTTTTTTTCTTAAGTTCTTATAGAATTGAAGTTTTGGGGAAAGCACTATCCAACCCCTAAATTGTGGTGAAATCTTTGGTTGTGTCAACTTTGTGTCAGTCGCTGGAACAGCATATAATCTAACTATGCGATATGTAATAAATACATATAATTTTTTTTATGAAAGTTTTTGTTTTTGAACAAGACATAAGTTCAAAAATTAAAAACGACTACAGTCGGATAAAAATAGCCTGACACTCTTGCAATGAAGACGAAGCGATTGATACCATGCTTGTCAAAATTGGACCAAGTTTTTAGTTAGAACACATGACCCTTTTTTTGGCTTCGCCGTAATAAGGTAAAAAATTAGCCTATGACAAAATGAAGACGAAAAAAAAAATGATTTCAAATGAAGACGAATCGATTGATACCTCGCTTGTCAAAATCAGACCAATAGGGGCAACGACGGCGACGCTATGGTGGACATCCACATACATGTATACATAAATACATACATAGACTGTTAAACTCATTACCCTTCCCTTGCTTCACCGTACTCGGATAAAAAGTGCATTTTGAATTTGACTTAGTTTCAGCGCAAAAAACCGCCAGTTTAGGTGCTTATAACTTTGAAGTTATTGAAAAATTTAGAAAAACGAAGACGTAAGCGCATATGTAGTCAATTAATGAAGCAACTTTATGCAAAAAAAAACATTAGATATCGGACAATATTATGGGGTAGTTATGTGTTTTTTCTTTTTGTGGACAAGGGCGATATAAATTATCTTCTTAAATAGGAGAAGTCCCACCTCGACCAGGAGATGAGTCATGAATTATTTAGTTGTGAACTATAGATATCCGGTACCAGCGTAGAGGAGGTAGGGGAGAGGGAAAAGGGAAGTCCCCCTCGACCCCCCCAGCCTAGCCCGGCCCAGCCAGTCCAGCCTCCCTGCCCAGGAGATCTTTACAAAAAATATTAACACTTTTTTTATTAATATCACTTAACTCATAAACTATACATCTCTTAAGCACGGGGGAGGGAATAGAAAGCGAAGGAGGATACCAGACTTGGCCTTGATAGGTTAGAAGGTGAAGGCGTCTTCGTGGTTTTTTTTAGCCTCGAAAACCTTATATTTTTTAAACTTAAAAACCTTAATATTTTTTTTATAAAACTAATTTTCAAAAAAAACATTTCTAAGAACTATACATCTCCTGGGCAGGTTGCGGGGCTCGAGGGGGAATCCTTTTCCCCCTCCCCCCTCTACGCCAGTACCGTATATCTGTGGTTTTACCAAACAATAAGTAATTATAAACATCAGTTGGCAAATATTAACCAAATATCTATTATAGCTACTTCTTAAGATTTTTCATCTGCAAAAATGTTTTTTACCCATGCATGGTAATAAATACTTATTGTTTTATTATACTTACTTCGAGTCTCTCCATACTGGCCACCGTGAGTAGCAACCCCACTTCTATTGAAGGCTCTGCAGACCACCTGAGCAGCTGCGTCATCCCAGGAGTCGTCACATACTGCACCCCAGCGGCCAGCGTGGTAGATGTACACGTTCCCTGGTTTGACAACAGGGGTATTGTAATAAAGATCTAAAAAACACACGAGTGAGAAGATCGAATATACTCCAACAAGATTTCGGACTATTTTGAAGTTCTTCAGAAAATGGGGGTAATTTATGTATCTATCTATACTTATAATTAGCGACCCGCCCCGGCTTCGCACGGGTAGATATATAGAAAGATAAAATTAGTAGGTACTTTATTTGGACAAATAGAACAACAGCAATTTCTTACACAAAATGTTTATTTGCACAAATATAAAGTAAGAACAATTCCTTACATTAAATACTTAATTTGCACAAATATTTTGCAACAATTCCTTACACTAAATACTTGATATAAACAAACTTAAATGTAACAACAATTACTTACTATTAAGCCCCATTTTCATTAGTCGTCATTTGTCCTCCGACCTTGTCTCCCGACAAAAATTCTACGTGTCGGGCGACGTCGCGCGGGACATCGCCCGACATCGCAGGCGACATCTACGTGTCGCGGGACCTGTCGCGTGTCGCCGCTCGGTTAAGCCCCGTTTTCATTAGGCGACATTTGTTCCGCGACCTTGTCGCCCGACATGAATTCTACGTGTCAGGCGACGTCGTGCGGGACATCGCCCGACATCGTAGGTGACATCTACGTGTCGCAGGACAAGTCCCGTGTCGACGCTCGGATAGCGTCGACCTTGCACGACTTCATGTACCTCAACAGTCGCCCGACGGCGTTTGGGTAGTGAAGACGCGTGTCGCTCTGTGTTCCGCAACTATCCGCGACTATGGCAGTAGTGTGGACCAACGAAATTGTATCGGGCGACATCTCAACCAAAACTTGGGTATGTAGACGAGTAAAATGTCGGTCAACATGGTCACCGGACAGTCGCACGTAAATGTCCCGCGACTGCTCGCGACATGTCCCTCGACTTTGTCCCCTTTGCGCGACCCCGTTTCCCTCGACAGTCGCCCGACGGCAATTGGGTAGTGAGGACGCGTGATGCTCTGTGTTCCACAACTATCCGCGACTATAGCAGTAGTGTGGACCAACAAAAATGTATCGGGCGGCATCTCAACCATAACTTGGGTATGTGGACGGTCGACATCGTCACCGGACAATCGCACGTCCCGCGACTGCTCACGACATGTCTCTCGACTTTATCCCCTAGTGAAAACATGGCTTTGTACCAGTTATTTATTCGGTGCTATTACTTCCCGTAGTCACACAATACCTAATAATACTATGTACCGCCTCCCAATATAAAAAGTTACTCTATGTTGTGCCGTAGTGCTGCCTCCATAAACTTTAGTGCATTTGCAAGGTAGGTCAAGGAAGTTGTATATTAAGTTACATTAGTTTAAAACTTCCTTAACGTAAGTATAATGTTTTGTTTATAGGTTTTATACTGACGTACCATTTTGTCTATAGTATTATTCTGTTTAACGCAAGGAGGTTGAATTACGGTTACTGATAAAAGGTTTGACGCCAGTAAGCGTAATTAAACCTCATTTGATTTAAAAACCGGGTGGGAAGTAAGCGTATTTCAAATTCCTTGTGTTTAAAAAACTGGATGGGGCTGTGTCGAGGCGCACGGCCGTTTGTTTGTCATGAAACGTCTACTCCACGTACAAATCTAAAGTTATATCGAATTAAATATCACAAAAACATACCACATAACACCTAATAATACTACGCTGTTACTACAAACAAACATACATATTTTTGTCATTATAAGTTTTAACACCAGTCAGCGTATTCAACCTCATTTGGTTTAAAAACCGATTGGGGCTGTGTCAGGACGCACGGCCGTTTGTTTTTCGTGAAACGTCTACGCTATGTCTAGATTTTTTGAGTTTATCCATTACAAACAAACAAACAATTAATCTTTCCTTTTTATAATATAAGTATAGATTAGTGTAGATAAAGCAATAGGAACGAAATAGTCTGTACAAAGAAGATAATTTAAAAAAATGGTCTGTGCTACTTAAAATACTACTGAACAAGGATAGAATATTTTTTTAAATCGTGTCCGTGGTTTAGTCTGTTTGTCTGTATTTTTGTCCGCGCATCACGTAAAACTACTCGACTGATAGCTATTCGGCTTACACTGTTGGATAGCTTAGATTTTAAGTTGAAAACTGGGGTACTTGGTATCTTAATCCAATAATTAGATGCCGAGCAAACGATAAAAACTATTTGACGGCTGAAGGAATTTCGATCAAATGTTGGTATATTGCTATTTTAGGTCTTGGAATAGCACATAGAATACTTTTAACCTAGAGAAATGACCACGCGAGCGAAGCCACGGGCAAAGCTAGTATTCAATAAAGTTAGTGCCCAACTCAGGAGTCAGAGTTTGTCAGGCCGCCCAAGGCCACAATTTAAAGCATTTTTTTAGATGTGTCGATTTAACCTATTTGAGAATTATAAATCATAAAAATATAGATTTGGGAGGCGTTATCTTTCAGACATGAATTTAATCAATATTAACCGTGTTTGGTTGGTTAGCTCGTAATACTACCAATAGATAGCGTTACCGTCCCCATGAGACTGGTTCAAAGAAGCTAGTGGAAAGATTTGGATGACGACGCATAGGTCTCGCTGGGCGAATTGGTAAAGACATGTGCCGTGCTGAGGCACAGTATGCGAGTACGAATCTCGTCCGTGACCCATTTTTTTTTCATTATAAAACTATTATAGGTATTTAATTTGAGAATCTAAACTGAATGAATTTATCCAAATAAGTTAATAAAGACAATTAAAAAACCTTTTTAACCCCTAATCTCGAAAAGAGAGGGGTGTTATAAGTTTGGGAGTTGTATGTGTTTAGGATGTGTATGTGTATCCATATGTCTGTCTTCATCGTAGCTCCTAAACGAATGGGCCTATTTTTATGCGGTTTTTAATGTTTGAAAGCTGATGTGACCGAGGTGCTTTTTAGCTACTCGTATAATGAGGGGTTGGGCGGGCGTCAGAGGTTTATATACATTTCAATTTGTGCTTGTTGTTATTTTTTATTGTTACAAAAGCGTGTAACTAACCTGTTTAAAGCTGTAAATAACCAAATTCACTTACCCTCAAAGTTGTTTGGACCTCCAACTAATCTCAGTCTTCCCTCCAAATTCTTGTGCTTATTCAGTAACCTCTGAATAAAATCTGCTCTGGTAGCTCTTTCACTCTCACTTAGAATCTTACTGTGCACTCCTACTGCCCTTATTAATAGAAATACTAAGACTATCGACTTCAAGGATAACTTCTTCCACATTACGTTAAAATTAAAATTGTAAATCGTACTATATTTTATTCCAAAAAATAGCTTTTATAATTGATTTTCGTAACTAAAGTGTGACTTAATTCAACACTATGTTCTCTACTAGTTACACTAAACAATAACGTATTTACTGTGTATTTGAAACTACTTTGTCATTCTATTTAGTAAATATTAAACCAAATTTAGGTCACAAAAAAGATAGCACTATTATTATTATGTAAGTAATATTTATACAAAATCAAAAGCGACTCACAAACTCAACTGTTTTCAATGAAGTGTTTGTAACGATAGCCAACATTACTATGAATGACTCTTAATTGTTTTTAAATATGATAGACTAGTTCAATGTCAAGTCGCTCTTTGATTAGGTATCCAGATGTTTAGGTATTGTATTCAAGGAGAAGGCAATCATATTATGTACCTAGCTAGAATACATTATAGGATATAATTTTTTTTGGAAATAATTGAATACTAGATTATTTAATAGTATCTGTTTTCGTTGGTTTCTTCTGCCTCCGCCTTGTTAGTAGCTTAGTGTAGTGCTGGCCTCTGATGTCAGAGTTTTTCAAGCCGCCCGAGGGCCTCTGACATAGCTTAACGACTGCTATTAATCAATAACAGCCGGGACCGACAGCTTTGATTTCCTCTACACATCCAACACCTTCCATCTTAGATCATCCGAAAATCTCACCCTCAAGCTACCTTTGCATTGCAGCACTTTTTACGGACGTTCTTTCACGGAAGAAGCTGTTCGTCTGTGGAATAAATTGACTGTTTCTATACGGCGTGCGCCATCTTTGGAAGTTTTTAGGTGTCAAGTGAAGAGGTTTTACTTAGTCTAGCTAATATAATAATATTATGTTTATTATCACGTTTGTCATGTTGCTTGTATTACAGTTTTTTTTGTTTTTTATCATCTCATAATTATATTTAGGTATTTATGTATTCATATAATATATATTTATTTATATATGTATGTATATATTGGAAATTTATATTTGAATGTATATTGTAATAATATCTATTACTAATCATAAAATAGTTTTAGTATAATTAGAAATTTGATTTACTATTTCTCACTAAGTAGTATTTTTTATATCATAATGCACCCCGTCCCTCACAACTATAACAAATCCTCTCCATCCAAAGGTTGCCTGGAAGAGATCGCTTTTAGCGATAAGGCCGCCCATTGTACACTTCTTCTGCTATTGTTCCTTTATTTTTTGTTGATTTTGTAGGTGGTGTGTGCAATAAAGAATTTATCTATCTATCTATCTATCTATCTATCTATCTTAACGTGCCCTCCGAAGCACGGAGTGATGGAAAACCGCACATAACTCAGAAAAGTCATAGGTGTGGAGCCTAGGTTTTGAACCCGGTATCGTTGGATTCTAAATTGCACTATAGAACCGTTAGGCCACCATCGCTCATGTTGAAAAAAGGTAAAGCTTTTGTATACAGAATTAATATGATAATCCTTAAAAAACACTCCCTCGTAATAGATTTCCTTGTGCGGCATGAACATACATCAGCTTGCCACGAACATCCTATACACACAAATGTCTGTCCAGGCCAGGATTCAAACCCGGGACATTATATAGGCCAGGGCTGCCAACGGCGCCACAGTGTACAGTGCGCCACATTAACAATGTACAAGCGACACAAGATAGTGTCGTTTGTACATTGTTAATGTTAATGTATCTACTGAAGAGTATTTGTATTTTAATCTCAAATTTTTGACTTTTTAAAAGATTCACCCAATGTCGCATCCGCCATCGCTTCTACATAGGTATTCTACATAGTCCATTAAGGGCTGAAAAAGTCGGGATTTGAGATAATAGATCCTTCGGGCGTCTTTATTCTAAATTTATTCTTTATATTTATTATTTATATATTTAATAACTAGCTGTAGCCACGGTTTCACTCGCGTAGTCCTTTTTCTAGGTTAAAAGTACTCTATGTACTATTCCAAGCACCTAAAATATCAATATACCAGCAGTTGATCAAAATGCCGTCAGCCGTCAAAAAGTTTTTATATTTTGCTCGGCTTGTACTCATCGAATTCAGATACCAAGTAAACCAGTTTTTAAGTCAAACCCTAAACTATCCAACAGTGAAACCGCGTTACAATACCACCACAAATCACACATCATCACACTACACATCATCCACACCACACCACACCATCGCTTTCCATCAGGTGAGATCGTGGTCAAACGATTGCCTAGTCCGTAATAAAACCACACCATCGCTTTCCATCAGGTGAGATCGTGGTCAAACGATTGACTAGTCCGTAATAATAAAAAAAAAAAAAAAAAAACAATAGGTTCAGTAGTTTTACTTGATGCCTGAACATACAGACAAAAAGACAGCTAGGAATTTAAAATAAGTAATATTCTTGTTCAGAAGCTTATTTTAAGTACTCTAGACCTTATTTTTTAATTATATTATTTGTACAGACTTTTTCGTTCTAATTTCTTTATTATAAGTTTAGATAACGTCATATTTCTTTTGAAGGTAAATAGTGCACAACATAAGTATTAGTACATAAGTATGTTGTGATCTTAGACAAATACAAATAAAAAATATACAAATTTACAAATACAAATAAAAAATATACAAATTTACAAATACAAATAAAAAATATACAAATTTACAAATACAAATAAAAAATATACAAATTTACAAATACAAATTTACAAGAATATAGGTGAGCAAGATAGTATTTAACAGAAAAGGTTTACATTAGCAACCAAATAAGTCCTAAATTCGGTAAAGCGGTGCACATTAAACGCACCGTTTAGTCCATTTAAGGCTGAAAAAGTCGGGATTTGAGATAATAGATCCTTCGGGCGTCTTTATTCTAGATTAATTTTTATACCATATTGAGGCGTTTTTCAGAAATGATGTACGAGTATTTGTCCATTTGGGGTGACTGACTCTCAGCTATGTCTTATAATTTGTGTACGTAAAATATTTGTTAAAAATATACCTTTATGAACAACTCAAATATCATTGGAAATATATAATAACAAGTATATATTAAAATGTTTAAAATCTTCATGTTCTCCATGTTCACCTGAATCCATACCAATATAAAAAAAGTGAAACGTTGTCTATTTGTTTGTTTGTGGGGAGCTTTCACGCGATAACGGCTGGACATATTTTGATGAAATTTAGAATGGAGATAGCTTAAGCCCTGGAATAAAACATAGGATACATTTCATCCCGGAAAATTGTAAGTTTCCACGGGAAAACTGGAAAATGTTGATTACTAACTGCAAGGAACGGTTGCCATCACAGAATGGTCTGTGGCTGCAATGGAAACGAAAAAACAAGTCTGTCAAAAAATATCAAGAGCATTGGTGCTATATCTACTTTTGCATTGGTTTAGAAAAGGAGACGGTTATATGTTCGGCTGTATGTACGTTTTTTTATGTATGTCGGTCATATCTCCGTCAATTGCAGACCGATTTTAAAATTTTTTTGTTGTTTGAAAGGTTATACTCTCCAGGTTTAGCAGTTTTCGAGAATAAATAGTTTTGTTGAGTAAATCCATTCGATTTTGTGGTTATACTGCCTTTATTTTGTGTTTATCTCTAAGATTTCTAAACCGATTTAGATGGTTGTTTTTTCATTCAACAGAGTAAACTTTTCGTGTAGTCCCATTTCCCGTGTAGTCAATTTCATCAAAATTGGTTCAGTAGTTTTATTAGAAAATCAATTTGTCTTATAGTTTATGTTCTCTAATATCTTGGGATTTCTGAACCGAATTAGATGATTGTTTTTACTTGAATAAGAAGACCTCTAGTGTGGTACTGTATAAATTTTATCAAAATTGGTTTAGTAGCTTTAAATAAGCTTTAGTTTAATGGTCAAAACTAATTTGGGTTATTATGTTTAGGACTGGATTGCAAGTCAATTTTGAACAATTTAAGGAAGACCAAAGATGCTGAAGTTTTGCACATGGGTGTAGTTCTGATGACAATTAAAAACTACAGTAGTAGTAGTAGTAGTAGTGTAGTAGTAGTCAAAGGAACTACACAATCGAATGATGGAATCCCTTCGAGTTTGGGCTCATTTGGTTTGTCTTGATGCGATCATGTCTGGTTTTATGTGGTATCAAGGGTATGATGATGGAGACGGAAGGTAGTCACAGGAACTAAAAAATGATGGAACTCCTTCTAGTTCGGTCTCATTTCATTTGTCTTGATGAGTTCTCTAGTTTTATGTAGTATCCAGGGTCTGATGATGGAACCGGAAGGTAGTCACAGGTACTCAACAACAAAATGATGGAACCCGGTCGAGTTTGTGCTCATTTGGTTTGTCTTGGTGAGTTCTCTGGTTTTATGTGGTATCCAGGGATGATGGAGTAGTCACAGGAACTCAACAACAAAATGATGGAACCCCTTCGAGTTTGGGCTCATTCGGTTTGTCTTGATGAGTTCTTGTTATGTGGTTCTTAGGGTCTGATGATGTAGACGGAGGGTAGTCCCAGGAACGAAACAACAAAATGATGGAAAATGGTCAAAACTAATTCAGTTGTTATATATGCTGATTTTATTCATCCTTGGTTTTAATTTACCAACGCTTTGAGTCTAAAGTGAGTGAGTGTCTACTTTTTTCTTTTGCATATATTCTTTCCGATATTTGCTGAGGCCACTAACAATAAAAAAATAAAATATTTTTCCAAAAAAAATAAAAAAACGACTTCATAATAAAAATGTTATTTATTTTATAAACTACCACTAAAAAGAATAAAATAGTTACAATTGAGCCAGAAAAGTATCACTTTTGCGAAATTACCAACGTAATAATAATGCATGTATACAACATAAGATAAGAAAGAGTTTTTTGAAGGCGGTGCATTATATAAATCTAATATATTTACAAAATTAATACATTCCTATCTACGTACGAAGTAATATGCAGTTGTCTATGACGCACCCTCATACAAAACACGAAACGCAGAAGAGACTTGTTTTGTCTCTCTTTGTTTGAGACTCACACGAGCAGATTTTGACTTTCACACGTTCAAAAACCGATTGACACGAATACAGCAATCTAGAAAATGATAAAATGTTTGTAGATCATTACTTTAAAGCTTATTATATTATATACGTCAAGCCGTTTAAGACATTATCTTTTTGAATAAGCTCAAGCATATTAATAATTATGGCACCGCCTTCAAAAAACTCTTTCTAAACTTATGTTGTATTTATGCATTATTATTAGGTTGGTAATTTCGAAAAGTGATACTGTTCTGGCTCAATTGTAATTATTTTATTCATTTTAGTGGTTGTTTAAATTACGACTTTATAATAAAAATATCATTTTTATTATAAAGTCGTTTTTTTTTTTGAAAAATATTTTATTATCCTAGAAGAAAATAGGATGCTTTTTTTCGCGATAAACAGTAGTCCACGCGTTCGAAGTCGTAGGTGGGAAAACTAGTATATGATAATATAAAGTCTCAGGTAAGGCTGGATATACTTACTATCACTCCTTCTAGACTTACAAGTACATAACACCGACCTAAAAAACTAGATAGGGGAAATACCCAATTATTGGCACTGTAACAAACAACCTCAAAAGGATTTCCTTATTCTGTAGATTATTCAGATTATATATTTGGAAGTCAATTAATTGCTTAAAGTGGAAGTGGATGAGTCTCAGAGCTATTAATACTAACTAAATCCTCTACATTCAATAGCTCAGTGATAAAAATAAAAAATAGTATGAAAAAATGTAAGGTAACAATTAAAATCGTTCAAATATTTCCACATTAATATAATATGATAAAAGTAAATTATTTCTGTATAATCTGATTAAATTTCATAACATAATATTATTTCTATATGACGTCAAGCAAACAGCTAAATTGGTACAGAAATCTCAGAGATATAAGTGAATTCAAAAAGGGATCCCTAGGAATTCCTAGGGGAGGTCCATGTTCAGCAATGGACATTTTCTGGCTGATGATGTGTGATGCTGATAAGCTACCACCTTGGTCACAGAATATCAAATAGTACCAGCAAATCCTTGGTTTATTTGTCTAAGAATTTATATGGACTTGGTAAACAAATCCTACATCAGCACATGCCCACCCAGGAAGTATTTTACGAGTAGAAGTATTTCAAGAAGTTAAGTGAAAGTACTTTATAAACAAAAAGCTTAAATCTCTTAATTATCCTACAGAAAAATGTGACGAAAAAACACTTAAACAAAAACACATAAATCTATATTAACATCGCAGACACCATCTTCTTAATTGAAATCGGGCACGCGGAACAGCTAGCAACATAGTTTCATTTGACCTACATTTAGCTGGTCATACAGATTGAACATTGGTACAGATCTGTTGACAATCAATTTTATATCATATCTATAAAGGCATTGAGGTGGAATTGTGTTGGCTAGAAATACGAAGACGGAATCTAACGATAATTATTAAATTTTGATAAAAAGTTATAAATAGGTTTCTACAGTATTCATTTATTATGTAATTTTAAGATACGTAGCTGGTCTTTGTGTTCTATTTAATCCAATTTTCCAAACTTTATGGATCATCAGTTAAAATAATTGGCTTATTTCAATGTTGGTACAACTCGCTACACTATTATAAGCTTCAACAGGAAAAAAAATACAATTCTAATAAAAACAATAAAATTATCAATAAATAAAAAATAAAGTTAATCTATGCAGTATAAATTAAATTATAGTTTAGTACTAACGGTGCAACATTTTGCCATGAGACCTTGTCACTTAAAAAAAACTGAACATTATAATATACCTTTTGCATTAAAAAGCCCTTAATTTTAGTTTATAGAATCAATAGTGTTTTTGGAATTTAATTAAAAACAGGATTCAGTTTAAAAAAAATTACCGGTACATTTTTGATAGTCTAGTTTTTGGCATGTTCTAAATCTGTTTAAATGTTTCCGAGCGTACAGAATATTCAAGAAAATAGACAAACAAGGTAGTGTTAAAATTTTCACCTGTGAAATACTTTTCTTACGGATTCTGTAGGGCTAAGTCTATAGATAGCCCTTACTGCTTGTTTCTGTAATATATAAAAAAAATCACCTGTGAAATACTTTTCTTACGGATTCTGTAGGGCTAAGTCTATAGATAGCCCTTACTGCTTGTTTCTGTAATATATAAAAAAAATCACCTGTGAAATACTTTTCTTACGGATTCTGTAGGGCTAAGTCTATAGATAGCCCTTACTGCTTGTTTCTGTAATATATAAAAAAATTCACCTGTGAAATACTTTTCTTACGGATTCTGTAGGGCTAAGTCTATAGATAGCCCTTACTGCTTGTTTCTGTAATATATAAAAAAAATCACCTGTGAAATACTTTTCTTACGGATTCTGTAGGGCTAAGTCTATAGATAACCCTTACTGCTTGTTTCTGTAATATATAAAAAAATTCACCTGTGAAATACTTTTCTTACGGATTCTGTAGGGCTAAGTCTATAGATAGCCCTTACTGCTTGTTTCTGTAATATATAAAAAAATTCACCTGTGAAATACTTTTCTTACGGATTCTGTAGGGCTAAGTCTATAGATAGCCCTTACTGCTTGTTTCTGTAGTATATAAAAATTTTCACCTGTGAAATACTTTTCTTACGGATTCTGTAGGGCTAAGTCTATAGATAGCCCTTAGTGCTTGTTTCTGTAATATATAAAAAAAATCACCTGTGAAATACTTTTCTTACGGATTCTGTAGGGCTAAGTCTATAGATAACCCTTACTGCTTGTTTCTGTAATATATAAAAAAATCACCTGTGAAATACTTTTCTTACGGATTCTGTAGGGCTAAGTCTATAGATAGCCCTTACTGCTTGTTTCTGTAATATATAAAAAATTTCACCTGTGAAATACTTTTCTTACGGATTCTGTAGGGCTAAGTCTATAGATAGCCCTTACTGCTTGTTTCTGTAGTATATAAAAATTTTCACCTGTGAAATACTTTTCTTACGGATTCTGTAGGCCTAAGTCTATAGATAGCCCTTACTGCTTGTTTCTGTAGTATATAAAAATTTTCACCTGTGAAATACTTTTCTTACGGATTCTGTAGGGCTAAGTCTATAGATAGCCCTTACTGCTCGTTTCTGTAATATATAAAAATTGTATTGGCGTCAGCTTTACCCCAGAGCAATAATACGTACGATTAAAGAGTGAAAATGGCTAATATATAAAATTCGAGCAGTCACAATTTAATTACAAAATAAGTATCTTTGTTAAAAAACATATAACGAATGACATTAGCACAGTACATATATTAGTCTTTCCAGACAGTAGTGTATCAAAGCATTGTTTTCGAGTTTGATGTCTACTGTCAACCGGAGACCGATAGTTGCCACCTGTGGGTCTTACCCGGCTACAAAAAAGGAGGGTTATGATTTTATCAGAATACCTATGTATGCATGAATGAATGTATGTATGTATGTTCGTCTGTTTGTACATGACCACACTTTACAGCCAACCTTTTAAATTTGTGGGAATCTTCTATTAGTAAAACTAGAGTTTTTAAGCTATTTACAAAAACTTACTTACAAAAAAAGGGGCTATTGATTTTACGCATATGTCTACACTCATATTATATAGAGGAAAGATTTGATTTTTTGTATGTTTGTATTTTTGTATCTTTGTTTGTAATGGACAAATTTTTTTTTTTTTTTTCGTATTATAAAGCTACGTTATCAGCGAGTAACATGGGCACTATTTCATTTTTCAAGAAAGTAGAAATCCCTTCGAAAATTGCAATATTGTACCCAAGGAATCAATAAAGATATTTTTCTTAAAACCAGAACACTATCACTTTCAGAAAAGTAAAAATGTAATACCGATTCAAAAATACAATTTAAAATAGAAGGAGTTATAATAGTTTCTTACCCCCTTTACTTAATTCCCCACATATATAGTTAAGTTAACATCACCTTACAAACATAAAAAAACGCTTCAAAATCGGTCCATTTGTTTTGGAGCTACGATTCTCACCCCCCACCCCGATTCCCCCTATTATAGCTAAAAACCATCTCCCTCACACCAGATTTCAAACAGAAAAAACCGCATCAAAATCGGCCCATTCGTTTGGAAGCTACGATGCTACAGACAGAGACACACACATAAACACACACACATAAACACACACATAAACACACACACACACACACACACACGCACGCACGCACGCACGCACGCACGCACGCACGCACGCACGCACGCACGCACGCACACACACACAGTGATACACACCCTAAACTACACCGGTCTCTTAGTTCGGGGGTTAAAAAAAATCTTACATAGATTAACTACTAAGATGAATTCTATACAGTATCAAACTGTATATTTATTCTTTAAAATATGAAAGAATATTAACATCAAACAAATAAAAACTAAACCATTTTTGATAAAATTGATGCAGGACAGCAATAAAAGTCTATCGTTTTAAATAAACCAAGAATCATTCACATTGGTTCAGAAATCCTTCATCCTGATAATGCCAATAAAAAACTGCTGAACCAATTTTGGTGAAGTTTATATGGGACTACGATGAAAGTCTACCCTTTTGAATAAAACAACAACCATTCAAAACGGTTTAGAAATCTTAGAGATTTGGGGCAATATAAACACAAAATCAAATGGATGTACTAGGAAAACTATTGAACCAATTTTGATATATAGGGCCACCTGGAGAGTATATAATACCCATTCAAACAAAAAAAGAATTTTCAAAGAAATAGGAGTACACCAATAAAAAAATAAAAAAACACGCAGTCGAACATATTATAACCGTCTCCTTTTGTGAAGTCGATTAAAAATATGCAACGGAATGAAGCGTTGCCATGGAAACGAAATAATAACAAGTCTGTCGAGTACGAGTACGTGAGTAATGATTAGACATTTCTTACTGTCGTTGGAGTATAATGATGCAATTATTGTCTATCCCTTATATACACGTTGGCACATTTGTTGCCAAAATCCCCGGACCTCCGATACATTTTGTCACAAATGTGACATTTTGAAAACGCGCCGATGCACCTGGTTCTGCGGCAGCCAGTGTTTGATTTAAAATTGATTTCGCGTTTTTTACCCATTCTGAGTGTTTTATTCATTCAAGGAATATTTTCCCTATGTTTTAAAACACCTAATAAGTACAAATTACCTTAGTAGGTTTAATAAAAAACAAATAAAACAGACCTATATATATATTTTTTTTTTTTATTATTTCCGGTTTTCATAAGGATATTCTGGCACTTTTTCTACTAAACTGCGTTGATATTTTAATGTTATTAGATAGATAAATTCATGTAATATTTAAATAGAACATAATAGCAGGGTGTCATCGATCTTATTTCCGAGATACAATTTTTTTTCCAAAAATACTCCCCGTTTTTGCCTTCATCATTTTCCCGCGGTTCCCTCTACTTACATAATGATTTCATCACTCTTTGGTTCAGTTTGTCAGTGGCTACATATATTCAGCCAATCACAGGCCGAGTTTTGTACCCGCCAAACCGTTGAGGAAGGAACGGAAAATAAGTTTCACGCGACCACAGCGGCAATAATATTTCGCGCCATTTTGCCTACAGTAACTATGACTTATTCCATATGCATACATAGACATTTGACGTAAGATTCAAAATGCTTGGGTAAAAAAACACCATGATCGTTGCTGCAAAAGATTCTGAAATACGTATTTTTTTTAGAAGTTACAATGCGTATAAAAATTCTAAAAGTAAAAATAATGCTGCGATGTGAACGCTACCCGTGCGAAACGGGGGAAAATCACTAGTATGTTATATTGTTAAAAATTGGTATCTATTAGTAGTATTCATATTATGTTAGTCTATATAGGTAGGTATCTAAATGAATGTTACTACTTTGTATCTCAATCCGATGAGTGATCCCAATAGTGGGTCGAAAAGATTGTACTAAAGAGTTCAATCTTGATATGTATTTATATTACTATACTCTTTGCTCCAATCTATTTGTGGTACTGGCATCCTACTTGCAGCAAACAATCTCTCTTTCCCGTATTTTTACGTGAAACTCGCTAGTAGCGTTCTTTTCAAAACCACGCTGAGACCCCTGCCTCCCGGCCCCCGCACCGCATGCGTCAAATCGGCCGTTTACTCCTCGATACACTAATGTCTGTATATAATATATTATGTACTGACGAATATATGTAGTGTGACATAGGTCAGGTCAACCTACATATTAAGAAAAACTAGAAGCGACAAAGCAAGCTATCAAATTCACTTTTATAAAAAGTATTGCCTAATTAATAAGATTTAATTGTAACCAAGAAGGTTTAAAAAAATACAGTACACACCGCCAAACAAACGAGTGAAGCATAACAAATGGCAGCTGCGTATGTGTGTGGATAATTTGAGGTCTTTCGGAGTCGATGCATGATTTCATCACAAACGACTACATTGTTTTTGATTTTCCATTAGAACTTGACAGAATCGAAATCTTACTGCGATGTAGCGGCCGATCGGCATAACATTGTGTAAGTGTGTGAGTGAGGCTTGTGCATATGAGCGGATCAGCATATCTTGCTTGCTTCACTTTAAATTTGGCGGTGTGGGATCTTTCGTTTTTATTTTTTTTTGAATCGAGTATAAATACAGCCTCCGTAATCGATCCATCATGCCGTTTGTACCACTGTGTCTGCATCATAAATAATAGCTTTTCCCAATTCCCGCATTAATCCAAACTTAATCTCTGCACGATTAAGTTCACAGCAATCTGTTAAAACTTATCCCTTTGCATACAAACTATTTATACCCAAATTCGTAGTTCCTAATGGCACTGTACCTTAATCACGGCATAGGGTTGCCAGAACAGCGATAAAACTGTCGCTTCTATAGATTCATCGCGATTTATGGCAGCACCAAAAGTTTTATTGCGTGGCCTTGTGACCGTTATAAATTGACCTCTTTCATCGATTTCTGTAAGTTGGTAACACTATTAAAGTGAGTTTGTACGGAAACTTGTTGAACTAAATTGTTCAGGGACTTTCATTTTTAGCTCGCAAAGTAATGTATAATTATATTTAGATTTCTGGCTGACGGTAATAGCTTATTTTAAGGGTTCTGTGACCGCACGGTGAAAACAAAAACCTCTTAATTTCGTCCTGGCAGTCAGTCCGTCCGTATTTCAAACCTCATTCGTCCATTGTTTTTGAACAATTTCAAATTAAAGGTATGCAGAAAATATTCAAGTAAAATAACTCACAACTAATTTCACTGCTCTAAGCTAACCTTACCTGCATAGGTGGTTATCCTGCTGGATAACGAACGACGCTTTGGCGACCAACAGACGAATGTATCGGTATCCCAAAATTATGCTAGCCAAATGACACAGGCCGGTGACGGGCAGCAGCGACACCGGTGCGAGTAGCTATGCCCTGCGATCCCCAACCCCAATGCCCAGCGTGGCTATTATGGTCAAATCGCCCCCAGTTCCCGGACACTCTGCTAGTTCTGACCAAGGTGGCGGTCACAGAAATGGCAGGGCAAAGGGTGCGGAGAATTCCCGGTCTACGCCACCCAAAACAAAAGTCCTGACCAAGGTGGCGGTCAGAGAAATGGCAGGGCAAAGGGTGCGAAGAATCCCCGGTCCACGTAGGCCACCCAAAACAAAAACAAAGACCCTGGCTACGTACAATGGACAAACGATTAGGCTTGACGAACACATGGCGGAACTCGAGACGGAGCTCACAAAGATCAGATGGCATATTCTAGGGTTAAGTGAAGTCCGAAGAGAGCGAGAGGATACAATGACCCTGGAATCGGGCCACCTGTTCTTCTTCTGAGAGGGCGATCAACAGTCTCAAGGTGGGGTTCCTCGTCAATAAGATCCTCATTAGAAATATCCAGTGTGTCGACAAGGGTAGCGTATCTGATTCTTAAGCTAACCGAAAGGTATAGCCTTAAGGTCGTACAGGTTTACGCTCCGTCCCTGACGACACACTCGGATGATGAAGTAGATTGCATTAGGAGAGGCCTACGTCCAGCAGTGGACAGATATAGACTGATGATGACAATAATTATGCAGTTGGGATTCAGGTTCTAACCACGCTGACGCTATTTTTTCTGAGTAAGTATTTTTTATTTATAAAACGAAATCAATGAAAGCTTCACTCAGAAATAATTAGGAACATATAATAAAATATTGTGACTAAAAATAGGTACACTCAATTGAGCTCGAGTTTTTTTTAGGTTGACTCAGTGAGTATATTCTTCCATCCTTTCCTTCAAATTAGAAAAGAGGAGTACCTATTATCTAAATAATCCTATTACAGAACCGCCCAAGCGATAAATAAGCGCAGGGTTTCCCCTTTACATCAACGCCAACATGTTATAATGTATGTATGTCTACCCATAAACGAAACATACAATCGTCATTTGTGGCAGGCAAGGGTGCTTAGTGAAGGTAAATGTTTGGCATAACTCAAGGTGAGGTTTCATATTCGTTTGGGATTGTAATGTTGGCTTAATTATTCTAACGTTGGTATAATATTATGTGGGCAATAGAACTCTACCTGGTAGAAATTTTACTTTATGAAAAAAAAAGGTCTGGTTCTAAAAAAAAAGGTAAAAGGTAAGAAGGTAAAGGTAAGGTTTTCTGCGTAAAAGGTTCTTGTTGGTCTGTTCCTAGAAATTGTTCTACTTGGTATCCAAGGAAATGAAATATATAGTCATAAATAACTAGCTTATAAGCTAAAAAAACACGCCTGCCCTGTCAAAAAAGAACGTATGCCAATAAATTATATACTGTTGGAATGTGCTTATGAAGACCTTTATTGGGTACCCATATTGTAATGTTCGAAGAAAAAATATTATTTTCGCGTTTGAAAATGGAGCCATACTTCCGCCATATATAATTTATTCCATAAAAAAACTATGTTACTCGGGGGATGTCAGGATTCTAACGATACCAATACGTCTAAATCTGTTCAGGCATTTAAAAGTTATGGTGGAATAAATAAACTCACATACATGCATACATGCATCCTAAATACATTACATATATTTTTGGCAGTCGTTTAATTAATTAAACTGCAACATTATTTCAACGGGCTTCAAAAAGTTTACAATAAAACGCGACTTTTTCAAAATTTTACTTTCTTGGAAGGTCCTATTTATGAACTTTATGAAAATTGATTTAATTAACATTTTTAGTTTCAAATTAGTTGCATAATTTTCCAAGAGGTCATTAAGTTTTTATAGAGCGGCGAGCGCGTTTTTCTCTTAGTGGACACGCTGAGGAGCATCTCCACGGGATGCGGTTTTGCTGAAATTAGGATCAGAGAAAATCCTAATATTCCAGGAATATAATCCTGGTGGGGAAGGATCGAATTATAAAATTATGTGACCTTCGCGTTTTGTGGACTGTATTTTGTTATTCATAGGGTGACAGATTGGTGACTTCGATCGATTTAGTCTTTTGGTACCCGGATAACCGATTTACATATTTATTTAGCGAAGCGGAGATAATATTTGGTCATTAGACCGTCAGACATCTTTGATATATAAGCGGCAAGGCTGCAGCGTGCAGCGCGAACTTGTGTTACTCCAGCAACGATTGGAGCGTCACTCTTTTTGCGTTTCTCTTGAACGCCTCTTATGCGTTGTATCGCACGCGTGAGACACATATACATAGAAGGCGTGCGTGCGAGGGGGAAAGGGTGAAGGAAGTGGAATAATAAAAGGAATATGGCCGTCAAAGTTACACCAAAATCATCAATCATTCTGCGTAGATTACAGCGCGTATTTTTGAATTAGCGAAGGAATTAAACGGCGATAACATTTCCCCGGCCTTAAAGGATCACCTTTAAAAAAATAAATGAATGCGGACGCGGAAAAGTAATAATACTTGAATTAAATGCGTATATCTAAACTACTCCATAAACTAAAATATTTAATTAAGTAACATAAGTAAGAGCATGAATCTACATCGGTGCTTATTGACTCGGCAATGGGCACAGCCTAACAACCGGGCGCACAAAGCTCCCTTTGCTCGTCCTCACGGTAGCTACGCGCGTTGTTCCGTCCTTCGAAGAGTAGACAGTTTCTATTACATGAAATAGAAACAGTTCGGGGCCGAAAAGAAAAGAAAGAAAGGGCCGGCATGAAAGAGGCGGCGCGTTGTCAACATTAATGACTATTACCGATCCCAGCTGGATCGGAGTGGACGGCGTGTTCCACTTGGCTCGATTTTGTAATTGATGCACATACTCGACTCTCCGTCGCTTCCAGAACGACTGGACAATCTTATCTAATAGCGAATGTATTTCGAGTAAGTTAGGCACCTCCACAAGAGGTGCAGGTATCGTGTGCGTGTGCGGGGCGGTACGCCGAAAATGAAACGGGCGAAATAGGCGACTCCACAAAAGGTGCGCATCGCGAGCGCGGGTGCGAGGCGGAATGCCGAAAATGAGAAGGCGTAAAGGGCGATACCACAAGAGGTGCAGGTCGCGGATGCGGGTGCGGGGTGGAATGCCGAAAATGAATTGGCGTAAAAAGCGATACCACAACAGGTGCGGATCGCGGATGAGGGTGCGGAGCGGAACACCGAAAATGAGACGGCTTAAAATGCGACACCACAAGAGGTGTGGGTCGTAAATGCGGGTGCGGAGCGGAACGCTGAAAATCAGACGACTTAAAATGCGACACCACAAGAGTTGCGGGTTGCGAGTGCGGATGCGGAGCGGAACGCCGAAAATCAGACGGCTTAAAATATGACACCACAAGAGGTGTTGGTCGCAAGTGCGGATGCGGTGCGGAACGCCGAAAATCAGACGGCTTAAGATGCGACACCACAAGAGGTGCGGGTCATGAGTGAGGATGCGGTATGCCGTAATGAGATGGCGTATACATAAAAAGTTGCAAGCCTTGCGTTTTTTGACGCCTTTACCAGTGAATTGTAAAGGTCCTGCGCAATTGTAGCCAGTATGCGAGACCAGTGCATCGACGTGGCAGACGCGGAATGCAGGAAAGTCAGCTATCAATATAAAAGAGGGATGGAAACACTATACACACTATTCACTATTTTTAATCACCACTATTTATGCGTTCGTTTTATAGTCTTTTGGTATCCGGTTAACCGATTTACATATTTATTTAGCGAAGCAGAGATATTATTTGGTCATTAGACCGTCAGACATCTTTGTTATATAAGCGGCAGGGCTGCAACTCGTGTTACTCCAGCAACGATTGGAGCGTTACTCTTTTTGCGTTTCTCTTGAACGCCTCTCATGCGTCGTATCGCACGCGTGAGACACATATACATAGTAGGCGTGCAAAGAGGGGGAAAGGGCGAAGGAAGTGGAATAATAAAAGGAAGAAATGTAAAGAAGGCTGTCAAACTGGACACCAAAATCACCAATCATTCTGCGTAGATTACAGCGCGTATTTTTGAATTAGCGAAGGAATTAAACGGCGATAACACTTCGTTTAATCACTTATTAATCTTACGTTTACGGTTTTTTACATACATAACGCTAAATAAATCGCTCCGCTTTTACCTTGGTCAACATGGTCTATAAAGATTATAAAAGAAGAAATAACACTTTTATTACGTGTCGTCGCAAAGAAGAATCAATAGTGAAGGACCTTCACAACAAACTTTCATCTACCGATTCGGAATTTCTCATTCGGCCACAAAAGGCACAAAGACGATTGAAATTCAGTAAATAGTTGGGGTATTCTCTCACGGTTGCGGGGAAATGAAAAACTTTTGTGGAGCCACTACTGTACATCGTTGATGAGAATGTTATTGTTGAGAACTCTAGGCACCTTTTCAGTCTAGAATCTTTAGAGAAGATATAAGATTTTGATCTGTCATAGTCACTAGGATTATCATTAGAAACGGGATATTTACCATGTACTTGAATTGTTTTGAGTTCTCGACATTTCGGCTCCGTTCCAGGCGCCGTGATCACGAGCAAACTGATGTACTTGCGGATGGGCAGTTTTAAGGGCAGAAATATCGATCATGATGTTTTGACGATGATGATTGATTGATACCTATTATCAATTTTATTTTAGTGGATTTTCCTAAGTCGGAGCACATCCGTGCTAAGCGTTGCTTTTGATATCAAGCTACGATAGTATACTTGATTTAGCATAATACCAAATTGGATACTATAGATAGACAGTCCAATCGCAGAGGTATCACAGTGGCGAGGCTTTTTGTCAATAGCTAATAGACGTGGGGCCATGGACCTTCAGTCTCGACACATATTATTATAGATAGTGATTGCTATACAACTGAAGTTAGTACATACAGATGACAATCGTTAGCTTTGTCAATTATTGTCAAAGGCTATTGACAGTCATCGGTATCTGTACTGACACTGATCATGATTGACATCGATATTTGGCAGAGACTACCAAATATCGTTAAAATCGTCTTTGCGAGCGATTTCGGTTGTAAAGCAATCGCTGTCGATGTCGATACTTCAGGCCTCGGTGAGAGTCGCTGGGAGCCGCTGGATACAGCCACCGAGCAACCACTCGTTGTGGCGTTCTAAAGAGGTGGCCTAAGTCTAGCAGTAGACTTATTCCACCTAAACCGAAAACATTTTAATTTACTTTGGACTCGAAGGTATAAATATATATCCATGGTAGGTAAAACTGTTGACACAATAAAAGTTTTGTAAATTACTTCCATTTTCAAATTAAGTTATGCGTAGAATAGTGTTTTGTTTCGTTAACTTTGTCACCTAATTTGAAACTACAAAGTTTAAATGACATTTTCAGAACTTGGGAATTAGTTTTGTCATAATACTTTGTAATTTAGTGTCACGTCTAAGTCTACCTTTACATTGTACCGTCTTAAAAAGGAGAGGTATTTAATTCGTCTGTATTTTTTTGGTTGTTTTTTGCCACATATTAGGTACATCCGAGATTTCTGAACAAATTCGGATGATTATTTTATTTGAATGGGTCTACACAACCCCCAGGGTGGTGCCACATGTCTATCATAATTTCATGAAAATTGGTTCATCATCAGCCTATATATACTTGCCTACTGCTGGACGTAGACCTCTCCTAATGCACGCCACTGAGCCCAGTCTTCAGCTCTCCTGGTTCAAATGGAAAATTGGATCAGTAGTTTTTAAAAGAAGTTGGTTTTTGCGTTCAAGAATAAGTTATACGTACCTACCTACCTTTAATTTTTTTCTCATTTCCAAATTTACTTTTTGTTTTCGCACATTGGGATTTTGTAATATATCCAATAATTAAAAGCTTTTCAGGAAACCTGATACAATGCTAATTGGCACAAAAACATTAATTTATTTTTCTGGATCAGACATAATTTTACACGTACCATGTTGATTCTACTTTTTACTTTACACGGAAAAGGTTGGCGACCCTTGCGCCACAACAATCATAGAATACGTAATAACAACACATGTTTTTGATCCCAGAAGGGAAGGAAGTAGAAATATTCATTGAACTTTGGACTTCAAACTTTGAACCCTTTTTTTCATACCGTGTCAAAGCCCTTACTCCCAGTAAGGGCTTTGACCCCTTAGAAAATATGTTCTTTCCCAACACAAGGGAAATATAACTAAGACCGAGCAGGAGTATACAGGTTGGAAAGTTTGGAGAGGGGAAAGTACCCTCAATATGGAAGATAACTAATTTTACTCAAAGGAAATATTCGCTTTTTGTTAAAAATTAGTAAAACTACAATTGTTGTTGTTGTTGTTATTATAATATATGCAAAACAATATATTCGGTACAATTCACACCAATTACCTAGCCCCAAACAAGGATAGCCTGTACTAGACAACGGATAAACATACATTGATACGTATATTATCCATGAGTAGGACACAAGCTTCTCTGCTTAACACACAAATGATTGCACCTAGCGGGATTCGAACCCGCGACTGTTGGTTGACTACGTAGTTAGGGTCAATAACCATTCGGCCAACTGGTCGCCATATGGTCAGTCATGAGGATCAATTCTCTGTAAGAAACATTCCATCTTTAACTAAGGGAAGATCATGAATTCTAACTAGGTTCCCCATACTAGTAAATCGAAATCAGATTTGAAAATTTTAGGAAAACAAAAAGTGTTGAGGTATGTATTATTATAGGAGGAGATTATTACACTCGCAAGCAATGAAATCGACTCAAGACCTCATGTGCGCAATCGTGTTTTTCTAATTTTGAAAATACGTAACAAACAATAAAAACTATAGACAATGAAAGAAGTTTACAATCTCACCTTTATAATTACATTATTTTCGTGAAAATCTGTTGAGTATTTTTTGAGATACGATACTTAAAATTACACGAGATTTTGTACAAATTTGAAAGCAAGCTACAGGAAAACCTTTATAGAAAAAAACATTTATTTATATGTAAAATCAATAATAATGGTTGTATAGTTTGAATAATGATTAAAGAAAAATAAGTTCTAGGGATTCCCGGCGCGAAACTTAAGAGAGCAATATTTTCAAGCATTAATTCTAAGTGTACGTATTTTCAGTAAAAAGTGACAGATTTTTACGATTACTTTTTCATGAAGACCTAATGATTCCAACTTTCAAATGATCGATTTGATTTTTAAATTATATAATATTAACATAGAAAAAAATACCTTTGGTTTCGCGCGTAGGAGCTGAGTTGATTTCATTGCTCAGGGAATGTATTGTAGTATAGGCGACATAAATAATAATAAATAAAAATCATAATAATAAATGAAAATGTACCTTATTTTAATAACTAATACACATTCCTACTACAATGCTATATATTTAAATTTACATTTATATGTTATTATTACTATTTTGATTTTCCATATAATATATGTTATGAAATTTACTTTTAATGAATTGTAATGAAATGTATACACATTTTAATATATTTTTAGTTAGATATTGGTATTTTTGCATGCTGTTATCATCTTTAATCGTAATGGCATAGTGACCCTGACTGCGAAGGTACGTACAATCATTTGTGTGATGAGCTGAAAGTGTTTGTTTCCGAGTCGTGGATTTAATGTTCGTATCAATGTAAACATTGGAACCGTGGGGACTGGGAACTCTTCGTATTTTCTAAAACCTATTTGAGTGCCGTTGATCTGATGCATGACCAAAATACTGGTACTTGTTTGGCTCATAGAATTTGTATTTCAATTCAGCGGGGCGATGCTGCCAGCATGTTGGGCACGCTGCCAACTGGTAGTGATCAGAACATAACATTAACATAGAACATTTGGACTACCTATATGCCTGTAATGGCATGTGGGTTGCCCAACAATTTTCAGATGTATTATTTTTTAATAGTTACTTGCTGGTTAATAAAGGCACTTGCCCGTAAAAAAACAATGTATGTTTATCCGTTGACTGTACATATAGTATAGTCTGGGGATAGTAATTGGTGTGAATTGTACCAAATATATTTACATTATATATATAACATCAGTGTCAGTCCACTGCTGGACATAAGCCTCTCCCAAAGCACGCTACTGAGCCCGATCTTCGGCTCTCCAAATGCTGCCAGCCATTGTGCGTATATCGTCGCTCCACCTGCCTTGGGGCACCTTACACTACGTTTACCGAATCGCGGTCTCCACTCAAGTACAAGTCTACCCCAACGGTAATAAGTACTTCATCATTCCGCTCCACTCGCACACTCGCCCTTCACTCTGCCTAAGACGTCACGCTCGCTACGTTCAGGCATCGTGCGCTTATTTTGCTCAGGAACTCCCTGTGAGCTTCTGGCTCCGCGTTTTGGAATTGAACCCGGGGGAAGGGCAAGGTCAGATCACATGAGGGTCGGACTGGTCCGATTCCGTTTCGTGAGTTTATATTTAATTTATAGCTATATGGTTTATATTTAATTTATAGCTATATGGTGATATCGTAAAAATGTAAAACTGTGTATTTTTATGTCACTAACCGATAAATACGAACAATATATTCGGTACAATTTACACTGTGACGAGGTCAAAACCTCTTTCATAAATTAACTTCTACTATTATTTTTTTCTTTTGTCCTTAGCATATATATATATATATATTTTTTAAATAAACATTACTAACAAAAAAAAAAAAAACACTCCGGGGGGGCGGGGTATTGTGACGAGGTCAAAACCTCTTTCAGAATAATACTCTTTTGATCTCTTAATTCTTTCATAATCCATTTCTTTTCATTTTGATAGTTCATTATTCATTCTTATAAAAATATCCTGTCATTTTATAAAATTGATTTTTGGAGCAAAAGGGAAATCTGATATTACATACATAAATTAGTTTATAACATGTTGAATTACACTTGTAAATATATAAACGATAATACCTACATAAGAGGTTATTTTAATCCGCATCGTGTTAGTACAAAAGTCTGATCATCTCCTCCTGTTCCTGTGCTTCCAATAGTTCCTGTAATTCTGTGTCACTGAGGTTTGGGTCCTGGGCTAGTGGAAGCAACCCAAACCCTGGGACCGCCTCGTGACAACACCACAAACTAGGATACCCTGTACTATAGGTACTAGACAACGGATAAACATACTTAGATACGAATATTATCCATGACTCGGAAACAAACTTTTCTGCTCATCACACAAATGATCGCACCTAGCGGGAATTGAACCCGCGATAGTTAGGTTCAATAACCATTCGACCAACCGGTCGTCATATGGTCAGTCATAAAACATGTCATCTTAAATTAAAGGAAGATCAAGAATTCTAACTTGGAACCTAGGTTACCCATACTAGTAATTTGAAATCAGATTTGATAATCTTAGAAAAACAAGAAGTGTTGAGGTGTGTTGAGGAGGAGATTATTAGGTTTGCGAGCAATGAAATCGACTCAAGGCCTCTTGCGTGCAATAGTATTTTTCTAATTCTGAAAATACGTAACTAACAATAAAAACTATAGACAATGAAAGTTTACAATCTCACCTTGATAATTACATGATTTTCGTGAAAATCGGTTTTATATTTTTTGAGATACGATACTTAAAATTATACGTGATTTTGTACAAATTTGAAAGCAAGAATACAAGGGTTTCCGGCTAGTGAACAGCATGTCGGTTCATGATTTTTCGTTTGATTACAATCTTACGAATTAGGATCTGTTATTGACCTCGCTTGTCAAAATCGGATCAAGTTTGAACATAAAATGTAAGCCTTCCTTCGCCGTATTCGGGTAAAAAATAGCCTACATGACACTCTATACATGAAGATGAATCGATTGATACTTCGCTTTTCAAAATCTAATCATTATACGACTAGTGGAACATGAAACCCGGGAGAAACATATTGTTGTGTCCTTTTATATCTTCTACTCGTACTCTAAAATTTCGGTATTGAGTAATCTTTATGTAACTATATTAAATTTAATTACAAATATACTTAGGTACAGGTCGCGTCATGTAATAAGAACGCTGGCGGTTAGGCTGCGCATTAGGCGATTTATCGGTCTATTTGCTGGCTAATTCTATCTATTTGGTGGTCCGTTTGGTAGCGCAAGGCTATTTAATAATTATTTAAAACAGTACTTTTGTGCGCAAGTGTACCCATGCGCAAACACATCCCCTCCACTTTCTTCCACCGTTCTTTTTACATGACGCGACCTATACCTACTTATAGATTTTTAACGCTTTTATTTAACTTGTAATGTTTGTATGTATGTATGTATGTATTAGCGCAACAAACTGCCAACGCAACTTATGGCCCACCCGGCTATCCGTCTGAAAAAACCGCTTTTATTTAACTTGGAATGTTTTTATGTATGTATAACTGTACGTTTATCTGTCTGTATGTATGCATGTCTGTAAGTATGTTTGTTTAGGTCAAATCTTGCAAGCTGAATTAGAACTTCTTCTTATCCTACGCAGTTGAAATTTTGCATGTTGGTTCAGTTCCGATGACAATGCATTTTTATGGTTAGCATGGCCTGAATCAACATCAACGATTAGCTCAAGATAAAGGAACACCTTCAACGGCCAACAGCACAGTCACCAAATTTTGTGTACGCTTTTTGAAATGATAGCCGGTTTGAAGTTTTACCATGAAAAAACAAGAAAAGCATCTTCCAAAGTTGTTTACTAGAAGTTGGTCAGAGATCATTATTTTAAAGCTTCATCTACATAGCTGTTTATCACTATCACTCCATTATCACTACTTTTATAACGTCTATATTATATTTAATAATATAAACAGAAATTATATGTATTAGATTTAACATATTTTTTTTGTATGTTGTATTTTTATTAACTCTTTTTTTTGCACGTCTACAACTTCTCTCTCATTGCATTGTTTGGTTGACTGGTAGATAATGCTTTTAGTATTAAGTCCGCCATTTGCATTCTTTTATTTGTGCAATAAATTAATGACATGGTTGCTGCACTCCGGGTTGGCTCCTGACTAGGGAACTCCTCAACAGTTAACAGCATCGACACGAAATGTTGTATGCGCATTTAATTGTGATAGATCGTTCTAAATTTTCATCATGACATGGCTAGATTCTTTTTTAAATGTTCATTTAATCACCGTAGTATACAATTACTTATTATTACCTATTTTGTGAATAATATATAAGTCAAATATTTTTATGGACCTGCATAATTTTTGATGATTATTTTCTTGTGTGTCGCTCTAACTGCTCGCTGCGAAGGGCGCAACTAAAAATCAGCGTGTTATATTCCAGTAAACTAACACAACAGTGCTGAATCGTGTCCTTGTTTTGTACACAAAATACATTTTTTTTTTTAATTTTTTTTTTACTAACTCTGGTTAAAGTTCTACCGTATCTACAACTCTTTTATTATATTGTACCAATATATTATGTGTATTTTGATTATAAAAAGACAAACTTTTTTTCGTTTAGACGACTGGTTGGTCTAGTAGCTAGAGAACCTACTACGAAATCACACAGGCGTGGGTTCGAATCCCGCAAGGTGCAATCATTTGTGTGATGAGCAGAAATTATTATTTCCGAGTCATGAATGTTATATGCGTATCTATGTATGTTTTTCCGTTAGTGCCCATAGTGCAGGGTA
This sequence comes from Alsophila aescularia, assembly GCA_946251855.1. Lineage (NCBI taxonomy): Eukaryota > Metazoa > Arthropoda > Insecta > Lepidoptera > Geometridae > Alsophila > Alsophila aescularia. The sequence continues at coordinate 6,871,989 of OX276383.1, read as the reverse complement.
TCCTAGTTTGGGGCTAGGTCATTGGTCTGGTGGTCTCGATCAAATTTTTTTCTTTCTTTCTTTACAGACATACATAGACTGTTAAACTCATTACCCTTCCCTTGCTTCGCTGAAGTCAGATATAAAATGGGATAGAATGTAACAACTTTGAATAATCAAGGTTGTATATTTTTGATACTTTTTACGTTACTTGGCAAAATAATTATATTTAGCATTTAAAAAAAATTACACTAAGTCTACAAATTACTAATAAAACTTACTCGTTTCATAGACTATCCAAAAATGAATAAAAGACGATATTTTTCCTAGAACAACATAATCAAATTTAAATTTAACTGAGAAAACATCTTTTTGATAGTTCCTGAAGTAACATATATAAAATTCAGCTTTTATACTTTAACGTAAGTATAATTATAATTTATTATAATTTAAACGTGTCAATTGTGGGTTGCCACTGTACTAAGTGTCTGACAATGGTCCACGTGACTTCTAATATTATTCCAAATAAAATATTAAAAAACTGAGCTTTATACTTTAACGAATTTGAGGTATAATTTTATACAAATTTGCTACCTGATATCTTTCAAAGCCACCGTGATCCAGACTTCGTAGTCGGGGATCGTTTTTATCCGTACTAGAGACATACACAGATAAACTTTCAGGTTTTATAAAATAACGACGTCCTGATCGTAGCGGGCTCTTGGACTATAGGAATTATTCTAAAAATTTACAATCTTAATATATCTCAAAAACTATTAACTTTCAGCCTTACATTAGGGGGCTTCAATTTGTTCATTGCACTCCTACCTCGTCTTGCCGGGAATACATCGAGTTACTAATAATCCTGTATATCAGCCTGCACGCAGACGTGCAAATTTTAACAAGTATTAACATTAATTCGTCAGAACTCCACAAAATATTTCATGCTCTATAAACAATAACGCTCTCATAATTCATACTTTTTATTGCTACTGACTGTACCAACCATACCATTTTATTCAAAACAAGTAACAAAATTATAGCTAACAAAACCCCGGTCATAAATTACGTGACGTGACTTTTTTAATCACAGTTAACAAAGTTAAATAGAATTAAGGATCACGGAAAGTTTCGTTATGTTTTTATGATAATTATCAACAATTTATGAAAGCGATTATTTAATAAAATAATTAAGTATTCGTGAAAGCTATAATTACAATCCAGAACTTATTTAAAGTTAAGATAGATCGAGATAAAACGACGGTAATTGTTAGTAAAGCTATTAGTTAGATTTAGTACAAGGATAAATTTAGTTTCGTGAGTTAAACGACTCTATGAAAATTCGGAACACTAACTGTTAATAGCACACCTGTTGTGCTTTGTTCAACGAATAATAGCAAAATTGTTCTTGTCTGCGGTTTTCCAAACAGGATTTAATTCATAGAGGGAGATAGAGACGATGGACCTACGAAACGCATTTGCCTCCCTGCTTAAGAATCCTCAAAATGATAATAGCACGCATAGATACTTCAGCGTTTTAGGGCTCCGTGCATAATAAATAATAGTTTAAAAAAACTAAAAAATGTTTTATTTCAAAAAAAAATGTGGGGTGCATGGGTCAATAGTTATAAATATTTCATTGACAGATATTAGAAGCACCCCACGCTTTTTTTTAAATAAAACTTTTTATTTTTTATTTACACTATTAAAATTTATTTTCTATTTTTTAGTTTGGGTTTCTATATAAAGCGTGTTTTTTAGTTTTTTAAACTATTTTTTTTTTTTTTTTTTTTTTTTTTCGAATTATAGCAACCTTTATTCCCCAGCGGTTGTCAGTTCTGCGAACTATATGGCCTGCCCATTGCCACTTCATCTTGCAAGCTGTGAGAGCTATATCAGTAACTTTGGTTCTTTTACGGATTTCCTCATTTCGGATTCTATCACGTAGTGAAACACCGAGCATAGCTCTCTACATTGCACGCTGCGCAACTCTGAGCTTATGTATGAGACCAATAGTTAGCGACCACGTCTTAGTGCCGTATGTCATCACTGGCAACAGGCACTGATTATAAACTTTCGTCTTGAGGCTCTGCGGTATCTGCGACGAGAAGATATGGCGTAATTTCCCGAACGCTGCCCATCCGAGTTGGATTCGACGGTTGACCTCTTTGTTGAAGTTGGATCTACCCAGTTGGATTGTCTGACCTAAGTAGACATAGTGATCAACAGCTTCGATAATATCGTTCCCAACATAAACCGGCATGGGTACGACATGGACAATTGACATGATGTTCGTCTTACCCATGTTAATTTTAGGTCCCACCAGTTGGGAAACAATATTGAGGTCACTGAGCATTGTGCTTAGGTCTTCCAGGGTTTCAGTCATGATAACTATATCATCGGCAAATCGAAGATGTTGCCATTGATGTTAACACCATATCCGTTCCAGTTCAGAAGCTTGAATATATCTTCCAGTGCAGAGGTGAACAGTTTCAGAGAAAACCAAAAAGTGAATAATTTACTGCATTTTGAAAAGCTATTCTGCTCATCATGCCGAAGATCCTTATCAGATCTTCACCAAATTGTTATGAAACCATTTTAAACAAAAAAACCTTTCAAATAAAAAAGAAATCGGATCTAATAAGACGGATATATGCCGTAGCTTGGAGGAAGTACTCAATCAAAAATATTCAGTATCCCCCTTTTTTCCCCCAACCGATCCCCGACGAATAAAAATTCTAAAAAATCGTTAAACCTGTACACCATGTTTCGTCGTTTGAGAAATGCGACCTGTAGAGGAGACCTGTTCTCCCATACATACGAAATAATTTTTGCCCAAGCTGAAACGGAGACGCTTCGTTCGCATTTCACGCTCGCTCGGTCAATTAAGTCGCTTTTTTGTTTGTCTGTCGTTCCATGGGGAATCTTGTAACTCAAATTTCGAGGATTTCCCGATTACTATCTAACAGAAAAAAAACCTGGTTTTTAGATTAGTTTTTGAATCTACACAGTCATCACATCATCTGTCTGAAGAAGACCACTAATGTCCATGGGCCTCCTCATAATAGATTTATTATTATAATTAGCGATTAAGTCCCGTTTAAATAATTAACTAATGTGTACTCTATTGTTGTCTGTCCTGCGACTAATGTGACCAGCTCTTTGCCAGCTCAGCTTGTTAATCTCTGTTGACTTGGTGAGCTATCTCGATCGACTCGTTTCTGATCTTATCCTTCAGTGTAACACCGAGCATAGCTCTCTCCATAGGTACTGTGTGACTTAAAATTTGAGGTCTTTAGGTATTTCTACTGTGTGTCGTTGTAAAGGATCTAATACGAGCCCCTAGGAAACGAAATCTATTTTTCTTGTTGAACAAAACATTGCAATCTAATCTAAAATAAATAAATACAAAAATAATGTGACGTGCTAAAATATTTACACAAACGCAAAATAGAGATTACAAATGTCAAAAACTAATGGGAACCTATAAATATTCAAATTGATTACCTGTCAAAGTAACATGTAACGTAGACCAGAATTTAAAATAATATCAAACAGGACAAAGAAACACAAACACTCAAACGATAATAAATAAATAATTTAATGGCAAAACTTCAAATTATATCTGATTTACTATAGTTTTAAAAACACTTGAAACCATTCGAAAAGTTAAGTAAGTTTTTGCGTATCTTTCAAAGCCGTGGGAAAAAAACAACAAATTTAAGACAGGAACGCATTAAGGAGAACAAAGTAAATAGCGAATAAATGTTATTTGTAAAAAAAACATAAAACCAATAATACATTAGATATTTTAAAACATAATTAATAATTACTGATTATAAAATAATCCATACTAGTTACTTTTAAATGAATGATTATATTGTTCAGAATATTAACTTATATATGTATTATGTACTTTCTAAAATAATATAATCAAAAGTACCATAATCGGACTTATCGCCAAAGATAAAATTACTACCAGAAAACCTTAGAGTGAAGAAGATGATAGACTAATTATCTTTTGTATAGTATTATAATAAACTTTTAAAACTTGATGTTAGTGATTTCCTGAGTAAACTTAACATATAATTATAACTAGAAGATAGATTCAGAGTTGCGATTCCTAAACAGTTTACCTTATTTAAATTATAAATAACAACTGAGTCGATGACCTTTTATATACTCAGCATATACAGTTCTAAACTTAACTGATTTAACCTAAGTATCTAAGCTAAAGGCTATGTTACTTCGTGTATGATGATTTTAAATGAATCGCTAATTAAAATTCAATAACAACTAAGTCTATAATCGATGACTGTTTTATACTCAGGATATACAATTTTCAACTGAACTAATTTAACTAAGAGTATAAATCTTACTGTTGATTGATCTGGACATTGTACCATATTTTAAACTTCAATAGCTATTAAGTATATAATCCATAACGTTGCTTATATACTAATAGAACTAAAAACTTATGAACTGATTTTATGTAACTATAACTAAGTAAATAATTTTCAAGTTGCTTATTTATAAGAAGAACAGATCTAAGAAGAGTTGATTATTTATTGAACGAGTGGATTCCATATGTTTTATAGAGTACGGATAACCTGAACTGATTTCGTATATTATTGAAATATAGCAGTTGTGAATACTGGGAGGGGAAGTCTAGTGGAAATTGTTGATGATGTTTATATCTATTTATTGATGTGGATCTTATTATAATGTAAATGAAAAGTTATTTACATACAGTGAAACTCTTATGTATTATAAATTGACAAAACCTTATATACTACAAGTTTTGACGAACTGATTATTTGCGCATTTACGGACGATGACACTTATTATATTACATTATACAAAAGTATACAATTCTTATGTATTATAAATTGACAAAACCCTATGACATTACATGATTTGACAAAGTGGTTATTGCTGATTACTGACAATGACATATATATTATATTATGTTAAAGTTTTACTTTGTTCGTCTTTGTTGTTCAGATATATTAAAGAGGAAGGTTATACACCTACCTTTAATGACAAATAAATTGATTGAAATACTATGTTCATATGAGAGACATTACGAATGCATAATCCCTTTTGTTTTGGTACAAAGATGTATAAATACACATATTTTATAATCAATTACTCTGAAGGTAATTGTTATTATTTCATAATCTAATGAAATAGCTGAGAGAAGGGAGATTGTTTCATCCTGAGACACACTAAATAGCCCATGCAAGCATTACATCATATACATATTATCGTGGAAAACACGCAACTTGGGATTTACATTAAAGCAACATTCAAAATGCTTGAGAATTCTGAAAGATTTGGTTTTTATTTGTGTTAGGAAGAAATTATCTTCCTTATGGGCTCTTGGCAGCCTTGTAAATATAAAGAATGATTTAACTTCACTTCTAAAAGGAATATTATACAATATGTTTTCGTGGCAGGGTTTTAATTTCATACAATGATACTGCACACTTAGGGATTTCCCTAACGTGTAGGTAGTCCAATATATACCGTGGAATGGTATCACCGATGGATTCAGATTTTGGTACTTACCCAGGAGTTGAGATTGAAAAATCACCCTAAAACCACCTAAATATATTATTCCAAGACAGACATTACCGACAAAAATTTGTGAATTTCCCGAAACAAACAAAATATGTCATCAAATAAACAAATCGTAAATAACGCTTTATTTAGCCTTCAAATTTGTCTTTCATATGAATGTTAAATGCATAAAATAAAGTTACTCATTTACAAAGATTAACATTGACAAAAGGAAGTGAATTATAAACACTAATAAATATCATGACATCATATGTTTACACTCAAGTACTACAAACCATATATTCATATTTCTTAAACCATTTGAAGAAGTGAAATACAAAACTATTATTTATTATATAAACAATAATCTATTTTATTAGGATAGGGAATTTATTTAGAAACCGCTCAGCAATTTTTCATATTCCAACAGAAGTCCGAGGTCTAATCCTTCACCTTGCAAGAAAGAGTTACAACGCGTAGCAAACATCGTTGAAGACAACATCAAAGTTAGTCGCTTTTCACATTTCTTACACAATTTCTATATTATCCTAAATGTTTATTTTACATGTTTTTCTCCTTTAAAACAGCTCAACAAAAAAAAACGGAACTACCTTTTAACCAATTACTATAATTTTCAGCAAACTATTCATTTAACTTAACAAACTTAATTTAGACGATCACATAAGCCATTTAAATATTAAACTTCAATAATCAATAATGAATAAAACATTTCAATAAACTTCAATTTTATGAGTAATCTAGACGATCACATTAAAACTTTACATCTATTCTTTAAATCAGCATTTTTAATAGCAGCGTTTCACGGAACTTTACTTCCGTAGTAAAATAGGAATTATTCAATAGCATTTTTACATAGGCTAGGCGACAAGAACCTTACATCGTGTCCACGTCTCGGCTCCGTATGTCAACACTGGTAAGACGCACGCATTGAAGACTTCCACTTTTAGGCACTGTGTAACAGTAGCTATCGAATAAAAAAAGGTTTTGGTTTATAGGTATATCATGATCCAAAAAAGGTCAAAAGGCAGTATTTATGGCAGCTCTCATGAAAGAATAAACAACCAGGTCCCACAGGAGGCTTTCCTTAACCATGACTTATTGTGTGTAGGTATAATTTATCATAGCCTAAAGGAGAACTTTCGCAACAGAAGTGTGCAATATAACACACACAGTATGGAACCTAAAACCAAGTCCAAATAGGACTAGAGCTAGGGGTTGCTATTAAGAATGTGCGGTTCAAAATCCAACGGCACCGGTTCAGATTCTCAGTCCTGCACCAATGACTTATCACACTAATGATTATGAATGTGAGTCTCTTTGTCTGTTCACTTTTCACGACTAAACGGCTGAGCCGAAAAAGAGCGCTCCAAGCCGAATGAATCACACTGAGCCACTTTTAACACCTAGACGGAAATACACTACCAAAACAAAAACACGAAATAAAGTTATGAATCATTTATATGTAGGCATTTTCTGTCATTTTCTGACTATCGATGATGTATACTTCAAGGCTATCTACAACTACCTACTTAAAATAACGTTAAATTGGACACGTTCAAGGTCTGTTTGAAACGGACTGTAGTTCAGCCTTCGCATCCATTCGCATCAATGATGAAAATGGATATGATGCGAGTTAATTCACAGGTGCATCCAGTCCCATATTAAATTTATTCATAGTATTTCATGATCAAGGTCCAATTAGATTTATTCACAAAAGTTGTAAATGTATATCAAAAATACTCCAAATACTTATTCAACTGTTTAAACATTTAACAGTCATCTTATAAATAAAAGATTTAAGTCCCCAGTCTTCAGCAATTCTATCTTCGACGGTGCCGAATGGAAAAGATAAAAAGTTCGGAAAATCGAAAAAGTTTTGTATTCCCTCACGAACAGACTTTTTATAATTAATTCAGGAGGGCAGTTTTAAGTACAGAAGAATTCGGCTGCAGGATAAATGAAACATGAATACAATTTATTTTCTCTTTACCTAGAGAACACCATAATCATCAACAGCCTGAATTTGTCCACTGCTGGACATAGGCCTCTCCTAATGCGCGACACTGAGCCCGATCTTTAGCTCTTCTCATGTAATTGCTGCCAGCTAGTTTGCGTAAATCGTAGCTCCTTCTGGCCAGAGGGCGCCCTACACTATGTTTTCCTATACGTGTTCTCCACTCAACATATCGTCTACCTCACTGGTTACCGGTTCTTCGACTTAAGTGACCGGCCCATTGCCACTTCAGTTTGCTAATTCTTTCAGCTATGTCAGTGACTTTCGTAACACCTTAATGATGACCCAATTATATTACAATCTAGCGTTTAATTAGGCTATAAGTAATTTAATTTAAGGTTAAACTTTTAAATTTCTTGTTTATGAATGTGTCCAATTGTAATAATCTCTTATACTTAGTCTCTATTATTAGAAGATGTTTGTTCTTGTGTTTTTTATGGGTAGCACTTGCACTAGTACTACTTTACACTAATATCACTGACACTAAATACAACCATAATGTATGCGGACAACACAGCCATAATGTATGCGGACAACGCAGCCATAATGTATGCGGACAACACAGCCGTAATGTATGCGGACAACACAGCCATAATGTATGCGGACAACGCAGCCATAATGTATGCGGACAACACAGCCATAATGAATGCGGAGAACACAGACATAATGGCTTTAGGAAATACCCATGCCCGTTAACAGGATAGATGTGTTCTTGAGTGTAGACCTCTCCGGCTAAATGGACGACTATATACGCAAAATTACTGGCAGCAGTTGGATCAGAAGAGCCAAAGAACAGGCACAGTGGTGTGCTTTGGGAGAGGCTTATGTCCAGCAGTGGACTGATGCAGTCTGATATAGATAAACAAAAAAAATGGTAGCAACATTACTTGGCATATGGGACGCGCAGTGCGGGCATTTTGAGACAATATAAAGTTCTAACAATGTGATTGTTATAAGTAGGTGCGGCGATTACAGGTGAAAAAAAGTTTTTTAAGACTACTTTAGATACATACAGAATGTTCTTTTTCATTCTGAGATAGTTGACAAATTTAATAACCCAAATGAATCTCTGCCATTTTAATTTGTAACATTACAAAAAAATCTTAGCACGAAGCATAATATATGAAATATAAGTTGTTGGTACGACTGGTTGGTCTCGTGGCTAGAGATCCTAGGTACGAAATCGTACGGTCGCGGGTTCGAATCCTGCAAGGTGCAATCATTTGTGTGATGAGCAGAAATGTTTGTTTCCGAGTCATGGATGTAATATTCTATGTATGTTTATCCGTTATCTAGTGCCCAAAGCACAGGGTATCCTAGTTTGAGGCTAGATAATTGGTGTGGAAATGTCCCGAATATATGTATATTTATTTAAATATAAACTTCATGCTTTATTGAAAACTATTCAACTTCCGTTGAATACGAAATTGTATCCGCATTATAAAATTAAGGCCACAAGCGAGTTTAAAAGCCTCTACACTGAATTGACACTAATGGCTTCCAGCGAAGGTAAAACAAGAGAACAAAGCACTGAAGTTTTCTTGTGTTAATATTGAGTTACAAGAACAATTTTGACGGCCGGTTGGTCTCGTGGCTAGAGTTCCTAGGTACGAAATCGAACGGTTGCGGGTTCGAATCCTGCAAGGTGCAATCGTTTGTGTGATGAGCAGAAATGTTTGTTTCCGAGTCATGGATGTAATATTCTTATCTATGTATGTTTATCCGTTATCTAGTGCCCATAGCACAGGGTATCCTAGTTTGGGGCTAGATAATTGGTGTGGAAATGTCCCGAATATATTTATTTATTTATTTAATTATGAGAGTATAAATTACTACCTGCACCCTGCGGCTTTGCTCGCAGAGATATGGTGATAAAACTATCGTGTTGTTTCAGGACCTAAAGTATTTATTAGTCCCTTGTTTTGAAGAACAACTTTTAAAATAATTTAACTTAGATTAATGACGTTTAGTATAATATTTACCTTGTATAATTGTGGTTCACATAATTTTTGACGGGATCTCTTTCCAATCAATATTCTAAGCATAAAGTAGTGTTACCTTTGATTTTATTTTCTATCGCGTGAATTGATACTAATCATGTTTCTGTGTTCACAAAATACGAGATAATATGTCAAATTTTGATATGATACCAATTTCATAATTCTGGGTTAAATATAAAAGAGTAAACACGTTATAAAATAAGTATTTTTTAAGTTAAACGATTTTATATGTACTAAAATATAAAAATTAAAATGAAATCGTGTGGCTAGTCCAATTTTCTATTACTCAGGGTACGCTAAGCACCAAGTTTTTTTCTTTTTTCTTTTAGTACACTTAAAACCGTTTAACTTAAAAAAACTTATTACATTTTCAAGTTTTTTTTTTCTAAAGTGGCATGTTCCTACTGGAACTAGACCTAGTACTATGTTTCACTTGTCAAGCCCTTTCATTTGATACCCATATTGAGGGTATTGAAAAAAGAGTAATCCGCCATTTCGTGGTGGTGGCCATCTTGGATTTGGAGTTTTCATGGTGTAGGTACTATAAGGGGTGGAACTACCAACTAAAAAGCCGTAAGTCAACCTCACCTGCACGCGGTGCATACTGCCGAACAACAAACGAGGCTCTATCGACCGATTGATGGCGGTATAACTATCACGACAATATCTTAGCTAAATCCCACAGATCGGTGATGGGCAGCAGCGTCACTGGTGCGAGAAGCTACCTTCTGTGGCCGCAAACCCTCATACTCAGCGTGGTGACTATGGGCACAACCTCCATGAACACTACATACAAAAAAACAGCCCCTAGTTCCCGGCGGCTCTGCTCTTCCTGACCAAGGTGTACATGGTGTCATGGTAACGGCAGGGCATCGCGAAACAAAGCATCCTTTGTTCATCTAGGATATTAGGAATGCAAAAGTATAGCACCAACGCTCTTGATGTTTTTTGACACACTTGTTATTATCGTTTCCACAGCAACTGCAACAATGTCAATCCGTTCCTTACAAACGAGTTATCGACAAGTTCCAGTTTTCCCTTGGCTATACATATTATTTTTCAGGAAAAAAGTATCCCATGTTAGTCTCCATATCGTACAGTACCTATTTACAAAGTTTAATCAAAATCCGATCAGCTGTTTTGTCATGAAAGCTCCTTAAACAAACAAGTTTTATATATTAGTGTGGATTCAGTAATAAAAAGTACTGCTAAGATAATACGACCCGATCCTAATGTTACATTTAAAAGTTTAAAAAAAATGCCAAGTAAGAAGCCCTCGTCTTTTCTTAGTAGTAATTAAATGTTTGGTTATTTAAAAAAAACATTGATTCATTTCCTCAGAATCGAAGTGAAAAGCAGAGTGTATAACTAACTCGTTTATAAAACAAGGCATTTTATCCTCGACTTCTACATCTACCCTCACCTACGGCTCAGGCGAATAAAGTCTTAGTTAAAATGACTTGTTTTATGCACATGTCAATCTACTATTTGTCTGAAATAATCATGACAGTCCCTACAGATCCCGTCCACCCACGGTACCTATCTCCATCAAAACGAAGATTAATCGAGAATCCGTCTGCCGCATCAGAGAGAATCGCTTAGTTTGTAGATTAATGATTTATCTATTTTTACCCGACTACGGAAAAGCAAGCGAAGAGTAATGAGTTTTTTTTTTACTACGGACTAGGCAATCGTTTGACCACGATCTCACCTGATGGAAAGCGATGATGTGGTCGAAGGTGTAGCACGCTTGCCTAGTAGATACCTATTCACTCTTGACTTGAACACACCGGGGTTAAAACACTGACGAGGGCAGGGCATTCCACTCTTTTTTTTTTTTTTTTTTTTGTTTATGTGAGTGTTCCTCCATAGAGTCTCACCCCTATTGTCTCCGATTTTGACACGTGAAGTGTTAATCGATTCGTCTTCAGGTACGTATAAAGTGTATACAGAAATTTTCCTTTTTACTTTTGACCTGAGTTTGGCGAAGTAAAGGCAGGTTTACGTGTTCAAAACCAAAACTTGATCCGATTTTGACAAGCGTGATATCAATTGATTCATCTTCACTTATAGAGTACTAGCTTTACCCGCGGCTTCGCACGCGTGGTCATTTCTCTAGGTTAAAAGTACTCTTTGTGCTGTTCCAGGACCTAAAATATCAACATTTGATCAAAATTCCTTCAGCCGTCAAAAATTATTTTATCGATTGCTTGGCTTCTGCTCATCGGATTGAGATACCAAATGCACCAGTTCTTAAGTCAACTCATACGTCACCATAAGCTATACAACAGTGAAAACCGCATCGCAATCGGTCTAGTAGTTTTTACGTGAAGTGCGAACAAACATACAGACAAACAAACAAACAAAGAGACACGAATTTAAAAAATGTTATATTTTTGTTCATTAGTTTATTTTAAGTGCCCTAGCCCATTTCTTTTTAAATTATCTTCATTGTACAGACTTTTTCGTTCATTATGCTTTATTATAAGTATAGACTAGCTTTCACCCGCCAATTCATCCGCGCGGACTACAGTTTATCGCAAAATAAATAATAGTTTAAAAAAACTAAAAAACACGCTTTATATAGTTTTTTTTAAACTATTATTTATTTTCTACTAATTTTTTTTCCCGAATTTTTGCATTGTCTTCGGTCTTTGACAGGTGTGCTAAAATTTGAATGAAATCTGACCGTTTAAAGTGGGTCAAAATAGCATCCAAAGGAGTCGGTTACAAACATACAAACATGCAAACATACAAACATACAAGTGAAGCTAATATAAAGCGTATACAAAAGCATAATATAGAATGCTTTTGTATACGCTTTATATTAGCTTTTAGGATATTAAAAACCAATGCAAAAGTATAGAACCAACGCTCTTGATGCTTTTTGACAGATAAGTTATTATTTCGTTTACATATACCAACTTTTGGTTAATGCTGTGTACCCTTTTTTGGTTATCAAATTGAATAAGTTGTACTTTATAATTAAGTTTAGTTTTTTTAAGTAGTAATTTAATAACTGTTTTTGTACCATTAAATATAAATAAATAAATAAATAGCAATCGTACCTTACAGCAATTAATCGAAATTTTCCAGTTTTTCTGTGGCAACTTCCGGGATCCGGGATAAAAGTATCACATGTTAGTCCTGTATATTGTACAGTACCTATTTAAAAAGTTTCATCAGAATCGGATCAGCCGTTTTGGCATGAAACCTCCCCAAACAAACAGACAACGTTTCACTTTTATATATTGGTGTGGATCATAGGCTTTTTTTTACCCGACTTCGGCGAAGCAAAGGCAGGTTTATGTGTTTAAACTAAAAAGCTAGTCCGTTTTGGACCACCAAGGTATCAATCGATTCGTCTCCAGCGCAAGTATCATAGGCAATTTGTTACCAGACCGTAGTTGGGTTTTTCGTTTTTGATCTTATATCTTGTTAACCATCTACAGTAGACAGGCTTTTTTGCCAAGTAGGATACTTCTCTTACTCTATTCATAAAGGTCACCAAACCCGAATCTATTGTAAATCCAATGTAGATTAGTCCGTACTAATCTACATTGGATTTACGGCGTTTCTGATCTCGTTTGGTTAGGATCACATTGTGAATCACCCAGGTGCTCGTTATTAATGGGGCCTTTCAGGCCACGCTGTGAATTGCCTACGGTTTTGTATAGTTATGTTTCAGTCATAGTTTAGTATTTTTTTATTATTTGCTTGCTTATTCAGTGAGTTAGTGCTGGTCTGGTGTCAGAGTGTGTCAGGCCGCCCGAGGGCAACTGACGTAGCTTAACTTGCCCTCCGAAGCACGGAACGATGGAAAACCGCACCTAACTTTGGTTTGGTTTTGGCTGTGTGGAAAAATTATTGGTGCGCAGGACCGAACCCGGTATCGTTGGATTTTAACTCGCACAAGTAAACTGCTCGGCTACCATCCCTTTTTTTTTAGTATATACATAATACATTTATTCTTGTGTTTATTTTCCTTAATTATTTTTATTCCGTTGAATGACGAGTTGAACAGGTCGCTAGTCTGATGGTAAGCGTAATACCTGTCCATAACAGTTGCAGTCCCACCCAGTTGCAGTTGCAGTGCCACCCAGTTGCAGTTGCAGTGAACTTTGATTGCAAAGTCTTGTGCGTCACCGCATTGCGCTCGTCACCTTGTGACATTAGTTGTTAAGTCTCATTGCCCAGTAATTTCGCTGGAAACCTTGCCCTTCAAACCAAAACACAGGAATGTAGTACTTCTCCAGTTGGTCTCATGCCTAAGAGTCCTACCATTACAAAAAAAAAACATGTTATGCGAACTGATTTAGTGGTTAGCCAGAATCCCACGCTACTGAACTTTATATCCCCATCGTAATCGGTTCTTACATAGTACTGTTATTTATTCTGTGGTACTGTACCAACAAAGTTGGTACTAACTTGGTCATACATTTGTTAATTCTAGAGAACTGTGATAATTTTGTTAGTAAATTCGTATTCATTGCTAGTAGCCTTGTTTTTTGCTCTGTGCGTGTCTAATAGCACTCAGTCGTTCTTTTTATTTGAATGAGTAGAACTCAGTTGTGGCCTCATATCACATCACACTTACACACACACACTCACACACACACACACCCATACACACACCCTCTCTGTCACACACATACACCCTATCACACACATCATATGCGGTAAACGTCCTCTGATGTTGAACAGCTCTCCCATAGAACACTTCAACTAACGGTTGCTCGGTGATTCCCATAATAAGGGGGATTGTGCCATTAAATGGCCAACTTTCTCGTTCTAGACTATGTTTAGAAGTTTCATACAAACGGTCCCTATAATCAATACGAAACTAGTAATCCATTTAAACTATTATAACTAGTTATATCAAGTTATCGGCTGTCAAATTAATCGAGAACATTCGAGAACGTGTTCGTCCGTTCCAGCTATATTGAATTAATGGATTGTATAGCACTAACCTAGTCGATATGTAGGATTAATATTGGTGGTCTGCGAGTATGTAGAGTGACAGGACAGATAATTAAATTATGGCCAGCCTACGTACTCCATTTATTTGGACTCAGGCCGTGTCTGTGAGAGCAACACCGAGTACTCCTTAATAAGTACGACATATTTGCTAAATATTTAACCGCGAAGCAGTAATGTGCAAATATTACTGTGTTACTCATAATATATCTCATTAAAAGTGGGAAGATTAGGTACTAGCTTCTCGGGCGTGGAACGCATAAATTAGGTGCAACGCACATAATTGGTCTTAGCCACAATTGGAGTGGCGTTTGTGGAGCAGGTGTTAGCAGTGATAATTATTATTTATCTCATTCGTGCTACAGTCTACGTATATCTCTCTATCATTGTAGTTGATGCACATGAAGCACGAGAGTGTATGGTGTATTTGCCTGTAGTTGTATTTTCTCCAGTTTTTAATCGACTTCACAAAAGGATACGGTTATATTATATTCGGCTGTATGTATGTTTTTTTTTTTTTTTTTTTTTTTTTTTTTATATATATGTCGGTCTATATCTCCGTCAATTGTGGACCGATTTTAAAAAATCTTTTTTTGTTTGAAAGGGTATACTTTCTACTTAAATTGTATCAAAATTGGTTCAGCAGTTTTATGAGAATAAACAGTTTTGTTGAGTAAATCCATTCGATTTTGTGTTTATATTGCCTTTGTTTTGTGTTTATCTCTAATATTTACGTCCATGACGCACCCTCATACAAAATACGAAACGCAGAAGAGACTCACGAAGACGAGCAGATTTTGACTTTCACACGTTCACAAACCGATTGACACGAATACAGCAATCTAGTAAATGATAAAGTTTTTGTAGGTAATTACGTTAAAAGCTTATTATTTTATATAGCACGTCAAGCCGTTTAAGACATTATCTTTTTGAATAAGCTCAACCATATTAATAATTATGGCTTGGCTTGGCACCGCCTTCAAAAAACTCTTTCTTATCTTATGTTGTATTTATGTATTATTATTACGTTGGTAATTTCGAAAAAGTGACACTGTTCTGGCTCAATTGTAATTATTTTATTCTTTTTAGTGGTTGTTTACAAAATAACATTTTTATTATGAAGTCGATTTATTTTTTTGGAAAAATATTTTATTGTTTACTTACGTTATATTATAGCGTGCCATATCTTCGCCCCTTTAACTGTAACTATGATGTTACTAATAATTGAAGGGCACTTTTTCCAGCGAAATTACTAAGAAAATAAGATTTTAAACCAAATGCTTGCTTGTCATTTGATATAGTGCAGACGTCTGGTGTCAATTAGGCTGCCCGAGGGCCTGTGACATGTCTTAACGACTGCTATAAATCAATAACAACTGGAACCAACAGCTAAACGTGTCCTACTAAGAACGGAGTGAGGGAAAAACTAAGAATCACATGTCTAAGGATGAGAAATGCAGTGCAGTGCCCCCAAGTATTTGCAACTAAGGTTCTGGGTGGCACTGCAATTATTATGGGCAGCGTGGAACTTACCACCAGGCGAACGTCCTGCTCGTCTGGTAACTCAGTAGTATAAAAATCACTTTCTTATACCGTTTTTTCACAAACGCGTAATAAGTCTGTTGTGCAGGGCTATGGTTCGAACCAGGGCCATTATTCTCTATGAACAGTCACACTCGTAACGCGTCGTGCTGTGGAATCGTTCAGAAATGTACGGCAATTCTCGAACATGCACGAACAATTCCACGCAGATATCTTAACGCGGTGCGTTACGTGGCCGAGTGGCAATAGAGAATAAGGGCCCAGATATCACTTGTTTACAATTCACGCTTCCGTTCCTCTACCACTACAATTAAAATGTTACAAAGAAATATAATTGTGAAAAAATCTTTGCAAAGTCGTCGTGACTATTTTAACAATAGAGCTAACTTTAGAATTGTGGCGGAGTTATAAATCAAGAATCGCAGTTCTTCAGTTAACTCGAACTAATCCAATTTGAAGCTGTGTAGGGACTAGGGACGCGGTAGGGTATAATTGTGGGGATAAATTACTCTTTTGTATTGAGTTTGTGCGGCAAGTTGGAAATTACAATTTAGAAGTAAGAATTGAAAGTCAGAACTAAATTTGTCGCGACATCTATACCAATATATAAAAGTGAAACGTTGTCTGTTTGTTTGTTTGTTGATTTGTTTATTTATTTGTTTGTTTGGGGAGCTTTCTCGCGATAACGGCTGGACGGATTTTGATGAAACTTGGAATGTCGATAGCTTATACCCTGTAATAAAATATAGAATACTTTTTATACAGGAAAAACTGGACAAATGTTGATTACTCGCTGTAAGAAACGGTTGCCATGGAAACGAAATAACAAGTATGTCAAAAAACAACTAGACTGGTGCCACAGAATACCTTATAATACTAAGTAGTGGTGCTATACCTACTTTTGCATTGGTTTTTAATATCCAAGAAGAACAAAGGATGCTTTTTTCGCGATAAACAGTAGTCCGCGCGGACGAAGTCGCGGGCGGGAAAACTAGTATTTTAATACTAGTGGCTCGCCCCGGCTTTGGCTCGCGGTTTTTTGTTACTTTTACAATTTTTAGATAAGTCGCAACTACTTTGGCAGCAACGATCGTGGTGTTTTTTGACCACAGACAACTGCATTATTAGGTACTCACGTACCTACTTGACAGACTTGTTATTATTTCGTTTCCATGGCAACGTGTCATTCCGTTCTGTATTTTTGATACATTATTACTATTTTAAAAGGAATCACTTTTTTTTTGAAAAATTGAGTTCTGCACATGTTAGCTGATTATGTAGTTTTCTATAAGTGAAAGAATTATTAAAATCGGTTCTGTATTTTTTAGTTTATCCATTACAAACAAACATACAAACAATCAAATCTTTTCTTTTTCTTTAATGTAGATCGATGAATTGAATGTCTGAGGCTCGTAAGAGAGCACCCTAAAGTACCTAATATTGGGGAAATTTCGAAATCTTATTTGATAAGTTATACGGTGACATTTTTTGTTCGTTTTATTAATCTCTGTGATTTTACTACTAGCTCATGCTACTTTTATTTGTCGAAATTTTTATTCTAACTTAAAAAAAAAAACTTTTGTTCAGTTATTATTTCGAAATAGCACGGATTACCTAATTCCGATTGAAACTGTAAATTCATCTGTTTGAGTTTGTACTTAAAGTTTAAATATCCTTTTCATTCTACTTTACCCCTTTATAAAAAAACAATCTGATATCTTTTATAATATGTATCTTATAGCCAGAACATGTATTTAATCACTTTAATTTTCGGAATTACCCCACATAATGTCCATTGGTAATCCTCTGGAACCTACTATGGAAAAGCATTATGGGGTAATTTCGGTTTTCTTTTCATTGAAAATTAACACTCTGGTGTATTTCTAATAGAAACATAAAAACGATAGCTAGCGCATCATAACCTACAAAATAAAGCACCAAAACTTATTATCTATCGTTAAATAAGATTAATTATCAAATTCCTGAGATCATATATGTAGAAGGCGGGGTAATTAATCCGATAACCAATAAAAAGTTGAAATAACCCGTTCCCAACGGAAAATAGATTTACACAGGCACATTCATCACAAGCTAGTTATAGTAACTGACGCGAGGAAGAGATATAAGATGGCGTCTAGATTTAATGTTGCCAGAGCAAAAAAATATTGCCCGGGTTAGTAGTAATTTGTAATTTTCGGATTATCCCCAATTTCGAAATTACCCCAATGCACTTACTGGCAACGTTTGGCCAGAAACTACCCCTAATGTGCCAAGCTCTAGTAAACAACACAAAGTAGTCTCAAAGTCAAAAGTTCAAAAAGTCATGCTATAGCGTAGAGGGCTAAAGGAATTTTAGTTTTCTTTTCGTTAAATTATGACGCATGACCTTGTGTACATGGAAAAAAAAAGTTGTTCATAAGAGGATGTAAGCATTCAATTAATAGTTACTTAGTAGAATTCTTTTACAATAACGGCATTCTGAATTTCGTAATAAGTAGGTACTTAGTTCTTTCAAGCTCGCGATCGCCATAATTATTTTGGTGTTTATTTTATATGTATATTTATAACTAGCAGTACCCACGGCTTCGCACGCGTAGTCATATCTCTAGGTTAAGAGTACTTTATGTACTATTCCAAGGACTAAAATACCAATATACTTACATATGATCAAAATTCCCTCAGCCGTCAAAAAGTTTTTATCGATTGCTCGGTTTCTACTGATCGGTTTGAGATACCAAGTACACCAGTTTTTAAGTCTAACCCCAAGCTATCCAACTGTGAAACCGTATGGCAAATGGTCCAGTATTCCTTACGTGATGCGCGAACAAACATACAGACAAACAGATAAACAGACAAATAAACAAACAGACAAACAAACAAACAGACAAACAGACAAACAGTCAAACAGTCAAACAGTCAAACAGACAAACAGACAAACAGACAAACAGACAAACAGACAAACAGACAAACAGACAAACAGACAAACAGACAAACAGACAAACAGACAAACAGACAAACAGACAAACAGACAAACAGACAAACAGACAAACAGACAAACAGACAAACAGACAAACAGACAAACAGACAAACAGACAAACAGACAAACAGACAAACAGACAAACAGACAAACAGACAAACAGACAAACAGTCAAACAGACAAACAGACAAACAGAAAAACAGACAAACAGACAAACAGACAAACAGACAAACAGACAAACAGACAAACAGACAAACAGACAAACAGACAAACAGACAAACAGACAAACAGACAAACAGACAAACAGACAAACAGACAAACAGACAAACAGACAAACAGACAAACAGACAAACAGACAAACAGACAAACAGACAAACAGACAAACAGACAAACAGACAAACAGACAAACAGACAAACAGACAAACAGACAAACAGACAAACAGACAAACAGACAAACAGACAAACAGACAAACAGACAAACAGACAAACAGACAAACAGACAAACAGTCAAACAGTCAAACAGACAAACAGACAAACAGACAAACAGACAAACAGACAAACAGACAAACAGACAAACAGACAAACAGACAAACAGACAAACAGACAAACAGACAAACAGACAAACAGACAAACAGACAAACAGACAAACAGACAAACAGACAAACAGACAAACAGACAAACAGACAAACAGACAAACAGACAAACAGACAAACAGACAAACAGACAAACAGACAAACAGACAAACAGACAAACAGACAAATAGACAAACAGACAAACAGACAAACAGACAAACAGACAAACAGACAAACACACAAACAGAAAAACAGACAAACAGACAGACGCGGATTTAAAAAATCTTTTATTCTTGTTCAGTAGCTTATTTTAAGTAGGTACACGCGAGTATTATTTTATGTTATGCCAAATAATTCTGAATCGAATGAATAGAATATATCTCTCAACTAAGTAAGGTCTCTGAATGAAGTCGCTCAGCGATCTATGGAGATAAACATTGATGCTTGGTGTTTCTCCAAAGGACAGAGTCTGTAATGAGGTGATCCGGTGGTAAAGGTGACTTAAAATGCTCGAAGAATTAGCAAGCTAAACTGGCAATGATCACATAACTCGAAGAACCGACAACCGTTGACCCCAACGAATTCTGAGGTGGAGACTGCGTTTACGCAAAAGTAGTGTAGGGCGCCCGCTGACGAGTGACTACTTACGAAAGGTGAGTGACTGGAGGAAGAGAACCGAATATATCGGGCACAGTGGCGTCCAAAAGGAGAGGCCTCCAGCTGTGGATGAATACGGGCTGATTATGATGATGAAATAGAATATGCGTTTACAAGGATAAATATAACTATTAATCTCAAAAGATTTCATTATACAACTCTCTCTCTTAATTATACTTGTGTCCACAAGAAGGCAAAACTCATAAAATATGAAAAATAAAGCATTTCTTCCCAGTCATCCGTCTGCCGCGGAACGGCTGGGATGAATGTTATTAAACTTTAGGGTTGTCACTTAACAGAATAATAAATTCTCTACTCTAAACCACAGTCAATGCAAGTTGATCAAATCTACGAGGATTGTCAATATCGTATTTTTTGTACGCAAATCTCTCTCTCTCTCTCTCTTCTTGGCTATGTATCCCATGTGGTGGTGGGGTCAGCCCTCCTGGTCTTTCTCTTCCCACTTTGCTGTATTCTTGACATCGTCTTCGGATACCTGACACTCTTTCATATTCTTTGGCATATGAAAAGCTTTCCAGCTTGTTTTGGGTCTGCCTCTTGGTCTTGGATTAGGAATGGAAAGTTGAAGCGCTAAGTTCCCTACGTATTCAGGCGGCTTTTTTTTTTGTGCGCAAATATTGATCTTTATTGTATCAAATCACGATTTCAAGTCGCGAAAACTTAAAAGTCCTAGAATAATGAAACAATATTTTATAACCTCCAAGACAACTAAGATAAAAAAAAAGAAGAGAATGATCTGACTTAAATTAAGCTACTGACTTTTTTTTAAATTGTGTGTGTCTGTATGTATGTTCGCGCATCACGTAAAAAATACTGGGCCCATTGAAATGCTTTTATATCGGGTAACTTAGGTTTCGACATAAAATCTGGTGCAAGCTGTTAGAAAGAAGCCAATTTATAATAAACTATTTGAGGGCTGAATGAATTTTTATGAAATGTAATTTCATTAAAAAAAAACAGACCTCAAATAGTAATAGTATTGTACTTTATAGGTATTTTTGATCCTGGAATAATACTTTTAAATTAGGTTAATTTTAAAACAGAAAATGATCACAAGGATAAAGCCTCTGGCATATTATGCATAAAAAGGAGAAATGCTTCAAAAAAATATCTTTCTCAAAAGCACATCGACAATATCCGTGGTGCGGCAGATACAGCGGTAACCACTTGCTGGGCAACTTCAACTAGTTTTAATTTTCAAATATAGCTAGCAACAGTTTCTAGAAAAAAATATGTAATCAAATGTTGTTTTGTAAACAAATACTAAAAAGGATAAAATAATTACAATTGAACCAGAACACTATCACTTTTAGAAAATTATAAATGTAATACCAATACAAAAAAAAAACATAAGATAGCGGCTACATCCCCCTTGGATGCTGTAGCAGCCTGATTTGTTGTAAAGATATTAGATTCAAATGGGGCTAGTCAGAATGGATGGTTTGGCACCGATTTCAAAAACTCTTTTTATCTGATATTGTATTTTTGTAATGGTAGTTAATTTTTAATTTTCAAAATGTGATAATGTTCTAGTTCAATTGTAATCGTTTTATTATTTTTAGTTTTTGTTTACAAAATAACATTTAAGTCGGTTTAATTTGTTTTGTGATATATTTTTATTTATTGATTTTGAGTGGCCTTAGCAAACATCGGAAGGTAAATACGCCAACTCAAATAGTTCAAGTCACTTTAAGAAGCATAACCAAAGATGAATTAGGTAGAACTTTTTTGGTAGTTTTACTAAATCAGTTATGATGCAAATTATCTGTGTATTCACTGGAACACTTTCAAATAAAAAAAAAGTTGTAATTCTCGTAGATATACCTACGGGTAAATAAACACAAAACCAGATGGGTTTTCTATAAGTTTACATAATAAAAGCTTTTACTAGTAAGACCAATCAAATAAACCTAGAACTCGAAGGCGTTCTATAACTAGAGTGTTGAGTTCCTGTGATTACCTTCGGACTCCATCATCAGTCCTTGGATAATGTTCTAGTTCAATTGTAATCGTTTTATTATTTTTAGTTTTTGTTTACAAAATAACATTTAAGTCGGTTTAATTTGTTTTGTGATATATTTTTATTTATTGATTTTGAGTGGCCTTAGCAAACATCGGAAGGATCCACATAGGACCAGAGAACTCATCAAGACAAACCAAATGAGCCCAAACTCGAAGCAGTTCCATCGCTTGATTGTCGAGTTCCAAAAACTTTCGGCTCCATCATCAAAACCTGGATACAACTTAAGACCATAGAACTCACCCAAACAATATAAATGAGCCCATACTCGAAGGGGTTCCATCATTTGATTGTAGAGTTCCTTAGACTACCTTCCGGCTCCATCATCAGACCTTGGATACCATACCACTACCACTATCATAAGACTAGTCTTATGGTGGTTCTCTAGAGAACTTATCAAGACAAATCATATAAGCCCAAATTTGATAACAATACAATATTAGTACCATAATATTGTATTGTCATCAGATTTACAACCATGTGCAAAAATCAACTTAATTGGACGTCGTTAAAAGGTTCAAAATTAACTTGCAAACTAGTCCCAAGCTTAATAATAACCCAGTGAATTTAATAAAAGCTTGTTAAAAAGCTACTAAATTAATTCTGATGAAGTACTTACTACACCGGCAGGGGGTCTTTTTTTCTCACGTAAAAATAATCATATAATTCGGTTCATAAATCCCCACGATATGAGAGAACATAAAAAATATTAAAACAAAATAGATTGTATATAAAAGCTACTAAATCAATTTTGTTGAAGTTTATATGCGACTACATTGAAAGTGTACCCTTTTCAATAAAAGAAAAACATCCAAATCGGTTTACAAATCTTAGAGATTTGAGGCAATATGAACACAAAATCGAATGTATGTACTAAAAAACTATTTATTTTCGAAAAAATACTAACCCAATTTTGATATTATGTTATATGAAACCACCTCAAAGTATGCCCTTTGTAACAAAAAAATAGTTTTCAAAATCGCTCCGCAATTGACGGAGAAATCGGTGTACATACACAAAAAAAAAACATATCGTCGAACATAGAACCTTCTCCGTATAAAGTCGATTAAAAAACAAACATTACGTTTTTAGAAGGTATTTTTATCTCAATAAGTACTCATCGAACTTTCCATTTCTTCGTAATATATTGTTTCTTGCCGTCTTATATATATACTACTGAAATTGTTCCTCAACCGAAATATTTTCAGGTATAGAAAATTATGCTATTAGAAGATTTCTAGTGGTAACGATGGGATGTTTAACCTTATTAGTTTGATTTATTGATTACTTTAATTAAAGTATATGTGACTGTATTAAAATTTGCTCAGCAATCTCCAGCTCACTCTTCAAAACGTAATATTTAAATCCTTGTGCTGACAACCCTACTGAAAATGTTTCATTTTCACCTTGCTGCCCCTGAGTTTATTGCCTGAGTGACGTAAACCGCGACACCCACCGCATACCTACTTACCCCTAAATAATATTATTATATCCATTACTACGTAGGTTGTACTATTATTTATTCGGCGGTAGGTGGTAAAGCTCGTAGGTCTGTTTACCCACAGGTTTAAAGTTACCAGTTTCTCAAATGTTACATTAAATCTCTGCCCATAAGTTGACAAGTTAAACTCTGCCTAAATATTTTTTTGCGATGAAAGTGTTGTTCTTCATTTCACTTTGTAGCTACATCCTGTCATACAATATTAAAATGGTCTTTACAAAATCTTGGATTTGACACTTATTATGATAGAATCTGATGTTTTTATTTCTTAGTCCAGAACTTTATAGTAGAGTATGCATTAATAAAAGGACGACATGTAGGCTTAAAAAATGACATGTTACTCGAACAATCGAGACGAATTCAACGACATTAAAAGTGAAATTGGTTAACAAGTTAAGGCGCTGCGAGGGAACCGACGAACATACATACGCGACTAATAACATAACACTCTTTTGTAGTCTTTTTACTGATGATGCTAGCGTCCAAACACGCTAACATTGTTTTGTACGTGTTCCCTATGTTACAAATTCCTATAAAATACATGAATGCATGGTAACTTTGTCGCACATTAATTTATTATGAATTGAAGTCTTGAAATTGTGAAGTGATTCAGGCGCTACTTTGTGAGAAGCTAAAGTACTGTAAATAATTATTTCAACTTATGTAAATTTAAGCGGTGCCGAACGGCAGCTCTCGAGTAAACTTTATTTGAATTTAGTAAATTATAAAACATACTTATAACCACTTATTGCTCTGATTGTACAATAAGTAAAACCGTGGAAATATGAGAGTGTTGCGTGGATATACCGTGGTCAAGAGAGGGAAATTTCCTTTTCAAACTCAAAGTATGGTTGACCTAATTTGTTGATTTGGTCTAATTTATAATTTTAAATATTATATTATTTTCTTCTATTATTTGCTAGACATTTAAGATGTTGACTTGTAAAAATGTTAAGTTGCTTATTTTGCAATAAAAAAAATTGAGTTTAATTTTGAGTCAAGTCAAGTTTTCGGATAATTTGTTTTTTTGAGTGAGTTTGAGTCAGTTGAGACTGTGGGCAGTATTATTTTTTAAAAATAGGGTGGTTTTAACGCTGGGTAGTGGTGTGAATCCCTCTTTCCTTTGGGATTCCCTTCTTTTTTATCCTTTGGGCATAGAATTACTAGGGATAGAAGGTAGATACCAACGGGTGCTCGTCCAAAAAGTAAGGCACAAACTCGTTTTATGTAGGCGTCAGGACCGCGTATTTACGCTTGGCGACACTCACACAAGTAAACATATAATGTTGTTAGTGGAATGACATTTACCTATTTTAGCATATTTTTTATTGTTGTTTTTTTATGGTACCGTATATTAAACATTGGACGGTTACTAAATACAATAGAACGTAATAAGAAAACTAATTAACGGTATGATAGGTAAGATAATGTTCATGGATGAGTTAATGATTCGCGGACAATAGAATGAGCTTTGATGTTATTGGATGGTGAGATCCTTGGTCGAATAAAAAAAAACTTCTATTTGAAATACCGGCCAAGTGCAGGTTGGACTCACGCACCGAGGGTTCCGAGGTTTTTTTTATGATGTAACTTCATATTTACGGTTTTTGGATTTTTTCCTTTACTTACATTACTTTACATTGCTTCTTACCAAAATGTATGATTCGAGGTCAACGGGAAGTACCCTATAGGTTTTGATTCCCTTGCAAGTGTTAAAATATGCGGCCGTATCTTTTGATTGCGTTTCATTTTTTCTCAGCTCCAAGGGATTGTAAACATGAGTATTTGATATTTATATCAAAATGATACCTCCCCTCCACGCGTTCCTGTGAAAAAGGGTCTTAACATACAGAACGACAGGCAGAAGGTCAACGAAGTGAAGGGTTCCTTTTTCCTTTTCAAGTATGGAACGCTAAACTAAAAAACGATGAAAAGATAATAACGTTTTTATGCCACGGCAACAATGGAACTTGTATAATCAACAACAAACGGTTAATTTATTTTTTTGTAACCTAGCAACATCAAACCATTAACTTAAGTATTAACAAAATTCAATTCATAATTAACTCATATCTACAAACCCTAAAAAAACGGTAAAGGTGTTTTTTCAAAACCTAGCAGCGCGAAACCATTATGGCGTCAATCAAAACTACTATTTATTTTTATATATTGTTTGATTAATTACTCACGAAATGTAGGTTGTGGTGGTGTTGTACTAGCGCATGATAATCGATCTTAGTATCTTTCTTGTGCTTTGCTGTCTGGTTATGACACCATTTCATTGCACAAACCGTCATTTTTAATGAAAAACTCGAGAGCTCCTCTCTCGTAAATACAATGTCGTACACTGACAAGTCGCCAATCACATAGCCTTTTAAGGCTATGATAGATGTTCATCACTGCGAAGGCGCCTTGTAGGTTTCTATCCCTAGTACGAGTAATTCTATGCCTTTGGGTTTACCAGGTGTTTATATGATTCCCGGGATTGCAGTAAATGTTACGTGGGAGAAACGAAAAGAAACGTTTCCAGTAGGCTCACGGAACACTTATGCTCTATGAAGAATCTGGACGTCGCTGGTTCCGCCTTGGTGGAACACTCTGTGCTTTCTGATACGTGGCATTATATCCGATTTGATACAGCTCGGGATGTGGCGCGTGAAAAGTTTTGGTGCCTCGTAAGATCTGTGAGGCTATTTAAATTAGTAGACGTTAGAACTTTTACAGAGACGGGAGATGGTCTCTGCCAACTGCTTGGAGACTATGTCTTCGTAGAGCGTATGATAGTGCGAAGGATGTGACTGGTGAAAATGTATTGAGTTCTGTGTGATTGAGTGTTAGTTTTCTTCTTCGAGATTACTCGAGCGATGAAAAGGATTCACTCCAGAACGTGCCAACGCAGCAGACAACCCCCCCGCCCCCATATCAGTTGCTGTCATCGCATGCACTGCGAACGGTGGTCCAAAGTACGATGCGAGGCGAGAAACGTTGCACGAGCGTTCCGCACTTCCCCTTGAGCAAGACCACTGGATGTGATTGAAACTATAGTTAGAATAATTGAACTGATACAGTGAGTAACTCCCGTTTTTGTCTTTGAAACTGTGGACAGTCCACTGTGTGACTAATCCAACTGGTGCATTTTGGAAAGGTTTATATACTCGTATCTATATATCTATATATACACAATTTACTTAATTTTATTGAATACAGGGTATACTGTGGGTTCGGTACAGGCCTGGATTCAGAAGCCGGAAAAGTAGGTCCTTCACCGCAGCGTCAAGTCTCTCTACATCGAGTCTCTTTACGTCGACTTAATACAGTCCGCGGCGTAGACAATGCAATTCAATTCCGACAACTCAAAATTATAGCGCAGGAACGACAGTTACATTTTGATAAAGTTATCAATACAAAGAATATGATAATGTAAACATAATTTCTAGCATCACAAAATGATTCCAATTAATTCATTTAAACATTTGATGCAGGTACGCCATTTTGTATAGTAGGCGATCATAGTACAAGCAGCTAAAGAGATTCAATACTATACTGATACATGCAAAATCACCTTAGTTTTCTAACAATTATCTTGTTCACACTTACCCAAAAGCGGGGTGAAATGCACACACTATTTAATATTATGGATTACTTATTCCTTTATAATATTATAATGTAAATATAGGTAGCCATGGCGGTCTCGGCTTAGAATAAGACCCCTCCCAATCCTCCCGTGGATGTCGTAGGAGGCGACTTAGGGATTATACACCGGAAGATGGGCAGCAGCGTCCTCCGAGCACATTTGCTACACTGCGGTCACCAATCCGCCTGCCAAGCGTGGTGACTATGGCAAACCCCCCCAATATGATAGACACACCAAAAAGACGGCCCCCTGTCCCCGGCGGCTCCGTTATTCCTGGCACCGGTAGCAGCCATGGTAATGGCGGAGCAGGGGGTGCTAAGAATCCCCGGCAGAGACCCAGCTACCAACCCCCACGATCTCTGCACCTGGCAACTTATAACGCACGCACCTTGAGGACCGATGAGAAGTTGATAGAGCTGGAAGAAGTAATAAGTAAGTTGCGCTGGGGTATTATAGGGTTATCAGAAGTCCGAAGAGAGGGATACGATGACCCTCAATTCCGGCAACTTACTCTATTACCGGGAGGGCGACCAGCAGTCCCAACATGGTGTCGGGTTTCTCGTCCACAAATCCCTCAACAACATTGTGTAGATCGAAAGCGTTTCGAGCAGGGTGGTATACCTTATACTCAGAATTACCGAAAAGTATTCGTTGAAGGTCATTCAGGTGTACGCCCCACACTCGAAACGCCCTGACGATGAAGTGGAGGCTATGTATGATGACATTTCTAATGCCATACATGCCCGAAAACACACTTCACAGTAGTGATGGGGGACTTCAACGCACGGCTGGGCATGAGGAATGGCGATGAACTGAAAGTGGGGCAGTTTGGATTTGGGCAGTGGAACCAAAGGGGTCAGCGATTGGCTGACTTCATGGAAAAGGCGGGACTCTTTATGATGAACTCCTTTTTCAAGAAGCGCCCCTCCAGGAAATAGACGTGGCTGCACCTCGGCGGTCATAAGCACGAGATAGATTTCATTTTGGCGACCAATAAGCATATATTCAATGATGTCTCTGTGATCAACAGGTTTAAGACCGCCAGTGATCACATGGTAAGAGGCTCATTGAATATCAACGTAAAGCTGGAGAGGTCTCGTTTTATGAGATCTACTCTTCGCCCAAGTCCTGCCCAAATCCAAAACCCCGAGAACTTTCAGTTGGAGCTCCAATATCGCTTCCAAATCCTTACCGAATGCGATACAGTGGACGAACTAAATAACGGCCTAGTGGAAATTGTCCACGTGGTCGGGTCGGAGTTCTTTAAGACCCCATGAAAAATGAACACAGAAACTCTCTGAGCATACACTCAAACTTATGGCAGAACGAGGCGAGATGAGGCTGCAGGCTTCAGTGGATATGTCGAGTTACAGCTTGCTTAATAAACAGATCTCCAAGTCATTGCGACACGATTTGCGTTCCTATTATACCACTTGTATTAAGAACGCAATAGAGCAGAACAAGAGCTCCAAAGTGTTTGCAAGAGATCTGTCTATTAGGCAAAGCCTGTTGACAAAGCTGAAAACCGACAATGGCAGCATCGTTTCGTCGAAGCCAGAGACTTTGAGTGAGCTCGAGAAGTTCTATGGACAATTATACACCTCATCGCGTAGTCCTCCTAGCAGGACTAGCGATGCAAGAGCCCGTTTGACCTGACATTATACCGAAGATATCCCGGACGTCAGCCTATACGAGATCAGAATGGCTCTCAAACAGCTTAAGAGCAACAAGGCACCAGGGGAGGACGGAATAACGACAGAGCTACTGAAAGCGGGTGGAACACCGGTAATTAAAGTCCATTAAGCTGTTTAAGTCCATCATCCTCGAGGGTACTACGCCAGAGGCGTGGCTCAGGAGCGTAGTGGTTTAGTTATTTAAGAAAAGTGATAAAACCCTTTTGAATTCTAGGCCCATTTCGCTGCTGAGCCACGTCTATAAGCTGTTTTTGAGAGTTGTTACAAACTGTCTCGCTCGTAGGTTTGACGACTTTCAGCCTCCCGAACAAGCTGGATTCCGGAAAAGCTTTAGCACCGTAGACCACATCCATACGCTCCGGCAGATTATACAGAAGACCGAAGAGTATAATAGGCCACTATGTCTAGCATTTATGGACTACGAGAAATCCTTTGATTCAGTCGAGACCTGGGCAGTGCTACAGTCATTACAGTGGTGCCAGATTGATTACCGGTACATCGAAGTGTTGAAGTATTTGTACAGCAAGGCCACCATGACAGTTCGTCTTCAGGATCAAAGCACGAATTATATCCAGCTGCAAATAGGGGTGAGACAAGGAGACGTTATTTCACCGAAACTGTTCACCTCTGCACTGGAAGATATATTCAAGCTTCTGAACTGGAACGGATTTGGTGTTAACATCAATGGCGAATACAATACACCTTCGATTTGCTGATGATATAGTCATCATGGCTGAAACCCTAGAAGAGATTGCAAGTTGAAGTGGCAATGGGCAGGCCATATAGTTCGCAGAAACGACAACCGCTGGGGAATAAAGGTTCTCGAATGGCGACCATGAACAAGCAAGCGAAGTGTGGGGAGACCCCCACACGATGGACCGACGACATTGTAGCCATCGAAAGAAGTCAGTGGATGGAGGTGGCACAAAATCGCTTGTCATGGCGCTCTTTGGGGGGGGGGGGGGGGGGGGCTATGTTCAGCAGTGTACTTCTAAAGGCTGACATGATGATGATGATGATGATGATGAAATATAATAGGTAACGAAGTTATAGACGTAACTTTATAGTATACAAACTTGTTCACAGAACAACTAGTAATAGACCTAAAAAATATATTGGCTCACATTCAGAATAAATGGCGTAAGAGGAAGAAGAGGCTTACAACCTGCAGAGGGCAAAAATTAGCCGTGTATGATGATGATGAAAAAATTATTTACCTTTAATCCAAATTCCAAGTCAACCATTTACTATGATAGGTAACAATTACTAACGCAGACAATTAACCGACTTGAATATCCTCGATCCCATGAAAGCCATCAATTGTTCCCTCTTCCTCCATTGTCTCCGACCCATTGAAGCCATTATGATCTCACAAACAAACACCATTGAAGCAGGGGATATGGGAAAAGGGACAAATTGATTGCATCCCGTACGACATTTTACAGCGATTATTTCGGTTCGGTATTGCCGCTTGCTGATTTCCGCCTTTGAAATTGTTGCCCTCCAAACGCCCGAATCCGATATTAAAATTTATCTGGCCATTTGTACCAATTTCAGTTTCCGAAAATCTGTTACCGAATATGTAAAGCTAGAAAAATTACAGTATTTTAGTTGCAATCACAAGTCGGTAGCATTTTGAACTAATTTTCTCAAATTTTTTTTCAAGCCTCTATATTTGTATCGGGTCATTCGGGTCTGAAAAACATGTCAACATTTTGAAATGAATCCATGCTGCAGTTTTTCTTCTCTTATTACATTTCCAGGTTTGTATCTACTATGTCTACATTAATATTATAAAGAGGAAAGACTTGATTGTTTGTATGTTTGATTGTAATGGATAAACTCAAAAATTTATTACACTTATAGAACTACATTATCAGCGAGTAACATGGGCAGAAGTTTAATTTTCAAAAAAATTGGGATCCCTACCTAAACTGCAATAATGTAACCCAAGGAATCAAAATGTTGCAAAAATTTCGGTTCCTCGCTGTGGAACGTAATGACATGTTGCCGTGGAAACAAAATAACAATTCTGTCAAGTAAGTGGGTAATTAAGCAGTTGTCAATGGTCAAAAAGCACTGCTGCCAATGTTTTAAATTACGTTACGTAGAAGGCCAGTACTTCTTTTTTTTAATATTCGACGGATACTAAAAAGCTAAAAATAAGAAAATTGCCGCGCTGTGAGCGCTATCCGTGCAAAGCCGGGCGAATCACTACTAGGTAATACCCATAGCTATTTTCAATAAAATCCAGCAATGAATAGGGCAACTATATCCCTGGCTACTTTAAGCCGTGTGGTTTCGGCGTAACAATAATAGGATCATCCCTTTTCAGCCCGCGGATGCAGCTGTGAGATCCAGGTAAGTGAATTCAGGAAATTTACAACAGCATTTACAAGAGCGGTGGTAGCCTAACGGTTCAATAGTGCAACTTAGAATCCAACGATACCGGGTTCGGTCCCTAGGCTCCGCACCAATGACTTTTCTAAGCTATGTGCCGTTTTCTATCGCTCCGTGCTTCGGACACGTTAAGTTGTCGGTCCCGGTTGTTATTGATTAATAGCAGTCGATAAGCCATGTCAAAGGCTCTAGGGCGGCCTGAAAGACTCTGACACCAAAGGCCAGTACTACCTCATACGATAAACAAACAAACAACAGCATTTTCTTAAGGTAGGTAATAGGGATAGTGGTAGGCCCGTTCTGTTAGTGTACGATACCTCTGGCAGATATTTAACTAATACGCCAAGCAGTAGATGGCATTATTATGTACCGGTTTAAAGGGCAGGCTTACAGCGCAAGCCCTCGGTATGTTATGAGAGAGACGCAGTCCTGAGTAAGATTTTAAAACCAAAGTTATAGGGGCACTGCAATTGTTTTGGGTAGGCATGACGCTTAACATCGCATCGGCAGCCTGATCGTCTCGTCTTTATATACCACTAGTGAGTCGCTTGTGCTTAAAAAAAAATAAGCCTCTTAGCGTAATTCAAAATCATTGGCAGCAATGCTTTTTGACCATAGACAATTGCATTATTAATCATGTACTTAACCGACTCGTCATTATTTCGTTTCCATGGCAACGTCATTCCGTTCTGTATTTTTAATTCTAGTTGATACGCCCTCTACACCACCGATCACATACTACCATATTATTAGAAAACAACATCTCCATAGTTTATGAAAATCTGATAACGGGCATTGGCCATAACCAAGAAGTCTAAGTCTACCTTGGGTTACATTATTGCAATTTCCAAGGAACTCAATTTTTTTCAAAAATAAAATTCTGCCTAAATACACGCTGACAATGTAGCTTTGATAGGTGAAAATTATTTTTAAATCGGTTGTTTTTTTTTAAGTTTATCCATTACAAACAAACAAACATACAATCAATTCAATATTTCCTCTTTAATAAATTATACGTAATAAGTATAAGTATATCACTATAATTGTAAAAAACTAGTTTTTGAAACATAGCCTATGACACTCCTACGATGAAGACGAATCGATTGATACCTCGCTTGTCAAAATAGGATCAAATTTTTAGTTTGAAAACATAATCGTTCATTTGCCTTGCCGTAGTCGGGTAAAAAAAATAGCCTATGACGCTCTATACCTGAAGACGAAATGGAAAATCGGACCAATAAGGGCGACGCTATGGTGGAACATCGACATACCCACATTCATATATACATACATATATACATAGACTGTTAAATTCATTACCCTTTCCTTGCTTCGCCGTAGTCGGGTAAAAAAGGAAAGTAGGTAGTATTCAATTAAAATATTTGATTCACATGTTTTAATAGAAAATTATATGATGTGCAGGTTTGACCCACAAAAACTAGGCGATTGATCCACATACTTATTTGAAACGTTAATAATTTAAAAAGTAACTGGTCCAGCCGCTCCCACATTTCTCATTGATATATTCCCTCCCATCCTTAAATTTTTCCGCAATCCTGATTTATGAACGACATTCGTATATCCTCAGGTAAAACCTTACAAATGCCACGTATATTTGCACCCTATCTGTTAAACCGTAGAGTCCAGAATCGCCTGGTAGATGAAGCACCAGATGTCACAAAACGGGGGGGTGTCTACGGGGTGACAGGGAACACCATCCGATTGACATAAATCATAAACGGTGAACATCATTAGGTGTTTGAATTATGGACAGGATAACGCTTCTGTGGGCTTTGTTCTGTGGTGTGTCAATGTGCGTGAGAGGTGGGGTAATAAATGGAAGCCGTCGTTGGTGGAGCAACAGAAATGATGCTACATTAGCTTCATATTAATTTTAATGAAATGTCTCACTAATTTTTTCTATGCGTTTATCCGTCTAACGCAAAAAATATTTTTCTTTTATGTGCATATATCCATACCAATATATGTGAAACGTTGTCTGTTTGTTTGGGGAGCTTTCACGCGATAACGGCGTGACGGATTTTGATAAAATTTAGAATGGAAATAGCTTATACCCTGGAATAAATCATAGGATATTTTTTATCCTAGAAAATTGTAAGTTTCCACGGGAAAACTGGAAAATGTTGATTACTCACTGTAAGGAACGGTTGCCATCACAGAATAGTTTGTAGTTGCCATGGAAACGAAACAACAAGTCTGTCAAAAAACATCAAGAGTGGTGCTATACCTACTTTTGCATTGGTTTTTAATATCCTAGAAGAAAATAGGATGCTTTTTTCGCGATAAACAGTAGTCCGCGCGTACGAAGTCACGGGCGGGAAAACTAGTATATAATAATTATTTCTGTTTCATTTGCCTAAGCAGGCGACAATGAGTACAATAGTGCTGAAATGTAAGGCAATCCATATTTTAGTTAAAGGGGGAAGATACGGCACGAAATAATATCACGTAAAAAACTAGACTAGATACAACCACAGGCAAACACACCCACACATCTACATTCCCAGCGTCGTGCTTCATGTGCATCAACATTATCAACAACAAAGATAGAGAGACTTACTGTGTTTTTTTTATTACGGTCTAGGCAATTGTTTGACCACGATCTCACCTGATGGAAAGCGATGATGTGGTCGAAGGTGTAGCACGCTTGCCTAGTAGATACCACCTATTCACTCTTGACTTGAACACACCTGGGTTATAATTTACCGGAAACACTGACGAGGGCAGGGCATTCCAATCCTTTGCAGTTCTTATAATAAATGAAGAAGCGTAACGCTTCGTTCTTGTGCGAGGTATTTCAACCATAAAAGGGTGGCGCTTTGCTGATCGTCTAGTCGTACGGTGATGGAAAGGTGATGGGCGAATCAGGTTGTGCAGTTCTTGTGCACACTCTCCATAGTGCAATCTGTAGAATACCGACAGGCTTGCTACCTCACGTCGATGTGCTAGACTTTGAAGCTTACTCTTTACCAGAGTGTCATCTCCAATGAGCCTTATAGCACGTCTCTCAATTGAATCCAAATACTCGAGCTACTTGGCAGAACCGTCCCAGAGGTGGGGTAGCAGTACTCCATACAAGATCGGACCTGTACTTGGTAAAGATTCAACTCGGCGTGAAGTACCACCTAACTTTAGACAAAATACTAAGTTTCTTTGCAGGTACCTTGGCTTTGGATTCAATGTAAGACCCAAAATTCAGGTTCGATGTGAGTTTGACACCCAAAAGATCCAGATGGTCACCTAATGGTATGGTAATGGTAATGGTGTTACACGGTGTTACGGAAAGACGGAGATCAGTTAAGAGGACTCTTTTTAGCAGAAAACAAACACGCCTGCGTTTTAGCAGCATTAAACTTAACCAGGTTAGCATCGCCCCAATCGGACACGGCTTCTAACGCTAAATTTAAACGGTCTACCATAGCCTCTCTATGAAACTGGACAGCGTCACAGCTAGCTTGAGCATTGGAAGTGTATCTCTCAACTACAGTAATGTCATCAGCATACCCAAAGGTACCGGGCTTCAGAAGATGTAATATTTAATGTTTGTCAAAAGACCGAGGGGGACGGGGCAGGGCGCATCGAGCAAAATCAACAAAATATATGTTTTTGTGTTTGTCTATAATTCGGTATAATTTGCGATTTGTACGTGACGTAGACTTTTCGCCAGTCCTTGAGCCAGTCGCCAAAACTTAAGCTTTGGCGTGCGCCTTCTGCTTCACGCATTGCCGCGGAGCGCTTTCGCACAAATAAATTTAAAAAATAACTTGCCAATTGTTTAAAAGGTTCCTGTAAACTGAGTCCTAGCGTACGTATTTCACTGCAAAGTCAACAGTAAGCTCATCATACTGTTTCTAAATGATATGCCAGATAAACAGAAACAACATTATACTAATAATGTCTATTTTCTCTTCCCTGGACCAGTTACTTGGTTAGATATCCGTACGGCACTACATAAGTAAGCAACATCGAATTAACTTGTCGAAGGTACCGGGCTTCAGAAGGTCATATATGTGCAGTAAAAACAGTGTAGCCGAGAGAACCGATCCCTGAGATACACCGGCATTGATAGCCATTTGATCAGACGAGCAGCCCTCTAGGACTACGCGAATAGATCGTTCCTTCAAGAAATCAACTATCCAATTGCATAAGCCAATAGGTAAACCATATGAGGGAAGCTTGTTTAAAAGGTCTGTAGTGCAAATGAGAATCACCGCCATACACGCAACTGTATACTTGACAAGTTTCCAGAACAAATTACCTGTACAGGTGAACCGGAACGTGTATGTGATAAAACTGTTCAGTTATCACCTCGAAAGAGCTTCGATATATCTGAAAAGTAAATCTGTCAGGTATTTTGCGTGTATGGGCACCATTACACGTGCTACACAAAAGCCATTCTGATTGTGACTAATGCCAAATAAGGCCAGTTGTGTGCGTTGCACCTAATTTATGCAATCTGTGCCTAGTACCTTATCTTCCCACTTTTACATAGGTCTATGTGGCAATCAAAAATACTGTTTGGAGTTTTTTTGGTGCTTTGTTTATTTTCGCAATCAGAACACAATGTTTTGTATTTTTCTGTTCACCGAACTAAAAGTACCTGCAGCGTGCCTACTATTCCTTGTTTGAAGGCAAACCAATTGGTTCCCGTCACTTTGGGCCAAAATCCGGAAAATTGCTTGAAAATACAGTGGTCACGGGAAAATCCAACTGGTCTTTTGTTTCTAAAACAAACGGACCTGACCGATCAATTCAATGTTTAAAAATAAAACTAGTAGTAACTATGTATAACTTCAACGTTAACGGTCGCAGGTTTGAATCCCGCAAGGTTGACATAAACGTTTGTTTCAACTAATAGACAGGACGTATTCTTAGCCCAAAAAAGGTGTGTTAGAGCAATAGCTCATATAAAGCCCACAGATAGTTGCCGATCACATTTCAGATCATTTAAAATATTGACGGTACCATGCATCTATATCTATGAGGTTGCGCTATTTGTGAAGAACAACCTCGGATATTTTCATTCTTTCAATGAAGCTTACAGGTTCAATATGAGAAACAAAGACATACTCTGCTTAAGGCCGTTCAGTACATCGCTAATGCATAACATTGTATTTTGTATGGCTCCGAAAATATATAATAAATTGCCAAAGAGCATAAAGCAATGTAATTTAATAAGCTTCAAACATAAATTAAAATTATTTCTTGTTGACAAATGTTATTATACGATTAATGATTTTCTTAATGATAATAATTTGAACTGTATTTAAATTAATTTAAATGATCAATGGTAAATATTATTTTGGAATTGGTATTTTATTTGGACTTGAATTTTATTTTATTGTAAGACATTTTAATTTAACCATATTGACATTTTATTTTTTATTGTATTCAATTTAATAATTTGCATGCCTAATGGTGAGAATGTATAAGGGAAATTGTATATTTAAAGTATTTAAACTAACATCTTCAACTGTTTTACCTACATTCTGACAAATAAAATGATTTGATTTGATTTGATTTGTTTCCGAGTCATGGATGTATTATATATTGGTATTTATGTATGTTTATCCGTTGTCTAGTACACTTAGAAGATATGCTAGTTTGGGTCTACGTAATTAATATGTGATTGAAAAAAAAAAGGTTTACATTTTCTTGTAGCTGAAAAGTAACTGGTTCCTAACATACCTGTGTAATTTCACAGGCAAAAAGCTTAATCTATCTATTAATTAACTGCCTAGGCTTTTCATTGAATTGTGCCATTCAACTAACGGCCTAAATTCAGCCATATGACATTTAATGAATTGGCTGGCTGATTGCTTAGGCCATTCATACAATAGAGTGACCGTGTGGCAAAAAAAAACGCAATTGTATCAAACATAGTGGTTTGCAAGCAGACATATGTTTATAGACAGCTTTCATGTTCAACTTATCTAACCTACCCAGTTTAGTAGGTGCAATTCTATTAAAAATAGTAGTTTGCAAACAGACGAGTCACAATAAATTCACATTATTTTTGTGACAACAAACTTCCATTGTACCTACTATTTTTTTGCGTAATAATATTGTTGGTGTTTCTCTGATTACGTATCAGAGAAACACCAACAATATTAATGCTTGCCGACGCCATATTGATTGACCAAAGACTAGGTAGCAATACTACGTATATTGACAGTGTATGGACTTCAGCGCCAGGTGGCAGAAAGTGGAACTAAATTTAAATGTGGAACTTAATTTAAATAAATAGCCTAGGCAAGTAGTTATACATGATTTATCCAAATCATTTGCTTAGATGTTTGATTGAATGGCTGATTGACATTTAGGCCGTTAGTTGAATGGCACCATTCAATTAAAAGGCTAGGCAGCATCTATCTGCCACTGACATATACAGAACAAGAGTCACTCTTTTTTATATTACCAACTCAAAAATGTTATATACTGTTACGAGCTGGGGTTCGGATAAAATAATTGTACGCTAATTACACCAAAAATTAACACATTTATTCGAAAAACCACAAAAATAAATTAATCCAACAAATAATGCTCAAACACTCTTTAACTTGACGTTACACTCTTATCAATTATCACTGAATACTCGCTTCGAATCACTTTGATCGTTTCGTTCCGAAAGCCAAGTCAATAATGTTCCAGGCCGTCGATGCGCGCTCTATTTATACCGCGACGGACGTTTCGAGAATGTACTCGTAACTACTTGTATGTACTAACAGTAGTCGGTAGGTATTTGAACTTTCAAGGCCAGCGACGCTTTTGAGTTGCCGCGCCGCGCCGCGCCTGTAGGTACTTAAGGCCGGCGGCACCTTTGATGTCGCTGCGCCCGTAGGTATATACCTACCGCGCACTCTGGAAACTTCTGTAGGTACCTACGCTCTACTAGTGTGTTCCAGAATGTTCCTTTAAATGTAGGTATTGCGTCATTTTAGTACCAACTGTTTTTCTAAGAATCGACCGGCGTAATAATACCTACATACCAATAAACATGATTGTACCTATTCGTTTTTTGTATCGACAAAACACTTTCGTACAAAACAGTATATTTGAAGGCTAAAAGCATATGTGTACAGAGTCACAGAAGACTCTCTATCTGATTAAATCTGTATACGAGTATCTTTCGTTCTGCAGTGCGAATCAGCTAACGAACCACAACGTGATCGCAGCGCGATCGTTACCGTTCTGTATGGCCATACTTATAATAAATAAAAAACTGGGAAAATGTGGAGGGATGTTGGGGATATCGGGGAAGGGTGCGGTAAGTGGGGGAAGACTGAAAGGAAGGGTGGGGGCAGAGTGGGGGAAAAGGGGATGGGTGGGGGGGGGGAAAGTGAAACTGACATCCTTTCCCCCCCACCCTTCTCCCACTTCCCCCTTTCTTCATACCCTTCCCTTATTTCCCTGCGACCTTCCTAAACCCTTTTTTCACCTCCCACCCCCCTTCCCCTTTTCTCTTACTCTGGCGCCACCTTCCTTTCAGTCTTTCCCCATTTCGCACCACCTACCCCACCTTCCCCACTTCCCGCATCCTTCCCCAGCATCCCCCACCATTTGTCCACTTTCTCCTACCCTCCCCTAACTTTGCCCGACCTTCCCTCGCTTCCCCAAACCTTCGCCCACATCTCCCTAGTTTTATATTTTTTTCTAAGTATGGCCACACCGAAAGGTAACGATCACGTTGCAGTTTGTTAGCTGAATCGCACTGCGTACAAAAGTTATATGACGAGTATCGCTTTTAACTATTTAATCTTTATTATTTGTACACTAGCTGTGCCCGCGGCTTCACACGCGTGGTAATTTCTTCGGGTTAAAAGTACTCTATGTGCTATTCCACAAATATTACTTTCAGGTCTTGACCTAAAATACCAACATTTGATCAAAATTTCTTGAGATCGAGATTCCAATTACATCAGTTTTTAAATTAAACCAACAGCTATACAACAGTGAAAACCGCATCGCAATCGGTCCATTAGTTTTTACGAAAAGCGCGAACAAACAAATATACAGACAGACAGACAGACATGATTTAAAAAAAAAACACTTGTTCAGTAGCTTATTTTGAGTACCATTTTTTTTATTATCTTCTTTGTACTTATTGCTTTATAAGTATAGATATTTATTACTTCAAAATTAACATAACTTTGGTCCCCTATCCCGCAGGAACCCTTTATTTTTTATCCGAGATAAAAAGTATTCTTAATTTTAACCCATCATATAAACTATGACTGTGCCAAGTTGCATCAAAATCCATCCTGTAGTTTCAGCATGGTACGTGTTCTTTTAAATAACTTTTAACCCCTATCCTGCCGGAACCTTTTTCGGGATGAAAGTATCCTATGTACCTCGTAGTATGAACTCAAATCATACCAAGTTTCATTTATTTTCATTGAGTGGTTTGGGCGTGATGTGTGTCCGAGATACAGACAGACAGCCAAAAATGAAAAAAAAAAAAACAGTTTTGGCTTCAGTACCGAATATAGAGGAGGGTACTCTATATTACAAAATATCTTAAATGTACAGAATTGGACCAGTTAATGGGTTTTTTAGCTCATAGAATAAGCAAGCTAAAGTGGCCGTGGGCTGGTCACATTTCCCGAAGAACCGATAACCGTTGTGGTAGACGAATTCTCGAGTGGAGACCACGTTTAGGCAAACGTATACGCCCTGTGGCCAGGTGAAGTGACGACCTGCAAAAGGCGGCCGGAAGAGATTGGATGAGGGGAGCTGAAGTCCGAGTGCAGTGGCATGCATTAGGAGAAGCCAACGTCCAGCAGTGGATAGATATAGGCTGATGATGACAGTTTTATTATAAGTATAGATTTGTGACCAATTTTATATTTAGAATTCCATAGCTAAATTTCAAAACTACTGAGCCACCTCAGAATATGCCCTATGCGACCTGAGAATCTCATAACCCAAGGTAAGTAAAGTAAAAAATAAAACGGTGATTTACTCGTAACCAAACTATATAAACGATCAAATAATTTGTCAAATTTTATCATTTTGAGCGTTGTGCTCTATGCTTAAAATATTAGACAAACGAAGAATATTTGGTCATTTACAGGGCCCTTAAATTAACTAATTAATTAATCGTCCCACACCTTCGTATCACTTTTATTATTATCGTAAGCACGTTAAACACGTTAACACGTTTAACGTAGGCACAAATTGGCGACTTCTAATTAATCCTCAGCATTAGTCTTCAAACGCCTTTTAAATGCCCAAAATAATCATTTGAATTATCACCAAATCTTAATCTCCGCTTTAAATCAAGGCTTAACAAAAGCGCTATCTTAATTTCCCTAAATAAAGGCTCTAAGTCCACTGTATTTGAATATTTACAT
The DNA here is from genome assembly GCA_946251855.1 of Alsophila aescularia. Taxonomy (NCBI): domain Eukaryota; kingdom Metazoa; phylum Arthropoda; class Insecta; order Lepidoptera; family Geometridae; genus Alsophila; species Alsophila aescularia. The sequence continues at coordinate 6,831,044 of OX276383.1, read as the reverse complement.
AAACTGTTCCACTACCATATGCCGATATTATTATTTAAGCATGCCATATCACTGAAAATTTTAATTTAAAAAAATAATTGGACTCTGGCCTACCACGGATCGAGCGAAGCGTACACAAGTATCTGCTTCAAGTACCATCAATTTGCTTTCATGTGTCAGTTTGTTGGTACTCCTCTAGAGGTCGTCGCTAGTTAGGCCACGAGGAAACGCCCGTATTTTACAAACAATCAGGGCCCCAATTGTACTAAAAAAATTGTAATGACAATTATCAACAATTTTCGCAAAATTTTCGCTTTTACCTCTTAAAAGTAGTATTAAAATAATATAAAAATTGTGAAATTTTTTGAATTTTGAGTTTTACTTTTTTGGAAATATTTTATTTAAAAAAAAAACTTTTTTTTTATTTTCTACCACTTTTAAGAGGTAAAAGCGAAAATTTTGCGAAAATTGTTGACAATTGTCATTACAATTGTTTTAGTAGAATTGGGGCCCTGGACGAAACTTAGTGTACAGGTTTAACGAGTTTCACGAATTTTTTAGGTACGAGTATCGGGTATTTTTGTTTGGCTACTTCCTCCAAGCTACTGCATATCCTGCCTTATTAGATGCGATTACGATAGTTCTTATTTTATTTGAAAGGTAGTAAGTAACATTACAAGTTGATTTCATAAAAAATTGGTGAAGATCTGATGAGGATCTTTAGCGTGATGAGCAGAATAGATCCTCAAAATGAAGTAATTAGCTCACTTTTAGGTTTCTACCAGTGGAATCAGCCCTTTACCTACTACTTAGGTTTGATGAAGTAGCTAGGTTATAAATGTTAGTTTAACAATAAAGTCACTAGATGGCGCTACTGTGCACCGCTAGATTGTTGCAAAAATGTTAGTGTTCGCGAGGTCTACTGTTCGTAGAACTACTAGTTAGTAAAGTGATGGAACGGTCATTTAAAAGCGCATGTTTGAATACTTTCTTCGTGGTCGGTCATTACTCTTTTCCAAAATTTCGACTTATTTGTAAACCCACAAAAATGAGACTTTTTATTTCTTTCCCTTGCGCCTTCTCGCATTGTCTGTTCGCATAGTGGGTATTAAGCCTATAGCAATAATTTTAAACTAAAGCAAGGTAATTACCAGCAATCTGAAATCCCGTAGTCTAGGAACAGGAACACGTGAAGTATTACGAGATTTAGAGAAATGGCGAAGAACAAACGCTCGCGGCAGATATGAAATATTAATCTCTGTGGAAGAGTTGTGCAGTTGGTGCCACTAGAAATACACACTAGTACCTAGTAGGTAAATATAACGTTTTTTATATTATTGTTTATAATAATTAATTTCTTCTCTAAAGCTGTGGTTACTATTATTTTGTAAGTATTTATTTTATTAATTACTAGTTTTCCCGCCCGCGACTTCGTACACGCGGACTACAGTTTATCGCGAAAAAAGCATCCTGTTTTCTTCTAAGATAGTAAAAACCAACGCAAAAGACGGTATAGCACCAATGCGGTTGATGTTTTTTGACAAAGAGAATAATAATATAAAGTTTTTAGACAGGATTGTTATTTCGTTTCTATGGCAACCACAGACCATTCTGTTATGACAACCGTTCTTTACAGTGAGTGATCAACATTTTCCAGTTTTCCCGTGTAAACTTACAATTTTCTGAAATAAAAAGTATCTTATGTTTTATTCCAGGGTATAAGCTATCTCCATTCTAATTTTCATCAAAATCCATCCAGCCGTTATCGCGTGAAAGCTCCCCAAACAAACAAACAGACAACGTTTCACTTTTATATATTGGTATGGATGGATTGCGAAACGTAAAATCTTATGAACAAGGCTCTCCTTGTTCAAAATACTTTAAATACATCAATACAATTAAATTAGGTAAGTAAATGAAGTATGCTTTGAGTTTGAAACGGAAATTTCCTTGTCATGTGCCGACCCTCGCTAAGGAAAAGGAAATACCGTTAGAGAAGAGATCACCGATGAGATTTTTTTTTTTTTTTCATTTTTACTATTCTATATAATTTTAGTAAATGCCAGAAATTATATAAAAATACACATGTAAATGTCAAATACAAAAAATAAAAGTGACAATGAGATGTGCCACAATCATCAAACTGGGAAAAATATTAAAAATACAAATTATTACTCAAATTTATTAGTAGATAAATCTAGAAAAGAAAACTGTTCTATATTATCGGCCTCAACTTTACCATGTTTCGCAATGAAACACCTCGTGAATGTTTCATGCGAGCACTGAATGGAATTCAATTTGTGCAAAGCCGCACAACGCCACTAGTTTTGTATTCGCACATTTTGTTTGCAGAGGAGTTTTTTGTGAGCCTTAACATTTATGGGAATGAGGACTTTGGAATTGGTTGACAGTTTTCTTTCCTATTTTTTAGCTATGTACAGTTTGTTAAATGCGCGAACGAATATTCAGACAGAAAGAATCGCTATAAAAAATATATATATGCATGTTATGTAGCTCATTTTAAGACTATTTCATTTTAATTATCCTCTTTCTGTAGTTTTTTGTATATGTAAAAAAAAACTCAAACTGCTCTGCGTCACTCTGAGACATTTGTTTCGAAGTCCCAGTAATTTCGCTGAAAATTTTGCCCTTCAAAGCCAGTAGTACTTCCCCAGGCATACTCATGCAGAAGAGGCCTATCGCTACAAAACTATGATTCGGAAATAGTAGTTAAAAATCGTTTTCTTTTTATTTAAACAATCGCTTACTCAATGATGGGGGAAAATGGGATCAGGAGCTTAATTCTGTAATAAAATGTGTTCAAATTCCAGTTCCGATCTCACCATCACCATCGATCTCATGAAAAACAACGTCAAATGTTGCTCAAAATTGAAATGTTATTGTAATGTCACCGAGAGTAGAGCTCATGGAGGCCCCAGACTATATTCCAACCCTCCAACTGATCTCCCAACCTTCTATATGTGCAAGAGTGGTTAATGCCGCGCCCTGCCCGTGGTCCACCTACATAGTTCACCTGGTTGTACCAGGGGCAATTTTATTTTCCCATGGTCCACCTCAAGATTTCTGTATTTACCATAGGTTTTTATTTCTTTCCATAGTCCTCCTTAGTTCACCTGGCTGTACGAAGAGCCATTTTTTCATTCTGTGGTCCACCTCAAGATAACTGGGTGTACCATGGGTTTTAATTTTTTTCCATGGTCCACCTATGGAGCTATAAGGTATGGGTTTTTAGAATGTATTGCACGTGGTCCACCTTAAAAATACCGTTTGTTCCCAATAGTTTCGTGACGAAACTAGTTAGGCTTTTTTGCCACTAGTTCCGTGGGAAAAAGAACACATGAAATATAGTGTTTTTTATTCCCTCTAGTTCCGTACAATCTCCCACTGCTTTATTGTATATTACTCTTTCATTTCTATAGTGGCAGGTGTCAAAGTGTCAGATTTCAAAGTGACAGGTGATAGAGAAGTAGAGGGTAGGGTGAGGGAAGTTGGAGGAAGGGTGGGGTAAGTTGGGAAAAAGTGTTAGGAGGGTGGGGACAAGTGAGATATAGGTAGGGTAAGTTGGGAAAACTTGAAGGGAGGGTATGGGGAAGTTGGGAGGGTGGGGAAAAGTTGGAGGGTGGGGAACAGTTGAGGGAAGGTGGTAGGATGTGAGTGGAAGATGAGGGATGGTAGGGGGAGGTGGAGGATGGTGAGGGGAGGTGGGAGAAGGTGGGGAGGTGGGGTGAAGAAAGTGGGGGAATGTCAAATGTCTAGGGTACTTAAAATAAGCTACTGAACAAGATTTTTTTTAAATCATGTCTGTTTGTCTGTATGTTTGTTCGCGAATCACGTAAAAACTACAGGACCAATTTCGATGCGATTTTCATTGTTGGATAGCTTATGGTTTGGTTTAAAAACGGATACTTGGTATCTCAATCCGATGAGTAGAAGCCGAGCAATCGATAAAAATCTTTTTGAAGGCTGAATAAATTTTGATCAAATGTTGGTATTTTAGGTCTTGGAATACTTCTAATCTGAAGAAATGACCATGCGTGCGAAGCCGCAGGCACAGCTAGTCACAAATAAATGCGTATACAACAGATCGTGTCTATGCTGTTAATCGCTGAGGAGTACCCTAGTTAGGACCTGACCTAACCTAAGTGCAGCAGCCATGTCATGGTAAAACTTAAAGCCAGCTATCATATTAGAATGCGTACACAAAATTTCGTGTCTGTGCTGCTAATTATTGAAGAGTTTCTTTATTTGGAGCTAATCCTGGATCTCGATTCAGGTCATGCTTACCATAAAGATGAATTGTCATCGGAACTAAACCAACATGTAAAAATTCAACTCCGTAGGATAATAGGAAGTGGTTCAGCTCGCAAGATTCCACCTAAACAAACATACATACATTACAAGTTAAATAAAAGCTTTTAATATGACAACACCGTCAAACAAACGAGTGAAGCATAGCAAACGGCAGCTGCGTATGTGTGATTGAGTGAATAATTGTGGTTGATACACAATTTCATCACATAAGACTGTATTGTTTTTGATTTATCGTAAGAACTTCAGAATTAACTCAACTAAAATAAGGTATCTTACTGCGATGTTGCGGCCATTCGGCACAACATGGTGTATCTCCGTCTTTTTATACGCTTTATATTAGCTTCACTTGTATGTTTATATGTTTGTAGCCGACTCCTTTGGACGCTATTTTGACCCACTTTAAACGGTCAGATTTCATTCAAATTTTGCACACCCGTCAAAGACCGACGACAATGTAATAATTCGTTTTTTTTTAAATAAATCTTTTTTTCTTATTTACTCTATTAAAATTTAATTTCTATTTTTTAGTTTGGTATCCTATATAAAGCGTGTTTTTTAGTTTTTTTTTAACTATTATTTATTTTAAACCTTCTTAGCTTTGAGAATGTTTTTTATTAAATATTTTGATAGCCATATTATAAGTACTTATGGAAGTTAAGTGTTTCCTTAGTTTATAGAGCAAGAGCCCGTGAAGATCAGACCTTCGTTTTTTAAAACTGAAAGTTTCTCTGTGTATGTCCCTAATGCAGGTAAAAACGATCCCCAACTATGAAGTCTGGATCACGGTGGCTTTGAACGAATCTGAGGTGCAATTTTATACATATTTGCTACCTGTAGCAAAGGTCTATAAAATTGCACCTCAAATTCGTTATAGTTTAAAGCTCAGTTTTTATATATTTTAGTTGGAATAATACTAGAAATCACGTCGCCCATTGTCAGACACATAGTACATCGGCTGTCCTTTTTCAGACACCCTTAAATTATAATTATAGTCCGACCATAACTTCTGTTACAAATGAAAATGCTTATTTTTTTATGAAGTAATGTAATATTACTAAAACTTATATGTACATATTTATTAAAGTCTCAGCAGAAAATAAAAATAAAATTCTATTCGAAATGGCCACCTTTGGCTTTTATACAGGCGTTTAATCTGTCTGGCCACGAATCTATGGATTTACGCACTGTTTCCATGGGAAATTAATGCACTGTTTCCATGGGAAATTTCGCCACTGCTTGCTCCAGAGTTTTTTTAAGAGACTCAATGTCGCCGTGTCGTTTAGAGCAGGCCATGTCCTCTAAAACTGACCATAATTTGTAGTCTAAAGGGTTGAGGTCTGGGCTAGATGAGGGCCAGTCTTCAGCTCTTATAAAGTCCGGAACGTTGGTTTCAAGCCCGGCTTGGATAGCTCGTGCCTTGTAACCAGGTGCAGAGTCCTGCTGGAAAGTCCAAGGTACATTTTTAAAAGGTGTATTGCTGAGAGGTTTCACAACACAATCCAAGAAAGTCTCTTGACACTTTGGCTGAAGTTTTCACTCCTTTTTCACAAAAATGTAGCTTTGTGACGCCTTGATAAGACACGCCCCACCAAACCATCACTGACGCAGGATGATGACCACGTTGTACCTTTCCGACCAATTGAACAGCTTCTTTAGAACTGTGAGCGTACACTTTATCATTTTGCTTATTGTAGTGCTCTTAAATCGTGAAAATGTTTTTATCGGTAAAGAGGATATTTCTGTGCCTTTCACCTGCGTATCGCGACAGAAGGCGTTTTAATCGATCCACTTTCTTTAATTAATTGTAAAGATTGATTAAGGGCATGTCCTGTATATCGACGATAAGCACCGAGCTTCAAGTCTTGTTTTATAATACGCGACAGAGTCCTAGCGGGAATCTTCATTGCTTGCGATAAGATTTTTAGCTTCCTAATGGGGTTTCGACGAATTCTGGCTTTAACAGCATTAACAGCCTTTGTAGTTCTAAAAGCACGCGGCCGCCCCGATCTTTTATGGTCTTCGACAGAGGAAGTGTTGTTGCATCTGTAGATAGTACGATATACGAACTTACGGCTGATACCAAGCTTTTGAAGTAGCAGCTGGAATATGGCCGACGGCTCCACACCCACTTTGTGCAAGGCTATTTTCTTTAACACCCCATTCCCTATTGTAATTTGATAATGAACACGAATATATGAAATGGCGCGAAAACCAAAGAAGTTTTTAAAATAAATAAACGCGTTCCAAATTCATTAATAACAATATCTATGGCCAGACTGGTTACTTACGTAATAGTATAAAAGCTGAATATTATATATGTTTCTTGAGGAACTATCAAAAGATTTTTTCTCAGTAATCAGACAGTTTCGTTTGTTAGAACAAACGAAACTGTCAGAGACCTTAGAAGTCTACCGTAGGTGTGAGCGCAAGGTATATAATTATATGCAAACGAGTGCGAGTGAAATATTGCGGTCTATGCGATCAAAAATTTTGAATTACGCTAACTGGCGTAAAATAAATCCCGCGCTAATCAAACTTTGTTCTAGTAAAATGTCGCGTTTTATTTGGTCTAGATGGCCTTGCATCCAAAAAAAGTTACCGTAATGCAAGGAAAAATGAAATTTGTCAAATAAAAAACATATTATCATATTATTGTCAGAATTCAATTTAGTTGTATAATATTACGACAGTGATGTACAAAGTATGAAATTATTTTGTGAATCAGGAAAATATTAAATATCATATGTTTGCCAAAGCATAGCTTGTTTTCCACTGGTGTGCAAATCACATTCATCAACGAAACAAACTAATGCAGCGTTCGATATTTTTATGCGAAATATTCCTATATTCTTTATATAAAATATATAACTGAGTTTTATACTCCAACGAATTTGAGCCCCCGCCGTAGGCGCCCCCGCGACTTTCTGAGCGATCCAGACGATGCCAGCGCTACTGCTCTGCAGGCAGAGATGAAATTGTCTAGCCACTCCTCAAACAACACACGTATAAGACACTGACCCCGCCGGCGGGGTCGATGAACCCGTAATTAGTCAATTTTTATTATTTTCTGAGTTTCTTGCCATTTCTTCTCAGAGATGTATTCCGAAATGGTGGTCGGTTATCAAACCACTTATGAGGCTCCTAGCCATAGTTCAGGGCCCCCTGGATCGCTATTAATCACTAATACCGACCCAGAGGAGTTTAGTTAGATATCACGTAGTCTAAGCGACGGCCCAAGCCGAGGTTTGTACCTGGGTGCCTTTGAGCAAGTCGCTAAAATTTAACTTTGGCGTGCGCCTTCAGCGCCACGCATTGCGGCGGAGCGCCTTTGCACGCGGCCCCCGCCCGGTACGCTGTAGAGGCCGATAGAGGCCCACAGCAAGTAGTCCTTCCTAAAAAAATAAAAAATAAAAACTAACGAATTTGAGGTGCAATTGTATACACCTTTGCTACCTGTTATCTCTCAAAGCCACCGTGCTCCAGACTAACAGCCGACAGCGTTTTTACCTGTACTAGAACAAATACAGATAAACTTTCAGGTTTTATAAAATAACGAAGGTCTGATCGTCTTAGGAAGATTATCAGGATTCTTGTATTAAATTCCGGTGCGTTTCTTCTTGCGTGCGTTGTAAAGAGGCTAAGATATTTCTCCTCCGTTTATGACGGTCGGTAATATCGCGAGAATATTGGCGTTTGATGGAGTGAGTTGCCGCTACTGTTATTAATAATACCCAAGTTCCTCTACTGACGAAATCGAGAGTCATAAATTATGATCACCCCCAATTTGGGAGTCCTCAATACAAACGCGTGGCAACTTGCTTACCCAGATCCGGATCTAGGTTAGTCTCCAAACATGCCACTGTATAATTAGTTCCATTCATGTTGATTGACTCTCATTAATTAACATGAAACTAGTTTTTGGCTGCTGTATTGTATCACTCGTATTTGTTTATAAATAATATATCGAAAAAAAAACACGAAGGGAGGTAGGTATAGTAGAATTTCGTTATTTCATACTAAATTGAATTGTGTCCAGATCCCCGCCACGTTTCGTTCACCGCTAGACTTACGTGCCGCTAGCTATATGCAGCGTTCTCAATTCAATGCGTTTGTTTTAATGGTTTGGTACCCAAAGAGTCCAAACGGAGCCTACGCCGTGCCGTCTGTCTGTCTGTCTGTCCTACATTCTAAGGGATGCAAGCATCTTTTGAACTGTAATATAGAAAGTGAAGTGTTTTTTTTTGCAAAAACGCAAATTCAAAATTGCTACTGCAATAATAATTTTGAGTCAATACATCGTATTTGCACTATTATTTATTCTGAGTCATAGGTGTGTGTGTGAAACACAAAACATAGCTACACAATGGCTCTAACTTGTGTTAGCTTTTTCTTTGTGTATTTTTTCTAATCTGAGGGAATATTGTAGTTTTCAGATAGAACATTAAAATTTGTACCAAAACAAAAAACTCACATTTTATTGTTAACTATCCGAAATTCTGGATGGAACTGCACTCATTGTTGTTATAGACAGGAGTGACACGACCATCAGGCTTTCGAAGTCCTCTTTTGTTTGTATTTGTCTAAAAAATAGACAGACCAACCGAAATTAATCAAAACACATAATTGTAGATGAACTCATCTATTCGAAATCGGGTCAATCCGAAATCGTATCGATCGAAACTCCATTAGCCGAACAAAATATGCCGAGTGGCGATTATGCAAAGCAACAATCTGGAAAATTCTGGAAAGTGTTTGCTAAAAGCAGGCTTTACGCCGAAAGTAACTTAATAAACTGACGGAAGCCAAATTATGTTTTTAGAGGCGTCTCGGGGAAATTTAATTTTCAAGTCTTGTCTTTTTTCAGGTTTTCGATAAGATAATAATTTGTTTATGATAGAAACTTTAAAAGTATAATCATTACACGTGGTAGCGGTAGCGTGAATGGTGCAAAATAACTAATGAACAAAATTTCATGAAATTTGAGACTACCCTGAACAACCTTTCCAACTAGAAATAGGTAGGTAATCTAAATAAGGTAATTTAGAAACATTTAAAAAAGCATTTATCTACACTCATATCGTAAAATCCGGATTATAAACTCAAAAATGGTGACATAATGATATACATTACGCACAGCACGTCTCTAATAAGAATAAAAAACATTAAAACACTGTTTTTAGAACTAAACAATGTTATAATATATATTATTTCCCATAATAGTACCGGTTTGGCTCCGCACTACGACGGGTTTCGCTATTTATTATCTATGGCGGCATGTGTTAGACTGTATTCGCGCGAATTCGCTGTGGACGCTTTGGCATCATAATTTACTTTAGTACCTTACCAATCTATAGTGTCTTTTTTGTTGAACAAATGTTTCTGTCTGTATTCTGATTAAAAATGTGTTAAACATTTGAAAACAGTGTCATCATCATGTAAGCCCTTAGAAGTCCACTGCTGCACATAGGCCTCCAAAGAGCGCCATGACGAGCGATCTTGTGCCACCTCCATCCACCGACTTCGTGCGATGGCTACAATGTCGTCGGTGTGTTCTTGAGGTGAATTTGACTCCACCTGAAATCATGGAACAGCAACAGCAATTTCATGAGTGTAGATAAATATGAAACGGCACATAACTAGCTATTAAAACACTCGAGTGATACTTTTAAAAATCGCCTATGGGTCGTTTGTTAAACTCACTCTCGTGTTTTAATTCCTCTCATAATGCAACCGTTTCATAAACTACTATTATGTAGTAGCCATGTCATGGTGGAACTTAGAATGGGCTATTACAATTAAATGCGTATACAACATTTCGTGTCTATGCTGTTAACCGTTGAGGAGTTCTCTTATTAAGAGCCAACCCAGAGAGTTGCAACCATGTCATGATAAAACTTCAAACCGGCTGTCATATTAGAATGTGTACACAAAATTTCATGTCTGTGCTGTTAACCGTTGAATAGTTCTTTTATCTGGATATGGTCCTGGATATTGTACCATAAAAATGCATTGTCATCGGAACTGAACCAACATACTATAATTCAACTCCATAGGATAAGAGGAAGTGGTTCTAACTCAGCTTGCAAGATTTGACCTAAACAAACATACATACATACAGACAGATATACATACAGACAGATAAACGTACAGTCATACATACATACAAACATTCCAAGTTAAATAAAAGCGTTTTTTTTCAGACGGATAGCCGGGTGGGCCATAAGGGTGTTGGCAGTTTGTTTCGCTAATTTCTCGTAATCGCGGAGAGCGCGGTGGCGGGAGGGTATGTTGTTAGAAGCGTCTTTTCTTGGAATTTTAGTCGCAATGGAGCCTTAAACGGGAGCGTAGCGCACGTTTTGTGTCCGTGCTTATTACGAAAACAATAGATCGGTGATTACTGCACGGCGGCTGTATCGTCAAGAACATGGTTTACGAAACTTAAGAAAGGTCCCAAGCGCCAATGTGATAAGCAAATGGCTAAAAATGTTTGAAACTACCGGGTCAACCATAAAAACCAATGGTAGCGGACGTCCGGTCTCTGCGAGGACGTCCAACATTGTGGAACAAGTTAGTGCATCAGTGCAGCAAAATTCCCAACAATCAACCCGTAAGAGAAGCCAGGCTTTGCAAATTAAGCGAACAACTTTAAGACGAATTTTGAAGCGTGATTTGCATCTTAAGGCTTATAGGATCCAGCTAGTCCAAGAATTAAAACCGGAAGATGCCAATAACCGACTTAATTTTGTTAATCTGATGCTTGACTCCTTCAACAATTTCAACAACGTGATGTTCAGTGATGAGGCAAATTTTCATCTGAATGGTCACGTAAACAAACAAAATTGCCGATTTTGGTCCGAGACTAATCCCCAGCGCTTGCATGAACGTCCACTTCACAGCCCTAAACTTGTCATATGGGCTGCAATATCGGCAACCGGCATTGTCGGTTTTTTTTGTGGACCATAGAGGACGCACAACGACAGTGAGAGCCAAAAATTATTGCGACATGATAAAAAAAAACTTGTTCCCAGCCCTGCAAGAATTTCAAGGCAATACTTCGAGGATATGGTTTCAGCAAGATGGCGCCACATGCCACACCGCTAGAGTGTCCGTAGAACTGCTAAAAGAAATCTTCCCTGGAAAACTGATTTCGAAGAAGGGGGGTATTCAATGGCCCCACGCAGCCCTGACCTCACTCCATGTGACTTTTTTTTATGGGGCTACCTTAAATCAGTGGTCTACGATAATAATCCGAAAAATTTGGAGCAGCTCAAGAACAACATTATTCGGGAAATTAACAATTTACCGCGAGTAACGTTTCACCGCGTTTTCGAAAATCTGAGACTTCGTTTTTAAGAATGCCAGACAGCCGAGGGATGTCATTTAAAGAATTTCATTTAAAATAATTAATATTACCAAATTTGTTATTTTACAATATATAATTCAAATTATTGCATCTATCGTAGTTTTTATTTTATTCAATATTCAAACTGCCAACAGCTTTATGGCTGTACTAACAATATGTACTGCTTTTCCCCTCCTATGCTATGCTACCTATCCACATGCGTTATCGCAATCGTATTTGACGTTCTATTAGCCATACATAATCTACATTGGATATATCTGTAGTGCTATTACCGATCTTGGATTCAATAAGATTGTGACTATCACGTGCACGTAATGCAGCGCCTTAAAGTCGAAATTGCTATGAAAATATGAAAATCTGTTTGCAACTAAGATCGGTAATAGCACTATTGTAGGTGCTTACAAGGAGATTTGTGCCGCCTCAAAACAAATCCGACCGTGCTCGGCTTTCGGCTACAGACATCCGCACTTACATTACAAACAGACTCTCTAACAGCTCACCTGTCCCGGCTAAGCTTTTGTTCTCTTTTGAGCATGAATTTAGCCCAGAAAAGTCAATTGAACTTGCTCCGGTTTCACTTGAATTTTTCGCGCTTCCCCAAAGTCGTCTTTCTGGGATGTATGTTGAATGATTTAGTTCCTCTGACGTCTGAGTTTGTCAGCCCTTCCAAGGGCCTCTGACGTGGCTTAAGGCACTGGACGTTCTGTAATTGTCGTTCGTGGTGCTCTCCAGGTCCGAGTTGAGCAGGAGAGGTGCTGCAGCAGATTTTAGATAAATTCATTGATTTTGAACGACATACGAGATTTATCATAAAATCGCTTGGCAAGAATCTAGATCAACTGAAAAACTATCTTACAAAGCAAATTGCGGGTCGATGTTCATAATAGTTATTAAGGTGTTTCGCTTTATGACTGAAAAAGAGCAAATTTAAAAAATCTTTTGATAGAGAAAATCTCGTGTAATCGTGTTTTCCTCAGGTGAAAACATAGTTAAAAGACTAGAGAAATACATATAAAAATATGAGCGTGGTGCATTTTGCTGGTTACAGGGCCTTTTAATTGTATGTGTTCCGGCTGAAGTTCTTGAGTACTCAAACCAATGAAAAAATAACGAACAACTGCAAGTTGAACTCAGGTGGACAGGGTTCCGTACGATGAATATATTATCTCACGATATTGAGATATTTACCATGTCATACAAATACATGGTTAATCATGTATGTTCCTGTAATCTGAAGTAAAATCTATTTTCTGTCTATATTTGTATCAAAATTTTAGAATCACTAGTTTCGGAGATAAGTGGGGTAAATTTAAATTTATTTTCTTAAATAACGTAAAAATAAAATCAAATATAAATATGTCACACGGTACCTAGTACAGTTTGTAAAACTTTTTTTTCCTTATTTGTCCCCAAATTTTAACCCCCCTCCCCCCCCATATACAAAATTCATTTATTTACGTCCGCGTTTGGGTTACAGAAATTTATAACACCATACTCGGTCCCGTAGATTATTTATTTACTTATTATCCTATAAGGGTTCCGTTTTTTCATTCGGACGTACGGAACGTTGAAAAGTGTACCTAGGGATTGTGTGAAAATTGTATGTGCATAACTATAATAACATAGATATTATAATATACTAGCTGCGCCCCGCAGCTTTGGCCGCGTGCAAACCTGTTCACCCCCGTTCACCACCTTTGGGATGGATTTCAAATAAATCCCTATTTAGGGTACTCAAGGAATATTCCCTTAAAATATCTAATCTCTAGTTCCACCGGCTTAGACTGTTAGTCGGTATGGCACGGTACTGTTTTATAGGTAACTAGCATTCCCGCCCGCGACTTCATACGCGCGGACTACTGTTTATCGCAAAAAAAAGTATCCTATGTTCTTCTAGGACATTAAAAACCAATGTAATAGTAGGTACAGCACAAATGCTCTTGATGTTTTTTGACAGACTTGTTATTACGTTTCCATGGCAACCGTTCCTTACAACGAGTAATCAACATTTTCCAGTTTTCCCGTGGAAACTTACAATTTTCCGGGATAAAAAGTATCCTGTTTTATTCCAGGGTATAAGCTTTCTCCATTCCAAATTTCATAAAAAACTGTCCAGCCGTTATCGCGTGAAAGGTCCCGAAACAAACAGACAACGTTTCACTTTTATATATTGGTATGGATAGATAGATAGATAGATAGAGAACATCTGTCTAGAACCCAACTAATACAATTTTACAGGTTGGGCCTAAACGTACAAAACCGGAATAGCTTACCATTAATTTTAATCACGTAGCGAGTGTCGCTGAAACCGGACGCCCGAGTTGTACAGTTACGTCATAACACTAGACATAACATAGACCCAGTTGAATAGGACGAGTAGGTCTCCTACCGTATGCAGAAATTTACCATCTTAGATCTGGGACCCAGACCGTGGTCACAAGCAGACTCCAAGATTCTGTGCGCGCACAAACCCGTTTTTGTATTATGAATATGAGAAATTCAATCCGCGAAAACTATAGGGGATGCACGGGCAAAAAGGACGCGGCGGTATGAAAAATATTTTAGTTTAAAAAATTAATGATTGATAATAGATCGACAAACCGAATATTACTTGAATTGTCCCACAAACCATGGTAACAGTGCGCCGCTTACATATGTACATACTGTACATACCTACAGTGAGTTTGTGAGATATCAGAGTATTTTCGATGAAGAAAAACGATGTTACTTGTTTATGTGCATCGTGTTTGTTTTATTATATTTTCGGCTATCCCAGTTAGGATATTTTTAATAAAGTTTGTTGTTGTCTGACGTTTAAAAACCGTACTAGACTTGTATTTATAATCATCATTTTATTTTATCTCAGTTTTTAGTCGATATCTGCCTTGAGGGCAAAATGGAACTGGGTAAAACGGTTAACTTTCCCTGCTGAAGTTACTATATTTTTTACATCAGCTTTGTATTTGTATAATATCGTGTATTGCTTATGATGTCCTGTTAAACCATCTAATATTTAAAAAAAAACGCCAAGTGCAAGTCAAACTCACGCAGCGAGGGTTTCGTTCAAACTTTGAGCTATGTGAATAGATCGTCCATCACGGGAATCGAGACTCAATATTTTGTTTTCAAACATGTGCTATAAAACATTCCTTCTTGCCAAACTTCATGATTCTAGGTTAACGGGAAATACCCTGTAGATTTTGATTCCCTTGCGAGTGTCAAAGTATGTGGCAAAATCGGCTGCATCTTTTGTTTGCGTTGACATAGATGTTTATTTTTGCAATTATTATTTTTGTCCTGAGTATTTCATATTAATTTTAACTTGATACATTCACGCGTTCCTGAGAAAAGGGGTCTTAACAGATAGACGAATGGACAAAGAAGTGATTTTATTAAGGTTTTTTTTTTTCATTTTGCAGTAAAGAACCCTAAAAATATGATACGAGCAAAGAAAGAGTCACACAGAAAAAAAAAGAAAATAAGAGCGGTATTTTATTGAAAAATGTGCACGTAAAACACATACGAACATAACATACAATGTGATGAGATTTGTCGCGAGTGGACTCATGAAGCTTGTTATTTATGTATACATGCGACGACACTCACATTTTTGCGATGATTGTTTTCATTAAATTCTACTAGCCATTTTTTTCCAGCTCTAGAATACATACATATGATTACAGTCGTTTTAAAGTGCTCTAAATCACAGAAGATTTAAATTTTTACTTAGTTTTGATCTCTATTACTAATATTCAATATCCAAAGAATATAATCAAACAAACTTGATTAATTTAATTGACATGATATCCTGCTAGCCCGTCCGTCCCCTGGTAATGAAGGCTGACAGCATTGCCCCCACTTGGGCCTTTATTCGCTACGACGCACGTAACGCGTCGCGTTAATATATTTTCGTGGAATTGTTTGTGAATTATCGTAATGACGTCACGTTTTAGGCAAATAATTTCGTGTGGCATAGCGAATAAGCGCCCTGCACTCCCGTCACCGCAGATTTATCGAGTGAGAAAAATATATATGAAGTCATGTCCTTCTGTGTACCAGTTTTAATTAATTTATTATTAATTTTAGTACAGGCACATACGATACACAAAATACACGGGTAGATAGCTGCAGCGTTCCGGTACTCTCACTGAGTCTTCGGTTTCCCGTAAGGATCGGACACGCTTTGTGTCTGATAGTGCCTGGCAGTAATTAAGGGAGATACGTTCATAATTCGGGTGTGTTTAGTCATTTATGGTTCAGAGTAGCTTATTCGCTTCGGCTTCGGACCCTAAAAGTACCTAAAGTTAATTGTCATCTACACTGAAAGAACTTGAGACAGGCAAGCGTGCTACACCTGCGAACAAATCATCGCTTTCCATCAGATGAGATCGTGGCCAAACGATGGCCTAGACAGAAATAAGAAAAAAAAAAGAATAAATAAATATAGGCTTCAAATCACACTAAACTAAATGGGGTTGACTATTATAAAACTACTTAACTAATTTTGCTGATAAGTGTAGACTACACTGTAAATCTATCTTTATTAATTAGAATAAAATCTTTCAAATCTGTTCAAAAACCCTGTAGATATTATGAGAAAATATAAACACAAAATGGACTAAATAAAAAATATCTTGAGTAATAAAAACACTACTGAACTAATTTTGATGAAATATAATGTAATTAAATGTTGTATATTAGATACAAATAAAAAGACAACTATCCAAATCGGTTCATAAATGCCAGATATAATGGGGAACATATAATAATACAAAAATAAATTGAGTTACTAAAAAAAATACTTAACTGATTTTGATTAAATTTATGTGTGACCACATCCGAGGTCTACCCTTTGAAATATTTTAAAACCCCGCAATAGTGCAAGTTGAACTCGCGTGGAGAACGTTCCGTATAAAAAACTTAATAAAGAAAAAATACTACTTGAGGACCGCCTCCTTTTGTGAAACCGATTCAAAAATGTCTCAGGATGACAAGCACAGTGCAGTGCCGCCGCTAAAGATTCGCAAACTATCTAGATCTAGGTATAGGGAAAGGCGAGGGGGAGGGGGGAGATACAGCACGCTTTAATATCACGAAAACAAAAACCCGACTAAAACAGCTACAGACAAACACACCCAGTTTCATTCCCTCCGCCGTGCTACATATGCATCAACAACAAAGAGACATACGCAGACTGTAGCGCGAATGAGTGTCACTGCTAACACGTGCTACAAAAGTCAAAGTCAAAGTATTTTATTGTAAATAGGCAAAATAATAGCACTTTCACAAATCATAATTAGAGCTTCTCATGAACAAGGCGAAACACATAAAATATTATATAGTTCAAATCAATAAAGTTTAGGTACACTAAGTACCTATGCTATGAGTTTGAAAAGGAAATTTCCCTTTCATGTGGCAACAGAGTTAAATCACACACTGGAAAAGGGCTCTACCTGTGCTTAGGAAATACGCGCATTAGAGAAGAGAACACCAAGAAACTCTACTCTACACAAACGCTACTCCATTTGTGACTAAGGCCAAGAAAGGCCAATTGTGTGCACTGCACCTAATTTAAAGGAGCTGGTAATAACCTAATCTTCCCACCTTTAACTAGATATATGAGTGAACGTTAACTTTTACTACAAAATCAACAGGCTTCGGCCGACATTTTCTCATAACACCGAGCCAAATCGTCAATTAGTCGCAAAAACAGCCATCCAAAGTCTTCACCCAAAGAAAAGCTAAAGTGTCCTATTAATCAAACTGATGTCCTACGTTAACAAAGCTGTAGGATGTCGGGTAAGCCCTAACACTAAGGTAAACAACGCCCTCGTGTCAGACACACATTGTCGGTGATGTATTTGTCACACACAACTTTGTTAGAGGAGATTTATGTTGGAGTACAGGCAGAGCTTAGGAAAGATGTAAGAAGATAGACTGGAAGTGATATCACATCATCTGCAGCTATCATTAAAAACTTCATCGCGTCAGACTGCATTGTTTTTACCCGACTGGGGTATTGTGTATATCAGGCTAGGTATGTCTGTACCTTTGTGGCAATATATAAACCAAACACGTGAACCGATTTTGATAGTTCTTACGTCAATCGATTTGTCTTAATCTTGCAAGTGCCACTAAGGACATGACAGTAATCAAAATTCAACATGACAACACCCAGATGCAAAATATTTTTTAAAAAATAATTTAGTTTATTTTTTACTAGCTGTACCCGCGGCTTTGCCCGCGTGGTCATTTCATTTAAAAGTAGCCCACACGTTTTATTCCAGGACCATAAGCCAAACCACCACCAGACCAGTTGTAGGTTTGGTCCAGAGGACCAGGAGGACCAGGACCAAACCAACAAAGTACAATATAATACTACATTTCTTCAAAATTCGTTCAGCCGTCAAATAGTTTTTTATCGATTGCTCGGCATCTAATCATCGGAATAAGGCACTGCCTTGCCTTTTTATAACGCATATTCCGTGAAGTACGGCACTCCGTACTTCACAGAATATGCGTTATAACACACTTGCACTTCTATGACACTTCATAGAAGTGCACGTATTGCAATGAAATGAACGCATATAATAAAATATGAAATAAACGCATATAATACAATGTGAAATAAACGCATATAATACAATGTGAAATAAACGCTAGAATAAACGCACCGCGTTCCACTGCAAGGTCTAAGATACCAAGTACCCCAGTTTTTAAATCAGTCGCAAGGGCTTGAGAGCAGGGCCTGGATTCTGTATGACCACTCACGCCAATTCCACGCCACCTGCGTGGAATTAGGGAAGGTGGGTAATAAGATACGTGGTCATTATACGCAGTAAATTTTAGAATTGACAGCCCAATATAAAATTCTCTTTACGCAGTAGAAAGTTGGTAGTCGCAGAGGAGTTAACCAATACAAGAAACACTAGTGGTTCGAGAGACCTCAACCGGTACCTATCGATTTTTCTCACAGTACGGTATTTATTATTATCGAGATAGAGCAATATAGATGGACATCCAAAATAGTTATCGATGACATGCAATAAAGGTTTGTATTTAGTTGTAATGAATCAAATCCAATGACAGATTCAAATTGTTTCGAGTTTCATTTGTTAGCCTCTTGTTTCGTAGGTTTTTCTCAATCTTTTCCTACTTATAGTATACTTTAAAATCCTGCGTCCCCTCCATACCTCAAAGGATCCATCCATTTTCTACACTCCGAGCAGTCCCGGTAGTTGCGGTCTTCAGAGAATCTACAGTTGAAAATACCCTTGCACGTTACAACATTGTATGATGCATCGTTTGCTGTACAAGCTGTTAGACTATGGAACACTCTACCAGTCCTGATACGTCAGTCTCCATCATTAAACGTATATAAGGAACGGATAAAATTATTTTAGTTCTCGCATATTGGAATAAATTAAGTTATTGTGTTCACTTACTTTGTTTATTTAATAATATATATTATACTAGCTGTGCCCGCGGCTTTACCCGCGTGGTCATTTCATTTAAAAGTAGCCCACACGTTTTATTCCAGGACCATAAGCCAAACCACCACCAGACCAGTTGTAGGTTTGGTCCAGAGGACCAGGAGGACCAGGACCAAACCAACAAAGTACAATATAATACTACATTTCTTCAATATTCGTTCAGCCGTCAAATAGTTTTTTATCGATTGCTCGGCATCTAATCATCGGAATAAGGCACTGCCTTGCCTTTTTATAACGCATATTCTGTGAAGTAAGGCACTCCGTACTTCACAGAATATGCGTTATAACACACTTGCACTTCTATGACACTTCATAGAAGTGCACGTATTGCAATGAAATGAACGCATATAATAAAATATGAAATAAACGCATATAATACAATGTGAAATAAACGCTAGAATAAACGCACCGCGTTCCACTGCAAGGCAGTGCGTGCAAGGCCTAAGATACCAAGTACCCCAGTTTTTAAATCAGTCGCAAGGGCTTGAGAGCAATCCTGGATTCTGTATGACCACTCACGCCAATTCCACGCCACTTGCGTGGGATTAGGGAAGGTGGGTATTTACGCAACCAGGTTTTTAAACCAGGTTTTGGCTTGTAAGTACGCCGCCCTGGTGCGGACCCGCAATACTTGCAAGACTTTCAAAGTATTTTACGCTCTTTCGCCCCGTCCGCACCTACATGTACATACTCGGTGGCGGGTTCGGCATGGCCTCGGCTGAATTCGGCCGCACTCGGCTAGCCGGCTCACAAGAAGCTAGGTGGCCGATACATCGCTCAAAAAACTTGCAAGGCTTCGAAGTTTTTTTAAGCAAACGCAATTGTGCTCTTTATTGACATAAGCGCACGGGTCAATTTCCTATGCAAGTATTTTTTACTTTCAATTCCACGCTTCCAAGTACTTTTTTCGCTTTTTTTGCTCCTTATTTATATGGACACGAAGATCAATTTCCAATGCAAGTTTTTTCTACTTTCAAGGCTTCGGTTTACAAAGCACTTGAAAGTATTTTGAACCCTGGTTTTTATAATGAAAGATTCATGACATGAATGAGTTAAATTTATTTTTTTAATTAATAAATTACTATTTCACTATAAATAATTCGCTTAGTTTCGCTGCGCGTTTTACAACTGAAGTCGACTTATTCTATCAAAAAACACAAAAAACATATAAATACGTTTTAAGTGCCTTTAGGGACCATAAAGTAAAAAAAAATAAGAAAACGTGTCGTTCGAGTTCATTCAACGTTCAAACCACTTCGTAACAAACCGCTTGCTTGTTTTAAGGGTAGACAACGCCATCTAGTTTAAGCGAAGTAACTTGTTATCATGAACGTCTTGTTATTGAGTAGAGAAAATTATCTCCGAAGGTAAGGTGGCACAGATTAGAGAGTAATTAAGGTGATGAGCTAAATTGGATGGGGCTTCAAGGGTAGGTCATTATTATGAGGTCCATACGAACAAATTTTAATGCAACGAAACATTGTGTTCTTAGTACAAATTATTTTTTGTGATGTTTCACAGAACGACGTATTTACTGGCACTTTAACTGTCTCTTAATAATTACCTACCCTACATACCTACTTTTTGAGCTTTTTCAACACGATATGAGGATTGATTTGAAAAAATAAAAGTTTTCTATACTTTCTCTCTGAAGAGCAATACATGTACCTACCTCTGTATTCAATACCGACAACAAACCATTTTTCCAGTAAGACATTATGAAGAAACCTCCGATATAACTATATAATTATGTAGGTACGTAGGTAGTACATTATAATATCTCAATGGAAGAAACAATCGATTTTGAAGTTCATCTCAATTAAAATTTTCATAAAATATTTAATGTACCTACAGATTTAGCCCAGTTACAGTTTTATTATAGTATAGATAGATATCAAGGAAAATATAAAAAATAACGCATAAATAATGTAAAAATCTTTTAATTATGGAGCAAAACATTTCTACAGCGCGTGATTTCGATTCATTTACGTCTGGATTACGCACCCATGCATCTGTTCAACTGGGCCAGTGAGCCTCGTAGCAGAATGACGAAATTTGGTACAAGTCTAGTCGTAAACGGATGTATGATCACTATAAATTTAACACAACTTTGGACCCATAGGCTGCAGGAATCTTTTAATTTTTCGGGATAAAAAGTATTCATCATTTTAACACATTATATTAACTTTGACTGTGCCAAGTTACATCAAAATCCGTCCAGTAGTTTTAGCTTGATACTTGTTATTTTAAATAATTTTCTACCCCTATCCTGCGGGAACCGTTGATTTTTCCGGGATGAAAAGTATCCTAAATGTTAATCCAGTACATCAGCTATGATTCTGCCAAGTTTCATCAAAATCAGTCTGGTAGTTTCAGCGTGATGCGTGTTCAAAGAGACAGACAGACAGACACAAAATAAAAAAATAACCTTTTTGCACTCCATATCGATTTTGAAGTTTATCTCAATCAAAATTTTCAAAAAATATTTAATGTACAGATTTAGCCCAGTTACAGTTTTATTATAGTATAGATTTACTAACTTTTCAGAAAGGTGATAAAGGTTATCCAGACTTATGTAATTTTACCATTGTTTTTGAAATAGAAAGGAACACTCGAGAACAATAACACAATTCCTTTGTTTGGTCTTAAGCTTACTGCCTGTCTAAAGAACGCCACCTTCGTTCTTTATAGGGCGCTTAAAGTAGGCAATCAAACCGCAAAGAAATCACATTTTATAGTCTGTCCACTGACTGATCCATCTCAGTCGACTTCACCAATCTCTTTCTACATAATCTAGATAAAGATGTATTTTGGTCCCTTCCAGTCAAACTAGGAAAATAAGTGTCTTCCCAGAAAACTTGGTTCATTTCGGTCTTGCCATAAACCATCGAAACGTTTCCAATGTCGAAACTTATGTCGTATTTTCTGCACTAATTTCGTTTATTCAAATGTGTATTTTGAGATTTGTTGAGTTCATACATATAAATAAGACAATTTGTATGCTACTTAGTGACGCTTTGAGCAGGTCGTAGACGTAATGGTAAGCGTCACTGGTATCTGGAACAATAGCTTTGCTACCCACATCGCCCCTTGTTTGCAAAATCTTACATCACTGCGCTCGGGCCCCGGATTGTTTTAAGTTTGAAGGGCAGTGTTGCGGAGGAATATCACGACACCACTATCTATATCTATCTATCTATATCAGCTCACATCAACCCACTGATGGGTGCAGGCCTCCTCATGTGCACGCCATTCATTTCAGTCCTGCGCAAAGCGAATCCACTGCCTTTCTGACACCTTGATGACGTCGTTTGACCATCGTGCAGATGGTCTGCCTCTTAATCTACGTCCTGCTCTTGTCCACCATTCCGTCACTGCCCTTATCTATCTGCCATCTTCTCGTCTCGCCAAATGCCCTGCCCACCCTCACATCAGCTTTGTGTTCCGTTTCCCAACGTCCACGACTTTTGTCCTAAGCCTTTCTCCGCTGTTCTCGATATTTAGGATACGGTCCATGAGCGAAATGTTGAACTTGGCACGTTCCATCGCCCTTTGAGATACTTTTATCTTGTACATGTACTCTTTTGTGAGCGGCCATGTCTCGAAACCACTACATAAATATAATTCTCTGAATACTTGCTTCCTTGTCTCTTTTGGTGGTGTCAGGGCCACCCGAGGGCCTCTGACATTGTTTAACGACTGCAATCAATAATAACGGGCAGCCTCGTTAACTAAAAACAATGATATTAATTGGTGCCGATCAAAACCGACCATCAAACCCTGTATCGTACTCCCTGTTAAGTGCGATTATTATAACACCGTGTAGAAACCATTGAACCTGAAAATTTAGTAGAACCTCAACTAACACTCACTAGGTCAGCATGGTACAGACCGCACTCTCTGAGAGAGGCCCTGATGTCCAGCAGTAGGATCCAGGGTTTGACTGAGATAAGCGATCTTATTAAATGCGAATTATAAAGTACTTAAAGGAAAATGTTAGTAAATTTCAATTTAGTTTCCACAAATATATTTCTTAAAGTAAGAGTATCACAAGTTCTTTCATCTTCCCAGTCCCCTTTAGGGCTCTGTAACGAACATCCAAATCCACAATCAGTCCGTATATACTTCCTAATAACAATAACAATTATCATCACCATCATGTCACCAGGGCTCCAGCAAATCCCTTCTGCAAGATGAATGTTCGTAATTTTGTTTTTACGAAGGACGGCCATCAAAGGAAACTCGGTATTTTCCCCACAATCTTGTTGGAACTACCGTAAATTCAGTATGGAGATATTGTAGATGTTCAATACTAACCATATATTACATAATAATATGTATATGTACAGATAAATAGTTTAACTCATTACTGACACCAAGAAAAAAGATACAGCCATAGAAAATAAGTACAATGGGCGGCATTATCAGTAAAAGCGACTTATAGATAACTTTTAACGTAAATTGTGTTTTTATATATACTTTTTATTGAAGTATTATCAGTGCTATTGTAATACACTAAAAATACCCTAGTGGTATTCTTATTTTCATGTACATTATATCTATATTTTCGGAAACGTCTATACGATAGGTTCTGGGGATTTGTAATTTTCTACCAATACGATTATGGTGTCTAGAAGCCGTTATTCTTATATCTATTAGATTTTTATACATTTCATAATAATATATTATACTAGCTGTGCCCGCGGCGTCGCCCGCGTGGTAGTTTTTCTGGGATATAAGGATCCTATGAGTTATTTCAGTACCAAAAGTACCAATAATGGCCGTGATAGGTTAGAAGATATACGTGATAGGTCATCTTCTAACCTATAACGACCATGTCAGATCGCCACTGAAGGTTGTTGAAATATATCTTACGCTAGCATTGTGTGGAGGTATATTTTCGAAATACGCTACGCGAAATCCTAAATTCGAAAGTATATCCGACGTCAGCTCGGCCATAAACGTTGGGTTGTTTGAAAACATGCCCGAAGCCAACACGGTCTCTGTGTTATAATATATTATCAATATCCCTAGATATAATAAATGCGCAGTCGTCTGTATATGTTTATCTGCATATTTTCAAATAAAACTTTAAGGTTCAGCTTTAAAAAAAAAAGAAGAAAAATTCATCAAAAAAAATGAATGTAGAGGGAATGAGGGAATGACGAAATTCGGTACCGTTCTATGAACGGATGTATTATTGTTTTAAATTTAACAAAAATTTGGACCCCTATACCTTAAAAGTCCTTTTTTTACTGGATTAAAGTATTCTTAATTTTAACACATAATATAAACTTGACTGTGACCAGTTACATCTAAATCCATCCAGCAGTTTAAGCGTCATACGTGTTCTTTTAAATATCTTTTAACTCTTATCCTGTGGGAACCCTTTATTTTTTCGGGATAAAAAGTATTTAAAATGTTAATCTATAACATCAGCTATGATTGTGCCAAGTTGCATCAAAATCCGTCTGGTAGTTTCAGCGTGATGCGTGTTCAAAGATACAGACAGACAGACAGACAGACTGAGAGAAAGACAGACAAAAAAAAACGTTTTGCACTCCATATCGATTTTGAAGTTTACCTCAATTAAAATTTTCAATAAATATTACAGTTTTATTATAGTATAAAAGATGTCACTCTCGAGATAACACAAATCCAATGAACTTTTATCAAAATCCATCAAGTCGTTTAGATGTACATATCGAAAAACATAACCCTTCTTCTGGAAAGTCACGTAAAAATCTTGTGCATAGTTCACTTACTGTAACGACGCAATTTCAGAACGCAAAAACGCGTGCAATTGTCTGAAGGAAAAAGGTATCGAATTGTTTTTCGGCAGACATCCAGGTTATTTGCTGAAGGTTTCGCGGTTGGGAATTTGCTGTTAAGAGTCCTTATTGAGGATTTTAATACCTTCGGACGCCAGGTCTGACAAAGAGAAGAACGTTAAATGAAGGAGATTATAACCGCGTAGTCATTTGGAGAGCTGTAAAAGAGAACTTGTGTCTACAAATAGCGCTGGACGGACGCGAACCTCTCAACATGCTCCGACAGCTGAAACGGTTATATTACTCAACGTCTTGATTGAAATTCTATATGTTTCTGACTGTATGTAAGTATAGTTTTTTTATAGATCTAATAATTAGTACTTATGAAGATAAGGTACCAGCTCCTCGGGCGTGGACCGCATAAATTAGGTGCAACGCACACAATTGTCTTTCTTTGGAATTAGTCACAAACGGAGTGGCGTTTCAGTAGCACATGTTAGCAGTGTCTCTCAGTCGCGCTACAGTATGCGTATGTTTCTCTATCTTTGTTGTTGATGCACATGAAGCACGACGGTGGGAATGTAGATGTGTGTGTGTTTAACTTTAGTCGAGTTTATGTTTAGAGATATTAAAACGTGCCGTAACGGCCCCCCTTTAACTAGATCTATGTTTATTGATAAAATAAATTGTCATGTTGTGCGTCCTGGCTACGCCGTAAGTAGAACGAGCATCAATATTATATATAAAATACTATGAATATAATATACTATACTAGAGTATGAATGAGAAAGTTAGTAGCAAGATTTTTTTATTCTCTCCTGCATCTCCTCTAATGTACCATATGTGGATGACTGGTAGATAATGCTTTAGCATTAATTCCTCCTTTTGTACTTTCTAACCCTGGGGCTACACTATCGCGCGATAATTCGTGTCGTGATAAAGAAAACGTGTACGGTTATAGGCGATGTTGCGGCGGAATTGCTTGGCCAGACTTGTCGCGACAGCGCAAATCTTCGCATTATCGCGATAGTGTGGCCTCAGCATTAGTGCAATAAAGTATTGGTAAATAATAAATAAGTAACTCCGTATTTTTATCATTCTTTCTGTCTATTTGGTACCATTGTACCGCAATGCAATTATCGTGGACATGCGTAGCGCTTTCCGTCCAGCAGTGGATGAATACAGGCTGTCGATGGACAATGATGGCACTGACCATCACGTGGATGATCTGCTTGCCTCGTTTACTCAGTTGTATAAAAATAAGTAGATGTAGATACACTTTCAATACTGTATAGAGTCGCTGCAAAATACTTCTGTGATACAGTCTGCGAACTCTTTGCCAACCTTCTCAGTTTGCCTATATTTCCAACAGCCAAGTACTACAGATCCGTCTTGACTACTTGCTACCTGCACAATTTATGAAAAAATATGTTATTTGTTCTGTGGAACAAGTAATAAAATTACTGGCTTAAATGCTAAATAAACATGCCTGCTTTGCCAAAAACACGCCTGCCCTGTCAAAAACGAGCTTTTGCCAATAAATTATATACTGTTGGAATGCGCTTAAAGGCCTTCAATTTGATACCCCTATTGTAAATATCGAAGCTTTTATTTTATTTCAAGTTTAAAAATGGTGCCATACTGCCACCATATTGAATGTTTTCAAAAAAAGTATATATCTTATTTGGGGGAATGTAAGGATTCTAACGATACCCCATACGTCTAAATCTGTTCGTGTAAAAATAGTCATTCATTTAAAAGTTACGGTGGAATAAAGGAACTCACATACAAACATACATACACACATGAATGCTAAAAACAATAAACTCTTTTTTTGGGCAGTCGTGTAAAAATAGTCATTATTGTTTTTCTTTTATAAAAACTTTTTTTTAGTTACATTGAGATTTGGGACTATATGTAGGTATTTATTGTGTTTGTTTGTTAATTTTACTGTGTTAGTACAATCGAGGGTACTAGCTGACGGTAGATCCAGCGGGCAATATTCACTCAAACGAGATTCCATTTCAAAAGTAGATTTTCATAAACTGTATACGTCGCCGCTCCCGATTCTCGTGTCTAATCTCATAGGAGTCCATGCGGAAGATCTAATTTTAAGTTTTATACCTCTACGCTAGGTTTGGATGCGACTGTTGAAAACCTAATATACTGGGTGTACAGAGCGACGTATATGGAAAAGTGACATACAAAGTAATTAATTACGCTCTAATTTAAAACTACGATTCAGTTCAACATTTGTTGATAGATATGCCATACCGATGTACTCAATGGGTGTTTATGTAAATCAATTGTATTTTAATAGCTAAAAAGATCACTACAGAGTAAAAATATGTGAAAAATAAGACAATGTGTAATAACTCCATCAGCTATGTTTCCACTACTTGGACACAGGCCTTCTTGATTATTACTGTCTGCCCCCATAAACTGCTCCCATGAGGTGGCAAACGGTAACACTTTATCTTTTAATAGCAAACACTTATGGGATAGCCATAAGTGTTTGGGGGGCAACCACGTTTAAGAAATTGTGGCAGACGGTTATTTATCCGTTCTGCCAGTTCACAATATGATGGAATGGCTTCGATATATAACCATCGGAGACAGAAACATTAAACTTGGATATATAACCATCTGAGACAGAAATATTAAACTTGGATATATAACTATCGGAGACAGAAACATTAAACTTGGGTATATAACCATCGGAGACAGAAACATTAAACTTCAATTCTAATATCCGTTCACAATGTATCGTCAATTAAAGTCAAGCTCAGATTATAATTTTACTGACAAGAAGTTTAAAAAAGGCGGAGACCAGACCGCCAAACAAACGAGTGAAGCATAAGAATGGCAGCTGCGTATATGTGCGTGAGTGGATAATTTGTGGTTGATACACAATTTCTTCACAAAAGGCATTGTTTTTGTTTTTTCTTGACAGAATTAACACGAATAATACGGTCGAGATCTTGCTGCGATGCGGCGGCTGATCGGCATAATATGGCGTAAGTGTGTGCGTGAGGCTTGTGAGTAAGAGCAGATCTTGGGTGTTTCACTTTCGATTTGGTGGTTTTAACTATCCAGTTTTTTTAAACCTTCTTGGTTTCTAAATATATATCATACTCCATACTAATATAATTAAAGCGAAAGTAACGCTGACTGTCTTTTTTTTACCTTTTCTCGACAAACCGCTAAACCGATCTTGAAGAAATTCGGACGAAATTACGGATAAAGCTAGTCCACATATAACTTTGACACAAATATAAAGAGAAAAGATTTCATTTTGTATGTTTGGTATAGAAAGCTACATTATCAGCGAGTAACATGGTTATCTATACCAATATATAAAAGTGAAACGTTGTCGGTTTGTTTGTTTGTTTAGGAAGTTTTAACGCGATAACGGCTGGACGGATTTTTATGAAATTTGGAATGGCGATAGCTTATACCCTGGAATAAAACATAGAATACTTTTCATCATCATCATCATCATCATAATACTTCACTCTCAAAAGGCTGACCGGATTTTGATGAATTTTGGAATGGAGACAGTTTGGAATAATACAAAAAAACTTTTCATCATCATCATCATCATCCCTCACCCGGGTGAAACCGCGGAGCGCAGCAGGTGTAATAAACTTTTTTATTTTTTAAATAGGGATCCCTACTTAAATTGAGTAAACTAAGACCGTAGTCAGGTTTTACTTTTTGAACTTATATTTTAATATAAATTATTTTAGGGTTATAATATATATATATATATTCGGAATGTGCTAATTTAAGCCCTTTAATTTGACACCAAATAGGTTAAAAAAATATTTTTTTGTTCACTTCTTTATGTCCTCTAGAGGGCGCCACATTCAATTTAATGTGACGTCACATAGAATAAACGACGACGATATGTAACGTGACCAGCGGACGATGAAGACGCTTCCAACAATACCTCGTTTGTAAAATTATGATGAGTAGTTTAGAAGTTATGAGGGAACAGATGAACATACATACATACATACCGGTTAAAATCATAACCCTTTTTGCTTCGGGTAAAAACTAACAACATTTTATAACTATCTGGTTAAATTTTGTGTCACTGATGCAGGGCCGAGGATTTGGACCAGTGGCCCAATTACAGAACTTGGTTACAATCGGATTATCACTTTTTTCATAGCAATTTCGACTCTATCGCAAGGAATTAGTGGTTGCGATATTGAGAATTCGAATGAAGCCAAGTTATGTGGCCGGGCCGCAGGTGTCGTTGTATTGCGAAGCGCACATGTTAACCGCTTGGCTACAAACGCTACACTTGAGCTCTCACACTGTACTCAGGCATCACTAATACTGAAATATTAGTTTAGTTGGGATATTGCTTGCTTGAATATCATAATATTAGTTAATATCGGTGGAACACCCGTTCTACTGGACCGAGCTAAATACTAATATCTGTAATATTAGGCTTTTGAACTCTCGCCTAAGGTCGGTTAGTCTTTCCAATAAATTAATATGAAACCCGACCCCCATATTTTATTGCCAGAGCTATTTTCACTTATAATAGTGGAACATAAATTGTTAGAGAAACTGGAATAGACAAGTGGATCTTGGAAGGCTTAACTTAACCCCACAAGTGCACTGTGAAATATTATATTTAATAGAAAGATCATTTTTATTTAGTGATTATTAGTGAGATACTTGAAGTGAATATTGTAATAAATGCCAAAGATTGGGATGCTTTTATGTAAGTAAATGTTTTAAATCTATATATTATGATGATTCAGATAGATTTTTAAAAGTAGACATGTGTATTATTTATTTTGTATTTTTGTGTTCCTATATTTTGAGTTTTACAGCTTCGCTTTGTATCGACTGAACCAATGTTTTAAAAATGACGGATTCTACTCTGGCAAATAGGAAGTGAAGCACCCAAGATATGCCGATCCGCTTGTTCGCACTAACCTTGCACTTAAACTTATACCATGTTATGCCGATCGGTCGCCACATCGCTGCAAGACCTCGTACGTGTTAGACCAGGGCCTGGATTCTGTATGACCACTCACGCCAATTCCACGCCGATTCCACGCCGCCTGCGTAGAATCACGAACAAATTCCACGCAAGCGGCGTGGAATTTGTTGCTTGTTCGATCACATCGGTTTCCAACATAAAAATCGTTCAGTAAGCTAAATGCTCATTCAATGCTCATGTACTTTTTAAATAAAGGCTATATTATTACAGACTTTTTTTACTTACTGCTTTATTAAAAAAGCAGTAAGCTAAATGCTCATTCAATGCTCATGTGCTTTTAAAAAAGGTGTGTATTATTACCGACTTTTTTACTTACTGCTTTATTAAAAAAGCAGTAAGCTAAATTATCATTCAATACTCATGTGCTTTTTTAAACAAGTCTGTATATACAGACTTATTTTACTTACTGCTTTATTAAAAAAAACAGTAAGCTAAATGCTCCTTCAATGCTCATGTGCTTTTTTTTAAAAGTCTGTATATACAGACTTATTTTACTTACTGCTTTATTAAAAAAGCAGTAAGCTAAATGCTCATTCAATGCTCATGTGCTTTTTTACTTACTGCTTTATTAAAAAAGCAGTAAGCTAAATACTCATTCAATGCTCATGTGCTTTTTTAAAAAAGTCTGTATATACAGACTTATTTTACTTACTGCTTTATTAACAAAGCAGTAAGCTAAATGCTCATTCAATGCTCATGTGCTTTTTTTAAATAACTGCTTTATTTTAAGTATATAACCTGCACTCTCTTTAGTCGAATTGACTTTATTTTCTGAATCCACAGTCAGTACAAATTGAATATACCGGTGATTGGGATATTTCTTGCTGACCGTAGATTTTCGTGATAAAATATTATTATTCTATATTCTTAACCAAATACAAAGAAAATTTAAATTTGTACCTGACTTTTCGTATTTAAGACAGAAAATATGCTGTCTTCACTTAAAAATAATCACTTACTGTTATAACCTACTTATCATCATAAGCTTATGCTCGTCCACTGCTGGACGTTGGCCTCTCCTGCAAGTCACTGAGCTTGGTCTTCAGCTCTACATCGAGTTCTGCCAGCTGCTTTGCGGAGATCGTCACTCCACCTGGCCACAGGACGTCCTACACTACGTTTGCCTAAATGTGGCCTCTGCTCGAGAACTCGTCTACCTTAACGGTTACCTATCTGTTCTTTGGGAAATGTGACCAGCCCGCTGCCGCTTCAGCTTGCTTATCCTTAGGGCTATGTCTGTTGCCTTGGTTCTCTGTCGGATCTAAGTACTTACTTATAAAACATTGTTAGTTAGGTATACTTAACTCTAAGTTCATCATCATAATCATCATCAGTATTTTTTTTCCAACTAACTGGGTCTCGTTCCGTAAGAAAAAGATTATTCCGTACAGGTCTAGGTAGGGATTGAGGCTGTTACTTGCAAGTTATTTGCGACTGCAGGTTCCCTCAGAAGACTCTGCAACATCCTGGGCCCTATTTCATAAAACTATAGTAGACTGTCAAATGTCAATCGACAAATGTCAGTCAAACTACCGCAATGTTTTTCATTAAAACCCGACAATTCATTCAATGAATTGTCAACATATTACTAAATGTGTTTCATAAAACAATAGTAGTGACCGGCAGTCAACCGACAATTGTCTAACAAATGTCAATAGAAAAACGTTTTATGAAACGGCGGTTGCTCAAAAATTACCACGATTTGTAGAATTGTCGTGACAATTGTGACAGCCGAAGCTTTCCATCACACTACTATGACTGGCATTGTGAAATGCAATATGACTGACAATCACCAGTCCTGCCGTGATTGTTTGTTATATGAAACGTAGGTTTGGCGTATTCGACTGACATTTGTAGGTTTATGGTCTTATCATGATTTGTCGCTTTATGAAATAGGGCCCTGCCTACGGCCACTAAAGGTGACGAGGAGGTGGCGGTGCGAATCGTAGCTTTCGAACGAATGGACCGATTTAGCTGTGGTCTTTTATATTTTGAAAGCTGAGTTTTTTTTTTTTTTTTTTTTTTCGAGATGGTTCTTATTTAAGAGAGGGGGACGACGACGACGATGACGACTGGAGGTGATGATCGTAGCTTCAAAACAAATGAACCGATACAGCTGTGGATTTTTATGTTTGGAAGCGAAGGTAAAAAGCTATAAAGGGGGATGGAGGGGTGGGAGGGAGGTGGGAGGGGGGATGGAGGGGGCAGGAGGGGGAGGGGGGAGGGGGGGTGAATCGTAGCTTTCGAACGAATGGACCGATTTAGCTGCAGTTTTTTATATTTGAAAGTTGAGGTAATCGAGATAGGTGACGACAGTAGCTCTCAAACGGATGAAATGATTTTTATGTTTGAAAACTGATGTGATCGAGATGCTTCCTAGCTATAATGGGGGATAGGGACATACAAGCACAAATCAAAAATTTATATAACCCCCGACGGGGGTTATATAAATTTTTATTTTTATATAAATTTTTGATTTGTGCTTGTTATGGCAAATTGTTCGGTGTCCAAGCTGTTCGCTTGTGGAATGCGCTGCCGCTCACGATCAGATGTGCACAGTCTCTAAATTCTTTTAAACATAAAGTTAAAAAAACTATCTTAAAATCTGATTTCAAATCCCCCTGTTTTGTTTCTAGTTATTGTTTTTCTTGAATTAACTTTATGAATATATTATTATGATATTGATATATATGTATCTATTATTGATCCATATGTATTTTATATATGTTATGTTATGTAGGTGTGGTGTTTATTATATATAATTAGATATTTAAAAATTTCACTGCAATATCTACTCCAACGCACCGTATTGAATGACTGTAATACAAGTTCTGATTGAAACAGAATGGGTGGTTGCTACGCTAAAATTTCGAATGCGACCATCACAGATAACACCAATAAAAGCGACTAATTAACCTGTGATGACGAATAGTTATTTTTTAGCCTAGTCATTTCGTGCTGGCTTGGAGAAAGTTTTCTAAATCATTTTGCAAATAATTTGGACAAACCTTTGTGTTTATTTACCTGTTTACCTAGTGAAAAAACCCCAATATTGGGTAAGTGTTTCATATATCGTGTGACCTCTAAATTGCTTCTTGCTCTAAACTACTGGCTATCAGGCCGTAATATTTTGGTTCCAAAATTATATGTAACGCTTGTGAATCCACGAACTGATTGTTTTATGTTTATCTATAATCTTGTGTACAACTTTACTGTGCATCTTGCGTGCCAGGCTTTTGATATTGCAGACCTGGATTGCAATATCGCCCGGTACAAATTTTAAATGTAGTAACGGAAATTTTACTGTTTTTTTCATATATTTTTTTACTTTCCTTTTAGTTTATTCAGTTAGCAAGTCATTGCGAAAGTTAATACGGTCAAACTATGCTTGTTGGTTGCATTTAGTCATACCAGCAAACGCTTTCGCAATGACTTGACTTTTTAGTATGTACCGGTTTTATACCGCTTTTGTATTCCCTGCATTTCGTGATAATTTACTCCCAACTAGTGAAATTCTTTTAAAACTATGCTTCTTACGTGCTGTATTTCTATAATTATGAACTAATGTCCGACCCTTCTAGTCTTTCACACTTGTACTTTACTTTTAACTTTTTATTTATTACTTTAATGTCAATCTTATGTATCATACTGGCTGCCACGTCTACTTCCTTGGGGCTTAACTGAAAGAAGCCTCGTCTGGCATGGTGGACCCCAAGGAACGAAGACCTGGTGATTTACGGCAGTCAGACCTACTGTACCTGGACTAAGACGTCATAATCTACCGTTCCAGGGTTTTTTCTTGATACCTAGAGGTATAACCCTCTACTAGAACGCTGCCACGGGTCTGTGAACACCTGTCCCCCGGGAACTGCTCTGCGCACTGCTGCATTACATCTACACCACTACTTCTGCACTATCTCATCGCGGGACGTCTATCCACGCGCGCCTCAAAGCTAAGTCCCAAGCCGA
Organism: Alsophila aescularia; assembly: GCA_946251855.1. Taxonomy (NCBI): domain Eukaryota; kingdom Metazoa; phylum Arthropoda; class Insecta; order Lepidoptera; family Geometridae; genus Alsophila; species Alsophila aescularia. Next base: position 6,797,111 of record OX276383.1, on the reverse strand, counting down.
AGGACAATATCATACCCACGCCACCTCCTGTAACTCACTCCCTGAGTTTTTTTCTTTCTAATTACCCTGGTAGTTTACTATTTTTTATAAAAAAAAATATACCTACCGCCACTTCACGAGTAGGTAGACTTCTTAATTATTCTATTATTTCTAAAACTAAACTGCCGGTTCATTTGTATTTGTAAATGTTTGGTGTACAGTAAAGAGTTATCTATCTATCTATTTAAGAGAATGAGAAATAGAGAGTGAGAGAAAGAGAGAGAGCACGTGTGCGAGGCAGAGAGAATGACACCAAATTTATCAAAGCTCTAATATAATAAATGCGAAAGTTACTCTGTCTATTTGTTAATATTTGACGACTGAACTAATCTTGATGTAATTTGACAACGAAATGGTATGCAACAATGAGGAAGGATATAAGCAATTTTTACGTTTTACCCTGAAAAATGTCCAAACGAGCAAAGCCCGTGCAGCTAGTAAGTAATAATCCTCCATGCTGGCCCACTGTGATTTATTTCAAAAGTGACTTTAGTACTAACTTCATTATTAATACTTTTGCTCCCTCAAATTATGCAAAGATGTTATACGCCCTCCTACGAAACCCCACCTCATAAAAAGCTACCCCCATATTATTATGAAATGTTTATGTGACATCATTTATCCCACAGTTTATCTACAACGCACAGTTTCCTAAGAAAAACCAAAAATATTTTTATAAAAAGCCCATAATTTTACAAGCTTTTGCTGGATGTTTTTCTTGGAAAGTTGGGCAATAATTATGTTTTATTTACTTAGTTTCGTAACGCTCGTTTTGTTGTTAGTATCGAAACTGTAAGAGTCTTTTGTAAGCAACTCTTAGAACTTAATTTTTGTACATATCAAATCTGAATTGCTTTTTATTTGACAAAAATACATAATTGTACATTTTTTTAAAAAAATTTTCCATTTGCCTAGAGTACATCATAAAGATGGCTTCTATTAATATTACAATCTAGCCTTGAGTTAGGCTAGATTGTAAGCTGGCGGTCCCGATTATTAATTATTGACAGCAGTCGTCAGTTAATCAGATGCCCTCGGACGGCCTGATAAACTCTGACAGCAGAGGCAAGGCTCATATGACAAGCGGGAAAGCGTGGAAAATATCACTCTTTAGCTATCAATCACTTTTGATATATATTTTACTTGAAGTAATTTAATTTTATGTATTAACTAAGAATGTGTCCAATAACATTTTTCTTATCGTCTCTAATAAGGCGAAGACACTTTGTTCATGTGGTTTTATCGGTAGCATTTTCACTAGCACTACTTTACACTAATATCACTGACACTAAATACTACACTAACTAGAACGGTTTTGCTCTTTTGAGTCTTCTAACTATGTCCATGTGGTCGAGGAGCTGGATCGCCTCGACATTTATATGCTGGTGAAGTCTATGTTCGTGAACTTCTGCATATTTTTGTATAATTTTGTCGACAAACTCTACTTTGAGGTCCCGATGGAGATCGTCATTTTGTATGTACATTTTGTAAGGAGCATTTACAATTTCCCTGAGTACCTTATTCTGGAATCGTTGTATAATTAATGTATTGCTCGGTTTGGTGCAGCCCCACAGCTGTATACCATAAGTCCAAAATGGCATTAGGAATTGGAAATAAACAAACTTAAACTAGAAGTGAAAAAGAATCTTGGGCCTACAGTTTTGACATGGATAACGATGCTACCGATCGCTAAATAATAACGAAAACAATTGATTAGATTACAAACGAGGTACCGAGCATAATCGTCTATTACGAGTATCTATTAGTGATTATCGTGGGCGCCAGGAGGGGGATGCAAAGAGATGCAGTTGCGCCCCTGGCTTTACACAATTTAACTATTGTTTTGTTACACATAGGTTAATTATATATCTTACTTAAGGTAAAAATGGTTGGGTTGTGGGGAGGATCGTAGCTCCCAAACTAATGGACCGATTTTGATGCTGATTTGTATGTTTGAAAGCTGATGTGATCGAGATGGTTCATAGCTATACTGGGGGGAGAGGTCAGGAGGTAATAAGTTTTTAATTTGTGCTTGGTACACGAGATGACGACTGCGTGATGGTGGTGCCGGAAGGTGATCAAGTTCACTTCCTATGCATGATTTTGAATTTTCAGCTTGTTGCCGAAATCGTAACTCATGGCTACCCACAGTTATAGATCTCATTCTGTGTGTCCGCTTCCGTTTTGGGGTAAGGCGGGTATGTAGGAAGGACACAGGAATATATCAAGGTGTTGAAGTAGGGTCAAGACTATTCCTATCCATTGATACCGGATTCGATCCTCGGCTTCGCAACTATGATTTTTCTAAGTTATGTGCGTATATTCATCGCTTCGTGCTTCGGACACGTTAAGCTGTCGGTCCCGGTTATTAATTATTAACAGCAGTCGTCATTTAGGCCATGTCAGATGTCCTCGGACGGCCTGACAAACTTTGACAGCAGAGGCAAGGCTCATATGACAAGCGAGAAAGTGTGGAAAATAGCAATCTTTATCTATCAATCACTTTTGATATATATAATATCGCTTTCCTGAAATCTATGGGAGTGTTTCATAATAGTATGTAACCGGAAGTGCGTAAGCGGAAAAGTAATAGGAAGCCGGAGAAGCGCGCGCTATTTGATTTGACCAATGAGCGCGCACGGTGTTGTCAAGCTAGAAGCAATCACATTTTTTTTAATGTACAAAATAAATACTTCAGTCGGGAATAGACTATCAGCCGAACGGTTCCCGGCTGAGCTAGCAAGACATACGATGTTCTGATGTTAATAGATCAGATGAAGTAATTCCTGATTCACAGTTGACCAATGAGCGCGTGCGATGCTAGCTTAATACCAAGATGAGATGTCAGATATTATTATTACACATCATAGTGCGTAGAACTGTGAAAGCTAACGATTGTCTAAGGTATTTGTACTGTAGAGACTAAACAAATATCGGATCGTTAGAACTTTACGACCGATTTCGGTTGTAAAGTAAGGCTCGATCGTTGACATCCCGTTCCATTTAATTGTGATAACTAAGTGATTGCAGTCAAATGATTCCGTATCCTGCATATCCTTCCTTATCCGCAAAAAGGGGGGGGGGGGGAGGCCAGAAAAGGGGGGTGAGAATCTTATCTTAAAAACCGCAGCTTTCAAACGAATGGACGATAGGTCCATTCGTTTGAAAGCTGCGGTTTTTTATGTTTCACAGCTGGGGTAAACGAGATAGTTCGGGGGTTATATACCTTTTTAATTTGTGTTTGTTACTTAATTACATATTTTACTTTACTACAATAGTTGCAATTGCAACATTAGACTATAGTATTAACATTAACTTGAATAATCTTTATTTGAAAAAGTTGTAAGAAGCTTAAAAGAAAATTGCTACGGTATAGTTATAAGAATTATATATTTTTGAAAAGGTATTTTAAATACCTGTATTTCAATACCTCACTCGATATAAGTCATTGTTTGACATCGAAAATGACTTATATCGAGTCATTTTGGTCATTTTTTGTTCCGTCAGGATTACAATATTTATTTATTTATTTTCTTCGGAAAACGTACAGTGATATCATGACTATATTTACATTTATAATTAATTCTAGACACCATTTAGAAGTTATCATAAATTGAATCTAAACTTGCTTGAAATTAGAAAAAGATAAATAAAATTTAAGATAAATAACTTATTATGAATAACATTAACAATGTTGCCATAGTAACTAGACAGTTTGGGAAGGCGCACCGAACCAGTCATTCGTAATCGCTGTTTTGAATATATGTGGGGATGAATTAAATATATCTAAATCGGGAAATGCATTTAAAATATTTATGTGATTTGCAGACCGTACGAAAAATGAATTTTGCCTATAATTTGTATAAGTGCGGGGAACACGAAGGTAGATTAAGTTTCTTACGGATCTTGTAGGAACATTTAAATAAATCTTAGAGAGGAGATCAGGCGAGTCAACGAAATTTTGCACTATTTTAATTAGTAACGTCTGCTATTCTGCGTCTCTCATAAAGCGGTAGCATATGATGTCTCCTGCATCTCGACTCTAAATTGTAGATATCTCAGAAAACGACATTGAATAGATTCCATCCTATTAATATAAACATCATACTGGGGATTCCATATCTGCGAACAATACTCGAGTATGCTTCGCACGAACAAGCAATAGAATGTTTTAATCAATTTTATACTATTGAACTGGGAACTTGATCTGATAAAATGCCATGGACCTGTTGGCTTTTTTAGCGATATAATCACTGTGTTTTTCATATGTCAATTTGGAGTCGTGGATCACGCCTAAATCTTTTACTTCTTTTTCAATTTTAAAAAGAAGTAAAAGATCTCTCTTGTCCTTGAAGTTTATAATTAAAATGATTGATTTTAATTTTCAAAAGTTATTGAGTGACATTTTATAACATATAAATCTAATTTATTGAGGTGATAATATTTTTCAAATCTGCATAACTAATATGGCAGCTCTAAGCCGCCATATTAGTTTTCTTGACACTTCATATACCCTATAGCACTCTCGTGATCAAGAAAAATCCAATGATACCACATTTATCAAAATCCATCAAGGCGTTTAGGCTGTAGGACGCGCCTAAGAAACGTAAAAACATACAAACAAACATACATATGTTTTTTTACAATCCAAACACATAACCCTCCTCAGTCGGGTAAAAACATCGAAGCCTTCAATCAATCAAGGAAATGTCGTTGGACAATCATTCATGATTTCCGAGTTTTAAGACTTCGTTGGTTAAATTCATAATGGGCCCCTCTTCTGCATGAGTCTGAGAAGTATCACATTATTGCCAGATATTCAACTGATAAGCAGTAGTGTGCAAACATCACTGCAGCTTAGTTAAAAAGGTCAAGAAAGAGTTATTGTATTGTATTGTTGTATTGTCAAGGTTACAGATAAGAGACTCGAAAACGTAACTTCTTGTTCATTTTTGTATATTTTTTATGTTTTCTGTGTGTATTAATTTGTATGTGTGTTGCGTTCGTGATGTCACAAATACTCGTAAGTTCCGACAGAATATCAGTGCCAAGGCTGGCCTTAGCGTTTGTTTTGTTTGTCATTTTTGTTCTTTGTCACCTGTTTAGTGTTGTGTGTGTTTTCATAAATAAATATATTTTCTTTCTTTCTTTCTTCTTTCTTTTCTTTCAATGATGGCGAGCGCAGTGCAGTGCCGAGCAAGATTTTGCAATTCAAATTTTCGTGTGGCACTATTTGTATTGTATTCTTTACGGGGCAGGCGTGGCGCTTAGCATGAGGCGATCGATCTTCTTTTTTCTTAGCTGTATTAAAAAGTTCCCAGCCGTCATTTATTTTTGTATATCGCCGACCTTTTACTTGGCCCATCTTTGACCTGGTTCCGTCCCTGAATTTCTTGAACCATTTGCGGCTAAAAGTCAAAGGATTTATTACATGGCATCAATTTATTATAGGGAGTATACTCGTAGGTAATTCGGTAAAGTGACACTTATGTTGTTTCCAAGATATAGGGATTTTGAAGGAGATAGTGAAGGTGCTACGCGGTGGTAAACAAGATTAAAATAAATAAGAAAAAAAAAAACGATCTAAACTAAAAAAAAGGCAAACAAGCTATAGATTCTTGATTTTTAAATGTAGAACTCTTCAAAGAAACGTATAAACAAAACAAACAAACATACATAAAATCCAAACACATAGCCCTCCGCAGTCAGGAAAAAAACAATGAAACGTCTATCGGGGAGGCTCCTGTCTAGCAATCCAATTGTTAACTGTATTTTTTAATCTTTCATAACGATATTTATTTAATTTTGTAATAAAATACTCCTACCGGTATTGTCCTCGAAGAACTTTGAAAAAAGTTTGAAAATATGAACGAACTTCTTCAAATAATTTTTGTTTGAAAATTTGCCTTGTATAAACTGGAAACTTTCATCTTCACAACTCTATGCCCGCGGCTTTATACGTGTGTTAATTTTTCAGGAGCAAAAGTATACCATGTGTTCCAGGACCAAAAGTACCTATCAGGGACTATGTATCTAATTTCGATCAGCCGTCAAATGATTTTTTATCGATTGCTCGGCTTTTACTCAGCGGATTGCAATACCAAGTACACCAACTTTTAAGTCTACCTAACCCTAAACTGTCCACCAATGAAAATCGCATCGCAATTTGTCAAGTAGTTTTGAGTGATGCGCAAACAAACATACATATAGACACAACTTTAAAAAATGTTATAACTCTTGTTCAGCAACTTATTTTAAGTCCCCTATACATATTATTTTATTTTTATTCATACTACACACTTTTTCGTTGCTATTGCTTTATTACAAGTATAGATTAGACTGGTTTAAATCTAATTTCGACATGTAACTAAGTGTTCCATTGACATTTTCCAGCCCAGTAAACACTTTTAACGATTGTAATTCATCCTATAGACGTGTTAAACACTTTATACACGACGGTTGTTTTGTTGCGTGACTTCCGCGCGTTTTCATAAAAGTTGTTCCAAGAAGTTTATGCGAGTGAAAAACCTTTTAATCATCATATTTTTTAACGGTTTTATTTAGCTTGAGCTGTTTGTTTTTTGTTTGTTTAATTGTTTGTTTGGATCAAATTTAGTAATTGAAATTTTACCCCTTGCCTGTTGACCGATCGATTTGAAATTTGGTACGCGTTTTTAGTTCTGCTAACAATACAATAATGTATACTTAGTATTATTGTGAAGTATTATATGGCCGCCGCCATAAAATGGCGGATTACATATTTTTTTCAAACCCCTCAATATGGGTATCAATTGAAAGGGCGTATCTAGTAAAATACAGTACACTATGAAAATTTAATTCCAAATCCAAGATGGCCGCCAGCACAAAATGGCGGATTACTTTTTTAGTTTTCAATCCCCTCAATATGGTTATCAAATTAAAAGGCTTGACAAGTAAAACACAGAACACTTTTAAAAATAAGTAAATAAAAACTAAAAGGTGTTTTTTTTAAGTTAATCTATTTTATATGTACTTAAAACTAAAATAAAATCGTGGGTCGAGTCGAATCGTAGCGTAACCTGAGTAATATAAATTTAACTCGCCCCACGATTTTATTTAATTTTTTAGTTTTTAGTTCATATAAAACCATTTAACTTAAAAAAAACTTTTGTCCATTGTGAAGTTTGACAGTACTATGGTTTATTGTTTTAAAATGTTAGCTTTAAAACGTTTGCTTTTACTTTGCGTGTATCCGCGGTTACTCTGCGATTGTAAACTATTAATTCGTTTAACAAACCTTTACTCACCTTGTTACCAATTTTTTGTCGATCGTAATCGTCAACGGTAAACGTAAACGTAAATAAAACTATTACGATCGCCCAACCGCGGTCTCCCTGCAAGTCTTCAGGATATTTCAAGGATATTTACAGGTATTATTTTTATTTCATGTTAAAAATAAATCTCCAGCGTAGTCTTATAAAAAATTAAATAGACAGATAGGAGACAATCAGGTCTAATTAATAAGGGCTTTTGTTAACACATTTCAAAACAACAGTTCATGTATAACTTTAATTATAAGAAAAAGGGATGATTAGAAAAAATACTATTATTATTATTATTATTATTGGTAATTGCGTTGCAGAAACGCGAGATGTCCTTAACGGCCGCACTAAACTTCTTTCCGTGTGTGAAGGTACTTAGTTAAATCCGTTCAGAAATATAGTCTCGCCGAAGCCCTCGAAGATTTATCGACAGCTGCAATTTCATTTGTTCCTTTAATTCGTTCCGAAATAGGGAATACCCGAAATTCCCGGATGAGCGACCGTTGTTAAGTATTTTGCTTTCTCTGTGTTCCTATTTCAAAGATTTCCGAGCGGACTTGATTTAATGGCCTTTCCTTGTGTTGCTATCGTGCAAATATAAAAAATATTTGTTAGTTTTGTGGTATTGAATAGGGCGTGTTCATTTTTTGTTCAAATAATAGTTAAGTACATAGAAAATGCCACACACAACATAAAACAAACACTAATAACAACCTAATTAATACACTCACGTGATAGCTGAAGCTCTAGTCGCTAGATAGCATCTACCTTTATGTTATTCGTAGTATGCCTTTTTGTACAAATTATTAATTGCACAAATAAAATGGTAGGTACATAGGAAAACTTAGCTCCCAAGCATTGTCATTATCATCTAGTGAATCGGTGTATTATGTTTTAGTGCGGTTTATCTGCCCAGTGATATTTTATTTAGTATTAGCTGAGCCCCGCGGTTTCGCCCGCGTGAGGGATGATGATGATGAAAAATATCCTATGTGTTAATCCAGGGTATAAGCAATCTCCGTTCTAAATTTCATCAAAATCCGTTCAGATATTGGAGAGTAAAGTATGTGTTAATCCAGGGTATAAGCAATCTCCGTTCTAAATTTCATCAAAATCCGTTCAGATATTGGAGAGTAAAGTATGTGTTAATCCAGGGTATAAGCAATCTCCGTTCTAAATTTCATCAAAATCCGTTCAGATATTGGAGAGTAAAGTATGTGTTAATCCAGGGTATAAGCAATCTCCGTTCTAAATTTCATCAAAATCCGTTCAGATATTGGAGAGTAAAGTATGTGTTAATCCAGGGTATAAGCAATCTCCGTTCTAAATTTCATCAAAATCCGTTCAGATATTGGAGAGTAAAGTATGTGTTAATCCAGGGTATAAGCAATCTCCGTTCTAAATTTCATCAAAATCCGTTCAGATATTGGAGAGTAAAGTATGTGTTAATCCAGGGTATAAGCAATCTCCGTTCTAAATTTCATCAAAATCCGTTCAGATATTGGAGAGTAAAGTATGTGTTAATCCAGGGTATAAGCAATCTCCGTTCTAAATTTCATCAAAATCCGTTCAGATATTGGAGAGTAAAGTATGTGTTAATCCAGGGTATAAGCAATCTCCGTTCTAAATTTCATCAAAATCCGTTCAGATATTGGAGAGTAAAGTATGTGTTAATCCAGGGTATAAGCAATCTCCGTTCTAAATTTCATCAAAATCCGTTCAGATATTGGAGAGTAAAGTATGTGTTAATCCAGGGTATAAGCAATCTCCGTTCTAAATTTCATCAAAATCCGTTCAGATATTGGAGAGTAAAGTATGTGTTAATCCAGGGTATAAGCAATCTCCGTTCTAAATTTCATCAAAATCCGTTCAGATATTGGAGAGTAAAGTATGTGTTAATCCAGGGTATAAGCAATCTCCGTTCTAAATTTCATCAAAATCCGTTCAGATATTGGAGAGTAAAGTATGTGTTAATCCAGGGTATAAGCAATCTCCGTTCTAAATTTCATCAAAATCCGTTCAGATATTGGAGAGTAAAGTATGTGTTAATCCAGGGTATAAGCAATCTCCGTTCTAAATTTCATCAAAATCCGTTCAGATATTGGAGAGTAAAGTATAATGATGATGATGATGAAAAGTATGGTATTCCAGGATAGAAGCTTTCCCCCAAATAATGTCCTTTCCAATTACCATCAAAATCCGTCAAGTAGTTACCGCGTGAAAGCTCCCCAAACAAACTTCTACCTTTCACTTTTGTATATTGGTGTGGAAATATATTTTTTTGATCAACATTTATCTGCTGTTATTATGAGTGAACTCACACTCATAATAACAGCAAGTAAAAAAAAAATACAATTACTTAACTCATATTGAGACAATAGCCAAAGTGTTCTTACACCAAGACCCAATGACTAAATGGGTAGGTTTGAATTAAATAAATATAACTGTTCATTAACAGTCGACTATTAAATAGGAGCCCGCCAGTTCCGTTCTCTGCCTCTAATCAGAGTTATCAGATGTAACACACTGCTCATAATATGAGTGGTGTGTATTATCTGACAGCTCTGATCAGGGACAGAGGACGGAACTGGTGGAAACTCCTATATGTAAAAACAAAAATTAACTCACCCGCCTATTATACGTAAGACTTAAAGTTATACAGTAATAGGTATCTTTACCTAAACCAGCTATACTGATCTCCAGCGATGCGCTTTCCCCTTTAACTCCGTTTAGTGGCGGAATAAAAGAGAACTCAAATTTTCAATTTAGCTGGACTTTATAGTTGAATATTTGGTTAGTACTCGTACTTATCATTGACTTATTTTGACCTTAAACTACTAAGAATTTGGAAAAAAACTCCCTTCTAACTTTATGGTGTGGTGGGGTGGAGCTGGGAATCTTAGGTAAGCTGAAAGTTTAGTCAAACTAACTTTAATTAATGTGATTTTAGAGGTGGCGACTGGGCGGCAAAAGCGAATTCTGTAAGTAAAATGGAATTGAAGTTCTGGAGCAACTTCTAGGCATCTGATACTCTTTTTTGTTTACGTTAGATTATGTAAAATATATATTTTATAACTAACATGGTCACTAACACGACAAAATTATTTAAAACTATCTGTACCCGCGGCTTCGTATTTCTGTAGGTTAAAAAGTACTCCATGTACCAACATACCAACATTTGATCAAAATTCCTTCAGCCGTCAAAAGTTTTTATCGATAGCTCGGCTTCTACTCATCGGATTGAGATACTAAGTACACCAGTTTTTAAGTCAACCCCCTAAGCTATCCAACAGTGAAATCCGCATCGCAATCGGTTCAGTAGTTTTTACGTGATGCGCGAACAAACACACATACAGACAGACAGACAGACACGATTTTAAGTACCCTAGACCATTTTTTTATTATATTTTTGTACATACTTTTTCGTACTTATTGCTTTATTATTAAGTAATAGCAGTGCCCGCAGCTTTGCCCGCGCGGTCATTTCTATTCAATGTGTTATTCCAGGGTCAAAAGGTTCAGGGTACAATATATACAACATTTCTTCAAAATTTGTTCATGCTGCAAGTAGATTTATATCGATTGCTCGGCATCTAATCATCGGATTATATATCAAGTACACCAGTTTTTAAGTCAATCCCTAAACTTTCCAACAGTGCACACAACCGCCTCACAATCGGTGCAGTTGTTTTTACGTGATGCGCAAACAAACAAACAGATGCAGATAAACAGACAAACGACATACACGATTTAAAAATATGTTATATGTAGGTGTTATACACTGTAAATAAATCAAATTTATAAATGTGATGTCATTTTAATAACATTACAATAGATAACTGTGCAATATTAATAACGAATTTCTTGAAAAATCCATCTTTATTATTTTTTGACCGGTTTTTTAATAATTGTGTACAGGGGAACTTTTGGTCCTACAAAGTCTCGCTTTTATCTCTTTACCTATGACTTTCCTCATACAATGAGTATTATAGCCAATATTCTGCTCAGAAGGCGGCTAAAAGTATAATTTCGAAAGTTTTAGGGGAAATAACCAAGTACTGAACTTCAAATTTTTCAAAAAATAAACTAGCGTTTAAGTTCCAATTATAGCAAATTTTGTCTTTATAAATGTACTAGTTTTCCCGCCCGCGACTTCGTCCGCGCGGACTAAATAGTTTATCGCGAAAAAAGCATCATATGTTCTTCTAGGATATTAAAAACCAATGCAAAAGTAGGTATAGCACCACTACGTAGTATTATTAGGTATACGGTGGCACCACCCGTGATGTTTTTTGACATACTCGTTATTTTGTTTCCATGGCAACAGTTTCTTACAGCGAGTAATCAACATTTGTCCAGTTTTTCCTGTTTTCCCGAGGAAACTTACAATTTTCCGGATAAAAGGTATCCTATGTTTTATTCCAGGGTATAAGCTATCTCCATTCCAAGTTTCATCAAAATCCGTCCTTTCAGTTGTAATTGCGTGAAAGCTCCCCAAACAAACAAACAAACAAACAAACAGACACCGTTTCACTTTTATGTATTGGTATGGATAAGATCACTTTTCCATGGGCAGCACCTTTTAGAAGTTTGTTTGTTTATCGTATGAGGTAGTGCTGGTCTCTAGTGTCAGAGATTGTCAAGCCGCCCGAGGACCTCAGACATGGCCAATTAAGTTATAATCCAAAATCTGAAAAAAGTACGTTTTTTTATGTTTTTCGAGCACCACGAAGTTAGCTCAGGTCTTTAGAAGCTCCCCCCCGTGGGTACCCGCCTTGTCGTGGCGGGGGGCTCTAGTAACCATGGCTTCGCCCACCACGGTGAAGTTAAGAGGAACCCGGGGCCGCAGTGGCAGGGTGTCGCCGGCTGGCCCCATGGAGGGGCCGCTTCACTGGGCTTTGCTCCTCAAGCCCACGCTGAAGTGGCCAGAGTAGGTTGAGGTGCTGTATGGGCGGCATCGCAACTGAGGTGGGCCACGGTGTTGTATGGGCAGCACAGCGGCTGAGGGAAGAGAGACCGCGGCGGGAGAGAACTGTCGGTGATAAGGTGCGCCGCTCTTCCTACCTTCCGCGGCCTCGGCGGGGCCGCCACCGTTTGATGGCGGACGCGGTGGGGCCGCAGGGGAAAAGGAGTGCCGGTATAACGGTGCGCCGCTCTCCCTATCCTCTGCGGCCGAAGTGGCTGGCGGTGGGGCCACTGAATCGACCCATCGCAGGGGGCCTCGAGCGTCCAGACGCGGGGATTTCGTCTGACGCTCATTTGCGGGTTGGTCCCCGGGTGGTTGCGGCGCACCATGTGTACTGGTGCGTCGCAGGGGAGGTATTCCTCAGAGGCGAGTCCGGAAACGGACAGCCGCGGCGGGTTCGCGGTCGTGTGCGTAAGCGTTCCCGTGTTCCCGTCGTGAGCGGCAGTGGAGGTACACCATGGTGTTTTAGTGGGTAGGACGGGCATTCGCCCGGTGAGTCCCACATAACCACTGGGCCTTCCCCGGGCTCAGTGGTATGCATAAACGCATTTCCCCATTAAAAAAAAAAAGAGAAAAAAAAGGTCTTTAGAAGCTGAAAATTTAGTTTTACACTACTGGTATCTATCCTAACAACGTCCCAAAAAAATAGGGCGGTAGCGATATTTGCGACCTAACCACAGAATAAACCTAACGCGAGTTTATTCCTACATAATCATCATCATCATCATCATCATCAGCATATAGCAGTCCACTGTTGGACGAAGGCCTCTCACAATGAACGCCACTGAGCCCGATCTTCAGCTCTTCTCATCCAGTCGCTGGCAGCTGTCTTTCGCAAGTCTTTCATGAATTACTACTAAGTACACATTTTGACATCATCTTCTCTCCCAAGGGAACCATGCTAAATATCGGGATGAAAAGTATCCAGACAGGCAGACAGGCAGACAGACAAAAATGAAAAAAATATGTTTAGGCTTCAGAATCGAATATAGAGTACCCCCCGAAAAAAAAACTTCTTGCTCAACATAACTTTGGACCCGTATCCCTCAGGAACTCTTTATTTTTATGGGACAAAAAGTATCTTCAATTTTAAACCATCATATAAACTATGACTGTGCCAAGTTGCATCAAAATCCGTCTAGTAGTTTCAGAGTGGTAAGTCATTTTTTTAAATAAATTTCATCCCCTATCCTGCGGCAACCCTTTCATTTTTCGGGATGAAAAGTATTCTATGTCCTACCTTGTAGTATAAACTCAATTATACCAAGTTTCATTTAAATTCATTCAGTAGTTTCGGCATGATGCTTAGCCAAAATACAGACAGACAGACAGACAGACATACAGACAGACAAAAATTAAAAAAAGTACAGTTTTGGCTTCAGTATCAAATAAAAAGTAACCTTCAAAAAATATTCAATGTATCTTCAATGTACAGAATTGAACCCGTTACAGTTTTATTATAAGTATAGATATATTATCCAGGTATGTTAATGTTAGAAGTGAATGACAATAAAGTAATAACCTAAAAACCTACTATGCCTGAAAGAGATTGCTTTGAACGATAATAAACTAATAACCTAAAATCGTACTATGCCCGAAAGAGATTGCTTTGAACGATAATAAACTAATAACCTAATAACCTACTATGCCTGAAAGAGATTGTTTTTAGCGATAAGGCCGCCCATTGTAACACTTCGTCTACTATTGTTTCTTTATTTTTGTTTGTGGTGTGTACAATAAAGAATTTATCTATCTATCTATCTATCTATGCCATGAAGGGTGTCAAAAAAGACTGATGGACTGCTGAGCTTTTCCCAAACAAACACAAAGCATTTAACCAAAACTGAAAGCGATTTCTCTAATTTTCATTTATACCATTCCCCGTTTCCAGTTATAACCGGAATCTATCAATGAAATAAAATGGGAATAGACTAAGCGATGAGAAATTTAGATGCGAGGACACGATATTGAAATGACAAGACGACGGGCAGCGACAATGATGTCCGCAAGATTTTAAAAATCTTCTAAGCTAAAGCTGCAAAAAGTGATAGCTGCTCTGCCCTACGACTCCACCCGTAGTTTTTCCGTGATCCCATTTTGCATTTTCCCAGGGGAAAAGTAGCCTGTGTCCATCTGGAACAGTGTACCTTTCTAACAGTGAAAGAATAGCTGCTATGCCATAAGGCTCAGCAAGTTATCACACTAAAAAGATCAAAAAAGTATCATAAAAAATATGTAAAAATAAGTAAAAAGTTAAAAAAATAAGCTCATGTCCATCTGGAATAGTAAAGCTTTCTAGCAGTGGATGAACTTTTAATACAGGTTAAATATTTTTTGTGTTTATACATTATAGTAGAGAAAGAATTTACGTCATAATAGTAATTCAATGCTAAAATTATTATTAAACGGGTTGACATCCTCAAACCTTGTTCATATGCTTACTATTTATGTTGTGTTCAGTTTTCACAAGAGCGTGGCCAATATGTGCACTACGCAATGTACACCGGGTTCGATCCCCAACCCAAGACAACTTTTTATTTAGTTATAATATGCGGATTTACCATCACTCCATTTTTGGGAGCTGTTAAGCTGTCGGTCACGATTGCTAACAATTGAAAGCTGTCGTTAAGCCAAAAGCAAGAAGCTCTAAGGTAACCTGAAAAACTCTTACACCAGAAGCCAGCACTAGCCAAATTCACCTCTTGAAATATAAGTACATAGATATTTTCATTCAATGTTTAGAAACAACTAAATAATTGATGTCGTGATGTATAAATATTACCATTATATATTAATAATTTATAATTGTCTGTTTCAGCTAAAATTTTAGACAGTTCGCAATGTATTCTGACTGTGGCTATGCCCGAGTACACCCCGGACACTCCATACAACTGCGTGGATTTAAATACTCGTACCTACTACTAGGCGTATGTACATGCGCCAAAAAGTGTGTGTGTGTGTAAGTACAAGGTAAAGGCCTCATCCAAATTGTTCCATGATCTTGGTCTCTTGCCAGAATCTTCCTTTCTTTCCCTGCATTCTCAATGATGTCATCGGCGCACCGCATGCTTGGCCAGCCAACATTCCTTTTCCCCTTTGATCCGTTCCATTATGTAGTTTGTATAGTCCACATCTTGTCAGTGAAGCGTAGTGACCAGCCCATTTCCACTTCATTTTGTCAGTGAAGCGTGGTGACCAGCCCATTTCCACTTCATTTTGTCAGTGAAGCGTGGTGACCAGCCCATTTCCACTTCATTTTGTCAGTGAAGCGTAGTGACCAGCCCATTTCCACTTCATTTTTAGATCGCGTGTTAGTGTTAGTTGTTATTTTTTCTTATTTTCAATATGATTCTTTACATTCTTTTGATTCTTTTTTCCGGTTGGTATCGTGGCTAGTGATCCTAGGTACGTAATCAAACGGTTGCGGGTTCGAATCCTGCAAGGTGCAATCATTTGTGTGATGAGCAGAAATGTTTGTTTCCGAGTCATGGATGTTATAATATTTGTATATCCGTTATCTAGTACCCATAGTACAGGGTATTCTAGTTTGGGGCTAGTTAATTGGTGTGGAATTGTCCCGAATATATTATTATTATTATTATTGCTTTTTGTTGTTGTTTATAATCATTTATTTTACTTTATTTGTGAATATCCATGTTATTAATATATTTTTTGCTGCAAGTTTCCAAATTTTAGTTAATATTTTTTGTGTGTATTTATGTGTTTTTTTTTTCTGTATGGTTACTAGCTGTGCCCCGCTTCTTATGCCGTCGCTTTTAGGTGCAATATTATCAAACAGTATTTTGCAAACAGACATGTTGCAAAATGAGAGGCATGTTTATGAACAGTTTTCACGCTCAACCTAATTAATTTCACGTTCTTCTTGAGTTCTTCCAAGTATAAGCAAAACAAGTGTAGGACGCCCTCCAGCCAGATAAAGCTAAGATTTACTCAAAGTAGCTGGCAGCAATTACTTGAGAAGAGCCGAAGATCGGGCTCAGTGGCGCGCATTAGGAGTGGCCTATGTCCAGCAGTGGACTAATGCAGGCTGTTGATGATGATGATGAATTTCAGGTTTAACCTAAAAAAGAAACTACTAGTCTAACGAAGATATCGATGAGATCTTGAAAGATGTTGACGTATGACTTTGACAATTGACATGTCACTTGAACATCTGTCACATGTCACTTTGATACCTGTCACTATAGACATGAAACAGTAATGAGGGACAATGCCACATGGCTAGTATCTATATCCACCAATGGGGGATAACGGGAATAAAGAGTAGATTTCCATTAGGCATTGTCAGTTTAGTTCTTTCATCGTCAAGAGATGGCGCTCGCGTAACTTTTGGTATTTACTCAACTTAACGTAGTAATGGAAAGCAGGTAAAAACAGCGTTTTACCGTAAAAATACACAAACCATGATAGAATCAAACGAACGACAAGTTGTTTTTGTAGTAAAATTTGTTATTTGTTTTTTTATAATTATGATATTGGCCGTTTGGACATATTCAGATTTCATTTACCCTTTCTTAAAGCAGATAAATTAAATCTAAATAAAACGGTAGATTTTCTTTGTATCATTAGCTGTAATTTATAATAAAGGATATTAAGAAGGTAGAAAATACTACCAATAAATACTATAAATGATGAATTTGTTACAAAACTGACGCACATCTTGCCATAAACAAGAAAGTAAGCGTCATTCAAAATCTTTGTGTATGTACTTATAGAACTTCCTTGGTCATACCAAACTACAGTACTGTTACCAAAACTCTCGCCAACGCCATCTAGCGTTACATCAATAATGCTAAAATGACATTTGGAAAACCGCTCATTAAGTAGTGTTGTCTTTTGACAAAAAGTCGGGGACAATGGGAATAGACTATTATTTCAAACCAGTTATACAGCGTGGATTTTTTGAGACGGTGTCACCTGGAATTTTAGTAAGTAGCAAGAAAAAAGCCTACCTACCTAAAAGTGGTGGTTTGACAGTAGAAAAAAATAGTAATAGTAACTACCAGTATAATCAGAGAAGTGGTAATAGATGCAGTCTCAGGAAGTGTGTTCGAGGAGGTGGCAATGTTCATGCAATGTTTTGTGTGATGCTAAAAATATGCACTGTACAAAAAAAAGAAGCTGTTTGCAATGGTCTAATTCATGAGAGTTAGATCGGCATCTAGGACAGAGGAAGGAATACTTTGCATAGAAACCGCTTCAACCAGAAATATGTTAAACGAGTTTCTGTTATTTTGATATCTATTCTGTGAATTGGTGTTATTATAGTAGCTGCCTTGATTGCGTCATTCAACAGAATTGTTCGCTCTTGGATACACAAACTCAGGAGCTACAGTTTGAGATGTAACCTGCGGGGGTTCCCGAAATTGTGTCAGGCTAGACTGTACATTTTCGAAATTACGACACACAGTCTCCAGAGCTTCTATTGTGGTAAGTCCTGGAGAAACAACTAAGGTATTCGCGTAAATTGGTCTTATATTATGCCGTAAAATCTCCACTTTATCTTCCTCACAAATAGGTTTTCCCAGAAGTGAGAACATGCCGTGCATTATAGATAGGTAGATAGAGATGTTTTCTATTTCACCGTGTACGTAACCTAATGTCATGTAAAAGTCTTTAGTCGTAGTCACCCACTCTAAATGCAGATTTCAGAAGTACCGTGAATTCTTCCAACGTGCTAACAGTATGCCTAGCACGACGATACCAGTAGAGAGCGTCGTCCGTAAATATCTCGAAGCTGTACGATAAAATTTTATCTTAAGTTTTTTCCCTAGACTGAATGAACCTTTTGTATGAAAGCACGGACACACGTTTTACCATTAAACTTCAGCTTGTTTATTTCAGAACTAATATTTCTATTGCAGCTTACCTACCTACTACCGCAACAACCATCGGTTCAGCAGGAGCTCCCGAAGATTTACTACTAGATGCAGTTTGAAAATTTATAGTATTTCTTAGACTATTCATGTCTCTATATTGTGAGTTCCATGAAGATTGCAGGACCTTACGTATGTCCGCCGCATCATCCGGTTCATGATAGATATGAGGTAGCAATACCTCCGTTTGCAAAAACAATTTTTTGACAAATTTTGTTCTTGATTACACCACATTAGACTGTGACTTCTTTGTGATTCTTTGACCTATTTGAGATTGATTATAGTTTTAAGTGTGTTTCCAGGATACTTTCTGAAGGTGAGTCTTTCACGAGTTTGGTAATTTGCCTTCGGAAGTCTTAACTGAATTGGCAGTTGAACCGCCACGCAGTGCAACCTCATACTCAAGTTTAGCTCTTTGCAGAGAAAAGAAGCTAATTGGATAAGCCATTGTAGTAGAAATTTAAGTGTGCCGTATATCGTGAGCCGTTACGAGAAAAATAACACAAAAAATAATAGTTTAAAAAAACTAAAAAACACGCTTTATACAGAAAACCAAAGGAAAAATAGAAAATAAATTTTAATAGTGTAAATTTGTTCATTACATAAGGTTTGACAAGGCCTCGGTACTAGCTTGAGAGAAGTCTTTTGTACCTCGAAAAGTGCGTGAGGCGATAAAGATCTCTCGATTGTCTAATTTCAACCGGGACCGCGGGTGGACTCTGCCTCCAGCTTGAAGAACCGTGCTTAATGTTTCCTCTACGCAGCAAGTGGTAGGCAGTCTAGAGTGTGACACGGTCAGCATTGTGTGTGGCAGCACGTTTAGCGATGGTGCAATGGATAGCGATGGAGTTCTATCGCCACCGCCAGCAGGAGTTGAATCTCCGTCGACGGTGGTGCAGAGCAGGACGAGCACCGAGCGTCCTCGTTCCCAGTCGCCGCCGCATCTCACGGGCCGCTTGCAGCGGGCCGCAGCCCGCAGTGCGCGTCGGGATCTCGCGGCGGCGGCGTGAACTCCTGAGGAAGAGCGTACGATACGCTCGAAACCTAGGTCGATGTTTTCGACAATATACACGTAAAAGTAACCTATGAAATGTTTGTGTTCGAACGATATTTGAATTTTATTTATTTCATCCACGTTAATTTCACACAACATGTATGATAAAAGTTTTAACCGATTTCAGAGTTTTCTAGTACTCCATCCTCCGTTTGTTCCGTTAGAGACTTTTGTCCCTATAAGAAACAGGATTGAATGGCATATTTTTTTTGTTTAATTTGTCCATTTTCTCACTGGCTTTACATTTTTTTTTCCAAAACCTATGAATGCAGATCAAAATATCTCCAAAAGTTAAGCACAGTCTCATAAGAACGTTTTTTATAGTTAAACGGTTAAGGTACCTGGCCTTACTGTCCCATCTCAAAACCTACCCTGTATAATAAAAGAGCGATAAACAGCTGTACTTATCATTTACACATCATTTGTGTGATGCGCAGAAATGTTTGTTTACGAGTCATGGATGTGGTATTATAGCGCATCTATGTATGTCTAACCGTTTTCTAGTACCCATAGTACAGGATATCCTAGTTTGAGGCTAGGTAATTGATGTAAAATGTCCCGAATATTTATTCATCTTTTCAGCCTATATCGTTTTTATATTCTTCGATCTTGTGCTGTCCTCAGATTAGTTTGCCAGCAACACTGGCTATGTTATCACTCCATCGGACTAGTCCCTTGATCTTTTTTGTTGCAGTGGCGTAGCGTGTTTTGCTTATACGTAACATTGATCAAATTATTCTAAAAAAACAGTTTCTCAGGTAGAATTCTACACTTATTACGTCGTAACCTCAAACCAACACCCAGTATTAATTAATTCCACCGCCAAATCGAGTCAATACCTCCCTTCAAATTCGAAAGAGAAGATTAAAAGGCTCAAAAAGATTTCCAAATCAATTCTGGGGAAGGATATCGAGAAAAAATAGAGCTAAAATTTCAAAGAGGCTCTGTACGCGTGAACCGTTTGATCCTCTTAGCGGAGGAAGTGTAGAAAGGCGTGTACAGTAGAGGTGTGCATGATATTGGTTTAAACGAACAGCCGGATGTTTCGCGATATTTTAGAGGTTTTTGGCTGGAATAGGGAAGTTACTACAAAATATAATAATATTATATTTATACAAGGGCATCCCGCCAAAATTGACTAGAGTAGCCTAGCTGGTATCGTAAATGAAATATGATATCAAACTGAGAGCAACACATTTCATAACTAGTCGATGATCGGGTGGTGATATATCGCCAATACGCCTCATTGCGCGCATACTGCGCATACGCACGCGGCAAGCAACAACATCTAATTTTTGACAATCATTCAGGGAAAGCCTGTAACTAGCAGGAGAATGTGATACTCTGATGATGATGATAGAAAATCATACATGTTTTCGTTATCATGATAACATTCATTGTATTGACTTTTTCAAACAATTCTAACTGTGTATTTCACCTGCATGTGTTGCATTTAAAGGATAAATCGTGGAAATTTAAAACAACACAGTAGTTTTAATATTGGCCACAACGTGATATTCATCAGGCGGGTAAAAGTACCGGATTATCTATAAGCCGTAAAATTGTCGGATACCCTCATCTCTAGCGAGTACGTTTCGTAGCCCGAGAAAGATCTTTTTTTTCTGGAAAATAGGGTTAACACTAAAGCCACACAGATACTTTGGATATTGGCAGACAGGGAGAGTTCGGAATACGGGTGGCTGAAAGCTACCGTGAAATACAGTTAGCCCCTTTTGATTGGGCCTTTAAAAATAAGGTTTATCTGCCCTTGCATTGCATGTTGGCTGAACAAAATAACATTTTTTTTGAGTAATGTTTCATTGTCATATTACATACTAGCTGTCTAGTACTAGCACTAGCCCACGTGGTATTATCTCTCGGTTAAAATTATCCTATGTGTAATAACGGGACTTAATTTACATATATTAGAATTATCTCAAAATTCCTTCAGAAAAGTTAAAAGTATTGCTCGGCTTCTACTCATTGGATTGAAATATGAAGTACACCATATTTTAAGACAAAACCTAACTATCCAACCGTAAAAACGCATTTCAATCAGTTCAGTAGTTTTTATGTTATGGGTGAACAAACATCCAGACAGACAAACACGATTTTAAAAACGTTATATTATTGTTTTATATATCATTTTAAGTTCTCGAACGCTTTTTTTTTCAAATCTCTTCTTTGTTCTTTCTTTTTGTTTTGTACTGCTTTATTATAAGTACGTAGGTACTTACCTAGTTACAGATATCATGGAGTCGCGGAGCATGATTTATGAAACTTTTATAGTCGTGAACAATAGATTCATGGACCCGATTACACTAAGCCAGATAGATTTTACTTCTACCTACGAAAAAATATTAAATTATAAAACTATAACCCGGCTGAGATATGGCTGTATCTCAGCCATATCTCAGCTCAAAATATTTTTTTATTCAGTTTTTTTCTCTCGTACGTTATTTTCTTAAGTACTTTATGACGTACCTACCCCGGACGCCATATTGGGTTTAAATAAAAAACCATGACAATCTTATGGTTGGTTTCCTTCTGTAGAAGTCATATCGATTGATTTCCATTTGACAATATCAAGAGCGATGAGACGCTATGGTTGAAAATCTAAATAAACATACCTACTAACTTACAATGAGAAATACATTCCGTAGTCAGGTAAAAATATTTAACGGTACCTTAAATATATATTTTATTTGCGAGTAGTCGGTACTCAATCACTTAGGCCTACTGAGAGAGCTTAGCAGCAAACTCCCTAAATAATGCTTTAACTCGTAAAGATACTCAATTCAGTAATGTACATCATAGTACCTAATAGATAGGTGCCTACTCACCACCATTATGAAGAACTAGATACATCGATATTATCTATGTATCTAGTTCTTCGATCTATCTTCACCAGAAAGACAGTCGAGATGATTACTTATTGTTATAGCTGAGATGTAAGAATATGAAATAACAAAGATTTGCCGCAGTAGTATGCAAGCAATATTGTATTTTGGTTTAAAGGACATTAGTGATAATTCTATTCTTCATATGACTACAATAATATAAACTACTTTATTCAGGAAAACACTCTTAAATTAATCGTTTTTCTAAATGAAGCTTCTAATTGTATTTAAATTGACAAATCGACATCATGACCATCATGACTATCAATAGCTTAATAATGTATCGTTTCCGTGTACACCAAAACCTTTAACAGAAACAGACTACAGTGATCGAAAATGTCTTTAATAAAAGGTATAATGTTTTTGTGTTGTCCTCCAGACGTACCCACTGTAATATCACGTTAACGACTGAGTGATACTCGTGCGTCATATTATGTCATATCATAACACTCCGTACGACAATAATTATAGAAATAAGAAAGGCTACACATGACACTTGTGACACTGACGATATTAAATATTTTACTGGCCAAATCTTTAAGAAAAAAATAAATAAATTGTAATCATTATAATGCTTGAAATATAAAATATATAACTTATTGTTGCATGGCTAAAGTTGACAGAAAACAGAGAAAAAATACTCGATTTCTCGGCGTTCAATGAAATTGATTGTGAAAAATATAAGAAACAAAAATGTATTCGATAAAAAATCACCTAAGTGATAATTATACTTTTCTAGATATTTGAACTCGAACTTTTTTTTTCGTCATGTCCATGCGTTAGGAACACATGCTATCTTTTTTTCTGTTTAGGAATGCTAGGCCCTATACTAAAAGGTTAGAGGGTCTTTCAACTCCGTCATATAGTTTTTATCGATTGTTCTGGTTCTACTCACAACATTGAAGTAAATATTACACCAGATTTTAATTCAAAACTTAAACTATCCAACAATTAAAAGCACATTGCAATTGGCCATATAGTTTCTACGTGATGCGCGAATTGAAAGTCCACTAGACATTTTTTTTTAATTATGTTCAGTGTACACACTTTTGTATAAAAATAGAGATTATTCTGTTAGTAATGTCAATTTGTTTCGGTGATTCCTAGCTGCACCTCGCGGTTTCACTCGCGCTGGTTATGATGATGTTTGATAGTGATGATGAAAAGAAGACTGTGTTAATCCCGGATAGAAGCTATTTTGTTACCCAATTTCATCCAAATCCTTCCAGCTGGTTGAGCGTGGAGGAGGAACAAACATACATACTTCTAAATATAAAATATAGATGGCGCTAATCGATGCTTATGTATTTATGATTTTTTGTATGGACTGTTATTTCTAATGTATGGAGTTCTGCATCGCGCATACGAACTTTTCTACTTGATAAGGAGTATTCGTTTTTTAAACTCTAATCTCTGATTGGCCTGTTTACAGTGGCTACACTTCTCTGATTTATAATATTATAATGTGATATCATTGGTATGTTTTGTATTGTTCATTATAATGTAATATAATAGGATAATTATAAATAGTACATAAATGATCAGAACACTCCTTCCAGAATTTCTTTAACCTATATTAGTGAAGTGCGCAGAATTTGATGTGTTTAACATGCAATATTGCACACAAATATATGAAGTATTTTTGTTTAGTTACATTTTGATTCCAGTTTTGTGGCAAGCAACAATGGTTGTGTGTCAAGTGTGTGTCAAGCCTTAGGTACATCGTGCGTATCAGAAAATAACAATGACACGAGTTTTTTTAACGGGCTTCTTACTTGAGCTTGTGTGTATGAAAAGGTATTATGTTAATACATATTTTTTACCTTAACTTTTTGTCACATAATTCAACGAGAGACATTTATTATTTAGGTAAATGTTTTCAAAACTGGCAAAAGAAAAGCTTTAATAATATTTTACTGAAACATTCTCGGTTTTTTGTATCTAAATGTTCTGAACTACAAATAATATTATTATTCGTAGATTCTGAACGCAGAAAAATTGCCTTATAAACAGTTTATACATCACTGTGTCGTAGTCGCCGGCATATTGAATAGTCACCGTAAATGTTAAGTAATCGCCAGCAATGCTAAACCACACGTTGTATCTATACATAATCTGTTTGAACTGCTCAATGGCATTGTTAAAACACACACTGTACCTATACATAATCTGTTTGAACTGCCCATTGGCATTGTTAAACCACACGTTGTACCTATACGTACATAATCTGTTTGAACTGCTCATTGGCATTGTTAAACCAAACGTTGTACCTATACATAATTTGTTTGAACTGCCCATTGGCATTGTTAAAACACACACTGTATTTATACATAATCTGTTTGAACTGCCCATTGGCATTGTTAAACCACACGTTGTACCTATATGTACATAATCTGTTTGAACTGCCCATTGGCATTGTTAAACCACACGTTGTACCTATACATAATCTGTTTGAACTGCCCATTGGCATTGTTAAACCACACGTTGCACCTATACATACACTGTTTGAACTACCTATTTGCATTATTAAACCACACACTGTACCTATACATGATCTGTTTGAACTGTCCATTGGCATTGTTAATCCACACGTTGTACCTATACATAATCAGTTTGAACTGCCCATTGACATTGTTAATCTACACGTTGTATCTATACATACACTGTTTGAACTACCTATTTGCATTATTAAACCACACACTGTACCTATACATGATCTGTTTGAACTGTCCATTGGCATTGTTAATCCACACGTTGTACCTATACATAATCAGTTTGAACTGCCCATTGACATTGTTAATCTACACGTTGTATCTATACATAATCAGTTTGAACTGCCCATTGACATTGTTAATCCACATGTTGTACCTATACATAATCTGTTTGAACTGCCCATTGGCATTGTTAATCAATACGTTGTACCTATACATAATCAG
This sequence comes from Alsophila aescularia, assembly GCA_946251855.1. Lineage (NCBI taxonomy): Eukaryota > Metazoa > Arthropoda > Insecta > Lepidoptera > Geometridae > Alsophila > Alsophila aescularia. The sequence goes on along the minus strand of OX276383.1, from coordinate 6,772,018 downwards.
TTTGAACTGCCCATTGACATAGTTAATCAACACGTTGTACCTATACTTAATCAGTTTGAACTGCCCATTGGCATTGTTAATCCACACGTTGTACCTATACATAATCAGTTTGAACTGCCCATTGACATTGTTAATCCACACGTTGTACCTATACATAATCAGTTTGAACTGCCCATTGACATTGTTAATCCACACGTTGTACCTATACATAATCAGTTTGAACTGCCTATTGACATTGTTAAGAAAAAGGCACTAGACATGCCTCGGCGGAATAAGCAATTGCAGCATTATCGTCGCATTAGCAATTGCCTGATTGTTTCTTTTCTCGCACTCGGCATTAATGTATCTTTTTGCTCTTTCATCATACGAATGGCAAAGAAGTGAAATCAAGGTACTTATTTCTGCTAAATTCTCTGAAATGTGTATCTCAGTGAAAAACTCCATCTGAGCTTTTCATTAATTATGTCACCAATCGCAAGTATGTTTACGCGTAAAAACATAGACACTTAACCGGTTCTGTAAATATTCTGAAGATTTAAAAATTGGTTTTAAGTAGTTTGAACTTTCCGTTATCTCTTGCCGTAATCGAATATCAACATTACCCAAAATTACACTCAAAACTGTTAAAAATGAAACAGAAAGCCGATTTCCCCCGGGACGGTAACCTTCTCTCTCCGCCAAATATGTAACTCAATTACTCACTGCATCATTGTTGGAGAGTTGGCATGTTTTATCGAACGGTCTACTGCTACGGTGCTCTGCTTCGGTGCGGTATTTTGAGTGATTACATCATAATACATCAATATATTACATACACAATTGTCAGCCTAGGGTGTATCCTGGGTGACAAAAGTGTGTCCTTAACAATCGTAAAATTAAATTAATTGAATAAAACCATAGACTTAGTTAAAAGGGGCTAGGTACAGCGAGCTTTAATGTCACGTAAACAAAATCAGGACTACATACAACTACAGGCAACACACCCACACGGCTAGGTCGTATTTCATGTGCATCGACAACAAAGATAGAGACATATAAGCAGACTGTAGCGCATATGAGAGTCATTGCTAACACGTGCTACACAAATGCCACTCCAATTATGACTAAGGACAAAGAAAGCCAATTGTGTATGTTGCACCTAATTCATGCGGTTCACGCCCGAAGAGCTGGTAACTAATCTTCCCACTTTTAATTAAAAATGAAAATGAAAAACCATGAATTTTTTTAAACCATGTTTTGCTTTGAAGTATTTTCCAGATGAACGAGTAGACGTGTGTTCCAGCTGTGGAGATTTATGTATCGTGGCGATATCGTAGAAACGAGCATTTCTCGAAATGGTCAATAATTTAATGAAATGGTTCTATTTCATGAAATGGTCAGCTAAAACTGATCATATCGTTGAAACTTCAATATTTAATGATATTTCAATCCACGCATGGCCATATCACTAAATATCATTCATGTAGGGTGTTCAAACAGATAGGTCCCACCTTCCTTCTAACCTATCACGGACAAATCGGGCTTCCTTCTAGCGCCTCTCGTCATCATCATCTAGCCCATATTCTTCCACTGCTGGACGTAGGCCTCTCCTTGTGAACGCCACTGAAAAGCCCTATCTTCGGCTCTCCTCATCCAGTCGCTGCTAGCGCCTCTAGCGGTGTGTAATGAACTATTGTACGAAGTGATCACAAATGTTTGACCATATCATGAAGTAGCCGTGCGTTTAGCTGTTCATATCGTCAAACGTATGTACGGATATTACCCGTTCCTTTTCCCTTCCCTATTCGTCACAGGTATGATTGGAGCAGATACGTTGGAGTATAGGGGTAAATTACATCTAGTCAAATACTGCGCAACAAGGTCAATAATCCGACTGTGCTCGGTACTCTTGGTTTATATGGCTAGTTCAGCGACTCGTCCCACAAGGCACTCGTCCCAATAGGACGTCCCAAAAAACTTTGTTTGCGCCGGGAGCCGTCGCCGCTGTTCTCATGTCCTGCTGTGCGAACTGCGCACGCACGCAATGCGCCTACGCATAGACTATTGTCAATTTTAACGCACGTTTTAATTTTTTACGTACCAGTTTCAAGATGTCGATATTTTTAATGACAATTTGAGATCAATTGTTAACAATTTGAATTTATTTTTAACCAATTACTTAAGATAGTTAGCGTTTTGGACAATACTGTAAGCTTACTATTTTCAAATTGATGATTAAATAAATAAATAAACGCTAATCATTCATTCATCTGCCCAAACCATTTCACTAAGTTACGGATAATGCCATGAAATAAAAAAACATGATGTGGCGAACCATTTCATGAAATGATAAATTTTACGATATTGCAACGACATATGGCTTATGATAATATGATGATTAACCAAGTATGAGATATAATCAAACACAGACAGTCATACAACCCACCGTATATATATAAAGCACCTGCGATAAAGCACCATTTGTTTTCTTGTGGCTAAAACTAAAATGGCAGTTTTCTACGAACAGTCAAAGTTTGAGCCGTTTAGTTTAGATTTTAGTTTATCGATTAAATATAGTCAATAGATATGTTCTGTACATTCTGTGGTTCCTGGTTTAGAACAATGAAATACATAAATTAGGTCTGGAAAAAAAAACTACACGAGAAAACGGATAAAATACATCAACAATTTTAATTAAATTTCTGCCGTAGTTGCTCATCTCGTAAGATCAACAACTTCGGCAGAAATTGAACTACAATGCACCCTACAAAGCATTGGCATACGGTCTGTTTGTGCTTGAAAAACAGACACAAGCCGAATAATTTGTTTGTGTTCGGACTTGTCCTCAGTTTAACCGCTTCAGCTAGATTGTTTAGCATTTCGAACGAATAGCTTGTATTATTCTAAAACAGCTCTTGTAAAGCTTTTTGCCTTATGTTCAATATCAACCAGATCAGCTCAATACGTTGAGCTGTAAGCCAGCTGTATATCGAAGATTACCATAATAATAAGTGCCGCCACTCCTCTATCATGGTGTCAAACATTGCATTGTCATCAATGTGTACTCAATGGCCAAGTAGCTTAAGCTGCTTCTAGCCTTTCTTGCTCATTAATATCGAACTAACAAAACCTGGTGGGGCTGTGTCGGGGCGCACGGCCATTTGTTTGTCGTGAAACGTCTAACTTGTACTATTATTTATTCTGTGACGCCACGAACAATTTGAGCCGGTCCTGAAACCACTGGAGTTACTCCAGTGACAAGAGCTTGGCTTTTAATTAAAAAAAAGTCTACGATTGCAACAGTATTTCTCAATAATAGTTTTACCGGTCACAAACATGAAAAGATAAATAAAACTTTGTAACAGTATCTCCACCGGTGAGTATAAAGGTTGCATTGTACTCTTTTGTGGTTTTAAAATGACTCGTCAAAGGCTATACGGGAAATCGTCGATACCAGAAAAATGCGATTTCAACTGCATGCCCCTACAGAATGTACGAGTATCATCCATTGAGTATTGGCGAGGGGTTTATTTTATAACTGTAAAGATCCGGTGTACTTATCTTCTGTATCTTTAAAATATTATTTATTTTTAAGAGAGGTTTCCAAATCAATTTGAAGGAATCGTTTTATGTTTGTATGCATGTTCGTTTGACAAAAGTTTTCTCTGACAATTATTTATTTATTCTCTTTATCAGATCTTGAGATATCTTAGTTAGATTGGGTTCCACTTGGACCCTCTAAGTACGAAAACTTCTACATGATTTACTGAAAGTCAACTGAATCAATTTTTATTAAATATTTCTGGGAGCACCTGAAAGTATTTATTTTTAAGTTAGGAACCATGCAAATCGGCAGCGCAGTCACGGAATAAATGTAAATTTAAAAACATTATGTCTTTTATCTTTTTCCAGATGGCTAGTTACTTTAACTATGGTTAACTAGGTGTGCCTCGCGGTTGAACCCGCATGGATTGTGGTGAATTGGATAAACCTTTGTGCTGTGTTATTCTCCGGTCCTTGAAGTAAAGTTACCAATACAAAAACTCACGTCAATCTCTCGTTTAGTTGCTGCGTGACAAAGGAAAAAACACACTTCAGCATTTATAATATTAATGCAAAAGTGTTAATATGATTAATAAATAAAAAAAATGTAATGATAGTGATAGTTGAAATTCATAACAAAACAACACATGTTACCTCATATAGAAATAAAATTAACAACTGATTCTACGTGTCAAATCAACTATAGTGGATTATTAAACCAAGATTAAATAACCCACGAGAACAATCTGTTAACCGAGTGTCAAACTCCGCCCTCGAACCTGAGTTAACGTTGAAGTGTCAAACTATATGATCTAATTTATCAAGAGAGGTTAATTTAAGCAATCACAATGTTCGTGCTTGGGCTAATAAGTCCTATAGGGCTTTGGAGAGCGAAGGGTCAGTGCAATGTTCGACTCGAAGCTTTACGCGTCAATGCCATTTTAAAAAAATATAAACGCAATACGCTAAGTTCAGAGCTGCACTAAACTTGCTATGGTCAATCGCGGCGCTTACCATCAGGCAAACAATCAGGGGGCGATTCTCGGGCTCATGAGATTAGCTTTCATACGAGTTGACGTCATACTTGTATCTTCATACTTCGAAAATGTCATGTAAAAAAATGTCATTTTCGAAAATAAATATCATGTTATACTAGATGTGACTTCATTCCGTATGAAGTCTTGGCTCATACTCCCGAGAATCACCCCCTGCTCGTCTTGTCAGTCATCATTCTTTTGTGTACAAATTATTATAATTATATAACCTTGCTGTCAGAAACAGACAATATAAAGGCTGGCAAGTTTTTATACGGTAGACTGCATGACGTAACATCGCATACCACCATAAGAGTGTAGTTTTGTAGCGACTTTGCGCGACTAAGCAAAAGTCAGGCAATTCATAGCACATAGTTTATTCAGTTTATTAATTAATGCCAACGAACGATATATACATAGAATATCGTTCGTTGGCATTAATGAATAAACTCAAAAAATATATTTGTTCAGTGTTTTTCTTATTCTGTAGTTATTTAAATACAGTGATTTATATGTATGAAATAATTATGTGAGTTTGACTGGAAACATATTCTGCTATGAATAGTAAAGACTTTATGTAAAATTTGAAATGGAGGCTTTTGCCCTGCATTGGCTGTGTGTTATATTTGCACGATTTTAAAAGCCCTTTGTTTTACAAAATATAGTAAATTATTTATAATTATTATATTTGGCCTGGGCCATCCCACAGCAGACCTCTGTCTCGATCTTCCACATTTCACGGTTTTGTGCGACACTAGTCCAATCTTTCATGAAGGAATCAAGGTCATCCCGCCATCTCAGTCGAGGCCTGCCACGAGGCGGTGGGCCGTTGTTAGGTGTCCATTTAGTTGTTGTCCAAATCTCATTAGACATGCGGCTCACGTGTCCGGCCCAGTCCCACTTCAAGCTGGCAGCTTTGTGAGTCACGTCGGTTATTTGCGTTTGGGAACGCAGTATGGAGTTTCTAACACGGTCGGTGAGCTTTACTCAACACAAGGTCGTCAGCAAAACGAAGATTGTTTAATCTACGTTTACCAATGGCAATGCCCTTCCCTTCCCAGCCAGCTGCCAGCTTTCGGAAGACTTCTTCCAGCACAGCTGTGAATAGTTTCGGAGATAGCGGGTCACCTTGTTTCACTCCTCTTAGAGACAGAAAAGACATGTCATATAGACTGTATTTGTATTGCTGCAGTGCTGTTGTTGTATATGTATATTCACTATTACTATTCACAGCTGTGCTGGAAGATTAAACAATCTTCGTTTTGCATGCAAATGCAGCAACTAAACGAGAGATTGACGTGAGTTTTTGTATTGGTAACTTTACTTCAAGGACCGGAGAATAACACAGCACAAAGGTTTATCCAATTCACCACAATCCATGCGGGTTCAACCGCGAGGCACACCTAGTTAACCATAGTTAAAGTAACTAGCCATCTGGAAAAAGATAAAAGACATAATGTTTTTAAATTTACATTTATTCCGTGACTGCGCTGCCGATTTGCATGGTTCCTAACTTAAAAATAAATACTTTCAGGTGCTCCCAGAAATATTTAATAAAAATTGATTCAGTTGACTTTCAGTAAATCATGTAGAAGTTTTCGTACTTAGAGGGTCCAAGTGGAACCCAATCTAACTAAGATATCTCAAGATCTGATAAAGAGAATAAATAAATAATTGTCAGAGAAAACTTTTGTCAAACGAACATGCATACAAACATAAAACGATTCCTTCAAATTGATTTGGAAACCTCTCTTAAAAATAAATAATATTTTAAAGATACAGAAGATAAGTACACCGGATCTTTACAGTTATAAAATAAACCCCTCGCCAATACTCAATGGATGATACTCGTACATTCTGTAGGGGCATGCAGTTGAAATCGCATTTTTCTGGTATCGACGATTTCCCGTATAGCCTTTGACGAGTCATTTTAAAACCACAAAAGAGTACAATGCAACCTTTATACTCACCGGTGGAGATACTGTTACAAAGTTTTATTTATCTTTTCATGTTTGTGACCGGTAAAACTATTATTGAGAAATACTGTTGCAATCGTAGACTTTTTTTTAATTAAAAGCCAAGCTCTTGTCACTGGAGTAACTCCAGTGGTTTCAGGACCGGCTCAAATTGTTCGTGGCGTCACAGAATAAATAATAGTACAAGTTAGACGTTTCACGACAAACAAATGGCCGTGCGCCCCGACACAGCCCCACCAGGTTTTGTTAGTTCGATATTAATGAGCAAGAAAGGCTAGAAGCAGCTTAAGCTACTTGGCCATTGAGTACACATTGATGACAATGCAATGTTTGACACCATGATAGAGGAGTGGCGGCACTTATTATTATGGTAATCTTCGATATACAGCTGGCTTACAGCTCAACGTATTGAGCTGATCTGGTTGATATTGAACATAAGGCAAAAAGCTTTACAAGAGCTGTTTTAGAATAATACAAGCTATTCGTTCGAAATGCTAAACAATCTAGCTGAAGCGGTTAAACTGAGGACAAGTCCGAACACAAACAAATTATTCGGCTTGTGTCTGTTTTTCAAGCACAAACAGACCGTATGCCAATGCTTTGTAGGGTGCATTGTAGTTCAATTTCTGCCGAAGTTGTTGATCTTACGAGATGAGCAACTACGGCAGAAATTTAATTAAAATTGTTGATGTATTTTATCCGTTTTCTCGTGTAGTTTTTTTTTCCAGACCTAATTTATGTATTTCATTGTTCTAAACCAGGAACCACAGAATGTACAGAACATATCTATTGACTATATTTAATCGATAAACTAAAATCTAAACTAAACGGCTCAAACTTTGACTGTTCGTAGAAAACTGCCATTTTAGTTTTAGCCACAAGAAAACAAATGGTGCTTTATCGCAGGTGCTTTATATATATACGGTGGGTTGTATGACTGTCTGTGTTTGATTATATCTCATACTTGGTTAATCATCATATTATCATAAGCCATATGTCGTTGCAATATCGTAAAATTTATCATTTCATGAAATGGTTCGCCACATCATGTTTTTTTATTTCATGGCATTATCCGTAACTTAGTGAAATGGTTTGGGCAGATGAATGAATGATTAGCGTTTATTTATTTATTTAATCATCAATTTGAAAATAGTAAGCTTACAGTATTGTCCAAAACGCTAACTATCTTAAGTAATTGGTTAAAAATAAATTCAAATTGTTAACAATTGATCTCAAATTGTCATTAAAAATATCGACATCTTGAAACTGGTACGTAAAAAATTAAAACGTGCGTTAAAATTGACAATAGTCTATGCGTAGGCGCATTGCGTGCGTGCGCAGTTCGCACAGCAGGACATGAGAACAGCGGCGACGGCTCCCGGCGCAAACAAAGTTTTTTGGGACGTCCTATTGGGACGAGTGCCTTGTGGGACGAGTCGCTGAACTAGCCATATAAACCAAGAGTACCGAGCACAGTCGGATTATTGACCTTGTTGCGCAGTATTTGACTAGATGTAATTTACCCCTATACTCCAACGTATCTGCTCCAATCATACCTGTGACGAATAGGGAAGGGAAAAGGAACGGGTAATATCCGTACATACGTTTGACGATATGAACAGCTAAACGCACGGCTACTTCATGATATGGTCAAACATTTGTGATCACTTCGTACAATAGTTCATTACACACCGCTAGAGGCGCTAGCAGCGACTGGATGAGGAGAGCCGAAGATAGGGCTTTTCAGTGGCGTTCACAAGGAGAGGCCTACGTCCAGCAGTGGAAGAATATGGGCTAGATGATGATGACGAGAGGCGCTAGAAGGAAGCCCGATTTGTCCGTGATAGGTTAGAAGGAAGGTGGGACCTATCTGTTTGAACACCCTACATGAATGATATTTAGTGATATGGCCATGCGTGGATTGAAATATCATTAAATATTGAAGTTTCAACGATATGATCAGTTTTAGCTGACCATTTCATGAAATAGAACCATTTCATTAAATTATTGACCATTTCGAGAAATGCTCGTTTCTACGATATCGCCACGATACATAAATCTCCACAGCTGGAACACACGTCTACTCGTTCATCTGGAAAATACTTCAAAGCAAAACATGGTTTAAAAAAATTCATGGTTTTTCATTTTCATTTTTAATTAAAAGTGGGAAGATTAGTTACCAGCTCTTCGGGCGTGAACCGCATGAATTAGGTGCAACATACACAATTGGCTTTCTTTGTCCTTAGTCATAATTGGAGTGGCATTTGTGTAGCACGTGTTAGCAATGACTCTCATATGCGCTACAGTCTGCTTATATGTCTCTATCTTTGTTGTCGATGCACATGAAATACGACCTAGCCGTGTGGGTGTGTTGCCTGTAGTTGTATGTAGTCCTGATTTTGTTTACGTGACATTAAAGCTCGCTGTACCTAGCCCCTTTTAACTAAGTCTATGATTTTATTCAATTAATTTAATTTTACGATTGTTAAGGACACACTTTTGTCACCCAGGATACACCCTAGGCTGACAATTGTGTATGTAATATATTGATGTATTATGATGTAATCACTCAAAATACCGCACCGAAGCAGAGCACCGTAGCAGTAGACCGTTCGATAAAACATGCCAACTCTCCAACAATGATGCAGTGAGTAATTGAGTTACATATTTGGCGGAGAGAGAAGGTTACCGTCCCGGGGGAAATCGGCTTTCTGTTTCATTTTTAACAGTTTTGAGTGTAATTTTGGGTAATGTTGATATTCGATTACGGCAAGAGATAACGGAAAGTTCAAACTACTTAAAACCAATTTTTAAATCTTCAGAATATTTACAGAACCGGTTAAGTGTCTATGTTTTTACGCGTAAACATACTTGCGATTGGTGACATAATTAATGAAAAGCTCAGATGGAGTTTTTCACTGAGATACACATTTCAGAGAATTTAGCAGAAATAAGTACCTTGATTTCACTTCTTTGCCATTCGTATGATGAAAGAGCAAAAAGATACATTAATGCCGAGTGCGAGAAAAGAAACAATCAGGCAATTGCTAATGCGACGATAATGCTGCAATTGCTTATTCCGCCGAGGCATGTCTAGTGCCTTTTTCTTAACAATGTCAATAGGCAGTTCAAACTGATTATGTATAGGTACAACGTGTGGATTAACAATGTCAATGGGCAGTTCAAACTGATTATGTATAGGTACAACGTGTGGATTAACAATGTCAATGGGCAGTTCAAACTGATTATGTATAGGTACAACGTGTGGATTAACAATGCCAATGGGCAGTTCAAACTGATTAAGTATAGGTACAACGTGTTGATTAACTATGTCAATGGGCAGTTCAAACTGATTATGTATAGGTACAACGTATTGATTAACAATGCCAATGGGCAGTTCAAACAGATTATGTATAGGTACAACATGTGGATTAACAATGTCAATGGGCAGTTCAAACTGATTATGTATAGATACAACGTGTAGATTAACAATGTCAATGGGCAGTTCAAACTGATTATGTATAGGTACAACGTGTGGATTAACAATGCCAATGGACAGTTCAAACAGATCATGTATAGGTACAGTGTGTGGTTTAATAATGCAAATAGGTAGTTCAAACAGTGTATGTATAGGTGCAACGTGTGGTTTAACAATGCCAATGGGCAGTTCAAACAGATTATGTATAAATACAGTGTGTGTTTTAACAATGCCAATGGGCAGTTCAAACAAATTATGTATAGGTACAACGTTTGGTTTAACAATGCCAATGAGCAGTTCAAACAGATTATGTACGTATAGGTACAACGTGTGGTTTAACAATGCCAATGGGCAGTTCAAACAGATTATGTATAGGTACAACGTGTGGTTTAACAATGCCAATGGGCAGTTCAAACAGATTATGTATAGATACAACGTGTGGTTTAACAATGCCAATGGGCAGTTCAAACAGATTATGTATAAATACAGTGTGTGTTTTAACAATGCCAATGGGCAGTTCAAACAAATTATGTATAGGTACAACGTTTGGTTTAACAATGCCAATGAGCAGTTCAAACAGATTATGTACGTATAGGTACAACGTGTGGTTTAACAATGCCAATGGGCAGTTCAAACAGATTATGTATAGGTACAGTGTGTGTTTTAACAATGCCATTGAGCAGTTCAAACAGATTATGTATAGATACAACGTGTGGTTTAGCATTGCTGGCGATTACTTAACATTTACGGTGACTATTCAATATGCCGGCGACTACGACACAGTGATGTATAAACTGTTTATAAGGCAATTTTTCTGCGTTCAGAATCTACGAATAATAATATTATTTGTAGTTCAGAACATTTAGATACAAAAAACCGAGAATGTTTCAGTAAAATATTATTAAAGCTTTTCTTTTGCCAGTTTTGAAAACATTTACCTAAATAATAAATGTCTCTCGTTGAATTATGTGACAAAAAGTTAAGGTAAAAAATATGTATTAACATAATACCTTTTCATACACACAAGCTCAAGTAAGAAGCCCGTTAAAAAAACTCGTGTCATTGTTATTTTCTGATACGCACGATGTACCTAAGGCTTGACACACACTTGACACACAACCATTGTTGCTTGCCACAAAACTGGAATCAAAATGTAACTAAACAAAAATACTTCATATATTTGTGTGCAATATTGCATGTTAAACACATCAAATTCTGCGCACTTCACTAATATAGGTTAAAGAAATTCTGGAAGGAGTGTTCTGATCATTTATGTACTATTTATAATTATCCTATTATATTACATTATAATGAACAATACAAAACATACCAATGATATCACATTATAATATTATAAATCAGAGAAGTGTAGCCACTGTAAACAGGCCAATCAGAGATTAGAGTTTAAAAAACGAATACTCCTTATCAAGTAGAAAAGTTCGTATGCGCGATGCAGAACTCCATACATTAGAAATAACAGTCCATACAAAAAATCATAAATACATAAGCATCGATTAGCGCCATCTATATTTTATATTTAGAAGTATGTATGTTTGTTCCTCCTCCACGCTCAACCAGCTGGAAGGATTTGGATGAAATTGGGTAACAAAATAGCTTCTATCCGGGATTAACACAGTCTTCTTTTCATCATCACTATCAAACATCATCATAACCAGCGCGAGTGAAACCGCGAGGTGCAGCTAGGAATCACCGAAACAAATTGACATTACTAACAGAATAATCTCTATTTTTATACAAAAGTGTGTACACTGAACATAATTAAAAAAAAATGTCTAGTGGACTTTCAATTCGCGCATCACGTAGAAACTATATGGCCAATTGCAATGTGCTTTTAATTGTTGGATAGTTTAAGTTTTGAATTAAAATCTGGTGTAATATTTACTTCAATGTTGTGAGTAGAACCAGAACAATCGATAAAAACTATATGACGGAGTTGAAAGACCCTCTAACCTTTTAGTATAGGGCCTAGCATTCCTAAACAGAAAAAAAGATAGCATGTGTTCCTAACGCATGGACATGACGAAAAAAAAAGTTCGAGTTCAAATATCTAGAAAAGTATAATTATCACTTAGGTGATTTTTTATCGAATACATTTTTGTTTCTTATATTTTTCACAATCAATTTCATTGAACGCCGAGAAATCGAGTATTTTTTCTCTGTTTTCTGTCAACTTTAGCCATGCAACAATAAGTTATATATTTTATATTTCAAGCATTATAATGATTACAATTTTTTTTTTTTTTCTTAAAGATTTGGCCAGAAAAATATTTAATATCGTCAGTGTCACAAGTGTCATGTGTAGCCTTTCTTATTTCTATAATTATTGTCGTACGGAGTGTTATGATATGACATAATATGACGCACGAGTATCACTCAGTCGTTAACGTGATATTACAGTGGGTACGTCTGGAGGACAACACAAAAACATTATACCTTTTATTAAAGACATTTTCGATCACTGTAGTCTGTTTCTGTTAAAGGTTTTGGTGTACACGGAAACGATACATTATTAAGCTATTGATAGTCATGATGGTCATGATGTCGATTTGTCAATTTAAATACAATTAGAAGCTTCATTTAGAAAAACGATTAATTTAAGAGTGTTTTCCTGAATAAAGTAGTTTATATTATTGTAGTCATATGAAGAATAGAATTATCACTAATGTCCTTTAAACCAAAATACAATATTGCTTGCATACTACTGCGGCAAATCTTTGTTATTTCATATTCTTACATCTCAGCTATAACAATAAGTAATCATCTCGACTGTCTTTCTGGTGAAGATAGATCGAAGAACTAGATACATAGATAATATCGATGTATCTAGTTCTTCATAATGGTGGTGAGTAGGCACCTATCTATTAGGTACTATGATGTACATTACTGAATTGAGTATCTTTACGAGTTAAAGCATTATTTAGGGAGTTTGCTGCTAAGCTCTCTCAGTAGGCCTAAGTGATTGAGTACCGACTACTTGCAAATAAAATATATATTTAAGGTACCGTTAAATATTTTTACCTGACTACGGAATGTATTTCTCATTGTAAGTTAGTAGGTATGTTTATTTAGATTTTCAACCATAGCGTCTCATCGCTCTTGATATTGTCAAATGGAAATCAATCGATATGACTTCTACAGAAGGAAACCAACCATAAGATTGTCATGGTTTTTTATTTAAACCCAATATGGCGTCCGGGGTAGGTACGTCATAAAGTACTTAAGAAAATAACGTACGAGAGAAAAAAACTGAATAAAAAAATATTTTGAGCTGAGATATGGCTGAGATACAGCCATATCTCAGCCGGGTTATAGTTTTATAATTTAATATTTTTTCGTAGGTAGAAGTAAAATCTATCTGGCTTAGTGTAATCGGGTCCATGAATCTATTGTTCACGACTATAAAAGTTTCATAAATCATGCTCCGCGACTCCATGATATCTGTAACTAGGTAAGTACCTACGTACTTATAATAAAGCAGTACAAAACAAAAAGAAAGAACAAAGAAGAGATTTGAAAAAAAAAGCGTTCGAGAACTTAAAATGATATATAAAACAATAATATAACGTTTTTAAAATCGTGTTTGTCTGTCTGGATGTTTGTTCACCCATAACATAAAAACTACTGAACTGATTGAAATGCGTTTTTACGGTTGGATAGTTAGGTTTTGTCTTAAAATATGGTGTACTTCATATTTCAATCCAATGAGTAGAAGCCGAGCAATACTTTTAACTTTTCTGAAGGAATTTTGAGATAATTCTAATATATGTAAATTAAGTCCCGTTATTACACATAGGATAATTTTAACCAAGAGATAATACCACGTGGGCAAAGCCGAGGGGACAGCTAGTATGTAATATGACAATGAAACATTACTCAAAAAAAAGTTATTTTGTTCAGCCAACATTTAATGCAAGGGCAGATAAACCTTATTTTTAAAGGCCCAATCAAAAGGGGCTAACTGTATTTCACGGTAGCTTTCAGCCACCCGTATTCCGAACTCTCCCTGTCTGCCAATATCCAAAGTATCTGTGTGGCTTTAGTCTTAACCCTATTTTCCAGAAAAAAAAAAGATCTTTCTCGGGCTACGAAACGTACTCGCTAGAGATGAGGGTATCCGACAATTTTACGGCTTATAGATAATCCGGTACTTTTACCCGCCTGATGAATATCACGTTGTAGCCAATATTAAAACTACCGTGTTGTTTTAAATTTCCACGATTTATCCTTTAAATGCAACACATGCAGGTGAAACACACAGTTAGAATTGTTTGAAAAAGTCAATACAATGAATGTTATCATGATAACGAAAATATGTATGATTTTCTATCATCATCATCAGAGTATCACATTTTCCTGCTAGTTACAGGCTTTCCCTGAATGATTGTCAAAAATTAGATGTTGCTTGCCGCGTGCGTATGCGCAGTATGCGCGCAATGAGGCGTATTGGCGATATATCACCACCCGATCATCGACTAGTTATGAAATGTGTTGCTCTTAGTTTGATATCATATTTCATTTACGATACCAGCTAGGCTACTCTAGTCAATTTTGGCGGGATGCCCTTGTATAAATTTAATATTATTATATTTTGTAGTAACTTCCCTATTCCAGCCAAAAACCGCTAAAATATCGCGAAACATCCGGCTGTTCGTTTAAACCAATATCATGCACACCTCTACTGTACACGCCTTTCTACACTTCCTCCGCTAAGAGGATCAAACGGTTCACGCGTACAGAGCCTCTTTGAAATTTTAGCTCTATTTTTTCTCGATATCCTTCCCCAGAATTGATTTGGAAATCTTTTTGAGCCTTTTAATCTTCTCTTTCGAATTTGAAGGGAGGTATTGACTCGATTTGGCGGTGGAATTAATTAATACTGGGTGTTGGTTTGAGGTTACGACGTAATAAGTGTAGGATTCTACCTGAAAAACTGTTTTTTTAGAATAATTTGATCAATGTTACGTGTAAGCAAAACACGCCACGCCACAGCAACAAAAAAGATCAAGGGGGAGACTAGCCCGATGGAGTGATAACATAGCCAGTGTTGCTGGCAAACTAATCTGAGAACAGCACAAGATCGAGGAATATAAAAACGATATAGGCTGAAAAGAAGAATAAATATTCGGGACATTTTACATCAATTACCTAGCCCCAAACTAGGATATCCTGTACTATGTGTACTAGAAAACGGTTAGACATACATAGATGCGCTATAATACCACATCCAAGACTCGTAAACAAACATTTCTGCGCATCACACAAATGATGTGTAAATGATAAGTACAGCTGTTTATCGCTCTTTTATTATACAGGGTAGGTTTTGAGATGGGACAGTAAGGCCAGGTACCTTAACCGTTTAACTATAAAAAACGTTCTTATGAGACTGTGCTTAACTTTTGGAGATATTTTGATCTGCATTCATAGGTTTTGGAAAAAAATATATAAAGCCAGTGAGAAAATGAACAAATTAAACAAAAAAAAAAATGCCATTCGATCCTGTTTCTTATAGGGACAAAAGTCTCTAACGGAACAAACGGAGGATGGAGTACTAGAAAACTCAGAAATCGGTTAAAACTTTTATCATACATGTTGTGTGAAATTAACGTGGATGAAATAAATAAAATTCAAATATCGTTCGAACACAAACATTTCATAGGTTACTTTCACTTGAAAAAAATACTAGCCATCACAAAAATACATAAACATTAAAATCTATAAAAAAATGAGCGAGCCTTACCGTAGTCTTAGATGTGTAATATGTGATTCAAGCTCTGTTTTATCATCGATTTTCAAGCTCTGTTCAATCACCGCTGTTGAAGCTCTGTTCTATCATCGCTTGGTTCAAACTCATCAAACGCATCGCTGTTCAATTTCTGTTTTAGCATATATGCGCTCATTGGTCAACTGTTTCACTGTAATAGTGAAATAGTTGACCAATGAACGCCGCGGCACATTGTTTCACTTTTCACGGAATTACTCCCATAGATTTCAGGATAAATAAATTATAGTTTAAAAAAACTAAAAAACACGCTTTAAACAGCGCGTTTTTTTTTTCGAATTTTTTCATTGTCATCGGTCTTTGACAGGTGTGCAAAATTTGAATGAAATCTAACCGTTTAAAGTGGGTCAAACTAGCGTCCAAAGGAGTCAGTAACAAACATACAAACATACAAGTGAAGCTAATATAAAGCGTATAAAAAGCCTTATTCGATAAATCTTCAGTAGATTCGAAGCGGAACGCAGGGTGAAATACCCAATTATTGACAGCACCGCGGCTTGGCGCGGTCGTGGGCGGCAATTTTTCTACGTCGATAACGCGTGGTTTCTCTCAGTGTCGAATGGTTACGATTCCTAGCAATCTCGAAAAATGTGGTTGAAATGTGATTTATTGAGCTAATAATGTTGAATTTACCTTAGAAATGAAAGTGCTCCATCACTTCATCAATACTACTTAGGTGACAGATTATATAATTGAAACGTCTCGTTTGCATGTTTGTTAACATGTGTGTTCGGCTCAAACAGCTGAACCGATTTTGATCATATTTTTTCACAGGGATTGTGTACTATTACTACTGTAGATACTATTATTATTATAGAGACTATTGTATTATTACTGTAGCGGCTATTACATTTCAAGGATGAAGACAACTTGAACCACTTGCATCAAAAACATATTAATTTTTGTAGGAAACCAAAAATAAATATTAATGCAGAGTTTAGTTAATCTATCTATATCTATCATCATTTCAGCTTTTAGAAGTCCACTGCTGAACATAGGCCACGACGAACGGTCTTTTGACGCCTCCATCCACCGACTCCAACGTGTGGGGGGTCTCCCTGCACTTCGCTTGCTTGTTCGTGGTCGCAATTTGAGAACCTTTATTCCCCAGCGGTTGTCAGCTGTGCTAACTATATGGCCTGCCCATTGCCACTTCAACTTGCAAATTTTGAGAGCTATGTCGATTACCTTGTTTCTTCTACGGATTTCCTCGTTACGGATCTTATCACGTAATGAAACTCCGAACATAGCTCTTTCCATTGCACTTTGAGCTTGAGTATGAGATCTAGTAAGCGACCACGTCTCAGTGCCGTATGTCATCACTGGCAACACGTACTGATTTTTGAACTGAACTTTCGTCTTGAGGCACTGCGGTATCTGGGACGAGAAGATATGGCGAAATTTCCCGAACGCTGCCCATCGCAGTTGTATTTGTCGGTTGACCTCTTTGTTGAAGTTGGAACTACCCAGTTGGATCGTCTGACATAAGTGTACATAGTGATCAACAAATTCGATAATATCGTTCCTAACATAGACCGGCATGGGTGCGACGTGGGCATTTGACATGAAGTTCGTCTTACCCCTGTTCATTTTAAAACCCACCTGTTGGGAAACATTATTAAAGTCACTGAGCATTGAGTGATGCATTCGCCATTGATGTTAACACCATATCCGTTCCAGTTCAGAATCTTGAATATATCTTCCAATGTAGAGGTGAACAGTTTCGGAGAAATAACGTCTCCCTGGCTTCTACTCATCCGATTCAGATACCAAGTACACCAGTTTTTAAGTCAAGCTCTAAGCCAACAGTGAAAATCGCATCGCAATCGGTCCAGTAGTTTTAACGTGATGCGCAAAACAAACATACAGAAAAACAGATCTGTCTGTTTAGACAAACAAACAGACAGACACGAATTTTAAAAATGTTTTATTCTTGTTCAGTAGCTTAGTTTAAGTAACCTAGACCTTTTTTTAAATTATCTTCTATGTACAGACATTTCCGTTCTTATTACTTTATTATAAGTATATATATGTACCTTATAGGTACTTTTGGTCCTGGAGTAACCCGTATGGGCTACGTTTAAATGACAATTCATTTAAAAGTAGCCCATACGGGTTATTCCAGGCCACGCGGGCAAAGTCGCGGGCACAGCTAGTGAGTAAATATACAAGAACAAAAAAAAATGTTTTTTTCTAATTAAAACATTGCTTTTTTACAGTGTATTGACGAGGTCTTTATGGAAATACTTTTTGTTAGTCATCCTGGTTAGCTATCAAGACTGATACCTGTATTATTAGCCACTGATAGCCATCGAGAGACTTGAAGACCTTGTTTTCATCGGAGGCAATCCTCTGCATTTGAGAATCTAATTTTGAAATTATCATAATGTTGAATTGCCAGAGGGACTTAGGTAATTTGTGAGTGAAGTTTTACGAGAATCGGTTAAGTAGAAATAGTTGAAAAATATGTTGCAAGAACTAATACAAGTGAAAGTAAATAAAGTCGTTTAAAACGTGAACAAGCTCTACTTATTTAGAAATCACAATACTTACCTAACTGGGAGACTTCCAAAGTAGTCTGCAATCAGAGAAAATGTATTCTTAACGTACCTTTCCCATTTTTATGTCACCATTACTAACGTGTGATCAGTATGGGTGATACCACCGAAGTGGGAATAGGATCAAAAGGCGGCGAACTAAATATTCTATGCAATCCACTAACGCCTATAGCATATTCGAACGATGGGTATACCATATTTTACGCACAATAAGAAACAATAAAATATAATTCCCCATTCATCATGTTTATTACTACTTTTACTCCAGTATGGCGAGGTAAGGGAAGAGTAATGAGTTTAACAGTCTATGTGGGTATGTGATTGTACTACCATAGCCTCGCCCCTATTTGTACAAGGATTGCTACAATGAATGTATGAATCGATTCATCTTCAGGCAAAGGCTAGTGTGTCATAGGCTATTTTTCTACCCAAATACGACGAATCAAAGGAAAGGTTATGTGTTCAAACAAAAATCTTGTTCTAATTTTGAAAAGTGAGGTATCGTTCGATTCGACTTCATCACAAGAGTGTCTTCCCTATTTTTAACCGAACGTAGTCAGGTTTTAGTTTTTGAACTTGTCTTGTTCAAAGCTATAAACGCCATTAGTCTAACAATAAGAAAAAAAACTGGTTTAGGGCAATATTCAATGTTTATGTTTCCTTAAGCGTTTTTTTTTACGTATGTTCTTTGCGCTTTCTCATGAATATGTACATTGAGACGCCCGTCACTCTAAACCAGCCTGTCTACTTTAACCAAAAAAATATACTTCTGTTTGGGCGATGCCATATTTTATAATAGAAAACTGGACAACTGCAAATCTATCTCAGTTGTGCAATCGTAACCACTTGCTGTTTACCTATTTGAAATACCTAAACAGTAATATACACGGGGATCTTCTCATGCCTTGGAATTTCTTTGACAGTTCATTCTATGTTGTTTTTTTATAATTATCTTTTTTTAAACTAAGCCTTACAACGTTTTCTGCACTTTTACTTGAATATTTAGATTTTTCGTTGCTAACTTTCACTAGATACCTCACTCTGGAGGTGGTACATAACTGATGATGAAAGTTTGTTTTGGCGTAAAAGGGGTTTTCGATTTAAACAGTTTTGATATTTAGGGGCAATTGTGGAAGTTCAATCACATTAAAATAAAACATCAGATATACCTCACTCGATGAGACTTACTTTTTTGTTTCTTAACCTGGTTGAACTTATAATTAGCCCTTAATATCAAACTTATATCATCGAAAACTCCTATTTTCATTACAAACTTTCATCATCAGTTATGTTTCCACAGCTGGGTTGGACCATTATCTACCACGAAGGCAAAGTGCTGGATTAAAAAAAAGTGGAGGTTCCATTAGCCCTACTGTTAATATAGTTTCTTATTTACTCCCTGCAATCAGCACAGAGGCATATGTAACTTGACTTCCCCATTTTCGTGTCACCATTATTGCACATGTTCGTATCTTCCCGCATAAAGAGGGAGTTATGTTTTTTCCATGTAAATGTTGGACGACATGCGAGTTTGTGTAATAGCTTTTTCCCCGCGTAAGTGCAATTTGGATAAGCATTGTAGACAGGTGCCGCTGACCATTTCAACTACCTAAGATTTCGAGATCTTGCAAGTACATAAGATTATGGTTGTCTTCACAAAATGTTTCTAGGGTAATCAATGATTTATTAATATATTGTAAGGAGAAAAACAGGCAGTAGGCGGAGCCTAGAGACGGGGACTAGCATCAGCTGATGACTTGTTTGCGGAAGACTTGCTGAAACTAGTTCCGGCCGGGCAGACCTTTTCCTCGGCGAGGCAGCGAGAGCAGCGCGCCACTTTCCCGTCGACAGTCGAAGCAGTTGGACGCTCCTGAATATTTCTTGAGTTCTTTAAATTCCCCCCATTTGGTTATCTAACAGTGTTTAGTTTACTTTGTTGAGTTTAATAATACCTTTGTGTGTGTGATCATGTTTTTTTTTTTAATAAACCCATTTCTGGTTGCTAATAATATCAAACATTTTTCAGCTGACATCCCCGAAGAATTTTTTGGTTCTATACAAATACGGTTCTATCTTCTAGCCGTATTCGTATGATGCACTGGCAGGTTCAGTAAGGTATTTCATATTCCTGTGCAAGATTCTGACAAAAGTCAAAACACAACCTCTAGAGATACTTATTTTAAGTTATTGATAATATCTACAAGATGTATCGTAATAACCTATTACATACTAGGCTGGGGTATGTGGTGCGGCATGGCAAGTAACGTTAGTTTTACGACCTTTGAGATGTCGAAGGTTTTCATTAATGAATTTACGTTTAAAGATTTCTCAAAAAACACTGTACATCAAAGCCAGAATAATGCAGAATAATGCAGTAGTACAGAATAATGCATAGTTCAACCTAGTAATCAGCAGAAAAAAATATGAATACCACCCTTGACAATAAATGTATGCTACAGTGGGACCAACTTCTCTGTGAACTGAGTGGTGGCGTGAGTTGTCCAGTCAATCGATAATTCTACTGAATGATTGACCGAATCATTTAAACCACTGTTTTTTTGAGTGTCTACCGCTCAGAAAACAGAATAAGATATAAGTTCAAAAACTAAAACCCGACTACGGACGGGTATAAAATAGCCTATGACACTCTTGCAATGAAGACAAATGGATTGATACCTCGCTTGTCAAATCAAACCTAGTTTTAAGCTTGAACACATAGCACTTTCTTTGCTTTGCCGTAGTCGGGTAAAAAAATCAGCCTATGACACTCTTTACCTGAAGACAAATCGATTAACAGCATCGATTTGTCAAAATCGGATCAATAGGGGCGATGCTATGGTGGAACATCTACATACCCACATACATAGATACTTACATACACACATGCATACCTACATGCATAGACTGTTAAACTCATTATCCTTTCCTTTCACCGTGGTCGGGTAAAAATACAGAAATTGACAACTCATTGGTGGCGGCTGTAATTCCTTTTTTCGGCATTTCACAGATATGTTGGTAGGACTGTAGTCTGTTTGACAACTTTAATTTACAGAACTTGCGCATTGCGCAGTGGTCAATTCTCTTTCGTGATCAGTCGAATGTCAAAGTCAAAATACGTCGAATAGAATTCTCTTTATAATTTTGTTCAAAGTGAATCTTTTCTTCTACGAGTCAGGAGAAAACTGGATGAAGAGAAGCGGCTCGAATACGGTGCGGGAAATAACTTGAATAGGATAGAGCCAAAACCTTACAGAGACGAGTTTACGTTCAATACACTCGCTGTACCGAACGTTCGACGACCGACGAGGTTTGGATCGTCGTGTAGACGTGGATGATTGAAGACCGTGATTGAAGCGAGGAGGAGGCATTTGAGCAACAGGCAGCAGGCGTTCAGTAGCTCGAGGCTTTTGGAGTTCCCTGAAGGTGACAGAGAGAGGTTGTACGACCGCGAGAGGGAGTACCGGGAGTACCACTCACGGGCAGCCGAATAAGTCCCGTCACAGGTACGCCAAGCATATCCGCCACAGCAGACTCGGGACAGTCCGACCATATTGAAATGCCATAATAGATATTTATATTTGTGATCAGATTCAAGTGTTACATAAAATAGCAACTTGAACCCGCAGATGGAGCAGTTTGTATGTAAATATCAACTTTTTGTGTTAAGTAACAAACATGTAGGGATTACGGAAATTTTAATTTTATACTTTTGTATGAGATTCTTAAGTACTATGCATTCAACCATTGCACACATAAACGCATTTACATGCTTGATCGAAACAAACCTGCTGCGTACTTATAGGCTATTCAGTGACACGTTGTATATATAATTATACAATAAAATTGATTGACTCGTAAAAGTTTCATTCATTGGACTGACTTTAACGAAAACTGAACGGTATTCGATGTAACCACATTTAGGCGGACCTTCTTTTCATCCTTTTTAGTAACATACCTAAAGTTCGATGCGACAGTCCACTCAAAAGCAAGACCCATTCCTCGACCCGTAATCAAACGGTACATTAGCTCCAGAACTATAACTAGTGTCGTGCTCTGCCCGTGAAATATTTTATTTAGTGTCGACATTTGGCACGATTACCAGCTCCAGCGTGAAATGTAATGGTGCTTAATTTTTTCCACAGATTTGCTTGCTTAGAAAGATTAGGCTGTTTTTTTGCTACCTCGACACAAATAAAGTTGAATAAAAAGTAATTCATACATAAAAAATCGGATTACATCATTTGTGCGCTGCGTTGTAGCTATATACTGCGAACAGTATATAGCTACAACGCAGCGCACACAATCAAATCAATGTTTACTACTTAGACAAATTGGACGGAGCCGAGATTTTAATAAACTAAACAACAAATTAAATTTGAAGTTAATATTATTGCTCTTACTTTTGACCGTACAATTCAAGCGAAGATAAAATAATGCCAATTTGTACTTAGTAACTTCCTTATATAACTTTTATAAATGCGTAGGCGATTTCTAGTACATTCTTCATTGTAATAAACAACTAAGTAGTTACATTTCTCATACTTTAACGAGAAAAACATCTAAGTACATAAATGCTTATTCAGCTATGCGCAATTAAATCAAATCAACATGTAGAGTACCTCTACTGCGCATTATTCATAGAAAAACAATATAAGTACAAAAAGTGCTTAATTGATACTTTCACAATCTAAGGAAGTACCTACTTGTATGATTAAATATGTCGCAATTGGACTTCGGTAAACAACGGTGGGTTTGTGGTACATATAACTACTTGTCTATTTTTGTAGCATTGCTACATAATATATTAATAATAAAAAAAACAATAAGCCTATAACTAGCGATCGATAACAAGAATTCGACAAGTAAATGTTAATATTTTTACTATAGTAACTATCATTATAATTGCATATTTTGCAGAGTGAATACTTACATAGTAGACCTGTATCTTCCTTTTTGAAGAAAATAAACAATACACATACGAAACCAGGTATAGTCACGACACCACACAAGTTTTTTTTTTATAGTCAGATATAACAGTCAGCGGTTAACTTGAATGCAAAAGCAAATGTTATTTAATCACCATTTATAGCACGAAACATATTTTAATAACAAAAAGTTCATAATAAATATTTATATTGTAAAAACGCAATTTTACATCACCCGCGGGGTTTATATGAAAACCAGAGTCTAGTGTGATGCACTGGGCATTTGTGCTGATTATAAGCCCCTTTCAACACAATCCAAGTATATATGTCTATGTCCGAAACACATTTTATTAATGTTTTTTTTTAATGTTGTGTGTTGAATAAATGTTTTTTCTTTCTTTCCTTCTTTTTCATTTAGCGTCTTGATTGATGATGTATTTTTTTTATAAACAGTATGAAAATTTAATCTGGCTTAAATTGTAAAAGCGCCGTTTGATTTATAGAAGACAAATAATGAATGTTCAATGACAGTGAGCGTTGATCACGACCAAAGTTCACTGTCATTGAACATTTTTTTGTCTCCTGTCTTGTCGTTCTTTTGTCTCGGTGCTGTCTTCATCATGTGGATTGACATCACGATGACAATCCGAATCGATGTGTGATCCAATTGAAGCGCTATTTAGTTTCCGATGACAGAAACATAACGCTGTTGCTAGGGATTTGTTGAAAGATTGAAATGGCTAACGAGCTGTCATCAGATGTTTATTAGGGCGTGTATTCTAAGGATGTTACAAATAAAAATTACAAAACATTTCCAAAATAAAAGTGGTTTTTAATGAAATAAAAATTATACTTAGCCTCAGCCTCTTGTCAGCCTCTTGGTGACGGTGGCGGAGAGGGTGGCCCAATACTCCGCCACTGGACCAAGACGCAAGTACTGCCGTCAAGCAGAGCCGCTAAATAACATTTATTTAATTGTTGTAATTTTAGACTGTTTTCATTTTTTTTTTTTTTGTTTATTGACATGTAAACATAAAAATAATAAAAAATTTAACTTACATAATTTTAAGGACACTACTAACAAAAATTGATGTTATATCTGAAATTAAATAAATACAATACAATATACCCATAGACATACATACTCGTATTTACTGCGTACTTATATATACCTCTAAATAATAATTAGCAATATTGTATGTGTGTGATCGGGGAAATTTCTGCATGCGAGTGGGCGAAACGCATTATTTTACTCGTAAATCGTGCGAAATAAGTAGGAAAAAAAAACATTTTTCTGATTCACGTTGATCTGGACAGAAGATTTGATATCAGCTGTCAACCAGCTGTGAGCAGCAGCAAAGCGTGAATCGTTTTATCGTCACATTTAAAATCCCGAAAAAGGTGAGCTTCCTTTGTACGAGTATTTACCTACATCTTTCACCCAAGTGATCGTGTTGCGAGCGATTCAAGGATCTGAAAAGCTGCGACGCCATTTGGTCTGCATACAATGGCGTCGTGGCAAATTCAATCATAAATGAGCTGTTTTTCTGGATTTTGCACAGGGTTTTACGCTTGGGGATTTCTCTGCCAATAACAGTGACGACTGCGCCCCGTGAACGCACTGGGCCCTATTTCATAGAACTATAGTACACTGACAAATGTCAATTTGTCGTTTTATGAAATAGGGCCCTGGTGATCCATATTTGACAATAAACATTTTCTTCTTTGACGTGCTGCGACCCTTGTTTTCGACGCTGCGGGAACGAAGGCTACACACGTCATTTCTATCTGTTCACCTGGCCTTGGCAACGCACCATACGGTGTCGAGTATAGCTGAAGCCCCAATTCTCTATTTGTCATTTTCTTCCCTACGCCCCTGCCCCATCGTTCCTAGATGTCAGTACAGACAATTTAAGTTAAATATAAAAGTCAAAATTAACTTATTTCATGAAATAAATATTTTTCTTGCAAACCCAACTTTACTTTGAACCCTATTTTTATAACGTTACAAAACAATGATGATTTGGTTTTATGCTCCCTGGGCAAAAACCACTAACTAGACTGCTGATAACTTTTAACATGAAACTTGTGTTACTTTCATCGATGTGTTCTTTAAAATTGTGAAGCAGAAATAATCAAATCCAATCAGCGCAAATCTTCCCTAAGTAGAGTCAAAGCTATATGCATATTACGATAATTTTAACAAATTGCCTGGTTATGTTTATAAACATGGCGGTTCCCTTTGAAACGGACAATAGATCTCAATTCGGTTAATTAAGCCTTTAAGTAGGGTTTTGGGCTATTTCCGGGTGACTACACATTAATCTGGGTCATACGCGCTTTAAACAAACTTTGTATTTTATAATATTTAACAAAGTAAACTTCACGCGATATGTTCACTTAGCATAACTAAGTGGAAATAATTACAAAAAGATGATTAAGAGATTTCAAATGAAACACAACAGCTTTCTAAGCCCATTTTTGCCAGTTGAAGACTGAAACCATATGAACGGATTGAATGAATGAATGAACCTAAATTTAATTTTTAATTTAAACAAACTATTCAGTGGCTGGAGCTTATTGATCTGCCCTACCTTTTACATACCGAAGCTTGGTCAGTTGGAGTTTGAGCTTGAAGTTACTAATGCGAATAAGTCGAATAGGGTAAATATGACCCTGTCTCAACGCAATGAAATGCAGTCTACGTAAAATTCCTCGTGGTCACACTAGTGTGAAAAAACGGTGTGACCACGAGTCCGTCGCCAAAAATGCAATGATCTTGGATTTGAAATTCAAATTAATTATGAAAATAAAATCAAATGTAACTTTCCGTACCAACAAAGTTAAATCTAAATTTAAGTATGAAATGTAAAATCTTGCTAAAGTTAAAAACCTTTGAAAAATATATGGAATTATTACTTTTGTATTCTAAATAATATTTTTCTCTAATATGTTAATTAGATATTTGACAATTAAAATACAATCTATCTATACATATAATAAAACTGTAACCAAAGTGAAACATATTGTCACGTAACGCATGAGAGGATTGAGGAAAAGGAGAGATGGATCTCTCTTTAATGGGGGGAAGAGAGTCTTTCATGCGTTTGTAGTCTGAACAACACAAAAATAAAAATAATAGTGTTGTTCGCTTATTTGCGCTTACAAAACCAAATGCGGGTAGTTGGAGACAACGCTCGCCCTTCTCGACTTCTCGATTAAGTTTCAGCGCGATTAAGTCCCGTTTAAATATTTAACTATGTGGGTAAACCCTAGAGACCTACGGTACAGGAGGTAACGACATTATAAATACTATCAATACAAATATATGAAATAGATATTTATTTATATTCAACTACAAAAATGAGTGACACAT
The DNA here is from genome assembly GCA_946251855.1 of Alsophila aescularia. NCBI lineage: Eukaryota > Metazoa > Arthropoda > Insecta > Lepidoptera > Geometridae > Alsophila > Alsophila aescularia. Next base: position 6,745,349 of record OX276383.1, on the reverse strand, counting down.
CTGCCGCATGCTGTACGAAGTGTGGGCTAAACTCTCCACTGAGTCAAAGAATATTAATGTATAATTTAAAATATTAAATTAAATTTAAAAGCTTTTACGGGTTCTTTTTTTCCTTATTTAAAAAGTTTTTTTTTCAGATTTTTATTTGTTTGCCTTTTCGCTTTTAGGTGTTTAACTTTTTTTTTCTTTTTTTTATTGCTTTGTCATCGGTTTGTGAGCTACCCTGAAAGTTTCAGCCGGATAGCTAATCGAGAAATACTCGAAATTTGAATTGCAAGATTCTAGGACAGACTAAATACATAGATACATAGATAGATACAAGTGAAGTTAAATAAAAGATTTAAAATAATAGTAATAAGTAGTGCACCGAACGACTTCGTGGCAGGCCTAGAAGGAGATGGCGGGATGAACTTGAATCCTATTGGAAGGACTAGCAAGTCAAAGCCCTAGATCGTGATTCACGGAAGGACGGTAGGGAGGCTTTTGCCCAGCAGTGGGACAAAACAGGCTGAATAATACTAATGATTTTAGTTGAGTAGTGTATGCATATTCGTCTGTTCCGCCTCATCAACAACAAACAACACAACACCAACAACAACAACAACAACAATAACAACAACAACAACATCAACAGCATCGCAACATCTTTATTCTATGTATCGTTCTTCTATCTATTTATTAAAATAAAATCACTTGTGGCAACATCTTTATTATATCTATCGTTCTGCTATCTATTTATTAAAACAAAATCACTTGTGGCAACATCTTTATTCTATCTATCGTTATTCTATCTATTTATTAAAACAAAATCACTTGTGGCAACATCTTTATTCTATCTATCGTTCTGCTATCTATTTATGAAAACAAAATCACTTGTGGCAACATCTTTATTCTATCTATCGTTCTTCTATCTATTTATTAAAACAAAATCACTTGTGTCAACATCTTTATTCTATCTATCGTTCTGCTATCTATTTATGAAAACAAAATCACTTGTGGCAACATCTTTATTCTATCTATCGTCCTTTTATATATTTATTAAAACAAAATCACTTGGGCAACATCTTTATTCTATCTATCGTTCTTCTATCTATTTATTCTATACTTAGCTATAATAAAGCAGTAAGTAACAAAAAATAGGTACATTGAAGAAAATAAAAATAACCGACCAAGTGCGAGTCGGACTCGCGCTCCGAGAGTACAATACAAACATAACTTTGCCGTTGGAAAATTGTTATCCTCATGTCCTGGCGATATTGTAGTATTGAACGTTTTATGATATGATGGATAATTTCATGAAATGGTCCTGTTTCATGAAATGGCCAGCTTAAACTGACCATATCGTTGAAACATCAACGTTTAATGATATTTCAATCCACTTTTGGCCATGTAATTAAACATCATTAATGTAGGTTTTTCATGATACCAAACAGAAACACAAAGACGAAGGCTCCCGCCTTAGCAAGCGAAGCGTATCCCAACCAACACGAACTAGTTGCATAACGGCTTTAGAGCCAATCTGATTATGCCCAAAAGTGCTATAACTTAAGTGTTAGAGCGTGCTCTGAAGGCCTAATGCAGCAGCTCTATTGGCATTTTGGGCACAATTTTATGTAGCCTTTAGTTCTATTACAACTGCACAATAGTAGTAAAATGGTGCCTCAAGAGCTGCAACGGATGATTAACGCCATACTAACCCTTTTATAAAGCTACTTTTGTGAACGAGTGAACGAATATGAATGAATGTATTGTATGTCAAAATGATAAAGTGTAATTAATGTTGTAATCGGCCATCATTACAATATTATTCTCATGTAAATAATTCATAATTATGTGCCTTATTAGTTTGTTAAACACAAGCGGATAAAAACGCTTTCATATTTACTGTGCATATACTGTGAACGACTTTGGACGTCCACATACAACTGACAACTGTCAAGTGTCAGTTTCATACTATTCCTCCCCTCCAATAATATTTTTCGGATGACCCAGGCGAACGCCCGGACGACGCCGTGAACGATTTTGAGTGTACGCGCGGGTGATCCGTGCGTCCTCGAACGTTTATGTGAACGGGCCCCTGATAATCGAGCAATAATCGCACGGATGATTCGAGCGTAGTAAGTGAACGCAGCCCTTATAACTAAACAGTAGCAATTGTCTTTTAAGATTCTTACTGCGACCGTCAGGAACCGTGCATTTTCCGTGATAAAAAATAGCCTACGTGTTAATCCAGGGCTTAAGCTACCTTCATACCAAATTTTATCCAAGTCCGTTTAGCTGAGTAAGTGTGAAGAAGTAACAAACAAACTCACACACACATAGATACAAACGTTTGCCTTTTTAATATTAGTGTGATTATTATTGCGAATGGCGGACATCATTATGTTCGCAGTAGGGTTTTTTGTTATTTTATAATAATTTTACTTGTTCCTTTCGAGGTACGGGACCCACAAAATAAGACACACTCTAGTACTTAAAATAAGCTACTGAACATGAATATAACATTTTTTACAAGGTGTCTGTTTGTCTGTCTGTCTATCCGTCTGTTTGTATGTCTGATCGCGCATCACGTAAAATCTTCTGGAACGATTGCGATGCGGTTTTCACTGTTGGACAACTTAGGATGTGGTGTACTTGGTATCTCAGTCCAATGAGTAGAAGCCGAGCAATCAATAAAAAACTATTTAACGGCTGAACAAAATTTGGATAATTTTTAGCCATAAAATTAACCACGCGGGCAAAGCCATGGGCACAGCTAGTACGCTATATTTAAAAAAAAATATGTTGTAGAATAATATTTTCATTTCAAGAAGTCGGGTTTCTTATTTAATGTCGAGTCCTGGGGCCCAAGTCTGCTAATTTTAAATAAAATGTAATAGAAATGCCATTCCAGCGACTGTCCATTATCATGTATGACAAATTTGGTGAAACTTTGGATAGCTTCCATGACTGTTCACTTGCCTGTCGATTCAATGGATTGAACGAACTTCACGCTACACATTTCTATCTCTCTTCCCCATAAGCGAAAAAAGAGACAAATATATTCCAGCGTGTTTGACGTTTTGTCTTTCGTATGTCGTTTTTATTGTTCCAAGACTACTCAATTGTAGTTCGATGTAAAAAAAAATAATTAAAAAAATGACAAAGTAACGTCAAATAACGAGCAGACTACCATCTAAATAACTATTGAGAGGTCATTGATTGTCCATGGAACAGCCGAATACTAAATAAGGACCATTGCAATTCGATGGAAAATCACTGAACGATCATGTATCTTATTTAGCTAGCAGAATACCAAATGTGTAAAACTAGGTTATCGACATGCCAGCGAGATTCCATGGAAGCGTTCTTAAATTAGCAGACTTGGGCCCTAGAATGCTTGCGGGCGAATCTCAATGAAAAATACCGCATAGAAAATCTCAAATACAAATTCATTATAACTAAGTAGAGATGCAATGATACTTTTTTACACTGACAAGCTTAAAAAAGTTCACTCTGCCTGCTTCGCCAAAGGATATAAAATAAGTTTTATCAATTTATCAGCTAATAATTCCAGACCTTATTCACAGAACTTAGCAAAAAAGGCATCGTTAAGCTTAAATAAAAACACTTTGGCAAACTATTCGCACATGATACTTCAAAATGCTTAATGGGCTGAACGTGAGCGACTTTCAGCTGAGAATTGATCGTTATAAAGTTATTGCTAGTTGTTTACCGCGGTTTTACTCTACGAAAATGGAAGCAAGACGCTTAGATATTACTACCAAAATGAGCTAGCACTAGAGCGATTGTAGCCGCGACAGGGGTTACGATCCTCGGCCGCACCAATGACTTTTATTGTTATGTGCGGATATATAGCTACATGCTTCGGATGGCACGTTGAGCCCGTCGGAGGCCCTCGGGCGGCCTGACAAATTCTAGCAACAGAGGTCGGAACTACTTCATACGACTTACATAAATACAAGAGATTGTCCAACGCACCAACGGTAGTGCGACCCCCACGCGAGTGGGGGTTCTTGTGGACACTGTAGGGATTAAGAGGACGACGTTTGTATGTATGTATTTTAAGCCAATAGATTTAACGTCAAGCAAAGATTAAAATTGCGTTCGGCTTTCCGTGCGCATTAGCTCTTGGCGGTTAGGTCGACCAGAAAACACTCGAGTGCACAAAATCTGCTTCTTTTTAGGTTTGCAACAATACTCCAAAATGTATTTAAAATGCAAAAATTCAAATTCTAGTTTAGAGAGTACATTTGTTATTTAAATGAAGGTATGAGATAAAATTCTACAGTTACAGCGTAGTTAGGTAGGGCTGTGCTGTAGGCCACTATCGGGGTCCATAGGTGGCGGATAATGGATCGGCGGCAAGATATTGCCGTTAGCTGCTACGGCAGCCCCCGACCACTCAGCAACAAACAAGCTGCATTTGAGCTCTAGAACGCGGACGTTCTATCGAGGTCACGGCAGAACAGCCGGCATTAGCGCAAGATGTTGGTTTAGGGTGGCGGTGGAAGATTACCTTGCGTACCAACGGCGGCACCTGCGGGTCTAGTTAGATGACTCACTGCACACCCACCAATCCGCATTAGACAAGCGTGGTGGGTTAATTGTCTAAACCTCCTCTCATGGCTAGTTCTTCTAAAAACAGGCCCCAAGTGCCCGGCGTCTCTAGTAGAAGCTCTGCCAATGACAGTGGGCAGGCAACTTCTAGAGCAGGGGGCGCATACAATTCGATTTCAACACTCGAATGGTGCAAACCGCATTAGACAGAAATTTTTCGTTACAATCTGCCATCAAGGGCAATAACAAAGGCAGATCCACAATTAATAGCTTGAAGGATTGTGAAGGTGTCAGACAGGGAGATAAAGACAAAGTCCTACAAATATGTACACAGTTTTACAAATCTTTGTATTCCGATGCTAGTTCCGCTCCCCAACCGATCCCAGAGGCGTATTTATGTTCCGACGATATCTCACCGATAACAGGGTTTGAGGTTCACAGAGCGTTTGCAAACATGAAATACAGTCGAAGCCCCGGTGAAGATGGTATAACTACCGATGCCCTCAAAGTTGGAGAATCAATCCTTCTACCACATGTCACCAACTTGTACAATGCTATCTTAAAAACTGGTAAGTTACCCAAAAATTTCTGCCACTCCAACATCATTTTGCTACACAAAAAAAGAGACAAGAACGAGATAAATAACTACCGACCTATCAACCTTGTCTCACATCTTTACAAAGCTTTCATAAAAGTGATTTCTGGACAGCTTGATTTGCACCAACCTGCTGAACAGGCAGGCTTCAGACGCGGTCTCTCGACAACCGACCACATCCATTCAATAAATCAATTAATTGAAAAACACCAATACTTTAATATCCCTATGTACTTAGCCTTCATAGATTACTTTAAAGCTTTTGACAGCCTCAACCACAGTTCAATTTTCAAGCTCTCCAGAATCAAGGCATACAACATACTTACATCAGTTTACTCCAGCACATCTATCACAATAGCACTGCAGCCGTGAAATTACATAAAACCGGTCAGCTATTCTCCATAAAGAGAGGTGTCAAGCAAGGAGACCCGCTATCTCCCAAACTCTTCACAGCCACTCTAGAAGAGGTTTTCAGAACATTGGCGGCTAGCTGGGAGAACAAGGGTATTGTCGTTGGTGAAAAGAGGCTCACCAACCTCCGCTTTGCTGACGAAATTGTTCTTTTTGCCTCCTCAGCTCAAGAACTAAGCTTAATGATCCAACAACTCAACAAGGCAAGCTTCGAGGTTGGACTTAGCATGAATATGTCGAAGACCAAGCTCATATCAAACGGCACAGAATATAGGATCGACATTGAGGGGGTCGAGATCGCGTATGTCCAAGAATAATTGTACCTCGGCCAAATAGTCTGTTTTCAGGCGCGACAAGACATGGAAGTTGCTAGACGCACTGAAAAAGCCTGGAAGAGCTATTGGTCGATGAAAGAACTAATGAAAGGTGAGTTACCACTAACACTCAAGAAAAGGCTTGTCACGAGGCGGTCCCAGGGTTCGGGCTTGCTCCACCAGCCCAGGGACCAAGCCTCAGTGGACAACAGAATTACAGGAACAATTATAATTAGGAGCACAGGAACAGGAGGAGATGATTATAAACGGCTTATGAAGGTATTCTTATATATATTTACAAGTCTCATATATATTTTCAATAAACTTATTTATGTATTTTATAATAATAATTCGGTTTTTCCAAAAATCAATATATCGAATGACAGGTTATTTGTATTTAGAATGAATCAATGATGACCAACTATCAAAAATGAAAGAAATGGATTATGAAAGAATTAAGAGATCAAATGAGTATTATTATGAAAGAGGTTTGGACTTCGTCGCAGGCTCATGGACATGTGTGTTCTCCCCATCCTCACCTATGGTGCACAAACTTGGTCACTAACAATTCAGCAAAAGTCCAAACTCGGAGTATGCCAGCGAGCCATGGAGCGCAGTATTCTGAGAGTCAGACTATCGAACCGTATAAGAAACACAATACTGCGCTTCAAAACACAAATCGCGGACGTTGATCAAAAATCCGCCAGCCTGAAATGGAACTGGGCCGGACACATCTGTCGCATGTCGGTCGATCTCTGGGCAAAAACCACAACATTGTGGATGCCACAGAATATTAGAAGACGTCGCGGCAGGCCCAAAAGGAGATGGCGGGACGAGTTTGATTCCTATTGTCACAATTGGACCACAAAAGCTCTCAAGGAAGTGAGGAATGGAAGGAGGGAAGGGAGGCCTTTGCCCTGCAGTGGGACGAATATGGCTAAAAATAATAATAAATAATAATAATAGTTGACCGCCGGATCACCTTCCATGATTTTGCCCAACTTTATATGTAACTTTGTTTGTTATAAGGAACCATAAATAAGGAATTTATGTATGTTAAATGTTTATTATGGAATTATTGTTAATGATATATTTTTATCCTCGCCTGTCGATTTTGGCATCTGGGCCTACAGTGTCAACATATTGATAGTGATTGCTTACCAACCGAAATCGGTACATACTGATGACAATCGTTAGCTTTGACAGCTATTGTCAAAAGCTATCGATTGTCAGCGGTATCTGTACTGACATTGATCATGATATTTGGCAGACTGTCAAATATCGTTATAATCGGACTTTGCGGCCGATTTCGTTTGTAAATCAATCTCTATCGATGTCAAGACTGCAGGCCCTGAACACGAAATACTCTTAAAACGGTAATGATGTTTTAGTATGTCAGATGTCTGATTGTTATAGATTTTATGTGTGGTTTGATGTGCAAAATTTGGTTCGTTGTGTGATAAAAAGAGTTATTGTATTTTATTTTACAAAACATCTCTTTCAACCATAAAGAAAGGTTGAATATCTAAGTTCCACTCACTTTATATCATTTTTTATATATTGAAAGAATATCAGCAACAATACCAAAAACTAAAATAAATTTCACTTGTTATAAAAGAAAATTAACTTTTTGCTTTCAGTGATAAATGGTTCTTTTTATGCGTATCCAAGGAGAACTTGGATTTTCGCTTTAGAATAAAATCTTGTAAATATAAAAAATTGCTTTTTAGTGACGTAGTGGCTACTGAACCATTCGACCTTTATCACCAGTGGAAGAAATTCGTAGGCACTTAAAGAAAACATATTAATTTCAAAACAGATAACTTGTCAGTTTTTATTTCTATACGGGGATTTCGCGCCTTTTTTGTCTTTTGCCTATGGTGGTGGTTTTAATAAACTTTCTTTACAATGCCCGTATCTATGTGAGATTTCATACGAACTTTAACGTTTCAAATTAAAATAGCTCTTATTCGGCTTGCTTTCTTCCGACATCTTGAACTATTATCGTCATATATTTCAACTTTACACAAAACAATATCAAACTATATGTATAAACCTTCCTCTTGAATCGCTCTATCTATTAATGACATTAAAAAACATTAAAATCCGTTACGTAGTTTAAAAGATTAAGCGTTGCAGAGGGACTGACGGCGGGAAACGACTTTGTTTAATACTAAGTAATAAGTATAACAAACAATTTTTTTATATTATCTCATAATATTGATAGATTTACCATGCTATTTTAAGACCATATTTTTCTTACGGCCGGTTGGTCTAGTTGGTCTAGTGATACTAAAAACGAAATCAAACAGTCGCAGGTTCGAATTCTGCAAGGTGCAATCATTTGTGTGATGAGCAGAAATGATTGTTTCCTAGTCTTGGATGTGATATTCGTATTTATGTATGTTTATCCGTTATCTAGTGCACATATTACAGGGTATCCTAGTTTGGAGCTAGGTAATTGGTGTGGAATTGTCCTGAATATATTTGTTTTGTTTGAATGTTTGTTTATAATTAAGTCTATGGTGTTAAAATAACCTATAGGTTTACCTGTAATCTGTAAGTAAAGTACTATTTCCGTACTTATATTTTTATATTTTTTTGTCTCAGTAGTATCAGAGATAAAGGGAGGGGGATGAGAATGGTCAATTTTCATCTATTTTATGTCTACCAAATTTCAACTTCGTATAATATTGTGTTAAGTACAATAACACAAGTTAATATTAACACAAGTTTAAAGTTTCTTGAAGACAAGAATTACACTTGCGTACATATAGAATGGAAACTATTAACCCGCCCTCCCCCCTTCCCCCCTCCCCCCTCCCTCTCCCCCCCCACTGACTGAGTCGAGTGTGTAGGTAGGTATGCCTAATCGGAATGACATTGACAAAAAGTTAAATTTCTACGCAAGCATTATTTTTATATATATTAACAATTACCATACTGCGGCGTTTTTTTTTTGAGGAAACAAGCAGTTTTCACTCTTCAGCCTTTGAGTTTAACAACACTCTGTTCTACTTTAATATGTAACAAACAAGCAAAACATAAACATCACTTTTTGAACTCATGGAGATCTCATCAAAAAACCAAAGCAAATGCTTTATACATCTAGGTTAAGGGTCCTTTCACACTTGCGCATAAATTAGCGGTTAATTCATACCAACCATAGACTGTCAATATTTTTTATTTCTTTTAATTTACATCGTAATTTTTATAATATTTAGGATATGGCTATTACGATTCTAAAGGATGAAACTTCCTCGAGAGCTTTACCACCTAGAGATATCGGTGTTGGATCTGGTGCAGTTGTTCGTGTCGTGCAGATTGTTTCACCAACTGGGTCTTACACTTGTGATACACTTATCATCAGACCAAACCTTTGGCACGATTCGTCTAGGTGGTTTAAGTAATATTGCAAGCTACTGACATCTTATGCCATCAAACAAACATCATCAGCATAAAGAGCATCCGCGATAGAGAGCTCCTGTACCGATCGCCTAGCTCTAAACCAAGATAATTCGAAGATACTCCTGTCACTTCTGATGCTTATGGCTGGCTAAAACTAGCGATCCAGGGGTGTTTAGTCAGACCCCCGTGATCAATGGTAACTGTCCAAGCCGAGGTTCGTACCCCTTGGGTGCCCTTGAGCAGTTTTTTGGCATGCGCCTTCTGCGTCACGCATTGCGGCGGAGCGCTTTCGCGCCCGGCCCACCTGCTGTGTTTTTTGCTGTTGTTGACGCTGTAGAGATCCGTTATTTATTTATTTATTTATTAAATTGAAACGGTAACTCCTATTACATCAATTAATCACATTAAACTCCCGTATACATTAAATTCAGTCCTATTCTAAACACAGAAATTTGAATTATAAGAAGATATAAATAAAATAAAAATGCCTAAGTTGAAGTCATTCGTTGTGATTTTAAGATATTATTGGGTCTGATCGCGCAAAGGTTAGATAAGTATAATTATTATTAACCTCGACGTTTATTTTATTTACTTATATTTATCGTTGTTACGAGAAAAATCACGCATCGACCGTTATTTATTCTGTGCGATAGTTAAAGTTTTCCTCCATATTCCGTTCAAAATGAGCCGCTAATAACCAGTCTATGTAAACGCAGCCTAACGCGAAACTTTTTTTAATCTCGCCTCGCATTCCAGTGTGATATTTACAACCATTTTGTTTGAGTTACGATTATCGCTTACGCCCCCTGGTAGGAGGATGCTTTATTTACATAAATATTTGGGTCAATAGCGAGGGATGATTGTTTTATTATTATTTGGCATTGTTATGGGAGTGTTAGTTCCCGGATAGAATGACTAATGTATGTTCAGGGACTGAATAACGTTCTAGAAATCTTTTACGAATCAATATCTGAAACTGCAGCCTTATTGTCTAACTCTGGTGGTAATGGCAATCAAATCCATTACCATTACCATTGGCGGTTCCAGTTCGCCGTCCAGGGGAATTGTCTAATATTTTCGGTGGTAATCGTCTTGAAAAAGTGAAGGCCGTTTCGTTCTTTCCACAGACTACATAACACCAAAAACATATGCTCTTGCGTTCCATTTCATGAAGAACAGCTTTGAGCACTTTTTAGTGCTTTTTTGAACTAATGGTTGTAAAATGTTAATTTAGCCATATAAACACGTGTAGTGTTTTATTTGTTTATTATAATCTAATTTTTATTAGTTATGCTGTTTAATAAATGGATATTCTTCAAAAAATAATTTTCAAGTATATTATAGCCTGACGTTGCGTAGAACGAAACGTTGGTTTGCAAGCTATTGTTTATTCTGGACCATACTAAAGTATGTGTTTGTTTGTTGTTTACTTTAGCATTCACTATTGAAATGAAAATCAAATGGAAACAAAAAAACATTAAATAGGTAGGTTATAGTCACAAGATTTGTGTGAGTTTGTGCGAAACGTGGATAGACTAAAAGTGGAATTGCTTTGTAAGATGTAATGTATGTCGAGGTTATGTTCGTTTTCGGATATAAAATTGACAAATATGCCTTGATTTAGCAACAAATACGTACCTATGTACCATATTGTATTTCAGAATGTCATCTGATAAAGTGGTCTTTGCATAGACCTACAATTGGTCATCGAGTTAGATCGAAACTTTGAACAAATATATCGCAAGTTCTAACAGTCTTTGGCTTGGCTACAGGAATTTTGGTGGACTAATGAATATTATCTAAGCACCTATTCGAGTCTAGTTTAATTTACCTACTAGATACATAGACATATATACTAGGTATATGCATTTTCACAAATGCTCATCAACAACATACATATTTTAATGGATTTTTACCTCATTTCAATGCATACATAATCGGTTATGTTTTGTGTCATTTTACTTCACAGCACAAACTAAGAAGGAGATATACAGATAAGATACTGCTGCATAACCAATGTTGACTCCTGTAAAACATTCCCCAATAGAAGAAAACATTCATCAACAGAACTCAAGCTTTCTGTAGTCCCGCAGGTAGGTACCTATATTTTGTATAATGTTTATTAACTAGGTAGGTACATACCTAATAATTATTATTGACTGGCTTGGGTAAAGGCTGGCAGGGAGAAATGCATAATACACACCCCCCAAGCGGGACATTGTATATTTTTGGTGTACAATAAAGAGTTATCTGTCTATATTTAGTCACATAGGTAATTAATTGACTATATGATACTCTAGCTACACAGTTAGACACCACCTTAAGAAACTGTTAATGTAAGGTGCCTTGTGGGCCCGGAGTAATAAAAGGTCCATCCCTTCTCACCCCACGTGTGCTTTGAGCACCAGCCGGGGTTCAGGATATGGGCTGCAGCTTGCACCTGTGTCAAGTATGAACATTTCCAACTATCACAAAGCCTGATGTAGCTGTAGGTACAACAAATTAACCTCTCTTTTGAATTGTTTACAAATTTGATCTAACTCTACAAAAGTAATACTGCATATTATAATATTGACAATGTAGTACTTGTTATGTAGATAATGACAAATGATCATAGCTATATCTTTATTTTCAGATTCAGTTCAGTACCTGTCTATCACAGTAAACAGAATCATTTCAAGTCGGATTGCAGCGGGAAGAGATTCATAGCATGTCCATAAAATGCAAAAGGATGCTGCTTGTCATATCTACTTGTTATATTTGTATTATAATATGTAGGTATATACCTAGTTACTGCACTTTTTTATACCATTTAAATAAAATGGTGTGTTGGAAATATTTACTTTGTTGTTGTGAATTACTATATAATTACATTGTAATTAGTGAGCTACCAGTGAGCCAGTAATGGCTTGTAAGTTTGTAGAATGTTTTATGTATAGTCCTTATTTAATAAAGACACTTGCCCGTTATATTTTTTTTAGAAAGGTTCTTACAATAAAATAAACATGCTATTTAATAAAATTTGTTTAATTTTCTGTTTCTCTATCCATACCCAGTCTGTATTTATGCTAAAACTAGCTGCATGCCGAGGTTTTGCTCATGTGCAAACATTGCCAGCCTCGTTCGAAATTTAAAGAAATATTTCCTCCAAATTGCAAATCTCTAGGTCCACCGGTTTAGGCTGTGTGTTGTCTGTGAATCAGTTGGTAGGTATGTCGCTTGTGACATACTATTTCATAGGTATCAATGTATGTTTCTACTTACATAATAATTTGTAGTTAAAAAATAACAACAAAACATAGATAGATAGACAAATTGGACGGAGCCGAGATTTTAATAAAATAAACAACAAATTAAATTTGAAGTTAATTTTATTGGTCTTACTTTTGACCGTACAATTCAAGCGAAGATAAAATAATGACAATTTGTACTTAGTAACTTCCTTATATAACTTTTATAAATGCGTAGGCGATTTCTAGTACATTCTTCATTGTAATAAACAACTAAGTAGTTACATTTCTCATACTTTAGCGAGAAAAACATCTAAGTACATAAATGCTTATTCAGCTATGCGCAATTAAATCAAATCAACATGTAGAGTACCTCTACTGCGCATTATTCATAGAAAAACAACATAAGTACAAAAAGTGCTTAATTGGTACTTTCACAATCTAAGTACCTACTTGTATGATTAAATATGTCGCAATTGGACTTCGGTAAACAACGGTGGGTTTGTGGTACATATAACTTCTCCACCCTGAGATTGAAAATTATCTGAAAATTAATTTTCTGAAGTCAGATTATTTTCAATTTTACATAATTTCAAAATCTCATTTTTATATTTTATAATAAAGTATACAATAGTCAAAATCATTATAATATAAAGTATTAATGTCCATAAACTAACACTTTTTATATGCACTTTATTGACCATTTCACTCATTTCACTATATTCACTGTTTTCACTTTTCTTCAAAATATAATTCAGCATTTGTAGATTTTCCATATTTACTCCATCTAAGTTAACAGGTTTCCTTTTGAAATTATTTGTAACTGGAACACTTGGTAAATTTATCAATGGTAGTTTAGGAATATGTAAGTTCATTCCTCTGAACAATTTCTTCCGTAGAGTAATATCTTCAACTTGTATTTTACAATTATTGTCCTCATTTTCACAGGTTTTTGTCAAGTACGTTTGGTAACTTGCAAAAATTATCCATATGTTCATTTCAATTTGTTGAACTTTTATCTCTGAAGTTTCGATTAAAATTGGAGAACACGACGTAATATTCAACGTAAATTTCATTAAATCAGTTATACATTTATCTTGTTCCAATACGACTGCACAACTTTCTTTACAAAGAAATAATTTCTCATCAATCTCGTCGCATGGATTGGAGAGTAATATAATAGAGTTCAAATCCTTCACGAGGATAAAAGGATATTTAGGAAGTATCAAGGATGTAATATTATTAAAAGTATCAAGGATAGGTAAGGGGAATAACTGGTAATATTTGTAAGTGTTTTTGCGTACAATTGGAATTGCCAGTACATATGTAATGTGCCTACCCTTAATATAAGCTTTTATCTCTATATTTTGCTCTACATTAACTAAATTTTCATAATTAACGGGGAAAATTAACTTATCTGTTCGCTCAATATTTTTTAACAATTCAAATAATTCATTAGTATCAATTATTGATCTATGTACTATCTTATTTTTACTTAATGCGATTGCTGTATCAATCTCATCTAACTTAGAAAGAATTATTTGAAAATTATGAGTTAACAAACTATAAGCATGAGATACTTTATTTTCAAAATCATTTATTTTACTTCTATTCAATGCTTTCTCAATTTCAATTAATTTTTGCTCAAATTTTATAAAGTTATAATTAGAAGTATTAGTGAAATAGCATCTTAGTTTTAATATCAATAATTAATTCAACTTGATTGCATCAATTAAAAAAAATTGCATTTCTTTGTTCTTGATGCATACGATTTAATCTAAGTTTCATTAGATTTTCAGATAATATATCATCTAATTCACAATCTGTTTCCATTTTCAATTATATTATAACTTGAATAAAAAGATTTTCAATTGTAGCCATGTCGCTACTTTCATTTAATAGCGAGGCTGCTCTGCCTACAACTCCACTTGAAATTACGTAAAATAATTATAATTATTGTGCTGCTGTTACTTCGGATCCACTTTAGCTACGCACATATTCACAATTTGAAATAAATAAATTTAATAATTTTTCATTCCTATCAAATTGAGGAATCAATTTCACAATTTCATTCGTTATAATCCTCATAGGTTCCATTTTAAATTATTATTTAAAATCAATTCAAATTATTAAAATTGAGCATGCGTTTGTACAATATAACACGTATAACACACAAAAATTCAAAATATAATTAAATAAAGGCACATAAAAGTTCAATAAAAGCCAAAAATCAATAAAGACACATTAAAATCAATAAATTCACATAAAAATCAATTATGACGCAAAAAAAAAACAATAAATTCACATAAAAATCAATTATGACGCATCAAAATCAATAAATTCACATAAAATTCAATTAAAAACGCATAAAATATCAATACATTCACATAATAATCAATAAAGACACATAAATTCACATAAAAATCAATAAAAACACATAAAACGTCAAAAATTCACATAAAAATCATAAATTCGCATACAATAAGCAATGTTGGCAATGTTTGTCCAAAAACACTAAGGGTCGAATAGCAGGGCAAGAAAACGGAAAGTGAATGATTTTCGACTCACTTAAAACCGCTCGATCCCATGCCTCGGTGATTATTCCACTCGCTGAATTGTTTCTCAACTCCTTTTTCCAATACAGTCGTATTTGTTTGGTTCGAGTATTTTTTTCGTGGATTTGTCAGGATTCACTGAAGTTATTCAGGACAGCTGCACCAAATATGTAGGTTGCGCCAGACAAATTATATTTCACAATTTTTGAAGTAAGCGCCGGACAAATTAAATTTCCACGACTTTAAAAAAAAATACAACCGGCTGCGCCAGACAAATTGGACGGAGCCGAGATTTTAATAAAATAAACAACAAATTAAATTTGAAGTTAATTTTATTGGTCTTACTTTTGACCGTACAATTCAAGCGAAGATAAAATAATGACAATTTGTACTTAGTAACTTCCTTATATAACTTTTATAAATGCGTAGGCGATTTCTAGTACATTCTTCATTGTAATAAACAACTAAGTAGTTACATTTCTCATACTTTAGCGAGAAAAACATCTAAGTACATAAATGCTTATTCAGCTATGCGCAATTAAATCAAATCAACATGTAGAGTACCTCTACTGCGCATTATTCATAGAAAAACAACATAAGTACAAAAAGTGCTTAATTGGTACTTTCACAATCTAAGTTCCTACTTGTATGATTAAATATGTCGCAATTGGACTTCGGTAAACAACGGTGGGTTTGTGGTACATATAACTAGATAGTATACTCTTTATTGTATATATTTAGAAGTAAATCGTACATTGTACATAATATAATATAGAAGTAGCGGTAACACAATCGGCAGTCTTATAGCTTACAGCAATCTCCAAACCAGAGTAAATGCCAGTAGTATTCATGTCACTCAATCTGACAAATAAGAAAAATTTATAAAACTTTGTATGTATTGTACGCTGACATAAACACACTGAATGCACTAAATATGGGTACTAGACAATAGATATGAGTACACATACAAAGATATGAATATTACATTCATATCTCGGAAACAAATACTTCTGCTCATCACACAAATGATTGCACCTTGCGGGATTCGAACCCGCATCCATTGGTTGACTTTCAGTCAGGGACACTAGCCACTCGGCCAACTGGTTGCCAAATGTAGTGGCACTGAATGTAAATGACAAAATGAATTTTTCACCTCTTTTTTGAACGACAAATATGACAATGTGCAAAATTCAAGTTATCAGATTGCACTATGGAGAGTGAGCATAAGAACTGCACAATCTGATTCGCTTATCACCGCACATACTAGAATATTGGCAAAGCGGCACCTTTTTATGATAGAAATACCACACAAGCACGAAGCGTTACGCTTCTTCATTCATTGTAAGATCTGCAAAAGAGTGGAATGCCCTGCCCTCGTCAGTTTCTAGTAAAATATAATGAATCCAGGTGTGTTCAAGTCAAGAGTGAATAGGTATCTACTAGGCAAGAGTGCTACACTTTCGACCACATCATCGCTTTCCATCAGGTGAGATCATGGTCAAACAATTGCATAAAACGTAATAAAAAAAAGGTGCATTAGATATGGGTTGAAAGTAGGGAGTTCCCGATGAAATTTCAACTGATTACCTATAAAGGTATCATTTTAGGTTTTGTACTTATTTTGTTTTAATTGTTAATATGATATCTTTTGTCGATACTTTTAATACATTTTGACTGTTATTTTTGCAAATTCTTTCATAATGAATGGTCTAGGGTGTAAATATGCCTGCAATTGTTCCTCAAAACCTTCTGAAGATGTTTTTCTTCTGCAGCTGGCTACAAATTCTCTCATCAAAAATATTCTATAAATAAACATACATAGATATAAACCAATATTACATCAATGACTCAGAAACAATCATTTGTGCTCATCACACAAATGATTGCACCTTGCGAGATTCGAACTTGCAACCATTTGTTGACTCTCAGTCAGGGCACTAGCCAATTCATCTCTTACGACCACCTGGGTGAACCGTGGAAAGTTTTTTTTTTACAATACCTTTGTCCTTTGTTGAAATATTTAGTTTCCACTGTCCATCTTGTTATCAAAACTTTTCTGATTTGAAGTGCATAGAGATAATAATTTATTGGTCTATTTTGTTGATATTTGTTGTTAAACATTGAACATCCATAGATATTATAATAGCCACATGGTCAGCACCAATATTAGGGGCTTGAGAGCCTGTCCATTAGTTTGGAGATGTTGTTTTTCTGCAGTTGGCTACAAATTCGCCACCAAAATATTTTATGTTTTTGTAGGTTAGGTACTTATAGTGCCTGTAATCGAATAAATTAGATATGTTAAACTGAAATAAGTGCTAGTAGAAGTAAATATCGAAATATTCTCTTTGTATCGAACTATATATATCACAAAAAACCAGTGAATTTTCTGTTTGACTTTCGCAAGTTTGGAAGTCGAATTTTTGGAGAATTAATGCCTGAAATTAATAAACCGCAATTAATTATGATACCTAGATTACCCCTTCCCTTTGAACTTACGCAAACAGTCAACTTTTAATTCAATAAAACTATAATTTCGTCACAAACTCAAAGCCAGTTGATACGAAAGGTTAGGACAGAGCAACCTTTTTCATTTGACATGTCTCGGTGGCGATGAAAATTTAGACAATACCATATCATATGTCAAAATATGATGTTTCGTTCATTCATTTCGCTTAAAAACAGCTGATAGTCCCCACGACTCGGTGAAGATCACCGAGGAGATCACCGGTGGATAGTTAGACAATTCGAATTCGGAGATTCATGTTCATAATGGTGTAAATGAACGTCAGTTTCATTATCACCAGAGTTAGACAATAAGGCTGCTGGATGGTTTTCTTCATCATCGTGCATGCATTTAAGCTGAACTTTAGCCATACTATATGCAGCTTATGACAATTGTCACCCTTGCAACGGTAGAGGTAAGCTTGAAGAGCATTGAGCATCTAGGCGGAGTTGGCAGCGTGTCGGTGCTTTATGCTTCACAATGATGGCGTTATTTGGCGTTGGCCAATGTTTGCGTAGTGGATAAGGGACGCATCTATCAGCCTGTAAAGCTGTGTCTTTTCAAAATACCAAAACCGCGAGTACCTACGTAATGCCAAAGAAAAAAATGCGCTCACGGCTATGTGTGGGATGGTGTGGGTGAGAAGGAATTAGGCACGCGGTTATTGCGCAGGGCACGTGGGTTGGAACCGGCGCGTATGGTTCTAGAGATTAAAGGACAGCTAACTCGCCGAAGCAAGGTCATCGGATGCGCAGTCTCACACGTACAGGGCAACGTCACCGGTGATGCGAAGTGCCGCATATCTGATACATTTCGGCGAGTGTGCTCGAATGAATGTATGGTGACGCGCCACCGCTAATCGCTGATACTTCACCATTACCTACGCACGAAGCGTTTTTCTGCCACATCAATCATGCATACCGCCAGGGTGTAGAAATCCTCGCAGAAAACTGTTTCCCGATGGTTGAAACATGTGAGTCTTCAAGTCACGGTGCTATGTTACTTCTAGAAAGCCTCGTTCACATTATCAGCTGCTTTCAGAGCAATGCGTATACGATCCGTGACGGACTATCCGCGATGCGGGTCGTCCGCACCCGTAGTCCGCAGCAGCGCTTGTGGGACGTGTTCCGTACGGAGCAATCCGCGTTCATTTCAAACGATCGCGCCGTTGTTTACTAATTTCATTCTATTCTAACTCTTATTTGCCAGTAGTTTCGTAGAAAAAGTGATCCATATCCATACTCGTACCAACATATAAAAGTGAAACGTTGTCTTTTTATTTATTTATTTGTTTGTTTGTTTGTTTGTTTGGGAAGCTTTCACGCGATAACGGCTGGGCGGATTTTGATTAAATTTGGAATGCAGATATCTTATACCTCGGAATAAAACAGGATACTTCATATCCTGTTTTTTTAGTTTTTTAGTTTCCACGGGAA
The DNA here is from genome assembly GCA_946251855.1 of Alsophila aescularia. NCBI lineage: Eukaryota > Metazoa > Arthropoda > Insecta > Lepidoptera > Geometridae > Alsophila > Alsophila aescularia. The sequence goes on along the minus strand of OX276383.1, from coordinate 6,726,334 downwards.
AACTGAAAACTTGAAAAATGTTGATTACTCGCTGTAAGAAACGGTTGCCATGGAAACGAAATAACAAGAATGTCAAAAAACATCAAGACCATTGGTGCCCTTAACGTATACATCAATGATTAGTGCTATACCTACTTTTGCATTGGTTTTTAATATTCTAGTCGAACATAGGATGCCTTATTTCACGATAAACAGTAGTCCGCGGGAACGAAGTCGCGGGCGGGAAAGCTTGTATTTATTGTAACAGAAAACAGTATTGTTTGAACCCTACTGAAAACTTGAAAACATTTCTGGCTTTGTCGTACTAAGATAAACTGATTTTGAGACTAGGCTAGTCTTCGTAATTGAGGTTCACTCCAATGCTGCTTCCAAATTGCTGAATTGGGTTGCTTACTTTGAAAAAGAACCGACTACTGTGCTGTAACTACATTAGATAGATACTCTGGAATTCTTATTTGGACAAAAAGCCTATTGTAGATACTTTTTTAGCAAACAGTTCGATTTTCATGTTAGATGTACCTCGGTTTTTGGCATATCCTGCACTAGGTACAGGATATAAAAACATAGTCATAGCCAGTCCGTTTGGATACGTACGCGGACTCCACATCGCTGACCCGCGTCCCGCAACCGGATATCGCGCGAAAGGATGTATCAAAATATACGATTCAAGATGCAATTATGTATGGGCCGTCAAGTTAGTCTACTTGGTCGACACTTATCGTCATAATCAGTCTTTCCAAGTGCCCACAGTTGAGCTTAAGCTTAAGCAAATATTTTGGAAGAAGACTTTAAGATCTTTCTATTCTATGGTCAACATATTCGAGGTTTTAGATTACCTTCGACCACATCATCGTTTTCCATCAGTTGAGAGAGTGGTCAAATGATTGCCTAATCCGTAACAAAAAACACATCGTTCTAAACAAACCTTTATTGAACAATAGTGACCAATCAGGGAGCTTGCCATCGTCGGCAAGGGTCAAATCAGGTAAAAAAACTGGTCAACATAGCTTATTCACAGTGTGTGTGCGCACATCCTGTGGTTGTTAAAATTATATTTGGTTATGCAGTACTACTAAAAATATTAACTTTTATACTTTTTTGGACAGCTTACGAATCGGGAAAGTTTTATAAGTAATTTATACAGTTAGTGTCATAGCTTTTTTTAAATAAATTATGTTATTTTATATAATAATTTTCTTATGGAAAAATTTGGGTCGTGGACGAGATTCGAACTCGCATACTGTGCCTCAGCGCGGCACATGCCTTTACCAATTCGGCCACCGAGACCTATGCTTCGTCATCCAAATCTTTCCACTAGCTTCTTTGAACCTGTCTTGAGGGGACGGTAACGCTATCTATTGGAGTTCGAATCTCGTCCGTGACCCAAATTTTTCCATTAGAAAATTATTATATATATTTACGCTAAGCAGGCGACTGCTATAAAAAATCATAAAAATATAGATTTGGGAGGCGTTATCTTTCAGACACGAAATTAATCAATATTAGCCGTGTTTGGTTGGTTCGTTCGTAATACTACCAATAGATAGCATTACCGTCCCCATAAGACGGGTTCAAAGAAGCTAGTGGATGTATTTGGATGACGACGCATAGGTCTCGGTAGCCAAATTGGTAAAAGCATGTGCCGCGCTGAGGCACAGAATGCGAGATCAAATCTCGTCCGTGATCCAAATTTATCCATTAGAAAATTATTATAATATTTACGATAAGCAGGCGTTAACTGCTATAAAAAACATGAAAATACGTTATTTTATGTAAAAGTAACATAAAATTTTAAAAAAAACGGTGACAACATTCCAAAAGTTTTTACATATTTTATTACTTAATATTAGCTTTTTATTGAGTTCCTTATTACATCCATTTTTTTAAGCAACACGTGACCAAAATGCTGGCCTTTACTTGGTCCAAAGACATTGCCATACAACTGGCAATGCTGCCAGCATTTTGGGAACGTTGCCCACTGGAAGCGGTTTGATAGACTAGTTCTAGTATTATTTAACTGCATGTTTATTATTTATAAAACTTTCTTATTAAAAATAAGTAACCTATAACCACAAAATACTTCAGTGACATTCAGTTTACCATTTCTGTTTTATTTCAAATGCACAAAATTAGGTATTACTCGTATTTAAAAAAATGACTTATTTCAAATATCTCAAAAACTAGATGGGTAAAGCAGAAAGCGAGATTCAAGTTAACTTTGTAGTAAGTGGCGAAGCCATTCACACTTTTACACATTTATTTATAACAAACCCATCATGAGGCACCTAAACTTTTTTATGCACGATAGACAAACATTTGACCGTGGTGTCATGAAAAAATGAAAAAAGATGGAGCGTTCTTCTAAAAGATTACTGTTCCTTCCAAACATCGGCAGTCAAATTACTAAACTCATTCCAAAATATATTTTACTATGAGAAAGCTAAATTACTCTAAACGTAATTATGTAGGCTACCTTTTATTCTGTTAGTGTTTCGTAAAATAAGAGAATATACTCGAACCCAGGTTAAATAAATGTCAGGATTAAAGACGCCGGGAAGGTGCCTCATTCCATGGTTATTCGCATAGTAAATGTTGAACTGAAACGCTTAGTACAAATCGGTGAGTCAGCAAACATAAAGGTACTTACTGATAAACCTGAGCATTCAGAACAAAACATTGACAATTCGCCGTTTTTTAAGATTGGTGATCTGAACAACGAATAAAGCCAATCAGCTGTATGAACATTTTGTCGATCATTCTAGCGAACGCTCAAATAAATGCTCGTCAAATAATAACTATTCTTCTGCGGAGAGGCCCGGTGCAAGGCAGAACAATGAACAAGTTAAAAATCGTTTTTTATGCTATTGTCATGTAATGGGAAACTTAGAACGGGCTATCACAATTAAATGCGTATACAACATTTCGTATCCATACTGTTAACTGTTCAGGGAGTTACTAAGTCAGGACCCAACTCTGAGTGAAGCAACCATGTCATCGTAAAACTTAAAACCGGCTATCACAATACAATGCGTACATAAACCTTCGTGTCTGTGCTGTTGACCGTTGTAAGTTCCTTTATTTGGAGACAAAGTCATGGCAAAATTTAAAACCGATTATCATAATAAAATGCGTAGGTACACAAAATTTCATACGTGTGCTGTTAACCGATGAAGAGTTATTTTATCTGGAGCTAATTCTGGATGTCCATTCAGGTCATGCTTACCATAAAAATGCATTGTAATCAGAACTGAACCAACATGTAAAAAATCAGCTGCGTAGGATAAGAGGAAGTGGTTCTAATTCAACTTGCAAGATTTGTCCTAAACAAACATACATATAAATACATACATTTGCAAGTTAAATAAAATCTTTTAAAATAGTCGGCTCGGTAAAAAAGCTCGAAGCAATTTTTTGTTGATGAACTAGAATGCTTGCTAGAATGCTCGTCAGAACGCTGCTGTTTATTTCATGTAAATTTTTACATGTAATGTAACATTTGCTAGAGCTTGGTTACAATAAAGAGATAAATCCGTACAATGACCTCTCACTACTTATCTCTATCGCTCGCGCATAAATGTATATTACCATCTCACTCGCACATTATCTGAGATATGTGCGAATATGTGATATGTGTTAATATGTGTAGAATGCTTATTACAAGGTTTATAATCGTAGAAAGGATGGGGGAATTAGGGTAATTCTATAGTTAACTTCTACCTTGTGCCATAAAGAGCGCCAGCTTTTTACTAACCCTTTAGAGCCAACCAATTTCAACCAGAATTACGGTTTTAAACCTAGGCTAGGCGAACTGAATCAATTAAAATATGGACTTATCAGACTTATCTGAATCCGAACTCATTTCATGGAAGAGAAATAATGAACAAAGCCTTTGTAATAGAACTCCGCAAAAAACGGCCGCTCGACAGTGGCAATCATAGTTTTCATTTTCGATTTGGTTCCGGATTACCGCCATTCTGAATTCAAATGTTTCTAACACGTGCGACATTTTTTTTAAGAAACTAGTACATTTGCGAACCAGAAAACTATTTATGGTAATCTCTGATTTGATATTTTTTTATAGTAATTAGTTAGATACACTATTTATCCATCCTAAATTATTGAAATAATACCAAACTAATTATACAAGACCTTTTTATTTGTTTACGCTGCGCGCGATCTCGCACGCGCTTTCTTAGTAAATATTCTTAATGATTTTTTATATTTTGATGTAATTTAAATAATGTGAGGCTGTTATTAGTTCATTATTAATACAAAAAATATTGTACACCAGTGATTACTTTAAACATATTTCCAGTTCGTAAATATACTAGTTTCTTTAAAAAACGCGTTCACCGTCTACAAAGCTTATCTTTTTCGTTTTACTAAAAAGATAAGCGGTTTACTAAAAACCGATTCCAAAAAATATTTTACTAGAAAGCTAAATTAGTGTAAACGTAATTATGTAGGCTACCTTTTATTTTTTAGGGTTCCGTGAGGTAATAAAACATATTAGAACTTCGCCGCAGACCTGCTTTTTCCAAGTAAAATCCAAAATATAATTTGCACATATCGCACTATGTATGTCAATTTTCAAATTGGAATTCTGTGTTCTACGTGGATGAAATCCATACCAATATATAAAAGTGAAACTTTGTTTATTTGTTTATTTGTTTGTTTGTTTGGGGAGCTTTCACGCGATAACCCCTCGACGGATTTTGATGAAATTAGTAATGGAGATAGCTTATACCCTAGAACAAAACATAGGATACTTTTTTCCCGAAAATTCCACAAATTCCGTGGATTTTCCATGGGAAAACTGGAACATGTTGAATACTCGCTGTAAGGAACGGTTGCCATGGAAACGAAATAACAAGTATGTCAAAAATCATCAAGAGCTTTGGTGCCACAGAGTAAGTAGTTGATGCTATACCAACAACAAGCCACAGAGGCCATAACCAAGAAGTCTAAGTCTACTTTTGCATTGGATTTTAATATCCTAGAAGAGCATAGGATGCCTTTTTTTGCAAAAAAACGGTAGTCACGAACGTGGACGAAGTCACGGATGGGTAAGCTAGTCAAATATAAATTCCGAAAAAAGAATAATCGAAAAACTTATAATTCGTGTGAAGCATGAAGTGTGAAGTACACACTTCACACGAATGTGGAGGGAGAAAGGGAAAATTGGCAACATAATATAATCAAGCAGCAAATGTAGGTTAAAGAAGTAATCTAAAAAAGTTTTATTTTAATTTGTTTTTTTTTCTAGTTTTGAGCAACCCTGAAAGTTTCAGTTGGATAGCTATTTGAGTTGCAGGATTCCACCCGGAAAACAAACACGAAAGTTACTCAATAAAATGTGTTAAAAATCTATACATATAATAAAGCAGTGAGTACCAAAAAATCTGTACAAGATAAATAAAAAAATGGTCTAGGGTACTTAAAATAGGCATGTTTTTATTTTCCTTTTAAATCTTTTCTTTCTGTTTGTCTGTATGTATCTTCACGCATCATGTAAAATCTTCTGGACCAATTGTGGTGCGGTTTTCACTTTTGGATAGCTTGGGGTTTGACTTAAAAACTTGAGTACTTGGTATCCTAATCTAATATGAATCCAATAGATAAAAATATTTTTGACGGTTGAAGGTATTTTGATCAAATGGTAGTATATTGGTATACTAGTTTTCCCGCCCGCGACTTCGTCCGCGCGGACTTCAGTTTATGGCAAAAAAAGCATCCCATGTTCATCTAAGATATTAAAAACCAGTGCAAAAGTAGATAGCACCACTCTTTATATTTTTTGACATACTTGTTATTTCGTTTCGTCAGTTACCCCGTAAAACTTTTAAATTTTCGGGGTTAAAAGTATTATAATGTTGTATTCCAGGTTGTAAGCTATCTCCATTCCAAGTTTCATCAAAATCCGTCCAGTCGTCATCGCATGAAAGCTCCCCAAACAAACAAACAGACAACGTTTCACTTTTATATATTTGTATGGATTATATTGTCCTGGAATAGCACAATATGGTATGGTCATTTCTCTAGTTTAGTACTTTAACATAGAGAAATGACCACGCGTGCAAAGCCGTGGGCACGGCTTTCATAAAACCCTTTACAATTTTTTTCGCTTGATGCTTGCTTGAGGATATCTATACTCATTGTTTTGACAAGCTATTTAATTATTCTCATAAACTAATTATTCTGATAAACTAATTATTCTGATAAACTAATTATTCCGATAAACTAATTATTCCGATAAACTAATTATTCCGATAAACTAATTATTCGGATCAACTAATTATTCTGATAAACTAATTATTCTGATAAACTAATTATTCTGATAAGCTAATTATTCTGATAAACTAATTATTCTGATAAACTAATTATTCTGATAAATTAATTGTTCTGATAAACTAATTATTCTGATTGACTAAATAATTAATCTGAAAAGCTCTACTAAATATTCTGAGCCTATATTAGATCGTACCTCAAAAGGAAAAAAGTAACCCTTATAGGACCACTTCGTTGTCCTTCTGTCTGTCTGTTAAGACTTTTTTTCTTAGGAACGCGTGGAGGTATCAAGTTCAAATTAATATCAAATACTGAACAGTGCAATCCCTTAGAGCTGTAAATAAATTTAACTTCTAAGTCAACGCAATCAAAAGATACGGCCGTTTATGACGCATATTTTGACACTCGCAAGGGAATCAAAACCTATGGAATACTTCCCGTTGACCTAGAATCATGAAGTTTGGCAAGAAGCAATGTCAAGCACAAGTAAAAGGAAAAGTACAAAATCAGAAAATTAGTAAAAGAAAACCTATTAATACCATATTTGCATTTGTTATACTGAACTGTCGATGTATGGGGACAATAGTTTTCCAACGGCAAAGTTAAGTTTGTCCCTCAATCTAGTTAATCTTTTGGTGCTCAAACCAAATGTTTAGTGCTTTTATAGTTTATGAACTTCAGTAATGTATCCGAATTTCTTGCACGAGCCTGACTTGCACTTGGCCTGTTTTTTATTTTATTGTTTCCACAGAACGATTTGGCTGATGCTTTTTGTGGAGAACTAATTTAAAGTATAAGCTGGCATCTGCACGAGTCATTTGCTTTATACATGGGCCGTTGTTCCGAATGTTTCCCCCAAGATATTTTTCTTCATTTATAAAAAAATCACTGGCCATCTACAATTACTTGTTTGTTTTTTTGTCAATGCCTCGATCTTCTGATTTCAACATTGGGCCTGCCGAGTAGGGATTTTCATGCGATGATTTATTCATTACTTTCTTTACTTCGGGCACAATACATACATTAGTCTTTACAGACAGTAGTGTATCGACGAGTAAACGGCCGATTTGACGCATGCGGTGCGGGGGCCGGGAGGCAGGATCTCAGCGTGGTTTGAAAAGAACGCTATGAGCGAGTTTCGCGCATGAAGTATCTTCACGTAAAAATACGAGAAAGAGAGATTGTTTTCTGCAAGTAGGATACCAGACTACAAATAGATTGGACCAAAGAGTATAGTAATATAAGTATATATCAAGATTGGACTCTTTAGTCCAATCTTTTTGACCCACTATTGGGATCTAAAGGAACAAACCTTTATTTATTACCTGACTGCGGAGGGTTATGTTTTGGATTGTATGTATGTATGTTTGTTTGTTTTTACGTTTCTTTGGCACGTTCTACAGACTAAACGGCTAAATGGATTTTGTTAAATGAGGTATCAATGGATTCGTCTTAACCGCAAGAGTTCTATTGAAAATATGAAGTATCAAGCGGCTTACAACTGCCATATTTTATTTCCGACGGAAAGAAAAATGTTTGGATAACTCTAAAAACTCACAAAATATATCGTTTATAAATATATATACTTCCATCTGGCTAAACAAAGTAAGATAAGAATAAACTAGAATAATTACCTATATTATTCTAGTTAATATATATCCTAGAGTAGTTTTATATTATCCTCCGCGGCTTTGCCCGCGTGGTAATTTTTCTGAGGAAAATGTAGCCTATGTATTCCAGAGCCAAAAGTACAATTTACCAAATTTAATTCAGTCGTCAAATATTATTTCATCGATCGACGGCCTTCTTTACTCATCGGATTGAGATACAAAGTAGGAAATTGAAATTGAGATGCAAAGTAGTAACATTCGTTTATACGCATTGTAACACCCATAGACAATAACTGCATCATTACTCCAACGACAGTAAGAAATGTGTAATCATTACTCACGTACTTGACAGACTTGTTATTATTTCGTTTCCATGGCAACTTGTCATCCCGTTGTATAATTTAAATCGAGTTCACAAAAGGAGACGGTTATAATATGTTCGACTGCATGTTTTTTATTTTTTTATTATTGTACTCCGATCTCTTTGAAAATTCTTTTTTTGTTTGATACTCCAGGTCCCACATAAATTGTATCAAAATTGGTTCAATATTTTTTCTAGTACATCCATTTCTTTTTGTGTTTTTAATGCCCCAAATAAGTAATAAGTTTTCTAAACCGTTTTGAATGGTAGTTGTTTTATTCAACAACCATTTCATTTCGGAATTGAGAAAGGGGGATAAGAAACTATTATAACTCTTTTAATTTTAAATTGTATTTTTGAATCGGTATTACATTTTTACTTTTCTTAAAGTGATAGTGTTATGGTCGTATTGTAATTTTTTTTTTCTTATTAGTGTTTGTTTATAAAAGAAAATTTGAATTCAAAGTCGTTTTGTTTTAGAAAAAATATTTTTATTGATTCCTTACTCCAATATTGCAATTTTCATAGGGATCTCTACTTTCTTGAAAAATGAAATAGTGCACATGTTACTCGCTGATAACGTAGCTTTCTAATACGTGTTTTTTTTTTAAATCTGTTCATATTTTTTTTCGTTTGTCCATTACAAACAAAGATACAAAAATACAAACAAACAAAAAAAACAAATCTTTCCTCTATATAATATGAGTGTAGACATACGCGTGAAATCGATAGCCTCCTTTTTTGTAAGTATGTTTTTGTAAGTAGCTTAAAAACTCTAGTTTTACAAATAGAAGATTCCTACAAATTTAAAAGGTTGGCTGTAAAGTGTGGTCATGTACAAACAGACGAAAATACATACATACATACATAAATTCATTCATTCATGCATACATAGATAAAATCATAACCCTCCTTTTTTGTAGCCGGGTAAAGACCCACAGGTGGCAACCATCGGTCTCCGACTGACAGTAGACATCAAACTTGAAAACAATGCTTCGATACACTACTGTCTGTGAAGACTAATATATGTACTGTGCTTCGGGTGCCCAATTACTAACTCCATCCACAATTTGACAGCAACTCCAGACCTAGCCCCGTGCGTTTTTTTTGTTTCCTACCTTTAGAAAATAACTGTGGGCGAAGAATTATGACTTCTGGTGAGGCCGTTAATGAAATCAATTGATTGTTTTTTGACCTTGAACAAGTTTAACATACTCTTCAAGTACGCTTAAAAAAAGCCGGTGTCTGTACCGCCAAATCGAAAGTGTCATTTATCAATAAAACATTTCCATAGTGTGCTGTATTCTAATAGTTAAGCCCTTTCATTTGATACCCATATTAAGGGGTTTGAGAAAAAAATAAAACAATCCGCCATTTTGTGGTGGTGACCATCTTGGATTAAGAATTTTTATGGTGTAATGTATTCCACTAGTTAAGCCCTTTCATTTGATACCCATATTGAGGGGATTGAAAAAAAAAGAAGAAATCCGCCATTTTGTGGAGGTGGCCATCTTGGATTTGGTATTTTCATTGTATACTGTATTCTTCTAGCTAAGCCCTTTCATTTGATATCCATATTGAGGAGTTTGAAAAAATACCGCTATTTTGTGGCGGCGGCCATCTTGGATTTACAATGATGATACGTAATAAACATACCTAATTGTATTGTTATCAGAACTAAAGGCGTGTATCAAACAAATCAATCGGTCAACAAGAAAGGGGTAAAATTTCAATTACTAGATTTGACCCAAACAAACAAATAAACAAAACACAACAAACAGGTCAAGCTAAATGAAACCGTTTAATAAGATGAGATTATAGTAATAATTGTTGCCAGGCCAAGGTTTAGAACCAGTCTCCATTAGATTGTAAAGCGCACTTGCTCGGCTACCATTATTTATTAGCCACTTGAGCATTAAAGCGGTATTAACCGGTATTCCAGTAGTAGCTACGTTACAATTGTGTTGTGTTATGGCAAACACTAAAATGTGTGTGTAAATGTGGCAATTCAAGTAAAAGCACAAAATAAAAAATAAAAACCCCGAATCCCCCCATTATAGCCAAGAACCATCTCGATGACATCATCTTTCAGACAGAATAATACGCATCAAAATTGGTCCATTCGTTTGGGATCCCCTCTTTGCGTCGGGGGCTAAAATACAAACGGCAAACTCACATTGTAGCTATCATTCACGACCGGACCGTCATAAAAACTCCGTCTTTTTGTTTTAATACCGCTTTTTGTCGAATATGAAAAGTTAATGAATACTCCCACGACTGGGACCAAATTAAAAGTTAAATTGACTGTTGCTCATTTTTCGTTAAATTTTCAGTCTAGACGCTTTGTTTTGGATATATACCTAATGTACTTTTTGGAAGAATATTGAGTGGATTAAAAAGAATAATAATAGAATTGTAACGTTTCAGTTGAATTAAAATTGAGAGCTTTTTTATATTTTCTTCTCTGTACCTTTTTACTCGCTGAGGTTATTTTTGAGGTAATTTACTATCATAAATAGAATTAATAATTTGATAAACATTATATTTACAGCTCTTTGTTCGTGAAAGATTCTGTTAAAAATTAAAAGCTATATATTAAATATCTTATTTAAAACATAATTTGTGAATTTGAAGAATTTATTTAAGATTAGCCGTGGTTTCGGACGGGTAGCTTTACTATACCCGTATTAAATTCTAAAAAAAATATGCCTGTAAGCATAATTCTAAACCTTTGGCACCAACGATCGTGGTGCTTGTTGACAGACTTGTTATTATGCCGTTTCCACGGCAACATATAATTTTTGTTCCTTTCCTTAAATTGAGTAATCAACATTTTTATTATCCTTTCCTATACCTTCATGCATTATTTCAATTTTCGTAAGGATTTCTAATTTATAGAATAACTAGCTGTACCCGCGGTTTCGCACGTGTGGTCATTTCTCTAGCTTAAAAGTACTATATTATGTGCTTTTCCAGGACCTAAAATACCAATATACCAACATTTGATCAAAATTCATTCTGCCGTCAAGGTTATTTTTATCGATTGCTCGGCTTCTACTCATCGGATTGAGATACCAAGTACCCCAGTTTTTTAAAGTCAAACCCTAAGCTATCCAACAATGAAAACCGCATCGCAATCGGTGCAGTAGTTTTTACGTTATGCGCGAATAAACATACAGACATACAAACAGACAAACAGAAAAACAGACAAACAGACAGTCACGAATTTTAAAAATGTTAAATTCTTGTTCAGTTACTTATTTTAAGTACCTAGACCTAAAAAAAAACTTCTTTTTATAGACTATTTCGTTCTTAATGCTTTATGATAAGTATAGATAAAATACCGCTCATGTTACTCGATGATTCTATAGGTGAAACAATTTTTAATATCGGTGCAGTATATTTTGAGTTTATCCGTTACAAACAAACATACAATAAAAAACAAATATTTCCTCTTCATTAGTGTAGACTAATTTCAAAAGTGGGCTTATTTGTTGTCCTAAAAGTCAAACGTACGTACACCAGCCTACGAGTATGACACATGAGCACCACTTGACTTTTATGAATATGCAAACCATTGCAAAGGGTCCAAATAAAGCCCTATTACTAAGCTTACTCCGCGCAGTCAGACTGTCTGTCCTACCCGAAAGTAGTATCTTTTGAACCGTATTATGTTGCTGGTTCCAATTTACACAGAATTTGTGTGGTTAAAATAACAAATAATAAAAATAAAACAATAAGTATAAAAGAAAAGGGAAAAAGGTCGTTTTTAGGGTGCCGTACGTCCGAATGAAAAAAGGAACCCCTATAGGATCACTCGTGTGTCTGCCTGTATGTTTGTCTGGCTTCTGTCATAGCCAATTTGCTCTGAATATACTGAACCATATGAATTTCAATGACGCAAACACGGACGTGTAACATAAATATATTTTGAATGTGGGTTAAATTTTGGAGAACAAAACCAAAAATTAAAAAAGTTTTGCACACTTTACCGAGTGACATACCAATTGAAAAGACTTATATAGTGTATGTATGTTAGCAATCTTAAATTAAATAGTTTTAAACTTATAAGCTCAGTATATGGCCGCGCACATAAACCGGTTTTTGTACTGAGTTCGTAATGACAGGTAACGCGCGTATTGTGCCTTTAAGAGAGTAGATGAAAATTGACAATTCCCCTCTCAGATCTCCGAAAATAAAGAGGCTACATATGAAAAATATATACAGCAATTAGTTCTTCACTTATAGATTACAGGAAAATCTATAAGAAGTGTATGGTTATAAAATATTAACATAGTAAAAATCTCAATATTTTAAAATTTATTTATTTATTTTACAGAAGATCAACAGCATTTGCAAAGACATAAAATACACAAGTTAAAACATGTTCCCAATATAGGCCAATAATAGATCTTCCTAAACTAACATACAATTTTCTTACAGCTCTCTAGCGTTTGAATGTGTATGTGTAACTATGTATGAGATGTGTAAGAATGTGCTTATAAATAAGAAATGTAAGAATGTGCTTATGAATGATAAAAGCTCCTTGGTCTATGTTTAGAAATAAGCTAGTATAAGTTGTAGATTAAAGAAGTTACTACCATACTTTGTTTTCCTTGAAGCTATGCTTAAAAATTTCGTTTGTCTGGTTCTATATTTGGGAGTATTGTAAGTTATGGAATTAACAAGGTAGGGACTATCAATATTACCGAGAACAATATCATTAACAAGGTAGGGACAATCAATATTACCGAGAACAATATCATTAACAAGGTAGGGACTATCAATATTACCGAGAACAATATCATTAACAAGGTAGGGACTATCAATATTACCGAGAACAATATCATTAACAAGGTAGGGACTATCAATATTACCGAGAACAATATCATTAACAAGGTAGGGACAATCAATATTACCGAGAACTATATCATGCAGTAAAGCCATGTCAAGGAGTATCTTCCAAAATCACAAGTTTGTAGCGACGTAACTTTACCTGGTATTTATTAATTCTGGTTTTCGTTCTATAGTTTTTTTTTTGTCATGTTCTCACCAATTACCTAGCCCCAAACTAGGATACCCTGTACTATGGGCACTAGATAACGGATAAACATACATAGATAAGAATATTACATCCATGACTCGGAAACAAACATTTCTGCTCATCACTCAAATGATTGCACCTTGCAGGATTCGAACCCGTGACTATTTGATTACGTACCTAGGGTCCCTAGCCACTAGACCAACCGGTCGTCGGTCGGTTAAGATAACGAATAAATTTATTCTGAATGTTTTCAAATTTTTCCTTGTAGGTAATGAGGACTCCAAATTAGGCTCGCATATTCCAAAACGCTTCTGACATATGCCATATAAATTAATTTAATACATGAAGGGCCATTAAAGATTTAACAAGTTCGTTTTAAAAAACCTAGATTTTTGTAAACTTTACTAACCATGCAGTCGATTATATGTGTTGATATATAAAGATTAGAGTCTAACATGACACCGAGATTGCGTAAGCGTATAGTATCTATACGTTCGATACAAGTATTACTTATGAAGTAGGTATGTATGATTAATGTGTAACTTACACCGGGTAGTTATAACATGACAATTCTTTGCATTGACCGTAATTCTATTCTTGGTGTCAGATTCTGTATGATTATTAAAGCTGTACTGAAGCTTTAGACGGTCATCAAGTGTCTTGATTTTGATGGGTTTTGTATCGTCAGCGTACAGTTAGTTATTAACATTATTATCGAAACAGGTATATCATACATAAAAGCGTTACAGAATAAGGGGCACAAATGTGATCCCTGAGGAACTCCGGATTTAACACCCACAAAATAAGATAATATATATCGATGGAGATAATATATTCATCATACGGAACCATCTCAACGCGAGTTCAACTCGGACTTGTACCGGTTTTTTTTTCCAATAAGTACTTGTGATACGTTCACCTACTCAAGGGCTTTATGAATACAATAAAAACTATAAATATAACTCATTATTCACTACAATAGTTCCAATATAAAGCACTTTGTAAGCAAAAATTGAACGAAAACGAAACATTTTTATCTGTGGTGCGTAATTTCGCACATGACGCGGAAAATTACTTTCAATATCGAGAAAAATACCTATTTAGAATAGGAAAATATTTTGCTGAACAATCTCACGCCTCCAGGCTGAAGATAAGGATTTCACTTTTACTGCACGGAATAAAAATAAAGGAGGAAGGAGCTAAAAGCTTTCTTAGCAAATATATTCTAAAAGATATTGTAGTTGCTATACGTATGGAACAGCAATAATAATATGTGTTTCTTAACGGACATGGCCACTAACTCTATATGAATCGAGTTGAAAGCGTTATTGTGAACAGTGGTAACATTGTCAATAACAAAAACCGAGCACGTAGGCACAGTATATGTATACGTATGGAACAGCAATAATAATATGTGTTTCTTAACGGACATGGCCACTATCTCTATATGAATCGAGTTGAAAGCGTTATTGTGAACAGTGGTAACATTGTCAATAACAAAAACCGAGCACGTAGGCACAGTACATGTATAGTCCTTAAATATATAATATGTACTGTGACTTAGACATTTCCTTCGCCATTGACTGTGACGCAGGAGATTATACAGTTATGTCACAGTACATAAGGACTATATATATATATATGTATATGTACTTACTGTGGTTATGTGCAGTCGTAGAAAAAATCCATACCAATATATAAAAGTGAAACGTTGTCTGTTTGTTTGTTTGTTTGGGGAGCTTTCACGCGATAACGGCTGGACGGATTTTGATAAAATTTGGAATTGAGATAGCTTATACGCTGGAATAAAACAAAGGGTACTTTTTATCCCGGAAAATTGCAAGTTTTTACGGAAAGCTGGAAAGATGTTGATTATTCGCTGTAAGAAACGGTTGCCATGGAATCGAAATAACAAGTATGTCAAAAACATTAAGAGCATTGATGCTATACCTACTTTTGCATTGGTTTTTAATATCCTAGAAGAACATAGGATGTTTTTTTCGCGATAAACTGAAGTCCGCGCAGACGAAGTCGCGGGCGGGAAAGCTAGTATGTAATAAAAAAACAAACGGAAGTATCATGCATTTCATTTCTTCTTTGACAGCATAAGTTAGAACCCTGCCCCCCCCCCCCTTCCCCCACCGATCTACCGGTACTAGTGACAACTAGTAACTAGTGAGTCTTCAGCTCTCCTCACCCATTTTCTTCCAGCCGTTTTTCGCAGGTCGTCACTCCACCTGGCCTCAAGGCGTCCTACACTACGTTTGCCTAAACGTGGTCTTTTCTCCAGAACTCGTCTACCCCAAACGGTTATCAGTTCTTCGGGAAATGTGACTAGCCCACTGCCACTTCAGTTTGCTTATCCTTGAGCTAAGACGGGTCCCTTGGTTCTCCGTCGGATATCTTCATTACGAATCTTGTCCTTCAGAGAAACACCAAGCATAGTTCTCTCCATAGCTCACTGAGCGACCTTTAATTTGTGGACTAGTTTGACCGTGAGTGTCCACGTTTCAGCTCCGTAGATCATGACTGGTAGGACGCACTGATTGAAGACTTTTGTCTTCAGGCACTGCGGTATGGACGACGAGAAGACTTGACAAAGCTTGCCGAATGCTGCCCAACCCAGCTGATTTTTTCTTTTGGCTTCTTTCTCAAAGTTGTTTTTACCTAATTGCAATATTTGCCCTAGGTAAACATATTTTTGGACAACTTCAAGAGGTGCACCATTGACTGCAATCGGTTTCGGGTCAATACGATCGTTGAACATGATCTTGGTCTTATCTATGGTCATTCCGAGATCGAAGAATCACCTAGGTTGGTCAGCATACTTTGCAAGTATTGCAGCAACTGCACCGTTAGCACTATGTCATCGGCAAATCGTAATAGTGAGATGTTCTCGCCATTGATATATGCCCATTCCTTCCAAACCAGCGTCTTAAACGTATGTTCCAAGGTATTAGTGAACAGTTTCGGGGATATCTGTCTCACTCACCTGCGCAGTTGGATATATTTAGCTGCTGGTTTTAAACCTGGACACTCATAGTAGCGGTTTTATACAGAAAACTCAGCACTTCGATGTATCGCCAGTCCACTTGACAACGCTGCAAAAACTCCAGCACCGCCCAGTTTTCAACGGAATCAAAGGCCTTCTTTTAGTCCACAAAAGTAAGACACAGGGGCTGGTTCTCTTCAGACTTCTGTACCGAAAATCTGCCTAACTGTGTGTATGTGGTCTATGGTGCTAAATCCTCCGCAAAACCCAGCCTGTTCAGGAGGCTGGAATTCGTAAAGTCTTCTTGCGAGACGATTTGAGATGACCCTCGAAAACAACTTATAGACGTGACTCAAGAGTGAAATAGGTAGGTAGTTATTTAAAAGTGTTTTATCCCCTTTTTTAAGAAGAGTACTACCAAACTCCTGCTCCATGCCTCTGGAGTTCTCCCTCTGTTAAGCACGGTGCTAAATAACCCCTAAAACTCCCGAACTACAGGCTTCCGCCCTGACTTCAAGAGCTTCGAAGTTATATACCATCCTCACCGGGAGCCTTAGCGCCATCTCAATCTCGTCTAGGCTGACGTCGGGCAGTTCATCAGTATAGTGGCGTGTCAGTATTGCGCGGGAATCCTCTGTGCTAGGTTCGGGTCTAGAAGCATGCGAGTCGTACAATATATTATTTAATGTATCATATTTAAAATATTAGAAACCAATGCAGAAAAATATCAGCAATAAGCCAGTAAGCGTAATCCAACATTTTTGGCAGCAACGCTCGTTGTGTTTTTTGACAGACTTGTTATTATTGAGTTGCCACGGCAACATGTGATTCCCTTCCTTACTGCGAGTAATCGACATTTTTATAAGCAAATTATTGATGCCCTGGGATAATTATTGCAATTTTCGTAGGTATCTCTAATTTAATTTGAAAACTAAATGCAGCGTATGTTACTTGCTGATAATGTAGCTTTCTATAGTTGAAAGAATTTTTAAAGTCGGTTCAGTGTTTTTTGAGTTTATCCATTACAAACAAACTCACTAAAACAAAAAACATGCAAACATACAAAAAAACAAATCTTCCTCATTATAATATTAGTGTAGATGTAGAAGTGTAGTTAGACTAAATTGGCATACTGCTCGTAACTTTTTGTCATATGTGCAAAACCGAGGATAATGTCGTTGTATTGAAAATTACCGCTTGGTAAACATTGCATAAGGATTATGGATTATAACCTATGTACGTGTTATTCCAGGACCAAAAATAATGTAAGTATGGAAGTACAACATTATAACATTTCATCAAAATTCGTTCAGCCCTCAAATAGTTTTTATCGATTGCGTCTCCCACCTATAGGATTGAGATTCAAAGTAAACCAGATTTTAAGTCAAAATTTAGGCTACCCTATAGTTACGTGAAGCGCGAACAGACAGACAGACAGGCAGAAAGACAGAGCTTTTTGAGTAGGTAGCTTATTCTTAGTCCACTAGACAATTTTTTAGAATTATCTATGTTGTGCAGAGTTTTTATTACTTACTTCTTTATTATAAGTATACTTCCAGTTTACTTCCAGTTCTCCGAAAAACTGCGGAAAAACTAGGAATGAGGACGAAACTATAGAGTTTGAAGTTAACAAGAATTGAAGGTTTAAAAACTAAAAGCCGACTACGATCAAGTAGAAAATAGCCTATGACACTCTTGCGATGAAGACGAATCGATTGATACCTCGCTTGTCAAAATCGGACCAAGTTTTTAGTTTGAACATATAACCCTTACTTTGCCTTGCCGTAGTCGTGTAAAAAAAAATAGCCTTTAATCATTTTTTGAAGACCTGAAGACGAATCGATTGACACCTCGCTTTTCAAAATCGGACCAATAGGGGCGACGCTATGTTGGAACATCCACATACCAACATACATAGACTGTTAAACACATTACCCTTCCCTTGCTCTGCCGTAGTCGGGTCATAAAGTATCTGAGTACCTGTCAAATATATAGTATTAGTACCTCATTTCACATATCTCGTGGTTGAAAGGTTAACTTGGATACATCTTGTAACATTCCAAGCTGCCTCGGGAATTAAACCGTCAATATTAACATAGCGTGTTTGACTTGGTATTTGGGCTTGTGTGCAGAAGCCGTTCAATTGGTTTAGTTAATATCCAAAAAGTAAGATACTGTGATCTCTTTGATATCATAAAATAGCTAAAACATATAATCTTTATCTATACTTATGTACTACAGCAGGAAGAAGCCTGTCTTTTTTAAACGGTGTTATTTAGCTTGCCCTTTTTGTAGTTTTACCCGGCTACAGCAAAGCAAGGGAAGGGTAATGAGTTTAACAGTCTATGTATGTATGTATGTATGTATCTATGTATGCAGATATGTGGATGTTCCACCATAATGTCTTCTTTCATTTTTTTATTGGATGGCTTCTGCGGAGGCACTGGCCTACTAGCAATTTCGCCAATGTCAAGTGTATTATAGTTTAAAGTAATGTCACGTCACAGTCAATTATTGTCAAAGTCACGAATCAGTAAAATGGTGGACATTTACTGAAACTTCCGAGGGAGATTTGGAAAAAACACAAAATGCCATTTATTTCTGCGTTTGATTATTTTTCCCGCACTTGTGCACGTTAAGGAACACCTAATGGTTAATATTCCACCAATATTACACATTAACACTCGAAGATACACAAGATTGAGAATAAAATCTAACTCTACATCACAACATTTTGTTTTTTTTTTTAAAAACCCGCCATAATGTCACCCCTATTGGTTCGATTATGACAAGCGAGGTGTCAATCGATTTGTATTTGAGGAGGTAATAATCAAAACGTGATAGGTGACAAAAAAAAGTCTTTCTCTTCTCTATGGACTGCATATTTTGTAGAAGATAAGTTTGTTATGTGTGAGTATTTTTAACGAGTAAAAGTGGTAGTAAAAACAAAACGAGTTCTGTCCTTCGTCAGGTTGCCATCATAGAATGTTTTGTCCAATGAACCAATCACAGACAAGTTTCAGTTTTGAATGAACCAATTTTCATGGTTGTCATTGTCAGTGTAGATTTACAAGGTTACATTATGCACTTGAATTTCGCTGTTTTTATTATTGAGAAAATTGTGTGTGACTAAGTTGAACTAATGAATACGCTAAAATATTCTAAAATAAAGTAATTTTATAAATATTAATAGCATTGTTTTTGTTAAAACAGACCTAAAACACCAAATAATCTATGGTCCAAAACATGTCCTGAGACATATGGACAAAACACGTTTTGACTGAAACATATTAACGTGTTTT
The DNA here is from genome assembly GCA_946251855.1 of Alsophila aescularia. Taxonomy (NCBI): domain Eukaryota; kingdom Metazoa; phylum Arthropoda; class Insecta; order Lepidoptera; family Geometridae; genus Alsophila; species Alsophila aescularia. The sequence goes on along the minus strand of OX276383.1, from coordinate 6,706,737 downwards.
CAGTTCAAAACGTGTTTTGTCAATTTTTGAATTAAAAATATAAAAATTATCTAAAGTATAATAATTTAATTTGTTAGAACTAGTTTCATCCCTTATTCATGAATACTTACTCAGTTTGTCAAAATCAGATATGTTTATTTTTCCCAGTTCCATATCCATGTGACATATCACGTTTTCTTTTAACAATCAAACCCGGTGTCTTTGTATTGAAACTTACCGCTCGGTAAACACCGCATAAAGATTATGTGCATTAATATCAATCTAAAATAAATCACAAATAATCAATCCAAGATAGCCTATCACATAACTAAAGAGAGGTAACCCTCATAATTTAGGCTTGTCATAGGCTATTTTTTACCCGTAGTCGGGTTTTAGCTTTTGAACTTATATGCCTTGTTCATTTGTTTGTGTCAAATCTAGTAATTGAAATTTTACCCTTTCCTGTTGACTGGAAATTCGGTACACACCTTTAGTTCTGATGAATATACAATTATGTATATTCAGCATCATTGTAAATCCAAGATGGCCACCGCCACGAAATAGCGGACTACATATATTTTTTCAACCCCTCTTTATGGGAATCAAATGAAAGGGCTTAACTAGTAAATTACAGTACACCAAATTCAAGATGTCTGCCACCACAAAATGGCGGAATACATTTTTTCAATCCCCTTAATATCGGTATCAAAAGGGCTTGACAAGTAGAACACAGTACACGTTAGAAATAACTAAATAAAACACAAAAAAAAGTTTTTTTAGTTAAACCTTTTTTATTGTAAAGATGATGATGAGATGTTTTTTATAGTTTTTTTTAAGTACTAAAGGCTAAAAAACAAATAAAATTGTGGGACGTAGCGTAACTTGAGTAATAAAAATTCGACTCGCTCCACGATTTTATTTTATTATTTAGTACATTGTTAGCGATTCGGACATCCACTAAACTAAACTTAATTTCTTCAAATGTAATTTAGACTTTTTTGGCCTCGTAACAAGGTATTTTCCCCTGGCATCTATTCCTCAATCACTAAACTATCACTAAAGCCTGTCAGCGTAAAATAAAGTTTGTTTCCACGCGGCGAGAGTCCTGATTTGTCCAAACGCTGTCTCAGAACGTGTCCGAATTTATCCAAACGCTGTTAGATAGCGTGTTAAAAACCTGTTTTAATTACGTTATTTTAAGCGGTGCTGCTTAAATTGACGTAAGTTTAGAATAGATGCCTGGGGCAAAAACACCTTGTTACGAAGTCGACAAAGTTTAAATTACATTTGAAGAAATTTAGTCTAGTTTAGTTTATGGATTAAAATTACCAAATTGCTGCCATTATTAAATTAGTCAAAATTCAAACTTTTTGTCCCTGCGACATCACGGGAGCGGGTGGCAGATATGGGCAAGTACAAACTTGGGAGCATTTGTCGAAATAAAGTACCTACTAATTAGTATTTAGTTAATAGTACCGTGTCGCTAGTATAATATAAACGAGTACCTAAGTCTCCAATCTCTACATTGCATTGATTAACTAGAAGTTTACAATACAGCACATAGCAAACAACTTGTAAGCGCGCGAGTCTAAAGTTCTTCGCTGTGCCATTCAGTAGAACTAAATGCTTGCATTCCACAATTTATCAAGTATCCTTGATTAGTTACTCAATAGCATCAGTGCTAAGCACGGCGATCTTTACAGCTATGTCTTTTAGTTTTAGTTAGAGTGATATTTGACAAACCGTGATATATTTTCACTACAGTACACTAGCCTACTGTCATGACTTACGCTACTATTTATCGCGCCCGCTCTCTCATTGTATCCAACATGAAGAATCGGCGCGAATGGAAATCGCTTAGTTTGTAAAAACAAAACTTCCAATAACATTGATTGACGACCGGGAACGAATTTTGGGCAACTACTGCTGCTCGCTAAACTCAATTAGTACAGTTTCAGAGCGTTGTGTTCGCTGAATTAGTATTTTTGTAGCAGCATTAGGGCCTTTTATCCATCAATACTAAAGCAGTGAGTAATTGGGCTAGGGGAATTAAATATGCCACTAATCAAGAATATCGCTTTTAAAAATTGTGTCTATCTGTTTGTTCCCACATCACGTGAAAACTACTGGACCGATTGAAATGCTGTTTTCAATGTTTAATAGCTCAGGTTGTTGTATTTAAAACTGGTATATTTTGTATCCGATGAATATACGCCAAGAAATCGATAAAAACATTTTTACCGCTGAACAACATTTGGTATATTGAACTGTAATGGTCCTGGGCTCCAATTCTACTAAAACAATTGTAATGACAATTATCAACAATTTTCGCAAAATTCTCGCTTTTACCTCTTAAAAGTAGTAGAAGGGAAATATTAGTGATTTTTATTGAATTTTGAGTCTTTCTTTTTTGGAAATATTTTATTTTGAAAATTTTTCAAAAAAAATCTTTACTACCACTTTTAAGAGGTAAAAGCGAAAATTGTTGACAATTGTCATTACAATTGTTTTAGTAGAATTGGGGCCCTGGAATAACACAATGGATACATTTTCTCCAGATAAATATCAATGCGGGCAAAGCCAGAGTCATAGCTAGTATCAAAATATGAGGGGTTTTCAGAGATTAATTCTAATTAATCATAGACAGGCAGCGTTTATATAAAGCAACTAGATTTCCCACCGCGACTTCGTCCGCGCGGACTTCTGTTTATCGCGAAAAAAGCATCCAATTTATTTTTATGGTATTAAAAGCCCATTTTAAAAGTAGTTTTTGACCGACTTGTTATTTCGTTTCCATGGCAACCATAGACCATTATGTGATGGCAACCGTTCCTTACAGTGAGTAATCAACATTTTCCTGTTTTCCCGTAGAAACTTAAAATTTTCCGGGATAAAAAGTATTCTGTTTTATTTCAGGGTAAAAAATATTTCCATTCTAAATTTCATCAAAGTCCGTCCAGTCGTTATCGCATGAAAGCTCCCCAAACAAACAAACAAACAGACAACGTTTCACTTTTATATATTGGTATGGATGGACTAATGCAAAAGTAGGTATAGCACCACTCTTGATGTTTTTTGACATACTTGTTATTTCGTTTCCATGGTAACCGTTTTTTACAGCGAGTACTCAAGGTATTTACAATTTTTCCAGTTTTCCCGTGGAAATTTACTATTTTCCGGGATAAAAAGTTTTCTTTGTTTTATTTCAGGGTAAAAGCGATCTCCATTCTAAATTTCATCAAAGTCCGTCCAGCCGTTATCGCATGAAAGCTCCCCAAACAAACAAACAAACAGACAACGTTTCACTTTTATATATTGGTATGGATGGACTAATGCAAAAGTAGGTATAGCACCACTCTTGATGTTTTTTGACATACTTGTTATTTCGTTTCCATGGTAACCGTTTTTTACAGCGAGTACTCAAGGTATTTACAGTTTTTCCAGTTTTCCCGTGGAAATTTACTATTTTCCGGGATAAAAAGTTTTCTTTGTTTTATTTCAGGGTATAAGCTATCTCCATTCCAAGTTTCATCAAAACCCGTCCAGCTGTTATCGCGTGAAAGCACCTCAAACAAACAAACATACAACATTTCACTTTTATATATTGGTATGGATAGTTTCGTCTGGACTGTCTGTCTGTAGACTGTCATTCTGAGTTCAGATGTTTCGAACAAGTGAGGGAGTTTTGAACTAAACTAGTTCATTTCTGGAAATCTGTATGGTAATTGCTGATTTGCAATTATGTTTTTAGTAATTGTATAGATAAACACTTTAACTTACTTAATGTTTAAACAGCAAAATCATTTTATTAGGCCTTATTATTTTCGCTGCACGTGATTACGCACACGAACATCCACAACAATATATAAAAGTGAAACGTTGTCTGTTTGGTTGTTTATTTGGGGACTCTAAACGCGATAACGACTGGACGGATCTTGATGAACTTTGGAATGCAGATAGCTAATAAAACATAGGATACTTTTCATCAACATCATACTTCACTCTCATAAGGATTTTGATGAAATTTGTAATGGAGATAGCTTATACCCTGGAATAAACCATAAAATACTTTGCATCATCATCATCATCATCATCGTCATACGTCACTCTCAAATGGCTGAACGGATTTTAATGAAATTTAGAATGGAGATAGTTTATACACAGGAATAACACATAGGATACTTTTCATCATCATCATCATCACCGTCATCATACTTCACTCTCAAACCGTAAAACGGATTTTGATAAAGTTTGGAATGGAGAGCTTATACCCTGGAATAACACACAGGATACTTTTAACACATAGGATACCTTTTATAATCATCATCATACTTAACCCTCAAACGGCTGAGCGGATTTTGATTAAATAGGAATGGAGATACCCTGGAATAACACATAGGCTACTTTATATCATCATCGTCATACTTCACTCCCAAAAGGATGAACGGATTTTGTTCAAATTTGGAATGGAGATAGGTATACCCTGGAATAACACAGGATACTTTTCATCATCATTATCATCATACCTTAACTCTGAAACAGCTGAACGGATTTTGATGAAATATGGAAAGATTACTTTATATACTTTATGACTATAAGAGATTTCCAATTCGTAAATGCACGAGTTTCTACCAAAAACACCTACACCGTAGGTTACAATTGAATTAAACATGGCGATCAAGTGGTTCACGCATGCTCAATGCGGCTTATGAAAAGATATGTTAGTAAACCAAAGAAAACTCTTTTATGTATTCCAAACTTGGCCAACCCAAATTAAAAGGCATGATAAAACCGATCCATCTTGCCTAACACCATTTCCTATCTAGCCCAAAGCGCCTGTTTGTGCCAGTTTATCTATGGAAATATATCTTCAATTAGGCCCAAAGTTCCACCAGCAGGCGTTAGCCTTATTTCCTAATGGGCGATTTAGAAAGATTCGTCGCGAAGCGGTACAAATAAACTGTGATATTTGGTTGTTAAGACGAAATGGTGTTATAAATAGAAAGTGGAATAACATTATTTCAGTTGTATATTTTACTATACATTTATGATTATAAAGATAAAAAATATTTTTTTGTTTAAAGTAGAGAGGTTATGTTACCTTGATAGGCACCTCGTTACTATACGTCTCAATGTACGTATATTCATGTCAAATGACAAGGAACGGTCGTAAAAACGCATAGGGGTAGATTCTCAAGTATCGAACGTCGTTTTTAGTTTTATTTTTTACATTTTAGTTTATTTAATGCTACAGATATGACTTATCTACCGATCATAGATAATGCAGAGAGAAAACACACTGGGGTTCATACAAAATTTGATTCGCCGCCATTCAATCCATTCCCACTTCGGTGAATTTAACCAACCAGATACACACAGCTGTTGAGGTTACAGTTAAATAATAAAGATACCATTTTAACCACACTTAATTTGGTTCTAGATACATAATTGGTATAACGTCAGTTTCAGTTGACTGTAGATTGTGAAACTCAAGCTAAAAATAGTAAGTAATTGATACAATATGTAATTACAACACAAAGCAGTGGACATCCTATTGCCCGTTACAGGGTTGAAAGAAACCCACATATTCTAGTACACTAACTACTGTCAGCACCGTACCTCACAAAATTTATATATTTAATACATAATTATATATATTAATTGTAAGTTGAAGTTGAACGTGAGCTGTGCTACGAGTGCTACGTTTTATGTAGCAACATATATTTCAGCATTACCAAGTTGATTGGTACCTAGATTAATTTTTAGGGTTGAACAAGGAACAGACAGTTTCGTCATGTCCATCTTCCCATCCGTCTGTCCGCCCGACCGTCTGTATAATATGACATATTATGCTGTATGTCGCTACTAATTTATTCAGTCACTATTATTAACACTACATAGCTGAAATTGGGCACATGTATATATATATAATACAATATATATAAAAGGTACATAAAAATATTAAAATATAACTAGTGTACCTCATACCGTGGTCTGAAAAGTGAAGACCACAATAAAATAATTCATTGAGTCGGGTCTCATTGCACAAGTAATATAAAATTATAATGTGGTTTCATTGGCAGTTTCAGCCAATGAAACCACAGTGGTTTGTGGTTTCAGTGGTGACCTGTGAAAAGTGGCTGGCAGAAAATTGACGAGGAGAGCTGAATACCGAGCTTATTGGCGTGCCGTGCATTAGGAGAGGCGTACGTCCAGCAGTGGTTAGGTTGATTATGTTGATTGGCAGTTCTATTTGATTTCGTTTACAAAATATTTGGCTCTAAAGTACCAATTTTGCTTGAGTTGCATCCCCCCAACTACTATAAATAATGAACTACCGTTTGAACTACAAAAAAAATGGCGCTAGATTATTTTCAACACGAATTATGTCCGCGTCTACGTTGAACAAATTCCATAGTGAGACACAGAATCCAACCGTAAATAACTTTGTTAGTGTATTACTTCATAACTGATTGCAATGTGGTTTTCATAGTCGGGTAGCTTATGATCCTGGCTATGGATCCCTAAGTCTACTCATGCCCATCAGTACGCACTTGGCCGGTTTTTTCTGATGTCTCTTAAATGAGACTGTTCCTGAGGTATCTGCGGGATGCGGGAGAGTTGTGTTGGCACCACATGTAAGGTCAAATAATGTCATTCACCACCCCACTAAGATTTCTTGTTGTTAAACGAAATCGATGCTTATACGGAATAACTTCCACAAAACACTCCACACATGAATTTTTACGCACGTGTTTCATGAAATAAGTACTTTAGTTTGCTTTACAACGTGACATCTCAATCCTCACTGTCACGCACAGAAACTCAGAAACGTGTAATATACTCTAATAGTACTTTGATGTGTCTTCATATTTTGTACCTTTGATGTATTTGACGTTATGTAAATAAATAAATTGATAATATTCCAAACAAATTAAATGTTGGTAAATATTTCGGGTAAAATTTATTTTGAATATTCTGTTAATTTCCTTTTGACTGTCAATGTTGTCAGAGACAAGACGAATTGGAAATTGTCTTAATACGAGTATTATTGTGATTAAAATTTCTTGGATCATAACAGCAAAGGATTCGAACTCGCATACTGTGCCTCAGCGCCGCACATGCCTTTACCAATTTTGCTATCAAGATCTATGCGTCGTCATCCAAATCTTTCCACGATTTTTTCTTTTCTCCAATTTTACACAATTCTTTTCTCCAATTTATTTTCTTTTTTTTTTTCATTTGAAAATTATTATATATATTTACGCTAAGCAGGCGTTAACTGCTATAAAAATCATAAAATATAGATTTGGGAGGCGTTATCTTTCAGACACGAAGTTAATCAATATTAGTCGTGTTTGGTTGGTTAGTTCGTAATACTACCAATAGATAGCGTTACCGTTCCCTTAAGACGGGTTCAAAGAAGCTAATGGAAAGATTTGGATGACGACGCATAGGTCTCAGTAGCCGAATTGGTAAAGGCACGTGCTGCGCTGAGGCACAGTATGCGAGTTCAAATCTCGTCCGTGATCCAAATATTTCCATTAGAAAATTATTATATATACGCTAAGCAGGCGTTAACTATAAAAAAACATAAAACAGCAAAGGAGTCGAAGTTTTGCCCTCGCCAGTGTTTCCGGTAAAATACAAGCGTGTGAACAAGTCAAGATTATGAGCTACGTTCGTAAACGTCACTCGACAACGTTCGATGACATAATACGCGTACTTCTTATGTAATCGAGAGTCGTCAAGCGACGTTTATGAACGTAGTTAATCTACTATGCAATCCGACCTAGGCACCTGATGGAAAGCGTAGACATGGTCAAAGGGGTAGCAAAATTGCTTATTAGGATTTACTTTATGCACTGGGATATAATCCTTAAAGTAGCAATCGGTAGAAAATAATGTATAAAATAAGACGAAGCCTACACCGCGTCATAATCGAATGAAGCATAGCATATGGCGGCTGCGTATGCGTGTGAGTAAATAACTTCTTTTTTTTTGTAGTTGATACACACAATTTTATCACAAAAAACTACATTTTTCATGAGAACTTGACATAATTAATACGAATAACAAGGATGAGAACTTGATGCGATGTGGCGGCCGATCTGCATAACATGGTGTAAGTATGTCACGCCAAAATATCTATAGTTCTAAAACTAATTCGTCATTGTCTGAAATTCGCCGATAGATATGAACGATGATACTTCAAAAGATATCGCCCAGTTTTTTCTGGGCATTTATTTGACCGCGTGGTAGGTTTTGAGCATTCAATCTATACTGTCAGATGCTCTACTAGGAGCAATAACCTTTTCCCCTCAAGAAATATCAGCGCTTTTACGAGATATTTGCAAACAGTTTGCTCAGTGATTTCAGTAAATCTTGCCTTCCAACCTGCGCAATACCACAGAGTAAATAAAAGTTATATGCAATACTGACTAGCGGTTTTTAGAACGCTTCTAATCGTCGGTCAAACGCTTAAAATTACTCGCGCTCGGTCGTCTTTGAAACGTTACTTAATTAACCGGATTTCGAACTCTTTTGTGCGAAAATCCACGGTAGCCGACCACTGAGAAATTACCGTCACTTGTTGTGTGATGTCGCCGGTGCCCTGTTAAAATCTTGTAATACTTTATAATTTGTGGTTCAAATGACTCGTTATAGTAACTAACAGTAACATTTTCTACCAGACGTAAGCTGAAACTGTTCCTATATGTTCCTACTACTAACGGATGGAGAGTTACCAGCTACGTTCCGTTACCATAATGCATGGACATGATAGAGTATGGCGCTTCTAAAAAAACAATACGTTCAGTGAACTGCCAAAGATACCTTCCGTAATTCGGTCCAACTACGGAAAAATTTCTCAGGTAGTCGGCGTAAAAAACTTGTGGAAAGCTATATGATGTCTCATTATTAATAGCTTGATTATAAATGGTTGGTGTGACGCAGTCGGGCATGACAAAACTTGTTCTAATATTATTACGAGCATCAGAAACGCTCAATTTGGCGACGCCAAAAAATATACAATGCCAAAGCATTTTCATGAGAAAACTCTTTGTTGAAAATGTCAGGCCGATCCTATTGTCGCTATGAAAAAGGAATGGCGTTATGAAAAATATTTAGGCATTAGGTATTGTCTGGCCTAAACAATGTTTTGTATTATTATGGGATTACTAGTTAGGCTAAGCGGCCACTCGGCTAGATATTAGAAGAATCCTGGTATGAAATCACTCTGGCAACTGAGTCGTATAAAATCAAAGGCGGTCATGTATACTACTACTACATACTACCTTGCTTCCAGAAAATAATTTCTACTATAGATTTTATGACATATTTCTACCTATATCTAACGAGAATTGAGACAAAATATGTGTCTATACACAAGTCATCAATTTGCAATGACCACTCTTCTCATGACCACGGTCAAAATAACTTGATCGAAACGTAAACTAAAGTAAGGTTAGTCAAAAATGTGTTTAGATATCCATATCCATACCAATAAATAAAAGTGAAACGTTGTCTGTTTGTTTGTTTGGGGAGTTTTAACGCGATTACGGCTGGACGGATTTTGATGAAAAATAGAATGGAGATAGCTTATACCCTGGAATAACACATATTAAATTTTTCATCATCATCATCATCATACTTCACTCTCAAACAACTGAACGGATTTTGATGAAATTTGGAATGGAGATACTTTATACCCTGGAATTACACAAAGGATACTTTCATCATCATCATCATCATCATCCCTCACACGGGTGAAACCGAGGGGTGCAGCTAGTTATTATTATTTGCGTGCGAATAGACTAGGGTTGAAAGTCATAAAACGCCACACTGGATGTACACAAGACAAGTTTTTGAACTTATGTTCAAAAACTAAAACCCGACTACAATCGGGTAAAATTTTTCCTATATGACTCTCTTAGGACGAAGATGAATCGATTGATACCTCGCTTGTCAACATCGGACCAAGTTTTTAGTTTGAACTCATAACCCGTCATTTGCCTTGCCGTAGTCGGGTAAATAAAATATTATTTTTTCTATGACACTCTTTACAGTGTCATAGAAAAAAATATTGGTGGAGTAGGTCCCTGACAGAATGGTGCCAATGCATAGGACATCGCAGCCGTGGAAGACCTTAGGCACGGTGGGTCGGTGATATCGAAAAATTGGTAGGAAAATCCTGGCAAGATTGGCTCAAAACCGAGATGAATAGCGTAAGTGGGAGGAGGCCTGCAGTGGGCGGAAATGAGCTGTATATGATGATGATTAGACTAGAAATGAATTTCAATTAGCGAAAGTTTATAATTATGAATTACTAGTTTTTCCGTCCGTGACTTCGTACGCGCAGGCTACTGTTTATCGCAAAAAAAGCATGCTATTCTCTTCTAGGATATTAAAAACCAATGCTAAAGTAGGTATAGCACAAATGCACTTGAAGTTTTTTGACAGACTTGTTATTTCGTTTCCATGGCAACCACCGACCATTCTGTGATGGCAACCATTCCTTACAGCTAATAATCAACATTTTCCAGATTTCCCGTGAAAACTTAAAATTTTCCGGGATAAAAAGCATCCTATGTTTTATTCCAGGGTTTAAGCTATTTCCATTCTAAATTTCATCGACCAGCCGTTATCGTGTGATAGCTCCGAAACAAACAAACCGACAATGTTTCACTTTTATATATTGGTATGGATCATATAGCAAATTAGGGTAAATGCCTCGTTCTTCTTGCCTTGTTTTTCAAATTTAATACTAAAAGATCTCCACGACATCACTGCAGCTTTTCTCAACTCTATAACCACCGCGACGACAAAGGCATCTTTTTTTTTTTAGGTAGGAATATATGCTGTTGGTCTATAACTGACCGCTACAGCGTCACCGGGCGGTAGAGCGGGCGCGAAAGCGCTCCGCCGCAATGAAGCGCTCCGCCGCAATGAAGCGCTCCGCCGCAATAAAGCGCTCCGCCGCAATACAAAGGCATCTTGATTTGAACTCACTCAGGCATCACTTGAATACACAAATCTAAAAACAAGCCATTCATGAAAAAACTTTAATTTCACGGCAAAATACTGGAACATTTACAGCAAAGCGAGGTTCCCTGTTCGGTCATTTATCTTATTTTTTCATTTAAACTTGCGGAGCTGAAAATCCGCCGATGATTTATACTGGATTTACTTTATATCATGCTTCAGTGAAGCTCTGATACATGTAAATGGAAATACAGAATGTGAATGAACGAGGAATTTTTATTTTATTTCTTACGGTACTTCGGTACTACGGGTTTTGTTGGTGGCTCTGAAAGCTAAAGCTCTTGGTATAAATATGTGTCACAGGCAATTTGTAGAACGCGTCATTTCACTGACGGCGTCGCGGCGACGACTGTTTGTAAAAATTTTACTGTTTGCAAAAAATTATGTTTGATAGTTTTAATACCTTTCCAGGATTAGGAAACTTGCACACGTAGATCATTCCTCATCGACACCACAATAGAATCCAGGATTAGGAAACTTGCACACGTAGATCATTCCTCATCGACACCACAATAGAATTGCGCCTTTTAACGCATTGTGCATAAAAAACAAGGCATGTTAGTTAGGTTGAACATGACGATTTTAGGTTAAAATGGCCATTTAAACCCAAAATTTCCTAACCTACTGCTATTTGACGACGTCGTTTGTAAACAGACGAGTTCTACAAATTACCTGCGATTGCGAGGCGAGGGAAGGGTAATGAGTTTAATAGTCTATATGTATGTATATAATTGTATGTATGTATGTATGTATGTGGATGTTCCACCATACTGTCGCCTCTATTAAAGGTAAGCGAAGCATAGAAAGGGTTATGTGTTAAAACCAAAATCTTGAACCGATTTTAACAAGCGAGGTATCAAACGATTTGTCTTCATTAAAATTTATAGAGTGCCATAAGCTATTTTTTACCCGACTACGGCGAAGAAAGGAAGGGTTATGTGTTCATACTAATAACTTGGTCCTATTTTGACAAGTGAGGTATCAATCGATTCGTCTTCATGGCAAGAGTGTCATATGCTATTTTTTACCTTGGTTTTGGTTTCAGTTTTTGAACTTATCTCATGGTCATAATAAAATTTGTTCAATAAGACCGAATAAGGCATCACAGGCCAAAAAACCGTTTTTTTTTTAATTTTGTTTTATTTGAAATCCAGGTCATTTCATAAAAATTGGACTCGTAATTTTAAAGTAAGTAAGTAGGTGCGCTGGATTCGCGCGGGTTGCTAAGTGCTTCTCTAGCTATATTTTTGTACAAAACCATTACATAAAGTAATATTAATACATCATAAAGAGAATATACAGTAAACTTTGTGACCTTTTTTGGTGTCTGGATAAATAAAATGATTAATTAGTCTGTAGAACTGTTTAATAATACTTCAAGTTTTATCACAAAATCAGGGTCCTACGTGACCACAACGTATACATTACATATTATATTATAATAAAACTAACAAAGTTAAAATTTATTGATAAATTACCACATGTTTATTTAGTATCTTAAAATATATTTACACATTTAAATTATACATTATTGTAAATACATCTCCAACCATACCTATGATAATATTCAAAATGTATTTTTTTTAAATTGCAATTTTCAAAATGTTATGCAGTTTATTCAGTATATTCTGAGAATATTACGTATTTCATTGGCAGCGTCTAAAAGTAGACAGTTACTGAATTTTATATATCTCTGTAGAAATATAAAAATGCGGGAACCGCAAGGAGAAATAAATAGTACCTCAGTAACAAATTACTTATCACAAGAAAAATAGGTCGTAGCATTCAACCGAAAGTCCGTGATCATTTCTCAAGAAAATAAATTACTGGCGGCTAGAGTAAATATATAGTAATTCCACAGTACAGAGCAACTAACAGTAAATCAACTTGCGACAGGTTATTTCAGTAAGTCGATGTAGGTAACATGCGAAATGCGGATGCGACCGCTACGGGGAACTCAGTGTCCATTGACAAATATTTTTAAAGGTACACATGCGTGGACAATGCTAATAGTGCATCAATGGACATTCCCAGTTCGTTGCTCTAAACTTACCTACAATGTATGTGGAGGCTTGGATAGAAGACGGCGAGACGGTTACAAATATAAAAATACTTATTGCCAATGATTATTTCTTCTCTCGATACGTTGTTCGATCTATATGATATCACTGTTCCTGCTTATTTATATCCTTTCAAATACAGGAGAATGAAGACCATACATTATAGACCTTTGACTTGATTTGGTTGACGTAATATTACAGGTACACTGGTGAGCCTATATGTGTAAGAATGAACGCCGGCGATGTAGAAGCCTCCGCGTGCAAGTTTTGACTGGAAATGTTGATACTGTCAAAGAAAATTGTCTACAGAACCAAAGACATAATAAAATAAAAAGTTTGGTGTAACTCATACATTGAATATAAATATGCACGCTTTCACAAACCGCGCGGCCCACACAAGACCCACGCGCCGTCCATCGCACTTACACATAGCTGCGAGCACTTAACGAGCATTTATGCGTAAGTAACGATTCTTTTCGTGTACAAGTGTGTATATTTTCTTAACTACGGTAATGTATTTGTGCCGAATTGAGTTACTGTTTATATTTAAATGAGGCATACCCTTTGTATATTTCCTTTTCAAGCACAGTATTGTTGGGAAAACCCCTAATTACCCACTTCCGGATTTTAATGTCTGTTTCGAGTTGAATTTACGAGATTTTGGACAACATAGCTGAAATTAGAGAATTTGAGCGCTTGTTATTTACAACTTACTTACATTTTAGGTACTGGGTTTCCCCGAATTCCTTAGAAGCACGGAATTTATTAGAGTCTGTGCATATCTTTTACTGAATATTATGGGAGGTTTTCTACTAATTTTAGTTTTTTTTTACTGGGGTCCAGACAATACGAAAGATTCAACCCTATAATATAAATTACTCTCTGGATTCAACGTATATTTCAAAGCAACATAACATAGCACTTCTAAAAGTCAAATACATAAAGTCTCATGAACAAAGAGAAAAAATTAAATATTATAAATAGACTAATCCTTTTTTTATTAGATGGCTTCTGCGGATGCACTGGCCTACTAGCAATTTCAAGTTTAGTTTATATTAGTGTTGTCAAGTACTAACCAAATCAGTCGTGTGAAGTGCTTCACATATACCGACTCAGCGCTAGATTTGGCACTGGAAAAGGAAACATCTTTCTGATTCTACCAGTGCATTGGAAATACAGCTGTAGAAACGTCAAATAGCCATAGAGTAACAAATAGCGGATATAACAACAGTGCAAATACTAAGCCGCTGCGTTTTGTAATATAGCGTATTGTATAGGCATGAGATGACTGGTAAATTCAACAAAAAAAAAAAACATCTTTGCCAACCTCCATAGTAAATCTAAAGTCAATGACACACTTGGGGATGTCGGTACTTCTGATTACCGAACTATTTTGTTTTACATATGGAGGTGATAATTGTGTCTTCGGGAAAAATAATGCAGACGAAAGAACACCAGTAATTTTGCTTTAGGGGAACCTCTTCTTCAGTACCAACAGCTAAGTTGCAGTGGCTTTTTTTACTAGCTGCGGCCCACGGTTTCACCCGCGTGAGGGATGATGATGATGATGAAAGTATCCCATGTGTTATTCCAGGGTATAAGCTATCTCCATTCCGAATTTAATCAAATTCCGTTCAGCCGTTCGAGAGTGAAGTATGGTGATGATGGTGATGAAAGCATCCTATGTGTTATTCCAGGGTATAAGCTATTCATCAAAATTCGTTCAGCCGTTTGAGCGTGAAGGATGATGATGATGAAAAGTATCCTATGTGTTATTCCAGGGTATACGCTATCCCCATTCCGAATTTCATTAAAATCTATCCAGCCGTGATCGTGGGAAAGTTCCCCAAACAGACAAACAAAAAACACTTTTATATATTAGTGGGGATTATTTGATTATTCATAGCCCGGTTGGAATATTACCTGTTCACGGAGCTCTCATACGGTCAAAGATGGAACGGGATCTATTCGATTGTACTTTATTGCATGTTAATTTAACACTAGCGACCCGCCCCGGCTTCGCATGGGTATATAGAAAGATAAAATTAGTAGGTACTTTATTTGGACAAATAGAACAACAACAATTTCTTAAACAAAATGTTTATACTTACGTACCATTTCATTATTATTCTGTTTAACGCAAGGAGGTTGAATTACGGTTACTATTTCGTGTATTATTAGCATAGAGCATTTCCTAGATTATTAGACATTCTGTGATTTCGTTTCCATGGCAACGTTCCATATATAAAGACCCGTACCTCCTTCTTAGTTTGTGATCTTACGTAGTATTTATTAGATTTTTTGGTTTGTGATACAAAGTAATCGAGATTTTTTGCAAAATTTAATACCTCGGGTTTCATTATTGCAATTTTCGAAGGGAATTCTATATTTTTTTTAATAAAATCCTGCTTGTGTTACTCGCTGATAATTAAGCTTTCTTTATGTGAAAGTATTTTAAAATTGGGTCTGTATTTTTTGAGTTTATCCATTACAAACAAAAAAACAAACAAACAATCAAATCTTTCTTCTTTATAATATTAGTGTAGATAAATAAATAAATAACCCCAGACGTAGGCGTATGTTTATTTAATGCTGTAAAGCACATTGATTAATTTACTTTAATTAATGGCCGTACTACACTATGCGAGTGGCTGGCGCCAGTAATGAGATCAGGGTTCATTAGAGCCAAAGAGTATGCTCGACCTTGTTCCGTCTGGTAACAGTAAATTAATCTATAGAGGAAATATAGATTACTTAAATTCAATTACGTCACTGTTAATTATAGTGCAGCGATTCTATATAATGAGTAGTGCGTGAAAGTCAGGGATTCTTTATTTCAGACTATTATTTATTCTGTGGTGAGATTTTTTGGTCACGCTCTACACGAACTAATATTGATAAATTAATTTACAAGTCATCAACCAAGTCATATATCTATACAAATTACCAGCAGAAAAACAAAATATAAATATAATAATTATTCCTTGTAGTCATAATAACCAAAATGTGCACTTAATGCTAAATCAGCTTTAGATTAATTATATTAAGTCAGCATTAGAAATATTTTATCTTGTATATATTTTGTTTTAAGATACCAACATTTTAAAAAAACGATTCTAATGTTGACCGAGCCCTAATTTTTAATATGGTCACAGTACATAATATTATAGTCCTACGGACTATATATGTACTGTGATATGGTTGAGCTTATTTATAAATGTTATGTTATAATGGCTACACGTACTAAAGTTTAATAAGCTATTAAAGTAATTTACAAATACTCGTACTTTATTTTTTCCCGGTTTACTGTATTCATGTCAACCGGCTTGTTGAAGTGTGAACGTCAAAATCCTTTCGTTTGACTGCGGTCTCTTGTTCAGTATCTTCTTCGTTTCGTAGCGGCTGGCAAGAATGGATAGTTTGGCACCGATTTCAAAAACTCTTTTATCTAATGCTGTATTTTTGTATAGGTATTAAATATTAAATTTTCAAAAAGTGATAGTGTTCTGTTTTATTTTGTAATTATTTTAATCTTTTACTGTTTGTTTACAAAATAACATTTTGAATATAACGCTTTTTTTATAATTCTTTTTATTTATTGTCTTTGAGTGGCCTAGGCAAACATTGGAAAACCAAAGATGAATTAGTTGGTACTTTTTATATAAAATCTGCTGTATCAGTTATGATGCAAATTATTTGTGCATTCACTAGAAAACTCTCAAATAAAAAAATATTTTATAATTCTCGTAGATATATGCGAAAATTAACACAAAACAAATAGATTTTTAAAAGTAAACATATATTTTTTTAGAGCAAGCTTTCTCAAGTAAGACCTGAGCACTCATCGATATCAATCAAATAAGCCTAAACTGGAAGGTGTTCCATCACTTGATTGTTAAGTTCCTGTGACTAACTTTCGGCTCCATCATCGAACCAAATCGGTTTAGATATCTTAGAGATTCCAGGCAATATAAACACAAAATGAATGGATATACTAAAAAACAATATATATTTGAAAATCTACAGAACTTATTTTGATACAATTTCTATGGGACCACATCGAGCAAAAAAATAATTTATAAAATCGGTCCGCAATTGACGGAGAAATGGAAGTATACAAATAAATACATACCGTCGATCATAGAACTGTCTTCTTTTGTGAAGTCGATTAAAAAACAAAAATATGAGTTTCATAGCCGTTATTAGATATTTTTCACCCAACTACAGCAAAGCAAGGGTAGTACCCTACCCTGAGTTGAGTTGAGTGAATGAGTTTAACAATAAGGTGGAATTAAGGAGTAAGGTGTCAATCGATTCGTCTTCAGATAAAAAGTGTCATAGGCTATTTTCTTTACCTGACTACGGCAAGGCAAAGTAAGGGTTATGTGTTGAAACTAAAAACTTGGATTTGTCTTCATGTATTGAATGTCATAGGCTATGAGTAAAAAAACTCGTACCCAACTACGGCAAGACATAGGAAGGTTTGTGTTTAAAATAAAAACTTGGCCGAGGTATCAATCAATTCGTCTTCATCGCAGATATATCAATTCGTCTTGGAACTGAGCTACCTTTACTATTCAGGTGAAATACTTAAATTTAGGACAAGCTCATCTCTTATCAAAATAAGCTCAACCATGTTAAAAATTATGTCTCGGTTTGACTGCGACTTCAAACCTCTTTCTTATCTTATGATGAATTTTTGTATGGTTTTCCTATTTTTAATATCCTAAATGATGATTATTTATAGTATTTTTTTAATGTAATGTAATTTTTTAAATATTTGCATTTTATTATGAGAGCGAGAAGTCCCATTTTGTGTTCGATAACCAGTGAAACAACGAAACAAATATTTTAGAGATTAGGAACTTACAAGACGTATATCTTATTAGATAGCCAGTTATGAAACACTAAAAAGAACTCCTTTCATAACTGGTTATGAAAGAGGCAAGACGGCAATCACGAAAACGGCAAATTTATTCATATTTGATAACAAGCTACGAAACAGTGAAAAAAAAACCTTTTTCGTAGCTAGTAATGAAAAATAGTTATGAAAACGGCACAAGGGTGTTTTTCTGGACTCTGTCTGTGAAGCATGTCTGAAGCAAACAAATTTTGAGCACGTTTTTTTTCCTTACTCTTATACTTGCATACCTTATTTTATATAAGTTTTAACAGTATATTTACACTCTTCAATAAATGAATTATTTACAAGCTGTTATTTCTATTGCGACTTCTTTGAACACTGAGGTTATCAATAAAAAGATGATTAAACCAATACGGAGGTTGTGACGTGGCAATCAACCGGCTCGAACTTAAAAAAAAACCGCTACTTTAATTTCTATGAACCACTATATTAATTAATAATTTCTTGTTTATTAATGTTTTGTATTTTATTTTATTTATTACGCACCACCGATGACTTTGATATCTAAGTAATCCTTTCCATCCAAAGTTTGCCTGGAAGAGATTGCTATATAGCAATAATGCCGCCCATTGTTTCATTTATTTGAGTTTATCCTATATATTACCTTCTTCTTGGTTTACAATAAAGTGTTGTTGTATTGTATTGTATTGTATATTCTGTATTCAGATAGTATTGCATATTTGATCATTTTCTAAAGTATGGTTTGCAGAAAAATTTGATGCAATGTTATAAGCATAGATCTACTTAAGTTATAATTAAAGTTTTGTATTGATACATTGTGATACATCCAGACTTTCTTAAAGATAAGTATTCTTAGTTATATTCTTCTTGAGTCACTCACTTTAACTCCTCGACTTTGTTTTGTTAATATTGTGCAGATTTTTTGTTTTAGTTAGTTATCGTAATAAATTGATTATAAATTATTATAACTGTTTGAATTAGGTAAAAAAATATTTGGCAATAAGATGTCCTATAATCAACAATACTGGAATAAAGTAGTTAAAATTACAGTAATTTAAAATAGGAAACGCCTCACGTACATAAATCTTAAATGTAACGTTAGTAAGTCTACAGACATCAAAATCAACGCTTATTCCTTTTACACTTCTTAATCGTCAGCCTCCAAAAAGCCACTCTAAAGTCGGGAGAGTAGAACGCATAAATAAACGGGTTTATAGCCGAGTTGAACCACCCTAGCCAAGTCATAACGTACATTAGCACTGGGTTTACATAATCACTCGGTATAAATGGAGTCAGTAGGTAATACAAGAAGAACGGTAACCAGCAGGCGACGAAACCGCCGACGACGAAACTTAGCGTCTGAGCGGTTTTAGTTTCGCGTCGCAACGAAGACACTCTATTGTTTTCGTGATCCTTAGTAGAATGCGTTCGGATCCGCGTTGTATTCTTGTATTTATAGTTTGCTTTGAAAGTGACGTCATTGAAACGGGACTCTCTTTCTTTGTTCAATCGATGTTTTCTTTTCTTTTCAGCGCGGAAGCAACAAGGGCATTTTTGATCTTGGGAAGAGCATTCGCTTTGGTGTGTGGAATTCTTCGAAGGCTGCTTTGAGGCGTTTTGTCGAAGAGATAGTTTGTCCGATCCTGAGTCCGATTCCGTTCTGATACAGGATAGCTTCGCTCTCTGTAACAAGGTTAGGTTGAATTAGATAATTGTTAGTTTGAACAATGAAGAGCGGTGGTGGCCGTGCGGTATGTGCGCTACTAAATCTTTATGTTATATGTAGATTTGTCATCATCATCTTCATCATCATAGGCTATATGTACTAGTCAATTTCTGGACGTAGGCCTCTCCTAATGCACGCCACTGAAATCGTTTTTAGATCGCTGCATATAGTTTTTAAGAAACTTTTCGCAGGTCGTCATTCCTTAGCCACAGGGTGTCTTAGACTACGTTGGTCTAAGGGTGGTCAGAACTCTAGAACTTGTTTACTCCAACTGTTAAACGAGTTTACCTCTACGAGTTATCGGTTTTTCAGAATATAATAATATGACCAGCCCATTGCCACTTCAGCTTGTTTATCCTTTGAGCTATGTCGGTCCAACCAACCTTGGTTGGATTTTTCATAGCTCCGTGCTTAGGAGGGCACGTAAAGCCATTGATCTAGGGTTGATAACAATTTACAGCAGTCGTTAAGGCACATCAAAAGCCGTTAGGCAGCCTGACAATCTTTGTCACCAGAATTTGACACTACCACACTTAACACACGAGTAGACATACTTAACTCGTGGATACGCGTTTGCCCATATGAGCCAAAAGTGACATTGTTTGCAAATATTGTAAAAATACAAAAATTAAAAATGATTCTTCTTTATTTACTTTCCTCGAATTTATTCTGTTATACTAGGGTTTTTAAGGCCAATGTTCTAAGGAATCTTTTTAAGGAGATTCATTAATGAAAAACGTAGAAATCTCAAAATACGTAAAACTAACTTGTTCGCCATACCGTATGGAATACCCCACCCCGGTACTTAATTAGGTAATTATGTTACAGTTGAAATTCCTCATAATCAAACATACAAAGAAATTAGTGTAGCTACTTGTTAAGTTCTTGAAACCATAGTTGGACCCAAAATAATCGGGATCTGCATATGAGGTTTGACTTGAAGTTTATTATGTTAAACTAACCTTGGAAAAATAATTTATGTGTTTCCTTACTAAGATACTAAAGTACAACTTTGTCTATTTGTACATACTTATAAGTGCACGTAAGTTCTGGGCATATAAATCTACTGGCTCCGAAAATAGACATATCCTATTCTATTATAGTCGAGGTACAAGTAATAAAACTTGGAACCATATCTATATCCGTCTTGTATTATTTTCCTATTTACTGACAAATTTTCTCGTTCAAATTACGTCCAACATCTATCAATATCAATCTTGTATTTTTGGATAAGGATAGAGTTATAGGCTCAGGAGCAATCGTAAGTTAAATAACTTCGGGTGAAAAAAAGACTCGATCTGAGGCTTGAATAATGACTTTTCCTTTCAAAATACATAATCTACGATAAAAATATAGGCAATAAAATCTTAAAATGACATATTTTTTGCGGAAATCATTTCAGCACATCAGTTTCTATTGAATTAATGGATGTTGAATTTTGTAAATATTGAAAGCAAGCTACAGGAAGACAGAGTAATTTTTTATACATTTTTGTAGGCTGCAACGGCGTTATTCTTGCCGTTACGAGGAGATAAGTATTTTCGTAAATTGTTTCTAAATTAACGTATTTTCATAACATAGTAACATAGTTTATGTGTGTTTATTATCATTGCCTTTATATTTTATGAAGGTAAATTTAAAAAGTTTAATAAAGCATGAGACTGATGATTCTGATTGTCAGTCTACTTAATTAAAAGAAAAGTTCTTTGAAGTCATAAAAGAGTTTCATTATTTATAAAGACAATCATAGTAGGTAAAATATTTCTTTGTATTATTTCGACTTTATTTTTATATTTACTTGTCAATGAACTATTACTTACGCTTTATTAGGTGAAATGAGCGATGGTGGCCTAACGGTTCTACAGTGCAATTTAGAATCCAACGATACCGGGTTCAAAACCTAGGCTCCGCACCAATGACTATTTTAAGTTATGTGCGGTTTTCCATAGCTCCGTGCTTCGGAGTGCACGTTAAGCTGTCGGTCTCGGCTGTTATTGATTAATAGCAGTCGTTAAGCCATGTCAGAGGCCCTCGGGCGGCTTGAAAAACTCTGACATCAGAGGCCAGCACTACCTCACACGACAAACAAACAATTAGGTAAAAGTTAATGATAAACTCATTAATGTTAAAGCTAAAGATACCTACGAGAAAGAGGCTACCTCCGTGACATTTATGTAAATACTAGCTGCACCCCGCGGTTTCACCTGCGTCCCTCAGGTACCATATATTTTTACGGGATAAAATGTGTTAATCCAGGTTATAAGCTACCCCCGCACCAATATCATCCAAATCCATTCCGCCGTTTAAGCGTGAAGAAGTAACAAACATACACACACACACACACACAAACCCACACACAAACTTACATACATACAAACTTTCGCCTTTATAATATTAGCGTGATTATTTTTACGGGCGGTCAGCTCGTATTCAATCATTTTGTTCGCAGTCGGGTTTTTGTATTTTTATAATAATTTTACGTTCTGTTTCAGCCCTGCAAGCATGGATCTTATCGAACGATAAACTTACCCAATTTACCGAATTTCAATGTCAAATTTGACGAATGTTACCGAATCGATAAAATTTTACTGAAGCGATAAAATCGATAAATTTATCGATCTTTACCATCGATAAGATCCATGCTCGCAGGGCTGTTCTGATAACAATTGATATGTGAGAGAAATGAGAAATTCATTTATCAAAATATTTATGCCAATTTATAAAGAGTCACCAAGCCTCAGATGTATTTGATAGATGTATTTGTGGATGATTGATGGATAACACTAAAAACTATGTGTGAGTCGTGCCTCGCACATTCAGGGTTCCGTTCTTCAAATAACTTTTCATTATTGTAAGACTTATAACAAGAAAAAACTTAGCTTGGTAATAGAAATACCAATAAATTCTATAAAAAAGTTAAGTTATTATCCTATTGTCTAAATATTAACTACTAACTTTCCCGTCCACGCGGATTACTGTTTATCGCGAAAAAAGCATCCTGTTTTCTTCTAGGATTTTAAAAACCAATGCAAAAGTAGGTATAGAACTAATGCTCTTGATGTTTTTGACAGACTTGTTATTTCGTTTCCATGGCAACCGTTCCTTACAGTGAGTAATCAATATTATCCAGTTTTCCCGTAGAGACTTACAATTTTCCGGGATAAAAATATTCTGTATTTTATTCCAGAGTATAAGCTATCTCCATTCCAATTTTCATCAAAATCCGTCCAGCCGTTGTTGCGTGAAAGCTCCCCAAACAAACAAACAAACAAACAATCAGACAACGTTTCACTTTTATATATTGGTATGGATGATTGGTACTGATTTAGTCCTTTTAACCAGCTCCAAACTGCTGTGGGATCGGATCAGTTCCAACATCATCTGGAAAACCGATTAACTGCTCTGGAGACCACGATTGACGTTCACGAGGCCCAACAAGTTTTGGAAATCATAAGAGAAGATGGGTCTAAATTTTGTCAGCTGCAGCGTACTAGTACGAAATTCAAACTCTTGGCGGATACTCTTCGTCTTATATATAAGAGATGGAAGGATGAGCAGATGATTAGCAAGATGGTGCGACAGGATCTCTGACGCTCTCACGCATAGAAAAGGCTATAGAGCAACCTCGTGAGACCAAAGTCTTTTCCCTAATGCCACTCCTCTTCTTGACCTACTTATAATATCGTCCCCAATGCATGTTGCTAAGCACAGCCAGTGTTTACCTGATAATTTTTCACATCATGAATTCATCTTTCTATCATATAAAGGACGTCCCTCAAAACCAAAGCTCACTATCCTTGTGCAGCGCAATTTTAGCTCCATGACTATGGAAAACATGATAATTTTCTGTGGAAAAATTTAGATCACGGACGAGATTCTAACTCGCATACATCCATGCCTCTGCGTGGCACATGCCTCTAACCAATTCAGCTAGCGTGATCCCCATAAGCCATGTTAGAAGATCCCGTGGTTCTCTGACATGTCTTAACGACTGCTTCTATAGGTACTTATAGTAAAGCAAAAGGAAGAAATAGTCTGTACGAAGAAGATAATTAAAAAAAAAAAGTTCTGTAGTGCTTAAAATAAGCTACTGAACTAGTTATACATATTTTTTTAAATCGTATCTATATTGTTTTGTGTTCACGCATCACGTAAACACTACTGGACCGATTGCGATGCGGTTGGACAGTTTTATTTACAGTTGGATAGCTTAGGTTTTGACTTAAAAACTGGGGTACTTGATATCTCAATCCGATGAGTAGAAGCCGAGCAAACGATAAAAACTTTTTGACGGCTGAACGAATTTTGAAGAAATGTGGTATGTGCACTTTATGGGTACATTTGGTCCTGGAGTAACACGTAAGGGCTATTTTTACGAAATGACCACGCGGGCACAGCTAGTCAATCAATAAAAGCGGGGCCGATCGTTTAACGGTCCTAGGAAGCACGAAGCGATGAAAATCTTTACATAACTTAGCCATGTCATTGATAAGGAGCCAAGGAACTCTAAAAAGTTAGCTCTGAAGATTTGACACGCATCTAATCTATGACCGCGTGAAACTTAGACCATTTATAAAGACTACGACAAGACCTCGATAGTGTATTCTTCATGCTCAAAAACCTGGCTTTCAAACAATTTAGATCCCTAAAAATGACTCGGATTACTTTCAACTGACATACGTTCAATAAGAGGCCGTTTTTGCCGTTATTACGGCTATCTAATAACGGCAAAAAGCCCCGGCCTTTATTCTCATTTTTCAGACATCATATATCGACATCCATTATTTGCGCTAAGACAGGGTTTGCAGGCTTCTTTGTGCAGGGTTTATACGCTTTGTCGTACAAGGTTGGCAGTACTTATCATGTTATGTCGTAATTGTATAAGATTGCATGAATTTTATATGCGATTTGTTAAGGTTTTTTTTTGTAGAAAGCATATCAAAGGCTTTGCGAAAACCTTTACAAATGATAAAAATTGCATAATTTTATATACGATTTATAAGGTTTTTTTGATAGAAGGCGTATCAAAGGCTTTGTGACGTTTAGGCAAAAAATATATTGATAAGTAACATATTTTTTTGAAAGCAAGGATACCCTCCTATTACCATAGGAGAAACAGCTATATTAAGGATAGAACCTTCTATCTAGAAGTGGATTGAGTCATTCCACTTGATTGAGCTGACAATGATAATAATAGACTCTTTTATATAGTACTAGTGAATCGCCCCGGCTTCGCACGGGTACTTAAAGGTTTCTCAGAATAGACAGATAGATAGATTTACTCTTTATTGACACCAAGAAAATAAAAAGATACAGACATAGGAAAACACTTAGATAAAAGGTACAATGGACGGTCTTGTTGCTAAAAGCGATCTCTTCCAGAAAACCTTTGGATGGAATGAAATAACTGAATTACAAGGACGGTGGTGTAGCAATATAGAAATATATTATGTGAAATTAAGAATTGGACTATAAATAGGCATAAAAAAACTAAATATTCAATATCACATGCTATAAATAAATACAATTACAATACATTTTTTTGTATATACATATAATACTTATATTAGTAATAATTATTTTCATATATTAAGTGCTAGCTGATGCTCGCGGCCACGCACGTGTGGTCATTTCTCTAGGTTAAGAGTACTCTAAGTGCTATTCCAGGACCTAAAATACCAATATACCAACATTGGATGAACATTCCTTCAGCCGTCAATAATATTTTTATCAATTGCTCGGCTTCTGTTCATTGGATTGGGATACCAAGTACGCCTGTTTTTAAGTCAAACTCTAAGCTATCCAACATTGAAAATTGCATCGCAATCGGGCTATTAGTTTTAATGCGATGCGTGAACAAACATACAGACAAACAAAATAACAAACAAACAGACAGACACGATTTAAAAAAATGTTCTATTCTTGTTCAGTAGCTTATTTTAAGTACCCTGGACCATTTTTTTTAAATTATCTTCATTGTACAGCTTTTTTCGTTCCTATTGCTTTATTATAAGTATAGGATGGAATTTTTCTATACAGTTATTACAAACAAACAAACATACAAAAAACCCAAATCTTTTCTCATTATGATATTAGTGTAGACTATTACTATATAGTAAGTAGTAGTATTTATTACTAGTAGTGCCCGCGGCTTTGCTCGCGTAGTCATTTCTCTGGGCCAAAAGTAGGTACCCAGCCTTTGTGTTATTCTAGACCTATACATATATATACTCGAACCAAATTATATAAAATTTCTTCAACCTTAAAAAAGTTTTTTAACGATTGCTCGGCTTCGTCCAAAAATTTTGACCCATTCATGCCAACTGCGGCTACACAACCCTTTAACTTTACCCAACAGCGCACTGTGTACCGGTGAACAAATGTATGGAATTCCGTCATTAACAGCCTGTTTCGACTGCTATACGTGACCATCGAAGCATGGAGCGAATCCGAACATACCTAACTAAATTGTTAAAAGGTCTATCTAGTCTTATATTGGATAGAAACAATTTTGAAAGGGAAGCCAATAGCCGGATTTGGCTGGGCTGGCCAGCATTTGGGAAACTTCGTCCTGTCCTCTCGTCGCCTATCCCACAAGGCCTAAGGAAAAAACTCTTTAACCAGTGCATCCATTAAGAAAACACAGAGCCGAAACGTGGACACTGACTGTGAGACTGGTCCACAAATTTAAAGTTTATTCAGCGAGTTATGGAGCGGGCTAAGATTGTTGTTTCTATAAGGAATTGTATCCAAAACGAGGTGAATTGGCAAAGAACGAATAACACCGACGTAACCCAAAGAATTAGCAAACTGAAGTGGCCATGGGCAAGTCACATAAGGCGAAGAACCGATAATTGATGGGGAAGGCGAGTTTTTTAGTGGAGCCACGGGATAAGCAAACGTAGTGTAGGACGCCTTCCAGCCAGATGGAGTGACGGTAAGTATCATGAGTAGAGCAGAAGATCAGGCTCAATGGCGCGCATTAGGAGAGGCCTATGTCCAGCAGTGGACTTATACTGGCTGTTGATGATGATGTTCAATGATTGCGTGCAGGGTTGAGGCTCGAACCCGGTTTCGTTGGTTTGCAAAACGCAAAAATAAACGGTCACACGCGTAGTAAAAAAAAAGAGAGTATAAAACAGTGTTTGTCCAAAAGTACCAGTTTTTTGTCACTTTTAATAACTTTTTACCACATTTTTGTGGTAGTTGGCTTTCAGCAAAATAAAATTATATTTAAAACGAAGAGCTTTCATGTTTTAACACATTAATCACATGTGGTCACTGATGAAAGTTTCATTAGTCTTTTTAATGACTCATAATTATGCGCATATTTTGCTACTGTTGTTATTTTTTTCACCGAAGTGGTTGTACAAGCATAATATGGTGGTGGGGATAGGTGTCTTGGCAATCGCAAGCATTTTGTGATAATACACAGGAAAATGCTGCTGGAGATTTCCTGAATTCACATTCTCACAGCACCCGCGGGTTGTCCTCAACCCGCGGGAGA
Organism: Alsophila aescularia; assembly: GCA_946251855.1. Taxonomy (NCBI): domain Eukaryota; kingdom Metazoa; phylum Arthropoda; class Insecta; order Lepidoptera; family Geometridae; genus Alsophila; species Alsophila aescularia. The sequence goes on along the minus strand of OX276383.1, from coordinate 6,679,537 downwards.
ATGTGTAATAGGACCAACCAGTATTGTAATAGGACCTACCCTCCTGGGTAGGTCCTATTACAATACTGGACTCTAAGTAAATATAACAAGTAAATAAGATACTGCCTGCAAGTATTATGAAGGCATTTACCACGATACCCTATATCTTAAACTGTGCCTATGTTATCAATTCCATTATGTAAAGATGAGACTGTCACTTATGGGTTATTTCGTCGAACAATTCGACCGGTGATTGCACGTTAAAAACGTCCATCGCGGTTCGCGTCAAGCGCTTGCTGCGCAAAATACTCGAACTGTTCGATGAATAACCCGTGAGTGACATCTATAATTATAATTCAACTGTAACAGGTCTAATTCTGTCCAATTCTGGAAGTTTTTTTTTGTAGGGCACTCAATGATCGGTACTGAAGCCAAAACTGTTTTCTTTTTCATTTTTGTCTGTCTGTCTGTCTATCTGTTTGTCAGTATCAGGGCCACGAATCACGCCAAATTCAATGAATGAATTTAAATAAAACTTATCATGATTTAAGTTCATACTACGAGGTAGGACATTGAATACTTTTCATCCCGACAAATTAAAGGGTTCCCGCAGGATAGGGGTTGAAAGTTATTTATAAGAACACGTATCACGCTGAAAGTGCTCGACGGATTTTGATGCAATTTGGCACAGTGATAGTTTATATAGTGGGTTAAAATTAAGGAAACATTTTATCCCGAAAAAAAACGGTTCTTGTGGGATAGGGGTTCAAGTTAGTTAACTTTGAACTAAAAAATATTATATAATAAAATATAACTGCCATAGCAAAAAAAAAATGCAGTTTTACTGTCCGTCATAATATTATAATTATTATCTTTCCCGATGTACGCGTGACAGACTGCGTGCCACCACAGAATATATAATAGTTGGTACCGTGGCCGGCCGATGGACAGGCAGGCAAAGCGTAGAGCACAGGTCAGTGAGAGAGTAATTTATCGAACGTATTTTAGGTTTTATTTAGATTCGTTGATTGGTTTGGATTTAATTTGTTTGTTACATACATTTGAATGTAACAATTAAACATTTGTAAACATTTGAAGTTAGTAGGTAGGTGTTTGGTTGGTGTGATTAGAGTTTCCAGCTCAAAATAATATTACCTACGTAGCGAAAGTAATTTAAGATCTTAGTTTAGTATTTCGAACATGGTTTAGTTACATTTGTTTGGGAGGTATTTATTTTAGGTATGTCACGGTACTGTTTTATAGGCATGATTAAATGAATTTAATATAACATATTTTTATTATTCTGCCCATAAGGTGAAGGGCATTATTCATAAAGACCGATACATTTTTTCAATGGTTATTATCATATTGCCCTTTCATATTTCAAACTGTACGGGCATCTATCTATTTATTTAAACTTATAATAAAACAATAGGTAACAAAAAGTCTGTACAAAGAAGATAAAAAGCTTAGTGCACCGCGAGCGCGGATAAACCAGTTTTTATCCGACTGCACTGGGTTTGTGTTTGGTTTGTATGTTTGTACGTTTCTTAGGCGCATCCTACAGCCTAAACGGCTTGATGGATTTTGATAAACGAGGCATCATTTGATTTGTCTTGATCACGAGAGTGCTATAGGATATATGATGTGTCAAAACTAATACGGCAGCTCACAACTTCCATATTGTATTTCCGACGGAACAAAAAAATAATTTCCAAAACCTATCGAGTGATTTATCATAATGAAGGTGTTTAAAAGTGCGTTCCAAAAATATATAATTCTTATAACTAAACAGTAGCAATTGTCTTTGAAGCTTCTTAAAAAAATTTCTATTTTAGATTATTCAAGTTAATTTCAATACTATAGTGTTATTTTGCAATTGCAACTATTAATGTAAAGTAAAATATATGTGAACAACAAAAATAAAAGGAATTTTCTATTTATATAAATACTAGCTGCGCCCCGCGGTTTCATACACATCCCTCCAGAAACGTGCATTTTTCCGGGATAAAAAGTATCTTATGTTTTAATGCAGGGTATATATAGGCTACCTGCATACCAAATATCATTCAAATCCATTTAGCTGTTTAAACGTGAAGAATTAACAAACACACACACACACACACACTTAGAAACATACAAACTTTCTCCTCTATGATATATTAGTGTGATTATTTTTGCGGGCGGTCAGCTAGAATTCAATAATTTTGTTCGCAGTATTGTATTTATATAATAATGTTACTTGAGTACTGAGCTTTGGATTCCGCAGAAGCCGCGGGGCATTGAACCTTAAAAAAAACCGTCTAGGATACTTAAAATAAGTTACTGAACAAGTATTTTTTTTAAATCGTGTGTTTGTTCGAGCATCTCGTAAAAACTAGGTTTTTGACTTAAAAATTGGTGTACTTTGTGTCTCAAGCCGATGAACAGAATGAAGTAACAAAAAGTCCTGTACAATGAAAATTATTAAACACTATGTTCTAGGGGGACTTAAATAAGCTACTGATCAAATATGTAACATATTATGTATTGCTGTGTACAGTTTGTGAGAATAAATTATTTCTTATCTTATCTTATCTTATCTATTACTATTACTCACTATTTTAAAATGGTGTCTGTCTCTTTATGCGCGCATTACGTAAAAACTACTCGTCTGATTGCGATGTGGCTTTCATTGTTGGATAGCATAGGAGTTAGCTTAAAAACTGGTGTACTTACCTGGTATCTCAATCCGAAGCGTAGAAGCCGGGCAATCGATAAAAGATTGAAGTCTGAACGAAGTTTTATGTTTGGTATTTTGTTACTTTTGGTCCAGAAATATGTCATAGAATCTCTATGTTACAGAAAATTTACAACACGGGCAACGCCGCGGGCACATCTAGTTGTATGGTAAATATACATCGCTTTTTACATCAAACTAAGACACATGTTTTATTTCCAGAACCAACCAAACAACATTTTTCAAAGAAGTTGGCTTACCAATGCAGTAACAAAAGTTTCTTCCCTTTCTAAAAAAATATATACAACTTTTCGTAACCATACAAATTACTTCCCTATTTTTGTATAGGAGGTCATTTTCCTTATTGCTACCATGTATTGAGTGCTAAAGTAATGGTTTTGGATAGGGATGTTACGGATATCTTATCCGTATGTTGTCGTAATATCACGTAGACAGTATTCGGAAAAATCGTAATATCGCATAAAGGCAAACTCGTTATATGATCCTAAAGAAAAATAAAGTACATAACCCCGAACCACAGTATATAATCTGTAGGACTATACAAGGTGGAATTTTTACCTCACCCGGACGGAAAGTACTCTAAATACCGGAGATAGCAAATTGTACTCAAAGGAAACATTCCTTTATTTTTAAATAGAAACAAATCTGCTTTCAAAGGTTTTCTAAAAGTCATTTACCACACTCGGTAATCGAACTGACAAAATGAAATCCTGTACTTTTATGGCATCAATCGATAGGGTCAATCAAATCTCTCTAACAAGTACATATGGTAAGTTAAATACAAGGAAATCCATAAAAACTTAACTTATAAATTCAATGGGACAAGAAGCACTTTTACTCATAACTCCATCAAATTACTTATGTTAGTACCTTATTAACAATTATTATAATTACGTCATTTATGTATTAAAATGACGAAGAACTATTTAAATCAGAATATTTTAATATGGACTTGTTTGTAATGCAGACTCTTTATTAGATAAATGCGTGAGGCACGAGTAATTTAAATATGGAATGTTACATATGAAAGTGGAATTTAAAAAAAACGCCTTTATTTTGTCCCATTGAATGTATATGTTTAGATTTCATCCTCTTTCTTCCATATAATATACCATATTTGTTAGATAGATTTGATCATTATGATTGACCCTATCGATTGGTGCCACAAAAGTACACAATGTATTTTTTTCGGTTCGATTACTGAGTGTGGCAAGCGAGGTTTCGAAAATCTTTGAATGCAGTTGTTTCTTTTTAAAAATAAAGGATAGTTTCCTTTGAGTAAAAATTTCTATACAAAAAAAAGTACTTTCCGTCCGGATGGGGTTAAAAAAATCCAGCCTGTATATATGTACTGTGCCCGAACTGTTCCCTTGTTTTCGGGTAACCACAGAACGTATATCCTTACTTACAATAAAGCAGTATGTAAAAAAAAAGTCTGAACAATGAAAATTTGAATAAAATAAATTGGTCTAGGGACCTAAAATAAGATACTGAACAAAAAAATAACTTATTTAAATCCTGTTTTTCTAATTATCTTTCTGTTTGCCTATCTGTTCGCGCGCCATATAAAAACTACTGGATTGAAATGCTGTTTTCACTAGAGGTTAGCTTAGGTTTTGACTTAAAATCTTGTGTACATTGTATCTCAATCCAATGAGTAGAAGCAGAGCAATCAATAAACAAGCATAAGTTATAATTTTAAATAATCCGCGACATAAATTATTTATTTATTTACATAAGCTAACCATCTAGATCACATCAGCTTCCAAACAGAAAAAAACCGCACCAAAATTGGTCCTTTCGTTAGGAGCTACGATGCCACAGACAGACACATAGATTCACACGTTAAGCTTATAAAACTCTTTATGCGTCGGGGGTTAAAAACTATTTGACGGCGGAACAAATTTTGATTAAACGTAGCAGGTGTATTGTCATTTGGTACTTTTGGTCCTGGAATAACATACATTAAGAAAGAATGAAAGAAATAAAATCATTTATTGGCACAAAACACTACACCATGTATAAAAACATCGGTATACTAAAAAAACGATATACAAAGGTGACATATTGCAGCTGTACCAAAGGGGCATAAACTCAAATGTCCAGTGCTAGGCTCCGGACTCTAAATTCTCTTCTGATTAATTATACGCAATATATCGCTGATTAGGTTACTTTTGAGAACGGAGGCCAAGCCGCAGGTACTGTTATCAAATTACTTATATATAAACCACTAGCGGACGCGGGCGATTGAGAATGGAGTAATTATGGTGTCTTCGCAGGATGCGCGTGCCGCAGTGTTTCTATTTGTCTATAAAATTTCATTATATATCAGCAAATGGTTCAAATGATATAAAACCGAAGTAACCGAAGCGAAAAGTGAAACTGCCACATTCATGCAGCTGTACCTCGGCGCCTTAATACCACTGCCACTGTAGTAAGTAATTGTAATAATATTTAAACATTGGAATTAAATTGTAAAGCCATTCAAAAGTGCAACACTCTGACAGGGCGCATGTATATTAAAATGTATGTATGTTTTGTATTAGCATGATTAAATCTACACTTCTACTCTAATATTTTAATGAGGAAAGTTTTTTTTATGTATATTTGTAATGGATAAACTCAAAATACACTGAACCGATATAAATAATCTTTCACCTATAGATAGCTATATTATCAGAAAGTAGCATGATCTGTATTACAATTTTAGAAAATATTAGAGATACGTAAGAAAATTGCAATAATGTTAACCACAGTAAAAAAAAATGCCTATTTAAAATGTCGATTACTCACTTTAAGGAACGGAATGACATGTTGCCGTAGAAACTAAATAATAACGAGTCTGTCAAAAAGCAAAGCAAGCTTTGCTGCCAAATATTTTGGCTTATTCCATAAATCCCCTTCGACTATCCCCTGCGAAGGGGATTTGAGGTAGTTTTCCCGCCCGCGACCTCGTCTACTTTGACTACTGTTTATCGCGAAAAAAAGCATCCCATGTTCTTCTAGAATATTATAAACCAATGCAAAAGTAGGTATAGCACCACATTTGATGTTTTTGACATACATGTTATTTCGTTTCCATGGCAACCGTTTCTTACAGCGGGTAATTAACATTTTTTCATTCTTACAGCGAGTAATCAACATTTTTTAAATTTTTCCATGTTTCCCGTGGAAACTTACAATTTTCCGGGATGATAAGTATCCTATGTTTTATTCCAGGGATAAGCTAGCTCCATTCCAAGTTTCATCAAAATCAGTCCTGCCGTTATTGCGTGAAAGCTCTCCAAACAAACAGAAAACGTTTCACTTTTATATATTGGTATGGATTCACTTACTGGTGTTTTTTTTTTACGTATATTTAAATTATAAAAGTAAGAAAAATGCCAAGGGTGTGAGCGGTACCCGTGCGAAGCCGGGGAGCTTTTGCTAGTATTTTACTAAAACGTTGCCTACCAACAACTACCTTCTATTATATAGTCATGTGTCTCTAACTAGTCTACGGTTGCCTGGAATAGATCGCTGCTTAGTGATAAGGCCGCCGATTGTACTACTTTTTAAGTTAATATTTTTAATTATGTTTCTTTTGGTTCAGTAAAGTGTTATCTACCTATTTATTTATCTATAGAAACAAATATAACCATAAATTAGAATAGACAATAATTTATAATTAACGAAACAAATAAAATTAAATGAATTTTAACAAAATATAAATGTCATGATAATACTAATAAATATTGTATCGTATTGTATTATCGTATTGTAGTTTTCATTTTGTTCTGTACTTTTTGATAATGAGTTTGTCTATCTATGGATTTTATGGTATTTGTGTCAGCAAGCGGGCATAACGAGATCTACTCGCATGTTATTCACTCGAAGCGACTTCAATGCCTAGATAGCATGCGATAAAAAAGGTGAACCCGATTTTTCAACAACATTATCGGTAATCGGAATTAATACATGATTATTATCCATTACCAAAATAAAAGTTTCAAATATCAAGCGGCCTACATTAATCTTCAGTCAATTTCAGTCGTTACTTACTATCGATGACACGCCAAATCTGATCATACGTTTAAATCTTAGTATGTTGTTGTACCGTATAGTGTAAACTCACTATGCTCTTTTCAGGCAATCTCCTGTCTATTATTTAAATACTAGCTGCGCCCGCGGTTTTATTCGCGTGGACAATGATGATGATGATGCAAAGACTCCTTTGTGATATTCCAGGACTTAATGTATATACACAAAGTTTCATAAAAATGCGTTCAGCCGTTTTAGCGCTGGTAACAAAATACATGGTAACAAAATACATAGCTATACACACATAATAGTACGCGTAATCAAGTCTGGATAAAATAAATATGTAGTTTTTAATTTATGTCTAACTAGCTTCACCCTCGTGGTCATTCCATTTCAAAGTAGCCCACACGTGTTATTCCAGGACCAAAAGTACCTAGAAACTAAAATAACCGTATTTTTTTCAAATTTCGTTCAATTTTCAATTATTTTTTTATCGATTGCTTGGCAGCTGATTCTCGGATTAAGATACCAAGGAGACCAGTTTTTAAGTCAAACACTAAGCTGACAGTGAAACTGCATCGCAATCGGTCCAGTAGTTTATACGTGATTCGCGAACAAACAATACAATACAGACAAACAAACAGACACGATTTAAAAAAAATGTATGCTTTTTCAGTAGCTTATTTTATTTTTACAGATTTTTTCGTTGCTTTATTATAAGAATAAAAAGATAGATAAATTATAAGAATAAATAGATAGATAAATTATAAGAATAAATAGATAGATAAATTATAAGAATAAACAGATATATAAATTATAATAATAAATAGATATATAAATTATAATAATAAATAGATAGATAAATTATAAGAATAAATAGATAGATAAATTATAAGAATACATAGATAGATAAATTATAAGAATAAATAGATAGATATATACGACATTTCTGTAAATGGGCCATAAAAACACATCCGTATTCGAAACTATTCGGATATCCGTTTTTTTTCAATATCCAACCCTAGCCTTTGATATCTTCCATTCAATAGATTGAGAGTCAAAGTTCAAAACTAGGAAGTATAATATTGAAATAGTTCGGGGATTCGTGCGAGATCGCTTCTCCGTCTTAAATCACAAATATAGTATGATGTCTCAGCTCATATTTGAGATGAGGAAGCTGGACACGTCAGAACTATTACCATATACATATTTAATATAATCTTTATGTATATTTACACAGACCTAAAATTATGGAGAGTTTGTTGAATTTATTGGTAACTTGTCCTCTGAAAGTACTGAAAACAGCTCAACAAAATTAGTGCATTGTTTAGAAAGCCCATGACTCTAGATGAAGCTCTACATTTGGGCACGATCTAATCGCTTGTTATTATTGGATTTACTAAAGTATATTTTGATACAACTTATTTGTTTGATACAATTTTCAAATCAAAATTTGATTTTTACAATAACCTATAATGATCAAAAACAGTTATTAGACTCGGGCGCTACTTTGCGGCAATCCATAATTAAAAAGAATCGACGAGAAACTATGTTGGTTACGACCAAATACAATTACAGATTTGCTGTTTGCGTTATTCTTGAACACGTGTATCACAACTTCACAAGTGTAGTCACTTCGTGACAAAAAACAATCATTGACGTACAAGTTTTTTGCGTGCCTATTTCCTGTAGGCTACGCAGGCAGAAGTTTTTTTTCTCTATAACTGAAATACATTAATGTCTTTCAACTTTGTTTTTCTTGTATTATTTATTACTAACCTTTCTAGCAGTCTAAGTAATACCTGATTTTTGGTTGGCACATTTCAGAGATTTTTAGAAGATAGATAAATAACATAATTTTAAGGCTTCAAAATCAACACACAAATACTTTTTATTTTAAAAGCCGCCCAAGTGCAAGTCAAACTCGCGCGCTGAGGGAACCGTACTAACTTGAAGCTATGCAAATAGTTGGTCCTTTACGGGAATCGAGTACCGCAAATAAAAAATATGGTTATTTTTTTGATTTATATAAAAAAATATATTGCATTGCTTCTTGCTAAATTTCCTGATTCTAGGTAATCGGGAAGTACCCTGTAGGTTTTGATTCTCTTTCGAATGTCAACATTTGCGACATAAACGGCCGTATCTTTTGAATGTTTATTTTTTTCACAGCTACCTGAGTATTTGGTATTAATTTAAACTTGATACCTTCTTGGGACCACGCGTACCTGAGAAAATGGCTCTTTACAGTTAGACAGACGGACGGATGGACAACTAAGTGATCCTATAAGGGTTCCTGTTTTCCTTTTGAGTTACGGAACCATTAAAATATGTATTTCTTTTAAATTCCACTTGGTCACGTATGAGTTTAATGTTCGATTGCCTCAAGCAAGTCACGCTTCTTTAAATATATTTCAATTTTAGAGGTCAACGGCAAATCTCATACTCGTATAAGAAAGTTTATCAAATATTCAATTACTATCCTTCAATGCGTCCGCCCACGTTCATCGTGCTTAGAAAAACGAAATAGACACATGTGAATCCTAAATGATGCGACAGCTAAGTAATACTAAATAGAATTAAGAAATAACTAGCTCTTTCCCGCGACTTCATCGCGAAGGCATTTTTTGTCCCCAGGGTTCATACTATCTCGATACCAAATATTGGGTACAATACAATACAATTCAACAATTGCACACCAAGAAGAAGGTAATACAAAGGATAAACTTATGAAATAAAATAAAGGAAAAAGGTACAATGGGTGGCCTTATTGCTATATAGCAATCTCTTCCAGTTAACCTTTGGATGGAAAGGATTACATGGAAATAAATTTTATGTCGGTGTTGCGCGACAAATAAAAAAAAACAAAACATTAATAAACTAGAAGTTATACCTACTAAATATCATATCAATTCTAATTTGTTTTATCAAAATCGGTTCAGCCGTTAAAAGGTAACTATTTACTTTTGCCGTTAATTAGTATGGAGTATGGATTATGTTTTGTGTATTATGTCATGTCATTACTTTTAAACTGGAAGAGACATGATAGCCAAGTTACATGGGCTTTGCAACCTAGCGATAATAGGTTCGTTAGGGGGCAGACTCACCGTCGTACATTTTGCTTACCAGTGTGGAACAAAAGCATTTTTTCCATTGTTAGACTAACTAGGTAGTCAGCAGAATAAACAAATATAAAAATTGAAACACAATCAATATAATACACAAACTAACTGGAAATATGAGTAACTAGCTTTCGCCCGTGACTTTGTTCAGGCGCACTACAGTTTATTGTGAAAAAAGCATCCGATGTTCTTCTAGGATATTAAAAACCAATGCAAAAGTATAAGCACCAACGCAACGTATTGTATTCTCTTTGGCACCAACATTCTTGATGCTTTTTAACAAACTTGTTTTTTATTTAGTTTCCATGGCAACTGTTCCTTAAAGCGAGTAACCAACATTTTACAGTTTCCCCATGGAAACTTCCAGGATAAAAAGGGTATAAGCTATCTCCATTCCAAATTTCATCAAAATCTGTCCAGTCGTTATCGCCTTAAAACTCCCCAAACAAATAAACGAACAAACAGACTATATTTCACTATTATATAAAGGTGTGGATTATGCAAGAGAAAACTAAAAAAAAAAGTTATTTAGGTATGAGCGGATTTTACATCGCTCCGTGAAAAGTCTCTCAGAATAATGATGTTTTATTTGGTTGTCGTATGAGGTATAGTGTTGGCCTCTGGTGTCGAAGCTTGTCAGTCCGCCCGAGAGCCTCTGAGATGGCTTAACGACTGCTATTATTATTTGACGATTGGTTAGCCGAATGGTTCTTGTGAACCAACCGTGTTGAATCCCGCTTGGTGCAATCATTTTGTGTGAGCAGAAATGTTTGTTTACAAGTCATGGATGTAATATTCGTATCTATGTATGTTTATCAGTTGTCTAGTACCCATAGCACAAGGTATCCTTGTTTGGGTCTAGGTAATTGTTATGAGTTGTCCCGAATATGCTTATTTATTTATTAATTAATCAATAACAGCCGGTAAATTCTCCGGGGAATTCGTTCGTGGATTCATTTCAAGCTTTTGAACTGGAATAGATATGGTGTTAACATCATTGGCGAATGCATTACTCACCTTCGATTTGCTGATGATATAGTCATCATAGCAGAAACCCTGGAAGACCTAAGCACAATGCTCAGTGACCTTAATATTGTTTCCTAACAGGTGGGTCTTAAAATGAACATGGGTAAGACGAACATCATGTCAAATGCTCATGTCTATGCTGGTTTATGTTGGGAACAATATTATAGAAGCTGTTGACCACTATGTCTACTTAGGTCAGACGATTCAACTGGGTAGATTCAACTTCGACAAAGAGGTCAACCGACGAATCCAACTCGGATGGGCAGCGTTCGGGAAATTACGCCATATCTTTTCGTCGCATATACCGCAGAGCCTCAAGACGAAAGTTTATAATCAGTGCGTGTTGCCAGTGATGACATACGGCACTGAGACTTGGTCGCTAACTATTGGTCTTATACACAAGCTCAAAGTCAAGCAGCGTGCAATGGAAAGAGCTATGCTCGCTGTTTCACTACGTTATAGAATCCATGACAAGGAAATCTGTAGAAGTATCAAGTTTACCGACATAGCTCTTAGAGTTTGCAAGTTTAAGTGACAATAGGCAGGCCATATAGTTCGCAGAACCGACAACCGCTGGGTTATAAAGGTTCTCGAATGGCAACCACGACCAAGCAAGTGAAGTGTAGGAAGGCTCCCCACACGATGGACCGACGATATTGTAGCCATCGCAGGAAATCGGTGGATGGAGGTGGCACAAGATCGCTCGTCATGGCGCTCTTTGGGGGAGGCGTATGTTCAGCAGTTGACTTTTAGAGGCTGACGTGATGATGATAATGAACAGCCGGTCCGACCAGCTTAATTTGCCATCCGAAACACGTAGCGATGGAAAACCGCAGTGGAGCCTAGGACCGTTCCGTATCATTGGATACTAAGTTTAACCGTTTAGACTACCATTACTCTATAATTCTATTGAAGTAGAATCAGATAGACCATACTTAATACTTACTTTACTACACTTTGTGGTGCTAGAGAGTTGATGGTGCCGTCTGGCGACCACGCACGAGATCCTTGCGTAGACGTAGACCATCACAGCCATGGGCAGGAAGAAGGAACCCATGGCAGAGAAGACCACGTAGCCTGGATTCTGGTTGTAGCGACACACGCCTCCTTGGTTGTGGTCGGGTTCGTACCTGGATGGTAAAATAATAAGTATTAACTCTTTAGCCGTCTTTTTAAAGCCAGACTAAAAAACAACCTTGTGCGAGTCAGACTGGCACACCGAGGGTTCCGTATCCCGTAACAATATTTATTACTAGCTGTACCCGCAGCTTCGCGTGGTCTTTTCTTTAGGTTCAAAGTACCATAATGTGCTATTCCAGGACCAATATACCAACATTTGATCAAAATTTCTTAAGCCGTCAAAAATACTTTTATCAATTGCTTGGCTTCTATCTCACCGGATTGAGATATCAATTACACCAGTTTTTAAATCAAACCCTAAGCTACCTAACAATGAAAACCGTATTGAAATTGGTCCAATAGTTTTTACGTGATGCGTGAACAACCAAACTAACAACTAACAAACTAACAGACAGAAAGACACGATAAAAAAATTGTTATATTCTTGATCAATACCTTTTTTAAGCACCCAAGAGCATTTTTTTATTTATCTTCTTTGTACAGCCTTTTTCGTACCTATTGCTTTAAAGTATAGATTTATGACTGTGTCATTTTTTTACGATAATCTTGACGCAAGCCCTACTCACACTTGGCTGGTATTTATATTGTTGTTGTACATTTTAGTTTGTACACCAAGTTTGACGCTTGCTTATTGTATGAGATAGTGCTAGCCTCTGGTGTCTTGACAAGTTGTTGTAATTAAAACACGAGTTCGATCAAGACTGTTTTTATAAATACACACAAAACAAATAGATCATCACGATAAAATAAGTACCTGCAAATACACTACAAAAGTCACTGGCGCGGAGCTTAGGATCGAACCCTGTATCGTTGGATTCTAACTCGCACTAGTAAGCCGCTTGGCTACCATCGCTTGTAAACATTGTCGTTTTAACGATAGAGCAAAAACAAAAAATGAAAGTTGTTTCTTGTGTGGGTTCTTTTAATCGTTTTTGTATAAATTTAACTTGCAGTGTATACGTATGTTTGTTTGTGGAATCTTGCAAGCTAAATTAGAAGCAATTCCTATTATCCTACAGAGTTGAATTTTTTAGTTGAATTGAGTGGTGGTTCAGTTTACATTCATATGGTAAGCGTGACCTGAATTGAATCCAGGATTAGCTCCAGAATAAAGGAAATCGTCAGCGGTCAACAGCACAGACACGAATTTTTGTGTACGCATCTAGTCATGATAGCCGGCTTAAATCATTTTTGTGTTTCTCTTATTATTTTTCATGTTGAATGACCATTTAGGATCTATAACGTTTTAAAGGTAAGTATATAATTATATAGTATATGTCTGTCCCTTTGTGGTACCATATATATAGACCAATCGCGTGGTCTGATTTTGATAATTTTTAAGCCAATCGATTTGTCTTACCTCGGATTTTTGAAATGTTTGTTAACTTTGACAACAGGTTATGTCTATTACTGTTTTTGTCATTTGTTTAGTGCCAGACAAAGGCAGCATTAGAATTAATCTGTTGTCAAAGTTAACAAACGTCTCAGAACCTTGCAAGTGCTACTAAAGACACTTGCAAGGTTCTGAGACGTTTTATATTATTAGTGTCATAATCAAAATTCAATTTGGCGACAACTAGACGCCATATTGTGCAAAAGAGAAAAATGAATGTCGACAATAGGTATTTGAAAATCATGTTTACCATGAATGACTATTTAGGATCTATAACGATTAAAAGTTGGTTAGCAACCATTTTCACTAATTCTTATATAAAACTAAAAAGTTTAAAATAAAATAAAAATACTTAAAAAAAAAAACTCGATTGCGATCAAAACTAACAAGTCTTAGATTTTAGAATTTGAAATAGAAGATGCAGTTGGAGCTATGAGGAGTAGCTCGCCAGGTTCTAGCTCATCCCGTCAATGGAGAAATGAAATGCATGATGCCTTCGACTGAATCTTATATTTCAAAATCAAAAATCTAGAGCTTGTTTGACTCTTTTTAGTTATGTTCGCAGTCGGGTTTTTTGTTTATTATTTAAGTTATTAAATAGTTTTATTTAACTTGTTTATTATTATTTAATAACCCAGTCATATTCAGCAAAACAGATCGGCAGCGTAGGCTTACACTATTCCGGTACTATTATTTAACACCTACTATCAAAATTTATAGTACTGAAACGAAGCTCATGAATGTATCTCAAACATATCAATATAGTACATGTATCCTAATGAGAAAAATGGTAACTAAAGATATACATTCGCAAATAGTTTTTTACGAAAAAGATGCAAATTCAAAAAGTATAACCAGACGAGCTAATAATATCTGATAAATAACACCTAGAACAACATTTGGGAAAAGGAGTGTCATGTATGAAGGGGCGCAACTTTATAATTAATTGCCAAAAGACATAAAATAAGAAAAATCACTAATAACATTTAAAAAACTATTAAAAGATAACATTTTTAAAGTTATTTTTAATGTAGCTAATGTTTTGTAAACACGAGAAACTCGCTCTTCGTCACACTTCGGCTTAAGCCTTCGAAAACAACGCAGGCGCCGAGTGCCGTGCGCCGTGCGCCGCTTGTGTTCACTTGCTCTTTCTTTTTAAGATTACCCACTTGTACCGATAAATTCCATATTTGAGTTGGAGATTGTATTTTGATACTAGGACTAATTTTACGCATATACTACGCTTAATGACCCATAACATTTATACATAAATAACCTGTATTAAGTGAATTTGTAAATTCTTTTGGGAAATAAAATTCTTAAACCGTAGTAAGAGGGCTCCGTTTTGACTCTTTGGAAATCCTAGAAACTCTTGTATGTGAGACTGCACTGTCGCAGTCTTGCAGGCATATTCTGCTACTTCTTATTCTTCTCGCAATTTCTCTCCACTACTGGAGGTTGGCCGTCAGCTCAGCAAATGTCTCTCTGTACTGCGCCAAGCGAAACAGCTGTTCTGTGCTGGAGATATTGGTCCATTCGCGGATGTTACGTGTCCAGGATTTCTTCTTCCATCACGTCGTTTTTCCTCTACTTTTCTCATCATGATGAGATGGAGCAGTTGGTATCTCTCATGTCTTAAAACGTGTTCAAGGTACCCAACTTGTCTTTTTTTGAAGTTTTTCAATAGGCGCCGGCTCTTACCGACGCGTTGGAGAACCTTCACATTAGAAACTTTCTGGATCCTGCTAATGTGGAGCATTCTTCGACAGCACCACATCTCGAAGGCTTTGAGATATTACTGGCTGTCAGCTTTGAGAGTCCAAGTTCGCAACATTACCAGCCAGACGTAACAATGGAGCATCCTCACTCTGAGCATCGTACAAAGTTTGCGGCTGCACAAAACTTTCTACTTTTTCTTAAATGTTGCTCGGCCGATTTCAATCCGGGTCCGGATTTCTTGATCGCTGTCTCATTCATCATTCACCCAAGCCCCGAGATACTTGTATTGCCAAACTCGCTCAAGAATTGAGTGCCACTTTCATTCTATGATTTAGGTCCTTGTTACCAGATGCAACCAAGAACTTAGTTTTAGACACATTCATGTTCAAACCCCGCTCTCAAACTGCACTCGTGAACTCTGTTTATAAGATGTTGTCAGTCCTGTTCTGTAGGTGAGATAAGCACAGTGTAATCGGCGTATCTCAAATTATTGACGGTGTCGCCGATAATCGTGACACCGACTTCCAAACCTTCTAGAGCTTCCGAGCACAAATTTAAAAGCAGGGATAATAAAACGCATCCCTGTTGAACCCCGTGGCAAAACTACAAAAGTCCAATATAAGAATAGTCGACTTTGGTTCCAATACAGTTTTTTTATAATCCTGAGATACTTGCCATCTAAGCCAGTATCCATAAAGCGCTACATTAGCGTCTCATATTTGACAAGATCGAAAGCTTTCTCGTTATCGTTAAAACACAAGATTACATCGGTCTGCATGTCTTTACATTTCTGTACTATAATTTAAGCTAAAGAATGCTTCTCGAGTCCCCATCCCCATACCGGAACGCAAACCAAACTGGCTCTCCCCGAGGTGTTCGTCACACTTCAGTCGTATCCTATTGTGGATTATAGTCAGGAATACTTTTAAATCGTGGCTCATTAGATTCATCATTATCATCATGTCAGCCTTTAGAAGTCCGACCTCCTCATAGGCCTCATAGGCCTCATAGGCCTCCTCCAAAGAGCGCCATGAAGAGCGATCTTGTGCCACCTCAATCCATCAAGTTCCTGCGATGGCTACAATGTCATCGGTCCATTGTGTGGGGGGTTTCCCCACACTTCGCTTGCTTTTTCGTGGTTGCCATTCGATAAACTTTATTAGGCTGACGTCCGGGATATCTTCGGTATAATGTCGGGTCAAACGGGCTCTTGCATCGCAAGTCGTGCTAGGAGGACTACGCGATAAGGTGTATAATTGTCCATAGAACTTCTCGAGCTCACTCAAAATCTCTGGCTTCGACGAAACGATGCTGCTATTGTTGGTTTTCAGCTTCGTCAACAGGCTTTGCCCAATAGACAGATCTCTTGCAAACATTTTGGAGCCCTTGTTCCGCTCTATTGCGTTCTTAATACAAGCAGTATTAAAGGAACGTAAATCATGTTGCATTGACTTGGAGGTCTGTTTATTAAGCAAACTGTAATTCGACATATCCACTGAAGACTGCAGCCTCATCTAGCCTCGTTCTGCCATAAGTTTGAGTGTATGCTCAGAGAGTTTTTGTGTTCTATTTTTGCGGTGGGTCTTAAATAACTCTGACCCGACCGCGTGTACAATTTCCAATAGCCCGTGTTTTAGTTCGTCCACTGTAATGAACTGGCTCATTGGCACTAGCTCATTAGATTTTCACTATTCCGAGCACTTATTGGCTTTGGCCTTCTTCGGAAGTGTGATGAATGTAATAATAATCATTTATCAATCATTTTTTTGATGTTTTTAATTATATTATTATGTAGTTTTATATTATGTAAGGTATATTATGTAAGTATAGGAATAGTATTGATATTATTATTAGGAATCTATTAGTTATCCAATTTAAAATAGGCACTATTCCGCATTAAAAACATCACAGTTAACTGGAAGATAATGCTTGCTAGCATTAAGTTCGCCTATGTACCTATCTTATGTGTGCAATAAAGAATTTTCTATCTATCTATCTATTTATTTGCTATAAATATGTGTACACGTGTGGTAAACGTGGTAAAGTAACGAGGACTGTTTGTAGATCTCAACCAGTCCTCGGCTCTTGAAAAAGTAATCCCTTGTCGTGAAACTGGTTAAACAGTAGATATAGAGCATTCATAAACTCATTTCCAGGAGCTTGAGTAGTTCTACTGGTATGTTGTCTAAACCCAGTGCTTTGCCTGCTTTTGTTGTCTTCAATGCCTGCTTAACCTCGGATCTTAGTATAAGGAGGCCCTGTAATGTCTAACAAAATATTTTCAGCATTTATAGAGACATCTTCAAACATCTTGATAATGTACTCACTTCAAGTTAACTTCTTGCTTTCTACCTTAACTATAAGCTGGCCATTATCATCATACAAAACTTTTGAATTTTGTTTCTTTCGGAGACCTGCTAGATCTTTAATCTGCTTATGGAAATTGAAACTTCATGCTCACGCAAAAGTTCCTCAATCTGCCACTACGACGTTTCAAGCAAAACAATAATAAAATGTAATGGTCGGTTTTCCATCACTCCGTGCTTCGGAGGGCGAGTTAAGCTGTCGGCCCTGGCTGTTAGGAGTGGCCTACTGAGCTCGATCTTCAGCCGATTTGAAATAAAAAGAAGAATTAATATTGAGTGGATTTAATCGATATCGAGGGTATCTCAGGCACGTAATATATTACCTTTTTCTTTGAACGAACGCCTTTATTACTTCATAGCATTATTGCTAAACGTTACCTAAAGGAAAGACTATTCCTCGAAATACATTATCGAACTTTGCGTCGGACTTTCTGAGCCATGATTTCTAGGAGACAATACTCCACTTTTCTCACAAAGGGTTGAAGCTAGAATCGTCAAAAAACTGAAATCCCGAAAGTCCTAAATTGTTTTTCTCACATTCAGCTTACGAAGGTTGAAGGTTTGGGGGCGTGTTAAAGGGAATACCCTGCTGGGGACACTATTGCAGAGCACAATTCCAGTAAGTCAACTTTAAACAGCGGAATAACGCTGTGCTAAGGCTGTGCTAATAATATTGATACAATAACCTTTGTAACGAATTTGGGCTGAGTCGATTTCGAAGATATTAAAACAGATGTGTGCGTGTGTTTGAGTGCAGGTTGTTTGTTATGGTGGTATCTGATTTGCATTGCAAATAATAAAATCTTGATAAAGTTTAATCCCACAATGGTTTCTCAATAAATTCCAATTTGTATGGAGCCCTTTAATGGCAAGTCCGATTATTACTTGGCCGGTTTTTTTCAGTTTAACATAGTTTAAAATAAAATTAGCTAGGTATTTCAGAAGGACCCTAGTTGATATTCATATTCATACGTGCCACTAATGCTCGCTACCTCATTCAAATGCGGGCGATTCCCACGTGTGCCAGGTTTTACGCAAGTAACTTGTTCCCATCTTGTTGAGGAACATAGTACCTTCAATTTGGTGTACTAATCAAGTAAATTTATGACAGTGCATTAATCGATTAAAAATAACCTCTTGGCACATGGCAACCCAGGGTGTGTGCCAAATTGAGGGGTGGTAATCTATATTTTTACGCTCTTTAGATTGGTCTCTTTTTGATGGCACTTCAGTTACCTTCCAAACAAATGGGTGAAATTTATTTTAAATTGAGCAATTTTCTTTCTTATTTATTTTACTTATGCCAAGATTTTTCAAGGCAACCCAGTCGAAGTAGACGGCCCTATGTGTAAACTTTCACTTTTATCTAATTTCGATAACTTAAATATGTAACACATAGGTGCACAATTTTATGAATCTTATTTTAATTTGTGGACCCTAACCAAATAACTTTTCAAGCAAAGTTATGAAGTTCCCTTACTGATACTATTTCCTACTGTGCTACTGAGAACACACATCGAAAGTCACAGTTGCCCCTATTTTTTGTCTGTCACCAACAAACTAATGACATTCTGATAGGAATGCTAGAAGGTCAGTAAAGGAAAGTTATTGGTTGTAAGTACGAGACATTATTTTATTACATTCTTGCTGTACAATGTTAGAAATTTACCTATTATATATTTTTTAACTGGCGACTTTAAGATTAAGGATGAAAAAGGCTTTATCGTTAACCTTGAAATACCATCCATTTGGTTTTTACTGATGGCAAAATAAAGGCAAGTACTTTCTTTAATTGTCTTCCCTAAGGAGAAGATTTTCAATTCGACTGTTTTTTTCGAGTATTTTCACACATATTTCCGAGATTTCTGAATAGATTTGTTTTTTTTTTTAATTGTTGATTATCAGCGTGGTTTCCTATAAATTATATCAAAATTTGTCGAGTACGTTTTTAGTAAATTCATTTGAAATCTATGTATGTATGTGTCGTAGTCATATCATAGAATAGATAACTTCATGATGTGGTCATAATTTCATGATGGATCTATTTCATGAAATGGTTCTATGTCATGAGATGGCCAGCAAAAATTTACCATATTGTTGAAATACCAACGTTTAATGATATTTCAATCTACGTTTGGCCATAAAACAATAAAATCAATAAAGTTTCAAGTTTCACATAACAATCCACTTCATCATATGTGTTATCTTTATATGTCTGGTGTCTGTTCCGAACTCGATATTTTTCATCAAAATCTTTGCAGTTTCATAAGTTCAATTTATAATTAAGTTTTTTTAAAGTAGTAATTTGATAACTGCTTTTGTAGTATTAAATATAAATAAATATATATAATTAAATTTCATTAATTTAGGGTTTTCATGATATCAAAGGTGTTCAAAAAGATAGGTTTAAAGGCTACAAAAAAAAGACGAAGTCGAAGGCAGCATAACGGCCAAGTCGGCGTCCGCCGTCGCCTTCTATTTTACGATAAGATCACTGATGCTTGTACATATCATGAAGTAGCCGTGTGTTTAGGTGTTCATATCGTCAAACGCTGATCATTCATTTATTTGTCCAAACCATTTAATTTATTTATATATTATATATTTATTGATATATATGTTTATTCACATTCAATATTTAAATATATATATATATATGTATATTTATTTTCAATATATTTTTATTTATTCTAGTATGGTATCTTTTTTCCGCCTCCTCTGGGCTTTAACTGAAAACCAGCGCTGCGTGCCTTCGGCAAACATCCTAATGCTGAGATACGGCTCATAATTTTTGATTAATTATATACTTTTTATTTATTCTTTGTCCTTCCTTTTTTTTAGTACTTAATTCCTTAATTATTGTAATTAATTCTATCATTTTTGTGAGTATTGAATAAATGTATTTGCTTTATTTTTTCTTACTTTATGATGTCTCTGATAATTTCATGACAGATAACTTTTTCATGTTGTGCCCAACCATTTAACGAAATGATCAATTCTATTATATCACCACGACAGATGTATAAAACGAGTCCAATAATTGAGCAATCTCTTTCTCTCAAGCTTATGTTCATCTTATTGTCTCTACTCACATCATTATTTCAGATACAGTTGATTACAAGTCCTGCAGTCGTCGATCGCGTCATCAGTCACTTACCATACAGGTTAGCAACTTCCCTATGGAGAGAAGATAGTCTATTGAAACTCGAGAAATCGAATAAGTAGGTCTATTAGGTAAGTTAGGTATAATATCGTGATTTTCGTGCGCTATCATTGGTCAAACGATATCTGAATAGAGATATGTCTGTAGAATATTGTCACCCATGCTAGCCCTACAGATGAGAGAACAGCGGTTACATGCTATGTGTGTGCTATTTGTGTGCTACATGTGTGCTATGACTATGAAAAGATACTAAACTAACCCATAACAGTCTAAACATAATAATCCTAACTCGTGTCATGCCCCACGCTGGTGAAAGCGTGACTATGAAACCAGCCTATGTCGGTATTTCTATCCAGTTGACTATCTACCAATTTTCGCATTTCACTCACCATCCAAACATAGGTGGACACGTGATCGCGCCTGCAGCAATCCACACAAAGAAGATCATCGTGAGCGCCAGCTTCTTACTCCTCCGTCTTCTGGAGTAAGTCAGCGGCCTGGTCACAGCCAGGTACCGGTCTACGCTGATCGCGCAGAGAGACAGGATGGAGGCAGTACAGAGGAGGATGTCCAGGCTGATCCAAATGTCACAGAGGATCCAGCCGAGCTCCCATTTACCTAGAAACAAGGATAAATTAATTTAAAAAAAATACCCCCTTCCCCCCACCACTCATTATAGCTAAGAAGCATCTCGATCACATCAGCTTTGAAACAAAAAAAACCGTACCAAAATAGGTTCATTCGTTTGGGAGCTACGATCCTCACCCATTCTAACCCCTATTATAGCTAAGAACCATATCGATCACATCTGCTTTCAAAATGAAAAAAAAACCGCATCAAAATCGGTTCATTAGTTTGGGAGCTACGATGCCACAGACAGACACGGATAGATACGTACATACATAAATAAACACCCAAATTTTTTTTACCCGTCTCTTTTTGAGTTCGGTAGTTAAAAAGAATACTGTAGTTACGATGTTTCTTTACAAGTCACCAGTGGTTCTACACAAACTCTCTGATTTACTGAATTTTTGTATACGCAACTAATAACTACCTTCGAGACCTTAAATTTAATAAAAAGTCGTTTAGAAATAAACTAACAAAGCCATTTCATAAGATACCCTACTTGACTTCATTATTTCACTTGTCATTTTTATCCCCCCGTTTTGTGTTTCTATATTCCGATATCTCAACAACGACCAGAACAAATCAGCTCACATATGAATTCAAAAGTAATAAAATACCTGTCATATTTAATTTCCGTATTTTTTTACTACCTTACACATTTCAAAAATTCTAAAAACTGAATTCATAAAACGCTTACTCCTCCAAGTCGATTTAGGGACCTTCCGGTCAACAAAAAAATAGGAAAGTAATAAATTGAACACACATTTACCTACCTAGAATTTAGTCAAAGCAATCAACAATAAAGAAAACGTAGAACAATACCAATTAGGCACAAATGGATTTATTTTCAGACGTGCTGAAAACTGTTCGCTAATGGGCGGTGGCACACGTTTCATTTTCAAGTATTTGGCTCTTTTTCTCGAGGAAAGTTTTGCACGTTCATGTACTTTCAAAGTCATTCGATTGAAGACTTCTAGCAACTTTATGTGAACAAATGATGGAACGTGCCCACGGCGAAACTTTCAAAAGGTTTTGTTGGTTAATCGTCATCATCAACGACACCATCAGTCTGAAGACGTTCACTGCTGAACATATATAGGCCTCCCCCAAAGGTTTTGGTGTAATCTCCACGCTTGACAGACGGCTTGGTGATCGCAGTTAGATATTGATATATACACGGAAAAGTGCTGCCAATAATTCAATTGTCTAGCTAGAGTCTAGAGGATGTAATACGAGAATTTTTCAATCGTTCGTTTTTTGTGTGTGCCAATTAGTACAGTAAGCAAATAGTGAGTGAAACAAAGCTTTCAAATGAAGTGAAACAATAGAAACCATTTTAAAAGCTTATATTTTACTTCAATTGTATGTATGTCCTGGAATTTTGCAATCAATATTTCATCCACTTCCACTGAAGCTATCGGGCTGAAATTTGGCACACTCGGCGGTTCTCGTGACATTTCATGGTAAGTGCTTAATTTTTTATTTTTTTATTTTACTTATTTTTAGTTTTTAGTAGGAGTACTGCATTCTCCATTGTAATAAAAGGAAAGGTTTCTGGGTATCAAGAATGTGAGAAAGATTAGTATTGTTCAATAGTTTCCGACACCAAGTATCGTTTATCAAATGGATATTTTTAGTATTAATTACACTTAACGCTCTGACTGTAAACGAAATTAAATCGTGCCCAGATAGAACATTTGCGTAAGCAATTATAAAAATAAAATTACCGTGATTAGTTGGGAGTGTGATCAGTAGGAAAAAACCCAAAAACTTGTTAAGCCAAACTTGTTCTAGAGCTACCGGTAAAAGTACTAGGTATGTTTTATTAAGAATAGAAAAAAACAGGTAAAGTGAAAACGAGAAAAATAAGAACTCTGATAATATCAAAATGTCTCTTAGGGAGCTTAGCTCGATGAATGTTTCTCGGAAGGACCCTAATCTGAAGCTGAATCAATCGCAAAAACAAAGTGATCGACATAGCTCAACGGATTAGGAACCTAGGAAAATCAAGAGAAATGTTAGAGAGCGTTCCTTGACTTGAATTCCTTGTGACCAGAAACTTGTTCAAAATTGCTTGTTTGCTTGTGCCAGAGTTTGTCAGACTGCCCAAAGGTTTCTGATCTATATTCATAATAAAGTAACTTATAAAAAAAAACATCGACTAGGAGGCTTAAAATAAGCTACTGAACATATTTTTTAAATGGCTTCTGTTTGTCAGTTTGTTCGCACATCACTTAAAAACTACTGGACCGATTGCGATGCAGTTTCAACAGTTGGAGAGCTTAGTGTTTGTGTCTGGTGTACTTGGTATCTCGATCCGATGAGTAAAAAGTCGAGCTATCGATATAAAAACATTTGACGTCTGAAGGAAGTTTTATAATATTGGTACTTTTAGTTATGTGTTATATATACATAGGATACTTATATCTCACGGGAAAAGCTTGGGGAGCATCTAGTTAGTAAATAAAAGCCGTAATCTACAGCTTAACGTGCCCTCCGAAGCACGGAGTGACAAAAACACGCACATAACTTACAAAACTCGTTGGGGCGGAGCCGAGGACTGAACGACGATTCTAACGCGTGCTAGTAAACTGCTCGGCCACCATCTTTATATCGCTAGCTAATTTTCCAAGTTTACAAAAAAAAAATGGGTGGGGCTGTGTCGGGGCGCACGGCCGTTTGTTTGTCGTGAAACGTCTACGCCACGCGAGCTCCAGAACTTCTTCTCAACAATGTGCTTATGTTTATTTTAGTACGAACTTTCCCGGCGCAGCAGCCACTTTTGTGTTATTTCCACCGCGTTTTTATTTAATTTACTTTATCTAAAGAATGCTTTTTTTAAACTTTTTTATATTGAATCCAATGTTTTTAGTGAGATTTTAACAGCAACACCTAAATCAATACAAAACCCTAATGAGTAATACCAAATACAGAACACAAACTTTATTTTTTCTGATGTTGGTCTGTGCGTCTTGGCCTCCCCTCTGCCTTTTGACGAAAATTAAATATCATATCATCGAGCTGACTATATAGGCTAAAAAAATCACATCAAAACTAGATCTCTGGAGCTTAAAGTGACAGAATTATAAAAGCAAGACGGTAGAACCCTTTTCGTAACGGTCCCTTTTTACCCGACTACGGCGAAACAAGGGAAGAGTTTAACAGTCTATGTATGTATGAATGTAAATAAATATGTGGGTATGTGGATCAACAATATTATCACTTTCAAGCCATATTTAGTAATTTTAAGAAATAAAGCGTTATTTGGGGCACCCCCATACTGGCTACGGAATAAGGATTCAATCTTGCCTGTACAAAGCGTGATTGACTAATAGCTAATATGTCGAGCTAAGGATTTGAAGACTTATGAATTTGATGAATCTAGTATTTGACTATTTTAGGATTTGATCGGTTTATAATTTGACAAATTAAGTTTTTGACTTGTATAGGATTTGACCAATCAAGTATTTGACAAGTCTCTGCGAAACCATTTCACCACAGTGTCGCACCTGTTGGTCCGATTTTGACAAACGAGGAACCAATCGATTTATCTTTAGGTATACAGTGCCTTAGGCTATTTTTTACCCGACCGTAGTCAGTTTCTAGATTTTGAACTTTTGTCATGTTTAGTCATGGTACCCAGTATGTATCGGAGTAATTTTGAAGACGTTTCACGTCACAAAAATATTTCGACAGTACACTCATTTCTCACGTTCTACAATATACACTCTGTATCAAATGGCAGAAATACCGAAAAATATCTCCAGCCTGGAATAATGATCCCAGGCCCTTGAGAAAGCACTCGACGCCTCGGCCTCTGAGATATTGGAGTGACATGAATAGGCCCTCGAAGTACTACATTTTTCAGGTGATAAAAGCATAGGTAAGGCAGAAAATATTAAGGCGGCTGGAACGCCCGTTCAGAACGTTTTTAGCGGCAAATCGACATAAATGAGACAACACTGACGACACAACTACTTTTTTCCTGGACTACAACCAGCAAAGTTAACGTACTTTTTACCCGGCTACAGCAAAGCAAGGGAAGGGTGATAAGTTTAACAGTCTATGTATGTATGTATCAATCTATTTATACATACACGCATATTATGTGGATGTTCCACCATGGCGTTGCCCCTATTGGTTCGATTTAGACAAACAAGGTGTCAATCGATTCGTCTTCAGGTATAGATTATTAAATATTATATGATTTGCTACGGCAAGGCAAAGAAAGGTTTATGTGTACAAACTAAAAACTTGGTCAAATTTTGACAAGCGAGGTATCAATCGATTCTTCTTCATCGCAAGAGTGTCATAGGCTATTTTTTACCCGACCGTAGTCTGGTTTTAGTTTTATAATTATTTATTTTTCCCTGAAAACCCTGAAATATATTGAAAAGCCCGGTTTAATAATAATGTACCCGTCATCATCCTGCGGGTGCTGTGAGAACCAGCTCAGGGAATTCAGGAAGTAGGCAGAATAATTTTCGTAAATGTCAACATCTACTGCTATCATCGATCCAGGACCCACGACGTTCCCTCAGGGGTATAGTGGGACAACTAATCACCTTTAGTACCCCTAGGGGTACTTTTGATGCATGGTTGTGTACAGTAGGATCACTAGTACTCCAGCGCAGTACCCTTAGGGGTACAAGCGGATCAACTATGCACCTCTAGTACCCCTGTTTATACAGATGTATTTTACTCCTGGAAAAAACTTCATTTCAGGACCAGTTTTTGTTAACAAGTTTTTGTTTTTGATATATATTTTAATGAAATCGGAAAAATGTTTTGAGTGGAGTGAAGAAGGAAATATCCAAAAATTAAACTTAATTTAAACTGGATAATTGTATATCTCATACTGATAGTTGGATAAATAGATGTCAATAATCGGTAATGATGGTGCCAACAAATGGAGTTAGGGTAACTTTTTAATTATATTTTTATTATTATGATTTGTGGTACAAGCGGTACACAACATGAATCAAAAGTAGCTCTAGGGGTACTACAGGTTGTCTAGTGGCTATAAACCCTAGGTACGAAGTTGTACAACTAGTAGCGTAGTACGTGTGCAACTAGTAGTAACTTGTAGCGGGACAACTGTAAGTTCCTGGATCCTAACATCAAGACGCCTGCCAAGCGTAGTTATTATGGCAACACTCCCCTTGAAGGGGAAGGACCATGTACAGCAGTAGATGTTTCAGGACTGATGATGTGTGGTGTGAAATGAGACTGTTATTTTATAACGGTGATGGAGTCACAAGTCATTGAATTTGCTGGCGAAGTACAAAGTATCATTGACTATCAGGCTTACTTCGCTCTTCTTTATAGATGCGTTTGAGACGCTCATGATATCTTGTGCCTTATTGTAGGTAAGTAATTATTAGAAGACGTTTTCTCCATTTTGGTGATCAATCATTTATTTAAATAGATCTTTTTGTAGAGGACGGAGGTCCGCGCTATAAAATTGAATTTATTGGGGCAAAAAATGTGCTTACCAATCCGGTATTTTTCTGTAGGAAAATGTTATCTTGCAAACTTTGAAGCTTTTTTTAATTTTTTACTGCTATGGATATATGTGGCGGGAGAATAAAACTACGTGGTTTAAAGTTAAAACACAGAATAAATAATAGTACAAGGTTAAACTTAGGGTTGGCTAGCGCGATGTGTTTTGCATATGGTCTAAGATACGGTCTAAGAAATATATACCCTCATCTGTTATTTGATGATTACATAGATTATATATATAGGCAGATAATATGTATAATGATAAATCGCAAATGGGTTGCCTAGCGAAATCACGGGTCAATAATGTTAAATAATATTAATATACTTATTTCGATTAACTATCCCGAATTATTATGGATGAAAATTGAGCTAATACCAATGATGTTATATATAAACTGAGGTAGATAAGATACTTTGTACCCCGCTCTGCGTGGCGAAGTAAACACAAGCTAATCAACTTGTGTCGACTCAGTCCCAAACTGAGTGGCAACGACACGACACGTAAATACACGCGACTACCGAAATATGAAAAATTAATCAAAAATGCCATTTTGTGTGTTTAAAAAGCGCTGTACATACTGGGACGACTGTGAAAGGCAGGAAGGATGTGTCTTTTCATTTTTAAGTACTGTTTACTGTATTGAAAATGGAAAATAATAATTTTAATTTAACTCTAAATCAACTGTTGCGATGTAGCCGCTTCGCCACCTACACGAACGAGACAAGTAGCGGGTTACGTGTAAGAGCGACAGAGAGAATGCGATAATACCGCGCAGCGTTGTTAGTTCGTATGATGCTAGGGGATGTTGGGGCTTACCAACGGCTGAAGATCGTCAGTAGGGTCTAGCGTAGTTACAATGCAATCCTATTTGCATTAGATTAGGATAGAGTATTGTATTTGTGTTACATATATTTGAAAATATCTTGAAATGAGCGATTTTATTGGATAATAAAGTGGTTCGGTCATAGCGAGTTCATCAACCGCATTGTGATTTTTATATGTGTTGTTTTTAGTGATTTATAGCTTATATTTTGTGTTGTTACGTCTAATAATAATGTAAAGAACATATTAAAATTATGTTGTGTTTAGTGTCCCGCAAGTGACAATTGTCACAAAGTGCTTCGAAGTGCCTTTCGTCACTTTTGGCGGGAAAATGTTAACTTGAGTATATTTTTGATAGTATCATAGTATCTTTTTCGTTGCTCTTTATTGTTTTAGCTATAAAATGGTATATAACCTTAAGTAATTTAGTCCATAAGCAATTCACAAATAAAAAGATTTACGCGCGCGTCAAAATACTTGTTTTTCAAAAAATTCATTTCATTTTCATCTTGAATAAACCCTTCTATCCATTTTGCCCCAGTTTACTTTAGCTGGTAACCGACGCACGTGACTTCACAGTCCGTCATCGGCGGTGATTGGCGATCGGCCGCTCACTGCAACTGAAAACATATGTTTATCTCTTTCTGAAGACGCGGTTCTGTATATCTCTGTGATCTTTTAGCCTCTTCAGTGATACTATATTTATAGTTGCATAAGTTCTATGTAAGTAGCTATAGTACATTTTCGCTGTGTTTTTAGTGTTTTATAATGGATATGACGTCTCTATTGGTAAAATTTCATTGGCTAATGCTCGAGTTATTAAATTGTTTTTTGTTATGAAATGAAAGTTTATTTTATTCACTATCCAACAGTAATAAGTTGCCTTGTCAAAAGTCTGTCACATCCATGGTTACCTAGATTTTAACTGTGTAGTTTTGTACAAACAAACAAGCGTTATTAATATACCCTCATATGTTATTTAATAACTTTTGAAGGTATATTCGTTGACAATCGGTTGGTCTAGTGGCTAGTGACCCTAGGCACGAAATCAAACGGTCGCGGGTTCGATTCCTTTAAGATGCAGTCCTTTGTGTGATGAGCAGAAATGTTTGTTTCCGAGTCATGGATGTAGTATTTGTATCTATGTAAGTTTGTCTGTTATTTTGTTCCCATAGTACAGGGTATTCTAGTTTGGGGCTAGGTAATTGAAGTGGAATGGTCCCGAATATATTTATTTAATTGTTTTTTTTATGAAATGCAAGGGTATTTTATTCCCTATCCAACAGTATTAGGTTGCCTTGGCAAAAGTGTGTCACATCCATGGTTGCCCATTTAAATGTTATTTTTTGTACAAATGAGCAGGCGTTAATAATATACTCTCATTAGTTATTTAATTATGATTTTTAATGAAATCAAAGGTTATATAATTCCCTATCCAAATAAGTTGCCCTGTAAAAAGTGTGCCTCATCCACCTAGATTTTAAATGTTGTTTTAAGTGTGAGCAGGAAGAGTGACTAGAAGCGTTGCATGCTCTACTTACTCCATGCGATAGACAAGGATGCAGAGAGACAGGTGTGAGCTAGGCAGCTTCGGAGTGAAAGAGAAGGATGTATGCTCCTTCTCTTGTCACTACGTGCAATAGACAAAGCTGACTTGACTGGCGCCTCTTTTTACAAAAAATAACATTTAAAATCGAGGCAACCATGGATGTGACACACTTTTGACAAGAGAACCTAGAACTGTTATTTAGGGAATAAAATTACCTTTCATTTCATAAAAAAAACAATTAAATAACTAATGAGGATATATTAATAACGCCTATTTACCTGTTCGTAGCTGGCAACTTTATAGTTTGGCTAAAGGGAATGTAGGCAATCTATATTTTACAATTTCCCGTGTAATATTCTCTCGACTAATGCTCGCTTTTCATTAATAACAAGGAAAGAAATTGATTGAGGAAGTTGATCAAAAAAAGTTAATTAAAATGAATATTATTTAATAGTATTAGCCCGTGATTTAGCTACGCAACCCATTTGCGATTTATAAATGTACATATTATCTAACATATAATCTTTGTCGTCATCAAATGATAGATGAGGGCATATAGTAACATCAATGGATGAGGGTATATATTTCTGACCGTATCACGTTCGATTTGTTTGTAGCCAAAAAAGGTGAACTGTTCTTTGGCGCAGTGTAAACTATCAAAACAAAATGTTTACATACAAAACGAACAAAGTCTAGTTGAACTAAAATGTATTATACTGAATTAACTTATACTATTCGCACAATTGTGTTAATTACCACATCATCGCTTTGCATCAGGTGAGATCGTGGTCAAACGATTGCCTAGACAGTGATAAAAATATATAATATTAATAATAACTTGTTAACAGGGAACAAAGCCTAAATTAGCTTTGAATAAACATCTGCAGTAGTGATGACGATGCAATAACATGGGTTACAAACGGCAGATTTATGATAATGAACAAACATACCGCAACCGCCAAGATAAACGCCAATCGCACCCGCCAACGCACTGGTTTTTTGATAGCTTTACACCAACCTACCTTCTTTAGCCAACCACAGAGTTTTTGTATTAACGAATATAAAAGACCTCTCCGGTATTCACAAAAGATTAGCA
The DNA here is from genome assembly GCA_946251855.1 of Alsophila aescularia. Taxonomy (NCBI): domain Eukaryota; kingdom Metazoa; phylum Arthropoda; class Insecta; order Lepidoptera; family Geometridae; genus Alsophila; species Alsophila aescularia. Next base: position 6,649,269 of record OX276383.1, on the reverse strand, counting down.
AGTCCTTTAAAAGTACCGTTGAACTTTGTTTACGAATGAACAAAGCTTTAATGAAAAAATGCTTTCCGCGCCTCCATTTGAGATAGTACGCTGAAAGGTCACGGCTGTTTGTTACCTGGCACCTAACTAAGCGACTTTACACACGACGGTTGTTTGCCGTGCGGGTATCGCACGTTTGTATGATTTACCAAATTTAAGAATAAAACTAAAGAATTATAACAAACACAAAATGCAGATTAAAAAAACTAATCTCAAAGAGCACGTTTATTTTAAATGCATTGTGATTTGTTAGCTATCCTGAATGTTTCAGCCGGATAGCTAATCGAGAAGAACTCAAAATTTATTTTTCAAGATTCCACCTGGAACTACAGACAGACAGACAGGTGACTTAATAAAAACGTGGTAAAAACAAAAAAGCAGACTGCGAACTAAACTAAAAAGGGGCAAACAAGGTTTACATTTTTGATTTTGAAATATAAGATACAGTTGAAGTATCATAATATTATTTTATTTCTCCTTTGACGGGATGAGCTAGAACCTGGCGAGCTAACTCTTCATGCCTCCGACTAGATCTTATTTTTCAAAATCTAAAATCTAAAGCTCGTTAACCACTTTTTAGTTTTGTTCGTTGTTTGTTTGTATATTAATTTAGTTTATTTTTAACTTTGTATTTAATATTTATAAAACTTAGTGAGAATGGTTGCTAACCAACATTAAATAGTTATAGATTCAAAATGATTATTCGAAATGAAAAATAATTTTGATTAATGTCATGTATTTAGTAGCACTCGCAAGATTAACACAAAACGATTGACGTAAGAATCATCAAAATCGGTTCACACGTTTGGTTTATATAGTGCCACAAAGAACAGAAATACATACATAGGCTGATAAACACATTACCGGGCATTTGCGTTGCGCAGTCTGGTAAAAACCTAGAGGGGAGGTAGCCTAACGGTTCAATAGTGCAACTAAGAATCCAAATATACCGGATTCGGTCCTAGGCTCCGCACCTATGACTTTTCTAAGTTATGTGCAGTTTTCCATGGCTCTGTGCTTCGGTGGGCACGTTAAGCTGTCGGTCTCGGCTGTTATTGATTAATAGCAGTCGTCAAGCCATGTCAGAGGCCCTAGGGTGGCCTGACAAACTCTGGCAACAGAGGCCAGCACTACATCGTACGACAAACAACACAAAACAAATTTGAGTTTAACTATAGTTAAACTTTGTTGGTTTGACCACAGAACAAATAATAGGTTTGACTTTGATTGATAAAACTGAGTTCATCATCAGCCGTTTAGGTTCCTACTGCTGGTATTCAAGCCTTCTCTCATGGAAAGAGGAAAGGCCATAATCTTCCATGCTGGACCATTGCTGGGTGGTGGATGTCCCATGTCCTTGAGCTTTGAGGTTCTAGGACACGCCGGTTTCATCACTATGTTTTCCTTGACCGATTTTGAGCGATGGCATCGAAATCATTACGTATCTATCTATTTCTATACTTATAATAAAGCAATAGGAACGAAAAAGTCTATACAAAGAAACTAATTAAAAAATAAATGGTTTAAGGTACATAAAATAAGCTACTGAACAAGAATATAACATTTCAAAAATTCGTTTTGTCTGTTTGTCTGTCTGTATGTTTGTTCGCGCATCACGTAAAAACTACTGGACCGATTTCGATGCGGTTTTCACTGTTGGATAGCTTATGTTTCGACTTAAAAACTGTGTACTTTATATCATAATCTGATGAGTAGAAGCCGAGCAATCGATAAAAATATTTTTGAGGGCTAAAGGAATTTTGATCAAATGTTTGTGTATTGGTATTTTAGGTCTTGGAATAGCACAAGGAGTACTTTTAAACTACAGAAATGAACATACTCGAACATAGTCGAGCGCCGCAGTCGCCGCCCACTGGGCCACCCGCGCCTCGCACGCGTCCTCAGTTGCGTGCTGACGTTCGTAGCGCTCGTCGCGGCTTGTCGGCATAACACTCCCAGATGAAGGACTTCAAAATAGTCCGAAACTGGTCGGAGTATTTCCGATCTTCTATTTCGATTAATAATCCACAGCCAACAGAAGCTCATAAAAAGTGGTGTCAACGAACGCCAAATAAGGAAAAGAGAGACTCCAAAGGTCGTGTTTGACAAATCAACACAATCATTCATGCTCCCAAACTAGATAGCAGCCTTTAGACGCGGCGGGTTTTTACAGTACGATCGCCGTGCCTTTTAAAATGGAGTATCACGAAATTGAACAAGCGTGAAAGAAGTTTATACAAAGCATTGTTCCAAAACACGACAAAGGGTCAAAGGTTGCGAGTAGGGCGCCAAAGATCACCATGACTGGCCTTATTCACATCTAGGGCTCGAAGCGTTTTGAAAACCACACAGTTGATCATATACACTCTTGGCACGTACCTATCAAATTGAACAAGCTCGTAGCTATTACGGAGAACGTATAAAACAAGGGTCGTAATTGATTGAAATCTATAAAGATTTAAACACAAACAAATTACGGAACCGCAACCCTGGTGGCATTAACCCATGGCTACTTAGAGGAATAATCCAGTCCCGACACTCAAACAGAAGAATGTTTTTTTTTTACATTTTGGTAGAACGGTGAGTAGATGGACGATAAGCCATTTTGGGCCATGTTTGTTCATTTGTGGTGGGAAAACGAACATTAGGATGATGTGCCCATCTTATGTCCATTATATGGTACCTAGGATTGCGGCGACCAAAGAAAATCTATCATCTGCACAATTTCTCGATTTTATATTCAGATATGAAATAGAAACGAAACACGCAATGAATGTGAAATAAATAAGATTAAGTAATTATAATAAAGAATATTCAAGGATTACAATAGAAATAAATTAACTGTATATAGTGTATTTGTCTATCTTATTCATACCACACAATATTTCCTTTATCAAAACCTTTTTTCAAAAGATTATGATTCAACTCCAAAAACGCAATTACTCGTTTATATTGACGACGTCCTTTAGAAACTTCAAAGTCTAATAACTCAGCTCGGATATTATTTAGGATACAGGTTGCTTATTATATTATGCATACTACAGTAATATTATTAAAAAGTAAATATTAAATTGGGTACATAACTGAATATATACATTTAAAATATATACGTTTAAAACTAATAAGTTCAAAATACATAATTTTAAAATACGGAATTGTCTATACAAATAAATTAAAAATGTATAAAAATTGTTATTTATAATGGTCTAAATACCAAAAATCATTTAACATATTTTTACAATTCATAAGTTCTAAATACGTAAAATCATAATACCTTATGTTTCAAATAAATAAATTAAATATCCATAAAGTACGGTATTTATAATGGTCAAAATATGTAGATACTATACTGTGCCAGTAGGTTAAGTCTGAACCTTTTTTTTACATAGGTAATTGACTACGCCTGAGGCGTAGCACAGGAGCGTAGTGGTGTTGTTCTTCAAGAAAGGTGATAACACCCTCTTGAAGAATTATAGGCCCATTTTGCTGCTGAGCCACGTCTATAAGCTGTTTTCGAGAGTAGTTACAAACGGTCTGGCTCGTAGGTTCGATGACTTTCAGCCTCCCGAGAAAGCTGGATTCCGGAAGGGTTTTAGCACCATCAATACGCTCTGGCAGATTATATAGAAGACCGAAGAGTATAATCGGCCACTATGTCTAGCGTTTGTGAACTACGAGAAAGCCTTTGATTCAGTCGAGACCTGGGCAGTGCTACAGTCATTACAGCAGTGCCAGATTGACTACCGGTACACCGAAGTGTTGAAGTGTTTGTACAACAAGGCCACCATTACTGTCCGTCTTCCAGATCAGAGCACGAATTCCATCCAGTTGCATAATGGGATGAGACAGGGAGACGTTATTTCTCCGAAACTGTTCACCTCTGCACTGGAATATATATTCAAGCTTCTGAACTGGATCAGATATGGAATCAATGGCGAATGCATCACTCACTTTTGATTTGCTGATGATATAGTAATCAGGGTAGAAACCCTGGAAGACCTAAGCTCAACGCTCAGTGACCTCAATATTGTTTCTGAACAGGTGAACAGGGTCATAAAACAAACATGGGTAAGACGAACATCATGTCAAATGCCCATGTCGCACACATGCCAGTCTATGTTGGGAACGATATTATTGAAGCTGTTGATCACTATGTCTACTTGGGTCAGACGATCCAATTGGGTAGATCCAACTTCGACAAAGAGGTCAACCGACGAATCCAACTCGGATGGGCAGCGTTCGGGAAATTACGCCACATTTTTTCCTCACAGATACCGCAGTGCCTCATTACAAAATTTTATAATCAGTGCGTGTTGCCAGTGATGACATACGGCACTGAGACGTGGTCGCTAACTATTGGTCTTATACATAAGCTCAAAGTCACGCAGCGTGCAATGGAGAGAGCTATGCTTGGAGTTTTACTACGTGATAAGATCCGTAACGAGGAAATCCGTAGAAGAACCAAGGTTATCGACATAGCTTTCAGAATTTGCAAGTTGAAGTGGCAATGGGCAGGCCATATATTTCCCAGAACGGGCAACCGCTGGGGAATAAAGGTTCTCGAGTGAGCTCAAGTGGCAATGGGTAAAGGTTCTGGAATGGCGACCATGAACAAGCAAGCGAAGTGTAGGGAGACCCCCTACACGATGGACGGACGACATTGTAGCCATCACAGGGAGTCGGTGGATAAAGGCGGCACATGACCGTTTGCGTTTGCACATGGCGCTCTTTGGGGGAGGCCTATGTTCAGCAGTGGACTGATAAAGGCTGAAATTATGATTATGATGATGAGGTAATTGAAAATTACTTCAAATGCATTTAGATTAAATAAATGTTTGTTTTTAAATAATTTATGCGTAGTAACCATTATATATTCTGAACCTAGACTATTTTTAATATTATGCTTTTTATCCATTATTAATTGACTTTATATAGTTTTTTTAAATTTTGGTATTCTATACTTCTAACAAATTTATTCTATACTTATAACAAAGCAATAGGAACGAAATAGTCTATACAAAGAAGATAGTTTAAAAATAATGGTCTAGGGTACTTAAAATAAGCTATTGAACAAGAATATAACATTTTTTAAATTCGCATCTGTGTTTGTTTGCGCATCACTTAAAAACTACTGGACCGATTGCGATGGTGTACTTGGTATCTGAATTCGATGAGTAAAAGCCGAGCAATCAATAATAACTTTTTAACGGCTGAAGGTATGTTGGTAAAACGTTCTCGAGGGAAAACAGCGATACTTTTTTAGATTCTGTAATACTTACATGGCTTATTTGCTTAAAATATTTCAAATATCCTAAGAGTACCAATTTTGCTTCTCAAAATGCAGCGCCCTATATTCAGATTGAAATTTTCCTCTGAGATAAACCCATACCCAAATCCACACAGCGCAAACCAACTGCCACAGAACTTGGCAAACATTGTGCACTGTGCACCTGAGCAAACGTTGGAGCAAACACTGGTTCCGGATGAACTGCCTGACGTATGTCGCTCTCATCATGTGTATTTTATACTACACACAATACAGGTACTAGGTAGGTACCTACAACAGATGCTAGGTCTTGCCGTTTTTAAAGTAAACGGTTTTATTTAACTTGCCCTGTTTGTTTTTTAAGCAACTTCATAATAGTTTTTTAAGCAACTTCATAATTGACGGTTGACGTTCGATTGTAAGTTTTTTTGTTGTTGTTTATTTCGGTCGATTTCTCCGTCAAGTGCGGACCGATTTTGAAAATTATTTTTTATTAGATTGGGTATACTCTCCAGGTGGTTTCATATAAATTGTATCAAAATTTGTTCAGCAGTTTTTCGAGCATAAATAGTATTTTTGGTAAATCCATTCGATTTTGTGTTTATATTGCATTGATTTTGTGTTTATATTGCCTCAAATTTCTAAGATTTCTAAACTGATCTAGATGGTTGTTTTTTATTCAAAAGGCTAGACTTTTAGTGTAGTCCCATATAAACTTCATCAAAATAGGTTCAGTAGTTTTATGAGAAAATCTATTTGTTTTACTTTTTTATATTCTCTAATACCTTGGATTTCTGAACAGAATTAGATGATTGTTTTTACTTGAGAAAGAAGACCTGTGACCTCTATTTTCATCAAAATAGGGTTTGTAGCTTTAAACAAGCTTTCATTTAATGTACTGTGTTATTATGCTAGGGACTAGTTTGCAAGTCAATTTTGAACCATTTAATGACGTCCAAAGATGCTGATTTTTTGCACATGGGTATAGTTCTGATGACATTTATGGTAGATACTATTGAGCTGACCTGATGATGGAGCCGGAAGGTAGTCAAAGGAACTCAACGATCGGATGATGGAACCCCTTCGAGTTTGGGCTTATTTGGTTTGTCTTGATGAATTATATGGTCTTATGTGGTATCCAAGGTCTGATGATGGAGTCGGAAGGTAGTCAAAGGAACTAAACAATCGGATGATGGAATCTCTTCGAGTTTGGGCTCATTTGGTTTGTTTTGATGAGTTCTCTGATGGTATGTGGTATCCAGGGTCTGATGATGGAGCCGGAAGGTAGTTATAGGAATTCAACAACACAATGATGGAATGCTTTCGAGTTTGGGCTCCTTTGGTTTGTATTGATGAGTTTTCTGGTTTTATATGGGTTTCAGGGTCTGATGATGGAGCCGGAAGGTAGTCACAGGAACTCAAAAACAAAATGATGGAACCCCTTTGAGTTTGGGCTCATTTGGTTTGTCTTGATGAGTTCTCTGGTTTTAAGTGGTATCCAGGGTCTGATGATGGATCCGGAATGTAGTCACAGGAACTCAACAACAAAACTTTGATACCCCTTCAAGTTTGGGCTCATTTCGTTTGTCTTCATGAGTTCTCTGGGTTTATGTGGTATCCAGGGTGTGATGGTAAAACCGGAAGGTGGTCACTGGAACTCAACAGCATAATGATGGAATCCTTCGAGTTTGGTTTCATTTGGTTTGTCTTTATGAGTTATCTGGTTTAATGTGCTATCAAGATCAGATGATGGAGCCGAAAGGTAGTCACAGGAACTCAACAACAAAATGATGAACCCTTTCGAGTTTGGTCTTATTTGGTTTGTCTTGATTAGTTCTCTGGTTTTATGTGGTATCCAGCGTCTGGAGCCGGAAGGTAGTCATAGGAACTCAACAATCAGATGATGGAACTCCTTTGAGTTTAGATTCATTCGGTTTGTCTTGATAAGCTATCTGGTCTTATGTGGTATCGAGGGTCTGATGATGGATACGGAGTCATAGGAACCCATTACCTAACCTTTAAATGGTACCTTTAATGATACCTTTAATTGGTCTTGATGAGTTCTCAAGTCATAAGTGGTACTGGTATAAGTAAAAGATTGCTTTAAAAAAGTATTTATATATATACAACTTATAAATCCATTTGTGTTGTGTATGTTTCCTCATATCTACGAGATGTGTAACCATATTATTAAAGAGCTCCGTTTTTTTTCAGTGAATTGAAAGAAAATTTTCGTCAAAAGTAATTCAGTTGTGTTATAAGTAGGTTATTCATCTTTGGTTTTAATTTACCAACGCCTTGAGTCTTAAGTAGTTTAACTATTTTCTTTGGCATATATTCTTTCTGATGTTAGATAAACCACTCAAAATCAAAAAATATAAATATTGTTCAAAAAAAAATGTCTTCATATTATTAAAAATGTTCTTTTGTAAACAACCACTAAAAACAATTATAATTACAATTGAGCCAGAACAGTATCACTTTTTCAAAATCACCAACGTAATAATAATGCAAAAATGCAACAAAAGAAAAGAAAAAGTTTTTTGTTTTTTTTTTGTTGAACTAAACTAAAACTAAAAAAATAAATAAAATCGTGGGGCGAGTCGAATTTCTCAGGTTAGGCTACGATTAGACTTAACCCACGATTTTATTTTAGTTTCCAGTACATATAAAACCGTTTAGCTTTCTTTTTTTTACTTATTTTATTGATAGGAATAATATGTTTTTGAAATCGACGAGAAACATAAAATAACGTTTCAGGTCGAACATGGACATTTTTCCCCACCTATGCCCCCACCTAGTTTCTCTGACGGACAAGATTCGTAATGAAGATAACCGATAACCGTTGGAGTAGACGAGTTCTCGAGTGGAGACCACGTTTACAAACGTAGTGTAGGACGCTCTGTGGCCAGGTGGAGTGACGACCTGCGAAAAGCGGCTGGAAGAAAATGGATGAGGAGAGGTGAAGATCGAGCTCAGTAGGAGAGGCCTACGTCCAGCTGTAGACAGATATAGGCTGATGATGATGATGATGAATGCTTTTAGGGTTCATGTTCTTTTAGGGTTTTAGGGTTGCTTTTAGGGGTAGGGGTATATATGTGAGTTTGTTTATTCCACCATAACTTTTTGCATGTATAGGGAGGGTATCTTTAGAATCCTTACATCATTTTTTTACTTGGCAGTCGTGTTTTTTCTCTTACGTTAATCATTTACTTGTTTCATTGTTCTATATAATGAAATGGCCAACGCCAGCCCTGCCAAAAAAAGTGCTTTCAAGGTCTTCAATTTGATACATAAATTGTAAAATTAAAAGTTTTTTTCCCTCATTTGAAAATGGAGCCATACTGCCGCCATATTGTTTTTTTTTTATTTTAAACCCAAAATGTGGTACAGGTTCGGGAATGGCATTAAACATCTTCACACCAAAATCTTGAGTGCATCTGCCGGACTTGGCAAGTCGATGTCAACATGAAGTTGTGTGTGTGTCTTGTACATATGCTGTTTAAATCACTGTGCTGAATGTATAATGCTTTGTTTTTGTACAAATATATACAAGTATGATACATGTACAAGACAGGCATAGTCACCACCTTAAGTTTGTTTAAAATGCGATTTTGCTAGCTTCGTCGGTGCGAATTGTGTGCGAAAACACGTACGGCCCGCTTTTGCATGACAAAAGCACGATGCCAATGTAAAGAATAGCCCCAAAGATAAACGCCGTAGGTTAGCAGAGATTAAATAGAAGCGTAGTAGCAGTCGCGTACCGCCTATTGCGACAAATTCAACTCGGCTTGGGGCAAAACAAGCTCGTTCTCGCTTATCGCGATATATAACCGAACAACCGAATGGAATGGATTTTGACCGGTGCAGGCCAGACTTCTGTTAATTTGAAAGCCCACCATTGTGAAAATGTCCACCTGCCGCAAAGTTTCCCCTTCCATAAATAAAGACTAGTGACTGTTTTATTATTTTCATGGGAAGGCTATAAAATAAAAATACCAACCTAAATACAAAAGAAACAGTAGGTTGTTATCGCTTATCTCATAGCCGCATCCTAATTCGCGTTCAGCCCGCCTTATACGAAATATGGATATTATTGTTATTAGGGATGCTCGTGACGGAGCAGCAATCATGGGCAATCATTGGCGAGCTGTTGGCTAGTGCAAGCTTTTTAACAAGCTGTTCCTGAGTTAGTGGCAGTTGTGGAGAAAGAATGCGCGGCGTGTTGTATAAGTAGGGCTTAAAGGTAGCGATGGAATGATTAGGTGACATTGATTATGGTGAAGGATGGTTTGTGTCTATGAAGATTGCGATAGAAGTAACTTTGATAGGTCTGGGTCATCAAGTTTTATATATTTGCCAATTCTGAAATGGGAAGAAGCGAGGGTGGCACGTGGAGTGTTGACATCCGCTCAACGCACCGTTATTGCTGTAATTCTGAGGCACCTCCCCGCGGCTGCGTGGTTGTTGATTTGATTTGCACATGAGTTTCACTCGAGTAGTAAGACTTAAGCATGACATTATGTAGTTGTGTTTAATTGTTCTGGGTGACTTCTAAAAACAACAATACCTTCGACACGTCATAAAATTAATTTGCAATCCAACGCTTCATTTTAATGTATTAAATAATGGTATTGTAACAAAAAATCTCTTCCACTTTATTTCCACACTTTCGAATAAAATGTAATTATTATCTAATTTGTAATAGTATCGTCTTCATCATCAGATTGAAATGCATCACATTTTGTCTTTATCAGGCCATTTACCTTGTACCCGTACGCCAATTGATGAGCTGCGTCGTTCAGTTTTTGTTCAAGTGCAGTGATGCCTGTGTTGCTGCGACAGTCGCAGCTACATCTTCTGCAGCTGAGCGTCCGGTACATACTCTGGAAGGTCGTTCATGGGGAGGCTCCAAGTCAGGTTGAACACACAGAATCCCTGAGCAACTCCAATATTTAGCTCGATTGGTTCCGACTTTACCTCCCCTGCAGACGCTACGACGCCTCATTCTCTCTACATCAGAGAGAAGATGGGCCGTCTTACACCACAGTGGTCAAGCTTCACATCAAGCAGGAGGTGGTTGCAAAGGCCGAAGGCACGTGATTGGACACAGCTGAAGACCGCAACCTGCAGCCTTACCTCGAGCACCTGCAGCAACTGCCATTCCAGCTCTGACACGAAGCGGCCCGCAAGATACGCGTACTCTTTATCCGATTAATCTTATATATTGGTCGAGTCTATCTTAAATGCCGGTTTCATTAAAGTTTCAAGCACTTTTGCAGTTGCAGGTATTATTGTGATGGGCCTGCAGTTAGATCAGTCCTCTTTTTTACCCGACTGTACGGAGGGTTATTTGATTGGGTTGTATGTTTGGTTGTTTGCATATTTTTACGTTTTTTAGGCGTGTCCTACCGCCTAAACGGCTTGATGGATTTTGATAAATGAGGTATTGTTTATTATTATTATTGTTACTGTATTATTATATTTATATTATTGGAATAGTCTTGATCACGAGAAATAATGTAAATACTATAATCTGATGTTGCAATTGCAACTATTAAAGTAAGTAAAAAAAAAGAAACTTTAAATTTATATACATAGGTACCCACTAGCTACGCCTCGTGGTTTCACCCGCGTCCCTCCGGTACCATGCATTTTTCTGGGATTAAAAGTAGCCTATGTGTTAATCCAGGGTATAAGGTAGGCTACCTACCTCCATACCAAATTTTATTCAAATTTGTTTAGCTGTTTAAGCTTGAAGAAGCAAAATATACAAAAATGATACATGCAAAATTTTGGCTTTAAAATATTAGTGTGATAATTTTTGCGGTTGGTCAGCTCGTCTATCGATCTTTAATTATAATAAAGCAATAAGAATGACAGAGTCTGTACAATGAAGATAATAAAAAAAAAAGTTACTTATAATAAGCTACTATAAGCGAAGTGTGGGGAGACCCCACACGATGGACCGACGACATTGTAGCCATCGCAGGAAGTCCGTGGATGGAGGTGGCACAAGATCGCTCGTCATGGCGCTCTTTGAGGGGGGGTCTATGTTCAGCAGTGGACTTCTAAAGGCTGACATGATGAACAAGAATATAACTTTTTTTAAATCGTGTATCTTTTTTTGTCTGTTTGTTTGTCTGCATGTTTGTTCACGCATCACGTAAAAACTACCGGACCGATTACGATGCGGTTTTCACTGTTGGATAGATTAGGGATTGACTTAGAAACTGGGATACTTGGTATCTCAATCCAATACGGCTGAAGGAATTTCGATCAAATGCTGGTACATATATTGGTAGTTTAGGTCCTAATAGCACATGAGTACTTTTAATCTAGAGAAATGACAACGCGTGCAAAAACGCGGGCACATCTAATACTTATAATAAAGCAATAGGAACGGTATAGTCTGCACAAAGAAAAATTAAAAAAAAAAAGTTAGGGTAATTAAAATAAGCCACCTAACAAGAATAGATCATTTTTTAAAATCAAGTCTTTCTGTTTGTCTGTTTGTCTGGTTTTTGTCTGTATGTTTGATCGCGCATCACGTAAAAACTACTAGACCGATTGCGATACGGTTTTCACTGTTGGATAGCTTAGGGCTTGACTTACAAACGTACTTGGTATCTCAATCTGATGATTAGATGCCGACTAATCGATAAAAACTATTTGACGGCCGAACGAATTTCGATCTAATGTTGGTATATTGGTATTTTAGATCTTGGAACAGCACATTAAGTACTTTTAAAGATATATGACCAAGCGTGCGAAGCCGCGGGCAAAACTAATATTCAATTATTTGTTCTCAGTTGGGTTTTTTGTAGTTATATAATCATTCTTCTTGTAATTACCTTTGTAGATAGATGAGATGATATTGTTGATTTTCATTAATAGGGAAGCCTATTAGGCGTGAAAAATTGAAGTGTCATTGAAGTAAGTCATGCTGCTCGACTATGAGCTAGAAGAGTGATAGCCTCGTCTAGACCATTTGGTGCGTTTGCAAGCATTGCAGCGTTGAATAATTGGCGACTGAAAGTTAACTATTTCCAGTTTTGCAGTTTCCTCTAAACTGAAGAATACTGAGAATAAGACGAAGAGGCATGAATAACTTGCCAGATTCTATCTGATCAGGTCAAACTAGAAATAAAATGAATGATAACTCCTACTGCATCTTATATTTCATAATCATCTAAAGCTCATTTGAAAGTCCGAAACGACTTTACAGACGACTTTTGTGCCTCTAAACTGGAAATAGTTAACTTTCAGTCGCCAATTATTCAACGCAAAAAACTCACTGCGAACAAAAACAAACTAAAACGAGGCAATCATCATATTAGTTTTGTTCGCAGTCGGTGTTTTTTAATGTACATAATTTATTTTTGTTTTCAAAAGTTTATTTTATTATATATTTTTGGATTGTTTTTTAAACACCTTAATTTTAATACGATCATTCGATAGATTTTGGTCATGTTCCGTTTCGTCAAAATTACAATAAGGCCACTTCACAAATCCTATATCAGTCTCGTGGTTAAGACGAATCCGATGATACCTCATTTATTGTTTTGGCGGTAAGACGTGCCAAAGAAACATACAACATATATACAGCTCAAAAACACAACCCTCCGCAGTCGGGAAAAACAGAAGCAATATTCTAAAATACAAGATTTTTGCAAAATTTATAACAACAGGCCAAAAATCGAAGTCATTAAGAATTTATTTTAACGAATCTATTTAAACGACTTTACAGATGACTTTTGTGCCTCTAAACTGGAAATAGTTAACTTTCAGTCGCCAATTATTCAACGAAAAAAACCTCACTTCGAATAAAAAAAAAAATGAGGCAATCATCATTTTAGTTTTGTTCGCAGTCGTTGTTTTTGTACCTAATTTATTTTTGTTTTCAACTTTTTAGTTATTTTTTTTACGGTCCAGTCTGTTTATTTTATTATTTATTTTTGGATTGTTTTTTAAACACCTTAATTTTAATACGATCATTCGATAGATTTTGGTCATGTTCCGTTTCGTCAAAATTACAATAAGGCCACTTCACAAATCCTATATCAGTCTCGTGGTTAAAACGAATCCGATGATACCTCATTTATTGTTTTGGCGGTAGGACGTGCCAAAGAAACATACAACATATATACAGCTCAAAAACACAACCCTCCGCAGTCGGGAAAAACAGAAACAATATTCTAAAATACAAGATTTTTGCAAAATTTATAACAACAGGCCAAAAATCGAAGTCAATAAGAATTTATTTTAACGAATCTATTTAAATTTATAATTTATCGCTCGTCATTTTCCACAGCTTCTATATGTATATTATATGAAATCACCGAGCGAAGTGATCCTTGAAGTCTCCACTCAACATGATTACTTGATCCGAACACCAACTTTGCTGGAAATTGATACTCGTGTGCAAGCGTGTTTAAAGCTCTTGACATTTATTATAGGAGCCAACGTGTTACTGGTTGAAATGTTTTAAAAATGTGCGTGGTAAATCAAATTACGGGCCGTATAATTGCTCTATATCAAAAGATGGAGCGGCAATGGACCTACGACGAAGTGGCGAAGAAGAATGGCGAATCTCTACTGCTTTCAAATTGAAACTCTACACTTCTCTCTGTACTATAAGAACTACTGGACCTATTGCGATGTTCAATCGGTCCAGTAATTTTCACTGTTGGATAGTTAGGGGTTGACTTGAAAGATCGGGTACTTGGTAGTGTACACAGTATACAGTGTCATGCGCGTCATTGTACAGTGCAGTGACGCGCATGACTTTGCAACTAAAGTTTTGGGTGGCACTGCAATTGTTATGGGCAGGCGTGCATGAGTAGAAGCCGAGCAATCGATAAATGTCTATTTGAGGGCAAAGCGAAATTTGCATGGTAATATTATAATTTATAGGTAGGTACTTTAATCCAGGAATAACACATGGATAGTTTTCCCCAAAGGGCACACTTAGTGAAATTTATGGAACTGACCCACTTCTAATGATCGTATCCATTTGAAACTGCAAATTTATGTGATTCCAATGACAAAATAATAATTATTTATGGTACCATCGAGTGTGATGATGGAACTGGAAGGGTAACGGAATTCTTAAATGCCTATCCTCGCGGACTATATGTATTTTAAATACAGCTGGCAGCTTGTATGTAAATTTACATGGAATATGTATTATAGCTTTTATTATAAAAGCGTATTAATTTCAACTCATTCTTACAATGGATTCAGAATTCAATCATGTGAGTATAAACTCATAAAACTCCAGATAGGTTATTTGGGAAATAACTTAGTTTTCGAATAAAACCACTATCCAATCATCAGTAGATCTATAATCTTCCATCTTTCATATTCTAACTGACCCTTTCTTATTCAACCCTCAAAAATATCTCAGGCACGTAAAGTTTTAAAGGTCCATGCGTGACGAGAAAGATGCGAAGATTTTTATATATTCTAGCATTTTCTTGATACGTGAGGATCACTCGAAGGTGAGTATATTTTTCCTAAACAAAAATTATAGGTACTGAAGGAAGGACTCTATGCCACGTGGAACTAAGACAATGATAAATATAAGATAATTATGTAATGATACGCGACTTCGTCCGCGTGGACTTTACTGTTTATCAAGAAAAAAAGCATCCTATGTCCTTCTAGGATATTAAAAACTAATGCAAAAGTAGGTATAGCACCGATATTCTTGATGTCTTTTGACATACTTAGTATTTCGTTTCCATGGCAACAATTTCTTAAAGCGAGTAATCAACATTTTTCCAGTTTTCTCGTGAAAACTTACAATTTTTCGGGATAAAAAGTGTTCTATGTTTTATTCTAGGGTATAAGCTATCTCCATTTCAAATTTCATCAACATCCTTCTAGCCGTTATCCCGTGAAAGCTCCCCAAACAAACAAAGAAATTTTATTTATTGGTATGGATATTTAATTGAAACGAGCAAAGCATGTTCACGTTGCATAAAATTACTGATTGTTTTTATAGGTTTTTTTTTTTTGGAGCCGTGTAATTACCGGTGTTTGACGACCGGTTGCTCTCGTGGCTAGAGATCCTAGGTACGAAATCGAACGGTCGCGGGTTCGAATCCTGCAAGGTGCAATCATTTGTGTGATGAGCAGAAATATTTGTTTCCGAGTCATGGATGTAATATTCTTATCTATGTATGTTTATCCGTTATCTAGTGCCCATAGCACAGGGTATCCTAGTTTGGGGCTAGATAATTGGTGTGGAAATGTCCCGAATATATTATTATTATTATTATTATTAATTACCGGCATAACAATACGATCATCCCTTCTCAACCCATGGGTATTGTGAAAACCAGCTAAGGGAATTCAGAAAATAGGCAATAGGGCAAAGGGTTGGGGAGAACCCCCCCCCCCCTCCCGCTGAACATAGCCCCCCGGCTATATTATGCACGTATTCCATTTGATGATTATATTAATACCAATATTTATTATATCCACAAAAAAATGTTTTACTTACCCGTTATATGTACAGCTATCGCCGGGGGCATAACAAAAATGCCGACCAACAGATCGGCAGCCGCCAAACTCGTCACAAAACAGTTCGTCACCGTCCTCAACCTTTTCGTCGTCACCACTGCCGAAATGATCAACGTATTTCCTATCACTGTCACTACGATCAACAAGAACAACACTATCACTACACCTATTTCTATTGAATCATAGTCATTGTTACAGTTAGTGGAGTTAGTACCATTTGTACATAATAGATTAGTCACATTTTTATCTAGTACTTCTTTTTGTGTAACGTTTGTGATTATTTGGTAAAGGTCGTTGGTGAAGTTGTAGTTTCCTTCTCTCGTGCTTTCTATATAAAATTCTGTTTGGATGTCTGTGGTGTTCCATCTTGTTGTATCTTGTGGTTTGATCATTGACTACGCTCGCGGCAGGTGCTGGTTTGGTGGTTTGGATGGCATTTTCTGTAACAAAAGAAGATTTTGCATTATTTTCCATATATAAATATACATTCAGGACTATTCACACCAATTGCTCCCAACTAGGATAACCTAAACATACCTAAATTCAAATAAATACATATGTGACTTGGAATCAAACAATTCTGCTCATCACGCAAATGATGGCACTGATGGATTAAAACCCGCGACCACTTATGGCCGGTTCCTATATCTTAAAACGAACCACTATCGTTTACTGTCCGTAGGCTTCTGATATAAACGCCATAAACAAACGTCAAAATGTAACCAGACGGTGGAAAAACGACTCGTTTCATTTTTATAGAAATGGGGGGTTAGTTGCTGCCAGCTGGCAGCGACTGTATGAGGACAGCCGACGATCAGGCTCAGTGGTGTTCCTACGTACAGCAGTTGACGAATACGGGCTGATGATTATGATGATGATGAAGTCGCTATTGCATTATTTACGTACCAATGGATCACATGATCGGTTGAGAAGAGAAAATAATTATTCCTATGAGTTGCAACAGATCAAATGATCTGATGGGAACGCCGGACGTGAGAAATTCTGATTGCGTGATCCATTGGTAAGTACCCGTGCTACTATCAACGTGCTAATACTAAATTGTGTGTAACACGTGGAAACAGCGAAATAAGTATTGACAAGTATAATAATAATTTATCAAAGTGTGTTTCGGATATAAAAATAGAAATAGTTTTAGCGACCGTTCAAAAATTAAAAATAAACGTTGCGTCTACGAAGCGCTTCCCAATAAACGTTGCGTCTACGAAGCGCTTCCCAGACGCTTTTTATATTTCTCTCCTAACAATTAATTTAGCATTACAATCTTCGTTTACAGCTTGGATTAACTCTGAATTATAAATCCGTAATAATTCAGAGTTCAATAATTAAGAATCTCAGCAATAGGGATGTGCATATCCGTAGCTGAACTATCGGATATCCGAAATATAAATATCTGTATCCGTAACCGAAATAAGTTTAAGATAGGCATCAAGCGGCGCATTTAATTATTAGTGATCATCGATGTGGTCGCCAACATGGTAACCAAAGTGTTCACCGCTTACCAATGACGCAATCCTAGTTAGGCACTTTCTATTGGGAGCAGAGCCGAGGTATTGAACCACTGGTTCTATTGGATTGTGAAGCGTACTTCTTTCGCTCGGCCACAAACACTCATTTATTCCATGTATTTTTTGTTTGTTGTTTCCATTTCAACTCAAATTTCGAACACTTCCTCATTAGCTATCCGGCGAAATTTTGAGGGTAAGTCACAACTTGGTGAAAATGTATAAAAAAACTGTTTTAGATTAGTTTATTTAAAAGCTTTTATTTAACTTCACTTGTATCTATCTATGTATGTATCTATGTAAATTGTCTGTCTTGGAATCTTGCAATTCAAATTTCGAGGACTTCCTAATTAGCTATCTAATGAAACTTTCAGGGTACCTCACAAACCGATGACAATGCAATAAAAAAATAATAAATAAAAAAGCATAAAAACTTTAAAAGCGAAAAGCCGAAAAGAAAATCTGAAAAAGGAAACAATATTGAAAAGATGAAAGCTTTTTTTAAATTTATTTCTTTAAATAGTTGTACTTATTTAATCTACATTTGCTGCTTGTTCTTCTTCTTCTTCCTTGCCAAGTATATTCAGGATCGCAATATATGAAAGATGTTGTCATTGGTCTTTGCCCAACATTGCAACGATACAGGCTAATATTAATTTATATTATAGTAAGCATTATGTTAAAATGTCCATTGATTTACTTTAGATTTTCCTTTATGGAAGAAACACCAAAAATGAAAACGAAATGAATGAAATGTCCATGAAAGCATTCGCATTCTATATTATCCGAAAATTACGGCTGTCCGGAAAAAACGCAATCATATTAAAAACAAACTTAATTTAAAATCCGTATCCGAATCCGAAACTTCATATCATTTGCTGTAATGAAAACCCTTTGCTGTAAGTAACGGCCGTTATTCGTAATTAAGATGTTTTAAGTCGTGTTGGCGAAAGGATTTAGGAGTTAGATTACTACTTGGAATTATTTATTAAGCGGAAAAGTTTTTGTTATGAACTATACTACGAAACTACTACTATATGTACATTAATGTTTCATTTATTTCAAGAAATACAGAATTTAGTAATATCCAAAGTCTATTTCCGGTATCTATCATCATCATCATCCACAGCCTTTTGCATCCCACTGTTGGGTAAATGCGTCGCGTGTGTCAATTACATATATTTTTTGTTTCTTTGTTCTTAATTTGCCCCCATGATGTGGGAGGGGTTATGGCCTCCCTGGCTATTTGCTATTCGCTTCGATGCTTCGCTCTTGAGCATCCACCTAAACCACTGAGGAATCCATTAATATTTTGTTTTGTTTGGTTGGATCTGATTATAATCAAAATTCAAATTCAAATATTTATTGCAATCCATACCTATTAATTAGATGTTATAAATTACAAATAGAAAGATCGTTATGGATCCTGCCGGGCACAGCAATTAGAAGAAAGGAGGACATACAATATCAGTTAAATAACATTATCTATTACTATCATTAGTTTTTGCTAGAATATAATGAGCAAAAAATTTACATATTTATAATCGATCTTAGTTTAATGAAAATTTACAATATCAGAATATTTATTGTATATATTTCATTCATTTTTATTTATTTAATATAATTATTACTTCCCGCTCTAGGCAGAGTTAAAATATAAAACACGGTTTATCAAAATTTTCATACAGAACGAGTTCTTAACTGGCTACTTCGTCTATAATACAACCAAACAGAACTACTTAGCAAACCAAATAATTGTGACTTATGAAACTCAAACTTAGAAAAATTCGGCCGCAGGCACACACACACGCACATACTCACACTGCCAAACGCCCGCACATGATTGTAAAAACTACCGTAGTAATATTATATATCCTGTGACACTACACACCTACATTTTTCTTTTTTTGTAGCCGTGCTATCTATGTCGAGAAATTTCATTTGTTAGTGCATGCTGTGTAATCTTTCAACCCGAGGAGGAATCTTGATATTCTTGAAATACAAGAATCTTTTGGGAATAACAGATCCATTGTTTTTTTATAACACTACAGCCTTTTTGATATCAATTTACCAATGTAACTGTTTAATACCTTGTAATGGCTATTATCAATAAAGATTTTAATAAATTATCTTACTATTTTAAAAAAACGCTAGCGCTGCCATCTAATCACTTTGCAGTTTAGCAGAATATTGTTTTATATTTGCTATGTTTATTGATGAATAAGTATATAATATTTTAAGATATTTTGTCATAGATAAATAGATAGATAATACTTTATTGTACACCAGTTTCCAAAAATTTACAACAAATAGGAACAATCTTATAACTAAAGTACAACGGGCGGACTTATCGCTAAAAGAGATCTCTTCCAGACAACCTTTGGATGGAAAGAAATAATGGAATGAGAGAGTAAACGGCGGTGTAAACAATTAAAACAAATATATATACATCTTTCTTTTTTTTTTTCACATGTGTATTTAGTAAGATTTCTGAAAAGCCATTGTTTCAAGGTAACGAGGGCGTAAGTTATTGTGGACTAGC
This sequence comes from Alsophila aescularia, assembly GCA_946251855.1. Taxonomy (NCBI): domain Eukaryota; kingdom Metazoa; phylum Arthropoda; class Insecta; order Lepidoptera; family Geometridae; genus Alsophila; species Alsophila aescularia. The sequence continues at coordinate 6,629,369 of OX276383.1, read as the reverse complement.
TGCGCCCCGCGTTTTTTTTTTCAGTGAAGTGGGTATTTCAGGACCAAAATTACCTATAAAGTACATTATACAAGTTCATCAAAAATTACATATTGTTGTTCAGTAGCACATTTTTGAGGTCTTCGAGATCTTCATTTTTAAATTATCTTCTGTGTACAGACTTTATGTAACTTAATGATTATAAGTACCTAAGTAAATAATATAAAAGGTGGGGCTGAATAATTGGAAATCGAGAGTATGGCGCGGTGAGAGCATGGTAGGTATGTAGGTATGAGTATGGTGTTATGGTGCGGCGAAAATGTAAGGAAAATGTTTTCTTGGTGGGAAATAGATTTGAATAAGACCAGCAAGTTTTTTTCTTTTTGTAATTTTTCTATGCTTGCTTTTTTAATCCTGATATGCTGTTATTTTTTTAAAAGGTAGATCCTTGATGCCCCATTATTTGCCTCATCCTGTGTAGATATATTTCATAATATAGAAGTATAGATACATATTATTATCATATCATATTATTTTTAACCAACGAACACGAATAAACCCATCCAATCATGAAGTCAAATCTGACCGCTTATTCGCTATGCCAGACGAATTTTCTTGACGAAAACGTGTGACGACATTACGACAGTATCTAATATCAATACGAATATATCTTAACGCGACGCGTTACGTGCGTGAATAATCATAGAAAATAAGGGTCCTGTGCATAAGGCCCACTTTAAAGAAAACTCCATAAACTCATTAAAATTAAATCAAAAGGAAGGCTTTCTTACAACAGACCTTCTATTAAGACCTTTAATGAAATCTCACAAAGTTAAGCTGCAGAACTAACAAGTCCACACTTCATTGGCTCCTAATTTACAATGGCTTTGACGTCAAATAAGGGGGAGTTACTCATTCAAATACTTAATTTGGTAAGAGACTGCTAATAGTAACAATGGAAAAGTTACACCCACAGCCGAGAGCGTTGGCAGGATTGTGATTTTGGGGGATCAGGTTCAAAATTGACATATTTTTTGCGATATTTAATATAACTTTACCACAGAATAAATAATACCACTACTAGTGGCTTGTGATCCGCTCGTGACTAAAATGCTTGCCTGCATATATGGGCAAAGAATTAGCTTCGCTATACAGCGGGGCAACCAATGATCTTTGGGGCAACGCAGTCAGCATTTTGGGCACGTTTCTAGACATAAATGAGCGCTTGAACTATCTACACAGGGTGGAATTAATGAGCAGTCGATGGAGGGAAAGTACCTCAAATATATAACTCAAATACGGTAGCGAATTTTACTGAAAGGTAGCATAAAGAATTATAACTGCATTCAAAGATTTTAAATACTTCATTGCATATGCTTGAGTAGGTATAACTAAATTCCAGACATTTCTTAGAGGCCTTCAATCTGACCTATATCTTTGTCATATGTAATGTATTGTAATTAATTGATGTAGGTACGAGTTTATAGCTGTTTCAATTGAATAAAAACTGGGACGGATTATGTTTAAAAGTTTGTACATGTAGAAAAAGGGGCCTCATTTTTTTATGATTTTACTCGTAGCAGTTAACGCCTGCTTAGCGTAAACATATATGATCATTTTCTAAATACAAAACAAGCAGAATATTTTTTTGGCTAACTAAATAATTAGAAATATTTTCGTGCAAGTGGGCCTAAGAACATCCGCCTTGCTACGTCCATGTTCGTGGGTAAGTCCCCAAAATTAAGTTGAAGGCGAACTCTTCGACGTAAATTAACCAATTGTACTTTAGGGGGTACAGTCTATAATTATAAAAGGTATCCATGATCCAAAGCAATATTTTGTGGTTGCTGTCTTACTGCCGTACGCAGAGACTTCAATTGACACTAATCAAGCTATGTTTTATTTAAATAACTATCATTATTATATAAAACAACATATTTCAATAGATTTCAATAATTCAAAATTCAATAGAAATCGCGAATAGCGTCTGTCTGTTTAGGTTTATCTCAAAGATTATTTAATGGATTTTGTTATTTTTTTTACCTAACGTAATGTTAGTCAGTTCTCTTACATAACAAAGCCCGAGCGCCTAATCTACCTAACTACTTAAAAATTTCAACTAAATAAATTGTTTAATTTTCGTGCTACCTTTCTTTTTTAAACTACCAATTACATAAACATCGAATTCCATAAGAATGGGTATCATATTCAAGAGCTAAATAACATTAACTATATAATAACACTATGTAGTATTTTTTTTTCTCAATAATTATTGTTTTCTCCCAAATTCGCGCACGTACTTACGTAATTTGCAATTTTCTCGTATTCGGGTTTTGTTGGATGCATTAGTTATATAGTTATAGCCTGGTTATGGCATAGTTCAATCTTTCTGCAAAGTTTGATATATTTTATACAATCGGGTATTTATTTAATCAAACCAAATAAAAAGCTAATATTCCGTTCTTCTCTATTGCATCCTTAAAACCGAACCATCCGTATGTCTGCTTCCTTGTTACTTTACAAACTAGAGATGTGTGGCTAAGTTCCTCGTTGTTATCAATTAGAGTTGGTACAACAGGATGTCCCAGGAAGTAGTGATAAGTGAAGGCGCCTAGGTAGACCACCCAGGGGTACCTAAATAACCTCATGTCTCTAAACTTTGAAGAGATATTTTCCTTTGAACAAAAATTAAGCACATTTTTATTTATCTTATCATTTTTGAATAATTATAATAGGGTTTTGGTGTCTTATAAAAGGGTCACTACCTGACTAGAAACAAACAATCAACAACTGAATACTATTTTGGTGTCTTATAAAAGGGTCACTACCTGACTAGAAACAAACAATCAACAACTGAATACTATTGGTCAAAATTACTAAGTTAGTGTCGAACACTGCAGTATTGTTAAACCAATTAAATAATAGAATAACTCCGAAAATATAAAAAACAAACGGATCATATTGGGGGTTAATCGGGTGTCCCTGGGGTTGCTCTACATTGGGACATCAGGTTATCAATACTTCCTGGGACATCCTGTGTGTGTACTGTATTGTGGCACAACTCTGTAATGTGGTTCAGTCTGCAATCAGCTGTAATTATTTGCAGCATGCATTTAGTGATGGGATAGTTTGCTGTAGTAGCAGTCTTGATCTTGAACTTGTATTTTTATTTTACACTAGTTGCACCCCGCGGCTTTGCCCGCGTTTCATGTTGGTATTTTTCTGGATCAATGTATCCCATAATTTATTCCAGGATTTAAAGAATCTGCATACCAAATTTCATCTTAAGTTCAGCCGTCAAATAGATTTTTGTTAATTGCTCTGGTTCTACTCGTGTACTCAAAGTATCTATGTCAGATTTTGATACAAATTCTTAGTTATCTATCAGTTAAGACTGCGTTTGAATTGTCCCGGTAGTTTTAACGATATTCAGATAAACATTTTAAAATTGTTATATTTAAGACCTGTTTTTTTATAACTGTCAAGGCAATCGTTTGACCACGATCTCACCTGATGGAAAGCAATGATTTGGTCGAAGGTGAAGCACGCTTGCCTAGTAGATACCTATTCACTCTTAACTTGAACACAGCAGGGTATTAATTTACCGGAAACACTGACGAGAGCAGGGCATTGCACTCTTTAGAAGTTCTCATAATAAATGAAGAAGCGTAACGCTTCGTTCTTGTGCGAGGTATTTCAATCATAAAAGGATGGCGCTTTGCTGATCGTCTAGTCGTATCGTGATGGAAAGGTGATGGGGGAATCAGATAGTGCAGTTCTTGTGCACACTCTCCATAGTGAAATCTGTAGAATACCGACAGGCTTGCGACCTCACGTCGATGCGCCAGACTTTAAAGCTTACTCTTTACCAGAGTGTCATCTCCAATGAGTCACAATGAGTCTTATGTGGTATCCAGGTTCTGATGATGGAGCCGGAAGGTGGTCATATGAACACAACAACAAAATTATGGAACCTTTCGAGATTGGTCTCATTTGGTTTGTCTTGGTGAGTTCTCTGGTTTAATGTGCTATTCTAGGTCAGATGATGGAGTCGGAAGCTAGTCATAGGAAATTAACTACAAAATGATGGAACCCTTTCGAGTTTGGTAACATTTGGATTGTCTTGATGAATTATCTGGTTTTATGTGGTATCCAGCGTCAGATGATAGAGCCGGAAGGTAGTCATAGGAACTTAACAATCAGATGATGGAACTCCTTAAGGAGATGGAATTAAGGTTCATTGGGTTTGTCTTGATAAGTTCTCGGGTCTAATGAAGTATCGAGGGTCTGATGATGTAGACATAGACATTGGAACCCATTACCAAAACATCAAATGATGAAACCCCTTTGAGTTTAGGCTTATTTGATTGGTCTCAAAGAGTTCTAAGTGGTACGGGTAGTGTCTGGTAAAAGATTGCTTTAATAAAGCATTTATATATATTTACAACTTATTAATCCATTTGTTTTGTTTGTTTCCTCATATCTACGAGATGTGTAACCATTTTTTAAAGAGTTCGAGTTCATTCCAGTGAAATCAAAGAAAATTTTCGTCAAAACTAATTTCAGTTATATAAGTATGTTATTCATCTTTGGTTTACCAACGCCTTGAGTCTTATGTGACTTTAACTTCTTTCTGATGTTTGCTTAGGTCACTCAAAATCAAGAAATAAAAATATTTATCCCACAAAAATTAAATCAACTTGACATTAAAAATGTTATGTTGTAAACAACCACTAAAAGAATAAAATAATTACAATTTAGCCAAAACAATATCACTTTACCAACGTAATAATAATGCAAAAATACAACTTAAGATAAGAAAGAGTTTTTGAAGGCGGTGCTAAATCGAGCCATAATTATTAATATGGTTGAGCTTATTCAAAAATATAATGTCTTAAACGGCTTGACGTGCTATAAAAAAAACTAAATGGTATTTAAAATATATTCAACGGTCAACAGCACAGACACGAAATTCTGTGTACGCATTTCATTATGATAGCTAGTTTTATGTTTTTGGATTTGATTTGTTTTTTTTGTTACATAGCTACTGCATTAAAGCATTATTTTTTTTGTATTTTTAAATTAACTTAAGTTTTCACATTTTGCCGATTTTAGTTTAAAAAACAGATTTGCAAAAATTAATTAATTGCAGTAAAAATAATTAGTTTCATACGTTTGAAAACTTCTGGATGGATTTCTAAAAACATATCTTTCTATCTTTAACTGTTTTCATAGTTGCCATGGATCCCCGTAAGAAAACTCATACAGTAGTCGCAGCGGAAGTATGTGTCTCGGAAGTTGCCTGCTCTTCGCTGCGCAAACTACTATTTTTCAGGCGCAATCCCAATGTTGAAGGTTAAGACAGCATTGTATAACTGCCTCACTCACTCGCTTACGTTTTTCGCATATTCTATCTCGCTCTTACTTAATGTTGTCTTATCCCCACAGCAGTACCTGCGCAGTCGTTCACAGAGTCTAACTTCAAAAACATATAGATTGGCTGCGACTACTGTACCTATATATATATATATAATATCACGGAATAGAAAAACAACGTGTGCGGGTGACCTGTGCCACAGTTAAGCACAGGAAATCATAACTTGCTTACAAATATTTCATAAGCTGTAATCGTCTCAATCATACATACACAAATACGATTAATAATTGCTAGTAGTGCAGAATAGGACATTTATTGAACGAGCGAGTCCGAAGCGCGGGCGAAGCATCTCCTTTTCAGTTTTGGCAAAAGCGTCCGTCAGATGTCCGGCTGTTCTCCTCTACAGGTCGCATTTCTCAACCGATCTAAACGAAACTTGGTATACAGGTTTAACAAATTTTAAGAATTTTTTACTCTTCGGGCTTTCCGATTGTTGTTGTTGTTGTTGGGGCAAAAAGGCAAAAAGTTCCGTCTCATTGGATTCGAATTGGATGGTTCTTTTTTGTTTTAAAGGTAGTAACTTTAAGTTGGTCTCATAAACATTTAGTCTGATGAGGATATTCGGCGCGATGAGCAGCATATCTCCTCAAAATGCAGTAAATTGCTCACTTTTAGGTTTCTATCAGTGGAATAAGCCCTTTACCTATTCTGTAGGGATTGATGGAGCACTTCGTTTATTAATGTTAGTTTTCCAATAAGTTAACTAGATGGCGCTACTGTGCACCGCTAGATTGTTTGCAAACAATGTTTGTGCTCGCGAGGTCTACTGCTCACAGAGCTGCTAGTTTTATTTATTGGCAGCAGCGGTTCCAATGTACGTGGTATAGTGTACCACTCCCAGTTATTTTTTCTATTCCTTTCATATATAACCTATATTCTTGACGCACACACATTTAAAAACCCTCGTCTCTAGAGTAGAGTAGGTTAATATTTACCTATGTGTTCGTAACGAACAAATCCACGATGGCGATGTATGAGGTAAGCAACGTGGGTGTTCTAATTCCATAACTTGGAATCGTGTGGGCTTCCATTACCGGTAATAGGTAAACGTGGTACGGGTATACCCATCAACAACTTTATTAATCAACTTAGCTATAAATTAGATGTTGTTTGTTCCTTTTTACCCGAATACGGTGAAGCAAGGGAAGGGTAATGAGTTTAACAGTATGTTTGCATGTGGATTTTCCACCATGGCATTGTTTCGTATTGGTCCGATTTTGACAAGCGAGTTATCAATCTATTCATCTTCAGGTAAAGAGTGTCATAGGCAATATTTTTTAACCTGACTACGGCGAAGCAAAGGAACATATTATGTGTTCAAACTAAAAACTTCGATTCGAAAAAGTCCGATTTTGACAAGCGAGGTGTCAATCGATTCAGCTTCATCGCAAGAGTGTCATAGGCAATTTTTTACCCGACCGTAGTCGGGTTTTAGTTTTTAAACATACATAAGTCTTGATAACAATACCAAATTGAAAGAACGTAATTATTCGTGGAATATAACATTATATACACAAGTGTAACGTGTGTTTGTTTGTTTGTGGAGCTTTCATGCAATAATGGCTCGACGGATTTTGATTAAACTTGGAATGGAGATAGCTTATACCCTGGAATAGCACATAGGATACTTTTCAACATCATCATCATTATCATCATCAATTTCATACAGCTGAACGGAATTTGATAAAATTTGGAATGGAGATAGCTTACACACTGGAATTACATATAGGATACTTTTCATAACATCATCATCATCACCATCATCATTATCATCGTCCCAAACGCGAATGAAACCGCGGGCCGCAGCTAGTTCTTAATGAATAAACTTTGTTAGCTATAAGTGTCCTTGTTACAAGCTGTGTTGAATAGGACAGGGTTTTGCGTGATGACACAGAATAAATACGAGTAGTACTATGTACAGATACAACTCCCATAGAAAACGTGTAAATACCTACTGAAATATACCTACAAACGTTAAATATATTCAGTGCAAGACAATTTGTACCCTATGAGTATTGGAGAACGACGATATTACACTGAAATGCTCGGCTCGATGACATCAAGCGGTGGGTGCGCCGGCACTGCTAGGGTTAACATAAGCGATTCTGAGTAAAAGAGAATCTGATCTAACATGAATCTGACCTAAAGCGAACAAATCATTTCGACAGTAGACGAGCTGACTATAGGTAAGTACATAGATAAATGTTATCTTAACTTCTACTTAAGTGACTTCCCCGTTCCGCACATTGCCTTATTACCATATTTAAGTTTTATATTATTTATTCTTAGTTTTTTAAAAGCTTATATATAACTTGCAATGTTTGTGTATATATATATTTCTGTATGTATGTTTGTTTAGGTCAAATCTTGCAAGCTGAATTAGAACCTCTTTTGAATGTTTGCATGTTGTTTCAGTTCCAATGACAATGCATTTTTATGGTAAGCATGACCTGAATCAATATCCAAGAACAGCTCCAGATAAAGGAACTCTTCAACGGTCAACAGAACAGTCACAAAATTGTGTGCACGCATACTATATTTGTTTTGCCTTTGTGTGCCTGAAATCGTTATATAATTAATAAGCTAAAATAGTACCATATACTTAAATTTACAAATATTATACCTAACTTCTCCCTTACGCGCATTACCTTCGATCATGTTTTGATCGAAGCTCATTACACATAGTTAAAATACATTTATGAAGCTAAGTCAAAACAGATCTTGGCGCGCGTGCACCACCCCTCATCTGTCGCTGTCGGTATTCACGGTTGGAGGTACGCGTCCGTACCTAAACTTCATAGTGAGTCGGGCCTGGTGATGATGGGCCATCGCACATAATTATATAACTCAACAGGAACTCAGCTTAAAGTGAAGCATTGAAATATGAGATTTATTAGTGTTGCGTAGAGCGTAGTGATTTATATAACCCCCGACCCTACTCGCTACTCGTAAGAACCATCTCGACCACATCAGCTTTCTATCAGAAAATACCACATCAAAATCGGAGTATTCGTTTGGGATCTATGATTCCACAGACAGACACACGATTACATACAATGATGCATACATACATACATACAATGATACACACCGTAAACTTATAACAACCCTCTCACCTCTCACACTTTTAGAGTTGGAGGTTAAAAACACTAAAACCTTAATTTTGTAAAATCTGCTCATATTTCAATGCGTTACTTTGAGTCGAGTTGGTGTCGAGCATAGATAAGTTTTTTAGGGTTCCGAAGTGGAACCTTTATAGTTTCGTGATGTCCTTCTGTCCGTCTGTATGTTACAGCCATTTTATTCAGAAGTTTTTGAAACTACAAAGTTGAAAATTATTACATGTTTAAGATATGTATAACCGCTACATAGTTGCATAAAGAAATATTTAAAATATTTTTTTCACTATGGAATTCGTGCTTTTCATAGATGGAGCCATCTATGAAAAGCACGAATTCCATAGTGAAAGACATAATCCAACCGTAATACAACTTAGTTTGTTGTATTACGTGAAAACTGCTGAACCAAATGCAATATAGTTTTTACAAGTTTTACAGTTTAGGGTCCTGGCTACGGAACCCGGAAGTCTTTGCGGGGAGTGGGAAAACAAAATAAAACCTATAAAGTTAAAATTTGATTGTAATTTATTATTTTCCCACTTCGGTAGCGTCGAGTCTGTGATGTTGAATAACGGAATGACGGAATAACGTGGAATGACTGTCTAAATAAGGCTCAGTGTCAACTAGGACAGTTAATTAAAAAGTTCTGCACTGTAGCACAGAATAAATAAAAGTACTCCGTAACTGAAGTTACGTTTTCGTTTTACATAGTGCGCAGCTTTCGCATGCGCGTAGCGATATGAAGCGTGCCTGTCCAATCATCGAATTTCTCCTTCCCTACCTGAATCTCTGCTAGGTATGCTATCCCTGACGTTAATCGCAGGTCCATGTCCATGTCTATGCTAGTGCCACAGAGCACTAGCATAGAGCGCAACCTTTTCCGGCGCAATGGGGGTTTGACAAAATAAACCAGTTTTCAATGTTATTTATCATTTTGAAAAATAAACTGTAGTCCAGAACTATCAGCCTGCAATGTTATCAGCACGAGATGTGTTTTCTATGCTAAAACTATACTGCACCGCACAGAATGCGGGTCGGTAACAAAAACCTCAATAACTTCCAAAATGTTGGAACTAGCTTTATGAAATAAACGCTGTATTATAGACAATTTTATTTAATTTTATAGTGCTTAGATTAAAGCCATAACAGGTCTAGATTTTATTCTATGTAAATATTCGCTAGATTTCAAAAAATGTGCTAACTACTATGTGCATTTTGACACATTTTAGTATTTTATTATTGCCACCACGAGCTGTTAAAACTGTTATACGGTTTGGCATGCTTTCCAACAGATTTATCAGCCCATGCCTAATTATAACAACTTGCTTATAAGCTAAAAAAACACGCCTGCCCTGCCAAAAAATAACTTATGCCAATAAATTATACATTGTTGGAATGCGCTTATTAAGGCCTTCAAATTTATACCCATATAGTAAAATTCGAAGAAAAAAATGTTTTTTCGCACTTATAAAAAAATTGCCTGTGTTACTCAGGGGGTGTAAGGATTACTACGATACCCCATACATCAAAATCTGTTCAGGCATTTGTTTTGGTGGAATAATGAAACTCACAACATACATACAAACATACATGAATCTGGCGCTTGGCATTATGCTGAGGCATGACCCTTTCAACACTTAGATTTATATGTTTAATTTATATGTTAATTTTACTACTTTTTTATATAAGTGTTGAGTAAACGATTTTAATCCTAAAAATGTTACACTCCTTTTTTTGGGCAGTCGTGTAACAATCAACTTTATTTTATTTATGGTTTTTAATACAATCACCAAAAATAAATAAAAAGGTTTTACTTCTTCCCACATTTGCAATGAAATAAAGTTTAATTAAGTTTTTATTTTAAAATGATTGCTCAAATATTTTAACAGTTATCGCGTTTTTCACAACCATCCCGCTTACATTGCGGCCTAGGTGTAGTTTCTGAAACTATTCCATGTTTCAAAACCAAGACTGCAAGTCACCCATCACTGATGCCAGCGGTTTTGTTTGCCTGTTGTTAGTTTGTTTACTAGAGAAGAACACGAATCTATTCTAACCTAGTAATACGCCATAGATTTCTGAATTAACTAATCAGTGCAATTAATACTGTTTGTGCAATGACTAAAAATAGAATTGACGAAAATCACTTAAAATTATTTAACTAGACTTTTTCCGCGGTTTCGCTGGCGTGATATTTTGTTTTCTTGTGGTTTCCTTAAATATGTCTACTATGTATTGAACTCAGTCTCAGAAGGTTGATCACAAACATAGCTTAGGCTATGTAGACGACATTTTCCTCACGCGCTTCTAACGAATCAAAAGATTGAACACAGGATAGGCTTCATAATAGCGGGCTCTGTTTGAACTCTTTTGAAACGGAACCCTAAAATTTACCTAGATATATAATCTTTTAATAATATTTCTTTATTTGGTTTTAATATTAGTTTCAAAACATCCCATGTACACTTTAAATCAATAAGAAACTATGTTAGTACGTAGGTATCAATCACTTAGGTAAATCAATAAGAAACTATGTTAGTACGTAGGTATCAATCACTTAGGTAAATCAATAAGAAACTATGTTAGTACGTAGGTATCAATCACTTAGGTAAATCAATAAGAAACTATGTTAGTACGTAGGTATCAATCACTTAGGTAAATCAATAAGAAACTATGTCAGTACGTAGGTATCAATCACTTAGGTAAATCAATAAGAAACTATGTTAGTACGTAGGTATCAATCACTTAGGTAAATCAATAAGAAACTATGTTAGTACGTAGGTATCAATCACTTAGGTAAATCAATAAGAAACTATGTTAGTACGTAGGTATCAATCACTTAGGTAAATAAATAAGAAACTATGTTAGTACGTAGGTATCAATCACTTAGGTAAATCAATAAGAAACTATGTTAGTACGTAGGTATCAATCACTTAGGTAAATCAATAAGAAACTATGTCAGTACGTAGGTATCAATCACTTAGGTAAAAATAAGTAGTATGTAATTTTACAAAGTAAGTTTACGAATACATCTATTGTTAAATTAGGTAAAACTTAACATACAACAAGTATCTCTGTGAGCTGTAGATCTCACGCGTACAAACATTTTTGCATACAATCTAGCAGTGCACAGTAGCGCCATCTAGTTACCTTATTGTAAAACTAACATTAATAACCGAGGTGCTCCATCAAGCCCTACCTAGTAGGTACAGGGCTGATTCAACTCGTAGAACCTAAATGTTAGAAATTTACTGCATTTTGAGAAGCTATTCTGCTCATCATGCTGAAGATCCTCATCAGATCTTCACCAAATTTTTATGAGACTAATTTAAAGTTACTATCATTCAAATAAAATAAAAACTATCGAAATCTGGTTTAATAAGGTGGAGATATTAAGTAACCCTTTTTTGGGAGAAGTACCCCCCCCCCCCCCCAATCAAAAATCCCGGACGCCTAAAAAATTATAAAAATTTGCTTAACCTGTATACCAAGTTTCGTCTAGATCAGTTGAGAAACACGACCTGTAAAGAACAGAACAGAGATCCGGACTGACATCCGGACATACAAAAGCATTTTTTCCCAAGCTGAAATGGAGACGCTTCGCTCGCGCTTCGCGCTCGCTCGGTCAATAACTTGGCCCATACAGATATAAATAATTCATGCCATAGCTCTAATAACATAGAAACGATGCATTACAGTAATCGAGTACATGGATGAGCACTAACTCCTAACTAGGTTACCCTGTGTTTAGGATATCAGTCCTCCCCAGCTTTCACATACTTTGTGCACTGTTAGTTTGTTATGTAAGTTTTTGTACTTAGATTTATAACATTTCTTCATAAGTTTTGTCCCGTGTCGGCAACACAATGATTGGTGTAATAATACTTTTATATAACTTTCAATCCCAATCCCACAGGAACTCTATTTTTTGGAATAAATTGTACTTTAATTGTATTTTTGTTTTGCTAGATGATATTTCTTCATCCATGCGCTTCTATCATGCGCCATACAATATCATTTGGTGAAATACTTTTTATTTAAAAGTTTTTTTTTAACTTCTCTTGTATGTAAGTCCAGGAATTTTGAAATCAATATTTTACCCACTTCCGCTAAAGCTATCGGGCTGAAATTTTGAAATCAATATTTTACCCACTTCCGCTGAAGTTATCGGGCTGAAATTTTGAAATCAATATTTTACCCACTTCCGCTGAAGCTATCGGGCTGAAATTTTGAAATCAATATTTTACCTACTTCCGCTGAAGCTATCGGGCAGAAATTTTGAAATCAATATTCTACCCACTTCCGCTGAAGCTATCTGGCTGAAATTTGGCGCACACGTTTGTTTCTCATGGCATGACGTAAAAGTTTTTTTTAACTATCTAAAGATAGCTTGCAGCAACCCTATAGTTTTTCGGAATAAAAAACAATTTTAACCCATAATACAAAATGCGACTCGGCATCAAAATCCGTCATATTGTATACTAGCTTTCCCGCCCGTGGCTTGCAAACCAATGCAAAAATAGATCACCAACGCTCTTGATGTTCTTTGACAGACTTGTTATTTCGTTTCCATGGCAACCGTTCCGAACAACGAGTAATCAAAATTTTCCAGATTTCCCATGGAAACTTACAATTTCCCGGGATAAAAAGTATCCTATGTTTTATTCTAGGGTATAAGCTATAAGCCACTCCAAATTTCATCAAAATCCGTTTAGCCGTTATCGCGTTAAAACACCGCAAACAAACAAACAAACAGACAGCATTTCACTATTATGTATTGGTATGGATGATAGGATATCCAATAGTTTCAGCGAGATGCGTGTGTTATTACACAATTTTCAACCCCTATAATGCAGCAACCCTTTAGTTTTTCGGAATAAAAAGTATCTTAAATGTGAATCCTATATCCTATAATCCTACATCAGCTATAATTGTGCCCAGGTGAATCAAAATTCGTTCAGTAGTTTCAGTGTGAGATATGTCCAAAGAGACTGTTTATTTTTTATTGTTGTCTTTCAATTTTAAAACTATCACTCGAGTGTTTTAATACCTAGTTATGTGCCGTTTCATACTCAACCTTATGTACACTCATGCAAAAGGAACTTTTATTGAAAAAAATATTTGCGATAATATTTTCTTGATTTTGTTGGTATAAGCTCGTTCGTCATGTTTGTTGCTGTTTCCGTGTTCGTTATTTTTCACACTAACACTGCTGTCGGACATTTTTAATCAGGGTAAAACTTTTTATGGACAAAAACACTTTAAATTGGTTAGGTACAGTAAGTTATTAACGTAGGCATATTTTTAAATCTTGTAGATCTTACAGCTCAATACAATCATAAACAACAAGTACACAATAATGAACAATAATGAAAATATGTTTGGTCTTATATTATACACAAAAATTAAATAATTGACTTAATAAAACTTATATATAATAAATCGCTTTAAAATATATTTGCTTTTAACTTATTTTATTACTAGCCAGTGACTCGTTAACTACACAACTAACACCTTAGTTGGTTTTATCTAGAAACATTAACATACTGATATATAGATAGAAGAATATTTATATTTATTACCAAATTAAAACAAAACTAACTAATTGTGCTAAAAATGTGTCTAGGCTCCCAAATCTAAGCTCAATTTCACCAAATTATACTAAACACAACTACCAAATTAGAAATACGAAATTAAGTATAATATATAATAAAGGGATTGGCGCAAAAGTGGCGTTGTTTATTAAATTTTCTTTATTACATTTTTGAACTTAAAATAAGTATATGATATGTAAGTACCTTCAAAAACGACTAAAATACGATGCGTACATTGCTATAAAATTTCTAACTGGTGTTCCAAAGTCCGATTTTAAATTTCAAAAATTGCCATGATCTGAAGTATTTTTTGAAAATAGTTTGAGTATTTAATTATGTACATTCACATGCATTTACCTTAAACACTCTATATTCATTATGATTAAGGATATTTATCCTTAAACGCTGAAATAAAAGCGTGCCCACGCTGGAACGGACACAGTGCACCGCGGCCACCAAATATTTGCTACTAGCTGATGCTCGCGACATCGCACTTGTGGTCATTTCTCTAGGTTAAAAGTACTCTATAACAGGACCTAACGTATACCAACATTTGATCAAAATTCCTTTAGCTGTCAACAATATGTTTATCGATTGCTCGGCTTCCACTCATCGGATTGAGATACCAAGTACGCTAGTTCTTAAAGTCAAGCCCTAAGCTATCTAACTGTGAAAGCTGCATCGCAATCAGTGTAGTAGTTTTTACGTGATGCGCGAACAAACAAAGAGACACACAATTTTTAAAAACGTTACATTTTGTTTGGTACCTTACTTAAGTCCCGTAGTCTTTTTTTAAAATATCTTCTTTGTACTGACTTACCTACTGCTTTATTATAAGTATAGATATATAGATGGATAGAAGATAAGTTATAGGTACTTATCTAATACATGGATGACGACCGGTTGGCCGAATAGTTAGTGACCCCTCACTGCGAAGTTAATCAACCATTGCGGGTTAGTATCCCGTAAGATATCCGTCCCGTTTCCAGATCCCGTAAGAACATTTCCGAGTCATAGATGTAATATTCGTATCAAATTATTTTCATCCGTTTTCTAGTACCCATATACAGGTTGACCTAGTTTGGAGCTAGGTGATTGGTTAGAATTGTCCTGAATATAATTATTTATTTAATACTGAACGCCAGATATGGCGGTCATTCAATAAAGTTGGCCAGGATCTTAATTATTTTTGTGTAATGTTAAATATTTGTTCTAGTTCGGGTATCAAGCCCAAAACATTTTTCCCACTATCTCTAACTGACTTATTGAGAAAAAGAACCACCTACATCAACCAAACTATTATAGGAGTACCATGGGTATTTTTTAAAATTAGCATCATCGTCATCATTTCAGTCTTTAGCAGTCCACTGCTGAACATAGGCCTCCCCAAAGAGCGCCACGACGAGCGATCTTGTGCCGCCTCCATCCACCTACTTCCTGCGATGGCTACAATGTCGTCCGTCCAACGTGTGGGGGGTCTCCCTACACTTCGCTTGCTTGTCCGTCGTCGCCATTCGAGAGCGTTTATCCCACAGCGGTTGTCGGCTCTGCGAACTATATGGCCTGCCCATTGCCACTTCAACTTGCAAATTCTGAGAGCTATGGCGATAACTTGGTTCTTCTACGGATTTCCTCGTAAGTATAATTTGTAAAAAGTATTAGTACTACATGAACATAGCCATATTAGAAAATTTAAAAATTATGTCGTATTTTATTAATGATTTTGAAACTTAGCGCGAGTGTTATACCCAATAAAAGTTTATAATAATAACGCTAAAAACTTACAAAAAACTCGCTTGAGTGTTTATACCGTTTAACAAATTTTTAATTTAGCCGTTATATGTAATTATTCAAAATCCTGTAACTTTTTCCATCCTAGCGTCACGAAATTTCTCAATATATTCTCAACTAACAACCTAATCATATCAAGGAGGCTATCCCAAAAATCCCTATATTAAGTGTCAGATTAAATTAATATTAAAGAAAATTTTCCCTCTCAAAGGCCCTTTAGCCCATACTTAAGGTTTAAGCTCCGACCTATAAAGGGAAAGAGGATAAATTCTCAATTTTATACATGGCTGTACTTGAAAATTAATCTGGTGTTATAAAGGTAGCGCTACATTCCCATTTAGAGTAGATTGCTGTTTATCATACAGTATTTTTTTTATACGTTAGCAGAAACCCGCGCGTGTCGTTTCTAAATTTTCAGTCAATAATATACAAGCAAGAAAGGGTTCAAAATAAGCGTGCCTATCTGACCTGACATCAGTATTTTGGGAATGTTGCTTAAGATTCGTATTTATATGTTCATAATAGTAATATGTTCTTGTAGGCCGGTCATAATAAGACATCGTAGGTCGTAATAATCTGAAAAGACCTGTTTTTTTTTAGGATAATGTTACGATATATTCCAATAGAGTGAAACTAAATTTGCAGCTTCAAAAGACCTGTGCTAACTTCGTGGTGCTCGGAATACATCGAAATGTTTGGTCTTTTTTCAGATTTTGGCTTACAACTTCTAAAAAGTGCTTCCTACGGCGGCTAAAACTACAATATCAAACTTTTTGCAGAAAATGGCCATTGTTTGAAGTGCTGTATCTCGGGTTCTATTGAGTTCACAGAGCTGCAATTGCACTCAATTATAATAAAATAGAAAATGTTGTATACATTTTCCGTGGGATGCACGTTTTAGGATTCATAAGTCAAAATCTAAAAATAGACCAAAATTTCGATGTGTTTCGAGCATCACTCAGTTAGCACAGGCCTTTCAAAGTTTTACACTATTGGTAATCTATCCTAACAATATCCCAAAAAACCAAGACTTTTCAGATTATTGCCACCTAACGCGATTTTTGTGTCTACGGTGCCCGGTCTATAGTAAAATGACAGTTGTATGAGTATTAATGTCCCGAAACAATATTGTTTTACATCAGCCACTTTGAGCTTGCGTACCACCATGTTGATTTCAATTGTTTCGAACATTGTGAGACTTTTACAGAGAAACTAGTACATATTATAAAATCGTCAGATATCTGTGATTTGCTATATTTTAAAAATATAGCAAATATTTAACTAGGCTAAACTATTTAACTAGGTACCAAAAATATTAAAATTACACCTAAATAACCTATCTATCTATATTTATAATCTATATTTATAATAAAGCAATAAGTACGAAAAAGTCTATAAAAAGAAGATAGTTAAAAAAAAAGTACTGTACTTAAAATAAGCTACTGAACGAACGAGAATATTACATTTTTTTTAATTGTTACTGTCTGTTTGTCTGCATATTTGCATCACGTAAAAACTACTGGACGGATATGCGGTTTTTACTGTTGGATAGCTTAGAGTTTGACTTAAAAACTGTGGTACTTAGTATCTTAATCTAATGATTAGATGCCGTGCAATAGATAAGAAACTATTTGACTGCTAAACGAATTTCTAAGAAATGTAGTATATTGTACTTTACAGGTACTTTTGGTCCTAGAATAACACGTGTGGGCTACTTTTAAATGAAACTAGCTTTCGCCCGCGTCTTCGTCGGTGTGTACAACAGTTTAACGCTAACAAAAACAACCTACTTATGTTCATCTAGGATATTAAAAACCAATGCAAAATTATAGCACCAACGTACTTGATGCTTTTTGACAGACTTGTTATTATTTCGTTTCCACGTCAACCCATGGTCATTCGTTTCCTTGCTGCGAGTAATCGACATTTTCCAGATTTAACGTGGCAGCTTACCGATGAAAAGTATCCTATGTTGGTCTCTATATTGTACAGTAACTATTTACAAAGTTTTATTAAAATTGGATCAGCCGTTTTGGCTTAAAAGTTCCCCAAACAAACAAACAGACAAAGTTTCACTTTTATAAATTGGTGTGGATTGGTAGAAAGCCGCGGGCTCAGCTAATTGTAATATTATATACCACGCACGTACATAGTAAAAACATTGGCACAGCTGAAATAAAAAGGTATTTTATAGCCAAACTAAAGTTACATTTAGTAGGTACTTTATCCACAATCATATCGTAAAATCTGGATTATGAACTCGAAAATTGTGACATAATGGCGTACTTTACGCATGGCACGTCTCTAATAATAAAAATAGTAGTATATGAAACGGTTGCATAATGAGGGATATTAAAACACGAGATGGTGTTTAAAAAACGATCCATAGGCGAGTTTTTTAATAGCATCACTCGAGTGTTTTAATACCTAGTTCTGTGAACTTCTGTGCCGTTTCATACAGGACTTTATCTACATTCATGCAATAGGAACTTACTTTTAATGAAAAAAAATATGTCATGATATTTTCTTGTTTTTTTGGTAAAAGCTTGTCCGTCATGTTCGTTGCTGTTTACGTGATGTCAGGTGGATTCAAATTCTCCTCACTAAAACTGTTGACGGACAGTTTTAATCAGGATAAAACTTATGATAAACACTTATTAAAAAACTCGCCTACTACGGCTCGTTTTTTAAACTCACTCCACAACCGCAAACCGTACAATCGCAACCGTTTCTTAAACTACTATTTCGAGTTATTTAAATAACTTACTGAAGATTAACAAAATACTGAATTAATCATCTTAGAGGTAAAATACTCCTTCATGTAAATAAAATCTATATTTATTTAAAACGTCCCGTACAGCCAGTCGTCGTCTCAGTCCAGTATAGCTAAAGGCCCTAGACTTCGAATATTTTGAATTCTCTTACTTTTCTCTAAGATAGAAGATATAGCGGTAAGCCGGATTTCCGGATTCATTGGTAACATTGTTGCTTGTCCTTTTGTTCATGCTAAGCTTCAATAAACGTAAAATCGCCGTGTAACTTGAGAAAGACTAGCCTATTTTGACGTTATTTGATCCAAATGGAGTTGTATGAACTCAAACACAACCGAATGGATTAAGGCTGTGAACAGAGAGGTGAAGCGACTACACGAACGGTACATACGTTTTCAATTCTTAGTATGCTTCGCGTTTGTATTCTTTGACGGGATTTAAACGAATTCTTGATACTTACTCAAAGATTTATATGTTGCAAGCTCATTTTATTGTTGTACTTTACGAGGAAATTAAGTACAACAGTAACGCCTCGCTGTTTGTTTCGGGATTAGGACACTCACGATCCCTAGCCTAACCAATACTAATGTTTTCTCCAGATAATGAACAGGGGATACAATTGGTGTATTCTTCGGCCAAGTTAGTTGCCGATCACAAACCGTTTTTAAAAGCTTGGCGTGCTTACTGCCGCTTGTCGTGGATTTCCGTGAAAAGATCGAAATATTTGTCGTACCGTTTTTTTTCTCATCCTTCGAGACAAACGTATTTGATTTTAGACCACAACCTCACACCATCGGAGAGTAAGAAAGAAGTCAACCGTGAGATCAAACGTCACGCTGATTGCTGACCGGTTCAACACTTACAAAGAAATACACAAAAACCTTATTCTACCCCATTCAGTCAACCTTATCGCCCGACATTTCTCTAAAAAACGCCCCTTTACGCAGCCAATAAGATCCAATTGGACCCTTTTTAGCATTCAAATATTTTTCCCATAGCCCTTGGAGTAGCAATAAAGCTTGGGCCCGGGGCCAATCGTCCGCGAACTTAGGACAATTCGGTCCCTTGCCCTTGGGCCGATCGGGATAATGGCCAGGATAAACCGATTGTTATTGATGCGGCCTTCGCAAAGTTATAGGTATTTGTATGCAAGTTTTCGTGGGGACCGAAGAAAAGTAGCTTGTTGGCAAAATAATGAAAATAGACGTCATGATTTATGTCGCCAAAATGTGATTGTTACATCTGAGTGATTTTATGGAGTCATCTAAACATTGAGAAATAAATTACATCATGTCGCTAAACAACAGTGAGGTCAATAATTCTGTTCGCACAAACTAGGTTATCAAGCCTAAATTTTAAATTTTAACTAATTAGAAGATTTAATGTCTCATTCAAACCTTATGAATATGGTAATAATTCATAACTTTGTTTAGCAAATAAAGTCAAATTTTAATTTACGCAAATATAATTGGTGCCATTATCACAAAACAAATGCTACAAATAGGTAATATGATGATGGTTGGTTTAACCTCTCTATAAAATTAAAATATAAGGTAACTACGGGAGGAATAATACCAAACTTTTTGTAATTTAGGATGTATATTATTTTCATTCCTACTAAATTCTGTTAGCACAAATTGCGATCAATATCAAACCTTTTAGGAAAGGGATATAGGTAACTTTTGAGCAGTCAAATTTAGTTTTATTGTAGTGCGTGCCAGCAGAATAGACACCAGTACAGTACAATAACAGTAAACACTTCCACTTCCGGGCTCTATATAGTCATACATAATTATTATAGTTTTTGAAACTTCTTCGCAACTAAATTGATAAATACAAATCGAATAAATGCGAAAGTGAGTTTGTTTGTTACGATATCAGGCCTTACTCGTAGCTACTCAACCGATCATCATGACATTTTGCACACACGTTGTCAAGGGTACGTCTACTCGTATGTAAGACAGCGAAACTTTCACCGGATAAAAATTAACTAGCGATGGTTCGCTGAACTGATTCTTAGGTTTAGCTGTCAAATACAATTGTCATTTTATCAAATGCTTGTTTAGTAGCATAAATAGATCCTCTAGCTAGGTCATATTTTTACATGATTCAATCTAACCGCGATTCGAATGACAAAATCTGACAGCAGACTAAAATTTAGCGACATAAAAGGGTGGCTCAAATTTATCCTAGCCAGGTGAAAACTTATTGCTAGTGTGCAATAGGAGGGGGGGGGGGGTGTTTGACGTGGATAATTGACTTATAGCATCCCAGGGGTACAGAATTACAGAATTATAACGAAAAAAACGAAATGATAATTCTGTATGGGAATTGCCACTTGTCAAAGTGATATGTGTCATAGTCACAGGTTTCAAAGTGACAAGTGTCAAAGTGACAGATGACACATATGATACTGTTGATCATTATTATCATCCTCGAGAGTGAAACCGCAGGGTGATGTAAATCCGCATATATCATATCAGAAGTCATGGTTACGATTGAACCAGGTGTCGATGGATTCCAGAGTGCTCTTAGTATTACTGCAATTACCACCAACGCTCGAAAAACAAAGTTTCGGAAATAATATACCTACATATTCTCCTGAAAAACAGGCAAAATCAATACAATCGCAGAACTTATAGGGCCAGTATCTACTCGTATCTATACTTATAATAAAGCAATAAGAACATGGTCTAGGATACATTATATAAGCTACTGAACAAGAATATAACACGTTGTAAATTCGTGTCTGTCTGTCTGTCTGTTTATCTGTTTATCCGTTTGTCTGTATGTTTGTTTGCGCATTACGTTAAAACTACTGGACTGATTGCAATCGGTTGACTAGCTCACTGTTGAATAGCTTAGGGTTTGACTTAAAAACTGGTGTACTTGTTATCTCAATCCGATCAGTAGAAGCCGAGCAATCGATAAAAACTTTTTGACGGCTGAAGGCATTTTGATCTAATGTTGATATATTGGTATTTTAGGTCTTGGAATAGTACATAGAGTACTTTTAACCTAGAGAAATGATCACACGTGCAAAGCCGCGGGTACAGCTAGTAGTAAATAATTCTATTCCTTCAGAGAAACATAAACCTATACCTATCATGTTGTAAGAGCTCCCTTATCATGTCATGACACTGTTATTTGGGTTCCGTACGTCCGAATGAAAAATAGAACCTTTATAGGATGTGTCTGTCTCTCTAACTACCCAGCGAATTTGCTCCAAATCTACTGGACCGACTATGTTGAAATTTGGTACATATATGAAGTTCTGTGGCCCAAACACGGACGTGTAACGTAAATATCTGAATCTTGAATTTCGGGGTCACTTTTAAGAGGCAAACAAGACAATTTTTAAAATAAAGTTTTGAAAACTTTACAGTGTGACATATCAAAACAAAGGGCTTGTTATGAGGATCTCAAAGTTTAATTCAATACAAAAAGAAAATAATATTATTTAAGAAAAGATAATAAATTACCATCTCCGAAACTACTGAACCTAACATTTTGAAGTAGGTATATACAAAAAGTTGTTCCTATAATTTTTTTTTCTGTATATTACAGGATAACCTATAAGATATCTATGGTCTAAAAATAGCATTTTAAATCTCTCAATATTGTGAGATCATAATATTCATCGTACAGAATACTCTCCACGCGAGCTCAACTCGCACTTGTCCGGTTTTTTAAACAAATAGTTAAAAAAATCATTTTTATGGTAACTATACAATTTAACTTGTATCAAGTATTTTCAAGTTCCCAGACGTTTGAGTGGTGAAACGGCAGTTGTTTTCACTGCATTGTGTAATATCAATATTTATATCTTGGAAATATGCTAAACTTTAGTCGTAAGTCAGGGTTTTATTTAAATTTTGTTGTTGTTCAGGAAAGTTTCAAAACTTTGTTGAAGATGACGTAACCGCACCCTAAAATAACCTTATCGTATTTGGTAAACAGTAAATAATCTCACAATTTTCTCATTTTGTCGGGACAAATGATTACTATTTTGGTTTCTGTTCGGTTTTTATCTCACAATCCTCTTAACAAAATCGGTTAAGCAATTTGAGTATAACAGTCAAGCAAAAAAAACTAATAAATATAACTGTGATTTACCTGTTTTTTACCGATGTAAAGCAAAGCTTTCGAAAGCAAACCAATATCAATATTTATTACCAAATTAAAAGTCTAGGTAAATACTAAAAGCAGGGAGCCTACGTGTCTAGACTAAATATATGACTAAATATATATTAATATCTACTATTTAGTCAAAGGTACTGAAGATGTACTTTTACCAGCATTATTATTGTTTTTCGTAAGACAAGGCAAAGGTGAGATAAATGTATGTCATAGGAGTCATATAGCTTATAATACTAGTATTCTATCTATGTGGTAAGTTTTTGTTATTTATTAATTAAATAAGTATAATATTATATGCATCATAATAAAGTACATAAAAAATTCAAGCTCGGCCTGGTCATGGTATTCGGTTCAAACACGTTTTTTTATTAATGTAATATTGCTCGTTAATCTTATCTTATTTTATCTGATTCAATAACTTTTTGTACTATTCTTTATCCTATGTATTTGTATATTTGATTGTAATATATTGTAATATTTGTAATTAATAAACTGGACCCACGTACGGATATTAGTATCTTAAACAGGTTCAGGCTATATAAGGTTTTTTGTAAACCCAGAGCACTTAATTATGAATAAACTTAATTAAGCTCATAACCGACGACCCAAAATTATTACATAGCCCGCAAATTAATGTCCAAGAGGGATAAATAACCGCGACATTAGGTCTACTTAATAGAAATACTTTACGAGTCGAAAGTATTTTAATAAGAACGGAAAAATCTGCTTTACAACCTAACTTGAGTTGGATCCAGCAAGCACAGTACAAAAAGCAAGCAGTAGGTTAAGTTCACATTGAAATTTCTTGTTGACTTAATTTAAACTTAAAAATTTAAAGAATAGCTTTTCTTTTCTATTTTTTTGCGAAAATTGTGGTGTAAACTGAGTTACTATTATTAGGCTTCGGCTGACCATTGACAAACATTTATGCGGAAACATATTAGAGTTGTAGGGTACAATGCTTGTTCCAATGAATCCAAGATGGTATGATGTTCTAACTTCTATTCTCGAACAGTCTTTTAACAGCAACTGTGATGATCACGTCACGTATTAAGTAAGTGTCGAGATCACGTAAATATAACAACTAGGCGCAGTGGCACACAGCGATACGCGTACACGAGAGTAAGACAGAGGCTTTGCAACTGGATGCGCTGGCGCACGCGCGCGCGCGCTTTAGCACTAATGCTCTTGAAGTTTTTTGACATACTTATTATTTCGTTTCCATGGCAACCGTTCCTTACAGTGAATAATCAACATTTTCCAGTTTTACCGTAGAAACTTACAATTTTCCGGGATAAAAAGTAACCTATCTTTTATTCTAGGGTATCTATCTCCATTCCAAATTTCATCAAAATCCGTCCAGCCGTTATCGCGTGAAAGCTCCCCAAACAAACAAACAAACAGACAACGTTTCACTTTTATATATTGGTATGGATGTACGTTCACTTATATATTTCATACATATCTATTTATCTATACTTGTTGTATGTTTATACAATACTATGATATATCTTCATTTATTTAAATCATCGCATCAATAAAATCAAGTTTTTTTTCTAACGGCCGTTCGACCTTCAAGGCAAACTTTTTATATTGTAACATTTTCTACTGTTAGTATATTTGAATGTATGACTAACCCGAGGGACCCTATTAAGGGCCCTACAGAGCGGGCGAGTAATCAAGTAGGTATGCTGAGAGCCCTTCACGTTTGCGGACAAGATGTATCGGTACGAGATCGATACAAGGTTTCCAGTGTAAAAGGGCGTTCGGAGATACTTGTAACTTTAACATTTGAAAGTACGTAGATGGTAGAAAGTTATAGATTTAAGGAGCAACACAATGTGTCTCTATACAAATACACAACGTAATGACATTGAAATAAAGTTGGAATCAGCGTGCACCGCAATGTGTCTGTTATGACACAAATCTCGTGACAAACGGACAGACAGACAGCATTGCCAAAGCAACAAAGTTCTTATAGAGCCCTCTGGGTACAAAGTCCTAAAAATACATGCTATCACAAAAAAAAACTGTAGATACTGAAGCATCAAAATGTTGAAACGTTAAACGACGTCTTACTGTGAAACCTGAACTATG
This sequence comes from Alsophila aescularia, assembly GCA_946251855.1. Classification (NCBI taxonomy): domain Eukaryota; kingdom Metazoa; phylum Arthropoda; class Insecta; order Lepidoptera; family Geometridae; genus Alsophila; species Alsophila aescularia. The sequence goes on along the minus strand of OX276383.1, from coordinate 6,604,441 downwards.
CAATGATAAATTCGACAAACAAAACCTTCAGGCGTTTGTAAAATTTACATTCTTCTCGCAATTTGATATTTTTTTGCATATTCTTACAGGCTCATCAACATTTATCATTTTTTCATTGTTGTGAATTTATTTTCTGAAATACCACGTCGGTTTTATGCCAATGTTTAAATATTAATATCCAGAGGGTGTCCGTCTTATAAATCGGCAGTTCTCTATGTTTTTTATTATCATTCAAATTTCGATATACTTTCCACTTTTATTTCCAGAGGTCTCTATGTTCAATACGAGTATGTTCACTCTGGATGTGCTGTAGCAGCTACGGCGTAACTTCGTAGACCTACGGCGTAGCTATGAGAAGGTATAATTAGATCGGGAAGCGAGGATTCCAAATCAACTTGGACAAATCATCTTTTTATGTTTGTTCGACAATAATGAAATTCGACAGGGAGGTAGGTAGTTAATAACAATACGTATATTAAGTTCGTATAAAGATCTAAATTGGATTTGATTTTGAGATAAAAGGGGTGGGCAGTGAGACGATCAGATCAAATGTATGTTTAATTTTATCGAATAAGTACTGTTTTCATCAATTATATTTTGCGCCTACTCCTCTAGATTGATATATAAACACATGTAGTATCGCCACCTGGTCCCACCATTTTATGCACAAATTGAGAGTAAAAAGTTGAAGAAAACCTCCTTGCTCCATTAGTACCTTCTCGTATTTTCCTATTTCTAGTTATGTTATTCGCATAATCTGTGCTCACTATTTCTTATATTATCTGTGCTCAAATAAAACTATTTTATTAATTTTTATTATTTTGGTATTTCTACGAGTTTAAACAGGCAAATATGTCGAAGTGTGTAAAATAAACGTTCCAAAATATATATATTGGGACATCAAGATAGGAGGCGGTGTTCACCTGTAGATATGATGACAATTATTTCCTTCTGCAAAACATTATAGCCAGGTTATTTCATTGGATGAAGTTCCAGTTTTGTGATGTTTTCATATCTTGAAATAGCGTAGTATTTTACGCTACGATGAAAATGCAATCTGATCTGTCGGGACTGACCAGTCTGGGAAATTTCACTGCATCGATGAATTGGGATATGAAGACAGCAGGCGGTGTTCGCCTGTAGATATGATGACAACTATTTCCTTCTGCAATACATTTTAGCCAGGTTTTTTTCATTGGATGAAGTTCCAGTTTTTTGATGTTTTTACATCTTGAAAAAGCGTATTTACACTACAATGAGAATGCAATCTGACCTATCGGGACTGACCAGTCTGGGACTTGTTCGCCGCATCGATGAAAGATTGGCGTTACTTCCGCTCCGGGGAGATTACCTAATCTGATATTATTATCTTGACTTGCGTTCTTTTCATTGGTAAATTAATCTTGCCATAGAAACATCACAAGCGGTTCTTGTTCTGTAGTTACAATCGTTTACTTTTACCTATTTAGGTAAATTCCGTGTTTTTATAAAACATGAAGTATTTACGTGGCACTGAGTTGAAACGAGATTACCGAGATTACCGAGGATAATATCAAGGAGCCTCACCAAGGACTTTATATTTTATAACACATCTAGATCCAGCAGTTCTCTCATCTTAAGAGGAATATCCGATAAGCTGCAAAGTTGATCTTTCCAGCATCCAGGCCACGCAAAGTTCTTGTAGACCGCTTGTACAATACATAGTATTAAAAAAATCCTAGAAGGGAATACGTTCAAATATTATGCTTCAAGATACCTGCCTGGAGTCAGGGACCAGTGTACAATAATATATACAGAACTGAGAAATAATCTTAAAAATAAAGTACAATGGACTGACTTATCGCTATAGCTATGTTTTCCAGTTAATCTTTTGGATGTCAAGAAATATTACTAATATTATAGTGATACGTGATTTATAATAAGAGTCCAGCGCAATAGCTTGGAGATCTCGTTAACATGCTGTTAAATTGAAAAATAGATTGTCTTAAGAAAATTATAATTATGTTGCAAACTAGAAAATGATTTGATGCATCATCTAAAACAGTTCTAACATTAACTCCAATATATAGGAGCTTACTCCAAAGTCTGTAGACTTTATACTGAAGTCTGCTAAAACAGTAGACTGATCGGGCGGCTGGACACCGATTTAAACAAATTGGGTTATTATTGACAACGAGTGTACCAAAACCGTCGAGCTTCGCGCCAAGTGTGCAGTCGGATGGTGCATTCTGGAGCCGCCAGCGAATAGCTGCGCGCACGAGGTTTCCTCTTGCAAACTCTCCGGCGCCGAGTCAAAGACACAGCTAAGTACTCTGGTCGTTATTCTGTTTATATTTTGCATTTATGGGTCTAAGATCCAGTATGCAGCTTCAATAACTGAACACCGTAGTTTGATATATAAATAAAAACGAACTCAGCTGATGAGCTATGATTTATTATGACAATTCTAAGAAGTTCTTAATAACCTATACATATGGGTGCTGTATCGGAGTATACGAGTAATGCATTGTGAACATATATGATAAGCAACTTATTTCACTTATTTTACTTGAGCTGAAAAGAATCTGCAGTAAACTGCTAGTCCTTTTAATTAAATATAATAATAACCATGATTATCAAAAATAATCTATAATTTTGAATTTAATGTAGACACATCACTAGAATTTGTGAATTGTAAAACTGTTTCGACTTGAAAGATATCTTACGACTGTCACCCACGAGTTGTTTCGTCGAATAATTCAATTCAACCGGTGTTCACACGTTGGAGACGTCCGTCCTCGGGAGTTTGCGCAGCGAGGGCGTGAGGTGAACTGCGGACCACCGCACGTGTCGATCATTGCGTCAGTGGCGCTGGCAGCGGGGGTGCTGCAGGCGGGGGAGCCCCAGCCCAGATGAAGACTCACTTACCTAACAACTTACTAGAACTGCACTTATTTACCTAGATCCAGTTTATTAAAGTTTTTTATTTTTATTTTGTATAACTTAGAAGCTATCGACTACAAGACTCTCTAGTAGCATTACTTCTACAAACCTTAGGGGTTTCCTTAGTGCTATTTAATTAATATATGTTATGTTTATTTTAAAAGATATATAAATTATTTATTTTTTGAATGCTTTAGTTTGATAATGGCTCCTAATATAGGAACACGGAATAGAAGGAACAAGTAAAGGACCTTAATTCAATGCCTTCAAGTTGTCGATGATACGTAACAGTCATTTTAAATTATTACTTCGTTCGAAGCTTACAGTCGCACATGGGGTTTTAACCTTGTTTTGGATAGTTTCAATGATAATTTCTAATTGAGAGTTTTATGGTCTAAGCTACACTTTTGAATGAAGCTGTTTGATATTTTAGCTCTGCCGATGATATTAGATTATGATATTTTCCAATCATTTTTTAAGTTTGTCTATTAAAATTGGTAATGTTGATATATTGCCAAACCGTATCACGATGAAATTGCAGATATGTATTATGGTAGATATAATATTTCACACATGGATAAGCGTCTGTTTATAGTTCGTCAATACCCTCAGCTGAACAGCTCTTACATTTTTGTATTGTACATCGTTTTTTAATGGAAGTCGGAAGATCTATTTTTATATGTATTAATAAGCCTCGCAAACTGGTAGTTGCGCAAACATTTAATTGCTTAATTAAAAGCAATCTGGATGAGAGCAGCATTTAAATAAAAAATAAAAAAGTAAATTTATGAATTATAACTATAATGTTGACACAATCTCAACAATATCGGTTATTGGTCACAATATATTATATTAGTACACAGAGTTCTAAGGTTAATTGTTAGCGTTGGTTAGTACTGTAAAGATACAAACTTCTGCATTGATGATATTACCATTATCTCTCAAGGTCTACATGTGTTTATATATCAATCTAGAGGACCCGAAATATAATTACTAATTAAACGAACTTACTTGTAAGTGAAGTTCTACCATAATTATAGGAGCGCCTAGTCCGAAGAGATTGATAGTCCACCCTCCCTATATTTCATATTCCCAGTCTAAAGACTGTAGCGGTAATATTATCAATGACAGCAGGTTCTCCAGCTCTAAACAAAATGATATAACTAGAAATAGGAAAATACGGGAAGGTTTTAATGGAGCAAGGAGGTTTTCTTCAACTTTTTACTCTCAAATTTTACATAAAATGGTGGGACAGGTGGCGATACTACATGTGTTTATATATCAATCTCTTCGGACTAGGCGCTCCTATAATTATGTTAGAACTTCACTTACAGGTAAGTTCGTTTAATCAGTAATTATGTAAGCAAGAAGATTTAAAACAGTTGGAGTGAACACCACCAAACAAACGAATGAGCATAGCAAATAGAGGCTGCGTATGTGTGCATGAATGGATAATTTGTGGTATATACACAATTTCATCACAAAATACCGCACTGTTTTTGATTTTTCATGAGAACTTGACAGAATCAAAGCGATTAACAAGGTCGAGATCTTGCTGCGATGTGATTGGCATAACATGGTGTAAGTATGTGCATGAGGCTTGAGCGTACGATCTGGTCGGCATATCTTGGGCGCTTCACTTTTGTTTTTGCGGTGTAGACTCCGTATATTTTAAACCTTCTTCTATGTGAGTGTATGTGCCGTTTTCCATATAATGAAAACAGAGTTTAACTTTGTGTAACAGATGTTGACTAAACTGTAACAATCTCGAAACTAAACTCAAATACCTCATTTGTTTCGTAACCCTGCGGCATAATGAATGATACTGAAATGCTCCTGTATTTTTATGGACTCAAGTTAACACTTTATTGCTCAATTCAGTAAGAAAGACTGCTCATAAAGCAACTGTAATTTGATTTTAATTGCCAATAAAACCGTTTAGCTATAAAGTGATTTGCAATTAATTATACTGAGATGGTTTTAACTTTGCAGTGGTGATTTTCGGACCTAGATATATTGCATCACACTTCATCGCCTGTATTGAAATTTACCCTCTTCCTGTTGACCGATTGATCTGAAATTTGGTACACGGCTTTAGTTCTGATGACAATACAATGATGTTTATTCAATATCATTGTAAATCCAAGATGGCCGGCCACAAAATGACGGATTACATAATTATTTTTTTCAATTCCTTGATGTGGCTATCAAGTGTTTAGCTAGTAAAATACAGTACACAATGAACATTCCAAATCCAAGATGGCCGCCATCACAAAATGGCGTATTACTCTTTTTTTCAATACCTTCAATATGGGTATCAAATGAAAGGGCTTGATAAGTGAAGGCTTTTATTGTGGTTGACACTGTGGTAAAGAGTAAGCTTCAAAGTCTAGCGCATCAACGTGAGGTCGCAAGCCTGTCGTATTCTACACTATGGTTACACTTTGATTGATTGTATTTTAATATATTTGTATATTATTTGTGTAGTTGTTGTTTAAGTTAATTTGTTATTTATTTATTTCTGTTTATGAATGAGTACCACCGTCCATGACAATTAAATATATTCCTCTCCATTCAACGGTTGTATGGAAGAAATCGCTTTAAGCGATAAGACCGCAAATTGTACACTATTTAAGTTAAATGTGTATTCTTGTGTATGATTTATTTGGTGTGCAATAAAGCGTTTATCTATCTATCTATCTATCTATCTATGGAGAGTGTGCACAAGAACTGCACAATCTGATTCCTCATCACCTTTCCATCACCGTATGACAAGACGTTCGGCAATGCGCCACCCTTTTATGGTTGAAATACCTCGCACAAAAACGAAGCGGTACGCTTCTTCATTAATTATAAGAACTGCAAAGGAGTTGAATGCCCTGCCCTCGTCAGTGTTCAAGTAATATATAACCCAGGTGTGTTCAAGTCAATAGTGAAATGTATCTACTAGGCAAGCGTGCTACACCTTCGACCACATCATCTCTTTCCATCAGGAGAGCTGGCAGAAAAAAAAGGGGAAAATACCAAAAAAAAATGGAGATTTATTTTGTGTATAATTTACCAACATTAAATACAGGGTAGATTTTTGAAACGGAACAGTAAGGGTGGAAATCGTTCCTAGGAGACCATCCATCACTTTTTGAGATAGTCTGAACTGAATTCACAGATTTTGGAGAAAAAATTACAGTTAGCAAGAAAATGGTAATTTTACACAAAAACTTTTTGTCGATCGATACGTCTTCAGGTAAAGAGTGTCATTGGCAACTTTTTACCCGACCGTAGTTGGGTTGTAGTTTAAGAACTTATGTATGTCTTGTATTAGAAGTAACGTATAAAAATATAGCTAAAAAAACTAATTCTCTGGTGATAGAGTTTAAAGAACAAAACAAAAAATAAATAATAGTTAAAAAAAACTAAAAGACACGCTTTATATAGAAAACCAAACTAAAAAATAGAAAATAAATTTTAATAGTGTAAATAAGAAAAAAAGTTTTATTTCACAAAAATCGTGGGGTGCATGGGTCAATAGTTATAAATATTTCATTGACAGATATGAGAAGAAGGATTATCTTTTCGATAATATCTTAAAAAGCACTCCACGCTTTTTTTTAAATAAAACATTTTTTCTTATTTACACTATTAAAATTTATTTTCTATTTTTTAGTTTGGTTTTCTATATAAAGAGTGTTTTTTAGTTTTTTTAAACTATTATTTATTTTCTACTTTTTAGGTTTTCTTTTTTTTTCTTTTTTTTTTTTTCGAATTATTGCATTGTCATCGGTCTTTGACAGATGTGCAAAATTTGAATGAAATCTGACCGTTTAAAGTGGGTCAAAATAGCGTCCAAAGGAGTCGGTTACAAACATACAAACAAACATACAAGTGAAGCTAATATAAAGCGTATAAATAAAGATGTTTTGATTAGAAAAGAAAGGTTCGAGATAATGACTGTAGGTAAAAAAGTAAAAGAAATATACGTCCTTTGCAAAAATATTTTATCTATTCTTCAAAGACATGATTAGAAAGAAATCTTATGTATTCATCATTCGTAAAAGAAACATAAAGATTCATTAGAAATCTTGTCAGGTCTAACTCAGGTTGGACAGATAGTCATGTCTGCTTGTCTTGAAATCTATTTGATTGTGAAATAAAAAGATATATTATAATAGCTTTATAAATATATTATTACTAGCTGCGCCCCGTGGTTTCAACTACGTGAGTGATGATGATGAAAATAATAGTTTAAAAAAAATAAAAACACGCTTTATATAGAAAACCAAACTAAAAAATAGAAAATAAATTTTAATAGTGTAAATAAGAAAAAAATGTTTTATATCAAAAAAATCGTGGGGTGCATGGGTCAATAGTCATAAATATTTCATTGACAGATATGAGAAGCACCCCACGCTTTTTTTAAATAAAACATTTTCTTATTTACACTATTAAAATTTATTTTCTATTTTTTAGTTTGGTTTTTCTTTTTCGAATTATTGCATTGTCATCGGTCTTTGACAGGTGTGCAAAATTTGAATGAAATCTGACCGTTTAAAGTGGGTTCAAAATAGCGTCCAAAGGAGTCGGTTACAAACATACAAACATACAAGTGAAGCTAATATAAAGCGTATAAAAAAGTGTCCTATGTGTTATTCTAGGATAAAAGCTATCTCCAATCCAAATTTCATCAAAATCTGTTCAGCCGTTTGATTGTGAAGCATGACGATGAAGATGAAAAGTATCATATGTGTTATTCTCGCTCTCTCCATTCCAAATTTTATCAAAATCCGTTCAGATCGTGAAGGAGTAACACACAAACATACACACAGACATACAAACTTTCGCCATTATAATATTAGTGTGACAGCTAAATTAGAGATATTAACTAGATTAGTCTAAGTGCCATCCTGCGACCACATCATCGCTTCACTTCAAGCACAAAATAAAATTAAATGATAGTTATAAAACAAGCACAAATTTAAAAAAAAAAAATCCCCCCCCACTCCTCATTATAGCTAAGAAGAATTTCGATCACGTCTGTTTTCAAACATAAAAAACCGCATCAAAATCGGTCCATTTTTTTGGTAGCTACGATGTCACAGACAAACACACACACACACAGTGACACAGTTTTATCCTAAACTTATAACACCGGCTCCATCCGTTTGATGGGGCCGGAAGGTAGTCAAAGGAACTCAACAATCAAATGATGGAACCCCTTCGAGTTTAGGCTCATTTGGTTTGTCTTGATGAGATCTCTGATTAAATTTGGTATGCAAGGTCTGGTAATAGAGGGGGAAGGTAGTCACAAGAACTCAACAATCAAGTGATGGAACAGCTTCGAGTTTGGGCTCATTTGGTTTGTCTTGATGAGTTTTCTGGTCATATGTGGTATACAAGGTGTGATGATGAAGCCATAAGGTAGTCAGGAATACAAACACGAACTCAATAATCATGTGATGTAACCTCTTCGAGTTTAGGCTTATTTTATTGGTCTCGATAAGTATGAGACTTGAGTCTTAATTACTTGTAAACACTTGCTATAAAACAAAGTTTTCTTATACTTCCATAACAGTAAATCTATTGGCTCAATTTTCCAAATATTACAAGTATCTAGAAGGCTGTTTTTCTTTCTAAGGCCTATATATAGAAACCCTATATATGAAATTGCGTATTGCGATACCCAATAGTTTTTGAGTAAAAAATATTTGAATATTCCATAAATAGCACTATGTAAATGCAAAAATCACTTTAAAATCGATAATAGACACAATTTTCACGACTTTGACAGTTTATTGACATTGACAGTGAAAGTAATGTCACTTTGTTGACAGTTTTGGCTTGTAAGTGACAGTAATTACGTGATTTTCACAGAACCGACACAGAGCACCCCGACATGAGTAGGTTAGGTTCTAAATAAGTCACAGGACCGACACAGATCACCCCAACATGAGTAGGTTGGGTTCGAAATGAGTCACAGAACTGTCACAGAGCACCCCGACGCCACCTGGTCTTTTGGTCCCTGCCCCTAGAGTGTATATAAAAAGCGCGGAGCCAGAAGCTCGCGTAGGAGGTCCTGAGTGGAGCTAGTCCGCGAGGCCGGAGTGGAGCGAATGGGGGAGTTGGCGAGCGCAGCGAGGCGGGGACATCCGTAGCGTAGGTCGAGTGGAGTGGAGTGACGATCAGGGGCAACCTCGCGAGAGTTCTGGCGAGAGTCCACACCGGAGACAAATTCTATTTCATCATTTATATTACTTTTAGGGCGCAACCGGTAGGGGGATATTGATGCGGGGTTTTTCACCCTCCCCCAACCCTCCCTGTGTTTGTTTTTTACATTTTTTCTAAACTTAAATCCCCTATTATAATTATCTCAATCCCCCCTTCTAGGCGGAGTACCCCTGACCCACCCCCCACCCTCTCCCCCCTCCCTAACCCTTTTACTATATGTAATTTTTGGAAAGTCCTTCCTATCCATTTGTTTTTATGTTTCCCTCATATCGACATTTCGTATCTCGTATTTAGATTTCAAACTTTTTCTATTTGATGGAATTCCAGTGAATACTATACTGGCGTATACTCTTTTCGATGTTTGCTTAGGCCACTAAAAATCAAGAAATAAAAATATACATGCAAATATAATAATTTCATATTAAAAATGATCTTTTGTAAACAACCACTAAAAATAATAAAATAATTACAATTGAACAAGAACATTATCCCTTTTTAGTTAAAATGTGATACCAATACAAAAATACAACATAAGATGTTTTTTGAAGTGGGTGCCAAACCGAGTCATCATTTTTAACATGGTTAAGCATATTTACAAATATGATGTTTTAAACGCCCTAACGTGCCAATTTAAAATTCTTTTGTAAAAAACCATTAAAAATAATAAAATAATTACAATTGAACAAGAACATTATCCCTTTTTTAGTTAAAATGTGATACCAATACAAAAATACAACATAAGATGTTTTTTGAAGTGGGTGCCAAACCGAGTCATCATTTTTAACATGGTTAAGCATATTTACAAATATGATGTTTTAAACGCCCTAACGTGCCAATTTAAAATTCTTTTGTAAAAAACCATTAAAAAGAATAAAATAATTACAATTGAACAAGAACATTATCCCTTTTTTAGTTAAAATGTGATACCAATACAAAAATACAACATAAGATGTTTTTTGAAGTGGGTGCCAAACCGAGTCATCATTTTTAACATGGTTAAGCATATTTACAAATATGATGTTTTAAACGCCCTAACGTGCCAATTTAAAATTCTTTTGTAAACAGCCATTAAAAAGAATAAAATAATTACAATTGAACAAGAACATTATCCCTTTTTTAGATAAAATGTGATACCAATACAAAAATACAACATAGGAAAGAGTTTTTTGAAGGCGGTGCCAAACCTAGCCATCATTTTAATCTAAAATCTTAACAACTATATGAATACACACCTATCTACGCATCTTCATATAAAACACGAAACACAGACACAAAATATGAGACATCAGCTAAACGAATGGATTTTGACTTACAGACATCAACAAGCCGATTGAAGTATACAGCAATCACGAACCTCTACTATAACGAAGTATTACAGATTCATAACAGCAATCTATTGAAATATGACAAGGTATCTATATCCACAAAAAAAAAGTATAAAAAAACTGTACAAAGACGATAATAAAAAAGAATTGACACTGACTAGGACACTTAAAATAAGCTTTTTGTTTGTTTGTCTGTATGGGTGTTCGCGTTTCATGCACGTAAAAACTAATAGACCGATTGCGATGTGGTTTTTACTGTTGGTTAGTTTTGGGTTTGACTTAAAAACTGGGGTACTTGGTGTCTTAATCAGATTATTATATGCCGAGCAATCAAAAAATCTTGATGACGGCTAAATGAATTTTGATAAAATTTAGTATATTGTACTTTATAGGTACTTTTGGTCTTGGAATAACACTTACGGGCTACTTTAAAATGAAGTGACCACACTGGCAAAGCCGCGGGCACAGCTAGTTTGTACTTAGATTATTACTTAAATAGACAATTGAATTTTAAATTGCCACGTTAGGCCGTTAAAAACATCATATTTGTAAATATGCTTAACCATGTTAAAAATTATGACTCTGTTTGGCACCCACTTCAAAAAACATCTTATGTTGTATTTTTGTATTGGTATGACATTTTAATTTTGAAAAAGTGATATCGTTCTTGTTCAAATGTAATTATTTTATTATTTATAGTGATTGTTTACAAAAGAATATTTTTAATACGAAATCGTATTTTTTTTGCAAAAATGTTTTTATTGTTATTGTCAATGTTACCCACTGTTCACAATATCACTTCCAACTCGATTCATATCTCGACAAACGAAACTCATAGTATCCGCTTGCACATACTTCTCTGCTGTTCTTCTGTTCTTATTACGTAGTACCACTGGATTTCAGGCCCACGACAGTTGAAGCCCGTCTTCACGTTTGAGATTCCTGCACTTAGTCATGTCAATCGCGTCCCTTACCAATCTTGGTGTTATACACCAAGGTGGTATAAGGTTCTGTCAAAATGACCTGATAGTTATGCACCAAAAGATATAACATCGTAAATATCCCATTTATAATGTTAACTAAATTGTGAGTGACCATGTCAGTTTATAAACTTCTAAATGATATTACTTCGCTTCAAGACTTTCATTCTACTAAGAATAATAACTGGCTTTAGATTCCAGAGTACAGATTTTGTTACAAGGAAGATTACTTAACGCAGAAGTTTCGCAAACAAAACAAGGGCTGAGATTAATCCTCATCTTCCCCATCTCTAAAAAAGAAAGTAATTCTCTGACACGCGTAATCTGGCACGCGGCACGCATATTAACCAGGCCCGGTTTAATAAAAGTGACAAGTCGACAATTTTCTCACAAAACTACGGCGACGTAATGTGACGCATAGTCGCTAAATCTGTTGCTTGGTCAATATTATCCTTGGGAACGGGGATACTAAGTTTTGTTTTTGTCAATTGCTTAATTTTTTTTATATCGCGTACTGAGATACAATGAAGGGGTCCTTAAATTTAAATATTATTATATTAATATATATATTTTATGGTTATGGTTATGGTATGATTGGTTGGTTTTTAATATGGTTATGTTATTTTTAATATGGTGCCTGGTGGTGTAAGTGAAAGGAGCCGAGCTGTGGATCCAAGTGGACGAAGGAGAAAAAAACGCTGCCACGAATCTAACCTTAATAAATCGAAGTAGGACACAGTTTCCTAAAGTATAAGTATATTTATCGGTTCCAATACGAAAAGCACAATCATCCCAATGTTTCAAAATCAGGTTAAGAATTTTTACCTGTCGTCATTGTAATTTTAAATTTTGTCTGAAACTATCAATACCGCATGTGTAATATTATGTTGTACCTACCATAAAATATTTATTCGTTTATTATAACATTTATTAGTTTATTATAATGTTTATATGTTAAGTAGTATTTGCTATTTACTTAATATTTATTAGTATTGTCTTGAAATTAATGTTTTTGTAAAAAATCATTTGTGTTTTATTTGTTTGTTATCTTTATTTAATATTATACTAAAACGTTGCCTACCAAAACTACCTTCTAATATATAGTAATGTATCTCAATGTAATCTACGGTTGCCTGGAAGAGATCGTTGCATAGCGATAAGGCCGCCGATTGTACTACTTTTTTAAGTTTATTTTTTATTTGTGTTTATTTTGGTGCAATAATGTGTTATCTATTATTGTTATTTGTGTTATTCTGAGATATTGGAGCTGAAAGATATGAGATCTAGTTTGATGTACGTCTATGCTATCTATGTCACCTTTATTAAACAAGGCCAAAATATAACAGAAGGATATTATTTCAATACGCGGCTTAGCACGCGTGGTCATTTCTCTAATTTTAAAGTACTATATTATGTGCTATTCCGGGACCTAAAATACCAATATACCAATATACCAACATTTGACGACCAGTTGGTCTAGTGGCTAGAGGACCATAAGTACGAAATCAAACGGTCGCGGGTTCGAATCTTACAAGGTGCAATCATTTGTGTGATGAGCAGAATGTTTGCTTCCGAGTCATGGATATAATATTGGTATCTATGTATGTTTATCCGTTATCTAATACCCATAGTACAGGGTATCCTAGTTTGGAGCTAGGTAATTGGTGTGGAATTGTCCCAAATATATTTATTTATTTATATATTTGATCAACAATTCTTCAGCCGTCAAAAAAAATTTTTTTAAATGTTGGTCGGGTTCTACTCATTGGATTGTGATACTAATTATACCAGTTTTTAAGTCAGACCCTTAGAAATCCTACAATGAAAACTGCATCGCAATCCGTGCAGTAGTTTTTACTGATTCGTGATCAAACAAACGTACAGACATACAGACACATTTAAAAAAATGTTATATTATTTTCCAGTAGCTTATTTTAAGCACCCTAGATGTATTTTAATTCGAGGGGGTAGGAAACATTACTTTCCTCGGTTTTGAAATTGACAAAGGCGGGAAGCTAGGCAGTGCATGCTTCGCGCTCGGTAGGGTATCCCGAGTGGTGTCTCCGGAGGTGGCGCGCGCGTGCTACTTTGCAACTGTTCACTCCGTAGGGGGCCGAGCTCTGGGCCCGTTCTGCAGAATGGCAACGGGCATTTCGGATGCAAAAACGTGCCATTCGAGTTATGGTACGCGTGTCGCGATACACCTCTGTGAGACCATACTTCAAACAACTCGGGATCCTCACATTGCCTTCCATCATAATCCTACAGGTAGCGGTGTTTGTGAGAACCAACCCCGGTCACTACAAAAAACACAGCGACATGCATGCCTACCGCACCCGCAACGCGGACAAGCTCGTGGCGGTGCCGCGCACACTCGCCAAGTCAAGTAAGCTGATCCACGTGATGGGGCCAGCCGTCTATAAGAGACTGCCAGACAACATCACCGCTGCTCACAGCCTAGCATCCTTCTAATACAAATTGAAGCAGTGGCTTATTGAGAGGACGTTCAATAGTTTTGAGGAATTTGTAACCTTTATATAAATTGTTTATTGATCATAATCATACGATGTCTTGGCAATCATTTTTTGTTTGACATGTTTTTTTTTATTGACATTATTACTTATATTTTCACATATTTTATTTATTTTTATTGTATTAATAATTTTATATAAATTTTTAATTGTGTACAATTATTTGGACATATTATGTACTAATTGTTTAATTTCTTTAATTTTTAAAGCGATCTGACATGTAAATATTTTTTATGAATATATTACTTTGACTTTGACTTTGACTTTTATCTTTGTACAGACTTTTTCGTACTTATTGTTTTACTAGCTATCGCCCGCGACTTCGTCCTGCGCGGACTACAGTTTATCGCGAAAAAGGCATTCTATGTTCTTCTAGGATATTCAAAAAACAATTCAAAAGTATAACTCCAACGTATTGTATTCTCTTTGGTGCCAACGCTCTTGATGCTTTTTGACAGACTTGTTATTATTTCGTTTCCATGGCAACCGTTCCTTACAGCGAGCAATCGACATTATCTATTTTCCCCGTGAAAGCTTACTATTTTCTGTGATAAAAAGTATTCTATGTGCTATTCCAGGGTACAAACTATATCCATTCTAAATTTCATCAAAATCCTTCCAGCCGTTATTGCGTTAAAACTCCCCAAACAAACAAAGTTTCACTTGTATATATTGGTGTGAATTATAAGTATAGATAGATAGATCTTTTAAGTAGAAAGGTACTTGTAATTAGAGAGAATTATTTTTGGCGTGAATCGTAATGAAAAGCTTTTATAATTTAATTAAAAATTATAATTTTACTGAATTAAGTAGACGAAGTTCTTTTGAAAGTACAATTTGCATCTTGTTTTGTTGGTATAATATACACTTCAAGTTGAAACAATTTAACGGTTACATAATTTTGAATCAAATAAGGAGTTAACAATTTAACATATACATTTGAAAATATGCAACGTTTACATTTTACTGCTCGTCTGTACGGAACTTTTTTTTAAATTATCATCACGTAATCTTACCCCAAAATTGAGCCCGCACGGCTCAATTAAATATTTAAGCTCGTTCCACACGTTATTAAGGCCAACATAAATACGAGTACGTTCGAATTTACCAGAACGCACTCGAAAAGGTCATGACTACACAAGGGAAAAAAATACGGGATCCTATTATTGGATTTATTTCCTCCGTTTTTAACGTGACGTAAACTACCTACGTAGATATATCAGGATGTATAAATAGAAGTTGTTTACGAAGAACAAAAACAATAAGTATTTTTATGAATCTGAAGAAGGTATTTCTGATTGTTGCGCCACGTTTCAGCAAGCTTTAGTTGTTCAACGACATCGCTTTAACAAATAATCCACCATTCACTGAAAAGTAACTAAATCTTTTAAAAAGTTTTATGATCTTTTTAAAGCACTTAATGCATGCTTATCTAGACTCTAGGAGACTTAAAATAAGCTAATGAATAAGTTTTTTTTTATATAATGTCTGTCTGTCGGTTTGTTTGTTCATGCATCACGTAAAAGTACTGAACCGATTGCGCTGCAGTTTTTATTGTTGGTTAGCTTAGGGTCTGACTTAAAAAATAGTGTACTTTGTATCTCAATCCAATGAGTAGAAGTCGAGCAATCGATAAAAGACGAATCCATTTGACGTCTGAACTAAGTTTGATGATATTATGGCTACTATCACATAGCTACTATACAAGAACCATATTTCAGGAGTATTCCATATTTCAGGAGTATTCCATATTTCAAAAAAAAACACTCGGCAAAGTCGCGGACACAGCAAGTAGTAGTATATTTCCATATTTGCCAACGGTGTGATCGCAGCTGCGTATTGTGTTGGCATATTTAGTCACCATACGAAGTGCCATACTAATCATTCCTTGATCGTTTTTGAAGAACCAATCACGTGACCATTTTGTAGATGGCCTATAATATGAACTCAAGAGGAGATTTTGTCTGATTTTTCAGAGGTTGCTGCAGTAGTGCATCGGAGGGCTCACCCGGGATATTCAAACTCTGCCATCACAGGCCGGCGCTGTCTCATTTGACAAAGACTGCTCTCTAAAGCTAGATGAGCATAAAATATTTTTTTTACTAAATAAACATTGGCTTAAGCAGAAAAAACGGAGAAAGATTTTTTGGACAGTTCACATAGCTTGGAGAACCGTTAAGGAGAAAGCTTTTCAAATGGCGATCACGGTTCGGAAAACGAAGCGTAAGACGGCCCCCAATGACTTGGTGGGAATCGTAGGGAGCCACTGGATGTAAACAGCGAGCAACCGCTCTTAGTGGCGTTCTAGGGGAGACCTAGCAGCTATGGAAGTTGATAATGATGAAGTATATTTTTACTCACCAACCATCAGTGTTGTAGTTAAAATTATGACGGATATTTTTATTCACCTACCATCAATGTTGTAGTTAAAATGATGAAAGATATTTTTACTCACGTACCATCAATGTTGTAGTTAAAATTATGAAGGATATTTTACTCACCTACCATCAATTTTGTAGTTGAAATGATGAAGAATATTTTTACTCACCTACCATTAATGTTGTGGTTAAAATGATGAAAGATATTTTACTCACCTACCATCAATTTTATAGTTTATGTATGAAGAATATTTTTACTCACCTACCATCAATGTTGTAGTTAAAATTATGAAGGATATTTTTACTCGCTTACCATCAATGTTGTAGTTAAAATAACGAAGGATTTTTTTACTCGCTTACCATCAATGTTCTAGTTAAAATGATGAAGGGTATTTTTACCATCAATTTTTTTAGTTAATACTATGAAGAATATTTTTACTTACCTACCATCAATTTCGAAGTTAAATGATAAAGGATATTTTTAATCAACTTCACAAAATGAGACAGTTATATATTCGACTGTATGAATGTATGTTATTTATTAATATATGTACACCGATTTCTCCGTCAATTGCGGACAGATTTTGAAAATATTATTTTTGTTTGAAAGAGACTCTCCGAGTGGTCCCATATAGAATGTATTAAAATTGATTCATTCGTTTTTCGAAAATAAACAGTTTTCTTAGTAAATCCATTTGATTTTGTGTTTATATTGCCTCAAATCTCAAAAATTTCTTAAACGATTTGGAAAAGGAATAGAATTTCAATGTAATCCCAATGTTATATAAACTTCATCGATATTGGTTCAGTAGTTTTAATAGAAAATCTATTTGTTTTATACTTTATGTTCTCTTATATCTTGGGATTTCTGAACCGAATTAGATGATTGTTTTTACTTGAGAAAGAAGACCCTGGAGGTCTTCTGTAAATTGGCTTAGAAGCTTTAATCAATCTTTTAATTATGAGTTATTAGCTTATCCATTTGAAGTCGTTTTTTTGTGCCGTTGTATTTTTACAGCACTTGTTAGCTTATTTTTACTCACCTAACATCAGTGTTGTAGTTAAAATGATCAAGGATATTTTTACTCACCTACCATCAATGTTGTAGTTAAAATGATGAAAGACATTTTTACTCACGTACCATCAATGTTGTAGTTAAAATTATGAAGGATATTTTTACTCACCTACCATGAATTTTGTAGTAAATGACTATTTGTTATTTTTTTTGTCATATTTGTACATATTTAAGTAAGTCTATTTTTCATTAAGAAACGTAGATGTTACACAATTTAAATCTGTTCTACACTTTTCATAATGTAATAGTAAATGTTTAGTGCACTACTGTTAGAAGGGCGCTGGCACCTGAGATACAGGAACTATCCTAGTTCAGGTGGCAGATGTTTAACAAAAACAATACTCTAACTAGCTTAAAAGCTAAGAAACACGCCTGCCCTGACAAAAAAAGAACTTATGCCAATAAATTGTATACTGTTAGAATGTGCTTATTAAGGCCTTCAATTTGATACCCATATTGTAAAATTCGAAGTTTTTTCTTATTTGAAATTGGAGCAATACTGCCGCCATATTGAAGATTTTCAAAACAAATTATAGTCTA
This sequence comes from Alsophila aescularia, assembly GCA_946251855.1. NCBI lineage: Eukaryota > Metazoa > Arthropoda > Insecta > Lepidoptera > Geometridae > Alsophila > Alsophila aescularia. The sequence goes on along the minus strand of OX276383.1, from coordinate 6,586,468 downwards.
TGTTACTTAACGATACCCCTTACGTCTAAATCTGTTCAGACATTTAAAAGTTATGGTGGGATAAAGAACCTCACATACATACATACATACATACATACATGAATCCTAAAAACATTGCACTCCCTTTTTTGGGCAGTCGTGTAAAAAGCCATGTAGATATAATATATATTATTTTATGATATATTATGTTCCTACAAGATAGGAACTATAAATGTAAACATTAATTTGTCTAAAAAAGAACATTTCTGACTGTTGCAGACTTACTCAACTAACGGCAACCTACTTGTACAAGGTTTCACCCTTCTTTTATAACTCGTTGGAAGAAAATAAAAAGAAGTAGCACAATCTTAATGACGTCAGCTCAGATAAAACTGCCGCTACAACGGCCTAAGCATCTTGAAATAAAACTAACGAGTTAGGAAAGGGGCGCGGGAAAACGGCACCACAGATAAATACTAGTACTAACGACGTGGTAACAATCGTTGGTGTAAACTAGTGATGGGGTCAATACTGGTTTAGTCGGACAAGTGTATTTATTATAGATACACTAAAACCTACCCTAAAATACGCTCATGTTTTCTTAATTAAAATATTGTTAATTAGTTGAAATATTTAATGCTGTATTGGCATGAATAACACGAAAATATAATTTTAATTCCCAGCAAGGTCGAGAAGCTGTTTTCACAAGAAATTATATTAAATTTCGCTTACGATACGATTTCATGCATCAGCAACATGTTTTAATTAATTATAATTATGGTAACGTAATAACATTGAAAATAAACACGTACCTAAACGTTGTTGTTATTTTGATGAAAAAAGGGGAAGGAGTCGCCTTATAACTTCCATCAAGTGGTATTTGATAGTAGGTATAGCACCACTCTTGATGTTTTTTGACATACTTGTTATTTCATTTCCATGGCAACCATTTCTTACAGCGAGTAATAAGAAAAAGTGATCTTATCCGGAGACCTTTGCCGGAAACGTGTGCAACTCTACGATCAATATTGCCTCCCTAAGGTAGCAATTTTTTTCTCAAACGCTATTACTAAAGCACTTCCGAACGGTACTCCCAGGTGTAAAACAAATTTAGCGATTACGATCGGCCCAAATCGTTTCTGCCTTTAAGCAAAGGTACAAAGTAGGTTTAGGTAGATATCTCGCCAAACAAAAGCGAGTACATCTGCAAAGAAAAATATCTTGTTTTAAAAAAATTGACAAATACATTTTGAACTTTATTTTGAAGGTGATAACGTTGGATACCTAATGTGGGGAGTTCTGGTAGAGTTTAGTTACGTAAAGAGTACTAAAGATTTATCACTCTTTATTTAGAGAGTGAATAGGAAAGTCGCTTGAAAAGAAGAAAAGTCTGGCAGAAATGCGCATCTATAAAGTTTTGCGCCGGTTTCATAATCCAGTGATTTTTCAGAGGAAATGGGTAATCTTTTATGTTTTGAATATGGAATCAACGAGTGTATAAACTCTGTTGTAAGTCATTTATTTTAGGAAACCTTTCATAAGTTTAAAAAAAAGTGATATTGGAATAACATTAAATTTTCCTCTGATATTTAACACGCTTTCTAAGCCAAAAGAGCAAAGGCGTCTTATTTGTTTTTTGGGTTCTGTGTAGCCAAACAAAGAACCTCTTTAATTTCAGTCATGTCTGTCTATCCGTCTGTATGTCACAGTCATTTTATTCTGACCCTGTTATCACTACAGTGTTGACATTTGATGGCCCCTTTTCACGATCGGTGATGATCGTTACGCAAACGATCGGCTGTCATCGGCAATACGATCATCGTGCAAGCATCCACATGATCGTCCGTGATCATTTGTTGATCGGCAACCCTTCAAGATGGACGTGTTTATAGCTGCTGCTACCATTCATTTAACTTCAGTATACAACATTTTTGATAATTTAGTTGAACGTAAAATTATGAAAAAAAATGCAAGATGAGAAGATGGTGGTTTTGAGCTTTCATCGTTTTCTTTTTCAGACATCTACGTCCCACTGCTGGGCAAATCCCTCATCGTAATATAACAAAGTAAGTATGTACCTATACAATTTACAAAGTAAATCTTTCTCAGACCTATGATGGACTAGTGATTCACCCCGGCTTCGCACGGATAGCTAAGGGTTTCTCATTATTTGTACAGGATTCTCCCTGTGTTTTGATTGACTAATTTGAAAATAAACGGTTGTGACTTTACTATAATAGTTAGACATAAGCCTCGCGAACTTTTTTGGGTAATTAATGATGATTACTATAAATATGTAGTAGATTATGTAATGTATTATCAATAGTTTTCGCACCGCACGCCAAATAATGACTTTAATGTAGTACTATTATTTATTCTGTGCTTTTACAGACAAATTTTTGATACTATATTGCAAATTTCTTGTAAAATTATTTAAAAAACTACAGCCTAATTAATTTTCAGTTATGTTACTGACTGACTTGAGTATTACACAAACAAACATAGAAAAATAAACTTTTCTCTTTATAATACTAGTATATATAATTTTGGGATTCTATATTTCTGCATGGTTCTGATAATGTTATTTTTTTTGACCTAGTAGCCATTGTGATGCACTCATAATAAGTAAAGAATTAAAATCAAAACATCGCGCTGCGACGACGCGAGACGTACGCACGGCTTCATTGTCCTCCGGCGAATGAATGATCGGCGATCGTGTGCAGTCGGAGAAGTTAGCTCGCCAGGTTCTAGCTGATCCCGTCAAAGGAGAAATGAAATGCATAATGCCTCCGGCAGCATGTTGTATTCCAAAATAAAAAATCTGAAGCTTTTGTGCCTCTGTTTAGTTTTGTTCGCAGTCGGGTTTTTGTTTATATAATATATTTTTTTATTTTAAGAACTGCTCTGGAGTGGAATACACTGATCTCGTCAGTGTTTCCGGTAAACTATAATTTATGTGTGTTTAAGTGAATAGGTATCTACTAGGGAAGCTAGACCTTCGACCACATCATCGCTTTCAATCAGGTGAGATCGTGGTCAAACGCTGTCCATTTTTTTAATCCTTTCCTAATTAAAATAAAAAGGAAATCATACGTTATACAAAAAAACTGATCAGGCATGGAATCGCGTTAAGCACTGTTTTTTTCGTGAGCTAGTCATTTCTCTGGGTTAAAAGTACACTATTGTTATTCCAGGACATAAAATAGCAATATAATAAAATCAGAATTCTTTCAGCTGTCAAAAAGATATAAAGATTTCTCGGCTTTTACTTATCGGCTTGAGAAACGATGTCCACCAGATTTTAAGTCAAAACCTAAGCTATCCAACAGTAAAAACCACATTTCAAACGGTCCAGTAGTATTAACGTGATGCGAGAACTGTTACAAGACATAAGTTTAACACAAGATAAAAAATAAGTCTATGTCAAGATTGATACCTCGCTTGTTAAAATAAAAACCAAGTTTTTAATTTAAACTTATAATCCTTCCTTTGCTTCGCCGTAGTTAGGTAAAAAATTGCCCATAACACTTTATAATTGGAGACGAATCGATTGACACATCTCACTTGTCAAAATCGGAACAAGTTTTTAGTTTGAACACATAATACTTCATTTACTTCACCGTATACGGGTAAAAATCTTAGCCTGTCACACTTTAGAACTAAAGAAGAATCAATTGACACTTTGCTTGTCAAAATAGGAACAAGTTTTTAGTTTGAACACATGATCCTTCCTTTGCTTCACATAGTCGGGTAAAAAAATTTGCTTGTCACATTCTATAACTGAAAACGAATCAATTGACACCGTGCTTGTCAAAATCGAACCAACGCTGTGATGGAACATCCACATACCCATATACATAGTAACATACATAAATAGACTGTTAAACGCGGGCACATCTAGGAAAGTGAATAAATATCTTCTAAAACTAAACACATAGTCCACCCTCGGATACTTAGTAGAGATTGTGGACAATCGGAGATTACTTAATAATATTAAAACTGGACAAGTGCGAGTTGAATTCGCGTGGAGAGGGTTCCGTACGATGAACATTATCTCACAATATTGAGAGATTACTCATGTTATTATAAGACCTATCACTAGATTATAGGAAAACTTATAATATGTCTATCTTATAGTTTTTTCCTGTAATCTAGAAGTATATAAATATTTTTCAGTGTTTTAGGCTCCGTAGTTTTGGAAATAATGGTGGTGGGGGGATGAAAAACTTAAATCTATTTTCTTAAATAACTTTTAAACTATTTACACAAAAAATAGGTACACTCGCAACTTTTTTTTTTTAATTTGTTCTCGAAAAGGGTACCCACAGTAACCTTAGATTCGGAGCATTTTGGCTGTGATAGATGGACAGACAGACACGAGTGGAATAAATGAAAAAAAGGAACCGTTATAGAAACTTAAGGGTTCCTTTTTAATTCTAACCTACCTTACGTTTGATTTTATGAGTTTACAACAATGACATGATGCTAAACTTTGGTGAGCGTTCTCACTGCGTTCAAGTTTTTAAATAATTAAGATGCAGCACCTACAATACTTTTTTTATATGTTGTATGCCTAAACTCGATGATTCTCGTAGTTAATTTTTATGTTAGGGAATAAAATTTAGATTTATCTAAAGAAAATTCCTAGTTTCTTCTAGACATATTTAAAAATACCTAGAGTAATATAATTTCAATGTTAAACATTATTATAGTTACTCCTTGCATAATTATTATATTACATTTCGCCCTATGTCACAGCCAAGAGAATCTACGAACCGCTACAGGGTGCTACGAATACATACACTGTGGCCTACGAGGCGCTACGAATACATTAATTGCGCCCCACAGGCGTTCTACATTCACATACGTGAAATATTCAAAGGGATGTTCGGAGCTTGCTTTGTAAACGCACCCCATCGTTATACCTACTTGTTAGTGAATGGTAGGGTGAATATTTAATGGGTAGAGACATCTTTTTATCTATCTATCTATACTTATATTAGAAAATCTGTACAATGAAGATAATACAAACAAGTACATCATCAAAGTAAAGCAAAGGAACACCTGCTTAAAGCCGTTAATCGTTAGCCGTGGCCGTATGCAGATGATCTAAAGCTTTTTATGGAAATTAAAATATCGTAAGGCTGTTAAATCCTCCAACTAGACCTCAATGCAATGTTATCATGGTGTCATACCAATAGGCTTTTTTTTATTGACCGAGCGAGCGTGAAGCGCGAACGAAGCGTCTCCGTTTCAGCTTGGGCAAAACTGTTTTTGTATGCCAGACCGCGCGCTGTCCGGATCTCCGGCTGTACTCCTCTACAGTTCGCATATTTCAATCGATCTAGACGAAAAATATATTTTTTAGAACGTTTTAGTCGTCGGGGATTTTTGATTGGGGGGTCCTTCCCCCAAAAACAGGCAAAAAGTGGGCTGAAATACTGAATATCTCTGCCATAATACATACAAATTCGATGTTATTTTTTTATTTGAAATGTAGTAACTGTACGTTGGTCTCATAAATATTTGGTGAAGAGGATCTTCGGCGTGATGAGCAAAATAGCTCCTCAAAATGCAGTAAATTGCTCACTTTTAGGTTTCTTCAGCCCGTTAGGTAAGGATTGATGGAGCACCTTGTTTATTAATGTTAGTTTCACATTAAGGCAATTACATGGCGCTATTATGCACGACTAGATTCTTTGTGCTCGCGAGGTCTACAGCTCACAGAGCCACTTAGTAGCTAGTTGTATCAGTGTTAAAGATTTTAGTGTTATTTTTTACACAAAACTCATGTTTCATGACAATTTGTGAGTACTCGAAGCCGATTGTAAATTAGAGTTCGTCACTCGCAACTTCCGAAACTTCACAAATACATATATCACAAAGCTGCATTACTTCATTTATTTACTTAGGATATGACAAAAAATATTTTTACGGTTTTTGTACCAAAAAATATCAGATACAATGTACCCTACTAATTTTTTTAGGGGACCCTTAAGTTTCAGCTCACTAGTAACACGTAAGCTGTACATCCAAATACTAACGTTGGTACGGAAATTGCATGGTAGGTTGGGCAGCTCTGATAAGTGAGGCGAGCCGGTTGTGCGTTCTGGAGTAGGTGCTAGATTTCGAAATGGTCGAGTGCCACTGTTTGCACCGAAACCTGCACGCACGGCAGCGTTACAACAGTCACCCTCCCATCTGATGTGCCTTCATCAGCCGTTACTGTCAACACCGCTGGACATAAGACACTCCTAACCGGCGCTACTGAACCCGATTTTTGTCTCTGCTCATGTGATTGCTGCCGGCTACTTTACGCAGGTTGTCGCTCCATCTATCCGGACGGCGTACTACACTACGTTTGCCTATACCTGGTCTCCACTCAAGAAATCACCTACCACATCGGTTCGTTCATATTATTCTTGGAAATAATATGTGACGTGCCCATTGTCACTTAAGCCTCCCATTGTCACTTCAGCCTGTTAATTCTTAGAGCAATTTCGTCGGTGTCTGCCGCGCGTAACGCCGTAATACGAGTAATAAAATGATCGTCACACATCCTCAACTGGATGTATTTGCAGATGCATGGACGATAATACAGATATTATCTCTCCATTGCATTATTATGAGAGCATGGCTGGAAAACGATTGGTGATTACTAATAAAATAAATAAATAAATAATATTCGGGACAATTCACACCAATTACCTAGCCCCAAACTAGACCCGTGATGAAATGATCGTGTGATCCAAGTTGTTCATTATTTTATCGTTTATGTGCCTCTGTTATTGTATTATTATAATTTTAGTTAAAATTTGTTCCATAATCATCGAATACCTAATATTAAATTAAGACAATAATTGTACTAAAGGGATTGAATAATTGAAATGAGTGTCGCACTTAAGTACTTACTGTCATGTTATAGTTATAAGAATTTAATAAATAAATTTAAAATGTAGTGTCCTTTGTATCTTAATGCAATGAGTAGAAGCCGAGCAATCGATAAAAACGTTTGAACGTCTGAACTAAGTTTGATTAAATATTGATAAAATTGATAAAATTTTGTGTAATATATTAAGGCCCACTTGCACGAAAACAATCAAAGTATATAGTTAGTCCAAAAAATATTGTTATCTCTTTCCCGCTACTGTCTGCGTATGTCTATCTATCCTACTTGTCTTAAAATTTTAGTCCAGATTAGACCGCTGTAAATAGACAAGTAAATTTTACAACAAATTTTTTAGTACAAAAAGTGACCAGTTTTTTTTTGTACATTTTTGTTGGTTTTCACAAAAATATTCCGGTCACTTTTTGTAATAAACTTTGTTGATGTTTTAATGTTAACGGACAGGTAGGTTCATTTAGTATTTAAATAAAACAAAAAACAGCATTTCATAGCTTTCGTTTCCAAAATAGGTTTTTTTTCTGAAACTACTCCCATTTTTGGCTTCATCATTTTGCCGCGGTGTCCTCTCCTTACATAATAATTTCATAAAACTTTGGTTCGATTTGTCAGTGGCTACATAGATTCAGCCAATTACAGGCCAAGTTTTGTACGGATCCGCCAAACCGTTGAGGAAGGACCGGAAAATAAGTTTTACTCGGCAACAATATTTTCGCGCCATTTTGCAGTCTTGCCGCGGTGATGTATTTACAATATTGTTTTTTTTATAGTGAGGGCACTAAGCGGATGAAGTTTTGGTAGTGTGGGGACCACCAGTAATTGTTTATGCTGTACTGTGTTTACCTTATGAAATAAATAATAATTAATATTTAATCCTGAGTTGTTGGTGATGCAAGTCCTCCCAGGCATTAACAATGTGTACCCCTACTTGTAATTTCACAACGGGTTTACATAGTTTGTTATCACCCATGGTAGCGAAACTCGTTTGCAACTCTCAATGAAACTCGTTCGAAACTCTCAATGAAACTCGTTCGAAACTCTCAATGAAACTCGTTCGAAACTCTCAGGGATCCTGGGATGAAAACTTTTGTAGATATGAAGGAAATATTGTGACAACGGAACCCTACACTTGCGTGGTCCGACACGCATTTTATTAATGAGAATGAATTTCGCAACGTCAGTACAAACAATTTGGATTCATTTAGAACGATTCTCTGACTAAAACCACTGGCTCGACAAATAAATGAACGAGGTGGACAAAACGGATAAACACCGCTTCAATAGGTTGAACCTGATTGAACGAGCAGAATTTTTTGTTAACAAGTAAACAATTATTATTGAAAAATAAACAACCCGACAGCGAACAAAACTTTTGAATATATTTAAGTTACTCACGTGCTAAATAGATTCGCAGAGCGGTGCAGGGCCTTCAGTCTCGACTCATAGATAGTGATTGCTTTACAACCAAAGTCGGTACATATCGATGACAATTGTTAGCTTTTACATTTTTGTCAAAACCTATCGATTGTCATCGGTATCTGTACTGACATAGATCATGATTGACATCGATATTAGGCAGAGACGTGGCAGAGACTATCAAATTTCGTTATAAACGACATATCTTATGTCGTTATAATCAGACTTTGCGACTGACTTCGGTTGCAAAGCAATCGCTGTGGATGTTAAGACTGCTGCAGCCCGATTCCATAACTTGGCTTCAATCGAATTCTCAGTATCGCAACCACTAATGCCTTGCGATAGAGTCGAATTTGCTATGAAAAAAGTGATAATCCGATTGTAGCCAAGTTATGGAATTGGGCCACTGGTCCTGGAGTATTTGTATACTCTTTGGTCCTGGTGTGGGAGCGGGAGGCAACGACGCGACGTAAACGTACACTCATTTTGATTTTATAGCGGACGGACGCAATGCAACAAAAATAATCAATATTATAGCGAAAGTTTGTATGTATGTTTGTTACTCCTTTACGCTCAAACGGCTAAACCGATTTGCATGAAATTTGGTGAAAGGATAGCTTATATCCTGGTTAAACACATAGAATACTTTCATCATCATCATCGTCATCATTTACTCCTTCACGCTAAAACGGCTGAATTGTTTTGGATGAAATTTGATACCAAGATAGCTTATATCCTAGATAACACATAGACACAGAATAAATAATAGTAAGGAAGGAAGGAAGGTACAGAAGGATAACTGAGTGAAATCATATAAATACATAGCGACTCTCGCTAATATGCAATAAAGTGCAATTTAACTCGCACAGCGCTGCTAGCTTTCAATTATATTTACCTAGAAGGCGCTCGCCCATCGCGTGCAGGCTAGAATGCACCGAATCACAACGCGCGAGAACTTCCATTGCTCTAACCATTTCAGAATCGCTCTGTCCCTTTTTCGCTCGGTAGGGTTGTATTAAGGTACTAGGTACTTGTACTACTAATTATTCTGTGATATGTTACGATTTAGATATTGTAACAGAATAAATAAGTAATAATGTATTATGTTATTACTATAAATTATAATAGTTCTATTACGTACAATGACATTTATTTATTATTTATTTATTCTTTAGCACACAAATACAATGTACAAGGAGGACTTAATGCTAAGTAGCATTTTCTACCAGTCAACCTGGAAGTGCAAGAAAAATGGTAGCGGTGCAGTAAAAAAATAATAATAACGAAAGTGAATAGAAATAGGTACCTAGCTAAAAGAATAACAATAATAAACATTCATAACAATATTTAATATTTTAGCTAATAGACATTCTTATCAGAATAGACCTACTACCTCATTTTTACTACCTACCTATCCCGTTTTCAGAACGCCGATAAGTTTAGTGAGATACCTACCTACGTATAAGTGTCGTTGGTTGATTATGATTATATCCTATAGCTATTGCACTTTGATGAATAAAGGTGTCTGAATTCCTTGCTTTATAATGAGTGAAAGTCGTCATTTCTATCACTATTCAAACAGCCGAATGCAGTACCTTCTACTCTTGGTTACTTCTTGGTACTCATAATTAAAACAAAAATAAAATTTGCCAATAACTTTCGTACGTAGGTATTTTATCGCTAAGCACACGGCGCGCGACTCATCGAGCGCACGCTTGACTCTCTACTGAACTGGCCCGAATATTGCGCCCTCGAAGTGTAGGTATAATATTTGTACTTGTTGCGGAGTGCGACCGGCCTGACATTAGGGCATGCAAACCGGATACCCGGTTAACCGAAAAACCCGAATAACCGACTGATTTGAAACTCGGATTTTTAAGATTGAAAACCCGGGTTTTTCGAGTTTTTTCATTATTGATGGTTTATATAAAATACTACCACCAAAACATTAATAAAGACTCAAACTTCTCAAAAACTTACTGTTTCCCTATTTCTACTCTATTGACCGAATAAATTGGACAGGCTGACTACAATCTATAATAGTTATTAGGTATTAGGGAGTAATATATTGTTACTTGTTAGGCTTTGGTCTGACGTTGAATGAGCGAGGCGCTGCGAGCACTACGAGACTACGAGAGTCATCTGGTAACGGCGGATTTTATTGTAGATTTTGTAACCCTAGTTAGTTTTTACTGTCAAAGTAAAAACTTGACTAGGGTTACAAAATGTTAAATAAAATAGTAGAAATGGTGCAGATTTATTATAACGGTCCCTTTACAACTTGACAGAGAACCTTAATAATAAATTTGCACCATTTCTACTTTGATTTGATTAGGAATCGTCTTAGCCTAATTTTTTTTTACTGATTGTTCTTGATAAAAAAAAATAGTTTAAGTTACTGTATAAATTATAAATAAGACTTATTTTATGTGATTTACGATACGATACGAAACACTTTATTGTAACAACCAGTTAGAAAACACACACATAATTATTAGAAAACATTTTATTTCATTCATTTTGTTTTTAAATGCAATAATAGTTAATTATAGATAAGGTGTTGCTTAGATTATTTCGTTTGTATGTGTGTATGTGTTTGTGTGTCTGAAATGTACCTTCTCTTTATCTAAAATGTGTTATCTATGAAAGGGGAAGAAATTTGTTTTTTTATCATCGTCATAATCATGTCGGCCTTTAGAAGACCACTGCTGAACATAGGCCTTCCCCAAAGAGCGCCATGATGTGCAATCTTGTGCCACCTTCATCAAAAACTTCCTGCGATGTGTACAATGTCGTCGGTCTATCATGCGGGATGTCTCCCTACACTTCGCTTGCTTGTTCCTGGTCGCCGTTCGAGTACCTTTATTCCCCACCGATTGTCAGATCTGCTAACTATATGGCCTGCCCATTGCCGCTTGCAAACTCTGAAAGCTATGTCGATAACCTTGGTTCTTCTACGGATTTCCTCATTTCGGATTCTGCCACGTAGTGAAACACCAAGCATAGCTCTCTTAATTGCACGCTGCGCGACTTTGAGCTTAGGTATGAGAGCAAAAGTTAGCGACCACGTCTCAGTGCCGTATGTCATCACTGGCAACATGCACTGATTATAAACTTTCGTCTTGAGGTTCTGCGGTATCTGCGACGAGAAGATATGGCGCAATTTCCCAAACGCTGCTCATCCGAGTTGGATTCGTCGGTTGACCTCTTTGTCAAAGTTGGATCTACCCAGTTGGATCGTCTGACCCAAGTAGACATAGTGATCAACAGCTTCGATAAACCGACATGGGTGCGACATGGGCATATGACATGATGATGGTCTTACCCATGTTCATTTTAAGACATACTTGTTGGGGAACAATATTGAGGTCACTGAGCATTGTGCTCAGGTCTTCCAGGGTTACTGCCATGATAACTATATCATCGGCAACTCGAAGGTGAGTAATGCATTTTCCATTGATGTTAATACCATATCCGTTCCAGTTCGGAAGCTTGAATATATCTTCCAGTGCAGAGGTGAACAATTTCGGAGAAATAACTTCTCCTTGTCTCACCCTTTTTGCAATTCAATAGAATTCGTGCTCCGATCTTGTAGACGGACAGTCATATTGGCCTTGCTGTACAAACACTTCAACACTTCGATGTATCGGTATTCAATCTAGCACCGCTGTAATGACTGTGGCACTGCCCAGGTCTCGACTGAATCAACGGCTTTCTCGTAGTCCACAAAAGCTAGACATAGTGGCTGATTATACTCTTCGGTCTTCTGTATAATCTGCTGGAGCGTATGGATGTGGTCTACGGTGCTAAAGCCTTTCCGGAATCCAGCTTGTTTGGGAGGCTGAAAGTCGTCAAACCTACGAGCGAGACGGTTTGTAACTACTTTGGATAACAGCTTATAGACGTGGCTCAGCAGCAAAATGGGCTTATAATTCTACAAGAGGATGTTATCACCTTTCTTAAAGAACAACACCACTACACTCCTGTGCCACGCCTCTGGCGTAGTACCCTCGAGGATGACGGAGTTAAACAGCTTCTGATGGATTTTAAGTACCGTTGTTCCACCCGCTTTCAGTAACTCTGTTGTTATTCCATCCTCCCATTGTGCCTTGTTGCTCTTAAGCTGTTTGAGAGCCATTCTGATCTTGTATAGGCTGACGGCCGGGATATCTTCGGTATAATGTCGGGTCAACCGGGCTCTTTCATCGCTAGCCGTGTTAGGTGGACTACGCAATGAGGTGTAGTGTAGTGATCAACAGCTTCGATTATACCGTTTCCAAAATAAACCGGCATGGGTGCGACATGGGCATTTGAACTGATGTTCAACTTACCCTTGTTCATTTTAGTCGTAAGACCCAACTGTTGGGAAACAATATTGAGGTCACTGAGCATTGTGCTTAGGTCTTCCAGGGTTTCTACCATGATGACTATAATATCATCAGCAAATCGGAGGTGAGTGCTGCATTCACCATTGAAGTTAACACCATACCTGTTCCAGTTCAGAAGCTTGAATATATCTGCCAGTGCAGAGGTGAACAGTTCGGAGAAATAACGTCTCCCTGTCTCACCCTTGTTTGCAATTCGATAGAATTCGTGCTCCGATTTTGGAGACGGACAGTCAGTTTTTTATTATTACTAGTACCAAATGTTACTTGATTGATCTCTTGGTAAAGCTAAAAAATAAGAACACGAAAGTAAACATATTTAAATTACCTATTTTCAGCCTTATCTTTACTTACACACACTAATAATAGTTCCAAGGCCCAAATAAAAAAAATCTCGTAAAACACGAAAAAAAAACGGTTTTTTAAATTGAAAACACGAAAAACCCGGGTTTTTTAAACTACCCGAGTTTTGCATGCCCTACCTGACATAGACTACTTTTAATCATCATCATCATCATCATCATCCACATGGGTAAAACCACGGGGTGCAGCTAGTAGTAATATAAATTTAACGCTTCTAAACGTTAACTTAAATAACTAACATAATATTTTACTTAAGCCCCACCTTAAGTCCCGAAATCTGATCAGAGATCTTGCACTCGACTATTCTATTCAGTTTTCTCTCAATTTAATATATTTGGTAGTTTTGTAGTTGGGCTCTAGTATTGTTATTATCACAGACTTTTCGTACTTCCTAAAAACGATAAAAACAACCACAAACGAAAGTACTATCATATATAATTAAAGAACTCCCGATGTAATAAAATTATTTAGGTATTTTATAACATATTATTTCGTAAAAATTGCAGTTTTGCTAATCCAATGACAATATGGGAATGACAGGTTATTTGAATTTAGAATTAATAATGACAAACTATCAAATGGGTATGATTATGAAAGAATTAAGAATTTATGAAAGAGGTTTCACATCGTCACAGTGTTAGCAGTGACTCTTCTTCTCGGTACAGTCTGCGTTTGTCTCTCTATCTTTGTTGTTGATGCATATGAAGCACGCGGCGGGAACGTAGCAGTGTACTATAGGTAAACACATACTGCTACGTGAACGCCGCTTGCCCAGTTTTTGATACCGTGCTATTAAGGCATGCCTTACCTTCCCTCCTTTAACTAGATCTATGCCTGATACAGTCATAACTCCAAGCACTAACCGCTACCGCATTCGTTATCTTCTAAAGATATGTGTAGCCTAACGGTTCAGTAGTGCAATCGAGAATCCAACGATATCGGGTTCAGTCCTAGGCTCCGCACCAATGACTTTTCTAAGTTGTGTCGCTCAGTGCTTCGAAGGGCACGTTAAGCTGTCGGTCCCGGCTGTTATTGATTAATAGCAGTCGTTAAGCAATGTCAAAGGCCTTTGAACGGCCTGACAAACTTTGACACCAGAGGCAAGTACTACCTGATACGACAAAAAAACAATATCCTAAATAAATAATAGTTAAAAAAAACTAATAAACACGCTTTAGAAAACCAAAAATAGAAAATAAATTTTAATAGTGTAAATAAGAAAAAAATGTTATATATCAAAAAAATCGTGGGGTGCATGGGTCAATAGTTATAAATATTTCATTGACAGATATGAGAAGAAGGATTATCATTTCGATAATATCTTAAAAAGCACCCCACGCTTTTTTTAAATAAAACATTTTTTTCTTATTTACACTATTAAAATTTGTTTTCTATTTTTTAGTTTGGTTTTCTATATAAAGCGTGTTATTTTTTTTTTAACTATTATCTATTTTCTACTTTTTAGTGTGGTTTATTTATAAAAACGTTTTTTTTTTTAATTATTGCTTTGTCGGTATTTGACAGATGTGCAAAATTTGAATGAAATCTGACCGTTTAAAGTGGGTCAAAATAGCGTCCAAAGGAGTCGGTTACAAACATACAAACATATAAGTGAAGCTAATATAAAGCGTAAAAAAGCGCAATATTTCACCAAGCGCAAGTTCCAAATTATTTTTTCGCCTTACTTGATGTCTTTTTTTAGCCGACGGCTAACAGCTGGGCCTGTCATTTCTTCTGCTTACAACTTTCAATTTGTTGCGAAGGATTAATTGTTTTTTTCGTCTGGTATATTTTGATGGGACAAAAAAAACGCAAAGTGCCAGTCGGACTCGCGCACCGAGGGTTCCGTACAAACTATAAGTTTATAATAGCAAGAAAAAAAGAGATTTAGCTAAAAATTTTCGATTTTCGGATTTATCCCTTTACTTGTGCTATAATACATTGCTTCTTGACAAATTTAATGATTCCAGGTCAATGGAAAGTACCCTATAGGTTTTGCTTCCTTTTTGATTGTCAAAATATGCGGCATAAATAAATAAATAAAAAAAAAACCGGACATTGCTGTATAATATTGCTATGGGGACTAGATAACGGATAAACATACATAGATAAGAATATTACATCCATGTCTCGGAAACAAAAAATTCTGCTCATCACACAAATGATTGCACCTTGCAGGATTCGAACCCGCGACCGTTCGATTTCGTACCTAGGATCTCTAGCCACGAGACCAACCGGTCGTCAAAAACGGCCGTATATTATTATTGCAGTGACTTTGAAAGTATTTAATATCAAATTCAATAAAACGCGTTCCTGAGAAAAAGGGTATTCATAGACAGACAGACAGACAACAAGGTGATCCTATGTTTGTTCCTATTTTTACCCGACTACAGCCAAAGCAAGGGAAGGGTAATGAGTTTAACAGTCTATGATTGTATGTATGTCTGTATATAATGTATCTATGTATGTGGGTAAGTGGGTATGTGGATATAGCGTCGCCCCTATTAGTTCAAATGTTGACAAGCAAGGTGTCAATCGATTTGTCTTCAGGTATAAAGTGTCATGGGCTATTTCTTTATCCGACTACGGCAAGGAAAAGTAAGGGTTATGTGTTCTAACCAGAAACTTGGTCCGATTTCGACAAGCGAGGTCTTCTCGTGACCACGATCAATGCAACTTGATCGAAACGTCGAGGTAAATAAATATTAACATTCAGCGCGATTAAGTCCCGTTTAAATATTTAACTAAGCGAGGTATCTTTTGATTAGTCTTCATTGCAAGTGTCATATGCTATTTTTTACTTGACCGTAGTCGGGTTTTAGTTGACATGACGTTAATACTACTGGACCATTTGAAATGCGATTTTCACTGTTGGAGCTGAGGTTTTTCACTTAAAATCTGGTGTATATCGTTTCTAAATCCGATAAGTATTAGAAGCCGAACAATCGTTATAAATCTTTTTGACAGCTGAAGGAATTCTGATGAATTTAGTAAATTGGTATTTTGTGTCTCAAAAAGGAGGTACAAAGGAATCCGTCCTTGCCGCTAATTCGAAAGTGAAGCACCCAAGATGTGCCGATCCACTCGTACTCACATGCCTCATGCACCATGTTATGCAACAAGATCTCGACCTTGTTAATCACGTTAATCCTGACAAGTTCTCGCTAAAAATAGAAAATAATGCAGTCTTTTGTGATGGAATTGTGTATCAACCACAAAACAACTAAAATTATCCACTCAAGCACACATTCGCAGCCGTCATTTTCTTTGCTCCACTCGATGGTTTGGTGATGTGGACTCCGTTTTTTTTAAACCTTCTTGCGTACCTAATGCTTTTATTAAACACAAAAGAATTAAAAATCAATAACGGACGATGGTTTTTAGGGCAAAAAAGTCAGCAATATGAAAAAGTTTACAAAAAAGTCAACTAAAGAATGAGTAAATTAAAAAAAAAAAGGGTAAAATCATAAAGTGTCTGCAGGGCCCAAAAAGACCGCATTAAAATAAAGATTAGGTACATTGTTGGAAAGAAGAAGTTCTGGAGCTCACAACAATACCCTAAACTCCAGCACAGAGAGAACGAGAGGGTTCCAGCACCGGATCAAATTGTACGTAGCGTAGACGTTTCACGACAAACAAACGGCCGTGTGCCCTGACATAGCCCTACCAGTTTTATTTTTCTGAGCCCAATACTGTTCCAGCACTGTTTACACCACATATTTACTGTTTTTTTATTAAGTTATTTAATCTTAACGGCATTGAGCTAAAGTCAGAAACATAATGATACAAATGATGGTACAATTATTTATTGCATTAATATGGTTATAAAGATGTCAAGTTAAATATAGTAGTCCAACATAATATAATTATAATGGAGCTTTTTTTATATCCCGGACATACCTATCCCCAGAAAATAGTAGGGGGCTGCCTCGCCAAAAAAGGATAACTACTCACAAATTCCGAAGGCTATGAAAAAAAATAAAGCTCTGTATCTCTACAGGCTCGTTTTTTAAGTAGAAGCCGTAGCAAGAAAATAATAAATTTGCAATTGGCATGTTCTTACAAAGAGATCATTTTAAAAACACCCTTAACCATAGTTTGTCGTAGGCAACTTGTTCGTCTTGCATAGCACCTCATGTAGGTATTGAGTTCACATACCTACAAGACGGTGTTACAGAGACGGATGGAACTGACGAACGGGCGAACATTTACTAAGAAACTAGCTGAGCCCGTGGCTTTGCCCGTCATTTTACGTGTAATTTCTCTGGGTTAAAGTAACCTACGGTGCCTACGTTTTATTCTAGGATCAAAAGTACCTACAAGGGCAATTGCCCGTCCACCCACTGCACTAGAGTTGGACACTAATAAAAAAATAATCGACATTTATGAAGAACATAAACAACATGTAGTAATTAGGTAGTAAGACATTTTAAGGTGACAGATGTCAAAGTGATAGGACTGAGTCAAAGTGACAGGTGACAGATGTCAAAGTGACATGTCAAACTTCAAAGTCATACCTTTCACGATCTCGTCGATATCTTCGTTTCGGATGATAGCTGTCAAATTTACAAGGGATCCACTCCACTCTGAAACTTTTGCTCCTAGACTAATAGTATCTGTACAGAAATGATAGATCTCATAGTTATGTGTTTTTGGATGACAGCTGTCAAACTGAAAATGGCTATAACTCTGAAACTATTGATTCTAGACTAATAGTTATTTTACAGAAGTGATAGATCTCACTGATAGTTTCAGAGTTATAGCCCATTTAATGTTGACAGCTGTCATCCAAAACAAAGACATCGATGAGAACTATCACTTCTGTAAAAAACTACTATTCTAGGATCACAAGTTTCAGAGTTATAGCCCTTTTAAAGTTGACAGCTGTCATCCAAAACAAAGATATCGATGAGATATATCACTTCAGTAAAGAAACTACTAGTCTAGGATCGCAAGTTTCAGAGTTATAGCCCCTTTAAGTTTGACAGCTGTCTTCCAAAATGAAGATATCGATGAGATCTTGACAGATGTTGACGTATGGCTTTGAAGTTTGACATGTAATTTTAACATCTGTCACTTGTCACTTTGACACCTGTCACATTAACACCTTACTACCTAATTATAAATATACGTGTTGTTTTCTTCATATATGTCGTTTTTTTTTATTTGTTTCCAATTCTAGTGCAGTGGGTGGAGGGGTAAATGCAAATTACCCGTGCACCCACTAGTGGGTGAAGCCAGGGGATGGACGGGTCATTGCCCGACAACAATACTATATTTCTTCCAAATTATTCCAGCCGTCAAATAGTTTTTTATCGATTTCTCGGCTTCTACTCATCTTATTGAGATCCCAAGTACACGAGATTTTAAGTCAAAACCAACAGTGAAAACCACATTCAATCGATTCAGTAGTTTCAACACTACGTGTAGACAGACAGACAGACATGACTTAGAAATAACTTTTACCTAAACAATTTTTTGAATTATCTTTATTTGTCAAGTAATCCAAACAGCGACAGAAAAAATGAAGAAAGTGGGAATCACTCCAGTAATAACTAGCATAAAATCTGTATTAGCTTTTATGTGCCACAAAAAGCACTGTTTCCTTAGGGGCCTCGCATTCACTAGGGGTAATTTATGGTAGGCTTTGAGCCAGACCCTTTCATGGTCGTTGTATGGAACTTCTAAACTACTTAGCCTTTATAGTAGGTAGTAGAACTTTTGATTGGTGTGCTCTGATTTGAATGCTAAAAATACATTCTTCCTCGAGAGAATCCATTTGCCCAGATATGGAATATTACCCCGAACTTTCTAATTTAGCGTTCTGGAGAAATACTATAAGGTGAAATATAACCAACCCAATATAGATATTTTCAAGTCTCTCCTAACAATTAGCTCGCCGACTGTGTAAACAGTATACGCCTGTAATATCAATAAATTCATTATTTTAAAATATTTTAAATCAATTTCAAAATATAGACTTATAGGTTGTCCTGTAATTTATAAGTAGAACTATTTTCTGTTTATTTTTTAAACATTTTAGGGGGGGAGGTTTTCATCTATCAAATCTAAAACTATTTATTATGGCATTATAAAAATAAGCTTGAGACCATCAACGAGCCCTTTCATATGAAAATAAAATAAAATAATTGTTTAAAACATTTCTTTTTAATTTTCTAATTTGCCTCCCTATAGTGACCCCAATTTTCAGAATTTATTTATTTACGTTACACGTCCGTGTTTGTGTAACACAAGTTCACATGTGCACCAAATTTCAAGTTAATCTGTGCAGTATATCCGGAGCAAATTGGTTGTGTCAGACATATGAGTACATATCCCTATTAAGGGTTTGTTTTGGTTTTTTATTCGGATAAATGGAACCCTAAAAATGAGTTGAGTGATGATGTGGTTGAAAGTAGTATACAAGATAAGCGTAGAATGAGTTTGTATCTCAAGGCTGCGGCTGCATCAGATCTGTACTTTAATATTGACGCAACGATGCGTCGACGGCAATGAATGGGTTAAATGAGTAATTGATAAATGGTATAATATTAAATATAGCGTGCATGAGATTGGGCAACGATACAAACGCAAAAAAATATGCCATTTAGCTTTCTCTCCGAAACTCCCTAGGAAGTTCAGTAAAGCGTCCATCGCTTTAATGAATTGTAACTCCACTAGACTCTTGACTACCTGACTGACTGAGATTTGATAAAACATAAAATAAGCTTACATCCTTACTAACTGTGCCCGTGGCTTTGCCCGTGTGGTCGTTTTTCTAGGTTAAAAGTAAACTAAGCATCTGTTATTCCTTGACCAAAACTACCTTTATAGGTCATCAAAATTATATTAGGCGACAATTAGTTTTTTATCGATTGCTTGCCTTCTACCTTTCAGATGGAGGTACAAAGTACATTAGATTTAAGTCAAACCCTAAGCTATCTAATTGTAGAAACTGCACAGCAATCGGTGCAATAGTTTTTACGTGATGCATGATAATATAGATCACAGTGTTCTTGTTCAGTACCTAGCTAATTTTGAGTCCATAGACCAATTTTTTTTTAATTATATTCGTTGTAAAGACTTTCTGTTACTGCTTTATTATAAAACAGATGGAATACTGGATAAAAGAGCGTAGAGCTAAAAAAAATACATTTCCCACCAGATCAAACTTCCTTGTCTTTGACAATGTTATCACGAACATTTCATAACCTTCTCGAGCCCAGCGTCATTCCAAAGGCCACCTTGCCAATATTTCCCACAAAAGACTCAAGATAAACGTCCAAGATAAAACCCGTAAAATTCCGTCCATAACTTACAGAAACAAGGCTAACGATGGTTTTATTTCGGGGATTATAAACCGACCCTTCTCCTTGGGGGTTACCAGATATCTTCATTTAAAACTTTTTTTTGAATTCCTTGCTCCTTTTTGAAGTTTGTATATCAGGTTTTTAATTGTAGTGCGCTTTCTATTTGATTTATAGATAATAGTAGTTTGTAAAGGGGTATTAAAACACGAGAGTGATTTAAAAAAACGAGCCGTAGTTAGGCGAGTTTTTTAATAACTAGTTATGTGCCTTTTCATACACTACATTATCTACACTGATCCAATAGGAACATTCATTTATTGGAAAAAAAAAAGTAATATTTTCTTCATTTTTTGTGACCGGTATTTGTAATCAGGATACAATTTTTGATCAAAAAAAGCACATTAAATTGATTAGGTACTATTGTAAAGTAAATGATGGTGCCAAAATCCAGTCCACAGCGAATTCGCGTGCCTACGGTCTAGCACGCGCCGCCATAGATAATAAAGGACGAAAACCCGCGTAGGTTCAGAGCCAACCGGTGCTTTATGGGAAAAAATATATATAATGACATCGTTTAGTTCAAAAACAGTGTAATTATGTAAAAAAAAAAAAATAGAGACGTGCCGTGCGTAATGTCATTATGCCACCATTTTAGAGTTCATAATCCGGATTTTACGATCTGAGTGTAGATAAACTACTTTTTGACACCTAACTCCAAAATAAAAATGCAACTATTAACGTGTTAATGAAAATAGTAACTCATTTACTGTCACACAAGGGCCACTGAGCCTCTTTGATACCCAAAATTACTATTATGATATAATAATATCATTATTATTATCGTATTTATTACTGTAATATGTTATGTTATACTTGTTCTATCAAACTTAACATTACTATATGTACTTATACATACTTAAATCCATAAGTGGGCCTGCAGTCTCGACATCGACTGCGATTGCTCTTCAACTGAAATCGGTCGCAAAGTCCGATTTGGTGGTCTCTGCCAAAAATATTGATTTCAATCATGAAACGACAGTACAGATCTCGATGACAATCGATGAATTTTGACAATGACTGTCAAAGCTAATGATTGTCATCGGTATGTACCGATGTCTGCCCAAGCCGAGGTACGTACCCCCTGGGTGCCCTTGAGCAAGTTGGTAAAAAATAACTTTGGGGTGCGCCTTCTGCGTCACGCATTGCGGCGGAGCGCTTTCGCGCCTGCCCCACTTGGTGACGCTGTAGAGGTCAGTTATAGACCAACAGCATATATACTTTCTAAAAAAAAAGTCATGTACCGATTTCAGTTGTAGAGCAATGACGAGACTGCAAACATTTTGGGAACGTAACTGTATAGTTTTATCTAGGTTTAGGTTATCATAATTATTGTTAATTTAAGTATATATTTAATTGTTTTTTTAGTGTGTGTGAAATAAAAAAAACAATTAAATTCTTACGCACATATCTTAAATGCAAAATACATGCATAATTAAAATTCTTTAAAATTAGAAGAATTAGTTGCTGACTAATTTATTTCTTGTCTCCGTATTCCCTTCCGGTTCCCGTAGGCTTTGTTGCTCAAACAAATGATAGGCCACTTATCATGTCAAGGGAATTTACGTTATGAAAAGACGGTCTTGAGATAGATAATGCGGGCGACGACCAGAAACGAATAATTTTACCGGAGTCTAAAATAGCGATAGGTACTGTTTCTCTACCCTTTCTATGACCACAAATTAAAAAAATATAAAAACCCCCCAAAAGTAGTTTTTATGACCTACTACCGCGGACTACAGTTTAACGCGAAAAAAAACATCCTTTGTTCTTCTAGGATATTAAAACCCAATGCAAAAGTATAGCACCAACGCTCGTGATGCTTTATGACAGAATTGTTATAATTTCGTTTCCATGGCAACTGTTCCTTACAGCGATTAATAATCATTTTTCAGTTTTCCCGTGGAAAATTACCATGTTCCGAGATAAAACTATCCTATGTTTTATTCCAGAATATAAGCTATCTCCATTACAAATTTTATCAAAATCTGTCCAGCCGTTATTGCGTGAAAGCTCTTCAAACAACTTTTCACTGTTATGTATTGGTGTGGATTTATTACATTAAGTACACTATGTGATATCATTTTTACTACATTAGATACTTATTTTTTAAGCATTAAAGATTGCTAGACTACCATAGACTACACCTTAGTAAGGAAGGATCTTGGAATCCTACTAATAGGACGACCGGGAAAAATATACTCGTGGTCCTACTAAGACCGTGGTCTTAGTAGGACCACGGGTATATTTTTCCCGGTCGTAGTACGGTTGGATCGAGAGCAACAAACGCAACTACGCAACGGAAACTATTATGTACATGATTTCTTGAAGTGAAACGTCTTTAAAATCACACCGATACATACGGGTACCATACATACGGGGCCTACAGTCTCAACATTGACAACGATTGGTTTACAACCGAAATCGGTCGCAAAGTCCGACTATAACGAAATTTGGTAGTCTCTGCCAAATATCGATGTCAATTATGATTAATCAGTCAGTACAGACCCACGACTCAGAACCTTTCGATAACGAACCAAATCGATTTGATACGATATATAGAATTAAAAAAATATTTAGCTGAACAATTTCTTACCGAATCCACAGAATAAAGAATATCAAATCGATCAACTACTGAGTTATCGAAATGTTCTGAATCGGGGGGCTTATACCGATGACAATCGATAGCTTGTGACAATCACTGACAAAGATAACGATTTTCATCGGTTTGTACTGATTTTGGTGGTAAAACAATCCCTATCTATGTCGAGACTGCAGGCCCAGGACTAAAAAGTTCACTTTTATAACTATGTAACTATAAGCTCCAGAGATCTAATTTTGGTGTAATTTTTCAACTTATATTGTCAGCTGAATAATGTAATATTAAATATTAAATTTTTGTCAAAGGGCAGGATGCACAGAGCAAAATCAGCAAAATACATGCTTAATTCGGTATACCTAACTCGTGATTTTTACGTGGCTTAGATGTTTCACGACAAACAAACGGCCGTGCGCCCTGACACAACCCTACCTGGTTTTTGTTTGGGTGTTTTGGGATCATTGTCTCTTTAGTTCCTCATTCCACAGATACAGAGAATCCAAATCAGAAATCATATCCCGTCCAGACCCTTATCCCGTGGAAGTTGGGACGGCCTCTAGAGTGGGACTCTAATTGTGATGACACTCTAGCACCGTCAGATCTTTCTGAGACTCCGAGTTAGGCTGCCGCCACGGCCACATCGGCAGAGTAGCTCAAGCTGAATAACTAGCTTAAAAGCTAAAAAAAACACGCCTTTCCTGCCAAAAAAAAAGTATGCCAATAAATTATGTACTATTGGAATGTGCTTAGCAAGGCCTTCAATTATATACTGTTGGAGTGTGCTTAGCAAGGCCTTCAATTATATACTGTTGGAATGTGCTGAGCAAGGCCTTCAATTATATACTGTTGGAATGTGCTTAGCAAGGCCTTCAATTATATACTGTTGGAATGTGCTGAGCAAGGCCTTCAATTATATACTGTTGGAATGTGCTTAGCAAGGCCTTCAATTATATACTGTTGGAATGTGCTTAGCAAGGCCTTCAATTATATACTGTTGGAATGTGCTTAGCAAGGCCTTCAATTATATACTGTTGGAATGTGCTTAGCAAGGCCTTCAATTTGATACCTATATTGTAAAATTCAAAGAAAAATATTTTTTTCATTTGAAAATGGAGCCAAATGGCAGCCACATTGAATTTTTCAAAAAAATATATGATTTGATATATATATATAAAATTGCTATGTTACTCGGGGGATGTAAGGATTCTAACGATACCCCATACGTTTAGATTTGTTCAAGGATTTAAAAGTTATGGTGGAATAAAGAAACTCACATACATACATACAAACATTCATGAATCCTAAAAACATTACAATCCTTTTTTTGGGCATTCATGTAAAATGTATGCTAACCTCGGTAGAGGTTACATATTTGGTATTGACCGAAATCCGGGACCTTAGGACCGGGTGGAGCGGATTTATGTATCAATTTAAATCAACGGGGCATTCGCCACCATGTTGGTTGATTAATGTAGTAGTTGTATTTTGGAGTAATTAGTTTTATTCAGTAGTAGAAGTTGGTTAATAAAGGCATATGTGATATTTTTATCTTATATTTTTAAGTTATTCGGACCTTATTAAAAAATGTTAGAGAATGGTAACGCTTGGCACAGATGCTCTGAAGATGATCCGTTGGCAACCGGGTGGAATGGTAACGCTTGGCACAGATGCTCTGAAGATGATCCGTTGGCAACCGGGTGGAATGGTAACGCTTGGCACAGATGCTCTGAAGATGATCCGTTGGCAACCGGGTGGAATGGTAACGCTTGGCACAGATGCTCTGAAGATGATCCGTTGGCAACCGGGTGGAATAATTTCAAGTTTATGGAGCTATTTGGTTTAAGACGGTGATGTTACGCGTTTGCGGAAACCTTAATTTGATATTTTTATCGGATTATTACGGTTAAATTTGCATTTTATAAGGTGATTTGAAAAATAATGAAAACGACAGCTTCCGTATTTTTTGTTATATTTCGTTAGGCTAGTTAACGTAACTTACTATTTTTATTGGACTTTCACGGATGGGGATTCGACTGTATATATTTTTAGTTTAAGCTTACTCTTATCTTAAGGGTTTCTTGATCGATTTGAACGATTATTATTGTATTTAAAAGGGTAGACCTCCAACATGGTCCAATAATTTTATAGATTTTATTAATTCATATCATTTGAAGTAATTTTTTTTAGAGTTCCGTTATCAAACACCGTCTCTATTTCACAGTCATTATATTCAGACACTATTAACACCATAAGGTTGAAATTTGGCACATGTATAAATTTGTATATTTATAACCGCTACATTAGCGTATAAAAAATATTGAACATATTTTTTCTCATACATGGAAAGAGAAGATAAAAAAGTTATCTTCGCAATCGTGTGGGGTCTCGTTGGATAGGTATTTTAAAATTATTAACAGGCTTCAATGGCAGGTTTTTCTATTTAGTTTAGACGAAATATTTGTCTATAAATTTATCATTTTGCTTGAGTTGCACGTCTTTTAAATTATAAAGTACATTCTCAAAAAAATGAATAAACTAGGGCACTAGTGCATACCTAATACGAATTTACTAATAAAATTATCATGACTATCTAGGGCTTACTAGTTTACGAGATATAGCCCACCAAAATAACACGGTTTACGAGAATGTCTGCGTCAATGTTGAGCACATCCCTTAGTGACAGACAGAATCCAAATAAAAAACCATTTTGTTTGCGTATTACTTAAAAAGTACTGGACCTATTGTAATTCAGTTCTTATGGTAGCTTAGGACCCTGGCTGTGCGTGAACATTGAATCTATGCGTGCCCATCAATACGCACTTGGGCAGTTTTTTTATCAATGTCTTGTAAAACTTATCTTATGTATAAGTATAGAAGTATACTTATACATTAGTCCTTAGACTTCTAAGTAACTACCTAGTCTAGTTACTTGTTTATTTAAATAACTATACATACAAATTAAAGCTGTATTCTAATTATAATAGGCATGACAGTTTGTGAAAAATAAAAATATGAAATTTAATAAAATTTAATAATTAAAATTCATTGATTAAGAATACAATAAAATGGCCATAACTACAGCACTTAAACGAAATTATAATTATCCGTAAACCGGTTTTTTGACAACATTTACTTCCGGTGCTCGCAATCAAACAGCCACTAATTAATTACAGAGCAACACACATTCAAAATTTTTCAATAACCAAACTCCATAACTAATTCAGATCCACCCCATATCCCTAAACTTTGACAAAATATTCAAAAACTGTGAAACTAAAACTTATCATGAAACTCACCCAAACAGAAATCGAAAATTCAAAACTTTACTTCCAAACTTTTCACTCCACTTAGTTTTAAATGTAAAAACAAATAATTATTTCTATTATTAAACAGTTTTTACTAATGTTCGAAACTTTTTTCAATTTCGCACAGAACATACACAAAGGAGTTTTTATTTATCAAGTTTCGAAGTTCAATATCGATACGATTTTCGGGGTGAGGGCGAAAGCGACCGCCCTATACCGACGCCGAAATGCTACTGAATGTCTCGGGGGTAGATTGCACGGCTGCTTATAAGGGTAGCTTTGTGATTTTGTGGATAGTATGCTGTGGATTTTGATTATGACAGGGAAGTTGAAAGTTAGTTAAGTATTTACAGGTTTATATATGAAAAAAGTGGGTTACTTTTCTTCACAAGAAAATAAAATTTGTGTAGACAAAAAGCAGTGCCTTGGTGATGAGCACAGGACAAGACTGCAAACCAAAGCTCTTGGATGCATAACCATTGCTTTAAACTGGAATTATCATCAGCTTGTTATTACTGCGGGGACATAAGCTTTCTCTCAAAGAGATCCTAGTGTGACTTACCATCAAACGATATCGGGTTCGGTCCTGGGCTCCGCAACTATGATTTTTCTATCTTATGTGCTATTTTCCGTCGCTCCGTGATTCGGTTGCGGCTGTTATTGTTAAATAGCCGTTAAGTCGTATAAGAGGCCCTCGGGCGGCC
Source organism: Alsophila aescularia (assembly GCA_946251855.1). NCBI lineage: Eukaryota > Metazoa > Arthropoda > Insecta > Lepidoptera > Geometridae > Alsophila > Alsophila aescularia. Next base: position 6,559,446 of record OX276383.1, on the reverse strand, counting down.
TGACAACTCTGAAACAATAGAAGAAATAACTGAAATAACTGAAGAATGGGCCATAATCCACCAAGTTTGCCCTGTCCGGGTTAGTGGTTGTCTTTTTTTTCACTTGGACAACGAATCGATGTTTTCCTGGCGATGGTAGCCGAACAACATATATGTAGGCGTTAGAATCCAACGATATTCTGTCTGTCATCAGTGCTGACAATGAGTTTGGTGCGGATTTCCATCGCTCTTTGCTTCGGAGAACACTATGCTGTTGGTTCTGCCTGTTATTAATTACTATCAGAGGCCAACTACCAAGCCACCCGATGGCCTATTAAATTATAACACTAGAGGCCAGCACTAACAATTAAAATTTTATACAACCCCCGGCCCCCCACCCCTCGTTATAGCTAAGAATTATCTCAATCACATCAGTTTTCAAACATTAAAAACCGCAGCTAAATCGATCCATTCGTTCGGGAGCTGCGATGCAACAGACACACAGACACACCCTTACACACAGACACACACACACACACACACACACACACACAAACACACACATAGTGATACACCTCCTAAACTTATAACACTTGTCTCTTTGTTCGGGGGTTAAAAAGTGAAAGTTGTGCGTTTGTTTTGACGTCCAAGCTTTCACGCCAAATCGGCTGATTACGATTTTAATGAAACCGTGTAAGTAGGTACTGTGCAATATACCTAATCCGGCCATAAGTTCTGTTACAAATGAAAATGCTTTTTTTATGAAGTAATATAATATTACAAAAACTTTTATGTACATATTTATTAAAGTCTCAGCAAAAAATATATAAAAAAACTATTCGAAATGGCTTTTATACAAGCCTTTAACCTGTCTCGCCACGAATCTATGGATTTACGCACTGTTTCCATGGGTTTTTTTTCCACTGCTTGCTCCAGAGATTTTTTAAGAGACTCAATGTCGCCGTGTCGTTTAGAGCAGGCCATGTCCTCTAAAACTGACCATAATTTGTAGTCTAAAGGGTTGAGGTCTGGGCTAGATGAGGGCCAGTCTTCAGCTCTTATAAAGTCCGGAACATTGGTTTCAAGCCAGGCTTGGGTAGTTCGTGCCTTGTGACCAGGTCCAGAGTCCTGCTGGAAAGTCCACGGAACATTTTTTTAAAGTGTATTGCTAAGAGGTTTCAAAACACAATCCAAGACAGTCTCTTGACACACTTTGGCTGAAGTTTTCACTCCTATTTCACAAATAAAGTAGCTTTGTGACGCCTTGATAAGACACGGCCCACCAAACCATCACTGACGCAGGATGATGACCACGTTGTACCTTTCCGACCAATTGTGCAGCTTCTTTAGAACTGTGAGCGTACACTTTATCATTTTGCTTATTGTAGTGCTCTTCAATCGTGAACATTTATTCATCGGTAAAGAGGATATTTCTGTGCCTTTCACCTGCGTATCGCGACAGAAGGCGTTTTGATCGATCCACTCTCTTTAATTATAAAGATTGATTTAGGGCATGTCCTGTATATCGATGATAAGCATCGAGCTTCAAGTCTTGTTTTATAATACGTGACAGAGTTCTAGCGGGAATCTTCATTTCTCGCGATAAGATTTTTAGCTTCTTAATGGGGTTTCGACGAATTCTGGCTTGTAACAGCATTAACAGCCTTTGTAGTTCTAACAGCACGCGGCCGCCCCGATCTTTTATGGTCTTCGACAGAGGAAGTGTTGTTGTATCTGTTGATAGTACGATATACGAACATACGGCTGATACCAAGTGTCTGGAATATGACCGACGGCTTCTTACCCACTTTGTGCAATCCTATTTTCTTTAACACCCCATTCCATATTGTAATTTGATAATGAACACGAAAAAATATGTGAAATGGCGCGAAATCGAAAGAAGTCTTTAAAGTAAATAAACGCGTTCCAAATTCAAAATAATTAAAAAGTTGAAAAGAAGAAAAGTTTTTATGTTACAGTATTTATGGCCAGACTACTTATATCCAACATAGGGTACTTTTATCCCAGGAAAATGGTAAGTTTCCATGGGAAAACTGGAAAATGTCGATTACTCGCTGTAAGGAACGGTTTCCACGGAAACTAAATAATAACAAGTCTGTAAAAAAGCATCAAGAGCGTTGGTGCTATACTTTTACATTGATTTTTAATATACTAGAATAACTTGGATGCTTTTTATCGCGATAAACTGTAGTAGTGTGTGTGTGTGTGTGTGTGTGTAGTCCGCGCGGACGAAGTCGCGGGCGAAAGCTAGTATTAGATATTTTACGAGTTAATTCTTCTGCTCCGTCACCATAGCATTTCTGCATGATAATACAGAAGTTCGTCTCGTCATTCAATTTTGTAGGTATATCCAAACCTGATGATCACTATCGCAAAATTTTAATAATGCATTTTATTTCATAGATGAATGTATCGTATCCTTCTATTCCTCCCAACAACGTTCAAAAATGCTTCACATATTGCACACAACAGAAAATCCCTGACGCAACAGTATGGAAATTCAACTGGATTTTTGAACGCACCGCTCTTTCGTATCTCGACATGAATACATTTCTGAACACTTTGCGTGGAAATTGGATTTCAGCTGTCCTAAAGGCTTGGCCAAACAAGGGGGGTACACAGCGCGCGTCAAGGCGTTAATAGCGCTAAGGACGCTTTTTGTTTGACCGGGCCAAAATTGTGCAATAAATTTACATTGCCGCGCCATGACGTCGCGACAAAGCGTCGCGCGTTTCTTAATACTAGCGCGAGCGCTCTGTTTGATGCCGGTCAACTTGAATAGTACAACACAAGTATGCGACGCTATTATTCTTTGACGCGCGCTAGGAACGCCTTCTGTTTGCCCAGGGCTTTTTCTTTGACTTTTATTGCCTGACTAGCTGTGCCCTACGGCTCCTCCTGTACTTTTCCCGTTATTCCACTGAAATTTTCAGTGGGAACAGTGCTATGAGTGACATATTTTTCTGAACTGCATAAACAGTTATTATTTATCCTATAAATAACAAATAAACACACAATAGCCTCTTTATAATATTACTAGTTTTTGCCTGTGACTTTGTCCGTTCGTTGTCCGTTTGGTTATCACGATTACAAGTATCGTTTGTCCTTTTACAAGGTTCAAACTATCTCCATACCAAATTTCATCAAGATCAGTTCTCCGCTTCAAGTTTCTTCCAGCCGCTTTTCGCAGGTCGTCACTCCACCTGGCACAGGACATCCTACACTACGTTTGCCTAAACGTGGTCTCCACTCGAGAACTCGTCTACCCCAACGGTTATCGGTTCTTCGGGAAATGTGATCAGCCCACTGCCACTTTAGCTTACTTATCCTAAGGGTGGGTTGCACCATCTTACTTTACTTTTAACAAACATCGTTTCAGTTAAGTACCGGTTAGGCTGAAAATTAGTTTCACCATCACAGTTAACCGTATGTAAACTATAACAGTAACTTTAACTGGGATTATGGTGCAACCCAGCCTTAGTTTTTTTCGGTCGCCATGGTTAAATCTGATCAGTCCATTATGATTTTGTCCTTCAGAGAAACTCCTAGCATAGCTCTCCCATAGCTTCCTTAAATTTTCGAACTAGTCTGATCGTGAGTGTCCACGATTCGGCTCCTTAGGTACCTACTGGTGTAGGACTAGTAGGATGCACTGATTGATTATTTTTGTCTCAAAAATATTAATTCAGGAATTAATCAATAATTTTGATGAAATTTAGTGTGTACTTTAAATCCTAGTATAACAATAGGTTAAACTTACACTTTTTATGAAAAATATTTATGCGTTGCTATAGTTTTGAATATGATAATTTCATTTTCATTTACATTCATATAAGAAAATTAAAGTTCTTCAAATGTAAGAACATTTTACTCAAATTGTATCACTTCAAGCCTTAAACATAATAAACAGCAGCACTACTGTATAAGTGGTACAGTTTTACAACTCCACATCATTAATTTATTTCCATGAGTGGAGTAAGAGTACAGTCAACTTCACAAATATTATTTGTAATTTTTTATCACCTATTATTTTGTTTTTTTTTTTTAAACGAGGTGGGCTTTTTTAATCTAAATACTACTATCTAAAACAACCAACATACTCTACATAAAACATTCTGATAACCTTTAAGGGGCGAGGTTTATTTTTAAATATTTAATAATTTATTGAACACATATAATTTTACATTTCACAGATAAAAAAGCAAAAACCTAAACCAACATAAACAATTCAACCTACACCTAAACCAAAAAACTAAACTAATAATCGAAAAATAATTGGTGTTCATGCGGCATGGTTCCAAGAACGCTAACCAGCCCTCTTGTTACCAGCGACGTCGATAACGCGGGGAGAAATTTGCTTAAAAAATTGTTTCGTACTGGGATTCCATGGACCAAATGTTTCAAAGCCAAGCGGCACAAATATATAGTCGCTTGAGAGCTTGATACATACTTGCGTCGCTTGGCTTCTTCTGCGGCTTCCGCCACGGCTCCGGCCCTAAAGACTGACCCGCTGAGGAGAGAAGGGGCTAACGTATCAACACAAGTCGCGTCCCATACGAGAGCCCTTCCCCGTTCCCAGGGGATTAGCGTTAGGCCGTCCGGGCGCTTGCCATCATCACGCTACATCCCTACTGGTTCTATTACAGAAGGTACGTTGATGGTGGCAAGCGTCCGTTTAATGATCTCATTGATTGAGCCGTGGCGGGAAAACCTACCAGCACTTCGTTGGCAAGAAAGTCCATGGAGTCCGTACCTGTCGACGTCGCTGCCACATGAACACCGATGACCTTCGACAATGGCAGCACCCAGACGGAGACCGGCGGCGATCCGGAAACTGCCATTGTCAAGCAGCGTTCCAAGATTCGCAGATGTAAGGGCGTGCAACCACTGTCCCGATTCTCGTTCCGAGACTGCAAGAAGCCTTGCGCGTCATTATAACTGGATAAATTTTGAGCCAAATCTTTGAAAACTCTCTGCACCAATGAAAAATCCCAGACAGTTTTTGACTGTTTGGTTCCACTGGGATAATTTCATTGGGGCATAGAGACTCCCACGCTTCAATTGCATCGGCTGTACTGTTTTTTAAATGCACTTAGAATAAGATAAATAAATCCATGATTGGCCCTTTGGCCCCTGTGTGACACTTGAGCCCTTCCACTCACGTTTCACCGTGACATGGCTACTGCAAAAAAGCTTTTATTAAACGTTTTTTTTAATTAACTTATTTAATATACCTACCTACCTACGTAATATTTACGGCAGAATGACTAAAAAAAACTATTCTACCACATGTAATTGAGATGCCTTATTTTTGTATATACAATAGACATATTCGCGGTTTGAGAGTCAGTTTTCGGGATTAAAAGTGAAAATTTGGTCACAACAGTTTACTTTACAGCATCTACTTAAGACATTTAATCAAATTCAGTTTAGCCGTTATGGCGTGAATGCGCCCCAAACAAACAACGTTTCACTTTTATAAATTAGTGGGATTGGGAATTCATATCTCTAGTTATTTTAATTTTGGATAATAACCGTGTACAATTCATCAAATTGAATTTTAAATGTTTACTTATTTAGCACTAATAGGTAGGCTTATGTTTTAATTTAAGTAGTTGACTGTACCTACCTCTAAATAAGTTGCGCGTCTCGTTCGCAATATTTCACTTGTAATTAAATGTAATTTATTATTTCTTGTAAGTAATAGGCTCGCACAAGCCTGTAATTATTTTGATGCGTATTTTAGTTTGAAATATAGTGAAGGGATTTACAAAATGTACCTATTTACAATATGTATTGTAAGCTTCGTTGGACCGGCACAAGTCCAGCTCGGCGGATCATGGGCCATCCTCAAAACTCTTGAAACTCTCACCAGGATCAGCAGTGAGGAAAGCGGTAAAAAAAAACTAAGTTTCGTCTATGGGATGCCTGTGATTTAGTAAGAGAAAGGTCGGACGTCCAGCGGCGAGATGGGTCGATGATCTCATCAGGGTGGAGGGAAAAACATGGATGAGGTGAACATCCGATCAATAGGCGTGGCAATAGCGTAAGGAGGCATAGGCTACTACGCTACCCACTGCTGGGTATAGACCCAGCAGTGGGTAGCGTAGTAGCTGTAAATGATGGCGATGATGGTGAAGCTTCGGTCGATGTTTCCTGACCACCACGCAAAAAAATTGGTTTGATGTTCAATGATCAGGGTAGCAGGATTCAATTGTAGGGGAAATGGGTTGTATTTTTGTATGACGAGACTGTCACATCTTTCGCCTGATGGTGAGCGCCACCTGCCCATAAAAATCTCCGTGCCACCCAGAACTTGCATTGTAAAATGGAAAATCTTGCACGGCACTGCATTGCGCTCGTACCTTGAGACATCAGTATTTTAGCCCAGTAATATCGCTGGATACAGAGCCGTTCTAACCGGAACACTGTAATTTTTGCACACACTTGGCGGCCTAGTACTTGCGGGAAGAACTGTATTGTAGAGTTTTATGCTACTATCGTTCATCCTGACCCTCAAGGCAAACGTGTTTTAACCAAGGTGGTATTTATGGTACCTATATGATAGTGGATAAAAGTTAGCTTTCAGTTAAAATACGAGTACAATGGTCAAACGCAATGGTCAAACTTCTGTTTATTGATTGGTCTAAGATAATAATGTTTTTTTTTCTGTGAGGCTATAAAAGTATCAAATTTCAAAGAACATGCTTCAGCCATCATACAGCTGTTATTTATCGATAGCTCGGTTTCTTCGTTTTAAAAATCAAAATCATTACATCAGAATTTAAGTTTCGCAATGCGAAAACCACATTTCAATCGGTCCAGTAGTGTTTAGGTGATACGAAAACAAAAAAAAATGTACAGAAATGTATGCTTGTCCAGAAACCTATTTTGAATGCCTCTATTTTAACACGTTTAATTCAATTTCTAGTTTGTCTGTCTATCGTTCCGGGTGGAATCTTGCACCACAAATTTCAAGCATTTCCCGATTAGCTATCCGGTGGAGAAAAGGCATTTAAAAATAAATGTGGTTTTTCAATTATTATTTTAATCTACTTTTGTGCTTGTTTATCATCTTCATTGCACAGAATTTTGATACATACCTTCTGCTTCATCTATATATACTTATAATAAAACTGTAACAGGCCCAATTCTATACATTGAAGATATTTAGTAAAAAAAATATGGAGTTTTCTTTATTCCGCACTAAAGCCAAAACTGTATATTTTTTCATTTTTGTCTGTATGTCTGTATCTTGGCTAGGCATCACGCCGAATGCATTTAAATGAAACTTGAAATGATATGAGTTCATACTACGAGGTAGGACAAAGGATACTTTTCATCAAGAAAAATTAAAGGGTTCCAGCAGGATAGGGGTGGAAAGTTATATAACAAAATATTACTCTAAAACTACTAAACGGATTTTGATGCTCCTTGAAAGGTTGTCTGGAAGAGATATCTTTTTAGCGATAAGACCGCCCATTGTCCCATATATTTTGTATAAATGTTTTAGTTATTATTGTATTTTTGTTCTATGTGGTGTACAATAAAGAGTTCTCTATCTATCTATCTATCTTGACACAGTCATTAATAAGTATGGATAAAGTAGGTTTACTTCTATTTTATTTTTTGTAGGTTAAGTGTCTCTTTTTTATTATTATTCTGTTATGACTCGCGCTCCATTATTACTAAGTATGGATAAAGTAATTACTTTATCCATAGGTACTTAGCAATAATGAAGCAAATGGCACGCGAGTTATAAAAGAATAATAATGAAAAAGAGATTCTAAAGAAAAGTGACAAGTCCTCATTCAATACTGAGAAGCGAGCCGTTGGATGAACCACCTTGACCCGTTCAATGCTGCCCACAAATCTATTTTTGCTGCATGTCCGCTGAAGGACATTTGTGTATCTATAAAATAACAAAATATATTTATCTCCTTTTTTTGTTGAATCCTAAACTTTAAAGAAAAAGCGACGGTAGCCTAGTGGTATATTAGTGCGACTTAGAATCCAACGAACTGGGGTCGCGAAAGTTATCTGCGGTTTCCCACCGCTCCGTTCTTTAGAGGGCATGTTAAGCTGCCTGTCCCGGCTATTATTGAATAGAAGCATTCGTCAAACCATGTCAGAGACCCTCAAACAAGAAACCAGCACTATACTTCATGCGACAAGCGAGCAAGCAATGAATCATCTCGGTTTGTTAGCATGTATCGATGCATGTCCGATTTAGAAAATGAAACACTAGTGGCTCTGTGAGCTGTAGACCTCGCGCGTACAAACTTTTTAGCAAATAATCTAGCGGTGCACAGTAGCGCCATCTAGTTACCTTATTGTTAAACTAACATTAACACCCAAAGTGCTCCACCAATCCCTACCTAGTGGGTGAAGGGTTGATTCAAATGGTCGAAATCTAAAAGTGAGAAAATTACTGTATTTTGAGGAGCAATTCTGCTCATCACTCCGAAGACCCTCATCAAATTTTCATTAATTTTTTATGAGACCAATTTAAAGTTACTACCTTTCAAATAAAAAAATAACCATTGAAACCCCCGCAGTCAAAAATCCCCAACAACTACAAAATTATAAAAAATTGTTTAACATACCAAGTTTCATCTAGATCGGTTGAGAAATGCGACCTGTAGAGGAGAACAGACATCCGGACAGACGGACATCCGGACATACGAAAGCATTTTTGCCCAAGCTGAAACGCAGACGCTTCGCTAGCGCTTCGCGCTCGCTCGTTCAATAAATAATTAGATCTACCTACCAGCGAAATTGGTGCACGATAGCTTGATAACATACACCGGTGCATCAAGATGCACTAACATTGGACATTCAAATTCACATTCATTACACATCAAACAGCGATAGAACAATAATTATAACACTCGTCTTCGATTAATGTGATGTTTAGATAATACAGATAACTATTTTCTTTGGGTTTTTTGTAGTCACGATTCTATGTGAACACGATACAGGATAGGGACGCTAAAAAAAGCATCACAGAAGTAGTGCAAAAATTATACGTATTGCAAAAAGTTATGCAATATTTTTACACGACTGTCCAAAAAAAGGAGTGTTATGTTTTTAGCATTCTTGTATGTTTGTGAGTTTCTCTATTCCACTATAACTTTTAAATGCCTGAACAGATTTAGACGTATGAGGTATCGTGGAATCCTTACATCCCCCCCGAGTAACAAAAATTATTATTTTTTTTGAAAAAAAACAGTATGGCAACAATTAAAAAGGCGAAAAAAAAGCAATTTTACAATATGGGTATCAAATCGAAGGCCTTGATAAGCAGATTCCAACAGTATATAATTTAATGAATAAGTTATTTTTTGGCAGGACAGGCGTTTTTTTTAGCTTAAAAGCTAAAAAAAAACGCCAGGCTAAAACGCTCCCAAGTTACATAATTTCTATACATAAATAATCAAGTTTACTTTGACATCTTGAAAAGATAAATCACAATTTTGGACATATATAACCGAAACGGTATCCAAAAATTCAAATGCCAGTGTGATTTCCCAGAAGATTTAAGATAAATTTTGAGATTGTCTCAGGGTGAAAAATTATTGTCCGGGAAAACATCGATTCATTTTGTAGTAGGTACTTACCTATTTATTTCTACTAGCTTTCGTCCGCGACTGCCACTTCACATAAAATCATTGGTAATTTTAAAGAAATGTAGTTGAAGAGTCTTGAAGTAAATGAGCACTTATTATTGTCAATTCAGTCCAGCTGTTTAGTTAGACTGAGCGATGGTGGCCTAACGGTTCTGTAGTGCAATTTAGAATCCAACGATACCGGGTTCAAAACCTAGGCTACGCACCGATGACTTTTCTAAGTTATGTGCGGTTTTCCATCGCTCCGTGCTTCGGAGAGCAGGTTAAGCTGTCGGTCCCGGCTGTTATTGATTACTAGCAGTCGTTAAGCCATGTCAGAGGTCCTCGGGCGGCTTGATAAACTCTGACATCAGAGGCCAGCACTACCTCGTACGACAAATAAACAAAGTTAGACTGTAGGTACCTATCTATGTCATCACAACTTACTCGTAGATAGGTACATGTCATACATCCATGTTTACTCACTAAACTCCGGTGCAATGGTGGCCGAGCGGCACTAATGCGCGTTAGAATCCGGCTTCGGTCCTCAGCACTGCACCAATAAGTTGAGTGCAGATTTCCCTCGCTCCGTGCTTCAGAGGGCACCTAAAGCTATGGGTTTCACGAAGTGATTATAAGCATCGTCGTGCCATGTCAGAGGCCCTCGGGCTGCCTGAAAAACTCATACACCAGAGGCCAGCACTACCTCATACAACAAGCAAGCAACTAACACTCTTGTAGGTAGTATCCGGGTAACTTATGGAACTTTTCTCAAGTCATCCCGGAAAACTATAGATAATAGGGGTATCACACTTCTAAAAAGATTTTGAATTACGCCTAAAGCACTTGTGTTTATAGACTTCAGAAGTATCACACCAATACGACAAACCAAACCACTTTTTAAAATTTCTAGGGAAAAACAGCCTACAAACAAGAACAAAGACAAACAGACAAAAATACTTTTATCAAACAACGATGAAACTGATAAAAGATTTCTGAACTTGATTTAAAATTTCTCCCACTAGGGGAATAATAAATCAAAGAAAATGTATGAGACCGTTCGGTAATATTTATTATTGATGTCTTTTGTTATTCCTTGAGTTTCCGCAAGTAATCATTTACGTAATTATGAAGGTAAAAAAACATTTGTACAACGAGTGCATAAAACAGGGCATTTTTCCGCCCGAGCCGTAGGGGTCGGGGGGACGGGGGGGGGGGGGGTACTTCCTCCAAAAAAAGGATAAAAAGGGAGCTACTGAATATCTCTGCCATTTTAAATCCGATTTCGATGGTTTTTTTTTCATTTGAAAGGTAGTAACTTTAAGTTACTCTCATAGAATAGCTAGAGCAGATTAGCTCCTCAAAATGAATAGCTAGAGCAGAATAGCTCCTCAAAATGAATAGCTAGAGCAGAATAGCTCCTCAAAATGAATAGCTAGAGCAGAATAGCTCCTCAAAATGCAGTAAATTTTTCACTTTTAGGTTTCTACCAGTGGAATCAGCCCTTTACCTACTAGGTAGAGATTGATGGAGCACCTTGGTTATTAATGTTAGTGTGACAATGTTACAATAAGGTAACTAGATGGCGCTACTGTGTACCGCTAGATTTTTTGCAAAAAAGTTTTTTGATCACAGAGCAACTAGTATTTTAAATAACTAACCATTTAAATACTGCTAAGAAATGACAAGAACTTTTTCCGACATTTTTTAAAAATTTCTACTTTATACACTAGGCTCGGGTCGGAGACAATAGATAATTAGAGAAGTACAAAACTTTTATGCACTAGAGCATTAAATGCAGTATTATGTCGCCCGCACACAGCTAAACAAGAACTTTACGAGCATAAGAACTGAAAAATATATTTCTTGGCCCACTACCTCAAATGTTAATATTGCCGTCACAGAGTATTGCCACTTCAGCTTGCTTATGCTACTATAGAGCTATGGTCGGTTACTTTGGTTCTCTGTCAGATCACTTCATTGTGAATCTTATTTCTTGATCTGAAGCTGATGGCTTTGAAGTCAAATACTTATGATATTTTTGGCACATGGTGTACCTACATGTGTTTCATTTGTGTAAATAAGTTTTAGGTACTTACGAAGGAAATCGTAAATATTGACGTCAATAAACTCTACGATGGTTGTTTACTTAAGTTTCGTTACGCATAGCGTTTGCACGCGTGACGTACTACCGTGACAGGTTTGATGGTACGTGACGCAAATAACGTTTTCTGGTTGGTGTTTTTTTTTACCTTTTATGTAACTACGGAAAAGTATGATATAATTGTAATATCCGCGAACATATCTTATATTTTGTGGCAGTATTATTTAACCGATAATATTACTTAATAGTACCATATCATTTTACAAAATTAAAACATTTCTCATTGGTCAAATCCCTGAACCTCAGCGTTATATAAAATAAATACAAAAACATTCATAACTAGTTTAAGCTGGCAGTCATTCCGGCAAATGAAGGCTCTTCTCTCTAGAATTGAGCTTTATTTCAAAATTTATGTCACAATATGTGGATGGTACGATGGCTTCACCATAACCCCGGTTGTGGTCAGCCTATATATGCTTTTAAGTAGAGATGTTGTTTTTCCGGCTGATCTGTCTATACGATCTGGCACTCATGTAACACTGATCGCTGGCAATTTTGGGAATTATTCAAACACTCTAGAAAAAATAACTGGAATAGTAATGGCCATATTTTTTTAATGTATTAAATATGTTCAGGTAATTTAAGGGTTATACATAAAACAAGCACGTTATTAATATTATTATTTTTTATTTTTTAAATAAACGTAATTTTTCGCCAAAATAAATAACGCTTGCACAGTACCCGCACCACCACTCGTCGCGCACAGTACGAACTTCTAGCAAGAATGTATTCGAATCGGAAACGTCATGACATGACCTCGCTAAAAAACAAACAAACATGATATCATCATATCATAACTTCATTCTATCATGTCATGACATGACGTTTCTGACTTTATAATGTTGTGTGACTTGTTGGCTGACTGATATCAGTCGATTTGTATGTGATTTGTACAGCGCCTTCATTCGTACGTAAACATAACAAATTTTACGTGTGCTCACGTTAGTTTCCTAATATTGTAACTATACCATAGTGCCACATCCTTCCAGCCTCTTCAACCTCATCGTGAGCAGGCCGCAACAAGTACAAATATTATACCTACAGTTCGACGACGCAATATTGGGGTTAATTCAGTAGGATGTCAAGCGTGCGCTCGATGAGTCGCGCGCCGTGTGCTCGGCAATAAATTACTTACCTATGTGAAGTTTTTGTGAAATTGTATTAATTTTTTAATTATGAGTACCAAGAAGAAACCTATCAGGAACTGCATAGCATTCGGCTGTTTAAATAGGTAGTAATATAAATGACGACATTATTATTATTTCATTATTATATTGTCATTATTTACGCTTCCAAAAGATATCGAAAGGTAATAATTGTAGTAAGTACCTATAATAGGTCCTAGTTATGTAGTTACCTATTAATATTTTTTTATTATGTAGGTACCTATAGTGTATTACGTAGGTAGAAATTTATTTTTCACTCATTATTAAGCATGGAATTCAGACAGGCATCTTTATTCATCAAATTGCAATAGGTACCTTTAGGATATAATCATAATCAACCAACGACACATAATACCTAGGTAAGTATCTCACTAAACTTATTGGCGTTCTGAAAACGGGATGGTGAAAATGATGTACTAGGTCTATTATGATAATAATGTCATTGTATGTAATAGAACTATCAAAATTTATAGTCACAAGTAATAACATAATACATTATCACTTATTTATTCTGTTACAATATCTAACTAAGTCATATCATATCACAGAATAATTAATAGTACAAGAACCTAGTCATATATTAATACAACCCTACCGAGCGAAAAAGTGACAGAGCGATTTTGAAACGGTTAGAGCAATGTTAGCTCTCGTGCGTAGAAATACGATACATTCTAGCCTGCACGCGATGTGCGAGTGCCTTCTAGGTAAATATAATCGAAAGCTCGCAGCGCTGTGCGAGTTAAATTGCACTTTATTGCGTTTTAGAGAGGGTCGCTATGTATTTATATGACTTCACTCTGATATCCTTCTGTACTTGTACTATTATTTATTCTGTGCCGTGAGTAGAGTAAATCAAATCATAGATTGTAATTATCACTGCCGCTTCCTTGATGATTTCTGAATTCAAGTACAATTTTGAGAAACCCACTTTGCTTATTCTGAAACTTGCAGATGTTGTGTCGCAGCAGGTAAATTAATGTTCGAACAAGTTGTGTTTAAATCCATGCTGCTGCATCTTTTGGGTGGAAAATGCAATTGTTTTGGTTTTTCCTCGGCCGGGTTTCAGCAGCAGGATGTCTTGGTAGGGAGGAGTGGAAGCTATCAAAAGGACAGCGAGGTTCACATTCTCATTAACAACAAACACGCTAATAACTATAAGTGGATTGTTACACAGCAGTCTTCACGATAAGGACGTCAGTATCATCGGTGGCCTGGAGAGTTTGTATCCCATTGTCCTGAACCTTTGTCTGTATTAAGAAGATGAACTGAGCTTTGTTGATACGATTGAACAAAAAATCTTCTTGTTTCTCTCAAACTATTACCGCCTTCACTGCGTGGATGTAATCCAATAAATAGTTGAGTTTTTAGTTTAGCTAATTTTCACATCAGGTAGCCCATCACGCTGAATAACTTTAATGTTCACTTTTCCGGCGCACGTAGCTCGAAAACGATTGAAAATTGGGAAAAAATTTATTGAACAAGTTTCTGAAGGAATCTCTTAGGTAACTTCTACAACTCCTTTGTTAACTGGGCTATAGCTACGCTAGCTATATGATGATATAACTCAGCTACACGTTTCTATAATGCGGACCACGATTTGTGCCTGCGATTTAAAAAAAAACAGTATCTAAACTAAAAATGACAATTCTCGTGTCATTGATAGAACTAACAAATTGTGCAATCTTGCCAACCACCATCGGGCACTAGAGCAATATATCCTCAGATGAGATAAGCAAGTCTCTGGATTTCTTCACTTCTGCGCCTTGTTTTAGGCAAAATACAGAAGCGAAGACAGGCTTGATCAGAAAAGTATTTCTTCCCCCATACAAGAAAGGCCTTGTCTGATCTGCACTCTAAAACGCGTTCACCGCTAAAAGCCATTATGAAATCCAGCATAAAATATCGTGACAGTTTGGCCGACTACTCACGGGATCTCTAATTGTGGAACTAGAACGCATCACACAGATCACGGATTGCAACAATGCAGCTGTGCAGGCTTGTTTCAGTTATGCAATAATCTGTGACTGCAAAATGTAGTGGTGCAGTAACACCACCGCAAAAGTCACATACCTACCAACAAGTTGCTAGCTTGCGTACAAAAACTGAATTTCGCTAATAGTGTAACATGTTAAATCATGACTCCAAGTTAGATTTTTGTTATAGATCCCGATTAAATAGAATGTATTGGGTACAACGCCATCTGGCGAGGAGCAGCGTTTTCTCTATTAGATCAGGATGTGTTTTCTCCGTATCTGAAAGCCAGACGCCGAGTTTGTAAAAAACGCCGAACTCCACCACGCGCACGCCACTTTCTTCGTTGAGGGAATAATGAAAGCTTTTCTTTTCTGAAGACAGATTGATGATTTCGCCTATCAAAGAATCAATAAATAATGGTTGAATTTGCCTCTGCGAGTGGAAGGAAAAAGTTTTCATCGCATGTCTCAAAATAGATAAAATGGTTAATCCACGCAGCGACAGCTAGCGACAAGAGGCGTGAACTAGAAAGAAGGTGTAAACGAAGCGGAGGCCTCTGACGGGAGGTAGCGGGGCTTTTGGAGTGTTGCTATTATAATTGGCGTTACAGGAATATTTCGGGCTCTGAATAGCTTTGGACGAGAAGCGGGATGTTTAAAAATCCGGAATAGGTCGCATCTTTAAGTTGGCTAACAAATCGGAAATTCAGAGGGCAGCGATTCATATGTCGAAAATAATTTACATCTACAAATCGCTTGCGATGGTCACACCATGGAATGTTTTGACGTAATGTCTAAATCACATCAAAGTTCCAGAGAGACCCTTTTTTTTGTATGAACTTTTTACAAGTAAACAACGGAAGCTGATTGGAATGTACCAGAACTGGCTGGAGGACAGGGACCTGTATAGCTAGGCCGACAAGGTCTGCTTTACGATGCAAGTTGCAGATTTGTTTCTATAGTTTTCTGGATAAGCGGAAGTTCGATTTCGGAGTAGAATGCTACTCGAAATGGAAACCAAAGTTCGTATATATACAAGAGAGAAGCCTGTGGATTTGATTTTACTTGGACGTGAGTTTAGTTTGCACGTGATTGAGATCGGCGCAGGCAGCAAAAGAACAGGCAGTCTTTTGTGTAGACAAAACGACCGAGACACGCAGTCAGAACGAAGCTGCTCTGTAACAGGCGAAATAAGTATACGAGTGCAAAAGCCAGGTTAAAATCGTGCATCTACAGACGGCTGTTGTCATCACCACTGCGAGCTGCTGTGCGCGATCTTCCGGGGCTCACCACCGTTCGTGGAAGAATCCGGTCTACGAGGGACTCCAGAAGGACTCCAACGCACCACCTGTCCAGTAGAAGACACCAGGCACCGATCGTGGGAGACACTGAAACCGTTCGAGAGCAGCGGAAGGCACCGTTCGTGGAGAAGCAGTAGAAGCTGATCGAGTGGAGTAAGGAGGCGTTCCGTGGCGGCACGCGAGACGACGGTACGGCGTCCCGGGAAGCTTCCAGGTTGGTCCACTTCAAATCATTTTGAGTCAGCGAGCTACGGTAGTGAAGGAAGCCTTCGCCTACTTGCGTGTTAATTATACTGTTGAAAGTTTTTTTCTGTTTTAGAGTTTAATATCCCTCTGGGAAACACAATCTTACACACACATACTCTGTTTGCACAAGTTCTCTTTTAATTTAGAACATTATAAGGCAAAGACAAGATTATTCCGTTGCGTTGTGACAAATACATGATCAACTGCTGAGCACAGACTCTCTAAGTATACTACTAGCCTAGGATACTGCAGTTCTATTGTAAATTCATATCATACAGGCCGAAGTTATGTACTATAATTTATGTTTGAGGAAATTGTAATCATATTTGAGAATTTTGAGTTTTGAGTATTATGTTAGTAGTATTTCCTATTATAAGATCTTGCTGTTTAGAATTATTTTGATGCAGAACAAACTAAATTAAGTGTAAAATATTTCTTTTTGAATTCCTCAGTAAAGGGGAGAGTACCAAAACTTTGATAACTCATGTGTGTCTTTTTTCTATTTTTTGTAATAAAGCCCTTTGTTATTGAATTTACCATCTTGTTTTAATTCCTCGCCTTTACCTGAGAAGGAGGTGGAGGAGGGGAAGTTTTCCCGCCCGCGACTTCGTACGCGCAGACTACTCTTTATCGCAAAAAAAAAACTATCCTATTTTCTTCTAGGATATTAAAAACCAATGCAAAAGTAGGTATAACATCAATGCTCTTGATGTTTTTTGACAGACTTGTTATTTCGTTTCCATGGCAACCACAGACCATTCTGTGATGGCAACCGTTCCTTTCAGTGTGTAATCAGCATTTTCCAGTTTTCCCGCGGAAACTTTCAATTTTCCGGGATAAAAAGTATCCTATGTTTTATTCTAGGGTAAAAGCTGTCTCCATTCTAAATGTCATCAAAATCCGTTCAGCCGTTATCGCATCAAAGCTCCCCAAACAAACAAACAAAAAGACTTCGTTTCACTTTTATAAATTGGTATGGATTATTTTTAGTTTGTGCTTGCTGATATTTAGTTATATAACAGCTGATACCGACCGCTTAATGTGCTCTGCAACGCAAAGAGCGATGAAATCCGCATATAACTTTGAAAAGTCATTGGTGCGGAGCCGAGGACCGAATCTGGTATCATTGATTCTAACGCGCACTACACACGCCACTCGGACATCATCGCTCAAACTAAATACTACCATATAGGAAACATAACTCTCAAGGTGAAATTTTGTCGCCTAACAACATTTTAGAGTGTGTAACAATTAAACGACACAATTAAAAGTCGCTCGCTGTTACTATTATAATTTTGCCATGCCATAATCCCCACGCTTGGCAGGCGGCTTGGTGATCGAGTAGTTGGTGATAGTAGGAACACGCTGCTACTCATTTCTTGAACGCCCATAGCTGGATACGCAAGGTAGATACAAACAAGAAGGTAATATACTGAGTGCACACCATCAAACAAACGCGTGAAGCATAGCAAATGATGTATGCGTGCGTGAGTGGATTATATGTGGTAAAAACACCACAAAAGTGGTCGATACACAATTTCATCACAAAAAAACTGTATTGTTTTTTAATTTTCGTGCGATTTTGTCAGAATTATGACGACTACTAAGGTTTTTGCTGCGACGTAGCGGCTGATCGACATGGGGTGTGTGCATGAGGCTAGTGCGTACGAGCGGATTGGCATATCTTGGGTGTTTTAATGATGATTTGGCGGTGTGGAATCCGTCTGTTTTTAAACATTCTTGGATATAAAGATCCTCAGATGCCTTGTATCTGGAGAATTCAGAACTGCGTCCGCAGCATTCTACCTTGTTTACGTTCTTCATACTACTGACAATCAATCAAAGCAATTGGATTGTAGAACTTGTTGACTTAGGCAGATTGGAAATTGTTATCGATAAATCTTCGTGTTGCCTTACAAACATTTAAGTTGGAGTGCACGAGATTGGCTGCAGCGAATGGAAAGGCTGATGTGGAAATGCATTCGCAAAATATACTTACAGGTTGTACCCATAGATCAAATTAAAGGGGGGAAGATACGGCACGCGTTATAATCACGAAAATAAAAACTAGATTAGATACAACTATAATCAAACCATAGACAACTGCATATTACTCCGTACTCTAGACATGCTTTTGACGAAGTCACTATAAAAGCATTTGATTATCGCCATTTTGGCGCTGATAGCAGTAGTTTGGCAGTAGTGAGCATCCACACGGAACTATGGTTTTTTGCTATTATTTATCTTGTGACTAAAGTCAGGAGCTGAAACAATGTCAATTTTAGTTCCATAGACGCCCGATGGGGTGCTTTGAATCAGCACAAACGAAAGTACGGCACAGCTAATCCATAAAAAACTAGGATAAACACACCCACACAGCTAAATTCCCACCGTCGTCATTCATGTGAATCAACAACAAAGTGAGATACGCATACTTTAGTGCGAATGAGAGTCAATGCTAAGCAAACGCCACTTCAATTGTGACTAAGGCGGAAGAAAGCTAATTTTGTGCGTTACACCTAATTTAGTACCTAATCTTTCCATTTTTAATTAGATCTATTTGTTTGTTTGTTTGTCGTATGAGGTAGTGCTGGCCTCTAGTTTGTCAGGCCGAGGGCCTCTGACATGGCTTAACGACTGCTATTAATCAATAACAGCCGGGACTGACAGGTTAACGTGCCCTCCGAAGCACGGAGCGATGGGAAACCGCACATAATTCAGAAAAGTAATTGGTGCGGAGCCTAGAACCGAACCCGGTATCGTTGGATTCTAAGTTGCACTATTGAACCGTTAGGCTACCATCACTGTTTATTAGATCTATGGTTGAAGTATTTATAATGATAAGTTTCCTTCAGTATAACAACCAACGCCCATCCATACGTCCATATTATACAAATCAATAAATATACTATGCATAATTCACACCAATTACCTAGCTCCAAACTAAGATACCCTGTGCTATGGGCACACTACAGCTGTTCAGAAAAATAATACGTCCCCAAACCAATAAGGCTTTTAGAAGTACATAATGTGGAAATACTTTGTAGGAAGGTAGCGCTGCCCGAGGACACTTTTAGCTTTTAGGAGAAGTCCCTTGTAGGTATATGTCATTTGTGCCGACTTATAACCTATACTTTACTAGCTACGCCCCTCGGCTTAGCCCTCGTGCAAAATTTTCCGTGCCCGTTCACCTCCTCTGGGAAGGAATTTCAAAAAATCCCTCCCTAGTTGCACCTCTATGGTACTCTGGAATATTTCCTCCAAATTCTAATTTCTAGGTCCACCAGTTTAGGCTGTGCGTTGTCTGTCTGCTGTCTGTGAGTCAGTAGGTAGGTCACGCTAATGTTTTTTTTAATGTATATACTAGCTTTCCCGCCCGCGACTTCGTATGCGCGGACTACTGTTTATCGCGAAAAAAAACATCATATTTTCTTCTAGGATATTCAAAACCAATGCAAAAGTAGGTATCGCACCACTCTTGATGTTTTTTGACCGACTTGTTATTTCGTTTCCATGGCAACCACAGACTACTCAGTGATGCAACCGTTACTTACAGTGAGTAATCAACATTTTCCAGTTTTCCCGTGGAAACTTACTATTTTTCGGGATAAAAAGTATCCTATGTTTAATTCCAGGGTATAAGCTATCTCCATTCTAAATTTCATCAAAATCCGTCCAGCCGTTATCGCGTGAAAGCTCCCCAAACAAACAAACAGACAACGTTTCACTTTTATATATTGGTATGGGTAAATATTTCAAGATTGTTTATCCAAATACGAGTACGTTACAATTTACCCACCTGTCATTCTGTTGGTAAAAACTGTCATAAAATATATTGGTTCGAAATATACAAAAAATAATTTTCAGAGCTCTTGACTTCTACTGTTGAATGTAATGGATATCCGATACTTGAGAAAGATACCTACTCAAGTATCGGAGAGCCATCAATCACAACCTAAAGGTATTTTATAAAAAGGTTCAAATGATAGACCACCGAATCCTCGAGTCATTTATTCAACGAGGACGGAGTAATTAGCCGAAAGACCTGGCTTGGACAAGTTCTTTGATTTACTACTATTACTATTAGATATGTTCTCGCTAAGCAGGCGTTAATGCTAAAAATCATATAAACATTTGATTTGGCAGACGTTATCTTTACGACACGTAGTTAATTGCAATTTTTGCCGTGTTTGGTTGTTCAGTTCAGTATACTGCCAATAGATGGCGTTTCCGTCTCCGTAAGACGGGCTTACAAACTAAGCGAAAAATTTGAAGCATGTAGTACCTGTTACGGTAGTCAAACTTGGTAAAGGTGACGCGCAGAGGCACGGAATGATACGGGTTCGAACCCCGTCCGTGATTCATATTTTTCGTTTAGAACATTATTAGATATTACTATTACAGAATACCACTATCAAGACAGTAGGTTGCGTGTTGCGTGGTTAAAATACATGTAAAATTATCCATATAACACTTTTATGTTAGTCCGGAGCTATCCATCATAGTAAGCCTAACTTCCAATCAAATACAAATAAAAATATGCTAATAAATGTCTCTTCTACATTGAGGTGAAATTTAAAAACATTAAATGAGGTCGATTTTGTTGCTCCCAACTAGACTAAACTACGCTAAATTTAGGTTTAGTCCTGCCAAACAGATTATTTTGTAACAAACTCACTAAACTAGCCTAAATGTAGCTCTCCGACTAAATTTAAGTTCTGCAACGGAACTAAGGGACTTGAGGGAGGGGGTGTTGTGTAATGCACAGCGGGGGATTAGGGGGAAGTGAAGGGAAGGGGGGAGGAATTGGGCGAGGGGGGAGATGGAAAAAAGTAAGGGGTGTGTGGGGAAAGTCAGAGAAGAATGGGGGAAGTAAGGGTAGGAGGGTGGGGGGGGGGTGAGTGAGGCAAGGTTGGGAAAAATAGTTAAACAGTAAGGGAACGGTAGGATAAGTTTAGAAATAAAAGTTGTAAGTAAGGAAAAGTGAGGGGAGTGTAAAGAAAGTCGGGGAAGGGTGGGGAATATGAGGGGAAGACGGGGAAAAAAGGAAAATCATGAGGGGAAGGTGGAGTAAGTTTGGCAAAAGTGAGGGTCTTACTCTCCCATCAATTCCCTCACCCTCCACTCACTTTTTTCAAACTTACCCCACTCCCCCCTCCACCTTTTTTCCATCTTCCGTCATCCTCCTTTCACTTTTTCCTCATTTACTCCATCCTCCCCTGTTTCAAAATTCCGCCAACCTCCCCTCACTTCTTCCAACCCTCTCCCGACTAACCTCATCCTCACCTCCCTTTTTTCTGTTTCACCCCACACTCCTCTCACTTCTTCCCAACTTTCCCCACCCTCCCCTCACTACCCCTAGCCCATCCCTGACTTACCCAGCCTCCCCTCAAATTTTCCCATTTTTCCCGCTCTTCACTTCCCCCACCCTCCCCGCACTTCCACCCTACACTCACTTTTTTCCAAACTAACCCCACTCTCACTTGACTTTTTTCCATCCTCCTGACTTCCTTTATCCTACTTACACTTTTATCTAAAATAACTCCTCTCCCCCTCCTCCCCTGACTTTTTTCACCTTCATCTTGGATTATGTCTCTCACTATAGAATTATTTATTTATTTACCCCCTAACTTATAAAAAGTTATGCAATAGCTATGCAATGATTAATAATTCTGCGCAGTAAATATTGTACTGCGCAGAATTACTATTCATTACTTAATCATTGCATAACTTTTTATAAGTAAGGGGGTTATTCTTTAGCACACATATACAATGTACAAGGAGGACTTAACGATTGACTACTTATTCAGATTGACGCGGGCATAAAATGCGTAATCTTGGTCAGTATCTCGTGAAATAGCCGTTATAATTTTGTTAGTAAATTCGAGTTATGCGCCTCCTTACATTATTTAATTTTATTTAGTTCTGTACTCTAAGACCATGAGAGTTTTTTACTTCATGAGTTTGAGCAAAGAGGTCAATTTGAGCTAAATATTTCGTAAATGGATCCAAATAGAAAAAAAACTGTCAAAGAAACTTCATTATAATTTTATACTACCCATTTAACGAGACTCCATTTGATTGGGTATAAAATATAACCTATTATTTTACTACCTTTCCCGCCCTAGACTTCGTCCGCGCGGACTACTTTACTAGCTTTCCCGCCCTAGACTTCGTCCGCGCGGACTACTTTATCACAAAAAAACCTATGTTCTTCTAGGATATTAAAAACCAATGCAAAAGTAGGTATAGCACCAATGCTCTTGATGTTTTTTAACAGACTTGTTATTACATTACCATTTCAACCGTTCCTTACAGCGAGTAATCAACAATTTCCAGTTTTCCCAAGAAAACTTTAATGTATTATTCCAGGGTATAAGCTATCTTCATTGCAAATTTCATCAAAATCCGTCCAGCCGTTATCATGTGAAAGCTCCCCAAATAAACAAACAAACAAAAAAACAGACAGAAAACATTTCACTTTTATATATTGGTATGGATTAAAATATATTTCTTCCAATATAAAAATTTCACCTGCGGTTAGTAATACACAATACGTGTGCCAAATTTCAGCTTTGTAGAGTTTTTCTTTATAAAATGGCTGTGAAATACAGACAGACGGACGGACGGACAGACGAACATGACGAAACTATAAGGGTTCCTTGTTATAATATGGAACCCAAAAAAATGGAGTTGTGTCGGTTTTTAGCTCCGCAAATTAACCTTGAAACCTATATAGGTGATGGATGACCTTGTGAGTCGTTTCATGAGATATCATTAGAGGTATTTTATCAATTGCTATAAACATGATACCACTCACGAAAAAAAACTCCCACAAATAAAATAAAACTATTTCAAAAATAATACATGAGGCGTCTATTGGCTGTGATCCGTGACAAGGTCAAAGCAAAGTAGTAAAGAACCAAAATGTGTAATTATACCTTTCAAATTGACTTACTGTGTTATTATGCTGTGGGTCAATTTGGTAATTACTTTACTGGTAAACAAGGGTAAGTACAACCAATTTATTACAATCCTTTATTTACTGGTAAACAAGGGTAAGTACAACCAATTTATTACAATCCTTTATTTGTAATTTACTATGTAAAAAGGTATTGTGAAGATTCGTTCGACATTGAGTGTGTGTGTTTTTATGTGTATGTCAATATTTTTATACATTAACTAAAGATAAACTAATTGCTATAAAAACGGAGATCCCTGATGAATTTTGTATTTAATATGTTAATATGCTATTGAGTATTGTTAGTTTGTTTTTTCATAATAATAATAATAATAATAATAATAAAATGTATTTATTGCAAGCAAACAAACAAAAACAATCAACACAATCAAAAAAAATTGATATTCCACGATAACATGACTCGCGACAATCAGACAATTAGGTTACTCATCAGGGTTACCACTTACAGAATATGTTACCTACTATGTAAACTACCGGATACAAAAAAAACGAAATCTGCAAAAAGTGCGCAGATTTAGAACACCCTTTCTTTGGAAACCAAAATCCATAAAATGTAATAAAAGACAGTCAAAAATCGCAAATGTCGTTTTTTTCCCGTTTTCACCTTTGCATATAATGGATTAATTTACGAGAAAAGTTATAAAGTAGGTATGATTAAGAGCTCCTTGTGCAAAAGTGTACTAATAGTTGCATAATCCAAATCACAGTACAGCAGTTCATTTCATTTTTGCCTCAATCATACTGTTGAAGAGTTTTGTTGAAGAGTACTTAATTTGAAAGTTGTTAGATGTTTTTGATGAAGCAAATTTCAATTCTGACTGACTCGTTCTTCTTTTGTATTCTTATGTAGTTATAGTGGAAGGACGTGGGTGCGGGTGGACCTTGGGTGTCAATATACTACGACGTTTTGTAGAAAGAAATAATAAACCCCCTATCTACGTGCGAAGGCACAGTACATGTAAGGACTGTATAATGTACAGTGGCAAGGCCGTGGCTAACTAGATAGTTTGCAATAATTTATAAACCTTTTTAATTATGAAGGCGTTATTTCTCTTTCCTACAAATGGAAGATTAAGCATATGCAGTTTAAACGAATATAGTTTTATTGGTTTAAGAAGGTTTAAAAAACCGAGTCTACACCGGCCAATAAACGAGTGAAGCATAGCTATGCTGCGTATGCCTGCGTAGGTAAATGCTGATAGTTTGACTAGTTCAGCGACTTTTCCCACATACAGTCGTCCTAATGGGACGTGTTAGATTTTTTTTTTTCGGTTCAGTAACTCATCCCATTGGTTTTATCTTAATCTGAATGGATTTAAGTACAGTCGACAACATAATCTTTAAATAATTATTCTTCTATTCTATTCCCATAAAACGTACCGTGACACACTGACTGACTGACTGACACATAAAGCACAGCATAAACTGATGAACCTAGAGATTTAAAATTGAGTTATTAAAAGGTTAACTAAAGATCAGGGGTAGTAAATTTTACTAAGTTTTTTTTAAAGTTATTTCAAAATTAATCTCAGAGTTGAATGAAGACTGGGCCTGGTTCTTGTATCAAGAAATATTGACGGATTTGGATGAAATTTGATACTTTAGTTAGATCCTGTAAAAACACATATTCGAGTGAAACCGCTGGGCGCATTAGTAATATTTTTACAAAATATGTGTATTTGCCGTGGCGGTCTCGGCTTAGAATAAGACCCCTCCCAATCGTCCCGTGGATGTCGTAAGAGGCGACTAAGGGATTATACACCGGAAGATGGGCAGCAGCGTCCTCCGAGCACATTTGCTACACTGCGGTCACCAATCCGCCTGCCAAGCGTGGTGACTATGGCAACTTTTCGCTGGCTGTCATTTTACCTGTATTTTTTGTTATTTTCAGTCGTATTTGACATTGCTTGTTATTTTTGTTATCGGCAGTCAGGTTAACCTTGACTTTAATTTTGACATTTACTGTTATTTTTGACATTCCGTATTATTTCTGACATCAGTTGTTAATACTGGATGATTTGAGGTTAGACAGCTGTCATCCAAAACGAAGATATCGATGAGATATCGTTATTAGCCACGCGCGCACGAGCATGTATGCGCATATATATATATATATATATATATGCAAAAAATATATGCGTTATATATATATGCGTTTTTAAAACGAAGTTTTTTTCAACGGCATATTTGAAGAATTTGCAAAATATTTCAACGTCAGTTTTTTTTCTCCCGAGTCGTGCGTCAAAGTTTTTTTTTCATTTGGTTTTACACTATTTTTTGGATTTTTGTTTTTAATTGGATTGGACACACAATTAAACTAGTATCGTTCATAAAAAAGAGTCTTTACACCTCGCAAACTTGAAATAACTTGAAAAGTTTGCAAATTTGGGCGGGTGGCTTCCACGTTGTTTTTTTTTTATGGTTAACTTTGGCGGGTAGGTACCCACGCGCCACTGGTGTGTTCCAAAAGGTTCCTTTAAATGTAGGTATTGTGTCATCCAACCACACTGCTTTAACATTTTAGTACCTACTGTTGTTCTAAGACTCGACCGGCGTAACAATACCAAAAATATTCAATTCGAAAAAATATACAAAAATAATGTACCTACTTATCTGAAGAATAACAATTACTTATTATAGGTTACTTAGAATAACTTAACTTTTTTATCCCTTAGGAATCTATAAAACCTCCTATCTTTGTCATGTTTACTTGACAAACAGCACAAGAATACCCCATTTTCAACCGTAAAATAAGTCATATTAAAAACATTTAAAAAAAAACTTCTAGGCAGTAGCCATTGTCATGATGAAACTCAGAACGGGCTATTAAAATTAAATATTTCGTGTCTATGCTGTTAACCGTTGTGGACTTCCCTAGTCAAGAGCCAACCTGATATATAAAAGCTTTAAAAAAACGCAACCGCCTTGCCGTGTCGTCGCGACGTGTGCGTGTGGCGCGCGTGTCCCGTCTCAAGTCAGCTCCTCGACAGCTCAGAATAGGTGGCGGGGTTAGGACAACCTGATTGGTTGGGAGGGGGACGACGACGACGACGACGACAGAGTGTCCGTTCTATGTGTAGTAGAAGGTATTAGGTATTCTGTGACAATATAATTATTTGCTTCTCCTACTTAGTTTGTGACAATACTCTATGGTGCACAGAGTATTTTTTATGGATAGGGTGTTGCCTACGTCAATGACGTAACCAGAAGAATCACTGGTACAAGAAACGCGGTCCAACAGAGACTAAATATTAAGGAGCTGTGTCTCGTTCTAAAAGGGCAACCATAATTTATGAAGTAAACAGGTTTTTCAGGTTTCAGGTTTTAACCTCTCGTCAAATAGTCTTAGTGTTTGAAATGCAAAATGCATACCACAGAGGGGGAAAAAAGCCCCGAAATCCCCACTAATTATCAGCAGTGGGGATTTCGGTAAAATCAAAAACTTTTTACCGTTTTCCCCACCAAGGCTAGTACATGATCATCGGATGGCGCAATAGTTAACATTGCGCAGTACTGAGCGCATACATGCTCGTGCGCGCGTGGCTAGCTAATAGCGATATCTCATCGATATCTTCGTTTTGGATGACAGCTGTCTAACCTCAAATCATCCAGTATTAACAACTGATGTCAGAAATAATACGGAATGTCAAAAATAACAGTAAATGTCAAAATTAAAGTCAAAGTTAACCTGACTGCCGATAACAAAAATAACAAGCAATGTCAAATACGACTGAAAATAACAAAAAATACAGGTAAAATGACAGCCAGCGAAAAGTTGCCATAGTCACCACGCTTGGCAGGCGGATTGGTGACCGCAGTGTAGCAAATGTTCTCGGAGGACGCTGCTGCCCATCTTCCGGTGTATAATCCCTTAGTCGCCTCTTACGACATCCACGGGACGATTGGGAGGGGTCATATTCGCAAACTTGAAATAACTTGAAAAGTTTGCAAATTTGGGCGGGTGGCTTCCACGTTGTTTTTTTTTTATGGTTAACTTTGGCGGGTAGGTACCCACGCGCCACTGGTGTGTTCCAAAAGGTTCCTTTAAATGTAGGTATTGTGTCATCCAACCACACTGCTTTAACATTTTAGTACCTACTGTTGTTCTAAGACTCGACCGGCGTAACAATACCAAAAATATTCAATTCGAAAAAATATACAAAAATAATGTACCTACTTATCTGAAGAATAACAATTACTTATTATAGGTTACTTAGAATAACTTAACTTTTTTATCCCTTAGGAATCTATAAAACCTCCTATCTTTGTCATGTTTACTTGACAAACAGCACAAGAATACCCCATTTTCAACCGTAAAATAAGTCATATTAAAAACATTTAAAAAAAAACTTCTAGGCAGTAGCCATTGTCATGATGAAACTCAGAACGGGCTATTAAAATTAAATATTTCGTGTCTATGCTGTTAACCGTTGTGGACTTCCCTAGTCAAGAGCCAACCTGATATATAAAAGCTTTAAAAAAACGCAACCGCCTTGCCGTGTCGTCGCGACGTGTGCGTGTGGCGCGCGTGTCCCGTCTCAAGTCAGCTCCTCGACAGCTCAGAATAGGTGGCGGGGTTAGGACAACCTGATTGGTTGGGAGGGGGACGACGACGACGACGACGACAGAGTGTCCGTTCTATGTGTAGTAGAAGGTATTAGGTATTCTGTGACAATATAATTATTTGCTTCTCCTACTTAGTTTGTGACAATACTCTATGGTGCACAGAGTATTTTTTATGGATAGGGTGTTGCCTACGTCAATGACGTAACCAGAAGAATCACTGGTACAAGAAACGCGGTCCAACAGAGACTAAATATTAAGGAGCTGTGTCTCGTTCTAAAAGGGCAACCATAATTTATGAAGTAAACAGGTTTTTCAGGTTTCAGGTTTTAACCTCTCGTCAAATAGTCTTAGTGTTTGAAATGCAAAATGCATACCACAGAGGGGGAAAAAAGCCCCGAAATCCCCACTAATTATCAGCAGTGGGGATTTCGGTAAAATCAAAAACTTTTTACCGTTTTCCCCACCAAGGCTAGTACATGATCATCGGATGGCGCAATAGTTAACATTGCGCAGTACTGAGCGCATACATGCTCGTGCGCGCGTGGCTAGCTAATAGCGATATCTCATCGATATCTTCGTTTTGGATGACAGCTGTCTAACCTCAAATCATCCAGTATTAACAACTGATGTCAGAAATAATACGGAATGTCAAAAATAACAGTAAATGTCAAAATTAAAGTCAAAGTTAACCTGACTGCCGATAACAAAAATAACAAGCAATGTCAAATACGACTGAAAATAACAAAAAATACAGGTAAAATGACAGCCAGCGAAAAGTTGCCATAGTCACCACGCTTGGCAGGCGGATTGGTGACCGCAGTGTAGCAAATGTTCTCGGAGGACGCTGCTGCCCATCTTCCGGTGTATAATCCCTTAGTCGCCTCTTACGACATCCACGGGACGATTGGGAGGGGTCATATTCTAAGCCGAGACCGCCACGGCAAATACACATATTTTGTAAAAATATTACTAATGCGCCCAGCGGTTTCACTCGAATATGTGTTTTTACAGGATCTAACTAAAGTATCAAATTTCATCCAAAAAATAGTGTAAAACCAAATTTAAAAAAAAACTTTGACGCACTACTCGGGAGAAAAAAAACTGACGTTGAAATATTTTGCAAATTCTGCAAATATGCCGTTGAAAAAAACTTCGTTTTAAAAACGCATATATATATATATATATATGCGTTTTTAAAACGAACATTTAATTATGACAGGTCACATTGGATATCAAACTGTAAGGCTGGTGATGGTTGCTTTTTTACCCATCAATATGGGTAAAATATCTCACCTAGCAACTCTTTACGCTACGTCATAAACTAATGCTACCTCAACGCTCATAGCATTTCTATTGGTATTCTCTTTCTACGTTTCTGTGCCTCACAAACTAAGAAGGAGATACGGTTATCTGTGCCCAAACAGAATGTAAATGTCTGTGCCTACAACAAACCCATCATGTATCTAGTTAACTTTCGGGAACGACGAAGAATGTTTTTAAAAACTATTAATTAAAAATACAAATTGAGGTCTAACAAGATTTTATTGTTAATACCTCCGAGTTCAATGTAAGACTAACTTAAAACTAACATACATTCATTATTCGAAACGCTTATCTATTTGCTTGCGCTTCGTCTGGCCACCTGCACCGGCCCGTCTTGGACTCTGAACGCGTGCGTGGGCAGATGCTACGCAAGCATTATGGGTACTCTACAATAGAGACGGGAATATAACGCCTTCCCCCTCAGATCGAAGTTATTGAAAAAGATTTTATTTTTCGAGAACTTCGTAAACACAATTTTAGTAAGGTTAACGTAACAAAAGGGGTCTATGATTAACTGGTACTTCAAGTTCAATATCATTTTGTGAAGTATCCTGCTGTTTACAAAACTTTCCTTGAATGGAGGATTTGAATTTGAAACAGATTACTGATATTGTAATTATTGCTATGATAGTATAAAGTACAATTGTGGCAAAGTCAATGCTTTTCGCTTGAATCACACTGTTATCAGTTTTCACACTTCTCTTCAGTAAATAGTTTAGGTGTTGAATGTCATCCAAATTTACTCCTTTCAAGTTCATCGGCTCCGTGTCTGCTGCGCTGAATCTCTGCTCGTGTTCTCGTAAAAGAGGTAAATTTATTATAGGTACATGCTTATACGTGGTTCCCAGTGAGTGAGAGCGATGACCATATATCGGAAGGCTATCAATGAAGACGTCACAGGGTTTCTGTATTGTGAGTAAATATGTCCCTCGTAATTGTTCTTGAATGACGTCATCGCCACACCTTTGGAACAGGATCTTCTCATACTTAGAGAATAAAATCCAACTGTTATGGGAGATTTTCTGGGTTTTCAGGTTTTCGGGATCAACTCGTTGTGGAAAACATTTGGAGAGTTTTTGTCCATACTGCATCAGTTGTTCTACGCAAGTTTCTTCGGCGTAAACGGCAAGGTCATTTTCCGAACAAATATACTCCTTAGCCGTTATCTCTCTGCATTTTTGGGCAATCGGACGATATTTTGTACCTTCTACTAACAAGTAAGGGAATTCGGGAATAATGGAAAATGTCTCGTTGTTGGGATCATGGGATACTGGGAGTGAGTACAATTTATAATAATTATAAGTAATATTATCAACTAACGGAACATTAATAATAAATCTAACAGTGTTATTCTTAATATAAGTTTTGACAGTAAATGTCTCTTCTAAGTTAATCAAGTTTTGTTCATTTACAGGATACATCAAATGATCAAGGCTACTAATTTCTTTCAGCAGCGACAATAATTCATTAGGGCTAAGGACAGCCTTGTGTAAAATTGATACCTTACTAAGTGCTAAGGATGTCTCTATATCGTTAAGTTTCATAGAAATAGTCCTAAAATTAATAATAAACGAACTAAATACACTAATAACATAGGATACAAGGAAATCCTTACTCTCTTTTCTAAGCTTTTCTTTAACCAGCTGTTATATTCTGGTTAATCTATCATTCAAAATTTTAGTATTATCCTACATTATTTTGGTAGAGTTTACGACATGGTCCAACATTTCTGATATAATAGTTATTTTATTAGAAATAGCATGTTCGCGAGTTTTTAAATTTGTTATCATCTCATCAAAATGGACCGCGTCTTCATGATCAAGATTACCTGTGATGACCTTGATCATTGAACCCAGTGGGTCAATAAGGCCGCGTGTAAATCTCTTGTTTGGTATTAATTGTTGCAGTTTTTCTATTGCTTCATCTCGAATATATTCCGCTTGAACTCTGTTTACTTCGTAGAAATCAGAATATTGGTTATAAGACGATAGTTTTTTGCAAAATTTCAAATATTGTTTTAAGTTGAACTGTAAGTCTGATGCTATTCCCTCCAGCTCAATTGTTTTGATAATTGTCCATTCATTGTGTTGTAAAAATGCTTGACCTAGTTTAACAGGCAGAACACCTGGGTTCCTGTCAATTTTCTGCACTTGAAGGCCCTGGTTTTGGGACCTTGGTTTTGAAGGGCCTGGGTCGTCGATATCCATACCATTAGGAGCAAGCGCCACCTGTGGAGGACGTTTGACATTTTTAATAGGAACCTTTGTGTCCCTGTCTTTTATTTTTACAGGCACTACATTTCGCTTCATTTCACCCGTTACAATAGCCTTGTGATATTTAGGTTTGTCTTTAGATTGCCGTTTGTTTACAGCTTTTGCGTAAATTGTTTGTCCTATTTCTAATCCCGGACTTAACTCACCTCCACGCTTTTTACTAATATTTTCCTTATTTTTACCCATTTTTTTCTACTAAATGTCGATACAATTCCTGTGTCCTTTTCCTATGATCTTTTACTAACTGTTGCCTATATGCTTTATCAAAATCTATGTCAAATGCAGAGTTTACTTTGGTATGGCCGAATACAACTTCAAAAGGTGTTAAGTCGGTGGCACTGTGAATACTATTATTGTATGCCATGATTGCATAGGTCATGATAGATGCAGCATCTGCATATTTTCTTTCATATTTAGCTATGCGGTAAATTTCGATAATTGTGGAATGAAAACGTTCGATCATGCCCACGGAGTTAGGGTTATTTGGTGTTCCAATATGTAATTTTATTTTGTGTAAGTCCGTTAATTCTCTCATTAAATCGTTATTAAATTCTGTTCCGGGATCACAACTATTTTTTTGTGGAATCCCATAAAAACTAAAGTATTTCATCAATGCCCTGACTACTTCTGGTGTGGATCGAGACGGTACTTCAATGGCTTGGCCTAATTTGCTAAAGGCGTCTATTAAAGTGAGGAAATGCTTTGATTCTATAGAGAATATGTCTATGAATATTTCTTGAAATGGCGCACTTTGAGTTTCAGTAAGTTGAAGTGCCGGTTTAATTGGTCTACGGTCATATTTAGTGGTTTTACATTGTTCGCATGAATTTATAATGGCTGCAACTGTCTCCTGCATGTCTGGCCAATGATAGTTTCGTCGGATTCTTTTGACAGTTTCTGTAATGCCACGATGACATGTTTTGCCCTCGTGTAATTTTTTGATTATTAATTGTTGCTCGTTTTCATCCTCGACCAACACTACACGTTCCGTACACTCGTAAAAATTAATGGTTCCTTTTTTAAATAACGTAATTACGGCATTACTGAAATCTCTTCTGTGGCTTCTCTTCCGGCTTTTCAAAATAAATGAAGTACTTTATTTTTGGCCTTATGTATCTTTTAAGGAATTGAGTAATTAATTCCTGATTATTTAATGGCAGGAATACTTCCAGAATTTTTTGTTGTTTTGTGGATAAATCTGTTACTTGGACATCGTTAATAAATCGGTGAAATACCAATATTTGATTCGGTTTCGTATCCACAGCTTCATTTAAAATTGGTATTCCTAATGAATCAAGATCTCTACCTGAGTGCACTGTATCAGTGGCACTAGAACTGGAATCAGAACGAACTAGCCATTCCGCTTCTTCTCTTAATATGTCACCTACAGAGTCAGTATCTGAAATGGTCATTGGACTGGCAGTTGCAGTTCTGTCAGAGTCAGATATCGTTATAGTTTTAGAGTCTTCAGTCTGCCGTCTTGACAATTTAGAAATTTCTTTAGTCACGTCTTTTAAATGTCTCTGTAATTTGATTTCACTTTCATCTACATTAACTACCATTGAACTAGCGTCATCAGTTTCACCTGCACCTAACGCATTTAATTTCAGTCTAGACAACGCATCGGCGTTAGCGTTCTGGTGGCCATTTTTGTGTTTGATGTCAAAATCATATTCTTGTAGACGTAACCGCCAGCGTGTTAGCTTGCTACCAGGTTCTTTTAGATGGTAAAGCCAAAGTAGCGGCTTGTGGTCCGTGACAATGTCAAATTTGTGGCCATAAAAGTAAGGCCTGAAGTGCTTCGTGGCCCAAACTATAGCCAGTAACTCCCTTTCAATAGCGCTGTACTTCCTTTCACTATCTGTTAACGTGCGACTAGCGTAAGCCACCGGCCTATTGGTACCTTTTGCACCCTGCGAAAGCACAGCCCCGATTGCTACCTCTGACGCGTCCGTGGTCAATATAAAAGGTTTGCTCATGTCAGGATATTGCAGAATAGGCGCATTAACCAACAATTCCTTGCATTTCTGAAATGCTTCCGTATATTTTTCGGTAATTTCCACCTTTTTGCCCTTTTTCAAACAAGCTCTTAAAGGCTGTGTTATTTTTGAGGAGTCCTGTATAAATTTCCTATAGTATCCTATAAAAACAAGGAACCTTTTTATTTCTGTCTGTGTCTGCGGGATAGGGTAGTCAAGCACAATTTGAATCTTGTCATTATTTGGTCGGAGTCCGTCATTAGTCAATGTATGTCCTAGATATTGCACCTCCTTACGAAGAAATTTGGACTTGTCTAGCTGCACTTTCAAATTGGTAAGTCTCAGTCTATCAAAAACTGCGCGTAGCTTCTGAAGGTGTTCTTGTAGCCCAATTGAATAGATAAGTATATCATCTAGGTATACTAGGCAGTGTATGCCTTGTAATCCCCTCAACACGTTATCCATTGCACGTTGAAATGTTGCCGGCGCCGTTTTTAAGCCAAAAGGCATCCGGAGAAATTCGTAATGGCCATTTTGAGTAGAAAATGCAGTTTTTTGTCTATCTTGTTCCGAAATTTCTATTTGATGGTACCCGGATGCAAGATCTAGCGTAGTAAAGTAATTACTTTTTCCGAGTTTGTCCAATATGTTACATATGTTTGGAATTGGGTATTTCTCGTCAGTTGTTATCTCATTTAGTCGGCGATAGTCAATGACCATCCTATATTTCATCTGACCAGAAGCGTCCAGCTTTTTAGGGACCAAGTGAACAGGAGCGCTCCAGGGTGAGTGTGATTCTTGTACCACATTATCCCTGAGTAATTTATCTACTTGCTCTTTGATCTCTTGAGCTTGCGCTGGTGCCTGTCTATATGGTTTTATATAGATAAGGTCCTCGTTAACCGTCTTTATGTGGTGTTTAACATGATTAGTAAAGGTAAGTGGTAATTCTTCACAATAAAATATGTCTTTGTACTCCTCACACAAGTCACGTATCGCTTTATCTTCTTCTGTGTTAAGATGATCTAGTCGCAATTTAGTCAAATTATTTTTTAGTAGTTCGTCAATGTCAAAATCAGTCATGTCGGTGTTGTAATTTAGGTCACATATATCAGTTTCATTTTTAATCTTTAAAACATTAAAAGGTTTCTTGATTGTCATAACAATATCGTTTTCTGATGTATTTTGAATAATCGTCGTGGCGAAATAATTCTCACATCTTACTATAGCCGATGGCATACGGACATCATCATGAAATTGCTTGAAATTTAAAATGGCATCACCGTCTTTAAGATTCACGGGCAATTTCACTCGATGTTCACTGCGTGCTTCTAAGTTAATCGTCTGTTCCTGGTCGTATATAATTGGGACAATTGTCTCATTAGTCTTTAAAGTTTTATCTCCAAGATTTATATTAGCTTTGAGCTTTGACATCAAATCCCATCCTATCACACCATCGTATTTTTTATCGACATCGTATATAAAGAATTTATGATAGCCTTCATTGTTGAAAATCGCAAAAAGCGGAATGTTGACAACTTCATTATGGGTGCTAGAAGCATGTGTGCTTGTTACTGTGAATGGTTCATAGCTTTTTAGTGTAGCATAATATTCATTTGCTTTTATTGGGCTTATGAATGATCTAGTGCTTCCCGAATCCAACATGAATTTTCCGTCAATTTCGGGGACAAATATATGTGGCAACTTTAGAGTAGCATAATAATTTAGCTCAATTATCTCGGGACTTTTGGGGACTCCACTAAACAAAAATTTTCGGTATCACTTACTTCATTCATGTTGTCGTATGTACACATGGGTGCTTCTTGATTTTTGCAGATCTCCGCGTCTGCGGTGACGTCATAAGGTTGAGGCTGTTCGTCATATGTGTAGTATTCTAATCCTTCGTAGTTGTACGCGTATTCAGGGTTGTACGCATATTCAGGGTTGTACTCACCTTCATTCATAGTGTACATTTCGTTTACAGGTACCTTTTGTGGGAGTGCTGCAGTTCTCATGGACACATCATTAGGATATTGCTGAGGAGGTTGGTAACCTTGAGGCTGCGGTGCTCTGTAGCCGAACTGTCCGATTTGAGGTCGGAACCCAAATTGGGGAGGTCTATAGCCAAATTGCCCTGCCTGAGGCCTGTAGCTATTTTGACTTACCTGCATCTGAGGTCTAAAACCAAACTGTGCAGCTTGAGGTCTCGGGGCAAACTGCTGAGCCTGTGGAGGTCCGTTGTTAAGATTTGGTTTATAACCAAATTGATTTGGGGGTCGATAACCTAAATTGATAGGTTGCACTTGCTGTCGCATAGGCTGTTGGTTCGTAAAATGTGGTCGTGACAGAGACTGGTTCTCTGGTATGCCAAATTTGAACTGGGTTTGATGTAATAATGGCTTAAAGTTATTAGATGGTTGCTGTATCTGATTTTGAGGACGACCTTGTAACATTTTTGAACGTAAATTATATTGTTCCTGGAAGTTGACTTCTTCCAGGACTTGTTTAAGTGCGTCTTCTAACTTATTGGGATTTTTGAGTCTGACGAGACGTACCATGTGTTCAGGTAAATTATATAAAAACACATTTAAGGACGTGTTGTCATAAATTGTATGCTTTGCTAGTTTCATTTCCGCCGAATTATTTTGATTAACTTTGGATAAGAGGATTGCGCGGACATCCTGGATCCGACCACAAAATTCCAGGTAGGATTCGTTTGGCTTGATTTTTAAAGTTTCCAATTCGATGGCTACACATTCCTCACTTCGCGGATCACCGAAATGTTGGACAAGAACTGACCTCAGCTCGTCGTAAGTCTCAAATTCACCTCTTTCGCTAATTAATGCTGCGGCTTTTCCCGTTCATTTACTGGTTACACAATGCATTAAGAATTCATTGCGTTGTAATGTGCCTTGATAATGGTGCATTACGTATTCACATTTTCGCAAAAACAAATTAAATAATTTGGTATCACCGTTAAATTCCGGAATAAACCCGAGTATCTCCCGTGGTATATGCAGGTCGGGGTTATGATGAACAGGTGCCGCTGCGGCATTTTGTTCATGTGCCATTTTGGCTGATAGTTACACACTTACACAGAATAGATATTTGAAATATACAGTAAATTTTATACTGCGCGTAATTCGCAATAATTACCTAAATTAAAATAGTTATACGACGTAATTTATTTTTAATATATGTATTGTATACCCAACTGTGCAATTTCATTCACTAAGGTACCTATCTAACTTAATCATACTTAAAGCTAAGTGCAATGTTCGTCACGCAATAAAACTAGTTTACAAACTTCAAGGATATTATGACAGGGAAGGAAGTAGAAGGATTTCACTTTACTCACAGTCCGATCGACATCATCCAGTTGTCCCGTGTTTCACTTATTTATTTGGTTCGTAGTATAGCCGACGTACGATTTTACTGGTTTTAAGTAGAAACCGCACTTTTCGCTGCCACTCGCGAGTTTTTCACTAAAATTCTCGGATTTAACGAGCGCAACTCTCGCGACAGCAGCAGCCAGCTATCCTACCGGCTGCGCCAGTTAACTTTCGGGAACGACGATGAATGTTTTTAAAAACTATTAATTAAAAATACAAATTGAGGACTAACAAGATTTTATTGTTAATACCTCCGAGTTTAATGTAAGACTAACTTAAAACTAACATACATTCATTATTCGAAACGCTTATCTATTTGCTTGCGCTGCGTCTGGCCACCTGCACCGGCCCGTCTTGGACTCTGAACGCGTGCGTGGGCAGATGCTACGCAAGCATTATGGGTACTCTACAATAGAGACGGGAATATAACGATCTCCTATTTAGTTTGTAAACAAACATTATACTAGCTAGCTACATATCTCTAATCTGTGCATTAGACATTTCCTTCGCCATTGGAACAAACCCATTGCAAACCCATTTGTGAAACCCATGCAACAAACCCAAGTAGTTGTGGTAAGTAGTATAACAAAAAATAACTCCAAAATGACACCCAGAATAAAAGCAAAATGAAAGATATTGGTAAAATAAAACCCATCAAAAACCCATGCAATTTGTGCGGTCGAACTGTGAAAAAGAAAGCCGGTATCCAATGTCAAGGCGGTTGCAAGAAATGGGTTCACTTTTCTTGTCTTACTCAACAAATCTGTGATATTGAAGCTGGTAAATTCAATGTTAAATGTCCGTGCCCTGAAATCAAAGATGGTAAAGAGATTCAAACAAATATACAAGACTCAAAATCATCTGAAAATAAACTGCTAGCAATAACTGTAGCAAGAGATGAACATGTAACTTTAATACCAGCAATTCTAATAGACCTTCAAGATTCAAGAACAATTGGAAGTACACTTGCTATAACTCCTGCGACAAGTAATCATGAAATGAATAGGAATAAGCCACGTGGTTAATGATAGTAAACATATTTTACTTAATGGTTCCATAAAATAAGTGGACGGTAGTGGATTAGGGTAGAATAAAGCGTCTGACCGAATACAGCCCTGAGAATGACCAACAGGCTCAAGGCAGGTCATGAAAGAACAGGCATTAAACAGGAACAGGATTAAAAATCAGCAATGGATGAAGCAATTGAATAATGGATATATGGATGATTGAAGCTTGAATGCCGTATTCTTAATTGTATCAATTCTCTACTATTATCATCATCAGATTTATGGATTCCCAATGATGAGGCAAATGCCTTCTTTTAGAAAGAAAAATTGGATCATAATCGACCGCATAGCCAATGTGGGTAGATGGATGTCACATTTTCTTTAAAAAAATATAATCTCGCACATGTCGCTTCCTTCACGATGTTATCAATATGCGACTACAAACTGAGAGCTGTTCGGGCGTTGTAATGCACACAAGCCATAGCCATTCTATGAAGAACTTCATTAAAAGACTTCATTTTCAGACCTCAAACTACTTCTCCGCAGATTCTTCGTCATCATCATTATGCTCCAGTTCAGATATCCGCCCTACAAAATATTATAGTAACAATCAATCTGTGATCTTCGCTCTCGAGAATGTCTACCATACCATCGGGCTGCTGTCAAAGCAGGTCAGGCACCTCATGTACAAAATCGTGACCAAGCATAAGAAATTACAAAAATAAATGACCAGTGCTACTTATTTTCTTTAAGCCTTTGGCCTTCTAGGGTTCAATACAGAGATGGCTAATGCAGAGTCAGATTTGTTAGGCATTACGAATTTTATAATAATTAAGTGATTATGGGTATTCCTTCGCTGATCATTTCGTCTGCTGCAGGCCTCAGGTTCCAGCTCCCAAAAGTTATTCAATAAGAAATTAAAAAAAAATACTTTATTTTGGACGACATAGGAGATACTTTTTGGACTAAACCATCTTCAAAAGATTTAAAACGCTATCATTACCGTCACTGTTAGTACACCACGCATTTGCACGCAAATGAGATGCGAAATTATGACAAATCCCATTCTTTTTCGCTGTTGCGCTGTTAGTCATCATCATCACCAGCCTATACTTTTCCACTGCTGGACGTAGGCCTCTCCTAATGCACGCCTCTGAGTTCGGTCTTCAGCTCTCTGCATCCAGTTTTTGCCAAACACCGACACATTTGCATGCAAATTCTATGCGAAATTATGTCAAAATGAGTGAGATCTGTTATAATTTTGCATCGAGTTCGCTTGCGAATGCGAAATGAGGAAAAATCTGTCATTAGTATGGGATTATTTCGCATAAATATGCTTTGTTTTGCTCCAACTCTATAGTTGCATCGTTATCTTTGCAGTTCAACACTTAGTTGCGAACTGCCATTACACGGACACACATGAATCAGTGGCCCAATTCCATAACTTGGCTACAATCGGATTATCACTTTTTTCATAGCAAATTCGACTCTATCGCAAGGCATTAGTGGTTGCGATACTGAGAATTCGATTGAAGCCAAGTTATGGAATCGGGCTGCAGATTATTACCGAAATCCCTACCAGACCGTTCGCTAGTAACGTTTAGAACTCTAGTGCGTGCGAGAAAATTTTGGAACGATAGCTATTTCATCACCGCGTAACGCGAGAGTCAAGAGCGTAAATTAAAAAAACTATAGATTTTTTAACTGGTTTACAATTACAATTATTTTGGTGTAATTTAAATATTTTGGTAAATGCTTACCAGAAACTATTTAAATAGGTATAATCACATTGTTAATAAACATTACATTTATTGATATCATATTTATCCAGTATTATATGTAAATTGATATATATTATTTATTATATATATTATAATTGGTACATTGCAAAAACACCAATATACATTAAAGATATAGTTTAAAAAATACCTTCAGATAATAGAGCAAGAGAAACACGGTATATCCATCATCAGGTCCTCCATCAGTATCCTCGTCATCAAGTGAAATAAAAAGAACTCGTTAAGACAAATCTTGAGCCCAAACTAGATGAGTTTACTAGAAGCCATTCAAGGGTTCCGTTATCCACCTTCCAGCTCCATCATCAGACAGGATTGTGCCATATTGTTTTACGTAGACGTCCTGAATCTAACGGCTATCTGTAAATTCTATGCGAAATTATGTCAAAATGTTTGGGATCTGTCATAATTTCGCATCACATTCGCGTGCAAATCCGTCGGTGCCACAGATCGGTGTACTAATAGCATAAAGGCATTTAACATAATTTCGCATCGAATTCGCATACGAATGCGTCGGTGTACTAACAGCGTAAATGCTCAGCCAGAATAGTAGTTTATGAAACGATTGCATAACTAGGGTTATTAAACCACGTATTCGAGTTTATTAATAGTATCACTCCGAGTATTTTAATACCTAGCTATGTGCTGTTTCTTAAACTACTTTATCTACACTCTTGCAATAGGAACATACATGAAATAAATATGTCGTAACATTTTCTTGATTTTTCTGGTAAAAGCTCGTTCGTCATGTTCGTTGCTGTTTCCGTGATGTCAGGTGGAGTCAAATTCTCCTCACTAATAGTGCTGTTGGACACTTTTAATCAGGATAACACATTAAAATGGTTAGGTACTAATGTAAAGTAAATTATGGCGCCCAAATCTAGTCAACAGCGAATACGCGTGCATACCATAGATAATAAATTTCGAAAAACCCTCGTTGTACGGAGCCAAACCGGTGGTGCATTTATGGGAAAATAATAATATTATAACATTGTTTAGAACAAAAACCAGTATTATTATGATGTTTTTTTTCTTATTAGAGACGTGCCTTGCGTTAAATATACTCGTATGATTATGCCGCCATTTCGGAGTGCATAATGCGGATTTTACGATATGAGTATATTATTAGGTATTCTGTGATATGAGTGTAGATAATAGTAGTTTATGAATCGGTTGCATAATGAGGGCTATTAAAACACGAGAGTGAGTTTAGAAAACGAGCCATAGACGAGTTTTTTAATAGTTTCACTCGAGTTTTTTAATAGCCCTCATTATGTGCCGTTTCATAGATTATTTTATTTACACTCATGCAATGCAACAGGAACTTACATTTAATTAATAAAAATAAGTCGTAATATTTACTTGATTTCATTGGTAAAAGCTCGTTCATCATGTTTGTTGCTGTTTCCGTAATGTCAGGTGAAGACAAATTCTCCTCACTAACACTGCTGTCGGACATTTTTAATCAGGATATACTTTTGATCAACAAAAACACGTTAAATTGGTTAGGTACTAATTAAATGTAAATTATGGCGCCAAAATCCAGTCCACATCGAATCCACGTCCATACAGTCTACGACGGAGCCAAACCATACTTTTATAGGAAAAAATATACATATATTATGTATAACAATGTTTAGTACAAAAAAACAATGGTATAGTAGGGTATAGTATATATTTTTTCTTATTAGAGACGTGCCGTGCGTAAAGTATGTCATTATGTCACCATTTTTGAGTTCTTAATCCGGATTTTACGATATGAGTGTACATTACAAGATTAACAAAACTCTTTAGCCATAACAAAGAAGAATTATTGTGCAATACAATACAATAACACTTTATTGACACACAGTTAAACAAATTACAAAATAGAAATAACAAACAATAGGTACAATGGGTGGTCTTATCGCTCATAGCGATCTCTTCCAGACAACCTTAGGGTGGAAAGAAGTTCATTGCTAATAAGAGTCGGTAGTTTGGCAATATTAAATTTATATACAAATTTAATGTAAATAATAAGAAATAAATAAAATATAAAATAAACTACATAGTAATAGTCACTTAAATACTATGTTAAAATAAAAGTATGACTATACTATGTTGCAATGTTTATATTGTTGTTGAACAACTATCAACAACACGACAACACACTAGTTTTATTGTTTGGTAAGTATGAATTTTAAGTGGCGCTGCTTATCTTATGTACTATATATTTACATATTTATGTGTAGGTATATTGGAATAAATGTGTATATATGTTTATTCATTGTATTCAGTTTTTATTATTTATTTGTTATATTATAATGCACCACCGTCTTTGCCGTATATTAATTCCTTTCCATCCAAAGGTTGTCTGGAAGAGATCGCTTTTTAGCGATAAGGCCGCCCATTGTCCCATTTAATTTATATAAATGTTTTAGTTATTATTGTATTTTTTGTTCTATGTGGTGTACAATAAAGAGTTATCTATCTATCTATCTATCTTGTTTCTTATAAGGATCAAAAGACTATATAGGACGGGCTGAGTTTTGAGTACTAGAAATGTCAGAAATTGCGAATAACTTTTCCGATATATTTTGTACGAAATTTACTTATTGTAGCTGCAGGAGACTCTCCTTAACTTTTTGAGATATTTTGACCTGCACTCTCAGGTTTTGGACAAAAAAAAGGGAATTTCATAAAAAAGCCATTCTTTCCTGTTTTTTTGTTTGTGTCAAGGATCAAAAGTCTCTATCGGACCAACTAAGATTTGAGCCGCCAGTATTTTTGAAAAATTTGTATTTCGATGTTGTTAGAATTTTATTTTATTCATTCCGTACAAAAAGTATAGAAAAAGTTTGCAATTTCTGACTTTTCTAGTACTCTAATACTACTTCTAATAATACTTCTTCTTCTTCTTTTTTTTTCTTTAATTGTACTTGTAGTTTTCTAGTACTCTAACCTCAGTTGATCCGATAGAGACTTTTGATTTTTATAAGAAACAGGATAGAATGGCATCAAGATAAGTTTTTGTGTAAATTACTATTTTCTTGCTTACTGTTCATTTTTCCCAAAATCTGTGAATGCAGTTCAAAATATCTCAAAAAGTTGTGGAAGGTCTCGTAGGAACGTTTTCCTGTAACTATAACGGTTAATGTACCTGCCCCTACTGTCCCGTCTCAAAAATCCACCCTGTATATGTGCTGTCCCCGTGGCTTTGTCCGCGTAGTCAAAATTCATTGGATTAACTTTTTTCAAAAATAAAAGTAGCTCCTTCCTAGCTTCCGTGCTTATAATATCAGCTATCTGGCAGTGAAACTCCCGTCAAAATCGGTCCAGCGGTTTCAGAGATTTTTATTATTATGGATACATATGGATAACACGATAATAAGAGCATACGAGACTTGAACGCGTAGCGAGGGGGAGGCGGCTCGCTTCACTCGCCGCCTCCCCCTCCCAAAGCGGAGTGAAGTTCGAGTGTGCTAGAACTACATATTTAACCTCTTATTTTCTAAATTACACCTGTGCGAAGCCGGGGCGTATCACTAGTCCATACCAATATATAAAAGCGAAACGTTGTCTGTATGTTTGTTTGTTTGTTTGGGGAGCTTTAACGCGATAGCGGCTGGATGAGAATGAACACAGCTTATACCCTAGAATAATACATATGATACTTTTATCCCGGAAAATTGAAAGTTTCCGCGGGAGTACTGAAAAATGTTGATTACTCACTGTAAGGAACGTTCAGAATGGTCTGCGGTTGCCATGGAAACGAAATAACAAGTCTGGCAAAAAACATAAAGAGCATTGTTGCTATACCTACTTTTGGATTGGTTTTTAATATCCTAGAAGAAAATAGGATGCTTTTTTCACGATAAACGGTCGTCTGCGCGTACGAAGTCACGGGCAGGAAAACTAGTAGTTTATATAAGTAATCTTCTTGGTGCCAATAATAGACAAAGGAAAATTTACCATAGGTGACATTTCTTACGTCATAGTGTCAATGAAATAAACATGTAACAAAGAGTTAACAAATATCATGTAATTCCAGCTGTTAGAACAATACTATATATTATTATTCTTTAGTAATATGGCACAAACATGATAATTATCTTCGGAAACAATAATATTAGCAAACACGATGCCCTTCTAAACCAAAACAATAATTTATTGTTGAATAGAAATGTACCGAAGATGCACTAGCCTCTATTCGAAATGACGACAATATCCAAAGTTAAGAATCCGTGTAAAATTTGTTCAAAGTCCGTCAAAAACAAGACCGGTCTGCAATGCCAAGGCGCATGCCATAAGTGGGTGCATTATGCCTGCCTCGCCCTAACTCCTGGTAAGGTAAAAGACATTAAAAATGGCGTCATCACAATCAGCTGTCCGTGCCCAGATTGCAAACCTAGTTTTGGTAAAGAACAACGCTCAGATCAAACTGCAACAAGCTGCTGCAACAGCTTTTCCCATATTAAAAGCCCAGGAACTCGCCCCATGAGTTTATATGGTATGAACTCGAGCAATCAAAAAATAAACCAGACCCGTATCGACACGCAACCTTCTTTGAAACAGAGAGGCTTTAACACAAATGATTTTCCAGAAGTGCCTAATCGTTTAAACCGAACTGGGAAAAGCTTATCAATGAGAAATTTCCCTTCAGAAAATTGTTACGTGGCGGGGGACACACCAAGAGGTGCCGTACTACCATCAATAAGTGATGTGGAACGTATGTGCGACACGGTTCGACAGCTGACGAATCAGATAAACGATCTCATGTTTAAAATGAAACAGGCAGTAATAGATCAAAATTCTGCTGGATGTAGCACAAAATCTAGGAGCAGTAATAGTTCAGAAAATCTGGGTCCTAAAACTTCTAACAATAATTATTGTTCACGTCACCCACGACGATGATCCTATATGGATCAGGAAGATTCATTAATTTGAATTGCCATTGAAGGCAGTTGTAACTTTAGCATTATGAATTCGCTCAATGGTTATATAACTTCTGCACCTGAATACAACCAGCTATCATCTTTTGAGAAGTTACGGACCATAACATAGCAGTTTGCATCTAAGGACTCTTCAAT
Organism: Alsophila aescularia; assembly: GCA_946251855.1. Classification (NCBI taxonomy): domain Eukaryota; kingdom Metazoa; phylum Arthropoda; class Insecta; order Lepidoptera; family Geometridae; genus Alsophila; species Alsophila aescularia. The sequence goes on along the minus strand of OX276383.1, from coordinate 6,514,601 downwards.
GCTCTAACTGACAAAAAAATATTCGTCATTGTATACAATAGGTACATACTCAAATGAGATTTCTGAAGATTGAGTTATACTGTGGTTATAATTTAACAAATTTTACAAACATTTTTAAATGTAGCTATATGAGTTAAATAGTACAAATAATCGTAGAATCTCAACATCAAATAGCCGTTTTGAATAAATCTTGAATCGTAGGCTTGATTTATTTCGACAAAATTGGTTTGAACTAATCTGAATATAGACACTTCTCTTGAAATGAAAGAAACCAGTCTAGACTGAGTGAATAAGTGAACAAGCATCATCGCAGGAGTTGTTTAGGCAAGCACAGAAAACCCATAAAATCATAAGTTAAGAATAAAATTTATTCGAAAATTGTAAAAGGTAAATTCAACAAGCACAAATTAAAATTGTATATAACTCCCGACTGCTCCGCCCCTCACTACAGATAAGAAGTATTTCGATCAAAACAGCTTTCAAAAATAAAACACCGCATCAAAATTGACCCATTTGTTTGGGAGCTACAATTTTCGAAACTTACCCGTGGCACAACTGCTTGGCACTACCAGTTGTGTCATGGGGAATTGCTATTCTCTTAGGCACTACCAGTTGTGCCAAAGGGAAATATATTATACCAATGACACAACCAAACGATGCCAGTAGTACCTTGGGGAACTGCTATTTTTTAATCACTAACTGTTGTGCCAAACGGAAGTTTAAAAAACGAGATAAAAATGGGGAACAAACTCACGAAAACCCTCTCAATTCAGGCGACGGACTCGTGGTCACACCATTTTGTCACACTAGTTTGACCACGAGGAATTATTTTTACTCGTGGTCGTGGCTTGGTGTGACAACGAGTAAGCAACCAAATATAAGACTCGTAGTCACACCAGTGTGGGAAACCAAATGACCAATAACTTAACGACATAAGTATATGTAATAATTAATTAGATCGTGTCAAAGTGTCAGGTGTTATCAAAGTGTCAGGTGTTATCAAAGTGTCAGGTGTCATCAAAGTGACGGGTGTCAAAGTGACAGCTGTCAAACTTAAACAGCTATTACTCGAAAACTATTTATCGTTGACTAGCAGTTTCTTTACAGAAGTGATAGATCTCATCGATATCTTCATTTTGGATGACATCTGTCAAACTAATTAGGGCTATAACTCTGAAACAAATGATCCAAGACTAGTAGTTTCTTAACAGAAGTGATAGATCTCATCAATATCTTCGTTTTGGACGACAGACGTCAAACTTAAAAGGGATATAACTCTGAAACTATTGATCGCTGACAAGTAGTTTCTTTACAGGAGTAATAGATCTCATCAATATCTTTGTTTTGGATGACAGCTATCAAAGTTAAAAGGGCTATTGGTCTGAAAATATTGATACTAAACTACAGTTTCTTTACAGAAGTGGTAGATCTAATCGATATCTTCGTTTTGGATAACAGTTATCAATTTTTAAAGGGCTATAACTCTTTTAACTTTGCTTGTCATTTCTGACATCAGCTGTCAATTCTGGATATTTTGACGTGTGACAGCTGTCACCTGTAAATTTGACAGCTGTCATATGTAACGAAGATATAGATGAGATCTATCACTTTGTAAATAAACTGTAGTCTAGGATAGTTAGTCTCAGAGTAATAGCTGTTCTTAGTTTGACAGCTGTCATCCAAAACTAAGATATTGATGAGATCTATCACTTCTGTAAAGAAACTACAATTCAACGTGCCATAGTTTCCGGGAAATATCTGTTTTAAGTTTGACAGCTATCATCCAAAACGAAGATATTGATGAGATCTATTACTTCTGTCCAGAAACTACAAGTCTAGCATCAATAATTTCAGAGTATAGCCCTTTTAAGTTTGACATCTGTAATCCAAAACGAAGATATCGATGAGATCTATTACTTCTGTAAAAAACTACTAGTCAGCGATCAATATTTTCCAAGTAATATCTGTTTTAAGTTTGACAGCTTTCATCCAAAACGTTGATATTGATGAGATCTATCATTTTTGTCAAAAACCTACTAGTCTAGGATCATAAGTTTCAGAGTAATAGCCCTTTTAAGTTTGACAGCTGTCATCCAAAACGAAGATATCGATGAGATCTATCACATCTATAAAGTAACCACTAGTCAATGATCAATAATTTCCGAGTAGGTAATAGCTGTTTAATAAGTTTGACAGCTGTCACTTTGACACCTGTCACTTTAATGACACCTGTCACTTTGATAACACCTGACACTTTGATGACACCTGTCACTTTGACACGCTCTAATTGATTATTACATATAATTATGTAGTTAAGTTATTAGTCACCACGAGTAATAATAATGCCTCGTGGTCACACTAGTGTGACAAAGAGGTGTGACCACGAGTCCATCACCACAGTTAGTGCTTAAAGAAAGAGCTGTTCCCCATGGCACTACTGGCATCGTTTGGTTGTTTGGTTGTATCATTGGTATAATTTATTTCCCTTTGGCACAACTGGTAGTGCCTAAGAGAATAGCAATTCCCCATGACACAACTGGTAGTGCCAAACAGTTGTGCCACGGGTAAGTCACGACAATTTTCACTCCCTCCCCCTCTCCCATTTTAGCTACGAAACATCTCGATCACATCACCTTTCAAACAACAAAAACGCATCAAAATCGGTCCATTCATTCTTTTGGATGCTACGATGCCACAGACAGATACACACAGTGACATATACACACCCTAAACTTATAACATCCTTCTCATTTCGAGTTCGGGGTTAAAAACTGAATCAATCTCAATAATACTTTAAATAGAAAAAATAATAATAAGAAAAATGAAGAAAGAAAAAATGTAAGAGTAATTAAGAAAAATAGCTTTATTTTACGCACTTCTACTCTTATATTATATACTAGCTGTGCCCGCGGCTTCACACGCGTGTTCATTTCTCGAGGTTGAAAGTACTCCATGTGCTATTCCAGGACCTAAAATACCAATGACCAAAATTTAATCAAAATTCCTTCAGCCGTCAATTTTTAAAATTGCATCACAATCGGTGTAGTAGTTTTTACGTGATTTACGAACAACCAAATAGCGATTTTTGTGTCTAAATAATAATCATCATCATCATCAGCCTATACCAGTCCACTGTTGGACGTAGGCCTCTCCCAATGAACGCCACTGAGCCCTTTTTTCCGCTCTGCTCATGCAGTCGCTGCCAGCTGTCTTTCGCAAGTCGTCTCCACCTGGCCGGCGTCCCACACTGCGTAGTTGTGTCTACGGTAACCGGTAATCCTTTATGATAAAGTGCGAAGGCCAGCTTAAGATGAACCGTACATTCAAAAGTTCCTGAACATTTCGGGTTTCAAGTTATTTGGACATAATACTGAGGGTTGAGCTGTCTGTAATTTCTGAACTGCAAACCCGATAACCTTGAAATATTGACATGACAATATTTAAAGTAGGTACCTCCTTTCTAACAAAATAATAATAAATGAAATCGGAATACGCGTTCATGTATAAGAATTATCGTAAGTACACATTTTGACTTTCATCCCCTCTCCCAAAGGAACCATGTTAATATCGGGATGAAAAGTATCTAATGTCATATACCTCGTAGTATGAACTCAAATCAAACCAAATTTCATTTGTATTCATTCAGTAGTTTTGGCATGTAGCGCCGTCAAGATAAAGACAGACAGACAAAAATGAAAATCATGTATGTTGTCTTCAGAATCGAATATAGAGTACCCTCCGAAAAAAATTTATTACTTCATGCTTATAATAACTTTGGACCCATATTCCGCAGGAACCCTTTATTTTTTCGGGATAAAAAGTATTCCTAATTTTCAGCCATCATATAAACTATGACTGTGTCAATGTGCATCAAAATCCGTCTACTCGTAGTAGATTCAGTAGATTCAGTAGATTCATTCTGAAAGTTATTTAAAGTGTTTTTTAAATAACTTTCAACCCCTATCTTGCGTTAAAATCTAAACGTACACAGAATATAATAAAAAAATAAGGTCTAGCTAGAGTATTTAAAATATGCTACTGAACAAGAATATATAATACTAGCTGTACCCGCGGCTTCGCACTCGTGGACATTTCATTAGGTTAAAAGTATTCTAAGTGCTATTCCAGGACCTAAAATACCAATATACCAACATTTGATCAAAATTCCTTCCGTCCCTTAAAAAATATTTTTATCGATTGCTCCGCTTTTACTCATCGGATTGAGATACCAAGTAACCCCATTTTTAAGTAAGACCTTAAGCTATCCAACAAAGAAAACCGCATCGCAATCGGCCCAGTAGTTTTACGTGATGCGTGAACAAACAGACGGACAGACATGTTTTTTAAATGTTATATTCTTACACATATAACATTTACGTAGCTTATTTTAAGTACCCTAAACTTTTTTTATCTTCTTTGTACAGACATTTTCATACTTATTGCTTTATTATACTTTTAGATTTTTTTACGTTCAAATTAACATAATTTTGGACCCCTATCCCACAGGAACACTTTATTTTTTCGGGATAAAAAGTATCCTCTATTTTAACCCATCATATAAACTATGACTGTGTTAAGTTTGCATCAAAATCCGTTCAGTAGTTTCAGCGTGATACGTGTTCTTCTAAATAACTTTCAACGCCTATCCTGCGGGAACCCTTCATTTTTTCGGAATGGAAAGTATCCTATATCCTACCTCGTAGTATGAACTCAAATCATACCAAGTTTCATTTAAATTCATTCAGTAGTTTTGGCGATTGGCAGACAAAAATTAAAAAAATACAGTTTTGGCTTCAGTATCAAATATAGAGTACCCTCGAAAGAGAAATTTCAAAATATCTTTAATGTACAGAATTGGAAATGTTACAGTTTTATTATAAGTATATAGATATTTTTAAATCGTGTCTGTCTGGTAAATTTTTACACGTTTTTAGCCATTTGGAATTCGTGGAATTTTCCGGGATAAAAAGTATCCTATGTTTTATTCTAGGGTATAAGCTATCTCCATTCCAAATTTCATTAAAATCCGTCTAGCGTTTATCGCGTGAAAGCTCCACAAACAAACAAACAAACAAACAGACAACGTTTCACTTTTATATATCGGTATGGATTTGATACAGAGTGTGAGTTTAATAAAAAAAACATAATTTAAGTCTGGGAGTATAATAGATAAAAATATACGATATGGGAAACATTGATACAACAGTACACAGGGGCACTTTGATACATACCTCGATCCTTAGTTTGTTAACGCAGATTTATTTTTTATGTTACATTTGATACATACCTCGATCCTTAGTTTGTTAACGCAGATTTATTTTTTATGTTACATTTGATACATACCTCGATATTTAGTTTGTTAACGCAGATTAATTTTTTATGTTACATTTGATACATACCTAGATCCTTAGTTTGTTAACGCAGATTTATTTTTATGTTACATTTGATACATACCTCGATCCTTAGTTTGTTAACGCAGATTTATTTTTTTAGGTTACATTGATTTTGTATGTTTTCTTTGCATTTTATAAGACAAACATTTCTGTTATCTTAAAAAACTTGAATTTAAAAAACTTAAACTTCATTGGGACAATGTTTCTGCCAAATGCCGCTATGATTATAACTTTAATATATACTCCAAAAATTATACATTTTGTAAATTTTTTTGTTTATTTATGATCCGTTATACATAATATAGGTAAATTAAATAGTCAATATCAATATGCCCCAGGCATGTATCAAAGTACATACCCCGTGCATGGGGCAGATTGATACGAAGACTGACATTAAATAGTCAATATCAATGTGCCCCAGGCATGTGTCAAAGTACCCCGTGCATGGGGCAGATTGATACGAAGACTGACATTAAAAAAACATGTTACAAATATTTTACTTTTTCATGTTACAGATGAAATTATTCATAAATAAGTTACTTTGATAAACACAGGATGCAACTAAATCGTTTTTATTGTAGGTGTTAATGACTTTGTTACCTATTTAGCTCTTCAAAAAAAAACGTATCTATTTGCCCCTACTCCTCCTAACATATACATCAATGGATGAAGTAATTTTGATGAAATATTAGTATATTGGTATTTAGGTCTTAGAATAGTACATAGAGTACTTTTAACCTAGAGAAATAACCACGCGTGTGAAGTTGCGGGCTTCAGCTAGTTGAAAATATAACCCTTCAAATTATAATTTCTTTATACTTAGATGGGATCTTGACTCAGTCCTCGAAACAGGGCCTCGCCCGCAACTCAAACTCTGGAATATATTCACATTGTGCAAGTCTGATTGCCAATCAAAGTTCTGCAAAGTTCCTCAGCTCTGTGACTGATCTAGTCTTCAGCAAGCGTGGAAAGCAATTGATTGTTAAACCCATTAAAAAAAAACCTGGGTTTGTACTTACCCGACTACAAAAAAAATATGCTTGCCTTAAAAAGTGCAAAGTATAATCCAACCAGGCAACATTTTGGAGGAGCATTCTACCAAGCGAAAAGGGCTGGATACTCCAACAAAGTCCAATTTCGTCACGAATGACAAGAAAAGGCTTGCAAATTACTGCCCTTGTTACCTTGTTTACCAATAAAGGAATTTACGAGAATGACCAACAAAATAGTAATTCAGTAAGTCCTTCTAAAAGGTATAATTATAACAAAGGTACCCACTTAGTTGCTTAAGTAGGTACTCGCAACGACACGGCGGATAACATAGCCAATGGACACCCATCTCAAATATCTGTTTTAAAACTAGCAATCCGAATCCGTTTCGACGTCGTCGTTATTGACGTAATGTGTTTTCATATACATAGAATCCCTCATAATATAATTAAGCATCTGAAAAAATACAGCTTCATAAAGGAGCAAAGGTTTCATTAAATTCGTCATGTATTTTACATGTTGTTAAGAAATAAAGAAATTCTCAGTCTCTGTGAAATATTTCTAAGTTGGACATAATATAGGTACATAATGAAAGTGGAACAAGATAAAAAACGTTAAGATGATGATGGATTAAAATTCTGGTTTGCCAATTGGACTAAATTATTATTCCTCCACACCAGGTCACACCAGTGTGACAAAACGGTGTGACCACGAGTCCGTCGCACCTATTTTTTTCAAAGATTGCTGTTAATCGCAATTTTAATCAAGGTACTCATTCTCTTATGAGTACCTTCATTAAAATCTCTCTGTGGAGTCTACTGGCTATGTACTCCGTGCATGCGTCAAATAAATGACTCGTGAATTCGTTGGTCTATTATTTGAACCTTTTTATGAAATACAAAAGGGCTTTTCAGTACTTTAGCTTGTGATTGATCGCCCCCTCTCATATTTGAGGAGTACATTTAAAAGTACTTAGAGCTTGGAAATTTAAGTTTTGAAAGGTTTCTGGAAACCGTTATAAAGGGCGCCGTAAGTTTTCACCGCTTTTCCTTTATTTAGGCTTCAAATTTATTATTTAAGTGTTACTGAATTCCCGAGGGTCTATGCTTATAACTTTTAATGATGTCTCCGAATACACTTTGAAATTATTCATACACGTTTTTTAATCGATTTCAATAAAGAGGTTCTATAGTTGATCCGTAATACTATGAGTTACGTCATGCTTGAACAAACAGACAGACATTTGTTACTCGACTATTTTCTGTGGGGCTACATGAAATCTCTTACATGATTATTTAAATTTTATACTATCTATTTATGTAAAAGTGACGTAAATGTAAATAAGTATGTATCTCGTGATAACTTCATGTTTTAAATGTGTATGGTAATAAAATTTAATCACATATTCATAGCGGAGTTACTTCTCGAAGTTTAAGTATTCATACTTACCTTAATAATGTTTTCTATTTTTTTTTGTTTCTATATTATTAACTTTTTAATAATCCAATTATAATAAAATAATGCATTGTTTTTATCAAGATCTTCGTCTGTTGACTGGTCATCGTCGAGACTGAAGTAAATATTAAATTAACAACACCTACCAAGTGTGAGTCCAAATCACGCACTGAGGATTCCGTACACATGTAACGATCTTCTTGACCCGGAACTGATTGTAGTCAATAGTGTGCCTCTTGAAGTTGTCCAACAATGTTTACCTTGGGCAAATATTGCAATTAGGTACTTAGAACTACTTTCAGAAGGAAGCCAACAGAAGAATTCAGCTGGGTTGGGCAGCATTCGACAAGCTTCGTCAAGTCTTCTCGTCGTCCATACCACAGTGCATGAAGACAAAAGTCTTCAATCAGTGCGTCCTACCAGCCACGACCTACGGAGCCGAAACTTGGATACTCACGGTCAAACTAGTCCATAAATTTAAGGTCGTTCAGCGAGCTATGGAGAGAGTTCTGCTTGGAGATTCTCTGGAGGACACGATTCGTAATGAAGATATCCGACGCAGAAACAAGGTAACCGACACAGCTCAAAGAATAAGCAAGCTAAAGTGGCAGTGGGCTGGTCATATTTCCCGAAGAACCGATAACCGTTGGGTAGACGAGTTCTCGACTGGAGACCATGTTAAGAAAAATATAGTGTAGAATGCTCTATGTCCAGGTGTAGGTGGACGACCTTCGAAAAACGGCTGGTAAAAAGTGAATATGGACCTGAAAACCGAGCTCAGAGGCGTGCATTAGGAGGCCTACGTCTAGAATTGGCCAGATATAAGCTGATGATGATGATTTGTTTAAGTCTAGAGTGAAAGGTATCTACTAGGCAAGCAAGCCACATCACTTCTTTCCATCGGATGAGATCGTGGTCAAACGATTGCTTAGCCCTCATTAAAAAAAAATAGTAGGTACTATATTTCCTCTTCTTTTTGCTATCTTTATAAACTCTATATCTCAGAATATCACTTCTTCCTATACCACCTCTATGCAGACGATCTTCAACTGTACTGTCAAGCTCCCATAAGTCAATTAGCTGATGCTGTGGATACCACCAATAGCGATATTCAACGAATATTGGATTGGAGTAAAGCTAACGGCTTATAAGTGAACCCTCTCAAAACCCAAGTAATCGTTGTTGGAAGTTCCCGAATGATATGTAAGACAACTGGGATTCACTTCTTCGAGTAGTATTTGAAGTAGTAGTCATTCCTTTTGGTAACACCGTAAAAAAATCTCAGCATTATGATTGATACATCTTCATATTGGAATACTCAATTAGCTGCCACTAGCCGTAAAATGTTTGCATCCGTCGGCTACGCAACATTTTCACCAAAAACTATTAAAATTGCGCCTGCACAATCTATCTTGCTCCCTATTCTCGATTACGCTGACGCTTGCTATCTTAACCTAACTGAGGATCAGCTAAACAAATTTGAACGCCTCCAAAATTCCCCTATCAGGTTCATATTTTGCCTACGTATGAAGTAGGTATATCAATGACTCAGGCGTGAAGTGATGTTATTATTGAGTTGTCACTTTTTTGAGTCATTGATAGACCTACTTCATACCGTGGCATTGCTATATAAAGAAATTACGCTTCAACAAATTCGACTTCATCCACACTTCCAGCAATAGTAGACTTAGGTCATCAGAGAATATTATTTTAAAGACACCTATCCACACGACTAATTTCTTCGATTGGTCCTTTTCAGTCAAAGCTGTTCGATTGTGGAATGCCCTACCTGTTGATATTAGACGCACACCTTTATTCAACGTCTTTAAACATCATGTTAAAATGTTTTATTTATCGCACTATCTGAGCTGCTATGTCTCAATCCTGTTACTGTTATTTGTGTAGGTGTATCAATATCAATAGCGCATATATATGTGTATAAAACGGTTGTCTGGAAGAGATTGCTGAGCGATAAGCTCCCTTTGTGACACTCATTGTTAAACTATATTATAAGATATAATTTCTCATTGTACTTGTGGTGTTCAATAAAGAGTTAATCTATCTATCTATCTATCTACTATTATTTATTCAGTGATGGAGTGACGACTTGTGTAAAATTATATATAAATTGTACTTCAATTATTTTTTTATCAAAACTCCTTCAGACATCAAATAGTTTTTAGTTTGTTTTTAGTTTGATTGCTCGGCTTCTACCTATCGGATTGAGATACAAAGTAAACCAGATTTTAAGCCAAAATCTAAGCTACCAACAGTAAGCTGACAACCGCTTTTGAATCGGTTAAGTATTTCTTACGTGATGCGCGAAAATACAGACAAATAGATAGACAGACACAATTAAAAAATAAATAAATGTTGATCATCAGTTTTTGTTTTGTTAATTTGCGATAACATATTATTATATTTTATTTATTTTCAGACAATGTCTATAAAATTATTTGTATATGTCTTATTTATCTATATTAGTCTAACATTATCCAAGAAAATGAAATACAATAAAATACCAAAATGATAATTATTTATGAAGATAATAATAATATATTCGGGATAATTCCACACCAATTAACTAGATATTTTTCCAAATCCTGTAGTTTTCCCACCATATGTCGTATGATACCAAGTCAAATGCCTTTGACAAATCGAGAAAGCAAGCATACACAGGCGTTTGTCTCGTCGTATACCTACTGCACTATGTATTTGAGACTCATCGCCTATAGGGCCTAATATCTGAAACCGAATTGCGTGTCTCGTAAATATCAAGATGCATGTCAAGCTCCGTGTCAAGTAATATTGCAATTACTTAACTAATAAAACTTAAATAACAATTAAGTATTATTAACTGTATTACCAATATCAACCAATACAAGTAGTAATATGGTGCAATATCTACCAATTACAATTCAAGTTCATACCCTAACAACAGAATTATTATGAAAGTGCAGTTTTTTTGGTTAATCTTATCAGCGGATTTATAAAGATACAACCTACAGCGGGTTGAGATTACAGAATTATCATAATACCTAATATATACTACTCAAACAAAGCTATTACGATTACATAGAGATCCCCGCTTTCTGAAACTATGCTATCTCTAACAGGTTAAACAAATATTTAAAAATTATTCGCTAATAAAAAGGCTAATCAAAAATTGTAATGAGCTTCACATAAATATGTATTAGGCAAGCAAGACTGGTGCGGTTTTTTTAAATATAAAACTGAAACTAAAAATAACTCAATTTTTCAGGCATATGTTCAGCAAGTAATTGTTTGAACAAAACAATAACAACTTCAAACTACTGAACCAGCCCGTAAGATAAGAGCTGGAGCTGGCCCGCCAACTCCGTAGGATAAGAGGAAGTGGTTGTAATTCAGCTTGCAAGATTTGACCTAAACATACATCCATACATATAAACATTGCACTTTGCAATGCATATTTAAATAATAAAAAAAGACCCTGATCTGGATGACAGTGAGCATGATAACGATCCAAATGAAATTTGATGTAAAGAATACAGCTACCTACTTTGCCCTGTCTGGGCTTAATAGTAAGTAGGACGACTAAATTATCAAGTAAAGTTCGGTTTATCCTTAAATATTCCTTTATCTAGCTCATAAAGCATACACTACCAATGGCCGTTTGGCTATGAAAAATGATCCGGAAATATATTTTCCGGATCATTTTTGGCTGGAACCCTCAGCTTACGAGTTCAACTATCACTTGACTGATTATCTTCTTATTCAGATTATATCTATTTACGCGCCTGAAACCACTTCTTATATGTACAACTAGTTGATAAGAACCGTTTGGCGCTTGGTGTATTGTACATTTGAATTTTGTGAGTTCAAAGACTCGACCAAACTGTTCTGTTGTTTTTTGGAATAGACTAAATATGAAAATGATTGGATTCAAAATTGGACCGATAATTAGGCAATTTGTCATTGTGATAACCGGTAAGTGATAACAGTTTTAGTATCATTGATAGGTTTGTCTTTTACCGTTATCTCATGTGATGTTAAGTGTCATGATGCGTTCTACACACATGCTTACCTAAAAGTAACTTCATCAGCATCATCATCATCATTAGCCTATACTTGTCCACAGCTGGATGTGGGCCTCTCCTAATGCACACTACTGAGCTCGGCCTTCAGCTCTCCAGTTTCTACAAGCTGCTTTTTGCAGGTCGACACTCCACCTGGCCACAGAGCTTCTTACGCTAAGTTTGCCTAAACGTGGTATCCACTGGAAAGGTTGTCTACCTCAACGGTTATCGTTTTTTTCGGGAAATGAGACCAGCCCACTTCCACTTTAGCTTGCTTATCCTTAAAGCTATGTCGGTTACCTTGCTTCTCTGTCGGCACACTTCATTAAGAATCAGAGAAACTTAAGCATAGCTCTCTCCATAGCTCGCTGAGCAACCTTAAATTTGTGAAATAGTCTGACCGTGAATGTCCACTTTCGGCCCCGTAGTTCATGCTCTGATTGAAAACTTTTGTTTTGAGGCACTGCAAATTAACTTAATCAGGGGGTTTCACTTGACTCTGGCAAGGGTTTCCACTAATAGTTGGTATAATCATTTACAGCCACTACGCTACCCACTGCTGGGTATATAGGCCTTTCGCTGTTGCCACGCCTTTCGATCGGATGATAACCTCATCCATGTCTTTCCCTCCACCCTGACGAGATTATCGAGCCATGGCGCTGCTAGACGTCTAGGTAATATGCATGATAAATTTAGATGCAGTACATCACACACCAATCAGTTCAGGTTACACTGCTGAACATAGGCCTCCCCATTTTAGGTAGGATTTTTGCCATTATCACCACGATTGGCAGGCGTCTTCCTGCAACAATTCTGTCATTATAACGATGTCATCTGCAAATGTCAAGTGTGAAATGTACTCGCCGTTTATGTTGATGCCCTGCCCTTCGCAGTGCAATGTCTTAAACATGTCTTCCAATGCATTGGTGAACAATTTCGGGGATATCATATCCCCTTTGTCACCTGGCAGTTTAGTTATAGGAGCCTACCTACTAGTGAAGTGGCGGTAGGTATAGAAAAAACATACATAAAATAGTAAACTACCAGTGTAATCAGAAAGGAAGAAAAAATACTCAGGGAGTGAGTTACAGGAGGTGGCGTAGGTATGATACGAGTATTGTCCTTCGGCTTGGGACTTAGCTTAGAGGCACGCGTGCGAAGACGTTCCGCGGAGAGATGGTGCAGAAGTTGTGCAGCAGCCAGTAGTAACGCAGTAGTGCGCAGAGCAGCTCCCGGGGGACAGGTGTCCAAAGACCCGTGGCAGCGTGCTGGTCGGCGATCGTACCGCTAGAGTACCAAAAAAATCCCTGGAATGGCAGAATTAGACGCCTTAGTCCAGTTTCAGTAGGTCTGGCTGCCGTACATCACCAGGTCTTCGTTCCTTGTGGTCCACCATGCCGGACGAGGCCTCTTTCAGTTAAACCCCAAGGAAGTAGATGTGGCACATAAGGTTGACTATTAACGATAAATAAAAGGCCCAAGTTTAGTACGACAATAAATTGGAGAGTGCGAGTTCGGCGGCTTCGAAAATACTAGTATTACAAAATAAAACTTAAAATATCAAGCGGCTAGCTCCGTTCGTGTGTGCTACCGACATTGCACCAATAAAAAAATATTTTTCGCTCACCCTCCAAATGCAACTTTATTTGTTTTAAGCGGCACAGATAACAAAATAAGGTTTGGAAAACAGTTTGAAAAATTAACAAAAGTATCTTATAGTTTTAAATATTATACAACAAATTACAAGTAGTAGGTTTTTTTAACAATAAAAACATAAAATAGGTATATATTGCACTTGTGACGTGCGTCGCCTACATTGACATTAAAGTAATAAATAAAAAGTTAAAAGTAAAGTACAAGTGTGAAAGACCAGAAGGGTCGGACATTAGTTCATAATTATAGAAATACAGCACGTAAGAAGCATAGTTTTAAAAGAATTTCACCAGTTGGGAGTAAATTATCACGAAATACGGGGAATACAAAAGCGGTATAAAATACTAAAATGTCAAGTCATTGCGAAAGCGTTTGCTGGTATGACTAAATGCAACCAACAAGCATAGTTTGACCGTATTAACTTTCGCAATGACTTGCTAACAGAATAAAGGAAAGTAAAAAAATATGAACAAAATCAGTAAAATTTTCCGTTACTAAATTTAAAATTTGTAACGGGTGTGCAATCCAGGTCTGCAATATCAAAAGCCTGGCACGTAAGATGCACAGTAAAGTTATGCACAAGATTACAGATAAATTTAAAACAATCAGTTCGTGGATTCACAAGCGTTACATACAATTTTTTAACCAAAATGTTACGGCCGGATAGCCAGTAGTTTAGAGCAAGAAGCAATTTAGAGGTCACGCGATATATGAAACACTTACCCAATATTGGGGGTTTTTCACTAGGTAAACAGGTAATTAAAGACAAAGGTTTGTCCAATATTATTTGCAAAATAAATTAGAAATACTTTCTCTAAGCCAGCACAAAATGACGAGGCTAAAAAAGAACCATTCGTCACCACAGGATAGTTATCGCTTCTATTGGTGTGTTCTGTTATGGTCGCGTTCGTAATTTTATCGTAGCATTCTGTTTCAATCAGAACATGTATTACGGGCATTCAATACGGTGCGTTGGAGTAGATATTGCGGTGAAAATTTGTTTGCAACAAGTCGTATTGGCTTAGTTAAACTTCTGTTTACGATTGTAGATTACATAACTTGTAGAATGGTCATACTAATTCAAAGACAAGAAATACTTAAAATCTTGAAAACAACACATTTAAACATTTATAGACATTTTAGGGTTACGTATTTTCTTGTTTATTATAGACTGTTTATTTTATTGTGAAAGTGGACTTATTTTGTTGATACTACGTGAAAACTCGACTAAACGGAATAAAAACAACGTGATATGAAGTGAGACGTTACACTTTGTCTCACTTCTCGACGCAGGTTGCCATGTTTAGTCTGTTTGTCCTGGATTTGAACAGACATAGTAGCCGCGTCATACAAGCATCGCAGCACTTCGATATATCGCCAGTCTACTTGGTTTCGTAGCAGAGATTCTAAAACAGCCCAGGTTTCGATTGAGTTAAAAGCTGTCTCATAAACGCCAAACACAGGGGCCAATTATACTCCTCTGACTTCTGTATAATCTGCCTCACTAAGTGCATGTGGTCTATGGTGCCATATCCTCCACGAAACCCGGCCTGTTCCGGTGGCTGAAACTCATCTAGTCTCCGCGCTACACGATTCGAGACAACTCTTAAAAACAGCTTGTAGACATGGCTCAGAAGTGAAATGGGTCTGTAATTCTTCAGAAGACTTTTATACACGACCAAACTTCTGTGCCATGCCTCTGGAGTTCTCTCATTAAAGAGGACAGAGTTAAAGATTTCCTAAAATTCCTTGAGTACTGGTTTTCCTCCTAATTTCAGGAGCTCTGTTGTAATTCCATCCTCTCCAGGGGCTTTTCCGTTTTTAAAGAGCCATCCCGATTTCATCCATGGTTATTTCTGGCAGCTCTTCAGTGTAATGTCGGGTCAGAGTGGCTCTGGAATCTTCCCTTCTGGTGTCAGGTTGAGGCGCATGCGAAGAATACAGCTGGACGTAAAAGTTTTCCACTTCCGCAAAGATCTCTGGCTTAGAAACGACGGTGCTACCACTTGAGGTCTTTAATTTTGTCAGTTGATTCTCCCCAATTGCTGTATAAAGACTTTAGACCCCCGATTTTGCTCTATCGCTTTTTCTATTTTGCGAGCAATCGATCTTCAGAGGTCTTGCCTTATCAATTTTGAGATAGTCTTATTACGGTAATGGTCAACTGACGGCGTGGTTCCTGCATCTTTCCGTCACTTCTCCATGCGCAGCAATTTCTCCTGAGAAAGTTTCGACTCCTTCTCACCTTTTCGCTGCATCTGGCAAAATTGTATGCCCTTTTCCCTCAGAACTCCAATCAAATTCAGATCCTGGCCAACGTCGTTTGTGGTTTCCAAGGCAGCAAATCGATTTTCCAGTTTTTATTGGAACATTTCAGACCCAACCATGGTTTTCCCAACATTGGAGCTTATTCGGTCGGAGCGTGGACGTCATCATGCGGCATCGTTCAAGCTTGAAGTCAACATCCAGAATCATGCCTCGGACAAGTTGGTGGTCACTTCCGGTTTTAAACCTGTTGACCACTGAGACATCTCTGAAGATGTGCTTTTTGTCCGTCATGATGAAGTCGATCTCATTTTTTGTCTTACCGTCGGGGCTTTGCCATGTCCACTTCCTTTGTGGCTGTTTCTTAACGAAAGAGTTCATTAAGAACAACCCCTCCTGTTCGAGGAAGTTTACAAGCATTTGCCCCCTAGGATTGCTGTTACCAAATCCGTGTGGTCCTACTGTCGATTTGCTGCATGTCTGTACTCTTACTTTAGCGTTAAAGTCCTCCATGACCACGTTGAAGTGAGCCTTAGTGGTGTAATGTAAGGATTTTGATATGTCTTCGTACATATGTTCAACCTCATAATCCGAGTGTGCCGAAGTAGGCGCGTTAACCTGTACAACCTTCAGGATGTACCTTTCGGTAAGCTTGATAACAAGGTACGCAACACCCTTGTCGACACACTGGAGATTTCAACAACGTTGTCAGTGAGGACCTTATTAACCAGGAATCTGACACCACCTTAGGATAGGTTTTCTCCCTCTGAAATACATAAGATGGCGCGATTCTAGGGTAACGCTGTCCTCCCCCCCTCTTCGGACTTCACTCAACCCTAGAATATGCCATCTCGTGTTCCTCAGCTCTTCCTGCAGTTGGACAGATGTTCGTCAAGCCGTAGCGTTCTTCCATTATAAGTTGCCAGGGTCAGTCGTTTTTGGCGGCCTGCCGTAACCCGGGGATTCTTAGCACCCCCTGCCCTGCCGTTACCATGATCGCCGCCATAGTCAGGAATAGCAGAGCAACCGGGAACTTTGTTTAGTTTGGCTTATCATGTTGGGAGTTAATGCCCATAATCGCCACGCTGGGCAGGCGGGTTGGCGATCGCAGAACATAGCTTTTCGCACACCGGTGACGCTGCTGCCCGTCACCAGCCAGTGTTATTTAGCTACGCTAAGTTTTGGATGGTTATACCGCCATCAGTAGGTTGTCAGAGCCTCGTTTGTTGAGCAAGTGAGGTTGATTTGGAGCACTCAGGTGCTATTTGTGCTCCCATACATCCCTCAACATCTCCTACAAAATTTTAGTGTAGCGAAAGTATTATACTACCTACTTACACCTGAAAATATTACGAAAAAAATGTGAAACAGAATCTATTACCAACTAAATCCCTGGAAAAATATTTGAAAACTTAGAGTTAATAATTTTTTCGAGTGGGTAAATGCAAAAGAAGCGAAATCTTTTTCGGAAACATATTGTTTTTATTTTTTTTATTTACGGACTAGGCAATCTTTGACAACGATCTCACCTGATGGAAAGCGATAATGAAGTTGAAGGTGTAACACGCTTGCCTAGTAGATACCTATTCACTCTTGACTTGTACCTATTTTCAAGAATTACCCAAACGTAAGCAACCTTCACACGTTGGTGGCGAGTACCAATAATGACATTCAAATCAAGATTACACAAAATTTAGAACACAATATCTGAAGAGAATGTCTGAAGGACTTAAACCACAGACGTTCAAAGTGAATATAAGTTTTTAGTTAAGCCTAAGTACAATACCTAGTTCATTTTAAGTTGTTTATTTTTAGTCTATTTAATACCCTTTTAAATAAATATTACATCCGTTGTAAGGTATCTAAAAGTGCCTTTTATTTATTTTTCTCATAGAGATGACATTAAAATCATTATATATCCAAGACTTATGCACATTTGTTTTCAAACATACCAATAAATTCACCACAGTAAATGAAACTCATAACATATATACTCGCTATAAAAACCAACTCTACTTACCAACCGCCAGAATAAAAATGTTAAACAACAGCCCATATTAAATGGCGGTTAAAATCTTTAATAAATTACCTACACAAATTAAAAATGAACAAATTTTCCCCTCTTTTAATAATAAACTTAAAAATTACCTGGCTCAAAATTGTTTCTACTCATTAGATGAATATTTTGAATCTAACCAAAAAATATTGTGACTATGATGATCTCTATACTTTTAGATATATTTTTTCCTTAAATTTAACGTGTTATAAATACCTAGTATTAACTGTAGATACTTTAATAATGTTAATTAGCAAAGTCAAGAAACATGTATAGCACCCTAAACCTTTGCGATGCCTGAAAAGGGCTACTAAGTTGAAGTACTAAACTAGAATAAGACCTTTTGTATGTTGTACACTTAGTTATGCAAATAAAGATACTGAATACTGAATACTGAATAGAAGAGTGTATTATTCGGATACAAAATTATTTTTCCTCGGGCGACGTATATTCAATCCCTCACTATGTTCAGGATTGTATTTAATAATACCTCGTTTCGCTCGGAATTCAACTCTAGACCTTTGCGATGCCTGAAAAGGGCTACTAAGTTGAAGTACTAAACTAGAATAAGACCTTTTGTATGTTGTACACTTAGTTATGCAAATAAAGATACTGAATACTGAATACTGAATAGAAGAGTGTATTATTCGGATACACAATTATTTTTCCTCGGGCGACGTATATTCAATCCCTCACTATGTTCAGGATTGTATTTAATAATACCTCGTTTTGCTCGGAATTCAACTCTAGACCTTTGCGATGCCTGAAAAGGGCTACTAAGTTGAAGTACTAAACTAGAATAAGACCTTTTGTATGTTGTACACTTAGTTATGCAAATAAAGATACTGAATACTGAATACTGAATACTGAATAGAAGAGTGTATTATTCGGATACAAAATTATTTTTCCTCGGGCGACGTATATTCAATCCCTCACTATGTTCAGGATTGTATTTAATAATACCTCGTTTCGCTCGGAATTCAACTCTAGACCTTTGCGACGCCTGAAAAGGGCTACTAAGTTGAAGTACTAAACTAGAATAAGACCTTTTGTATGTTGTACACTTAGTTATGCAAATAAAGATACTGAATACTGAATACTGAATAGAAGAGTGTATTATTCGGATACAAAATTATTTTTCCTCGGGCGACGTATATTCAATCCCTCACTATGTTCAGGATTGTATTTAATAATACCTCGTTTTGCTCGGAATTCAACTCTAGACCTTTGCGATGCCTGAAAAGGGCTACTAAGTTGAAGTACTAAACTAGAATAAGACCTTTTGTATGTTGTACACTTAGTTATGCAAATAAAGATACTGAATACTGAATACTGAATACTGAATAGAAGAGTGTATTATTCGGATACAAAATTATTTTTCCTCGGGCGACGTATATTCAATCCCTCACTATGTTCAGGATTGTATTTAATAATACCTCGTTTCGCTCGGAATTCAACTCTAGACCTTTGCGACGCCTGAAAAGGGCTACTAAGTTGAAGTACTAAACTAGAATAAGACCTTTTGTATGTTGTACACTTAGTTATGCAAATAAAGATACTGAATACTGAATACTGAATAGAAGAGTGTATTATTCGGATACAAAATTATTTTTCCTCGGGCGACGTATATTCAATCCCTCACTATGTTCAGGATTGTATTTAATAATACCTCGTTTTGCTCGGAATTCAACTCTAGACCTTTGCGATGCCTGAAAAGGGCTACTAAGTTGAAGTACTAAACTAGAATAAGACCTTTTGTATGTTGTACACTTAGTTATGCAAATAAAGATACTGAATACTGAATACTGAATACTGAATAGAAGAGTGTATTATTCGGATACAAAATTATTTTTCCTCGGGCGACGTATATTCAATCCCTCACTATGTTCAGGATTGTATTTAATAATACCTCGTTTCGCTCGGAATTCAACTCTAGACCTTTGCGACGCCTGAAAAGGGCTACTAAGTTGAAGTACTAAACTAGAATAAGACCTTTTGTATGTTGTACACTTAGTTATGCAAATAAAGATACTGAATACTGAATACTGAATAGAAGAGTGTATTATTCGGATACAAAATTATTTTTCCTCGGGCGACGTATATTCAATCCCTCACTATGTTCAGGATTGTATTTAATAATACCTCGTTTTGCTCGGAATTCAACTCTAGACCTTTGCGATGCCTGAAAAGGGCTACTAAGTTGAAGTACTAAACTAGAATAAGACCTTTTGTATGTTGTACACTTAGTTATGCAAATAAAGATACTGAATACTGAATACTGAATACTGAATAGAAGAGTGTATTATTCGGATACAAAATTATTTTTCCTCGGGCGACGTCTATTCGATCCCTCACTATGTTCAGGATTGTATTTAATAATACCTCGTTTCGCTCGGAATTCAACTCTAGAATCCTTCACTCCGCTCTGGATTCAAAATAGCGCCCTCGCCGTTAAAATATTATTTTGATTCCTTGTCATACAATTTACTATTTTCATCTTTATGAATCGCTATATATCAGAAAAGGTGATTCTTAGGGAAAAAGTGTATGATAATGTTTTATAGATAATTGTATGATTATCAAATTTTGACTGACTTATTTTTATGATATTTACCGTTTAGCTGATAAATGCAAAAAAAAACAAAGCTGACCTTGAATATATTTTTTTTGCAGATGTGGGTTCGATGGGAACTTTTCCCATTTCATTTATATATAATAATGTTCCCAACATTCGTACCAATTTTCAGCTCTATGCAAATTATTATAACCTTGAGTGTCAATTTTAACCGGACTACATTACTTATGGCAGTTTACTACGACAACAGCAAAGCTAGGGAAGGGTAATGAGTTTAACAGTCTATGTATGTATGTATGAATCTATGTATGTGGTTATGTGGATGTTCCACCATACCGTCGCCCCTATTGGTTTGATTTTGACAAGTGAGATGTCAATCGATTCGTCTTCAGGTATAGAGTGTCATGTATACAGTGTCAAAGGCTATTTTTTTACCCGAATACAGCAAATCAAAGGAAGGGTTAGGTGTTCAAACTAAAAAATTGGTCAAATTTTGACAAGCGAGGCATCAATCGATTCGTCTTCATCGCAAGAGTGTCATAGGTTTTTTTTTTGCCCGACTGTAGGCGGATTTTAGTTTTGGAACTTATGTCTTGTTGATGTTTAAATTGGCTTTACTAAATAAATCATTATGATAAGAAAAGAAATAGAAATATAAATATATTTAATGATTAACAATATATTTTATAATGATTTAAAAAATCATGATCATTTTAATGTTTTTTTTTTATAATGATTAACAATATATTTTTTCCAGCAAACTTGTCATTCTTCCAATTCGGGATCACTATCGGATGGATGTCTCCGGCGATGGTGAAATTAAGAAACGAAAACCAGACTGCTTTACCTGAACCTGTTACTGAGACGGAGACGGCATGGATTTTGTCGTTCAGCAGCCTAGTCGCTCTTATTGGTAAAAAATATTTTTTTAAGTTTACACGTTAGAAGATTCGTAGAGAATGGGTAAGGCACCAATTGCGCCAGTCCCTTTAACTAGATCTATGGCGCTAGTGTACCTGTAGTGTAGCGTATTGGCCCTGGTGTACCTGATATTTTGTGGCTGCTAAACATAAGAGGTACCATCTGCTTGTAGGAAAGAAGAAGAAGAAAAACATTGTTTTAAGACAACACAACATTAAACTACGAGACAAACAACATAAAAAAAACAACAAATATAAAATTGATTATGTGTGTGCCATAAATATGGGACCAGAGTTCTGATTCAGAAACCTCCCAGCCAGCAAAAAGTAATCAGATATAGCTGTATATCAGTGATACGAGCAGTCGCATATCCATGATAGATACGTGTCTATCACTGGAAAGTGGCCCCAGTTTTATAGCTATTTGATGATATATTGTGTGTATATTAGCACCACCTATCACTTTATTGATACATATCCGTGATATTTCAGTGTTCTTTGAATCTGTTTGGTGTTATATCAATGATATTCTGATCACATATATCACCTAATGATTATATAATAGCTACCGTGACGCTGATATTAAGCTGTTTGTTGTTATTTTGGTGATTAGGATTCTGTTTCATCACATTTCCTCAGTGTTCATTTCTTCATGAGTATTGTGATTTTGAAGGTTTTTTTTGAAGTATTTCCGATCTTCTTTTTCGTGAGTTTTTAGCCGTTTTATTTATATTTACAAAATAAGTTTATTACTTAATTCTACCTTTTTAAGAAATAACATAAAATTAGGAAATAAATAAGGTGTTCATATTTTTATCTCGCTGTATCAAACTGAGATGTGCGTAATATGACGTATATTTTTGGTGCGCTGAAATAATACTGCATTATAAGTGTTTTTTTTTTCATGTCCTCCTCAAATTATTAATATTTAATGAAATAAACATTATTAAAATTATAAAATTAATTTGAAGTCACCACAATAT
The DNA here is from genome assembly GCA_946251855.1 of Alsophila aescularia. NCBI lineage: Eukaryota > Metazoa > Arthropoda > Insecta > Lepidoptera > Geometridae > Alsophila > Alsophila aescularia. Next base: position 6,492,253 of record OX276383.1, on the reverse strand, counting down.
GGCCAATGCGTGTTTGAGTTACTGATATATCGCTGATTTACAGCTTCTTGCCGCCATGACATTTTTTTGGGTTCCTCAAGACATTAGAGGTATAACCCTAGTGGTGTATCATGCTACCTTTTTTTTTAATAAACTCTTATTGTCTTTTCAGTTTATTTTAGTGAAATGAAACAGGTGGAATATTTAGACGTTGACTGTTTTTTAAGAAATGATTATTCAGTGTGATAACTAGGCAAACAAAATTCTCTTAAAGAGCATTATCTTTGCATAAAAGTATAATTTGCAACTATTATGCGCCTTTTTAGAGTTATATGTGAGCAAAAAATGTTTATATGTGATATATGTGTTGGTGATATATGGATTTTGCAAAAGTATATTTGAAACTTCTTAGTGTTATTGTAGATTTCTTATGATGTTTATGGCGCAGGCGTTAAGAAAACACCAATATACGATAAATTTGTTGCATATCAACTACGGTATGATGTTTTATATCATGGATTAGATCCATGCGTGCCAGATATATTACCAGCGCTAATACAGCGACTTGGAAGCCACAATAGATCAATTTTGCTGTATAAATGTACCGTCAAAACATGCTGTACAACATTTTTGCTCTAAATCGTTGTTGTGAGAACCGCTTGACAGCTGTGTTATAAATACTGTACAAGGCGGTCGAGTAAACGTTTATGTTATCATTTATTATCACAATTTGACTGTATAAGCTTTTACAGCTAAATGATGTTACGAATCATCAATATACAGCAACGCTGTGACAAGAAGTCACCTCGTTACTTTTGTATCAGTTTTCTAACACTTTTTAGTGTTAACACATATTTTTTTATCACTACTTTGCTGGCTGGGCTGTCGAACCTTCTGGTGACTCATGAACATAAGATAAAAAAACTCACTTCATCGTTTTCATCCAAAAGTGATCACCATCGTTAGCTAATCCTTCGAAAAGTGCTGTAAAGCAGCAAAATTATTTGTACTCTATAAACCTTGTGTTAGAAAATATCTTGTGATAATACAAAATACAAAGTATTTATACACCTACTTGTATAGGAGCCCAATCAAGTGATTTTGCGAACAAATGACCATTGATATATTTCAGAAAAATCTTGCATGCATGTGTACCCAACACATGCATGCAAGATTTTTCTGACATTTATTTTTCCTTTCTTGTATGATGTATGATTCCATATAAAATCTTTTATTTTACAGCATTCCTCTTCATCGGCTACGTAGCAAATAGACTTGGCAGGAAGTTCTCTATCATCGCAGCAGCCGTACCCAGAATAGTCTGCTGTTTTCTGCTCCTATTCGGCACCAGGGTCTGGATGCTGTTGCTAGGCAGAGCCTTCTGCGGCATTTCAGACCTGTTCGTCATCAGCATTATTGCAACATATGCCTCAGAAATTGCTAGTGTAAGTAACGGGTATGGTAAACTAGACTATACGAAGCACTTCATGGCTAGTCCAATAATTCAGTAACCACTAGCCACTATTAGTAAATACCAATTAACTACTTAGTAAAAGTATTTGCGAAAGATTTCATCTAGTTGGGTACCTACTAGTACTAATTATTTTCTTTTTTTTATTTAATTGCAATGCAGTCATAGCGTGTGTCAGCTTTAAATCTGTACCAGTTTAAAAGGCAGTATACCAGGACCACTTAGTCCGAGTCCATAGTCTAACTATGGACGACTAATCCACCAGATCCAATTTACGACTATTAGAATTGATATTCAAACGAATACATAAAAAATTAGTTAGAAAAAAACTGAACATGAAGGCTTAGTCCTTTGGTAGAGAAATCTATGTTTTGCAATAGATGGACAAAACTTGATAATGGTGATGATTTCACGATTATAGTAGTTGCCTTAAAAACCAGTGCGTAAAGGCACACAAGACAGGTGTCTAAGATAATGGGAGGACTGCAATTTGAAATCACACTAATATTATGCCTAAGTTTGTATGTGAGTGTGAGTGTGGGTGTTTGTTGCTCCTTCACGTTCAAACGGCTGAACGGATTTGGATGAAATTTGGTAATAGGGTAGCTTATATCCTGAATAACACAGGCTACTTTTGATCCCGAATAAGGGGAAAAATTGTTTATTTAAGATACTGGAAAAAAATAACATATTCTTATGTAGGTTTTGAAGCATTGAAGCTTTTGAATCAAAATTGATGAAAAATCCCTAAGGATTTTGGCTTTTGAAGCTTTTGAAGCGGCTAAACGTGCTTTATGATATTTTTTTACTCTACCTCTACCATTTTTTCTTGCACTTCCAGGTTAATTGGTAGAAAATGCTACTTAGCATTAAGTCCTTCTTGTACATTTTATTTGTGTGCTAAAGAATAAATAAATAAATAAACGGATTTGGATGAAATTTGGTACCAGGGGCCCTAGACAAGTAGGCTTTCTATTCTTTCAATATAATGGAATAGAATGAACATATACGGGACTGACATTAGAGTTTTCGTTTTTTGTGAACTTTGTCATTCACATACATTTTTGTTCTATTCCATTTGCATTGAAGGAATAGAAAGACTTCTTGTCTAGGCCAGCTGGATAGCTTATATCCTGCTTATGTCAAAGTGACAGGTGTTAAAATGGCAAAGTTTGTATAGAGAAATATAAATCTAAATTATGCAAATGAGGTACTTTTCATTAGTATCTTTACATGCGGGTGAAACTGCAGGGCGCAGCTAGTAATAAGTGAATACTGCTTATACGTATACACGACTGTGAACGATCTGGAAATCATATAAACTTAGTCCAACTAAATCCTGCCATCATAGGAATGTAGAAGCAGAATATCACCTCCTTTTTAATCTCTATAAAGCTTCTCATAGAATTTTGAAATTATGTCTTATCCGAAAAATATGCTGTCGGTACACTAAATGAGCACATATATTTTTGCTTTTCAGAAAGAAATCCGCGGTGGTCTGGGAACAGTCTCCCAAATTTGCTCAGCAGTAGGGTCCATGCTGATGCTTTCGATAGGACCCTACGTTTCCTACTCTACTTTGAACATAATGCAGACTGCTACTATCGTAGTCACATGCATACCTTTGCTGTTTCTACCTGAAAGCCCGTACTTCTTGTATTCCAAAGGTGAGCTGATAATGTGATTATGAAGTCATGTAGGTAAAACTTTATATACCGTGGCATAAATAGGTCAGATTTGAATATGTAACCTCTTATGGCTCAATATGAGTCATTACAAAAAATGCATCGCTGAATATTTTTGCTATGCATCGAGCGGCAGGAACAGTAATTTAATTTTTCGTTAAAAATTGTCAAAACGAGCACAGTTTTTATTCAGTTTCATTCACAGGTAGAAAAGAAGAAGCTTTAAAAATCCTTACTTACCTCCGTGGCGACAGCACATCTGCCAGCGAGGAATTAAAAGAATACTCGATGATCAAAGCCGAAAAGATTAAATTAAATGATCTGCTCAAAGATAGAGTGACTTTAAAGACTATTGGAATTGTCCTCTTCCTAGCTGTGAGCTCCCAGATGACTGGATACAATGCTGTGACGTTCTATCTGCAGATTATCTTCGAGTCGACGGGAACTAGTGTAGCGCCGAAAATTTCGTCAGTGATCATAGGATGTATTCAAGTCATTGCATGCACTTGCACTATACTGTTGACAGACAGGTTTGGAAGGAAGCCCGTGCTGACGACAACACTGTTTTGGAGTGCTGTTGGAATGGTGAGCAAGCTGAAGTAATTTCTTCCACACATCATTAATTTCCCCATCATGAGCAAAATGCGAGTGCAGTACAATGATGCGTGGCGTTTGATATTCAGGTTGCCTCGTTACTGCAGCGCTATTAGCACCATATTCGCTGAAGGCCTCGCGCCCTGCTAGCATGCGATGCTTAGGAGTCACTCTGCGACCATAGTTTTGCCACCATGCACCACATGTACCGCACCTAACACCTTGATTGCCGCGGTGAGAGGCCCAAATCCCCTAAAATCTCACGTGGCAATTATATCTCCTGCCTATTAGCTAGTTTACTTTAGTTTGTACTAGTGTTCCCGCCCGCGACTTCGTCCGCGCGCACTACTGCTTATCGCGAAAAAATGCATCCTATTTTTTTCTAGGATATTAAAAACCAATGCACAAGTAGGTATAGCACCTTGAAAAAATGCTCTTGATGTTTTTGACAGACTTTTTATTTCGTTTCCATGGCAACCACATACCATTCTGTGATGGCAACCGTTTCTTACGGTAAGTAATCACCATTTTCCAGTTTTCCCACGAAACCTTTCAATTTTCCGGGATAAAAAGTATCTTATGTTTTTTATTCTAGGGTATAAGCTGTCTCCATTCTAAATTTCATCAAAATCCATCAAGCCGTTATTGCGTGAAAGCTTCCCAAACAAACAAACAAACAAACAAACAAACAGACAACGTTACACTTTTATAAATTGGTATGGATTGCTAGTATGCAGGTGTATTGTTATAATTAGGTAATTGGATGCAATTCTGAAAATAAAACCAGTAGATTTTATTTTCAAAAAGTTACATACGTCTCTGTCTTTCTTTTTTCCAGGTCGGGTTAGGAACTTTCTTCTACTTAAAGGATGATGGCACCGAGATCACGGGTTTCCTCAACTACCTGCCTATTATTTCGATGATTGTTGTAATATTCTGTTTCAATGCAGGTAATTTCTATAATTTCAATCATTGCTATATTTCGAAAATTACACAGATTCATAAAAAATGTAATGTTTAGAATTTCACCACTATGCAAAAATCATTAACCAGGGCTCCTCGGGTGTGGACCGCATAAATTAGGTGCAATGCACTCAATCGGTCTAAGTCACAATCAGAATCGCATTTTGTAGCACGTGTTATCAGTGACTCTCATTAGAGAAGTTTTTTTTTAACAATTTTTATTCATTCTTCTCCAGGTATAGGTTCCCTTGTCTGGACTCTAATGGCGGAACTCTTCGACGGGCCATCCCGTGCAGTCGGGGTTTCATTTGGAGCCTTCACAGCAACTTGCTTCACCTTCCTGACCATCAGATACTTCGCCTCAGTGACGGTGGCCATCGGTCCTGCAGCCACCTACTGGATCTTCAGTGGATGCTGTTTAGTATCTTGTGCGTTTATTGCGATCTTCGTGCCGGAGACTAAGGGGAAGGCGTTCAGTCAGATCCAGTTGGATTTAGGTAGGAGTTGAGATTGAAAAGGATGTAGGACTTGTTTGGACAAGGTACAAACCTTTATTCAAATACCGAATTTACTTACCAAAACTTTGAATGAACTTTATAAACTAAACTACTAATTCGTATATACATATGTTTTTTTGTGACCCTTTTTATTAAGAATATGCCCTCAAAAGATGCAGTTCGGACATAGTGGGGATTTGGTATTTTTGTAGCTATAAATAACGTAACTAGGTAGACGGGCAAGTGCGAGTTGAACTCCCTTGGAGAGGGTTCCTTACGATGAACTATCTCACAATGTTGAAAGATTTAGACATATACTTCTTATAGATTTCCCTGTTACCACAGCCGCCACCGTAAACCCGATACTATATCTTGTATTACTTTCAAATTTTTAGGTTCATTTGTTTTGGGGAAAGGGCCGTTTTCATCTATTTTCTTAAATTACTTTAAAACTATAGATATATTAAGTATATTAAAAAATTGAGACCTTCACAACAAGTCCTTTAATTAAATGTGCAGTATACAGTATAGTAATACAGTGCAATAGGCAATTTTTTTATTTTATTTTCCAATTTTGCCCCTAAAAGTGTAGTTTGCCTCCCAAATACAAAATTCATTTATTTACGTTACACATCAGTGTTTGGGTCACAGAAATTCATATATGTACGAAATTAATCGGTCCAGCAAGCCTAGCATGGGGCACCCCCAACAAGTTATCTTTCCCCCGTTTTCATCCACTTCTCAGTGGAAATAATTCTTTTCCTAGGTAGAGTAGATCCTTACACAGCACGGCAATCGATGAAAGGGATAAAATCAAAGAAAAAAAATGTATCTAATGACGTTTGTCATAGACATTATGTGCCGCTACTCCATCGCTACTCCTTAAAAGCATAGACTTGAAAAACGTAGATTAAAATACTCTCCGATTGACATAAGACAGGGAATATATATCACCGTCTCTTGAAGGTGGGTATAAAAGTTTATCTTCATACGAACACAATGTTGCGAGAATTTTATAATTACATTTTGATGCGAGAAACGCAAACAATGGAAGAAACTTTCTCCGGCGTGGGCGGTATATCCAAGATGCCCGTGACTTGTTGAATTTCCGAACAACAAATTTCGATAAAACTTATTATTTTACGATTTCCTTGTACGAGTAGTTTTTTTAGGGAATTATTCTTGTAATACCTACTTCCTTTCTTCGACAATTTTATTAAATTACACTTAATTCGGGCGCCAGACTTAGCGCACACAAAATTTATTCTCAAACTTTGCTCACGTATCTGGCACCAGCTTTACACATCACATCTATCGTAGCATTTTTAAAGTTTGTATTTTACACGTAATCTACGTGTCACTGACTGTACGCACCATATAGACATTTCCAACGTCAATAGTACGCACGAACATGTCTGGAAATATAATCTATAAACATAAAAAAACGCATGATTCTTGAAAATATGTTGGATTTGTGAAAATATTTTAAAAAAAAGTAACATTCAATGGCACTGGACCATAGAGAACGGAAATGTTGTACAGCGGGAGGCTGTAGTAATTCCTCGGATTTTTATTGTTTGCCCGGGGAAAACATTTCCACCCCCCGTGCTAGGCCTGCAGTAGATATGGGGCAAATCGGTTGTAATAGTCGCAGAGACAGACACACGAGTGATCCTGTTAAGGTTACGTTTTTTCATTTGGACGTACGGAACCCTAAAAACTGAAAGGCTTGAATTGTTGATGATGCAAAAAAGGAGGACTGTAGGTACCTACCTATGCTTGATCAATTAATCATGATATAGTAACAAACATTTTCTTTGAAGAACCATTCACAATAAATAAAACTACGACACGAATTCCGTTTTTCATTTCACATTCCTTTGCATTCAGCACATATTAAAGCTGAAAGTGAAGATCGGATTCAAAAACGAGTAACAACGAAATCATTTTGAAGCTCTCATTAAAAATTTGCGCTTCTGTGGATCCAATAATTATAGTGTCAATGTAAGTACTTATTTTTACCCAACTGAGGGTTATGTGTTTTGTTTGTATGTATGTTTGTATATTTGTACGTTCCTTAGGCACGTCCTACAGCTTTTAGCCTTTAGCCTTTACAGTCTTTATACGTGAGGTATCATTGGATTCGTCTTGATCACGAAAGTGCTATAGGATATATGAAGTGTCCACAAAACCAATTTGGTGGCTTACAGCTGCCATATTATATTTCTGACGGAACAAAAAATCACCAAAATCTATCGAGTCAGATATGAAAATACAGGTTAAAAGACACAAAATATATAATTCTTATAACTAAACAGTAGCAATTTTCTTTTAAGCTTATTACAAATATATCTATTTTTGATTATTTATGTTAATAAATACTATCGTCTAATGTTGCTATTGCAACTATTAAAGTAAAGAAACAGAAGTAGGTAAAAAAAACTGCGCCACACATTTTTCCGGGATAAAAACTAGCCTATGTTTTAATTCAGGTTATAAACTGTCTCCGTACCAAGTTTCATTCAAATCCGTTCAGCCGTTTAAGTGTGAAGAAGTAACAAACATACACACACACACACTGAGACACACACACACACACACACAAACACACACACACACACACACACACACACACACACACACACACACACACACACACGCCCCCCCTTACTCCTTACATACATACAAACATTCATCTTTATAATATTAATGTGTATATATTAAATACCTTTGTTCGCAGTTTTATAAATTTTTATAATAATTTTACTAGTTTGTGTTGCATTTTTACTGTAACACAGATAAAAATCTGTCAAGTTTGCAGATGATATTCACGAATGGCCGGTTCCTATATCTTAAAACGAACCGTTATCGCTTACTGTCCGTAGGCTTTTGACATAAACTCCATACAAAAAACGTCAAAAGGTAACGAGACGTGGGAAAAAACGACTCGTTTCATTTTTATTGGAATGGGGCGTAAGTCGTCCAATTGTCTCGCACTCTTTTTTATTTGTTAATTATAATAGGCTTTAGAAAAACTATACCTCTGTGTGAATATTATTTATCTACAAATTATAAACAACCATTAGTTACATAAAACATTCTGACAAGTCATAACTGCCTCACGGGCAGCCCAAATTCTTTAGCCATCTACCAGCAGCCCGATTCCATAACTTGGCTTCAATCTAATTCTCAGTATCGCAACCACTTATGCCTTGCGATAGAGTCGAATTTGCTATGAAAAAAGTGATAATCCGATTGTAGCCAAGTTATGGAATCGGGCTGCTGTTGGCAGCGTAGGTACCCAACATGCTGGTGGCATTGCCCCGCTGCTAATTTACATAAATAAATATTAATTTTTGACATCATATGCGACAAGTTATCTACTATGCTTCGTCTGAATCATCAATGCTTTATTGACAAAAAATAAACAAAACCATACATTGGAGAATACTTAAAAATAAGCACCTACAATGGGAGGTCTTATCGCTATAAGTTAAGTGATCTCGTCCAGACAACCTTTGCATATATAAAAATAAAGTTAGAAATATGGACGATGGGGCAATAACATAAAAATAAAACGAGAAAAAAAATAAAGACGGTACGGTATATACGATATACAGACGCTACACATTTTATATACCAATACATATACTTACTTATATAAAATATTAAGTTGCCTAGCCTAGTAGTTATACAATCAATGAGCTGCAAAGGGAAAGCAAATATTTTAGACTTGTAGGTAATTTATAAGGATTGTGCCAATTTGATCAACATATATAAAGAATCTGATAGAAGTTTTCTAAAAGTGTGTCTTGGCAGCGATATACAGGCAGATGAAGATTCGCGCCACTCAAAACTTTCCAATCCAAACTATCAGCTTTGGACGTAGCGCCTTCTATCAGTTTAACGTCCTGGGGGCCGATTCCGCTAATTTTAAATAAAATGCCATCAAAATGTCAGACAATAAAAGGTCCAATAAATAAAAGGCCAGTCATTTTTAAAATAAGACATTACAATCACACGATTACATATTTTAATAATCGATTATTTTTTCACATCCCTAGAACAATGAAAATTCCGAAACAGTCCGTTCGTTTAGAAATAAAATATATATAAAAAAAACATACATAATATATTCGAACATATAACCGTCTCCTTTTGTGAATTCGATTAAAAAGTAACTTTTCCATGACTACTCAATTGTAGTTCGATGAAAAAATGCCATTGAAACAAATGTCAAAGTAACGAGCAGACTACCGATTAAAAAACTTCGAGAGGTCACTGATTATCCACGGAATAGCCGAATACCAAATAAGCACCATTGCAATTCGATGGAAAATCACTGAACGATCATGTATATTATTTAGCTAGAAGGCTACCAAATGTGTAAAACTAGGCCATCGACATGCCAGCGAGATTCCATGGAAGCCTTCTTATATTAACAGACTTGTGCCCCTGCTCAACATCACACACAAACGCACCCTCCTACACGCGCACGCGCAAACACACACACACACACACACACACACACACACACACACACACACACACACACACATATACACATACACATACACACACCCTATCTTCCCAAAATCTCCTGAATCTCATTTAAAGTCTTCCCCTTAGTCTCCGGAACACACTTATAAGTAAACAGAAAAGCCGCTATGCACGACAGTGAGAAGATCCAAAATGTGACGTCACCACCCAGGATCTTTACCATGGAGCCAAAGCCAGTGGCCACGCCGAAGCCTATCAACCAGGCTGTGGTCATGGAGACTGCTGAGCCGGTGCTACGAGCGTTTCCTCGGAACATCTCGCCTACTAGAGCTGTTGGCATGGTTCCGAATCCTGAAAGAGAGTTGAGGTAGTAAGATATTTTTAGGTAAAATTAGACAGTAGCCAGCATAGAACAGCTGTTTCGACTGGGGAGTAACAGATAGGGATATGCAGAGCTGTCGGCCAACTTCCAACTTCAGTGCCTTAGTGAAGAGGCACCGAAAAAAAAAGAAGAGAGTCAATAGGGGTGGTAACCACTGCGTTGGCTAATGTTCTCTTGCCAAGCAGAATTATGCAAGAATGAGTTTTGGTTTGAAGAGCACTGTAGGCAGTTTCAATCGATTGGTTATTTATCTATATTTTGTAGGCCATGGCTACTGTTTTTATGATTTTATAATTAACGCGTGCTTAGCGATAACATAATATATTTTGTATTACGGACGTGTATCAAACCAGTCAACATCCTTGCCTAAACGGCACATACGTTTAACCTAATTGGCCACCGTGGCTACTACACCCATCATTCAAATTTTCCCCTTAGTTCCTAAATTGGTCTTACGGGGACGGTAACGCCATCTATTGACCAAACCAACACGACTAATATTGCAAAACTGCGTGTCGTAAAGATAACGCCTCCCAACTCTAATGTTCTTTTAATGATTTTAGCATTAACTTCTGCTTAGCGAGAACATTATCTAATAATTTTATATAAATAGAGAAAATATCAGCGGGATTCGTATCCACTTCAATTTTTCCTTCATTTCCCAATTTATTAATAACTAGCTGTACCCGCAGCTTTGCACGCGTGGTCTTTTCTTTAGGTTCAATGTACCATAATGTGCTATTCAAAGAACAATATACCAAGAAATATTGGTATATTGGTCCTGAAATGAACAAAATTTCAAAAATACTTCAGCCGTCAAAAATACTTTTATCAATTGTTCGGCTTCTAACTCACCGGATTGAGATACCAATTACACCAGATTTAAATCAAACCCTAAGTTATTTAACAATGAAAACCGCATTGCAATCGGTCCAGTAGTTTTTACGTGATGCGCGAACAAACAAATATACAGACAAACAGAAATAAAGACATGAAAACAAAAAAAATAGTTTTTCAATACCTTTTTTAAGCACCCAAGACCATTTTTTTCATTTGTATTCATTTATTAGTTTGGGTGCGATGCAAGGTTAAGATATGGACAAACAGACAGACAAAATTAAAAAGTAAAACAGTTTGGCTTCAGTATCGAATATAGAGAACCATCCAATAAATATTTTTTATTACTTAAATATTAACATAACTTTGGACCCATATCCCGCAGAAACCCTTTACTTTTTTAGGATAAAACGTGTCCTCAATTTTAACCCATCATATAACTTAAGACAGTGCCAAATTGCAAACCCGTCCATTAGTTTCAGCGTGGTACGTGTTATTTTAAATAAGTTTCAACCCCTATCCTGCGAGAACCTATAATTTTTTCGAGTAGTAAAGTATCCTATGTCCTACCTCGTAGTATGAACTCAAATCATACCAAGTTTCATAAGAACTCATCCAGTAGTTCCGGCAGCGTGATGCGTGGCTAAGATACAGACTGACAGACATATTACAGACAAAAATGAAAAAACATACAGTTTAGGCTTCATTATAGAATATAGAGTAACTACCAAAAAAAACACTATATCTTCAATGTACAGAATTGGACCCGTAACAGTATTATTATAAGTATATAGATTCCTTTAGAAAAATATTACGTATAGTGTCGGTCTGTTCGGCGCTTGCTCCCTTTCTGATTTTGTCTATTATTTCTAAACGTCAATAGAAAGTTACTCTACATTTGTGACTAAGACCATTTGAGAAGATAACTAAGTTAAAAGATAAATAATAAGTCAAAAAGGTAACAAGCATACTTACCGATTTCGTAAAAGAAGAAGTATAAAATGAGTGCCATCAACGGCAGCCAGCCGATGTCTTCGATGATGGGTTTCTTTACTCGTGACAGGTAGAAAAATGTGCCCAGGATGGACTGGAAAAAGATAAAATAAGAATTAAGCAGTATACAAAAACGTCTAACAAAGAATATAATTTAAAAACATTTAGTCTAGGAGTATTGTAATAAACTACTGAACAAGAGTACAACATTTAAGACATTGTGTCTGTCTGTATGTTCGCGCATCACGTTAAAACCACTGTACCTATTGAAATACGGTTTTTGTTGTTGTATAGCTTGCAAAACTGCGTTTGGAAACTGCGTTGAATACAATTCAACGCAGTTTCCAAACGCAGTTTTGCAAGCTAAGGGTTTGAATTAAAAACTGGTGTACTTGGTATCTCAATCAGAAGAGTAGAAGCTGACAATCAATAAAAAACTATGTGACGGCTGAACATTTGGTATTGAAGGTACTTTTGGTCCTGGTATAACATTAAGGATACTTTTACGAGCACAAACTAATAATAATATAACCTCCCATCATTATAGCTAAGACCATATCGATCACATTAGCTTAAAATAGAAAAAAAACACATGAAAACCGGTCCATTCGTTTGGAAGCTACGATGCCACAGACAGACAAAATGATACGTACACACCCTTAACTTTATAACACTCCTCCCTTTTTAAGATTGGGGGTTATCAGAAAAAAAGACAACGCGGGAAAAGCCGCGGGCACAGCTAGTAGATAGAATTAAATCATTGAAGTATCATCAGCTGATCACGATCATTATCCGATCAATATTAAATCCGTCTTTAGGTCATAGAATTGATATAAGAAGGAGTAGGAATTTGTGAAGTAATTTTTCCAAGTGCTTCTTAGAAAAGACTGATAAAGAGAATTTCGGCATTTAAGTTATAACAGAAAAGATATGGAGCCGAACAGAAGAGGCGAACAACAATGACGGTGTAATGAGTGCGGATTCTCTAAAGAATTCCTTGCAATGTTTACGTATGCGTTGGCAATAGACATCGGCAGTGTTTTAAGGTCAGTGAAATATCGATGTCGCATTCAATATTTTCAAGGAACGTAATCTTAGGAAATAAATAAAGAAAAAACTATCTCACCAAACTAACAGCACATAAAGCAGTAGAAGCCATCAGAAGGAACCTTCTTCCAGCCCTCTCTACGGCAATTGGTGCCATCAAGCTAGCAATCAGTCGCGTTGCTCCAACTAGAATTGTGGCTAAGTCAGGCCTGAAAATACATTTAAAATTATAGGTTGTAGACCATTACCAACATTACTTTCAGCAATATCACTAGAACAGTTGTTTGTCGTATGAGGTAGTGCTGGCTTCTGGTTTCAGAGTTTCTCAAGCCGCCTGAGGACCTTTGATATGGCGAAACGACTACAGCCATAACATTCAGGACCGACAACCTAACGTGCCCTCCGAAGCACGCGATGGGAAACCGCATATAACTTAGAAAAGCTAATGGTGCTAAGCCCAGCCTCGTACCCGGTATTGATGGATTCTAAATCGCACTAGTATACCGCTAGGCTACCATCGCTCAGAATAGTTGTTTGCCAGCTATCTAAAACTGTCCTCGTGAAATAACTTGGAAACAAAAGCTGGCAGGGGAAAAGCTCAATGGTGTATTGTGTTTTTGCCACGCAGGATATTGACGCAGGCCTTATCGTCTCAATCTGGTTTCTAAATGGGGGAGCGCTCGATCTTTAAAATTAAACAAGACATAAGTTCTAAAATTAAAACCCGACTAAGCTCGGGTAAAATAATTGCCTATAAGACACTTGCGATGTAGACGAATCGATTCATACCTTGCTTGTCAAAATCGGACAAATAGGGGCGACGCTATGGTGAAACATCCACATACCCACAAACATACATACAAAGACTGTTAAACTCATTATCCATGCTTCACCGTACTCGGGTAAAAATAAGGGTGATATACAGGTATGTAACAACTATCAAGGAATAAAGCTCATTTTACATAGTGTGAAGGTCGGGGAAAAAGTTATAGCGAGACGAATGAGAGAGGAGAGTGAGATAACCCAAAACCAGTTTGGGTATATACAACAGACTTCACTTCGCCAGCTGTGCGAAATATACAGAAGTGCACATAAAATCTTGCACATGGTGTTGACCTGGAAAAGGCATATGAGGGTACCACGTAAGGATCTATGGTGGGCCTTGAAAGATAAACAAGTGCCTGGTAAATATCTGCAGTTAATACATGCCATGTACAGTCGAGCTAGTACATACGTCCATTCTACAGCTGGTGAAATCAAAAACTTCAGTGTGGCTGTAGTCTGGCACCAGGGATCGGTGTTAAGCCCTTATTTGTTCCTCCTGGTTATGAATGCGCTGATATTGGAGGAGGCACTATGGTGTATGCTGTTTACCGATGACATTGCGCTTGTTGGAGAAAATGGATTTGAGGTACAGAGCAGGCTGACCATGGCAAGAGAAAATAGAGAACTGTGGCTTAAAGATCAGTAGGATCAAAACGGAATATATGTTCTGTGATTTTGGGGGTCCCTCAAGTTTCTCTTCCATTACCATGGTCTTTACCAGCCTACTCCGATTTTCGATATCTCGGTTCACTAGTACAGAGTGAAAGCGAAATAGACCGGGACGTACTTAAAATAATAAATGCAAGATGGATGAAATGGCGACAGGTCACAGGAACAACCTGTTATCCGTGCGTGCCTCTTAAAACATAATATGAAAATCTATAAAAACGATCTGTTGTCATGCATGGATCTGAATGCTGGGCAACCAAAAGGTCAGATGTAAGAAAATTGCATGCAGCAGAGATGCGAACGTTAAGATGGATGTGTGGAGTAACAAGAATGGATAAAATTAGACACGAGTGTGTCACAAGAAGTTTGAAAGTAGCGCCAGTGACAAAAAAGTTGAGAAGTAAAAGATTATCTTGGCATAGGAATGTTATGAGGAGCGAGGAATGTCACGTAACAAGGAGAGTGTTAACAAGCACGGTCAAGCACCTTCACGAAAAACCTGACTGCGTACAAAACTAAAAAAGGTAAAAATTTAAGTGAGAATGGTTGCTAACCAACTTTAAATCGTTATAGATCATAAATAGTCATTCGAATTGAAAAATGATATGAGCAATTTAAAGCTGATCTCCAATTCAATGATACCCCACTTAACATAGTTCGTCGTTTTTTTTCTTCATAATATGACGTTTGGTCGTCGCCATATTGAATTTAATTACTGTCATGTCTTTAGTGGCACTCGCAAGATTAAGCGTGGGTCAAACCGGATGCGTGAGCGTTGCAGCGCAGCGCAATGCGTAGGATGTCACACCGGCCAGTTTGTCGTGATGTGGGGGAATTTTTCTTAAATTTCCGCATCTATTTTGTATTTGAATACAAGTTACCGTTTTTGTGCAGTAAGGTAGCGCACAGTGCTGCACGTCTACGCACGCAGTATGACATTAACTAGAGAAAGTCATAATAATACAATGTCATCAGAGCACGATGCGCGCGTGATGTTGCCAGACCGCCTGCTGCGTTCACGCATTCAGCTTGTCTCTGCGTGGTTTGATATGCCGTGACGCGCGTAGTTGCGTAGTGGTATGCAGCGGAGTGTAATTTCCCATAATATTCCCTAAATTACAAGTCATAAGCTGCGCTGCGTAGTGCTGCGCTGTTCTGCGCTGCATGCAGTTTGACCCGGCTTTATGATAAATCGATTGACGTAAGAATCATCAAAATCAGTCCGCGCGTTTGGTCTACATAGTGACACAAAGGAACAGACATACATATAAACATAGGCTGATAAAGACTATACCCTCAGCTCAAACGGGTAATAAAAATGAACGTGAATGAAAACAAGCGTAGAAGAAGACCAAAAGAAGTGTGGATGGATTGTGTGAGAGATTATATGTGTAAGAAGGGAGTGAATACTAAGATGACGGCTGATAGGGAGGAATGGAAGAAAAGTACACCCGACCCCACAAAATTATGGGATAAGGGTAGGGAGATGATGTTTTCTCCTTGTTTATGAGATCTTAGTTTTGACTTGTAAAAGTGCTATTATTTTGCCTAATTACATTATAATACTTTGACTTCAACTTGCATGGATAGATAACATTGATTTCGTTCATAACACCTACCCAACCAAGACCAGCGTGTTGGATCCTAGCCCAGACCCACTATTTCCCACTTAGGTGTTTTTTTGTTGCTGTGATGTTTTTTAGGTTAATAGTTTATCTATCTATCTATCTAGGGCCCTGATAGACTGATGATGATGAATGGTAGCCTAGAAAAAAAAAACAGTTTGATAGTTGTTATCAGAATGCAACCAACCTTATTGACGAGCCAGCCAATTTAAATATGGTAGTCGCAAAGAACAGCACAGCAGCTACCCCGCTGGTCTGTTGTAGCGTGCACAAAGTCAGGGTTATGAAGAGGGACTTCCTATTAGTCTTCTCTGAGAAAATCTTGATCCAGGCCCTCCAGCTGTAGCTCTCCTTGGGGTTTGTCCCTCGGACGGATTCAAAGATACTGTCTAAGTCGTCCAATCGTCCAAGAGCTCGGAGGGTTTCTTTGGCTTCTGTTTGTTTACCTGTTGGTGATATTATAGTAATATGGGAAACCTGTTGTTGATGCAGATACAATAGAAACCATCACTTCAAGTTCTATGAGATTCTTCAAGAAATCATTTCATCGTACTCCTTTCTTATTTCATCCATTTACTAGCTGCGCCCTGCGGTTTCACCCACATGAGGGATGATGATGATGATGTTGATAAAATGTATCCTTGGCCAGGGTATAAGTAACGCAAGGCAGTATGCGCTAGCCGTATTCCGATGATTAGATGCCGAGAAAGCTATAAAAAACTATTTGACCTAATGGATTTTTAAAGAAATGCAGTATATTATTGTACTTTGTAGGAATTGTAGGTACTGTTGGTCCTTGAATAACACGTGTGGGCTACTTTTAAATGAAATGACCACGCGGGCAAAGCCGCGGGCACAGCTAGTATATATTATACTGTGGTATAGGCTATTCCAAATTTCATCTACATCCGTTCAGACGTTTGAGAGTGAAGTACGGTGATGATGATGATGATGATGATGATGATTATGAAAAGTATCCTATATGTTATTCTAGGGTTTAAGCTATCTTCACTCCAAATTTCATCAGAATCCATTCAGCCATTTGCAAGTGCAGTATTATGATGATGATTATGATGATGATGATGATGATAATGATGATGATAAAAAGTATTCCAGAGTATAAGCTATCTTCATTTCAAATATCATGGAAATCCGTTCAGCCGTTTGAGAGCGAAGTATGATGATGATGACGAAAAGTATCCTATGTTTTTTCCAGGGTCTAGGCTACCTACATTTCAAATTTCATAAAAATCCGTCCATCCGTTATCGCATTAAAACTCCCCATACAAACAAACAATGTTTCACTTATATATTTTGATAGGTATGGATTATATGCATTTCAGCTGATTACACATTTTCTCTTTGTCGTGTCTTTAAGTAAAGATTACTAGAGTGAATAGTAATTTTGAATCAATTAGTTCAACAAGGCGTGACTAGACTCACCTTTGATAGCATAATAAACTGGTGATTCAGGTATGTAAACTAACCCAATCACATGCACTATGTTGAAGACAAGTGCGAAATAGCCCGTCATTCGGTAAGAAACGAAGGGTCCAATGGCGTACGCTGCTAGGGTGCCGAAAATGCCAACGATGGATGTTGAGGTCAGGAGTATGCCTCGGATGTTGGTGGATCTGAAAAAAGTAGATCCGATAGTTAATGTTAATATTTTGGAACCCGGGCCCTTCTTCGCTATAAACACTCGGTCAAGTAACGCGCGGTCCGCGTGGAATTGTTCGTAATTTGCCGAAAGATTAACAGTGCGACGCGTTACGTTTGTGAATGTTCATAGCGAGTCAGGGCCCAGTTGAGCAATAGAAAACAATGACAATAGAATATTTAGTTACACACTTACGAACCTATATTTGTTTCACTTATAATAGCAGACTCCAGTCCAGATTATAAAATTGGTTTTGTAGATAATCTACATATTTGTGACTCAATACTGAGTATCTACGACATCATATTTTAAATAGACTCATCTGGAAAGGTCTATTAGCAGCAGAAAATGTAAAATAACCGTTTTGTGCCCGTTGTCCAATCACGTGGTTCTACTAGTAGGACCACGGGTATTTTTTTCTTCAGAGGTCCTATTGGTAGGACTACGGTCAATTTGTATTTCCGATAGTCCAACTAGTTGGCAATTTGTTACGCCATTGGACCTAGTCATTAAAATATACATATATAAACTTTATACAGGATAATTAAAGATTTTTATGATAAATTGAGGTGAATCAGACAAATGTTAATAACATGTAAATTTAATTGATGAAACATTCCAATGCTGCCCAACTCCATTTTACCAATTGTATAGTATAGTTTGAAACTAAGGAAGCACAACAAACACCACAAAATTGATACCATTTATATTCACTTTGTTGTCTGATAAAAAACAAAATACATAATTCTTCTATCGTTGGTCACGGGCGATCCATTGATATGACAAAAACCAAACGGATTATGTGATTAAAACCTTGGTTTTGGCATCGTTAGCAACTAAAATGTATCTGATGGTTGGAACTATATAAAAAATGAAAGCCAAAGCATTGAAATTCTGAAATTTATAAAATAAGTGAAAAAGTTTTGGATGACATTTTTTTTCCGAATAACTTTTTTTTTCAAATAACTTTCTCGAACAACGTCACCGCGCAATAATGTGTTGGAAGGATTTCATTCCAAATTAAGTAGACGTGTAAATAAAAATGCCGTCGTATTGCTCCGTCTTTTAGTCTGCTTGAAAATGTCTTAATCGCGAGAAATAACAAAACAAACTAAGGAAAACGTGTGATTAAAAAATATTTAGGTATACAAAACAAAACTCACATAGTTTTTATTTTTACCGGCTTCAAATGTGTAGTAGTTGTTTACGCGGGGTAAAATTAGAGCTAAATAATGAAAAGGTTATCTAGTTAATGCGAAATAAAATGGAGGGCGATAGAACTGCATAGGAGTTTGTAAGACTAGGAGCAGTTCTACGTAGAAGGAAGGAGCACAATACCTTATCAACTCGATGGTGATGTCTAGCAATCCTTTGAGGAGATGTTAGTTCTTTTCATCACAGATCACATGCGATTTTTCAGTGTTTTTATGCGAGAGGCCCAAAGACGGACTCGACAGCCGCCATGCCAAATTCGAACACAGCCCACTCAAGTTAGAGGGTGACACTGTCGCGAGTGTTTTCGAGAAGAGTATGTGCAGTAGTGGGATGGATAAATAGGGAATTAATTGCAAAAACCAACGTTCTAGTTCACGAAGAAATTAACATGGAAACAGCGCAACCATTCCCGGACTTGAAGCAACGTCTTTAAAATGCAAGTTATGCTAATTTACGATATTATTGTATGATGCTATTTAATAATGCTATTCTAGATGCGCTTCCATAATGCTATAAGAGACGCTATTTTAACTAACGAAACGCTATGCTAAATTCCTAACCTAAACGCGAAATCTATCTAAACTATTGATTAGGTAAGAGGCAAAGAAGCACAACCGGACGCAAGTATGATCCAGTTGCTGTCTTAACACGCACAATTCTTGTAACTCCGTTTGAGCCTGGAAATACTTCCTCCACAACACCCAAAGGCCAGTGAAGGGGAGGGCAATTTTCCGTTAGACGGATAACAACAGTCCCGACCGTGATCGGGTCGACTAGTGTATTCCATTTACGACGCGATTGTAAGATATGAAGGTAATCAATTCTCCAACGCTTCCAAAAAGATTGAACTAATTTATAGAGCAGATCGTGACGCGAAACAGTATGCAATTTTTCGTCGATTGCAGGCAAGTATTTCAATGGTGTGAGGTTCAGGAAATTCGCAGCAGTCAAAGCGAGAGGTGACGAAGGATCATTAGAGAGCGTTCTACAGAGAAGTCGAGTATTCATGAGCGATTCGATTTGCGCGAGTACAGTATTTAGCTCTTCAAATGACAGTTTTTTTCCGATATAACGCTGTATAAGTGATTCTTCAATTTCTTGATATTAGCTTCCCAATTCCCTCCGAAATGACTTGCAGAAGGAACATTTAGAGACTAATCTATACGATTAGGCAGTGACAAAAGTTTTACAAATCTACAAATCTATACTACACAACGCAATAATTTAACCATGATGATAAGCGATTAGCCAACGAAATTATAGGAGATTCTGCAGGTGGTGAAACGGTAACTAACGAATGTTTCTTCTCTTCGAACACCTCTGCTACTGTAGAAAGATCAAAGGGAACGATAAGCCACTGCGAGACATAAGAACGGGCCCATGGAGGGCCGCTAAATCAAAGCGGATGGTCAATAATTTGTGAAGGGGTGAGTCCGCGTGATAGACAATCTGCTGGATTTTCAGTCCCGGAGATGTGATACAAGTTCTGTGATGACAAGTTACTTTGTATCTTGGCCACTCGGTTGGCCACAAACGTGTCCCATCGATGAGGCGACGAATGGGCCCAACAAAGGGCAACAGTCGAATCAGAAAATGCGAAAACGTTTCCGATGTTGAAACGGTTTTGGCAAGCGTTTATGTTCTTCATCAGTTGAGAAAAAACGAGTATGGCACAAAGTTCAAGTCGTGCGAGAGACACGACTTTTCGAGGGGAAACTCTTGACTTAGCACTTATAAGGCACCTTAAGGTGTTTCTATCACTATTTCGAACGTGGAAGAATACCATTCCTCCGTACCCCCTGAGACTGGCGTCGGCAAATCTCAGGACGGTTACGACACTATCAGCGATGATATCACTATCACTATCTTTATTTCAGAGAGCAAAGGGAGCTCTTCCCTAAACTGAGACCACTTACGAACGATATTATCAGGAGGTGTGTCTTCCCAATCACAATCGCATAACCAAAGTTGTTCGATTATCAGTTTTGCGTACAGAACGACAGGTGCAACAAATCCCATTACATCCCATATTTTCGCGACACATGAGAGTTTTGTGCAAGTTTGAGCGGGTATACTAATTTTTAGACTAAACATTTCGGGTGACCAATATAAGCCGAGTATGCTGTTCAGATTCGTCGATTTTTTTCACTGCTGAAAGGCGATGCGATGGTTCGATACCACCTCAGTCTACCATCATTTGCGAATTACTCGTCCATTTTACGAGTTAGAACTGGCCAGACTTCATAAAGCCTACATTTCAGAGGTCGTAGATATGCCTTCGGCCTCATCTTGAACAGAATAGACAAAATCGTCTATGTATAGGCCAGTATTAATGATATCCCTAGCCTTAAGGTAAGAGTCACCATCGTCAGCCGCAAGCTGTTTGATGTTGCGTAGCGCATGTTAGGGGCTTGACTTGAGCCCAAAAACGACTCGATTGAATTCGTAAACTTGTAGTGGTTGTTGCGGGGAGAAGCGATATAATATGCGTTGAAATCGGCGGTTGCATTCGCGAATACCGATGCTAAGAAACATTTGATGAATATCAGAGGTAAGTGCGATCGAAAACAATCGAAAATTAACGATTATATTAAACAAATTTCCTTGGAAATTTTGACCACTATAGAGAAGGTCATTAAGCGATACGTTTGTACTTGTCCTTGCACTTTCATCCAGTATAAGACGTAATTTAGAAGTGACCTTGTCCTCTCTTATTACTCCAAAATGCGGAATTATGTACGATTGGGATTCCGATGTATGCGTGTCTGCAGGTGCAGGTGAAATATAATCCTTCTCTAAATATTCACTGACAACACTATCATAGGCTGCTTTCAACTTCGGGGAAGCTTGCATTTTTCTCTCTAAACAAAAGAATCTTCTTTCGCTTGCTTGTCGAAAATCGCCAAAAGAATTTACACTTCCCTTGAAGGGCAGCGCTACTACGTAGCGGCCATCAGGATTGCGAGACTTCATGCGAGTATATATTTCTTCACATATTCTATCATCTGGGCTGAGTATAGGTGGAACGTTCACCTCCTCCAATTTCCATAATTTACGGACAGCGGAGTCAAGAGGATCAACGACACAACCATAAGAAGCGGTCTCGAAACTATCAACGTGGGCTGGAGCATCACCAACGATCACAAATCCAAGCACCGTTTCTAAAGCGAGCGATGATTGATGTGAAGGTTGTGCTTGAACCTTGTTAGACAAGAGAAGGTGCGGGAAAATCGATGCTCCGACAAATAATTGTATCGGACCAGGCACAGAGTACGTATCGTCCGCCAACGGTAGGTTTTTAAGATTCGACAATTGGGAAACATCAACCCAAACTGTTGGCAAGTGTTCAGTAATTTTAACTACTACCAGTGATTTCATGTCGTAACTAATATTACGATCAAAACGAGAGAAAAACTTAATCTTAACTGACCCTTGAATATTTTTAGTCGAGTCCCCTATTCCCTTTACTACGGAAGAAGCAGGGTTACGATTTACATTCAAACCTAAGCGTTGGCAACAATCACGCTTGATGAAATTTCTTTGAGAAGCGCTATTCAATAATGCGCGTACAATATGTTCCTTACCACGAGAACGGATAGCTACGGATGCATCCCGGAAACACAATAAAGTATGGTGTTTGGAATTGCAATTTTTGCACAAGGAATGTGACCTACAAAGAGACACGATGTCCTCCACTTAAGCAATTAATACACAAATTATTTACCTTAACGAATTTAAAACGATCATTTGATTGCTGAGAACTGAATGCGGCATTTACATAGGCGTGCGTAGTCGACGAGTTAGGCTACTTATATGCCGTATCCATTTTACGACCAACGTATTTCTTCGTAGCTTCACGTTTTGTGGCAGAGTTGCGTTGCAATATTTTTATTTGATTGCGGACAAATAAGAGGACATTTCATTAGTACGATTAAATGATTCAAATGAGCGCGCGGTTTCCGGGTCCAATTTCTTGAAAGCGAAATACAAGAATATAAAATCTGAAAAGTTATTGACCTTCAAGTTTTGCAAAGTGGCAACCGAGGAAGCGATGAACAACATTTTCGAAACTAGCGAAAAATAACGGCCAGTTTTTTTTATATTGCCGTTGAAATCAAAAATCGCGATCGGCGGAAGTTTAGGCGGTCTATGCGGGCTTGCTGGCTTGACGTCGCGGTCGACGTCATCAATCTTAGGTTGACACGACTTAGTGGCACGTTTGACGCAACCTAATAAATCCTCGAATGATGAAAGCGATTGATAATTGACAACAAAGTCGGGATACATCCCGACTGTTTTTTAACTTGGTTATTTCGTCCAACAAAGTTTCGAAATCTTCACGCAGTGACTCCACGGTTTCCATTTCACACAAAAATGTTTCCCTTGAAGACTCCGAGTCAAGATATTTAACGCAATTTCAAATACTTTGCATACGAGAGAAAATTCCATCTCTTTTAGTATATAGTACCTTCAACTGTAAACCCAAGTCTGCAGCAGGTGGTATCTTGATATGTCGTATTAATTAGATGCCTCGGTATATTTATTTAAACACAACGTAGATAACTACCTAGGCGTCGGAGAGCTCAACACTTCCGTACCTACGTAGACAGGTGTAGACGATTTTAATAGTAGGATAAGTAGGTAATAACTATTCAGTGCAGAACGAAAGAAACTGGATATACTTACCTACCTTGCTATAGACGCAAGTTGCAACTTATGTATTTGCAAATAATCAACGACTAACAAGACGAACAAAACGTAAATAAAGAATTTACCTAAGCGAAATAAACGAAATAGTACCTACTTACGTACCGTACGTACTAAGTTATTGAATGTGAATCGACAACGTAAATTACGAATGAAATAATAATTACAAGCGGGATGAGCGAAGTGCTTACGAATAAACAAGTAAAGTAGGTAGTAGGTAGGATGCGAAGCGACAATAATTACGAGATTAAGTACCTAAGTTCTTTACCTACCTGATGCGGGATGAACAAATTAACTATAAGTAATAGTTAGGTAGGTAAATAAACAGGTTAATCTATATAAAGCGAATGAATTATGATTCCAAAGCGATGGAATATACAAAAATAAAATGTAGGTAGTTTAGCCGTACCAACCGCGATTTGTTCGACGAATTATTTAATTTGTAACGATATAGTATTTGGGTTATAGCTAGCATTTTTTTTTTTCAAGTCATCCAAATTTTATTGCCCGTGTACCTACTGGTGGGGTTGTACCACGTATGATATTTTTGCCTATAGTACAAGCAAAAGGGATTGCTGCACATAAATAACGTTAAGGGTTTTTTAATTTCTACTATGCCTTAATTCTTATTTTGTCTGGTCAATAGAATTTATAAGGGTTAGTCCATTTATTTAAGAGTATTATTTCTATGATTTCAACCGCTAAGTAACATTCAATTAATTACACATGGTATAATTAACGTAATTTTTTTGATCAAGATATCCATCCATCGCATGTAGAAGTTTTTTTTTAAGAGTATGATAATAAAACATTTACAAAACAAAACTCACATCGTTTTAATTTTTAAACGAATTCATATGGTATAAAACTTAAAAGAAAGAAAAAAACAAGAAAAAACGTACTTTTAAGTATTCACTACTGGTTGCGCTGATTCAATGTTAATTTTTTCGTGAACTAGAACGTTGGTTTTTGCAATTAATTCCCTATTTCTCCATCCCACTCTTGCACATACCCTCCTGGCATATGTGTGAGAGAGACTGCAACACACACTTGCGACAGTGTCGCCCTCTAACTTGAGTGGGCTGTGTTCGAATTTGGCATGGCGGATGTCGAGTCCCTCTATGCGCCCCTCGAATAAAAACACTGATAAATGGCGTGTAATCTGTGATGAAAAGGACTAACATCTCCTCAAAGGATTGCTACAAATCACCATTGAGTTGTTAAGGTATTGTGCTCCTTCCTTCTACGTAGAACGGCTTCTAGTCTTACAAACTCCTATGCAGTTCTATCGCTCTCCATTTTATTTCGCATCAACCAGATCACCTTTGCATTATTGAGCTTTAATTTTACCCCGCGTAAACATTTTATGGTCCTTCGGAACCGGAAACTACTACTACTACTACTAGTAGAAATACGCAACACGTAAATACAACTGGACTGTTGAAATGTGGTTTTCACTGCTTTATAGCTTAGGATTGATTTAAAATCTGGTGTAATTTGTTTCACAATTCGATGAATAGAAGCCGAGTAACCATTAAAAAACCATCATAATTAAATTTGGCACCAGAATTCATTGTATTTCATTCATAGGCACTTTTGGTCCTGGAATAAAACTGATTCTTTAATCTCAGAAAAAATACCACGCTAGCAACGCCGCGGGAGCTGCTTATAGTTGCTGAATAAACATCTAACCATCCTAACTAATTAATTATCGTACCCAAATTATATTTTGTAGTAATGTAAGTAAGCAATAAAGGCACTAGATATTTTAAAAAATAACTTGATCCTGAACTTACGCAATCTCGCCAACATACACCAGATTGCTGACAGTCACCATGCCCATGCCCAGCCCGCTGATAATCCTAACAGCATACACCATGGAGATATTCTGCGTGGTGGTGATCAGAATAATGGCAACCAGATTCAGCAGACCACCAAAGAACAGGCATGGCTTCCTGCCTACTATGTTGGATAAGTAACTTGGGATGTATGGACCTGGAAATGAGAGATTTGGACTGAATACGCCGTAGAGCTTGGAATGTAGGTTCATTTCATACACTACAAGCACAAACTCATATAGCTAAAAACATAAAAAACTACGTCATAATCGGTAAATTCGTTTGGGAGCTACGAAGCCACAGACAGTGACACACACACACACACACACCCTAAACTTATTACAACCGTTTCTTTCTTCAGGGTTTAAAAACAATTATGATATGCAATGATAATTATCTATTTGAACAATGAAGATAATTATATAAATGGTCTATTGTTCTTAAAATAGGCTACTGAATATGTTTTTTTTTATTCTTGTCTGTCTTTTTGTCTGTATGTTTCTCCACGCATCACGTAAAAACTATTGGGTCGATTGCGATGCGGATTTCAATTTTCAATCCGATGAGTAAAAGCCGAACAATCGATAAAAAAACTATTAAACGGCTGAACGAATTTTGAAGAAATGTGGTATATTGTACTTTCTAGGTACTTTTGGTCCTGGGATAACACGTGTGGGTTACATTCAAATGAAATTACCACGTAGGCAAAGCCGAGAGCACAGATAGTTCTATAATATAACTAGAAATAAATTATTATAAAAACACATAAGTTCAAAAGTAAAACCCAACTAAAGTCGGGGAAAATTATAACCTATGACACTTGCGATGAAGACAAATCGATTGATACCTTGCTTGTCAAAACCAGACCAAGTTTTTAGTTTGTACACATAACCCTTCCTTTGCTTCGCCGCAGTTGGGTAAAAAAATAACCTATGGCATTCTATAAATGAAGACGAATCGATTGATACCCCGCTTGTCAAAATCGAACCAATTGGGCCGACGCTATGGTGGAGCATCCACATATCCACATACATACATACATAGACTGTTAAACTCATTTCCCTTCCCTTGCTTCACAGTAATAGGGTTAAAAACCAAAAAACCTGACTGCGAAGTTATAGGATTTATGAAGTATAAAGAAAACTAATATGGCCCAAAGATTTATAATTGACCAAAACCTATCGAGTGAGGTATCAAAATGAGTGTCTTTAAAATACCATTCTAAATAGATATAATATATAAAATAGTATCAGCGTGGTACATGTTCTTTTAAATAACTTTCAACCCCTATCCTGCGGAATACCTTTAATTTTTCGGGATGAAAAGTATCCTATATCCTACCTCGTAGTATAAAATCAAATCATACCAAGTTTCATTTGAATTCATTCAGTAATTTTTGTGTGATGCAAGGCCAAGATACAGATAGACAGACAGACAGACAGAAAGACAAAAATTAATAATAAAACAGTTTTTGCGTCAGTTGCGAATATAGAGTACCGCAAAAAAAATAATTTCAAAATACCTTCAATGTACCGAATTAGACCTGTTACAGTTTTATTATATGTCCAAAGCATTTGACTGCGTTTGCCAAGAAACATTAATTTTTAAACTGAAGCATTACGGAGTTCATGGGAAAGCTCTAGAACTTTTATTGTCTAGCAATAGAATCCAAAAAGTGGATGTAAACGGTGCGAGTTCATCTGGATCTCTCATTACAATGAGATTCCCACAGGGTTCAATGCTTGGGCCATTCTTGTTCTTAGTTTACATTAACGTTCTTCCCTTTTTCATAGAGAATTTATGTGATATTGTTTTGTTTGTCTTATTTTTAAGATTGACAGAACCTTGAATAATTTTGACGATGTTAACAAGACAATCTCGCTAGTTCTTAATTGGTTTATAACTAATAATTTAATGTTAAATCCTATGAAAACTAAATCTATTAAATTCTCACTACCCAATGTGAGAGGGGTTCCTACGAATTCAAGTATTTTAATAAATAGTGAACCTGTAGACCTTACGCAGTCAACCATATTTTTGGGTATTACTGTAGATTCAAAATTACAGTGTGGTCCTCACATATTGTTGATAGCTGGTAGATTGAGCTCTGCAGCCTATGTAGTACGTAAAATTAGAGAGTTTACCGATGTAGCCACTGCAAAATTAGTATATTTTAGTTACTTTCACAGTATTATGTCATATGGCATTTTGCTGTGGGGTAAGGCCGCGGAAATTCAATCCATATTTATACAGAAGAGAACAATTCGTTCCATATACAATATGAAATCCCGCGATTCTCTGAGGGAGTATTTTAAAAATATCAATATTCTTACAGCGGCTGGTCAATATATATATGAAAATATAATGTATATTCGGAAGAATATCAATACCTTTGTTAACAATAGGGATGTTCATAATTTTAATACTAGAAATAAAAATAAACTGAAAGTGTCTGGATTTCGGTTAAAAAGGTTAGTGGTTCAGATATGGGGAACTGTATACGCTTTTTTGATAAGTAACCTGATGGCATTGAGCAATTATCAATGCATAGGTTTAAAACTGTTGTTTAAGTAAATCTCATAAAGAAAGCGTATTACAATGTAAATGATAATATTAATGACAGAAATGCATGGCCTGATATCTGCAAGCTCCCTGATAATAATAAGTGATAACTTCGATGTTTACGTTAAGTGACTAAAATGTTCAAAGTACTTTGTGAGATGTCTCACAGCATACCATGAGAACGTGACATCATGCATGACATGATGTAAGGGTGCTAAATGGATATGTTGATTTACACCACATATTTATTTGGAATTATTGCTTTATTTTTTCCAGTTTGATTGTTAGATGATTGTGGGACATCATTGTTACCTTAATATATGTAGTTTACGTAATTTTTGTTATAAAATGATACGTTTGGAAAAATTATAAAGAATAAATATGAAAAAAAACATCCCCGTAGAGTTTGTTGGTGTTCTCTTCTCTAACGGGCATATTTCCGAAGCACCGGTAGAGTCAGAAGGGTATTTTCTTTTCCAGTGTGAGATTTAACTCTGTTGGCATGAAAGGGAAATTTCCTTTTCAAACTCAAAGAATACTTAGTTTACCTAAATTTTTATTGATTTGATCTTTTCATAATATTTTATGTATTCCTCTGGCGTAAGGATATGCGGCTCTATCAAGTTCGATGTAGCTGATGGGGGATTGCGGATAATTTTTGTCATTATGTCGTTCTTCATGCCGTTACATACTAGTAAATGTTTGATTTTGATGCTTGTGGTGTATTGATGCGTGTGTCCATGCCACCCGAAGGTTTTTAACCGTCGTTCCCATCAACGTTTATTCTAATTAACTGTGTTTCCAACGCAGAAATTGCATTTAACAATATTACCTCACCAAGAATGAATACCGTGGCCTGGCTTAATCATTTTTTTTCAGAGCAGTGAGACCAGCAAAACGGATTCTTGAATTGGGCAGCAGTAATTTTCTGTGCAGGTATTAACCTCTACTGCAATCACCAAGCAGCGTCTTTTTCTTCTTCTTCTTCTGCAAGCGCCAAGCGTCTTCGGGCTCATATGGTGTCAAGAAAGAATATCTTACCAACAATAGCTCCAATATACAGTAGTGACCCGATCATAGATGCCTGGATCTCCGTGATGACGTCAGGCAAGGGGGTCTGCTCAGGATCTTGGAGCTTAGGAATGATGGGTGCAGACCAGCCTACGCTGTACCCATCGATGAACTGCCCTATGTTTACTGGAACATCAATATTTTTAGAGATCAGTACCACAGATTGTCGGTTCTTACAATAGAATATTATAGACTAGCTGCGCGTCACGGCTGTGCCCGCTCACGATTCTCATTTATTAGATTATC
Organism: Alsophila aescularia; assembly: GCA_946251855.1. Lineage (NCBI taxonomy): Eukaryota > Metazoa > Arthropoda > Insecta > Lepidoptera > Geometridae > Alsophila > Alsophila aescularia. The sequence goes on along the minus strand of OX276383.1, from coordinate 6,462,887 downwards.
ATTTTATTAGAATTCATTCAAATTCTAAATAAATTCTAGTAAAAATAAATATCATTATAGATATATATCGAAAAATGAATGTATTTTTCGACATTTATCTACTGTGATATTTATATCACTTCGTGAGAATCGCCCTTGTGTGGCAAGTGAGGCAAATCTTTCCTCATCATAATATTAGTGTAGATAAAGCAATAGGAACGAAATAATCTGTACAAAGAATATAATTAAAAAAGAAGAATTCTAGTGTACATATAATAAGCTACTGAACAAGAACATTTTTTTAAATCGTGAGTGTCTATCTGATTGTCTGTTTGTTTGTTTTTTTGTCTGTATGTGTGTTCGCGCATCACGTAAAGCTACTTGACCGATTGCGACGAGCAAATGATAAAAAGCTTTTTGACGGATGAACAAATTTTAAAGAAATGTAGTTATGCTTTTGGTTGCCTATAATAAATAACAGCGCTACTTTTAACTGAAATGACCACGAGGGTGCGGTAACAACTAGTAAAGCAATACGTACGAAAAAGTCTGTACACAGATATTAAAAAAATAATAGTCTAGGGTACTTTAAATAAGCCACTGAACATGAATATAACATTTTTTTATAACGTGTCTGTCTGTTTGTTTGTTGTAAAAAGTACTGGACCAGTTGCAATGCAATTTTCACTGTTGAATAGCTTAGGGTTTGACTTAAAAACTGGGGTACTTCTAATCTTAATCCAATGATTAGATGCCGAGCAAACGATAAACAATTATTTGACGGCTGAACAAATTTTAAAGATGTGGTTTGTACTTTTGGTCCTGGAATAACACGTATGAGCTACTTTTTAATGAAATGACCACGCAGGCCAAGCCGCGGGCACAGCTAGTTTTTGTATAAATCGAAATATTTTCGGATTTTAATGATTATTTTTAATAAACTTCTTGTTTACCTACTTTTCTTGTAATTCAGTCATTAAGTACTTGGTCTTTATGTTATTATTCAATTGATTGCCTCAATATGATGACCTATCAATATAAAAACAGTTTTATCTACACTCATATCGTAAAATCCGTATTGTGTACTCATAATTGGTGGCATAATAACATACATTATTCACGGCATGTCTATAATAAGAAAAATAAAACATTTTAACAACGTGTTTTTGTTTCAATGTTTTTATATATATTTTTCCCGTACAGGAAGGTTTTCGCCATTTATTATCTATGGCGGCGCGTGTTAGACCGTTTAAGCGCGAATTTGCTGTGGACTGGATTTAGGCGCCATAATTTACTTTACATTAGTACCTAACCAATTGAATGAAGAAGAAGAAGAAGAAGAAAATACATTTATTTATGACAACACACAACATTACACAGAAAAACAATGAACAATAATTACAAACAAAAATAAAAGGTACGAAATTAATGCTGTGTGTTGTCACGAACAGGTCCCAACTCAGCAAACGCTAAGGCCATAAAGCCTTGGCACTGATTTTCTGCCGGAACCTATTTGTGACAGACATCACGAACGCAAAAAAAAAGATATGCAAATGAATGTGTTTATTAGTTGATCAAATGTTTTATCATGATTTGAAAATGTGACAAAGATGTGTTGTATATATGAAAACAGTGTTTGTGAGGAGAACTTGACTCCACCTGTCATCACGGAACAGCAACAAACATGACGAACGAGCTGATACCAGCATAATCAAGAAAATATTACGACACTAGCTGTGCCCGCAGCTCCACACGCGTTGACATTTCTCTAGGTTAAAAATACTCTATGTGCTATCCAGGACCTAATATGTCAACATTTGATCAAAATTACTTCAGCCATCGAAAAGATTTTTATCTATTGCTCGGCTTCTATTCATCGGATTGAGATACCCAGTACCGCAATTTTTAAGTCAAAACCTAAGCTATCCAACAGTGAAAACCGCATTGCAATCGGTCCAGAAGTTTTTCGTGATGTGCGAACAAACAAACATACAGACAGACATGTTTTAAATAAATGTTGTATTATTGTTCAGTATCTTGTTTTAAGTATAGGGTTACCACATTTTTTTTTTCTTTTCTTTGTACAGACTTTTTGTACTTTTTGCTTTATTATAAGTAGGGCAAAACTTGGCTAATATACAGTAATTCTGTAATAGTTTGTTCCTCCTTTATAGGCAAGATACTATAAATTCTACAGATATGACATATTGCTGATAGATGGTGCTATTCTCAAAGGTCATGATAACGTGAAGAGTGTAAGTATCCGAAAATTTTCTCAGACATTAAAAATAAACTGTTAGTTGTAAAATGTGGTTTAACCTCTATAACAACTTGTGAATAGACTAGGCGGAAACAAAAATTTAAATTTTATTTGAAACACTTAATAATGGGAAAAACAGATAAACGTCATGATAAGGTAAGAGCTTACAAGCATATTTGTATTTTGTAATCTAAAGAAACTACATTCTAAGTTTTTTTTTTTTTTGTCCGACCGGTTGGTCTCGTGGCTAGTGAGCGATGAGCAGAAATGTTTGTTTCCGAGTCATGGATGTTATAATAATCGTATATATGTATGTTTATCCGTTATCTAGTACCCATAGTACAGGGTATCCTAGTTTGGGGCTAGTTAATTGGTGTGGAATTGTCCCGAATATATTATTATTATTTAAAATTCTTAAGTTCGGAGAGTAAAATATTTGTGTTTTGTTAGGGTTTTTATTTTTCAATTTGGGCTTGTTTTAAAAACTGTTTTGTTTTATTTAATATTTCAAACCTAATATTGTCATTATTGTTAATCCATGCATTTTCTAACCAAGTAACTTTTTTGGTTTACAGAATAAAAAGTTTGGTCCAACTAAAAAATAAATCACAAAATAACCAAGCCTGTATCACATAATAATTCAAGTATTAGTGAATAACCTCATTTTAGGTTGTGTCTATTGAAATGTATTTTGTATGGTCAGTTTAGTATTTGGCATATTTTTAGATAATCACTATTTTAGGAAATTTTACAGATTATAACATAGTAAATTTGCATAATTATCTGTTCGAGAAATAAAATTCTGTAATCAAATAATCAAACTATCACCGATTAGCCAAGTTTTGCGCTATGAATATTTATTACTTCAAAATCAACACAACTTGACCCCTATCCTGCAAGAACCCTTAATTTTTTCAGGATAAAATGTATCCTTAATTTTAACCCATCATACAAACTATGACTGTGTCAAGTCGCAAAAAAATCCGCCCAGTAGTTTCAGCGTGATACATGTTCTTTTAAATACCAATACCCTTTAATTTTTCGGGCTGAAAACTGTTCAATGGTCTACCTCGTAGAATGAACGTTTTGAATTTCTTCATTGCTTCCATTCATGTTATCTTAGGTCTTGAGAAAATCTGACATTTAAAACTCCTGTGTACCGAAGAACTTTTACGATGGTTCTCCATGTGCGTCTATGGAACGTTCTTCATCTTGCAATAAGGCAAACACAATCTCTGCCGACATTTAAGTCATTGGTTAAAAGTTTCTAGTTGATTATTTACGTTGTAGCTATTATTTTTATCTATTTTATTGTTATCATTAATTTTTATATATGTGTACTGTGTATATAGTGTACTTGTTATATTGGTAGTTATATGTACCACAAACCCACCGTTGTTTACCGAAGTCCAATTGCGACATATTTAATCATACAAGTAGGTACTTCCTTCGATTGTGAAAGTACCAATTAACCATTTTTTGTACTTATGTTGTTTTTCTATGAATAATGCGCAGTAGAGGTACTCTACATGTTGATTTGATTTAATTGCGCATAGCTGAATAAGCATTTATGTACTTAGATGTTTTTCTCGATATTAAGTGAGAAAAGTAACTAGGTACTTAGTTGTTATTGCAAATGAAGTATGTTCTAGAATCGCCTACGCATTTATAAAAGTTATATAAGGAAGTTACTAAATAGAAATTGACATTATTTTATCTTCGCTTGAATTGAACGGTCAAAAGTAAGACCAATAAAATTAACTTCAAATTTAATTTGTTCTTTATTTTATTAAAATTTCGGCTCCATCCAATTTGTCTTGGTATATTTGGTATGGTTTGTACATTATGTTTGGTATTGTATATATTATTTCTTGATCTTTATTGATGCACCACCACCCGATAATTTTGTATATCCAGTTCTTTCCATCTAAAGGTTACCTGGAAGAGATTGCTAGTTAGCAATAAGGCCGCCGATTGTACCTTCTAGTTCTAAAGTTTCTTCTGTTTTGTTTTTGCTTGGTGTGCAATAAAGAGTTGTTGTATTTTATTGTATAAACTCAAATCATACCAAGTTTCAGTTGAATTCATACATTAAATTCTGCGTGATGCACGGTCATGATACAGATAGACAAACAGACAGATAGTCAGAAATGAAAAACTAACAGTTGTGGTTTCTGTATCAAATATAGAGTACACTCCAAAATATATTTTTACTTACTTCAAAATTAACGTACTTTGGACCCCTATCCCGCAGAATTCCTTTATTTTTTTGGGATTAAATGTATCCCTAATTTTAACTATTCATATACAATATGACTGTGTCATGTTGCATCAAAATCCGTCCAGTAGATTCAAAGTGATACTTGTTCTTTTAAATAACTTGCAACCAATATCCTGCGGGATCCCTTTAATATTTCGGAATGAAAAGTATCCAAAATCCTACCTCGTAATATGAACTCAAATCTTACCATGTTTCAGTTGAATTCATTCAGTAGTTTCGGCGTGATGTGCGGTCAAGATACAGATAGACAGACAGACATACAAAAAAACTGTTTTGGCTTTAGCACCAAATAAAGAACAGATTAAAAAAAACGAAATATCTTCAATGCACAGAATTTGGACCCCTATCCCGTGGGAAAACTTCTTCCTTTTCAGGATAAAAAGTACCCTTAATTTTCCCCCATCTTTTAAAATATAACTGTGCCAAGTCGCATCAAAATCCATCCAGTAGTTGCAGCATGACACGTGTTTGTTTATTAAATAACTTTCAACCTCTATCCTGCGGAAACCCTTTAATTTTTCGGGATGAAAAGTATCCCATGTCTTACCTCGTAGTATGAACTCAGATCAAGCCAAGTTTCATCTGTAGTTTCGGCGTGATGCGCGGCCAAGATACAGATAGACAGACAAATGAAAAATAAAAACCGCATCGCAATCGGTTCAGTCGTTTTTACGTGATGCGTGAACAGACGTATAGACAAACAAACAAACAGACAAAAATGACTTTAAAAAAACAATAGCTTATTTTAAGAACCCTAGACCATTTTTTTTAATTATCTTCTTTGTACAGACTATTTCATTCCTATTGCTTTATTATAAGTATACCACGCAGTAAATATATTTGATATCAAGCCTTACTTTCTTAGAAAACTGTTAATAATTAGCAGGTAAAATAGACGAAATTCAATTTTTATCCGACTTGCAATGCTGACCAATCTAGATGATGCTTCTCGACGCATCGGTTTCGGAATGAACTTAGATAAGACCAAGATCATGTTTAACGATCTTGTTGACCCGGAACCGATTGCAGTCGGTGGCGTACATCTTGAAGTTTTCCAGCAATATGAAATATTTCAATTAGTTAAAACCAATTTTGCGAAGGAAGCCAACAGAAGAATTCAACTGGGTGGGGCAGCATTTGGCAAGCTTCATCAAGTCTTCTCGTCTTCCGCACCACAGTGCCTGAAGACAAAAGTCTTCAATCAGTGCGTCCTACCAGTCAGGATCTACGGAGCCGAAACGTGAACACTTATGGTCAAACTAGTCCACAAATTTAAGGTCGTACAGCGAGTTATGGTGAGAGCTATGCTTCGAGTTTCTTTGAAGGACAAGATTCGTAATAAAGATATCTGACGGAGAACCAAGGTAACTGACATAGCTCAAAGGATAAGCAAGTTAAAGTGGCAGTGGGCTGGTCACATTTTCCGAAGAACCGATAACCATTGGGGTAGACGAGTTCTCGAGTGGAGACCACGTTTAGACTTACGAAGTGTAGCCAGGTGGAGTGACGACCTACGAAGAGCGTTTGGAAGAGAATGGATGAGGGGAGCATAAGACTGAGCTCAGTGGCGTGCATTAGGAGAGGTCTACGTCCAGCAGTGGACATATATAGTCTTATGATGACGATGAATAAATTATATGAATTAGCCTTATAATAATTATAGTAAATTTGCCTAAAATATAAGTTATATGTTACTTACCACAAGCTACAATGAGCAGCTGAGTCTTCAAATGCGGGTTCATAGCACTTATATTATTGAAAACGACAAAAATGTTATAGTGGTAACTTCCACAAATTATTTCAGCACTCGCTAATTACCTTGCACATGAACAAACTGTATTTTGTAATCGGGCAAGTGCCTTTATTAACGAACTACAACTACTGCAAAAAATTATTCACTAACTACTATATAACAGTTGGACAACCCACATGTCATTGCAGCCTTATCAGTCCAAGTGTTCTAGCCCTGTTGGCAGCATGAAAAGACTAGTGTTCGTTTTTGTATTGTATTTTTAAATGCTCAAAGAATAGAAACACGTATATACGCATTACTAGGAAACTTGTTTGAACACATTTACATAATATATATTGAGATATACGTATATATTGATATATACGATGTACGCAAATTACTTTATTGATTTAGTACGAACACACATAGTAATATTGTTTATCAAGAATGAATAAAATAAAATGAACGTTTATAAACAGGCGTAGTCATTTATCCATACCAATATATAAAAGTGAAACGTTGTCGGTTTGTTTGTTTGTTTGGGTAGCTTTCACGCAATAACGGCTGGATGAAATTTGGAATGGAGATAGCTTATACCCTGGAATAAAACATAGGATACTTTTTATCCCGGAAAATTGTAAGTTTTCACGGGAAAGCTGGAAAATGTTGATTACCCGCTGTAAGGAACGGTTGCCATCGCAGAATCGTCAGTCATAGAAACGAAATAACAAGTCTGTCAAAAAACATCAACAGTGCTATTGCATTTTGCATACCTACTTTTGCATTGGTTTTTTATATCCTAGAAGAAAATAAGATATTTTTTTCGCGATAAACAGTAGTCCGCGCGTACGAAGTCGCGGGCGGGAACACTAGTAATACATAAAGTAAAAAGGGGACACTTACATAGTTTACTTGAACTAATTACCATCTCAAAAAATTTCGATTTTTTCGGCACTGTTGAACTCAAAATAAAAAAAAACATGTATATAAAACATGTTTGTCCAAAAATACGTGAGCGACAGCCATTTTAGTTAATTTCATCACGCTCACGTTAGTTTCTGTAGCAATCACAGAAATCCTATCTCCTATCTCAAGTATACCTACTTCAAAATAAATATTAATAAGGAACAAGCAATAGAATAAATTATGAACAGATTTATTTTCCAACTATATATACAGGATTCAAATTAAGAGTTGTATCTTTCGATGAGTAAGTACCACAAACTGAACAATATTTACTCGTAGTAGATAGTTACAAAAACCCGGCACCATTTATCAACCATTACTTATAATGAACTAAAAAAACAAAAACACGAGCATAAAATGGAATAATCTAATGCAGTATAATTTTAATATAATAATTATATAATATTAGTATAATTTTATTATAATAAAATTATTAAATTATAATTAATAAGGGGATAATTATAAAACTATAATATAATTATAAAACTTAATTATTAATTAATTAATAATTAATTATATTATAATTATTAAAATATATATAATTATAATTATTTATTATAATAAAAATTATACTGCGTTTACACTGGCGATCTTCTAAAGTCAGGGTGTAAAAATGGTAGAATAGACCCGTCCCGGCTTCGCACGGGTAAGCTAAGGGTATATTTAAATACCTGTATTGAAATATACCCTTCGCTTCGCACGCGTGGTCATTTATCTAGGTTAAAAAAGTATTCAATGATATGGTATTTCTATGGTGGTTTGGTATATTGGTATTCCAAGACAAATACCAATATACCAACATTTGATTTAAAAAAACCTTCAGCCGTAAAAAGTTTTTATTGATTGCTCGGCTTCTACTCATCAGATTGAGATACCAAGTATACCAATCCGAGTTCAACAGTGAAAATCGCATCGCAATCGGTCCAGTATTTTTACTACGAAAAAACATACAAACAAATAGAAAGACACGAATTTAAAAAATATTATATTCTTTGTACAGACTTTTTCGTTCTTAGTGCTTTATTAATAGGTGTAGGTAGATATAGATAAAAAATATTTGTACCATACGTCACATTGACTACACACGCCTGCGGTTCGCGCGCACTAGCGTCTATACCCTCTAGGAGTAATAAACTAAAACATTATGAAAGCTATTACTGGGTGTTATAAGTGGGAGAAAACTGGGATAAATCTGGACTAAAACTGGGATAAAATAGTAATGTTCTGTGGTCTGTACTGTTATAACAAAGAATAAACTAACAGTACTGTAGGTATGATTGAAATACGCTCATCAAAAACACTGTCAACTTACAAACTATTCGTCAAATAGCATAGTGTACACCGCAAAATTGATATACATGAAATGAGAAGTATTTAATTTAATAAGGATCTAATGATAAAGAGCTCAAGAAAATGGAGTCAAGAAATTATAATAATTTGTTACTTATAATGCATAGCTTACCCGCCCGCGACTTCGTCCACGCGGACTACAGTTTATCGCGAAAAAAGCATCCTACATACGTTCTTCTAGGATATTTAAAACCAATGCAAAAGAAGACTTAGACTTCTTGGTTATGGCCTCCGTGGCTTGTTGACTTAATCTGTGGCACCAACGCTCTTGATGATTTTTGACGGACTTGTTATTTCGTTTCCATGGCAACCGTTCCTTACAGCGAGTATTCAATATGTTCTAGTTTTCCCGTGGAAACTTCCACGGAATTCGTGGAATTTTCCGAGACAAAAAGTAGACTATGTTTTATTCTAGAGCATAAGCTATCTGCATTCCAAATTTCATCGAAATCCGTCCAGCGGTTATCGCGTAAAAGCTTCCCAAACAAACAAACAAACAGACAACGTTTCACTTTTATATATTGGTATGGATGAATGGCTTTCTGTAGTTGGTACGAATATATGGTGTCGTTTTTTTTTTGTTGTACATTTTGTAATCCTTTCGTACATTACTTCCATATAGCATTTATGGTATTTGCAGCTTACGCAAAAAACACTACTGAGACGGCTGGGCGCTTATTCACTATGCCGCATGAAATTCCTTGCCGAAAACGTGTGACGTCAGTACGGCAATTGCCGTACGATTCCACGCAGATATCTTAACGCAGCGCGTAACGTGTCTTATTGGCAATAGAGAATAATGGGCGTTTTCAATGAAAAAATTCACCGTACATTATCCCTACATCGACTAATTTTATACAATATACTTATTAATTATATTTTAACAACTTCCTCTTGAAATAACCTACGCGTATGTGAAAACCGGAACAAAATCCGGAAAGTTATGGAAATGTTCTATATCCAGGAGTAGTCGGTATTCCTCGATTAGCTCATCATCTCTTGTATTTCATTCAACGTTTTCCCCTTAGTTTCTGGTACTACAAACAGCGTGAACAGAAAGGCGACGACACAAGAGCCCCCGAACAGCCAAAATGTGACGTCACCGCCGAGGACGTCCACCATAGTAGTGAAGCCAGCAGTGAGTCCGAACCCCACCAGCCAGGTCATGGTGATGGCCAGGGCGGACCCATTAGCGCGGACGTTCGCTCGAAACATCTCGCCGACGATCGCACTGGGGATAGTGCCGAAACCTGAAAGAACAGTTGTTTCACCTCACGAGCTCGGACAGATTGTTTGTCATTTGAAATCAGAGTGCAAAGTGCATTTTACCCGCTAGCGTGGAAAGAGTTTTTATTAAAAATAGAATCTTTGGTAATTTTCTATACCGGCAGTCTACGAATAAATAATAAGCGGTGTGGACGATGTTATGCAATAAGTGGACCGGACCAAGTCAGTAATAAAACAATATTACTGTACAATGTTTTTTTTTGGCTCACTTTTTACAATTCATTAAATTCTTCGTCCCACGAAATATAATTAATTTATTAAGTTTTTGTCCAGAAAACATTAAAAGAGAATCTTTCTTCGCAATGTAGTGAAGACGGATTCTGAGAAATTTAAAACGGAATGTCCTCCTGTCAGCCTGTGAATTTAGAGCTGAGGTTCAAGTTCAGTAAATTATTTTTATATATTTCCATAAACTGTCAGGCGTTTGGGTTATTGTTGCAACGGCCGTGGTTGCGGATCACTCCAAAAACAACTCAATATGATCTTGGCTTAATATGGTTAAATAAATTTCTATATTTGTAACTCTACTAGCCGTGCAAAAAGTAATTTAAAACTTGAAATACATATGAGGAGTCCTAGAAGTTTTGGACTGAGTTTTGGTCACTGGTTTCAAAGAGTTAGTATATACTGTTACTCTTTGTCCATTTACTGTTCGAGTTTTTTTGACTGCACATTGATTTAGAGGCCTTTAATATATTTTTCGCTTTGATCCAAAACGTCATGTAGTTTTTCTATTTCTACCACTGAAAAAGGGTGTTTAAACCCGTATCGGTCGGTCTTGAATTTAGTATGTCGAAAAGGTTGTTAAACGTTTCTAAAAAGCTAACAGTTGCATCTGAAAATCAGGCATGTTTAACTGTTGCGAACCAAACTTAATCGCATCAGCTACACTTTGACTTAAGGTTTGAATCGCTAGTTTCACGTTCATGATATTATTTCGGAAGTATATTTCGTTCATTATTGTTTATTTGCTCATTTTGTTTAGTATTCTCCTAAATATGTTGACGTTTCTTAGGTATGAATCATCTGCGTGAAAAAAATAACAGCTTAATTTCAAAATTTCATCGAGTAGAAATTAAACTTTAGTGCAAAAATTTACTGACTTCATTTTGCATAGTATTGACCATCGCGGTTTGATAATGTATTTGAACGTCTTTGAATATAATTATAATTTTGCAACTACTTCTAGTGAAAAGTGATCCCTGGACATTTTAATCTTGTATGGCTCCTGCACCACTTCACAACACATGCTGGCATGATGATTCACAGCTGTAGTTCACAATGGTAAAATTAAAACGCACGCGAAGATATGACGTGTGCTCGCTTGCATGAAAAATGTACGACTGATGACGCGCTGGCCACGACTTTTAAGCCCCACCTACTTGGGCACGACTTTTGTTGGGTCATTTTATTAACGCTGTTACGTTTCCTGACTTATTACTTATTCGTAGCCGGCAGTCCACTGAAAATACATCAATACATATTTATATTATACTAGCTGTAGCCGCGGCTTCGCACGCGTAGTCATTTCTCTAGGTTCAAAGTACTGTATGTACTATTCCAATATACCAATATACAAACATTTGATCAAAATTCCTTCAGCCATCAAAAAGTTGTTATCGATTGCTCGGCTTTTACTCAATGGATTGAGATATCAAGTACAATCGTTTTTAAGTCAAACCCTAAGCTATCCAACAGTGAAAACCGCATTGCAATCGGTCCAGTAATTTTTACGTGTTGCGTGAACAAACATACAAACAAACAGATAAATATACAGACATACACGAATTTAAAAAATGTTATATTCTTGTTCAGTTGCTTATTAAGAACGAAAAAGTCTGTACAAAGAAGATAATTAGAAAAAAAATGCTCTAAGAATACAGCAATAAGAACGAAAAAGTCTGTACAAAAAAGATAATTAGAAAAAATGGTCTAGCAAGTCTGTACAAAGAAGATGAAAGAAGAAATGGTCTAGCTAGACCTTTTTTTTTTAATTATCTTCTTTATACAGACTTATTCGTTCCTTAGATATTTTTTTCTAATTATCTTGGTACAGACTTTTTCGTTCTTATTGCTGTATTATAAGTAGAGATTATTATTCGACTCGACTCTATTCGGGTCTTTTCGACACTACTCGACTCTATTTGACTCTACTCGGCTCTACTCGGCTATACTCGACTCTACTCGACTCTACTCGAGTCTACTCGACTCTACTCGACTCTACTCGACTCTACTCGACTCTACTCGACTCTACTCGACTCTACTCGACTCTACTCGACTCTACTCGACTCTACTCGACTCTACTCGACTCTACTCGACTCTACTCGACTCTACTCGACTCTACTCGACTCTACTCGACTCTACTCGACTCTACTCGACTCTACTCGACTCTACTCGACTCTACTCGACTCTACTCGACTCTACTCGACTCTACTCGACTCTACTCGACTCTACTCGACTCTACTCGACTCTACTCGACTCTACTCGACTCTACTCGACTCTACTCGACTCTACTCGACTCTACACGACTCTACTCTACTCCACTCGACTCTACTCGACTCCACTCGTTTCTACTCGAATCCACTCGATTCTACTCGACTCCACTCGACTCCACTCGACTCTACTCGACTCCACTCGACTCTATTTGACTGTACTCGACTCTACTCGACTCTACTCGATTCTACTCGACTCTACTCGATCCTATTCAACTCTACTCGTTTCTATTCCACTCTACTTAACTCTATTCCACTCTACTTAACTCTATTCGACTCTACTCGACTCTACTTTACTCGACTCTACTGGGTTCAATTCGATTCTACTCGACTCTATTTAACTCTAATTGATTGTATTTGATTCTATTCGACTCTATTTGACTCTGTTCGACTCTATTCGACTCTGTTTGACTCTATTAGACTATATTAGACTCTGTTCTACTTTATTCAACCCTACTCGACTCTATTCGACTCTACTCGACTCTATTCTACTCTACTCAATTCGTCTCAATATGACTCTATTCAATTCTATTCTTTTATATTATATTTTCACATCTGCCAGGCTTCCCGCAATAGTATTTTTTTTATTATTATTGTAAATACAAATTTAATATAGTATTATTTAGGCTGTTTTTCTTGTCTCGTACCTTTGAAACCCTCGCTACGCTCAGGATTCTATATTTGAACCAATTTTAGAATCCTTGCTCAGGTTTCAATAGATTTTTTCTTTGCAGCCTTGCATAACAAATAACTACGAGTATTTCAACGCAACCTTATCAACTGGTTGGTCTAGTAGCTAGTGACTCTAACTACGAAATCATACGGGCGCGGGTTCTAATCCTGCAAGGTGCAATCATTTGTGTGATAAGCAGAAACATTTGTTTCCGAGTAATGGATCAATATTCGTATCTAAGTATATATCTATGTATATTTATACGTTATCTAGTGCCCATAATACAGGGTATCCTAGTTTGGGGCTAGGTAATTGGTGTGGATTTGTCCTAAATATATATATGTCGTGACGACATCGTAAAATTGATAATGTCATGAAATAGTTGGCTGTTATTTTTTAACTCTTATTTAACCTGCAATGTATGTATGTATGTTTGTTTAGGTCAAATCTTGCAAGCTGAATTAGAACCACTTCCTCTTCACCTACGCAGTTTAATATTTGCATGTTAGTTCATATCCGATGACAATGCATTTTTAACACCCGAACAAAGAGAAGGGTGTTCTAAGTTTAGGGTGTGTATCACTGTGTGTGTGTGTGTGTGTGTGTGTGTGCGTGTGTGTGTGTGTGTATGTGTGTGTGCGCGTGTCTGTATGTAGCATCGTAGCTCCCAAACGAATGAACCGATTTGTATGCGTTTTTTTCTGTTTGAAAGGTGATGTGATCGAGATGGTTCTTAGATATATGGAGAGGGGGCGGGGAGAGGCGAGAAAGGGGGGGGGGAGAAAATCTTAGCTCTCAAACGAATGCACCGATTTGGATGCGGTTTTATCATCTGTTTGAAAGCTGATGTGATCGAGATGGTTCTTAGCTATATCGAAGGGGGGTGGGGGGGGCTTCGATATAGCTAAGAAAAAGTTAAAAAATCAGTTAAATTAACTTATTATTTCATGAAATTGTGACATCATGAAAGGGTTTGGCCAGATTAATGAATTTTTTGTTTGACGATTTAAACAGCTAAACGCATGGCTACTTCAAGATATGGCCAGACATTAGTGATCATATCGTAAAATAGTTACATTACGTGCTCCCGCCTTTTTCATCGTGTTTTTTTAGCCTTCAAAGCATATCTGTTTGAAAAACTTTGGTATTATGGAAACCCTACCTTAATTTTATTTAATGATATGGCCAAACGTAGATTGAAATATCATTAAACGTTGATATTTCAACGATATGGTCAGTTTTAGCTGGGCATTTCATGAACAAGAACCATTTCATGAAATTATCGACTATTTCATGAAACGATCAATTCTACGATATCGCCACGACATATATGTCACTTTGGTTTGTGATACTTGCCGTAGGCGCCACCTGTTTGCCAGATATATAGCCAAGCAGTATTGTGCAATTATTATTATGTTCCCATATGAAGGGAACTACTGAAACTGTTGGGCAGGTTTAGTAAAAAATACTAGGCAAGTGCGCCTACTGGTCAAGTAAATGGTCTGGTTCGAAGTTTAATAATGATCTTCTTTGTAGATAAGTGATCGAGCGAGCGCAAACGTCTCCGTTTCAGCTTAGGCAAAAATGCTTTCGTATGTGCGGCTGGCCGCACGCCATCTGGATTTTCCGGATCTCCGGTTGTTCTTCTCTACAGGCTCAACCGATCTAGACAAAACTTGGTATACAGGTTTAACGACTTTTTTGAATTTATCGACTTTGGGGATCATTGATATGGGGGGAGGTACTTCCTCCAAAAAGCGGCTAAAACTTAATACCTCAGCCTCATTAGATCCGATTTCGATGTGATTTCTTTTATTTAAAATGTTTAACTTGGTTTTATAAAAATTTGGTGAAGATCTGATAAGGATCTGTGATGAGCAGAATAGCTCCACAAAATGCAGTAAGTTGCCTTTACCTACTAGGTAGTGATTGATATAGAATCTTGGTTATCAAATGTTAGTTTTACAATAAGATAACTAGATGCACAGTAGTGCACCGCTGGGATTGTTTGCAAAAAAGTTTGTGCTCGCGAGGTCTGCAGCTCACGGAGCCATTAGTTTATAAGTGGTGGTTTTACTCCTAAAGGCAGAATACAAATACTTAGTTTCACTTACCAGCTTCGTAAGAAAAGAAATATATTATTAGAGCTAGTAAAGGCAGCCAGCCGAGAACATCTACTGCTGGACTGCTTATTCTGTCAAGGAAAAAATAGACACCAAGCACCAGCTGAAATGAAAATCAGAAAATCATCTTTTGTCATCTTATATAATGTTGTATCAATAAAGTTATCTTCTGATTTAATAAAAGAGTACAAAACGTATTGAAACATTAAATATGTCATCGTGAAAATAGGTAATTGATTATAATACTAGTGTTTCTTAAATTTTATATTGCATTAGTTTTAAGAGAAATCTTGAAACCGCTTCTAATTTTGGCATTTGCGCGCTACGAGGTCATAGATTTAAACGATATTTTTTAAATGTCAGTGATTTGATTATACATTATTTTATACAATAATAAAACTGTCAAGGTCAGTCTAGTCTGTGGTAGAAATATTGCTAGCCGCCGAATCCCTTTTGGCGCTGTAGCGACCAGAATCCAAAATGGCAAATCCCCCCAGGGCCTGGATTCTGTATGACCACTCACGCCAATTCCACGCGAATTCCACGCCGATTCCACGCTGCCTGCGTGGAATCACGAACAAATTCCACGCAGGTGGCGTGGAATTGGCGTCTTAAAATTAGAGAATTAGGCCCCTGGTCGCTCGAGCAACCAAAAAAAAACATGGAAGTTAATTTTAACCGTTTGACCGATTTAAATGTAATCTCGCATATATTATCGAATTTGTGTATTTCTCTCTTCAAAAGGATACATATGTTTTACGTAAAAACACCAAAAAAGTATATTTAAAAAAAAACACGGCCTTTCTCCGCGAGTCGTAAATTTTTGAAATTTTTGTTGGTTTTCACAAAAATATTCTGGTCACATTTTGTACTAAACTGTGTTGATGTTTTAATTTTATTTACATTTCGCACACTCATAGCGTCATGCGTCCTATTAAAACATGAATTTGTACCGAACTAGTCTCAATATTTTGTGCGTTCCTGTCCTACCAAAAGAAAATGTAGTAACTGTGAGTATTCCGAACAACCAGCAATTTTCATAGTCCATGCCAGGAAAAATACTTCAACCAATTGTATCGTCCAATGGTAACCAAAGACGTTAGAAAATACCCTTGTTTTTAAAAACTTTTATTAAACTTACAATGTTTGTATGTATGTCTGTATGTATGTTTGTTTAGGTCAAATCTTACAAGCTGAATTAGGACCCCTTCCTCTTATCCCACGGATTTGAAATCATGTTGGTTCAGTTCCGATGACAATGCATTTTTATGGTTAGCATGACCTGAGTCGACATCCAGGAACACAGCACAGTCACGAAATTTTGTGTACACATTCTGTTATGATAGTTTTGAGTTTCACCATGACATGGCTGCTGTACTCCGGGTTGGCTCCTGACTTGGGAACTCCTCAACGGTTAACAGCATAGACATGAAAGGTTGTAAACGCATTTACTTGTGATAGCCCGTTCTTAGTTTCATCATGATATGGTTTCCGCATAAAAGTTTTTTTAAATGTTTTATATTAACTTATTTTGGCTTACGTAGTATTAACATTATTTTATATTCGCTTCGTGGGCGAACAAAGTGTAGCAAAAATTATTTACCAGGCTAACAGCACAAGCAGCTGTTGACACTAAGAGTAGGAACTTCCTTCCAGTCCGTTCCACGAATGTTGGTGCAATTATACTGGAAACCAGTCTTGTTACTCCAATTATTATGGTCGCCACATCTGGCCTGTAAGAAAATGTTAGCATACCCATACTTCATTGTTAAGTAATTGATTTCTCTGAGCCAGACAACTTGACATAAAACGCCCACTGCTGAACAGAGGTCTTCCCCATAGCCCGTCACAACCCACTAGTAACAGAGCGATGGCAGTCTAGCGGTTTTGCGACTTAGAATCCAACGATACCGGGTTCGGTTCTAGACTCCGCACGAATGACTTTTCTAAGTTATGTGTGGTTTTCCATCGCTCCGTGCTTCGGCACGTTAAGGGCACGTAAAGCTGTCGGTCTCGGCTGTTATTGATTAATAGCAGTCGTTAAGCCAAGTCAGAGGCCTTCGGGCGGCCTGACAATCTCTGACACCAGAGGTCAGCACTACCTCATACGAAAAGCAAGCAAGCACAACCCACAAATAACGGTTGATCAGCCGCTCGGAAATTTTCCAAAATAAAAAGTGCTTCAGTACAGATATTACATAACTTTCAAGTCCAAAAAATATCTTATACTAGTTGTGCCCGCGGGTTTGCACACGTGGTATTTTTTCTAGGATTTAAGAATCCTGCGTGTTTATCCAAAATATATATTATACAGTCTATATATATATTATATATATATATATATATATATTATATATATATATATAGACTGTTGACTATAAATCGGTATATATATATATATATATATATATATATATATATATACCAAAAGTACCAGTATTTATACCATTGATTTATGTATATATATACCCATAAAACTTCGTTCAGAAGTCAAAAGTTTTTTTATCATTGGATTGAGATACCAAGTACACCAAAACTTAAACAAAACTTCAGCTATGTAACAGTGAATACCACATTTCAATCAGTACAGTAGTTTTTACGTGATGCGCAAACAGACAGAAAAACAAACTGACAGACAGATATCACAAGCTACTGAACAAGAAAATGTTATATTCTTGTTCAGTGGCTTGTTTTTACCCGACTACGGAGAAGTAGTCACACCAGTGAAGGGTATTTCATGGGAAGGGTAACGAGTTTAACAGTATACGTATGTATATACGTAAATGTTCACTAACTACAGCACCGCCCTTATTGGTCCTATTTGACAGCTTGTCAAAATAGGCATCAATCGATTTGTCTTTATAAATATAGTGTCATAGACTATTTTTTTACCCAACTACGGCGAAACAAAGGAAGGATTGAGTGTTCAAACTAAACACTTAGTCCGATTTTGACAAGCTAGGTATCAATCGATTCGTCTTGATCGCAAGAGTATCATAGACTATTTTTACCTGACCGTAGTCGGGTTTTAGTTTTTTAAATTATGTCTTGTTAAGTCCCCTATTACATTTTGCTTTATTAAAAGAATATTATATAGATCGAAAAATGAATGAATATAAAATATATTTAATTACATTATTTAATTACATAGTTACATTATTATGTCCTTACCACTGTCTATTATGTGAACGATGTATACGCCTGTAAAAGGTGTTCATATCGGAATGTGACTTTATGACTATGGTCATAAAATTTGGCAAAATGTTCTTGGAAATCTTTAATATGTACACTGTTGGCGTATCATAAATGAATAAAAAAATAAATATATATATAATAAAATAATAATTAAAATCCTAAATAGTGAGAGACTTATAATGATAAGTTGTACGGAAAACTGTCAGACAAGCGCAAACTTAAAAAAAAAAGCCATTTTTTTTCTTTTTTTTTTACGTGTTATTCCAGGACCAAAAGTACCTATAAAGTACAATATATATATTTATTCAAATTTCGTCCAGCTGTCAAATAGTTTTTTATCGATTCAGCATCTAATCATTGGATTAAGATACCAAGTACTCCAGTTTTTAAGTCAAATCCTAAGCTATCCAAAACCGCAATCGGTCCAGTAGTTTTTACATGATGCTTGAACAAACATACAAACAAACTCACAAGCGAACAGACAAACAGACACATACCATTTAAAAAAATGTTACATTCTTGTTCAGTGGCTTATTTTAAGTATGTACCCTAGAGCATTTTTTTATTACTTTCTTTGTATAGACTATTTCGTTACTATTGCTGTATTATAAGTAGAGATAGATAGTTCGCGTTAGGACAGATTCGTTTTAACACAGATTCTGGTTAGCATACATTATTTTTACGATAGATTCATGTTAAGGCAGACGTACACTGAACAAGAGAAAGGCGACGGACTCGTGGTCATACCGTTTTGTCACACTGGTGTGACCACGAGGAATTATTTTTACACGTGGTCACACTGCTTGGTGTAACAAATAGTAAGCTACAAAATATAAGACTTGTAGTCACACCAGTGTGGGAAACCAAAAGACCAATTATTACTTATCGACATAATTATATGCAGCAATTACTAGCAGTGACTGACCTGATTGAAGATCCCGAAATTTCAAAAATAGTGGTGGCAAAGAATAAGACTACAGCCACTCCACTTGTCTGCTGCAAGGCTCCTAAAGTGAACGTTACCAGCAAAGACATCCTGTTAGACTTCACAGTAAAGATCTCCAGCCAGTCTTGGACTTTTTTGGTCTTCTCTTTAGAACTGAAGGTTTGCAGAACTCTATCAATGTCCTGGTCTCTGCCAAGCAAGTTCAGGATTTTTGCTGCTTTAATGTCATTATCTGGAAAGTTTGCATCATATTGATAATTTCATTTTGAACGAATTGTACGAAATATTTAAAAATATCTAAAATTAAGATTTTCTTTTCACAAGCTTCTATTTAATTGACGTAGCGAGTGCGAAGCGTCTCCATTTCAGCTTGGGCAAAAATGCTTTCGGATCTCTGTTCTCCTCTACAGGTCAGGTCGCCTTTCTCAACCAATATAAACGAAATTTGATATACATGCAAAGCAAATTTATAGAAATTATTTCTCGTCTGGGATTTTTGATTGGTTGGGTACTTTCCTCAAAAAAAGGTAAAAAGGGGGCTACTGAATATCTCCGCTTTATAAAATACGATTTCGATGGTTATTTTTTTATTTGAATGGTACTAATTTAAAGTTATTTTCATAAAAATTTGGTGAAGATCTGATAAGGATCTTCGGCATGATGGGCAGAATGGCTCCTCAAAATGCAGTAAATTTCTAACTTTTTGTTTACTACGAGTGCATCAGCCCTTTACCTAATGGTAGGGATTGCTGGAGCACCTTGGTTATTAATGTTAGTTTTACAATAAGATAACTAGATGGCGTTACTGTGAACTGGAAGATCGTTTGCAATAAAATTTGTACGCACGAGGTTACAGCTCATAAAGCCACTAGTTGTACTTATAATGTAGGTACGCTTGTATAGTCAAGTATTCAAGATTACTTTGACACAATTTGATATTCATCATTACCATCATCAGAATATTACTCGTTCATTGCTGGACGTCTCTCTTAGTGAACGCCACTGAGCCCGATCTTCGGCTTTTTTCATCCAGCCGCCATTCTTACTCGTCGAAAACTCGTCAACTCTCTGCTAAGTCGAATTCGATACTCGATTTGGATGAAATTTTGCATTAATATTATGCAAATTCAAAGATAACTGACAACCAAGAACTGGCAAGAGGAAGTGGGACGTCTACTGGTGCAATGCGATTGATCGTACATTAGCTCTTTAAAATTCATCCCGCACCACCTTGCTAAGCAGTGATGTGGTGCTCCTGCAATGTAGGATTGAGGAATATTTATAGAAACAGTCCAAAATAACAGTTAAGGAGGTATTTTAAAAGAACACATTGGAACTGTTACTGCAAAACCAACTGAACAATTATTTTATAGGACTGGTTAAAACATTTTTCCCGCTGCTCTTTTTAAGATATCTGAAAGTGATATCACTGTTTAAATTTTGAACGGAATTCTATTTTGCTCTAGGTATGTAGGTCCATTACTGGACCATGTGATTTCTTATTTTATTTAAGTAGGTACTGTTTCTAAGCTCACATTGAGCGACTGAGTGTGAAAGACGGAGATCCAAAGAAAAACCAAGGTGGAAGACATCAGTACATAAACCTCAAGTGGCGATGAGAAGGACTCTTGGCAAGATGCATTGATGGCAGGTGAAGTAGGTCACTGATAGATTGGTGGCCCCGCGTGGAAAATCGCAGTCGTAGAAGACCAGTGCAACAACGCCCTGCATTGGGAGGATGAAGCTGACATTGATGATGATGATGATGATGATGATAGTAATGATCATAGCAACATCATCTAAGTAATATAACTACAACAAATTCAGATTCATTTCATCATTTTCATAATCATCCTGGGGCATGCTCACCAACTGTTCACCTATAAGGCTGTTGCTTGTCTCACTCACTCAATTATTTATTTCCATCGAAAGGTTGACTGGAAGAGATCGCTTTTAGCGATAAGTCCGCCCAACTGGTGTACATAAAGTATTATCTATCTATCTATCTTGTCCGGCACAAAGTCCATAATAACATGTTGTTAGATAAAATAACTAATAATACACAATAATAGATAGTGTACAAGTATCTTTAGACACCAAGTAAGTGGCAGTGGCAATGTGAAGAAAACATGGTCCGACTTGATTCGACCTTGATGATGCCACAGGACTCTTTCAGACGAACGGCAACATGCCGTCGACAGAGTAGCTGCGAGTTGGTGGGCAAACCGTGGACTCTTCGCGTGTCTAGAAATATTTTAAAACTAGCGACCCGCCCGCGACCTCGTCTGCGTGGGCTACAATTTATCGCGAAAAAAGCATCCTGTGTTCATCTAGGTTATTGAAAAACAATGGAAAAGTAAACCACCTACGTATTGTATTCTCTTTGCCACCAACGCTCTTTATGCTTTTTGACAGACTTTTTATTATTTTGTTTCCATGGCAACCTTTCCTTACAGTAATAAATCGAAATTTTCCAGTTTTCCCGGAGAAACTAACAATTATTCGGGATAAAAATTATTAAATATGTTATTCCAGGATATAAAGCTATCTCCATTCCAAATTTCATCAATATCCGTCACGTTAAAACTCGCCAAATAAACAAACAAACGTTTTCACTTTTATATATATATATATACATATATATATATATATATAAATGTGTGTGTGAATAGCGAACGACACTGTAGTGACTAGCGAACCGCTACAGCTCCTGTAAGTCTAGGCTTTTTCTTAATATTTATATGAATAAAAAGTATGTATACCGCCCGTATCTCACGAACACTCCAGCGTCGTTGCACTATAACACCATAGAATAACTAAAAGTAGGTACGAAGATGCTGCAATTTCCTCAGAGATCACATCGGACCAACGCATAAATATTAAAACATTAGAACATTTTAATAAGGCTTTCAACCATCTGCCTCAAATCACTACTCGAGTATTTCGGACATATTGCAAGGAAGAACCTTGAGAAAAGCTTGAGAAACTTATAGTTGATGGAAAATAGACGGCATAGGACCAGGGAGCCGCAGCCCGATGCGATAATAAACAACATCGACCGTACCGTCAGCACATGGATGTGATACCCTGGGAACAACGCGTGATGTTGGCTTTTCGACTGTTTTCGAAATTGTAACATTGTCTTAATTTTAACATTTCAACACACAATTACTCCATCTAATCCATACTGTAAACTATTGAATAAAATAAAATCTCGGAGTTAAATAGTTTAAAATAAATATGATTTTAATTTCCTTGGGCAAACAGACCATAGAAAAATGCATTATTAATCACGTATCTAAGACTCAAAAAAAACGCGCGTTGGTCGCGTTGGTCACACATAGACTTAGGCTTCTGTAGCCAAGACCTTAAGCTACCTATTAGTGAAAACATTTCAATCGTTTCTGTAGTTATTACATGAGTAGTATCTACATTAGACGCCAACAAAGTGGTTTTTACGCTTGGATTACAACATTATTGTAACATATAGACGTGTTGCATATAGATGCACCCTTACAATCTACTAGTCAAGCATTTAACCTATCCTATATTTATACTCATCATCAGCCTATATCTGTTCACTGCTGGACGTCTAGGATTGCAATATTTGCCCAAGGTAAACATATTGTTGGACAACTTCAAGAGGCACACCATTAACTGCAATGGGTTCCGGGTCAATAAGATCGTTGAACATGATCTTGGTCTTATCTATGTTCATTCCGAGACCAATCCGTCGAGAAGCATCATCTAGGTTGGTCAGCATACTTTTAATGTCTTGCAGCGACTCCGCGATTAGGACGATGTCATCGGTAAATCGTAATTTACTTCATTTTGAGGAGCTCTTTTGCTACTCACGCCGAAAATCCTTATCACATCTACACCAATTTGTTATGAGACCAACATTAAAGTTCTATCTTTCAAATAAAAAAGAACCATCGAAATCGGATCATATAAGAAGAAGATATTTAGTAGCTCCTTTTTTGCTCTTTTTTGGGGGAAATAAATCAAAATAATGCACCACCGTCTTTGCCGTATATTAATTCCTTTCCATCCAAAGGTTGTCTGGAAGAGATCGCTTTTTAGCGATAAGACCGCCCATTGTCCCATTTATTTTGTATAAATGTTTTAGTTATTTTTGTATTTTTTGTTCTATGTGGTGTACAATAAAGAGTTATCTATCTATCTATCTATCTATCTATCTAAATCAAAAATGCTAAATATTTTAATTAATTCTAAAAAGTCATCAAACCTGTATTCTAAGTTTCATCTAGATCGATTGAGAAATGCGACTGTTGAGGAGAACAGAGATCCGGACTTCATATAAACTTTGCCATCCCCGTTCACCGCTTTAAAGATGAATTTTCAAATATTATTAAACAATTGTTTTTATAATCGACTTCACAAAAAGAAACCGTATATGTTTTTTTTATGTATGTACACCGATTTATCCGTCAATTGCATACCGACAATAAAAATAGGTTTCCTG
Source organism: Alsophila aescularia (assembly GCA_946251855.1). Classification (NCBI taxonomy): domain Eukaryota; kingdom Metazoa; phylum Arthropoda; class Insecta; order Lepidoptera; family Geometridae; genus Alsophila; species Alsophila aescularia. Next base: position 6,439,117 of record OX276383.1, on the reverse strand, counting down.
TTTGAAAGGGTCTCCAAGTGATTTCATATAAATTTTATCAAAATTGGTTCAGTAGTTGTTCGACACTAAATATTTATTTTTTAGTAAATCCATTTGATTTTGTGTTTATATTGCCTCTTTAAGATTTCTAAACCGATTTGGATTTTTGATTTGGTTGTTATTATATTCAAAAGGGTAGACTTTCAGTGTAGTCCCATATAAACTTCATCAAAATTGGTTCAGTTCTTTTAATTAGAAAATATATTTGTTTTATAGTTTATGTTTTCTTATATATGAACCGAATTAGATGATGTTTTTTAATTGAGAAACAAGACCTCCAGTATAGTAATGTTTAAATTTAATCAAAATTAGATCAGCAATGTTGTTATTAGTTAATCCAATTGTAGTCTTTATTTTGTACCATAGTTTTTTATGCAGCACTTGTTTAAGACTATATTTACAAAATGTCATCATCATAATTTAATAATATAAAGCGGTTGGTGCTTTGTCTAGGCGCATGGCCATTTGTTTGTCGTGAAACGTCTACGCCACGTACAAATCGTGAGTTATACTGAATTAAAGATCACAAAAACATATGTTTTTCTGATTATCTTCTGTGTGTCCTGCTCCCTTAAACTCCGTATTTTGACAAAAAATATATAATAAGTACATCATAGATCTGGTAGTACACCTCTTGGATTCTCAGAGAATATATCCTCCAAATTTCAAATCTCTAGATCCACCGGTTTAGACTCTGCGTTGTCTGTCAGTCAGTAAGTCAGTCATCAGGTACATCACGGTTCTGTTTTATAAGTTTACATGTGATTCGCTCTGGCTTTACACGGTAAGGGCTCACACTGCGTCATTTTCACACTTTTAGCTTTTATATGTCGTAATTTCTAAAAAAAAAACAGCAATGAGTGTAATTCAAAATCATTTGCAGTAGTGATTTTGAATGAAAAACTATTGCCTGCTCACGTACTTGACAGACTTGTTATTATTTATTTTCCACGGCAACATGTCATTACGTTCCTTATACAGCAAGTAATCATCATTATTGCATAGTTTTGATACCTTAAGTTACATTATTGCAATTTTCGTAGGGATCTTTAATTTTTTGAATAATGAAATATTGCCCAAGTTTGTTCCAGTTGTCGCTGGTAATGAAGCTTTTTATAAATACAAGATTTTTTTAAATCAGTTTAGGATATTTAGAGTTTATCCATTAAAACCAACAAACAAACATACAAGCAATCAAATCTTTCCTCTTTAAAATATATGTGTAGAAGTTGATTAGTGTAGAAGAATATGTAGCTTATTATTGTTTATCTTTAAATATGTTAACATCCTATTGCCGTCACTCCAACTGATGCTGGTTGCAGTTGACATCAATAAGTGCCGTTCGTCTGCAAGGTTTTGTAGGTTTTCTTAGCAAAATATTTAAAATTATCCATTTATTTGTGCTATTTGAAAATTTTGATTTAATGTACTGTAATAAGTTAGTATTTTGAATGACAAATGACGGTATTTTATTTGAGAAAGTGGATGCAAATATTTTCCAAACTTTGATTTCACCTAATTTGGTATGAAATGATTGATAATAAACTGTATAACCGTAGTATAAGATTTATTTTTCCGTGTTTTGTTTGTATGTCTCGATGACGTTGAGCCAATTATATAAAATAAGACCTCCCATAAGGTTTTATTTGGTAGGATTGGCTCAAAACTATAAGAAAGGCGGAGCGTCACGGCCAGTAAGCGTAATTCAAAATATTTGAAGGCGGAGCTTGATGACATAAAATGGGCGTTTACCTACTTATGTCAAAGTATTGACGTAGGTAAGTTTTCCACATTTTCCATTGCTCGATTTATGAAATGTCTTTCACAAGCTACTTATATTAATAGCGCAATGGAACAGTAGATTATAAAACATCGGTGTCAATTTGAATTAAGTAACCTAAACATTACTCCCCTCGTGCTAATAATTTCTTGAGCGAATTTAAGAAAAGAATCGATGTACATCTGACAATCGGCTAACTGCAACCTAGTTTTTGGAAATTTGGTGCTATTAAAAAATAAGCTTTGATAATATACTAATAAGATCTATTTTCTAATGAGAAATATCAGTAAGTGCGGCTAAGAAAATCGATCTAAAATTTCACAATTTCGATTTTACTTTTTGTGGTGTTAAACAATTGAGAATAAACTGTATTACCATAGTATAGGATTAATTTTTCTTTGTGATTTTTAAACGTCAAACCTAGGAAGGAACTTAGCAAATATGTGAAGTTTCAAGGCTTGCTTTTTATAATGACTTACATAAAATAGGTCTAGATATCGCGTGATGTATATGATACATGTTGTTGAAACTTACGCTATTTTCAATAAACTAACGTAAACATTGCGCGCCTCGTGCTGATAATTTTATGAACGGATTAAACAAAAATAACAATGCGTGCCGAAGAAATCGCTAAATTCAACCTAAAAATTACTGCGTTTGTGCTATTTTTAAAATATGCTTTGCTAATATACTAATAAGATCTTTTTCTAATGGGAAATATCAGTAAGTGCTGCTTAGAAAATCGATCTAAAATTACTTATTACTACTTATTACTTTTTATGGTATTAAACAATTGATAATATACTGTATTACCATCATAGTATAGGATTTATTTATCTTTGTGATTTTTCCTAACAAACTAAGGTCAGTTTTTAGCAAATGTTTCCGTTTTTATTGCTTCATTTCTATAATGAATCACATAAAATAGTTCTAGATGTCGCGTGATGTGTATTTTGTTACATTCAATTAACTAACATAAACATTATGGGCCTCGTGCTTTTAATTTACTGAACGAATAACACAAATAAATCAATGTATATCAACGAAATTGCTAACTTCTGTCCTGAATAATAATGTATTTGTGCTATTAAAAAATATGCTTTGAAGTACTGTTATAAGATCTTTTTTTTTAATGGAAAATCTCATAAGGATTCCAAGATGCCAACTTGAAACCATCCTCTCGGTTGAAATTGGGATACTTTTTAATTTCAACCGCTTCACATACAATCCTGGAGTAGTAGTGACGTTCCGTGGAGAGGATTTTCGGGTCATGTCATCCAGTGATTAGGGCCCGATTCGAGCAATTGCTCAGCGACTGCAGATTTATTTATCTGGCGGTTCTTTACAGCTGCACTGTGTTCTTTGACCCTTTCCGCTATAGTACGCTTGGTTTGTCCAATGTAGGAACTACCGCAGCTGCAATTTATCTTATATACGCCAGGAGTTTGAAAAAGAATGACATCTTTCAGTGTTTTGAGGATCGTAGCTCCCAAACGAATGGATATTTTGATGCGGTTGTTTATGTTTGAAAACTGATGTGATCAAGATGGTTCTTAGCTATATAGAAGGGAGGGGGGAGAGGACATAAAAAAGAGGGGTGAGATTCGTATTTTCCAAACGAATGGACCTATTTAAGTGCGGTTTTTTATGTTTCAAAGCTGAGGTAAATGAGATGGTTCTTAGCTATAATGGGGGGGGGGAATGGGAGTGAAGATCCCAAATGGATGGAGCGATTTTGATGCAGTTTTTATGTTTTGAAACTGATGTGATCGAAATGCTAAGAAATGATAAGAAGCATGGGGGTGGGGGGTCAGGGATATATATTTTTTTTTAATTTGTGCTTGCCACTAATTTCAATTGACTTGAGAGTGAACACCAAAAGCATATAAACCCCATTATTATATCTATGTGCTACCTTATGTTAATAGTTTTATGAAAATTTCTGTCTCTCATGTCGAAATTCCTCAACCCCCACGTCGGGGGTAATATATTTTTTTCAGTTGTGCTTGTTATATCTGCGTCTAGGACGCCAATGTCTGGTCACTTCATATCCGTTTTGTTTGAGTACCTCCTGAACCTGTGACACTTCGGCATCCAAATGTTCAGGGTCACAGAGGGCATGAGCTCTGTCTAAGAGTGATCTGGCTACTGATTGTAAATGCCGCGGGTGGTGATGTGACAAGGCGTTGAGGTATCTGTCAGTGTGTGTTGGCTTCCTATAAACAGAATGAGATAACGAGCCATTAGGTCTCACCGACACTCTGACATCCAGGAAAACTAACGTTTTTTTTCGTTTTTTTTTCATAGGTAGATTTGATGTTGCCATGGATTGAGTTTAGATGGCCCAGTAACCGCAAACGAATGTAGATCTATGGCTTCCTCAAAATGCTCCATCCAAATGTTGGCCAGAATAGATTCCACTGGACTACCCATAGCCATCAATCTGGAGGTTATTCTGTCCACGGTTTTTTTATTTTTAAATAAATAAATAAAATAAATATATTCGGGGCAATTCCACACCAATTACCTAGCCCCATACTAGGATACCCTGTACTATGGGTACTAGATAACTGATAAACATACATATATACGAATATTATAACATCCATGACTCGGAAACAAACATTTCTGCTCATCACACAAATGATTGCACCTTGCAGGATTCGAACCCGTGGCCGTTTGATTAAGTACGATCACTAGCCACGAGACCAACCGGTCGTTATTTCCTTCTAGGCAATTCCTCAGCAAAACAATCAAGTTTTCTGAGAGATGGTTCTCCCTCAACTTTTTCCTTACGATTTCAAGGCACTCTATTACTGGGACGTTGGTGAAAAGAGATTCCACGTCAACACTCACCATGATGTCGTCTGGTTCCAGTTTAAGATCCTTGATAATCTCGACAAAATGGCGAGAGCCCTTCACAAAAGACGCAGTCTTACCGACAAGAGGCTGCAACACTGACGCAACATGCCTCGCTAGACCGTAAGTGGGGGAATCTATCTTATTTACGAAAGGACACAACGGCACGTTGTTCTTATGTATTTTCGGTAAACCATATAATTTTGGTGGCACTATTTGAGGTCTATATAGATTTCCATAAACGTCTTCTGAGAAAAGTTCCTTGTAGTCTCTAATAATGGCTCGAATACGGCGTGTCACTCTGGCAGTAAGGTTGTAGGACAAAGGTTTGTAAATATTTCTGTCCTCCAACAAAATCCGTAGTTTACACTCATAATCAGACGAATAATCACCACAGTGGTGTTTCCCTTATCGGCCTGAAGCACTAACACGTCCTCACTATCGCGAATATTTTTGAGTGCTAGACCCTCTTCCGTGGTAACATTAATCTTAGGTAACTTAGCTTTCCTCAAAATAATAGAAATATTCTGTATAAGCGTTTCTGCTGCATTAAGCGGCACCTTGTTTCGTATTATAGCTTCTTCTACACTACTAATTATATTTTTATATGGAATTCGTTGTGGAATAAGCGCAAAATTCATAACCTTCGCCAATACGTTTTGTGTTACATTATCTAAAGTAAGGCTCGATAAATTTACCACAGTATCTTTCTGTGTTGATAAACATGAGTCCGATGGAAAATTACCTTTATTGCTATAGTACTCATGACGCGCCAACAATTTTTCCAACTTTTTGTCGTGCCCCGCACTACATAGATCGAAAATACGACACGCTTGTTCGTAGGTAGTAATCCGATTGCACAACTCTAAATCATTACGAGACAACACAAAACAACACTCCGTATAGTTCACAGTTCACTCTATTACGGTCAAAATGTCAATTCCGTATTAATTGTCTAAGCAGACGGACACACGCGTTTCTTTTTATACGCTTTATATTAGCTTCACTTGTATGTTTGTACGTTTGTAACCGACTCCTTTGGACGCTATTTTGACCCACTTTAAATGGTCAGATTTCATTCAAATTTTGCACACCTGTCAAAGACCGACGACAATGCAATAATTCGAAGAAAATAAAAGGTATATAATAAATAATAGTTTAAAAAAATAAAAAAAACACGCTTTATATAGCAAACCAAACTAAAAATAGAAAATAAATTTTAATAGTGTAAATAAGAAAAAAATGTTTATTTAAAAAAAAAGCGTGGGGTGCTTTTTAAGATATTATCGAAATGATAATTCTTCTTCTCATATCTGTCAATGAAATATTTATAACTATTGACCCACGCACCCCACGGTTTTTTTATATAAAACTTTTTTCTTATTTACACTATTAAAATTTATTTTCTATTTTTTAGTTTGGTTTTCTATATAAAGCGTGTATTTAGTTTTTTAAACTATTATTTATTTATTTCTAGAATGCGCAATATCACTACGCGGCTTTATACGAACACACTAAAAGGCTCTAGTAGGAAATAAGTCCAAATCATGTTATTTAGTTAAAAATAAAGATAAAGATGATTTATTTGTGAAAACATGTGTTTACATACAAATTAAGCATGCAAGGTATTAAAAAAGAAGATGAGCTACATGTTTTGACTGAAGAGGCGTACAAATTGACAAAAAATTACAAATTATAAAAATTAAAATAAAGCACATAATCAAATATCACAATCAATGAGAAATATAATTTAGCAACGATAATTATAAAAAACAAGAAATTAAAGTCAATATTAAAAATTACCCTTTACAAGACAGAGAACAAATTCATACAAGGAACAATTTACTAATAAAAATGTTGTCAATAACAGCTAAAAATAAAATGTCAATTTACTTATAAAAATGTTGTCAATAACGGCTAGAAATAAAATGACAATAAAACAACAATGATGTGTTTAAACGCGCTCGTTTCATTCGAAAAAAAACTAGGTGGTGAATTATATTTGCAACCTCCGGCCCGTATCTGGTTAGTGGTCCGTGGTTGAGTGAGGTTGTGCTCTGTGATTTTTATTCATTTTAACACGAAATATGTCTCAAAAAGTGTTGGAAGGTCTCGTTCTCGTATTAATAACGACTGTAGAAGGTCTAGTTAACAACGTGGAGGAGCTCAAAGCGAAGCTTGAGGTTCAATCAGCTAAAATAGCGAAGCTGACTCCATCGCAATACAAATCACCTACCCACAATTTAGTGACAAGTGCACCGGCGATCGTGAGTACCGCAGCAGCGCTGCAGCGCCCAAAACGTAATGTACGGAAGAATGCAGCGGTTACTAAAGCGGAGTTTGCCAGCGTCGCAACTAAGAAAACTGAGAGAGTGATCACGCCTAAGGGATTACTCGGTGGTGAGAAAGAGAAGCCTGATCGTAGGACGTCTTCAATTACACCGGTCACGCAGCCACCTCCACTGGTAGTTGAGATTACGTCTCACCGGGCCACAAAGTGTGCGTCTGCGCAAGTTGGAAACGATGTTGACAACTCCGGAGGCGATTGGCAGCTGGTGGCTTCTCGTCAACGTCACAACAACTACTCGTATCAACAGCGACCCGTCATAGTTGGTGTCAGCAAGAACAACAATGAATTACAAGCAGCTGAAAAGACGAGCTACATTCAAGCCTGGTCATTTAAGGTCGACACTAAGACAGAACAAATTCGATTGTTTTTGAATAAGATCGCAAAAGCAGACTACTTCATTGAGAAACCAGGTCAGAGATGACCAGGACAGCGGCGGCAACGTGTGGTGATGGAACTTATCACGTTAGATTGTGTCACCAAAACATTGCATCGTTGAAAAATAAAACTAGACAATTAGTAGTTCTACTACAATGCAATTTAACATGTGTTTTTTTTGTCTGACCGAGCATTGGCTTAAAGAGCATGAACTTAAATGTATTCATATTAATAATTTTATTCTCGCGTCTTACTTTTGTAGAACAGCTATGGATCATGGTGGGTCATGTGTTTACGTAGCTAACAATATTAAATATAATAATTTGAAACTGCTGTACTCGACTTTCTGTCGAACAAGTGTGCGAAATATCAGCGGTAGAATTGATTGATAGGAAAATTATTGGCATATGTATATATCGATCAAACTTGACAAGTACTTCACAATTTTTCCCCGTAATGGAATGTTAACTCAACCAGCTTAGTGATTCTGGAAAAGAATACGTAATTTTAGGTGATGTAAATATTGACTCTTTAGGTTCACTTAGTAGTGACCTAAAGAAACTAAATGACCTATTGTCATCAAACAATTTGTGTAATATTGTGGACTTTCCCACGAGGGTGACTGCTACCACGTGCACTAGTATTGACCACGTGTACGTCAGCTGTGAGTCGGCAGGAGAGGCACGCGCGTCGCCAGTGCACACTCATCTGAGTGATCACTTTGCGGTGCGTGCTGCTGTACCTTGCGAGCCAGGTCCTGGGCTCGCACCAGTGCGCCTTGCCAGGTCCTATACCCAGGCCAACACATATAATTTTGTAGCGGCACTGGCAAGCATAGATTGGATAGCCATTGAGCGTAAGCACTCGGCAACTCCAGATGAACTAGCTAACGCTATCTTAGTGATAATAAAAAATAAAATTGACATATGTTTTCCTCTAAAACGGGCTGTTACATTTGCTAAAAAAAGTTTGTTGGGTGACGAATGAAATATTTGACTTGAATTATTATTTATTTGACATGCGTAAATTGATATGTAAATTCCCATATAATATAGATTTAATATCAAAGATTAATGAATTCCAAAGGAAATACGACATCTTAATTCAGCGTGAAAGAAGCACGTATTATTGTAATATGATTAGCAAATCTCCAAATTTAATTAAATCAATGTGGGACGTAGTAAATACTGAAACTGATAAGTCAAAGAGGCATCGTGACTACACCGAGCTAATGACGCGACCCGACGGGTCTAAATTTCCCAGCAAGGCGGACGCCGTCGATGCTGTGAATGTACATTTTGTGAGGGCAGCCGCAACGTGCGGCGCGCCAGATGCTGATGTTGCCGCTGCGATTCATGCGCTGGCGACAACGCGACAACCTGCTGATTGCTCACTTAGGCTTAGGCCGTTTACTGCACTCGAAGTTTATCATATTCTTGCAGCAGGTGTAGCTCATAAAACTTCAAAAGATGCCTATGATATATCGATATCGTTGCTCCACGCAGCCGCTACGCCTTTAGCCCAAATCCTTTCGTCCTTATATAACAGTTGCAGTAAAGAAGGTATTTACCCATCATCCTTGAAATATGTCAAAGTCTATATAAGGGGAAAGAAAAGCAGGAAGAGATAAATAGTTATAGACTGGTGTCAATCATCCCGGGAATTGCATAAGATTTACGAACACGGTCTTAGTTCGCGGCTTACCGAGTACTTCTCGAAGTGTAACTCCTTGTCTAACAGGCAGTACGCATATCGCAGTGGTCGATCCACGATCTCGTTGGCTCGGGAATTAGTTCGTCGTATTCTCGAGGCTTGCGAGGGACTTCAGCAGGTCGCCGTGATCTTCTGTGACCTATCAAAGGCCTTCGATGTGGCGAACCATGATGTTCCAGCCGCAAAGATCAAGTATTATGGTGTCGGAGGCCCTGCATTGAAATTACTAACAGACTTCATGACAGGTCGTTTCCAAGTGGTTATAGGGAATGGGGGCACGGTTAAATTGCAGCCGCTAAAGACCGTGATTGGGGTAGCGCAGGGTTCATCGCTCTCTAACATTATGTTTTCCCTCCTCCTCAACCATTTGCCAGAAAACGTCCACCATGGACATGTTCTAATGTATGCCGATGATGTTGCGGCAGTCGTGACCGCTCCCACTGTCGATCAGCTAGAGCAAAAGTTAAATGAAGTGGCAGGTGAGTTAAATCATTGGTTCAGAACCAATGGATTGATTCTGAACATTAAAAAAACTCATTTTATGGACTTTAATCTAGCAGGCCGCGCATACAGACTGCTCAATGTGAGAGTTGGAAACTCGAAAATGGATCAGGTGAAAACTACAACTTTTCTGGGTTTCCAAGTTCGGTCTCACATGGGAAGACCACATCAACAAATTAAGTGTTAAAGTGGGTCGTGCCTGCTTTGCGCTGTGGCGCATATCCGCAATCTTGCCGAAAAGCATGGTCCGGAACTGCTATTTTGCCACTGTGCACTCCCTACTCCAATATGGCGTTGAACTCTGGGGTTGTGCTGCCGATTGGCAGCGCATATTCAGAATGCAGAAAAGAGCAGTGAGAGCCATAGCGCGAGTGGCTCAAGACGAGTCGGCATGCCCTCTTTTCCGGTCCATGAAAATACTCACGGTCCCATCCTTGGTATGCCTTCAGGCGGCGCTGTATGCCAGAGACCACCTGGAGGAGTACCCGAAACTCGGGGATGGCCACAAGTATTGCACGCGGAACACGCACCGGCTGCGAGCAGTGCCGCGGCGGCTGGCGAAGACGTCCAAACTAGTGCACGTGCTGGCACCGGCGGCTTACAACCGACTGCCAGATAACGTGCGGAATGCGTCCTCAAGGGAGTACTTTAAGTTTAATTGTAAAAAGTGGTTGATTGAACAGACTTTTTATAGTTTTAATGACATTTTGAAATTAAATTGTTATTTTTAGTTTTCTGTGTTGTAACTATATCTATTTGTAAATTTTGTGTATAATATTGTATGTGTATGTACCTCAATTGAAATTAATTTAACTAAGTATTATTTTTATAATTTGATCGATTATGTAATTTGCATAATTTGAATACTTTTATTTTTATATTTGTTCGTTGACATGTAACTCTATTGTTGCCAATAAAATACTATGACTATGACTATCGGTTAGCAATTGTAACTTTTAAACTTTCGCGATTTTCCATCCAAATGTTGGCCAGAATAGGTGCCACTGGACTACCCATAGCGAAGCCATCAATATGGAGGTAATGCTGTCCACGGTATAGAAAGTAATTTCTTTCTAGGCAATTCCTCAGCAAAACAATATTTTTTTGTGGTTCTCCCTCAACTTTTCCCTTGCGATTTCAAGGCACTATTTTACTGGGACGTTGGTGAAAAGAGATCCCACGTCGAAACTCACCATGATGTTAGCAAGGCATGTCAGAACACCAAAAGATTTCATTCCTTTTCAAACTCCTGGCGTATATAAGATTGATTACAGCAGTGGTAGTTCCTGCATTGGATAAACCAAGCGTACTATAGCGGAAAGATTCAAAGAACACATTGCAGCTGTAAAGAACTGCCAGATAAATAAATCTGCAGTCGCTGAGCATTTGCTCGAATCGGGCCCTAATCACGGGATTGAACTCCATGACACGAAGATCCTCTCCACAGAACGTCACTACTACTCCAGGATTGTACGTGAAGCGGTTGGGAAATTAAAAAGTTTCCCAATTTCAACCGAGAGGGTGGTTTAAAGTTGGCTGCGTCCTGGAATCCCATGATAAGCAAGTATTCGCGTCGCGGTTTATGTCAGAAGAAATTTGCAGATGTCCTTAGTGTTCTGTGTCGTGACAATTCTGAATTTTTACAAAACCAAAGGCGGGTATTTGGAGACATCGCGGGGGCGTCGCGATGTCTCCAGTCTCCGTCGCGGCGTCGAGAAGGGCGCTTACAATTAACTTTGTCTGATGATCGACCCAGAAGACGGGATAGGAGATAATTATATCTACCCTGTTAAATGAAGAGGCATCGCTGTACCAGTACTTAGTTAACCTAGGGCTGCTCCATTCCCCCCGTGGGTTCCCGCCTTGTCGTGGCGGGGGGGCTCTAGTAACCGTGGCTTCGCCCACCACGGTGAAGCTAAGAGGAACCCGGGGCCGCGCAGGCAGGGTGTCGCCGGCCGGCCCCAAGGTGGGGCCGCTTCACTGGGCTTTGCTCCTCAAGCCCACGCTGAAGTGGCCACAGTAGGTTGCAGTGTTGTATGGGCGGCATCGCAACTGAGGCGGGCCGCGGTGTTGTATGGGCAGCACCGCGGCTGAGGGAAGAGGGGCCGCGGCGGGAGAGAAGGTAATAAGGTGGTAAGGTGGTATCGGTGATAAGGTGCGCCGCTCTTCCTACCTTCCGCGGCCTCAGTGAGGCCGCCACCGTTTGGTGGCGGACGCGGTGGGGCCGCCGGGGAAGAGGAGTGCCGGTATAATGGTGCGCCGCTCTCCCTATCCTCTGCGGCCGAAGTGGCTGGCGGTGGGGCCACTGAACCAACCCATCGCAGGGGGACCTCGAGCGTCCAGACGCGGGGATTTCGTCTGGCGCTCATTTGCGGGTTGGTCCCCGGGTGGTTGCGGCGCACCATGAGTACTGGTGCGTTGCAAGGGGGGTATTCCCCTGAGGCGGGTCCGGAAACGGACAGCCGCGGCGGGTTCGCGGTCGTGTGCGCAAGCGTTCCCGTGTTCCCGCCGTGAGCGGCAGAGGAGGTACACCATGGGATTTTAGTGGGTAGGACGGGCAGTCGCTCGGTGAGTCCCACATAACCACTGGGCCTTCCCCGGGCTCAGTGGTATGCATAAACGCATATCCCCATGTCAAAAAAAAAAATGATTAAGGGCTGCTCCATTAGTTGTCCACATAATATCATTTTCATATTTTTACCTTTCATAGCATAATACACTGGAGATTCTGGAGCGACGAAGAACACAGCAACGACATGCAGAACACTGATTACCAGGGCTATATACCCAGTGGTCACGTACGTTACGTAAGGGACGACGGCGTACACTATCAGTGTTCCTGTGATGCCAACGATAGAGGTTGAGGTAAGGAGGATGCCTCGAATGTGCGTTGATCTGAAAAAAAAACAGATTTTAAAAGAAAGTGGAGACTAATTGAACTGATGTCAAAGTTCAATCCTAGTTAATATTAGTGAAAATTCATTTTTGTTGTTCCATTATTTGGCAAAATCCTACCGACACGAATTCCAAATATCACGATATTGACCTATACTTAACTAGTTTTTGTAAAAAAGTGCCGATAAACTGCCAAGTCATGGTTGCTGAGGATTATATAAGTCTGAACCCAACGATACCGGGTTCGGTCCTTAGCTTCGCTCTAATCACTTTTGTAAGTTATATGCGGATTTCCATCAATCCGTGCTTCGGAGGGCACATCAAGCTGTCGTTTCTGGCTATTATTGATTAATGTCAGTTGTTAAGCCATGTTAGGCCCTCGGAAGGTTTAACAAAGTCTGACAGCGTCTATTCTCGTTGTCCCCCACTTTTGCCCACCTCTGGGGGACTGTTCCTCAATAGGGCAGCACTATCTTATACTACAAGCAATTAAACTCGTTACACTTTTTTTACGAGATCTACCAAGACCTTCGATGTCAGTGCTACAAAGTACAAGCCCTTTCTTATGAATATGACACCCCCATTTGATTCTCTCACATTCATGTCTGATTGTTTCACATCTAAATTGATTTAGGAGACCCTGAAAGCTTGGTTAATAAATACTTACGCAATTTCACCAACGTAGACTAAGTTGCAAACAGTAGTGATGCCCATTCCAAGGCCGCTAATCACTCTTAAAGCGTAGACCATGGCAATGTTTTTGGTAGTGATCACCAGGAGGTATGCTATGGTGTTAAGGACTCCACCGATGAGCAAGCATGGCTTCCGCCCGATGAGGTTTGAGAGGTACCCGGTTACGTATGGACCTGGACATGAAGATTTTAATTTAGACTAGTAATTAAAATTGCAGAAGTGATTTCCGAAAGCATTTAGTCAATTCTCAAATTATTATAAAAGTGCATTATAAAAGCTCTCTGTCCGTCCATTTGTTACCTTTTCACGACTTAACCGATTCTGACGAAATTTTGTACGGAGTTATTTTGAACCCTGAGGACATTGTAGTCCACGCTGACAAAGGGTTACTTGCTGGGAATTCTCAAACGTAAAACTTTTACTAGTTCTGTCACAAATTCAACCTCAGAAAGAAATAAAATATTTTTCCAAAAACAAAAAAACGACTTCATAATAAAAATGTTATTTTGTAAACAACCACTAAAAAAATTAAAATAATTACAATTGAGCCAGAACAGTATCACTTTTTTGAAATTACCAACGTAATAATAATGCATAAATACAACATAAGATAAGAAAGAGTTTTTTGAAGGCGGTGCCAAGCCGAGCCATAATAATTAATAAGGTTGAGCTTCAATATGGAGGTAATGCTGTCCACGGTATAGAAAGTAATTTCTTTCTAGGCAATTCCTCAGCAAAACAATATTTTTTTGTTATTCAAAAAGATAATGTCTTAAACGGCTTGACGTGCTATATAAAATAATAGGCTTTTAAAGTATTTATCTACAAAAACTTTATCATTTACTAGATTGCTGTATTCGTGTCTGCATATTACTTCGTACGTAGATAGGAATGTATTAATTTTGTAAAGATATCAGATTTAAATGATGCCTCATTCTTATCTTATGTTGTATTTATGCATTATTATTATTACGTGGGTAATTTCGAAAAAGTGATACTATTCTGGCTCAATTGTAAATATTTTATTCTTTTTAGTCGTTGTCTACAAAATAACATTTTTATTATGAAGTTTTTCTAATATTTTATTTTTTTATTTTTGGTGGCCTAAGCAAACATCGGAAAGAATATATGCCAAAAAAAGTAGACACTCACTCACTTTAGACTCAAAGCGTTGGTAAATTAAAACCAAGAATGAATAAAACCTACATAATTTAACAACTCAATTAGTTTTGACCATTTTCCATTATTTTGTTGTTGCGTTCCTGTGACTACCTTCCGGCTCCATCATCAGACCCTGAAAACCACATAACACCAGAGAACTCATCAAGACAAACCAAATAAGCCCAAACTCGAAGGGGTTCCATAGTTTTGTTGTTGAGGTCCTGTGACTACCTTCCAGCTCCATCATCCCTGGATACTACATAAAACCAGAGAACTCACCAAGACAAACCAAATGAGCACAAACTCGAAAGAGTTCCATCATTTTCTTGTTGAGTTCCTGTGACTACCTTCCGGCTCCATCATCAGACCCTGGATACTACATAACACCAGAGAACTCATTAAGACAAACCAAATGAGCCCAAACTCGAAGGAGCTCCATCATTTTGTTGTTGAGTACCTGTGACTACCTTCCGGCTCCATCATCAGACCCTGGATACCACATAAAACTAGAGAACTCATCAATACAAACGAAATGAGCCCACACTCGAATGGGTTCCATCATTTTGTTGTTGAGTTCCTGTGACTACCTTCCGGCTCCATCATCAGACATTGGATATCACATTAAACTAGAGAAGCCATCAAGACAAACCAAATGAGCCTAAACTCGAAAAGGTTCTATCATTTTGGTGTTGAGTTCCTGTGACTACCTTCCGGCTCCATCATCAGACCCTGAATACAACATAACACCAGAGAACTCACAAAGACAAACTAAATGAGCCCAAACTTGAAGGGGTTCTATCATTTTGTTATTGAGTTCCTGTGACTACCTTCCGGCTCCATTATCAGACCCTTGATACCACATAAAACCAGATATGATCTCATCAAGACAAACCAAATGAGCCCAAACTCGAAGGGATTCCATCATCCGATTGTGTAGTTCCTTTGACTACTACTACTACTACTACTACTACTACTACTACTACTACTACATCTTTGGACGTCCTTAAATTGTTCAAAATTGACTTGTAATCCAGTCCTAAATATTATAACACAGTGAATTAAATTAAACCTTGTTTAAAGCTACTAAACCAATTTTGATGAAATGTATACAGTACCACTCTAGAGGTCTTCTTACTCAAGTAAAAACAATCAAGGCTTTATATTTTTTGATAAAATCCAATATGGCGGCAGTATGGCTCCATTTAAAAAGACAAAAAAATGTTTTTCTACCAATATGGGTATCAAATTGAAGGCTTTGATAAGCCAACAGTACATAATTATTGGCATAAGTTCTTTTTTGGCAGGGCAGGCGTGTTTTTTTAGCTTTTAAGCTAGTTATAGCACAAGTAACCCTCGGTGAGTGAGTCTGACTCGCCCTTGGCGGTTTTTAAGTATGAACACTGATTTCGAAATTGATTACTAAAATTGAATGCTAAAATTCTTACCAATAATAGCACCGACATAAAGAAGTGAGCCGACCCAAGAAGCTTCCAGATCTGTGAGAGGTTCGTCCAGTGGGCTGGTGGTGGCATTCTGAAGTTTCGGGATAATGGGGGCAGACCAGCCGACGCTGTAGCCCACTATAATCTGGCCGATGTTTACTGGAATAGTCATATTTATTATTTAATAGCCCGTGGCTCTGCTCGCGTGGTCATTTCTCTGGGTTAATGGTAACCTAAGTGTTATTTCAGGATTATAAAGTACAATAATACCACATTTCATCACAATTCATTCGGCCGTCAAATGCATAGTTTTTATTCTTTGCTCAGCTTCCCGTACCTCTCGTTTTGACATAATATCAAGTACACCAGTTTTTATTCTTTGCTCAGCTTCCCGTACCTCTCGTTTTGACATAATATCAAGTACACCAGTTTTTATTCTTTGCTCAGCTTCCCGTACCTCTCGTTTTGACATGATATCAAGTACACCAGTTTTTATTCTTTGCTCAGCTTCCCGTACCTCTCGTTTTGACATAATATCAAGTACACCAGTTTTTATTCTTTGCTCAGCTTCCCGTACCTCTCGTTTTGACATAATATCAAGTACACCAGTTTTTATTCTTTGCTCAGCTTCCCGTACCTCTCGTTTTGACATAATATCAAGTACACCAGTTTTTATTCTTTGCTCAGCTTCCCGTACCTCTCGTTTTGACATAATATCAAATACACCAGTTTTTAAAAGTCAAAACCTAAGCTATCTAGCTAGTTCACACTATTATAATTATTTGTTTTTTTTTACTTAGCACCATCGTCCATGACAAATAATTAAGATTCTCTCCATCCAACGGTTATCTGGAAGAAATCGAGTACAATGGGCGTTAAGACAGGCCATTGTACTCTGTTTATATTAAGTAGCTTAAATGTGTTTAATTATTGTGTATTTTTCTTTGGTGTGCAATAAAGTTATCTATCTATCTAACAGTGAAAACCTCATTTTAATCTGTTCAGTGGTTTGTATGTGATGCGCAAACATACAGACAGACGTACCGGCATCATTTTTTTAATGTTATATTCTTTTTAAGTCTCCTGAACCATTTATTTTATTATCTTCTCTGCCTGACTTTTTGTTAATTACTGCTTTATTGTGAGCCATTCTTTCGAAATACTAAAATTTTGTTCACTGGAAATATGTGAGAGATTCATATTATTTCATAAACCAAATGTTGAAACTCATTGTAGTAAAATTAACGATTAGAGGTTCCTGAGCAGAGAATTATGGAATATGTCAGTCCTCCTTCAAGTCCAGTATCGCAGATATCTACAGCGTCTTTTAATGGGATACATGCAGAATAAAGTAGGCGAAGACTTGAACTGGAACATAATTTTTGACAGAATTTTAATTGTTCTGAAACGGGTGATTAAATAGTTTTTATTTTTTGTCTTATGTTTATATTATATTTTTTCTTGTTTTCAGATTTTTGTTCTAGAAATGTTGATATACGTAATTCATGTAGTTTCTTCTTTTTAACCCCCGAACAAGGAGACGGGTGTTAAACGTTTAGGGTGTGTCTGTGTCACTGTGTGTGTGTGTGACACACACACACACACATGTCTGTGGTATCGCAGCTCCCAAACGAATGGACCGATTTTGGGTTTTTTCTGTTTGAAAGCTGATGTGATCTGCATGATTCAAATTAAATGAAATGAAATCAAAACATTTATTCGCTATAATATGGTTCGTTTGTAAAACATACGAGAGAACGAGATGGTTCTTAGCTATATGAGGGGGGGGAGGGGAAAAGTTGAGAAAAGGGGGGTGCGAATCGTAGCTTCCAAACAAATGGACTGATTTAGTTCGGTTTTTTAATGTTAGAAAGCTGATGTGAACGAGATTGTTCTTAGTTATATAAGGGGGGGGGGGACGAGAGAAAAGGGGGGTGCGAATCGTAGCATCCAAACGAATAGACCGATTTAGCTGTGGTTTTTTATGTTTGATAACTGAGGTAAAAACGAGATGGTTTTTATCTATAATGGGAGGGAGCGGAATGGGGGTGAGGATCGTAGCTCCCAAACGAATAAACCAATTTTGTATGTTTTTTTTTTTGTGTTTGCGAACTGATGTGATCGAAATACTTCTTAGTTATAATGGGGGTCAGGGTTATATTTTTTTTTAATATGTGTTTGTTACTAATTTCAATTGACTTGAGTGTGAACACCAAAAGCATTTAAACCCCATTATTATATATAAGTGCTACCTTATGTTAATAGTTTTATAAAAAAATCTGTCTCTCATGTCGAAATTCCCTTTACTCCTGTCGATATTTGAAAGCCAACGTGCAATTTTTTTAATAATATTTTTGTGGTTGATGTCTTATTCTGTTTTTAGATGATTATAAGGTTAAATTATAAGGTTAAAACTTATAATATGAATTCAATAAACAGCAGTTTATATGATTTTTAGCTCTAACACCTGCTTCGCGAGAACATTATGTAATAATTTTCTAAACGAAAAGTTTGAATCACGGACGGGATTCGAACCCGTATCATTCCGTGCCTCTGCGCGGCTCATGCCTTTACCAAGTTCGGCTACCGTGACAGGTACTCCATGCTTCAACATTTTCGCTTCGTTTGTAAGCCCGTCTTACGGGGACGGTAACGTCATCTATTGGCAGTATTCTGAAGTGACCAACCGAACACGGCTAATATTGCAATTGCACGTGTCGTAAAGATAAACCCGAAGTCAAATTTTTGAAATAAAAAACTTTTTATAGCAAAAATCAATTTTCTTTGAAATTATACTTTTCATGGACTTCATGCTTTCGCCCGCGACTTCTTCCGCGCGGACTACAGTTTATCGCGAAAAAAAGCATCGAATAGTCATCTATAGGACATTAAAAACCAATGCAAAATTATAGCACCAACGCTCTTGATGCTTTTTGACAGACTTGTTATTATTTCGTTTCCACGGCAACCGTTCATGGTAATTCCGTTCCTTACTGCGAGTAATCGACATTTTCCAGTTTTCCTGTGGCAACTTACGATTTTCCGGGATGATAAGTATCCTTTGTTGGTCTCTATATTGTACAGTACCTATTCAAACAAAGTTTCATCAAAATCAGATAAGCCGTTTTGGCGTGAAAGCTCTCCAAATAAACAAACAAACAGACAGACAACGTTTCATTTTTATGTATTGGTGTGGTTTGGGAATGGGACTGAAGAATGCCACTAATTGGCATTCTTCAATAGTATCTAGTTTATCCGTTTTGATGTGAAAGCGAGTACAACGAATCAACAAAAATTTATCCAATTTCCCATGTGAACTTTTCATTTTCCGGGATAAATGTATCATATGCTGATTCTACAGTACCTACCTATCATCATAGTTGGCAGCTCAATCCACTCCCAGCTTGTACTATTATTTATTCTGTGCCCCAGCAGGGCATAAGCCTCCTCCCTCTTACGCCAATCATCTCTGTGTTGAGCCAATCTGTGCCAGGTCTATCCTATAAGCTTATTGATGTCATCGATCCATCGTTGCACTGATCTTCCTCGGCTACGCTTTTCCACTCTACTCGTACATGCCATCACCACATCTTGCCAAGTTTCTTTCCCATCGCCACTTGAGTTTATTAATACGGAATTTGATGTCTTCCACCTTGGTTCTTCTTGGGATCTCCGTATTTCGAACTCTGTCGCTCTACTTTATGCCTAACATGGAACGCTCCATGGCCCGTTGTGCTACTCGCATCTTAAGCACAGTTTCCTTGGTTAGCGTCCATGTTTCGGCACCATAAGACATTGTGGGCAAAACACATTGGTTGTATAGACGGGTATTCAGATACTGCGGTATCTTTTGGTTGCGGTATCTTCGAGTTGCCGCTTTCCTCCCGAACCGTTCCTGATACTACGATAGGAAAATTTACTTCATTAACCTAACATTTTAATATTTGCCTCTTTAACATAATTAAATATAGGAAGCTTCCCCTAATAGTATAGGTAGGCCTTCAACTTAATAAATTTAGGGAAATCTGATAGGAAAGCTTTAGAGTCCAAAATTCTTTAACCTTTGGAAGTCTGGTCTTAAAATTTATTTTCTTTGGCTAATTTGGGTAATTCTATAGATAACCTCAATTATATATAGATTATTCAAGATAGTTTTTGATTAATAGAGTACCTAGAGGTAAACCTCCCGTTTTCCCTCTGGTTAATCTATAAAGATATCTTGGAGTAATTCTGTCATTTTTAATAAACAGAATTTCAACATATCTTAAAGACCCTCGTGTCTTGTCATTAAATTTAAAATCAAAGGATATTGATATACATAATATCTATTCTTTAATTTTTGTCGTAACGCATATAGCCATATTAACGTCTCGTGCTCATGAGGTTTTATGCCCTAAAAAGAATAAATCCTCATCCATCATTTTACGGCTATTCCTCTAGAGTGGCAAGCCATTGACAGAGAACGTTAAGACTTCATACTCTCTAGTGGCCTTAATGCAGAGGTAAGCGTAATTATCTTGCAAACTGTAAGATAACGCCTTACCTCTACGGTCCATTAGTCGTAGACTAAAGGTTTAACTGAAAGTAAGGTAATTCATAATCTTACCACTACCAATCAGTTCTTCCTTGAGGGTTATGTCATAACGTTCTTCTATGGTTATAGATCTCTCCTCTGAGCATTATGTCACAGCATAGAACAAAGAGGTAAGACCTCCTATCTCACTCTAGATAAGCTTTGATTTTGCCTCCAAGCGTTACGTCATAATATAACGCAAAGAGGGAAAAACCTCTTATCTACCTAATCGTTACGTCACCCAACGGCGTAACACGTAGATACCTCCTTTAATCCCTGCGTTACACGACACACTTTTCTCCTCTGTACATAACAATATAGTTGTCTTTTTCTATTATAGCTTGACCAGTAATTTTAATTTCAGATAAACCAATTATATCGTATTTAATGTTTTGAAGTGCATACTCTAACTGTATCATTCGGTTACTTGATTTTAGAGAACGTATATTGTAGGTACACAACATTAGTGGCAACTTGTTGTCTTCTCTACACTTTGTTTGAGTTGGCTATTTGTTCGAATCATTTTTATTTTCATTGGATGGAGGGTTGTGGTCTTGGAACTCCCGCGGCGACCACCCGTATTGGGAGTTTAGTATTTTGTGTTTTGTTTTCACCTTGAGTATCTGTATTCTGCGCAGCAGCTGATTGGTTTTTGGGTGCCGATTCTAATTGCTATTCTTTTTCTTGATTAAAAGATGAGCTTACTTTTTCGACTTGGGTGTTTTTTTTTCATAAATGACGAAATAATCTGGTTGCTACCTGACTGGGCCAGAGAGGCTTATTTTTGTTATTTATTATGCTTGCAGAAAATACTGTTTTAAGTTTTTTGAGGACTGAGTTGGTTGGTTTGTTGGTGTCTTTGACCCTGGTTTTTCAGATGGGCTGGTTGATAGAGCGCGCTTATTATTTTACCACTATTTTATCATATTTAAGCATTGCTTTTATACCCTTTTCTCTTTGCTCTTGAAGCTGAGGCATTAAGGATTTTCTTATTTCCATCACTTTTGGTGAGTAGTCCTCTTTAGTGTAAGAACCTGAGCCCTCAAGTGTCTTTTTCCTCTTTAGTGTAAGAACCTGAGCTTTTTTCTTCTTCTGTTACCCCAAAGAAAATTATATTTCTCTGCCTGAGTCTTCGGTCAAAATCATCCAATCTCTTCTCATGGATGTTCTGAGTTAGTTTTATTTTAAATATCTCCATATCTATTTTAACAAACTTTTCCTCAATTTTTGTATTAATCGTTTGTGTTATTGTGTATTGTCCTTAATGGTTCAGAAAATTTCCGGTAGGTAGGTGACATCACATGTATACAAACTTCCATGTGGAAGCGCTAGAGGGCGCTTTATTTTTCTGAGTATCTAATAAGTTGTTGATAAAGCAGACAAAATTCTGTGATAAGAATAACTGTTTGAAATTATTCGGTTAGATTTATTGTTTACATAATTCCTTTTTGTAGAAATAGCTATTTTAGCGTTTATCTTTATGTTTTAAGTGTATTGATGTTGTGTTATGTGTGGAAAACTCACTGTATGTTGTGATGACTGGAACTTCTTCGCAATTTCGTTGTGAAATACATATATCATCAGATGACCTTTTTTACGTAAGTTGCTGGATTTCACTATTTTCTGACAGGTTTTAAGTTCTCCTTGTGAGTTGTCCATAAGCACTTATCCACTAAGGGGACACGTATACAAAAAAAATACAAGTAATGTATTACCTTAAAGTGTCACGTTCCCAAAATATTTGGAGGTAAAGATCGCCATATGAAAACAATTATAATGATTAGTGAGTGTAATTGTTATCATATTGCGACTTTTACCTCCAAATATTTTGGGAACGTGACACTTTAAGGTAATACATTACTTGTAATTTTTTTGTTTTTACAAACACCACCTTTATATTACTTTCATTGTGAGCGGAAACTTTTAAAAAATATCAAAATGGCGGCTGGTGAATATGCCACAAAGGTTCTATCCCCTTTGCTATTATCTGAGCCCAACCGCAGCTCTGTTATTTTTTTGAAAAGCTCGAGACGTAGTATTTATATACTCTTTGGCTCGAGATAGACAAATTGGACGGAGTCGAGATTTTAATAAAATAAACAACAAATTAAATTTGAAGTTAATTTTATTGGTCTTACTTTTGACCGTACAATTCAAGCGAAGATAAAATAATGACAATTTGTACTTAGTAACTTCCTTATATAACTTTTATAAATGCGTAGGCGATTTCTAGTACATTCTTCATTTGCAATAAACAACTAAGTAGTTACATTTCTCATAATTTAGCGAGAAAAACATCTAAGTACATAAATGCTTATTCAGCTATGCGCAATTAAATCAAAACAACATGTAGAGTACCTCTACTGCGCATTATTCATAGAAAAACAACATAAGTACAAAAAGTGCTTACTTGGTACTTTCACAATCTAAGTTAGTACCTACTTGTATGATTAAATATGTCGCAATTGGACTTCGGTAAACAACGGTGGGTTTGTGGTACATATAACTTCTCCACCCTGAGATTGAAAATTATCTGAAAGTTCATTTCTTGAAGTCAGATTATTTTCAATTTTACTAAATTTCAAAATCTTATTTTTATATTTTATAATAAAGTATACAATAGTAAAAATCATTATAATATAAAGTATTAATGTCCATAAACTAACACTTTTTATTTGCACTTTATTGACCATTTCACTCATTTCACTATATTCACTGTTTTCACTTTTCTTTAAAATATAAGACAGCATTTGTAGATTTTCCATGTTTACTCAATCTAACAGGTTTCTTTTTGAAATTATTTGTAACTGGAACACTTGGTAAATTTATCAATGGTAGTTTAGGAATATGTAAGGTCATTCCTTTTAACAATTTCTTCCGTAGAGTAATATCTTCAACTTGTATTTTACAATTTTCATCCAAGGTTAAAATATAAGTACCAAGGATTTTCTCTCGAGTAATCTCATTTTCATAGGTTTTTGTCAAGTACGTTTGGTAACTTGCAAAAATTATCCATATGTTCATTTCAATTTGTTGAACTTTTATCTCTGAAGTTTCGATTAAATTTGGAGAACACGACGTAATATTCAACATAAATTTCATTAAATCAGTTATACATTTATCTTGTTCCAATACGACTGCACAACTTTCTTTACAAAGTAATAATTTCTCATCAATCTCGTCGCATGGCTTGGAGAGCAATGTGATAGAGTTCAAATCCTTCACGAGGATAAAAGGATATTTAGGAAGTATCAAGGATGTAATATTATTAAAAGTATCAAGGATAGGTAAGGGGAATAACTGGTAATATTTGTAAGTGTTTTTGCGTACAATTGGAATTGCCAGTACATATGTAATTTGCCTACCCTTAATATAAGCTTTTATCTCTATATTTTGCCCTATATTAACTAAATTTTCATAATTAACAGGGAAAATTAGCTTATCTGTTCTCTCAATATTTTTTAACAATTCAAATAATTCATTAGATTATGAGTTAACAAACTATAAACATGAGTAACTTTATTTTCAAAATCATTTATTTTATTTTTATTTAATGCTTTCTAAATATCAATTAAATGTATCTCAAATTTTATAAAGTTATAATTAGAAGTATTAGTGAAATAGCATCTTAGTTTTAATATCAATAATTAATTCATCTAGATTGCATCAATTAAAAAAAAATTGCGTTTCTTTGTTCTTGATGCATACGATTTAATCTAAGTTTCATTAGATTTTCAGACAATATATCATCTAAATCACAATCTGTTTCCATTTTCAATTATATTATTAACTTGAATAAAAAGATTTTCAATTGTAGCCATGTCGCTACTTTCATTTAATAGTGGGCTGCTCTGCCTACAACTCTACTTGAAATTACATAAAATAAATATAATTAATGTGCTGCTGTTACTTCGGATCCACTTTAGCTACGCACATATTCACATTTTGAAATAAATAAATTTAATAATTTTTCATTTCCATCAAATTTAAGAATCAATTTCACAATTTCATTCGTTATAATCCTCATAGATTCCATTTTACATTATTATTATTTAAAATAAATTCAAATTATTAAAATTGAGTATGCGTTTGTACAATATAACGCATAAAATACACAAATTCAAAAATAATTAAAGAAAGGCACATTAAAGTTTAATAAAAACACTTCAAAGCAATAAAAGCACATAAAAATCAATAAAGACACATTAAAATCAATAAATTCACATAAAAATCAATTATGACGCATAAAAATCAATAAATTCACATAAAAATTAAAATAAAAACGCATAAAATATCAATAAATTCACATAAAAATCAATTATGACGCATAAGAATCAATAAATTCACATAAAATTCAAATAAAAACGCATAAAATGACAATACATTCACATAAAAATCAATAAGGACACATAAATTCACATAAAAATCAATAAAAACGCATAAAACGTCAAAAAAATTCACATAAAAATCAATAAAAACGCATAAAACGTCAAAAAATTCACATAAAAATCAATAAAAACACATAAAATCAATAAGTTCACATAAAAATCATAAATTCGCATACAATAAATCAAAAATAACAAGTGTATTGGCAATTTTTGTCCAAAAACACTAAGGGTCGAATAGCAGGGCAAGAATACGGAAAGTGAATGATTTTCGACTCACTTAAAACCGCTCGATCCCATGCCTCGGTGATTATTCCACTCGCTGAATTGTTTCTCAACTCCTTTTTCCAATACAGTCGTATTTGTTTGGTTCGAGTATTTTTTTTACGTGGATTTGTCAGGAACACACGAAGTTATTCAGGACAGCTGCACCAGATATGTAGGTTGCACCAGACAAATTATATTTCACAATTTTTGAAGTAAGCGCCGGACAAATTAAATTTCCACGACTTTAAAAAAAATACAACCGGCTGCGCCAGACAAATTGGACGGAGCCGAGATTTTAATAAAATAAACAACAAATTAAATTTGAAGTTAATTTTATTGGTCTTACTTTTGACCGTACAATTCAAGCGAAGATAAAATAATGACAATTTGTACTTAGTAACTTCCTTATATAACTTTTATAAATGCGTAGGCGATTTCTAGTACATTCTTCATTTGCAATAAACAACTAAGTAGTTACATTTCTCATAATTTAGCGAGAAAAACATCTAAGTACATAAATGCTTATTCAGCTATGCGCAATTAAATCAAAACAACATGTAGAGTACCTCTACTGCGCATTATTCATAGAAAAACAACATAAGTACAAAAAGTGCTTACTTGGTACTTTCACAATCTAAGTTAGTACCTACTTGTATGATTAAATATGTCGCAATTGGACTTCGGTAAACAACGGTGGGTTTGTGGTACATATAACTAGATACAGTACTACAAACATTGGCCATTTTCCCTGAAAATATTATAATTGTAGTTTTAGCCCCTTTCCGAGGAGAACATTGGCTATAATACTTATTCTAAGCGGAAAATCATGATAAAAAGTTTTAGAAAAGTTATTTAACTATAATAGAAGCACAAGCAAAACTTTTTAGGACCTAATAAAGTTCCCTGTAATATGGATAAAAATTAAGAAATTTGGATTTTTCAAGTTATGTAAATAGTTATTAATACTGCACAGTTATCTATTGTAATGTTACTAAAATGACATCACATTTATAAATTTGATTCAATAAAGTGTATCACATCTATATATAACATTTTTTCAGTCGTGTCTCTCTTTCTGTTTATCTGCATCTGTTTGTTTGTTCGTACATCACGTAAAAACTACAGATTATGCTTCAGTATTGAATAAATAACAGTCTCCAAAAAAATATTACAAAATATCTTCAATGTACAGAATTTGGACCCCTATATCCTATGTCCTACCTCGTAGTATGAACTCAAAACATACATATTTCCTTTTAAATTCATTCAGTTAGTTTTGGCGTGATGCCTAGCCAAGATACAGACAGACAGACAGACTAAAAAAAACGAAAATCAGTTTTGGCTTCAGTATGGAATACAGTGCATATGAATATTTATTAAATTTCTCACATAAGGAGTCAATTTGATCTTTCCAGCCATTCTGAACATGCTTTTCGAGACTATAGCTTTTAGAGCTGTAATTTTGTTCTTGTGTCTTATTGATCGAAGCTATCCAAACGCGGCCCTATTTATCCTAACGAACAATGATATCTCGTAAATATACAGAGATGGCACAGTCAATTACGCAATTATTTAAAGACCGGTTTGCAACGTTTCAGGTATGCGGATGTTACTAATAGCCCGGGCACATTTCTTTTGGGCCCTGAATGTTAGTTCTCTGTCAGTAGAATTACCCCAAATTATTATACCATATCTAAATGTAGACGGTACGTATGCATGGTATGCTGTTAGGACTGCCGATTGATTTACAACCTTAGATGTACAGTACATATTAATATTGAGTACATTTCTCACATAAGGAGTCAATTTGATCTTTCCATGGTAATTTATTGTCTTGTCCTAAAAATTTGTTCAGACCAGTTACTTTTTTTTACTATTGCGATTTCTATTTAAAATGTGACAGAATGTTTTTCTTTGGCTGTAGTGTACAATTTTGGTTTTATTCAAATTTATAATAATTCAATATTCTTATTTATTTCTAATTCAAATGTTTCTAGCTGGCGGATTATGATGAAATTTGGAATGGAGATAGCTTGTACCCTGGAATTAAACATGGGATACTATTTAACCCGAAAAAAAAAAGTTCCAACGGAAAATCTGGGAAATGTTGATTAGTCGCGGTTCAGACGGTTTCCATAAAAACAAAATAGCAAGTCTGTCAATAAACATTAAGAGAATTGGTGCTATACCTACTTTTGCATTGGTTTTTAATATCTTAGAAGAACGCAAGATGCTTTTATACCCGATAAGCTATAGGCCGTGCGGACGAAGTGGGCGAGAAAGCTAGTAATTTATAAAGATCAAAAATAACAACGGCCCCAGTATGCTACCCTGTGGCACTCCGTAACCAATCATCCTAGACCCAGACCATCTACTTTGAGTTATCTGCCGCCTTTGTGACAAATACGATTTAAACAAATCATTGGTCTTGCCAGAACTCCATACGCCTCTAGCTATGAAGCAGTATTGAATTATCAGCATAATCGAATGCTTTTGTCATGTCCATATAAAGAGCTGATACAGAAATATTTTTCCCCTCATATAATTCTTTGTGGGAGTTCATAAACTGTCAGATTTATTGTACTATCCTTTCTGAAACCATTATGTTCCTTTGTTATCAAATCGTTACTCTCAAAATAATTATAAAGCTTATCGTAAATAACCCTTTCTATGTCTTTCAAAATATGGGAATTAGCGCAACAGGTCTGCAGCAACTCATATTCTCTTTATCATTTATTTTTTTGAAAAGAAGTTTAATGTTTGTAATTTTTAGACTATCTGGAAATATTCCTCTTTCTAAACATAAGTTAATGACGTAACAGAGCACTGGTGAGATATAAAGAGCTACATCTCTAATAACTTTTCTAAAAAGAGACAACAAACTTTAGATTTTTGATTTTGAAATATAAGATGCAGTCGGAGGCATTAAGAGTTAGCCCGCCAGGTTCTAGTCGATCCCGTCAAATGAGAAATGAAATGCATGATGCTTCCGACTGCATCTTATATTTCAAAATAAAAATCTAAAGTTTATTTGCCTCTTTTTAGTTTTGTTCGCAGACAGGTTTTTTGTTTTATAATAATTTATTTTTAATATTACAACGAAACAAAACGAACGAAAGAATTCGTTTTGACAAATAATAGAATCCACGACCGAATAATGGTCTAAATTACTGATTGAACAAACGCTTGCGTATTTTAAGGATCGCCAACGCCATCAAGTTTCATTTAGGATACATAAAACCTAAGAAACAAAATGTGAGTTAGTACCTACTAGAGGTGGTTAATATAATACATAGCTCTTATTATAACGTTAAATTTATAAATAACTATAGTATTATAACGTAAAATTTATAAATAACTATAGTCGTTATAAAATAGAATAAATTAATCCGCTAATGTTATAACCATATTTTTTTTAATTACATCTCATATCTTTATCATTATTCGACAATTAGACAGCGATTTGCGACTCAGCGCCACAAAAGAAATACCGCGGCATAAAGAGGAACTAACGTTTACATGTAAATCTAGGAAGTCACGTCGCATCATATTGCACAATCATAAATGACAAGCTAGTACATTAAAAAACCATAGATGGCTCTAGTCCGCCAGCACGCGCCTTCCTGATATTGATTTATTTGATTGGGAGAAAATGCGAAACAAATTGTAGATGGCGCTAATCTCAATTCATTCACTTTCTCAAAGCTAATCGTAGACACACATTGAGCGCTCATTGGTTGAATTATAACGCAACGAGTTTGAACTGTAGCTTCGCGACGCGATGTGATTCGTGAATTAAACGAACTGTACAAAACGCGAAGTTATGTTATTGGTTCGTTGAATTATTTAGTGTTATGTTCTGCTACATCAGCTGTTCTGCTCTATGAAGCTAGTATAGCCACAGCTATTAGCTTTTTGTACGGATCAAGGAACTTACACATTTGTGAAACTTTTTTTTTGCATAATTCTCGGTTTGAAGGATGGAAATATTGTAAAGCATTTATTTTATTTCCTTTTACTTGACTTTATTGTGTGAATTAATGATGTTACATAAAGTCATTGCTGTAAATATACTTTGTTAGTAGGGTTGTTTTAAGGTTGAGTGAATAAAAAATGACTACAAAGTATAGTAATACGATGGTATGGAACTTTATTGAAAAGTCCAGTGATAACAGTAAACATGCAATCAGCTCCTGTTTTTAAAATGGGTAGAAACTGCCAGTTTATATTGAAGTAATGTAGATCGCGCGCGTCGTTTGTTATTCCGTGCCAGTCTCGCCGTTCGTTGATTCGCGTCTTGGCGTTCACGTTATAACGATAGCTTTTTAAATAGCTGGCTATATAAGTGTAGCTAAGCGCATATAGCTCGTTAAAAAAAACTAGCCGTTATTCACACCTCTAGTACCTACATATTCTTTATACTGTGTATGTTCTTTTAACTCTGCCTTCTATATATATTTACGAATCAACTTTACTCGTTAAAAATAATATTAATAATTATGATACTGTAAACAGCAAACGGCACAAAAATAGACTGAAATTGACAAGTTGCAAAACAGCTATGTTAAAAAAGAGTACATTTTTTCTGGGAGCCAAAATTTATAATAAAACTCCAGAAAATTTAAAAGAAACAGAATGTATTCAAATTTTCAAAAGTAATTTAAAAAAGCTGTTATTCGATAAGGCATATTATTCAATAAATGAATTTATTAATGACAAGACATTATAATAAATAAAACTTGTAATATATAATCATGTAACATATTATGCTTAATTTTGACATTGTTATTTACCTATTTGCTATTTCTTGACTTTATTTTTGTTCTATTTTTTTTATTTACTAATAATACTGTATTAATGACATTGTAACAAATTTAGAATTTAAGAAATTATTATTATGAGGTTTTGTTCTATGTTTACATATAAATATATTTGCACACCTAACGGTAAAAATGTGGCGTTCTGCTTATAATTAGTGAAACATCTTTGTATACCTACCCATATTTATGCAAATAAACAATTTGATTTGATTTGATTGTTGGATAGCTTAGGTTTATACTTAAAAACTGGTTACTTGGTATCTCAGTCCAATGAGTAAGAGCCAAGCAATTAAAAAAACTATTAATTTTATAAGCATCGTACTAAGTTCACGTTAAAACTGCTGGACCGATTGCAATGCGATTTTCACTGTAGGATAGCTTAGGTTTTGACTTAAATGCTGGTTACTTGGTATTTCAATCCAATCAGTGAGAACCAAGCAATTTAATAAAAATCTATTAATTGTGTCACTAAGTTCATTTTAAAACTACTGGACCGATTGCGATGCAATTTTCACTGTTGGATAGCTGAGATTTTGACGTAAAAACTGGTGTACTTGGTGTCCCAATCCGATGAGTAGAAACCTAGCAATTTAATAAAAAAGTACTAATTATAAATGTGTGGTACTAAGAAAATTATAAGGTGTGGTTATAAGGGCAGTATATTATCGATTCGTTCGTCCGTATAGTTTTAGAACTAAGTAGCAATCAACAATAACAAGCGCTATACATATAAAATGCCATGGTGCAAAAAAACGACTTCAAATGGATAAGCTAATAACTAATAAAATATTGATGAAATTTATACAGTACCACACTAGAGGTCTTCTTCTCAAATAAAAACAATCAACTTATTCGGCTCAGAAATCCCAAGATATTAAAGAACATAAACTATTGTTATTTTTAAGAAGTTTATTTGGGAGTACACTGAAAGACTACCCTTTTGAATAAAATAACAACCATCAAAATCGGTTTATAAATCTTAAAGATTTGAGGCAATATAAACACAAAATCAAATTTACTTACTAAATAAACTGATTAACTAATTTTGGTACAATTTATATGGGATAACCTGGAGAGTATAAACTTTCAAGCAAAAAAAGAACCTTCAAAATCGGTCTGCAATTCTCGTATACATTGATGTACATACATACAGACGAACATAATATATCTGCCTCTTAGTCGATTAAAAACGATAATAACAATAAATATTTATATAGTTCTTACTGCATCCGATAATCAGCAGTTGCTTGAAAATAGACGTCTCCATTTTCAAATTTTTGTATTCACAATTTCTTTTTTCCATCACAATTTAACGTCGTTACAGCATTTGGACATATTCTAACTAAATTCAAAAATCTAGGAACTCGATTGTAGTTTGATAAATTATATCATTATATTGCGTTATCCACACCAATATATAAAAGTGAAAACGATTCTTTGTTTGTTTGTTTGGGGAGTTTTAACGTGATAACGGCTGCATGGATTTTGATGAAGTTTGGAATGGAGATATGTTATACCCTGGAATAAAACATAGGATACCTTTCATCATCATCATTATTATCATCATCCCTTACGCGGGTGAAACCGCAGTTCAGCTAGTAAGTAATATATGACTACTTATTTTAAAGATCCATTAGCAGTATAAGGAACAATGAAACTACATTCAATTATTGTTTAATCCAAAAAAAAAGGAACGCATGTAAAATATTTTAAAATCGACTTGGAAGTAATTCTACAGGACCAACGTATTCTTTATCTATTGAGTCGGTGCATCAAAGGCTGAAATATAAAACGCAGATAATAAGATAATTTTGTCTGATTAGGGTAACCAAACTCCTGTTTTTTTCCCTATGATTTTTGACCCCCTTCCGCACTTTTCACTTTTCAGTAGCCCTCTCATTTGCTTTTTCTTTTGTTTCTTTGAAAACAAAGAAATATTTTTTAAAACATCCTATAATTTCGAAAAGAAAAAATGAATGATGGATGGGATTTGAACCCGCATCATCAGTGTCTCGCGTTCATCATCATCATCAGCCTATATCCGTCCACTGTTTGACGTAGGCCTAATGCACACCACTGAGCTCGGTCTTCAGCTCTCCGCATCTATATTCTGCCAGCCGCTTTTCGCAGGTCGTCACTCCACCTGGCCACAGGGCGTCCTACACTACGTATGTCCAAACGTGGTCTCCACTCGAGAACTTGTCTACGTGTCGAGACGATTTATCGAGACGTGTTCTTGAGTGGAGACCAACTTGGCAAACTAATGTAGGACGCCCTCCAGCTAGCTGGAGAGACGACATACGCAAGATGGATGGCGGCGGTTGGAAAAGAAGAGCCGAACGTCGGGCTCAGTGGCGTGCTTTTAGAGAGGCCTATGTCCTGCAGTGGGCTGATAATTATAATGATGAGTATCAACGTAAATCCAAGATGGCCTTCGCCACAAAATGGTGGATATTTTTTCAATCCCCCTCATTATGGGTATCAAATAAAAATAATTAATCAGCAGAATTCAGTCCACAATGAAATTTCAAAAACAAGTAAAATTCAAGATGACCGCCCAAAATAGCAGATTCCTATTTTTTCAATCCCCTCAATATGGGTATCAAATGAAAGGGCTTGACAAGTATAAAACAGTACACTTTAGAAATTACTATATAAACATACTAAAAACTTGAAAATAAAACAAGTTTTTTTTTTAGGTCAATATCTTTTATTGTACAGAAGATAATGTACTAAAAGCTCAAAAATCAAATAAAATCGTAGGGCGTAGCGTAACCTGAGTAACAGAAATTCAAATTTCTCCACGATATAAAATGTTATTTTTTTCTCTTATTTTTATTTCTTTACGTTAAACCTAACGTTAAACTTAAAACAACCTTCATTTTGAAAAGTAACGCGAGTGATATTCATATTAAATATAAATAAACGGCTAAAAACTCACGAAAAAGAAGATCGGAAATACTCCGACCAGTTTCAGACTATTTTGAAGTCCTTCATCTGGGAGTGTTATGCCGACAAGCCGCGACGAGCGCTGAGTTGCGTGCTGACGTTCGTTTATTTATATTTAATTTAAAACAACCTTGTTTTATTTAAATTCTGGATTTTTTTGACTTTTTTTAAATATCTACGATGATAGTTGTGGTAATACTACACCTGTTCAAAAAGATCTAAGATTTAGGTTTAGGTCAACTTAGATGATCTTGATTCTAGATATCGCACTAATATATAGTGCAATCAATATCTTTCGGCCTTTGAAGTAGGTACCGACTTAATGATTTAGATTCAGATTTGATTTCAGATTGATTAATCAACAATGACTCTTTTGACTTTTGCATTCAGATTAGTCATACCTACTGAAATGAACAACATGTTAAATACAAAAAAAAACACTTTTTTACACACTTTACGTCATTGCCTCACCTTGTTTCATATTTTAACTATTAATGTCTTGTGAAATACAAATATATAAATATATGTTGCGGAATTCACAGACTTTTAATCTATTGTATATTAAAAGTATGTGGCGGAATTTAACTACTTTTTATCCCGGAAAAAAATAAGTTCCAACGGAAAATCTGGGAAATGTTGATTAATCGCGGTTTGGACGGTTTCCATGAAAACAAAATAGCAAGTCTGTCAATAAACATCAAGAGCGTTGGTGCTATACGTACTTTTGCATTGGTTTTTAATATCCTAGAATAACACAAGATGCTTTTTTATCCGATAAGCTACAGGCGGTGCGGACGAAGTCGTGGGCGAAAAAGCTAGTAATTTATAAAGATCAAAAATAGCAACGGCCACAGTATGCTACCCTGTGGCACTCCGTAACCAGTCATCCTAGACTCAGACCAATAACTCTTTTCTGTCCTTGTCACAGAACTTAGTGCATCTACTTTGAGTTATCTGCCGCCTTTGTGACAAATACGATTTAAACAAATCATTGGTCTTGCCAGAACTCCATACGCCTCTAGCTATGAAGCAGTATTGAATTATCAGCTTAATCGAATGTTTTTGTCATGTCCATATAAAGAGCTGCTACAGAAACATTTTTATCTACCCCTCATATGATTCTTTGTAGGAGTTCATAAACTGACAGATTTATTGTACTATCCTTACTGAAACCATTATGTTCCTTTGTTAACAAATCGTTACTCTCAAAATAATTATAAAGCTTATCGTAAATAACCCTTTCTATGTCTTTCAAAATATGGGAATTAGCGCAACAGGTCTGCAGCAACTCATATTCTCCTTATCATTTATTTTTTTTGAAAAGATGTTTAATGTTTGAAGTTTTTAGACTATGAGAATTATTCTTTCCATTCTGCAATCAACGCGCTCTAGCGTTGCTTTTTAACATCACATTCAGTCTAAACACGCAAAGCGTTACTAACAGCTTTCAACCGGACTTAGGAGGAACTCCAACTGGGTAGATCCAACATCGACAATGAGGTCAACCAACGAATCCAACTTGGATGGCCAGCGTTTGGGAAATTACGCCATTTCTTCTCGTCCCAGATAAAAGACTCGCTCAAGACAAAAGTTTATGATCAGTGCCTGTTGCCAGTGATGACATACGGCACTGAGACGTGGTCTCTAACTATTGGTCTCATACACAAGCTCAAAGTCGCGCAGCGTGCAATGGAGAGAGCAGTGCTCGGTGTTTCACTACGTGATAGAATCCAAAACGAGGAAATCCGTAGAAGAACCAAGATTACTCACATATCTCTCAGAGTTTTCAATTTGAAGTGGCAATGGGCAGGCCATATAGTTCGCAGAACCAACAACCGCTGGAGAATAAAGGTTCTCGAATGGCGACCACGAACAAGTAAGCGAAGAGAAGGGAGACCCCCACACGATGGACCGACGACATTGTAGCCATCGCAGGAAGTCGATGGATGGAGGTGGCACAAGATCGCACGTCATGGCGCTCTTTGGGGGAGGCCTATGTTCAGCAATGGACTTCTAAAGGCTGACATGATGATTTAAATGTTTGTTTATGTCCTAGATAAAAAGTGATAATGAGTACGATGCAATTATGTTGTATTAAATGTTATTTTATTTTACGACGTGTCACCTTTTAGGTTTTTTTAAAATTGGTATATCTTTTTCCTAAATGTAAAATTCCCTATCTAAACAAATTTAATTCCTGATCTCATAAAAAAACGTGTAAAGCGGCGACTACTGCGACATCATCTTCAAATTTCTGGCCCCTGAGAAGTTTCTTTAAACGCGTAAATAGGTAGATATCACTAGGTGCAAAGTCCGGTAAATGTGGAGGATGTTCCAGTGAATTTGAATCCAGCTTCTTGAATTGCAGCCAATGTTACTCTGGACTTGTGCGCGTTGTCGTTGGCGTGGGCGTGGGGCGTTATCTTGCTAAAACAAAACAACTTTAGCGAGTTTGCCATGCCGTGTCTCGCGTATTTCCTTAAAGTAACTGGTTTTTAGATTAGTTTTCTAATCTACATTTTCTGCTTGTTATTATCGCGTGAATTTCAATTATATCCATTATTAAGAACACGTTCCGACACGTCATGAACAAAAGAGTTCTATTTTAAAAAACAAAAGAGTATTAATTGATTTTTAATTATCATTATATCTAATGTCTGGGCTATGCCTGCCAGTTTTTTTTTTTCACAGATGAATGTATCGTATTATCACTATTTATTGAACACCCGTATTAAAAATATCCATACCAATATATAAAAGTGAAACGTTGTCTGTTTGTATGTTTGTTTGTTTAGGGAGCTTTCACGCGATAACGGCTGGACGAATTGTGATGAAATTAGGAATGGAGGTAGCTTAAACTCTGAAAAAAATATAGCATAATTTTTACTTCGGAAAATTGGAAGTTTAGGTGTAAGGAAACTGGAAAATGTTGATTACTCGCTGTAAGGAATTTTTGCTATGGAAACGAAATAACAAGTCTGTCAAAAAACATCAAGAGCATTGGTGCTATACCTACTTTTGCATTGGTTTTTTAATATCCTAGAAGAACGTAGGATGCTTTTAACGTAGGAACGTAGGAAGTTGCGGGCAGGATATCTTGTCATTATTATATTTCCTCGCACTCAAAGTGAAAAACAGCATCGTGTGTATACCTACTTGGAAACCACAAACGACGTTGAAAAGGAACTCCAAAAAGTTGTGGGAATCCTTAGGTAGGAAGGCACTAGATTTTGTCAGCTGCAGCGTACGGTCACGAAGTCTGAAATCTTGGATGAAGCTCTTCGGCTTATGGACAACCTACGGGAGCAACAGCGTGCCCTCCGATGCTCAAATACTCAGCGAACAGAAAAGGGTGTTGTGCGAAATTGGGGGACAAAATTCTTCGCCCAGCAATTGAGTAGATCCCATCTGACGAAGCTCAAGACCAATAATGGCACAACCTTCGCCTCTAAGCCGGAGATGCTTTCTGAGATCGAAGACTTCTATGGCCAATTGTGTGACTCGCACGCTTTTAGACCCGAATCCAGTACAGAAGATTCCCACGCAATACTGACGATCTTCCTGACTTCAGCCATACGACATTGAGATGGTGCTAAAACAACTTAAGAATGAAAGGCTGGTATAACTTTGGAGCTCTTGAAAGCAGGGAGAAAGCCCGTACTTCGAGAACTTATTTAACACTGTTCTGAACAACAAGTGAACTCCAGAGGCATGGAGCAGGAGTTTGGTAGTACTCTTCACGAGTGTTCTCTCAGAAGTGTCCAAGTACAAAACCATTAGTCTTAACATATCCGACTGCAAAGGGAGTGAGACAGAGGGATGTTATATCACCGAAACTGTTCACTAATGCCCTGGAAGATATTTTTAAGACATATATTTCTCATATCCCTGGCAATATATAAAATTGAAACGTTGTCTGTTTGTATGTTTGTTTGTTTGTGTAGGGAGCTTTCACGCGATAACAGCTGGACGGATTTAGATGAAATTTGGAATGGAGATAGCTTATACACTGGAATAAAACATAGAATACTTTTTATCCCGGAAAATTGTAATTTTCCACGGGAAAACTGGAAAAATGTTGACTACTCGCTGTAAGAAATGGATGCCATGGAAACAAAATAACAAGTATGTCAAAAAACTTCAAGAGCATTGGTGCTACACCTACTTTTGCATTAGTTTTTAATATCCTAGAAGAACATAGGATGCTGTTTTTCGCGATAGACTGTAGTGCGCGCGGACGAAGTCGTGGGCGGGAAATCTTGTGTTATATGTTTATAGATTTGAAAGGAATAGGCAGTAATATCAATGGCGATAATGTCTCACACTTACGATTTGCCAATGATATAGTCCTAATGGCGGAGTCACTGCAAGACTTGTAAAGTATGATGACTAACTTATATGATGCTTCTCGACGCATCGGTCTCGGAATGAACATTGATAAGACCAAGATTATGTTTAACGATCTCATTGAACCGATTGCAGTCAATGGTATTCCTCTTGAAGTTTTTCAACAATGTGTTTACATTGGACAAATATTGCAATTAGGTAACAACTTTGAGAAGGAAGCCCACAGAAGAATTCAGCTGGGTTGGGCAGCATTCAGCAAGCTTCTCTGTGTTTTATAAAAAGTTTTTATAGTTTATATAGTTCCAAAGGTTAGTTTTGTAAAAATGCCACCTCTTCAACTTGAACGCACGAGTTAGCGTATTTAAATTATCTGTGGTTAGTCTCCAATAACAAGATGTCAAGTATAGCGTCATTGCAAAATAAAAAGTTTTTATTAAAAGTAGTACTAATTCAAGAAGTTATGTGATTTAATTTCATTACATCGGCCTCTGATACAATTATTCTTACCCGGCTACGGTGCAGCAAATAATGCGATTTCGTCTTCATCGCAAGAATGTCATATGCAATTTTTTAACCAGACCACAGTTGGCTTTTGTTTTTGAACTTATGTCATGTTTAAATAAAGGGAAGAAGACAAATCTCCAAGTAAATTACAGGTGATCATGAAATATTGTTCTTAGTAACGATTAACGATTTATGTTTAACGATTATTGTTTAGTAACGATTAATTCATGAAGCAAAACGGCATAGGAATTTATAAGTACGTTTTTCATTACTTAACAACAGATTAGTACCTAATATAGCCCTTTGTAATCCGAGTAAGGTTGATGTAAACAGAAATCAAACACAGAACTTAAAAATAGTCTTAGAGAGATAGTCTGGTATCTATGTTATGAGGATGTTAAGTAAATAAAACTTTTTTTTAGTGTCAGTAGGAAGTACCCATCAAGAAGCAGCAGGAAAGGTCCAAACAGCATAAAGGTCAATAAAGCCTATGACTGGACCAAACAATGGAAGATTAAATTAAACAAATTCAAATCAATTCACATTGACTTCAGCACCAAAAAACAGGAAGCTGCGCCCCGCGGTTTCACCCGCGTGAGGGATGATGATGATGATGATGAGGATGAAAAGTTTCCTATGAGCTATTTCAGGGTATAAGCTATCTCCATTCCAAATTTCATCAAAATCCGTTCAGCCGTCTGATAGTGAATGATGATGATGATGATGATGATGATGATAATGATGATGAAAAGTATCCTATGTGTTATTCCAGGATATAAGCTATCGCTATTCCAAATTTCATCAAAATCCGTTCAGCCGTCTGATAGTGAATGATGATGATGATGATGAAAAAGCGAAAAAGCTAGTAATTTATAAAGATCAAAAATAGCAACGGCCACAGTATGCTACCCTGTGGCACTCCGTAACCAGTCATCCTAGACTCAGACCAATAACTCTTTTCTGTCCTTGTCACAGAACTTAGTGCATCTACTTTGAGTTATCTGCCGCCTTTGTGACAAATACGATTTAAACAAATCATTGGTCTTGCCAGAACTCCATACGCCTCTAGCTATGAAGCAGTATTGAATTATCAGCTTAATCGAATGTTTTTGTCATGTCCATATAAAGAGCTGCTACAGAAACATTTTTATCTACCCCTCATATGATTCTTTGTAGGAGTTCATAAACTGACAGATTTATTGTACTATCCTTACTGAAACCATTATGTTCCTTTGTTAACAAATCGTTACTCTCAAAATAATTATAAAGCTTATCGTAAATAACCCTTTCTATGTCTTTCAAAATATGGGAATTAGCGCAACAGGTCTGCAGCAACTCATATTCTCCTTATCATTTATTTTTTTTGAAAAGATGTTTAATGTTTGAAGTTTTTAGACTATGAGAATTATTCTTTCCATTCTGCAATCAACGCGCTCTAGCGTTGCTTTTTAACATCACATTCAGTCTAAACACGCAAAGCGTTACTAACAGCTTTCAACCGGACTTAGGAGGAACTCCAACTGGGTAGATCCAACATCGACAATGAGGTCAACCAACGAATCCAACTTGGATGGCCAGCGTTTGGGAAATTACGCCATTTCTTCTCGTCCC
Organism: Alsophila aescularia; assembly: GCA_946251855.1. NCBI lineage: Eukaryota > Metazoa > Arthropoda > Insecta > Lepidoptera > Geometridae > Alsophila > Alsophila aescularia. Next base: position 6,399,853 of record OX276383.1, on the reverse strand, counting down.
AGATAAAAGACTCGCTCAAGACAAAAGTTTATGATCAGTGCCTGTTGCCAGTGATGACATACGGCACTGAGACGTGGTCTCTAACTATTGGTCTCATACACAAGCTCAAAGTCGCGCAGCGTGCAATGGAGAGAGCAGTGCTCGGTGTTTCACTACGTGATAGAATCCAAAACGAGGAAATCCGTAGAAGAACCAAGATTACTCACATATCTCTCAGAGTTTTCAATTTGAAGTGGCAATGGGCAGGCCATATAGTTCGCAGAACCAACAACCGCTGGAGAATAAAGGTTCTCGAATGGCGACCACGAACAAGTAAGCGAAGAGAAGGGAGACCCCCACACGATGGACCGACGACATTGTAGCCATCGCAGGAAGTCGATGGATGGAGGTGGCACAAGATCGCACGTCATGGCGCTCTTTGGGGGAGGCCTATGTTCAGCAATGGACTTCTAAAGGCTGACATGATGATTTAAATGTTTGTTTATGTCCTAGATAAAAAGTGATAATGAGTACGATGCAATTATGTTGTATTAAATGTTATTTTATTTTACGACGTGTCACCTTTTAGGTTTTTTTAAAATTGGTATATCTTTTTCCTAAATGTAAAATTCCCTATCTAAACAAATTTAATTCCTGATCTCATAAAAAAACGTGTAAAGCGGCGACTACTGCGACATCATCTTCAAATTTCTGGCCCCTGAGAAGTTTCTTTAAACGCGTAAATAGGTAGATATCACTAGGTGCAAAGTCCGGTAAATGTGGAGGATGTTCCAGTGAATTTGAATCCAGCTTCTTGAATTGCAGCCAATGTTACTCTGGACTTGTGCGCGTTGTCGTTGGCGTGGGCGTGGGGCGTTATCTTGCTAAAACAAAACAACTTTAGCGAGTTTGCCATGCCGTGTCTCGCGTATTTCCTTAAAGTAACTGGTTTTTAGATTAGTTTTCTAATCTACATTTTCTGCTTGTTATTATCGCGTGAATTTCAATTATATCCATTATTAAGAACACGTTCCGACACGTCATGAACAAAAGAGTTCTATTTTAAAAAACAAAAGAGTATTAATTGATTTTTAATTATCATTATATCTAATGTCTGGGCTATGCCTGCCAGTTTTTTTTTTTCACAGATGAATGTATCGTATTATCACTATTTATTGAACACCCGTATTAAAAATATCCATACCAATATATAAAAGTGAAACGTTGTCTGTTTGTATGTTTGTTTGTTTAGGGAGCTTTCACGCGATAACGGCTGGACGAATTGTGATGAAATTAGGAATGGAGGTAGCTTAAACTCTGAAAAAAATATAGCATAATTTTTACTTCGGAAAATTGGAAGTTTAGGTGTAAGGAAACTGGAAAATGTTGATTACTCGCTGTAAGGAATTTTTGCTATGGAAACGAAATAACAAGTCTGTCAAAAAACATCAAGAGCATTGGTGCTATACCTACTTTTGCATTGGTTTTTTAATATCCTAGAAGAACGTAGGATGCTTTTAACGTAGGAACGTAGGAAGTTGCGGGCAGGATATCTTGTCATTATTATATTTCCTCGCACTCAAAGTGAAAAACAGCATCGTGTGTATACCTACTTGGAAACCACAAACGACGTTGAAAAGGAACTCCAAAAAGTTGTGGGAATCCTTAGGTAGGAAGGCACTAGATTTTGTCAGCTGCAGCGTACGGTCACGAAGTCTGAAATCTTGGATGAAGCTCTTCGGCTTATGGACAACCTACGGGAGCAACAGCGTGCCCTCCGATGCTCAAATACTCAGCGAACAGAAAAGGGTGTTGTGCGAAATTGGGGGACAAAATTCTTCGCCCAGCAATTGAGTAGATCCCATCTGACGAAGCTCAAGACCAATAATGGCACAACCTTCGCCTCTAAGCCGGAGATGCTTTCTGAGATCGAAGACTTCTATGGCCAATTGTGTGACTCGCACGCTTTTAGACCCGAATCCAGTACAGAAGATTCCCACGCAATACTGACGATCTTCCTGACTTCAGCCATACGACATTGAGATGGTGCTAAAACAACTTAAGAATGAAAGGCTGGTATAACTTTGGAGCTCTTGAAAGCAGGGAGAAAGCCCGTACTTCGAGAACTTATTTAACACTGTTCTGAACAACAAGTGAACTCCAGAGGCATGGAGCAGGAGTTTGGTAGTACTCTTCACGAGTGTTCTCTCAGAAGTGTCCAAGTACAAAACCATTAGTCTTAACATATCCGACTGCAAAGGGAGTGAGACAGAGGGATGTTATATCACCGAAACTGTTCACTAATGCCCTGGAAGATATTTTTAAGACATATATTTCTCATATCCCTGGCAATATATAAAATTGAAACGTTGTCTGTTTGTATGTTTGTTTGTTTGTGTAGGGAGCTTTCACGCGATAACAGCTGGACGGATTTAGATGAAATTTGGAATGGAGATAGCTTATACACTGGAATAAAACATAGAATACTTTTTATCCCGGAAAATTGTAATTTTCCACGGGAAAACTGGAAAAATGTTGACTACTCGCTGTAAGAAATGGATGCCATGGAAACAAAATAACAAGTATGTCAAAAAACTTCAAGAGCATTGGTGCTACACCTACTTTTGCATTAGTTTTTAATATCCTAGAAGAACATAGGATGCTGTTTTTCGCGATAGACTGTAGTGCGCGCGGACGAAGTCGTGGGCGGGAAATCTTGTGTTATATGTTTATAGATTTGAAAGGAATAGGCAGTAATATCAATGGCGATAATGTCTCACACTTACGATTTGCCAATGATATAGTCCTAATGGCGGAGTCACTGCAAGACTTGTAAAGTATGATGACTAACTTATATGATGCTTCTCGACGCATCGGTCTCGGAATGAACATTGATAAGACCAAGATTATGTTTAACGATCTCATTGAACCGATTGCAGTCAATGGTATTCCTCTTGAAGTTTTTCAACAATGTGTTTACATTGGACAAATATTGCAATTAGGTAACAACTTTGAGAAGGAAGCCCACAGAAGAATTCAGCTGGGTTGGGCAGCATTCAGCAAGCTTCTCTGTGTTTTATAAAAAGTTTTTATAGTTTATATAGTTCCAAAGGTTAGTTTTGTAAAAATGCCACCTCTTCAACTTGAACGCACGAGTTAGCGTATTTAAATTATCTGTGGTTAGTCTCCAATAACAAGATGTCAAGTATAGCGTCATTGCAAAATAAAAAGTTTTTATTAAAAGTAGTACTAATTCAAGAAGTTATGTGATTTAATTTCATTACATCGGCCTCTGATACAATTATTCTTACCCGGCTACGGTGCAGCAAATAATGCGATTTCGTCTTCATCGCAAGAATGTCATATGCAATTTTTTAACCAGACCACAGTTGGCTTTTGTTTTTGAACTTATGTCATGTTTAAATAAAGGGAAGAAGACAAATCTCCAAGTAAATTACAGGTGATCATGAAATATTGTTCTTAGTAACGATTAACGATTTATGTTTAACGATTATTGTTTAGTAACGATTAATTCATGAAGCAAAACGGCATAGGAATTTATAAGTACGTTTTTCATTACTTAACAACAGATTAGTACCTAATATAGCCCTTTGTAATCCGAGTAAGGTTGATGTAAACAGAAATCAAACACAGAACTTAAAAATAGTCTTAGAGAGATAGTCTGGTATCTATGTTATGAGGATGTTAAGTAAATAAAACTTTTTTTTAGTGTCAGTAGGAAGTACCCATCAAGAAGCAGCAGGAAAGGTCCAAACAGCATAAAGGTCAATAAAGCCTATGACTGGACCAAACAATGGAAGATTAAATTAAACAAATTCAAATCAATTCACATTGACTTCAGCACCAAAAAACAGGAAGCTGCGCCCCGCGGTTTCACCCGCGTGAGGGATGATGATGATGATGATGAGGATGAAAAGTTTCCTATGAGCTATTTCAGGGTATAAGCTATCTCCATTCCAAATTTCATCAAAATCCGTTCAGCCGTCTGATAGTGAATGATGATGATGATGATGATGATGATGATAATGATGATGAAAAGTATCCTATGTGTTATTCCAGGATATAAGCTATCGCTATTCCAAATTTCATCAAAATCCGTTCAGCCGTCTGATAGTGAATGATGATGATGATGATGATGATGATGATAATGATAATGAAAAGTATCCTATGTGTTATTCCAGGATATAAGCTATCGCTATTCCAAATTTCATCAAAATTTGTTCAGCCGTCTGATAGTGAATGATGATGATGATGATGATGATGATGATAATGATGATGAAAAGTATCCTATGTGTTATTCCAGGATATAAGCTATCGCTATTCCAAATTTTATCAAAATCCGGATTTATGATGATGATGAATAGTATCATATGTGGGGATGATGATGATGATGATGATGATGATGAGGATGAAAAGTTTCCTATGAGCTATTTCAGGGTATAAGCTATCTCCATTCCAAATTTCATCAAAATCCGTTCAGCCGTCTGATAGTGAATGATGATGATGATGATGATGATGATGATGATAATGATGATGAAAAGTATCCTATGTGTTATTCCAGGATATAAGCTATCGCTATTCCAAATTTTATCAAAATCCGGATTTATGATGATGATGATGAATAGTATCATATGTGGGGATGATGATGATGATGATGATGATGAGGATGAAAAGTTTCCTATGAGCTATTTTAGGGTATAAACTATCTCCGTTCCAAATTTCATCAAAATCCGTTTAGCCATTTAAAAGTTAAGTATGATGATGATGAAAAATACCTTAAGTTTTATTCCAGGATATGAGCTATCTCCATTCCAAATTTCATTAAAATCCGTGCAGCCGCTATCGAGTTAAAACTCCCCATACAAATAAACAGACAACGTTTCACTTTTATATAATGGTAATTAAAATCAATTTAGGTGTGTCAAACTAAAATTTAGTTTAGAACATTGTTATCGGCTTGGAACAGGACTAAGGAAAGCGCACGTCAAGAAGAAAAGAGAAGAGTTGGAATTGCGATACAAAAGAACGTACTGGTTGCTTGGAAGACACTCAACGCTGTCAGCACACAATAAATTATTATTATACAAGCAAGTCCTAAAGCCAGGTTGGACTTATGCTATACAGCTGTGGGGCTGCACCAAACAGAGCAATACATTAATTATTCAACGCTTCTATAACAAAGTACTAAGGGAAATAGTAAATGCACCTTAGTACATATTAAACAACGATCTCCATTGGGATAAAGTAATTAAAAAGTATGCAGAAGCTCACGACCAGGACGTTCCCTCTTCATGTAAACATAGAGGCAATCCAGCTCCTCAATCACACTTACATAGTTAAAACACAACCGGTAAATACACGCGGCCCCTCCTGTTGCCAAATCCCCGGAGCTCCGATACACGGCCGGCCCCTCCTGTTGCCAAAATAAAAACTCTAAATGCACCTGGCTGCTGTGGCAGCCAGTTTTGTACAGATTTCGATTAAAATGGATTCCCGCGTTCCTTATCCAATCTGAGTGTTTTATTCTTTTAAGGGATATTTTTCCTTTATGTTTAAACACTAAATAAGTACCTATAAACTTAGTATAATAAATAGAACACGTATAAAACTTGACCTAAAATTTAGACGATTTTTTTTGAAAAATTTCTGTTTTTCAAATTGATATTCTGGTCACTTTTTGTACTAAGCTGTGTTGATATTTTAATGTTATTAGATAGCTACATTCATGTAATATTTGAATAAAACATAATAATAGGGTGTCATCTATCTTATTTCCAAGATACAATATTTTTTCTGGAAAATCACCCCATTTTTGTCTTCATATTTTTTCCGAGGTTATATTTCCATAAATAATATTTTCTTGTCTTTGGTTCGGTTTGTCAGTGGCAACATATATTCAGGCAACCACAGGCCAAGTTTTGTGCGATTGCGTCAAACCATTGAGCAAGGAATGGAAAATGAGTTTTACGGGAACGCAGCGACGAGAATATTTTCGCGCCAATTCGCCCGTAGTAACTATTACTTAATCTTAGCAAATGTAAACAAAGGATGTGCATAAGGTTCAAAATGCTATAACCGGTTTTAAAAGGACAAAACCGTTTGAGTTAGTGTAGTGTATATTATTGTATTAGTGTAGTGTGTAACAAGTGCTACTTATAAAGTAAACATTAACAATGAGACTTCACGATAATAGAGACTATAAGAAAAGTGTTAATGGACACATTCTTAGTATAGTAAATCTATAAGTTTAAGTTATAATCAAATTATTTATTAGCCAACTCATGGCTAGATTGCAATAACTATAGGCTGCGTAAGTCTTAAGTACCTTAAGAAACAGGAAAAACTTACCTATCTCTAAAAATCAAGATCCATAGACAATATTATATATCCGATTTGCTTTCGCACCTTGCTTTCGCGTAACAATAATTCTAAATTCAAATGTTTCGTAGAGGTGTTTGAGGGAGTTATCAAAGAAACTATATTGCATTTAAAAACCGAAAGCTGTTGGATAATGCTGATTTGCAATATTTTTTGTAGTACCTACCTAATTAGATGCATAAACTATCTTACATTATTTAAATTGCACCAAAATTGTAATTGTGTTGCTTTTTTATTTTTATTATATGTATGTTTTTTGTGTGTGTTGAATAAATTTATTTTCTTTCTTCCTTTCTCCTTTTCTTTCTTTCTTTAATAGGTTTTTATTTCCCCTCCATGCATCAAGACGCGCGCTCATATTAAACATTCTCTATACATTTAAAATAATTATTTTGGAGTAATTTTAATAATAATTACTACCAAAAATATTTAAAATCAGCGATTACCAACAGATACACGGTTTGTAAATGCACTAGTATCTTTGAAAACTTCCACATTTCATCTACGAAACATTTGAATTCAGAGTGGTTGTTACGCGAAAGCAAATCGGAAATAATTCAGAGTGGTTGTTACGCGAAAGCAAATCGGAAATAATTCAGAGTGGTAGTTACGCGAAAGAAAATCGGAAATAATTCAGAGTGGTTGTTACGCGAAAGCAAATCGGAAATAATTCAGAGTGGTTGTTACGCGAAAGCAAATCGGAAATAATTCAGAGTGGTTGTTACGCGAAAGCAAATCGGAAATAATTCAGAGTGGTTGTTATGCGAAAGCAAATCGGAAATAATTCAGAGTGGTTGTTATGCGAAAGCAAATCGGAAATAAGCAGCAATAAATGTTGGTTACAAAACTAAACTAAATCTTTTTTTTATATGCTTTATCATCGAGTTTTGAGCTAACCTGTAAGTTTCAGCCGGATAGCTAACCGGGAAGTGCTCGAAATTTGAGTTGCAAGATTCCACCCGGAAACTTAAAAAAAACGTTTTAATAATATATAGTCCATCGGTCTTGATTATTTAGGGTATATTATACACTAGCTATCGACAGCGACTTCGTCCAGGCGTACTACAGTTTATGGCGAAAAAAATATTCTATGTTTATCTACAATTAGTCTAGGATATTAAAAACCAATGCAAAAGTATTGAACCTACGTTCTTGATGCTTTTTGACAAACTTTATATGATTTCGTTTCCACAGCGAGTAATCGACATTTTCCAGCAGTTTTCCCGTAGCAACTTACTATGTACGGGATAAAAAGTATCCTTTGTTGGTCTATATATTGTACAGTAACTATTTACAAAAGTTTTATCAAAATAGGATGTGATGCACGTTTTGGCGTAAAATCTCCCCAAACAAACAAACAGACAATGTTTCAATATATTATATTGGTATGGATATAATATTTTTTTAAAGGAATCACAGACTGGATTTGAACCCGCATACATCCATGTTTTGCGTGGCACATGATTCTAACTAATTCAGCTACCGTGACCATCATCATCAGCCCGTTTCAGTCCACTGCTGGACATAGGCCTCTCCCAAAGCACGCCACTGAGCCTGATCTTCAGCTCTTCTCTTCCAACTGCTGCCAACCACTTTGCGTATATCGTCGTCCACCTAGCTGGAGGGTGTCCTACACTACGCTTACAGAGTCACAGTCTCCACTCAAGAAAATGGTTATCAGTCCTTCGACAGATATGACCAGCCCACTGCCACTTCAGCTTACTAATCCTAAGGGCTATGTCAACAACTTTGTTTCTCTGCCGGATCACCTCATTCCACGGATTCGATCTTTCAGAGAAACTCCAAGCATAGCCCTTTCCATAGTCCGCTGAGCGACCTTAAATTAGTGGACTAGTCGTAGTGTCCCCGACTCGGCTGACTCCCTTTATCTTTATGGTCCTAATAGGAGCTAAGAGCGTAATTGTTCCTAGCTCCTAACAATAGGAGCATAATTTGCTATCTTGCTTTTATTCAATCTAAGCTTGTGCAAACAAAGGTATGTGATAAGAATGAAATTTGTTTCAAAAATAATTAATTGTACTTTGCTAAAACGAACCCCTTCTGATAGAACATAGCAATACGTTTTTTTTATCCAAATACTGCTATGGTGTTGTACGATTCTGAAATTTCCTTAAAATATTTTTTTCACAATTGTTGGTCAAAGTTCATGGACGTTATTTTCATCAAGTAAATCATTGTATTTCTTTATTTATTTTGGGATTTTTTTGATAGGGTTGCCTATTGGATTAAGAAATAATTTTGTATGAAATGGAGAAAACCTCTATTAACGAATATTTCCATACCAAAAAAAATTACAAAGACGCCGTTTTTTTTTAAGGCCAATTATTTAAAAACGGTAAGGGTTTTACTAAGGCCAACATTTTTTAATACTTTAGGCCATGACCCAATCTGCCACCTCCATAAGTATGACGTGGTAGTCATGGGACACCCTGTATACTTTCATGCAAACACAAGCACATTCCAATATCAAACTTTTCAGGGACATACCATCCCATAAGTCTATAGTAACTTAATTAACTGAGTTAATTAACTTAGTTAATAAATTGTTATAGTTCTGTAGATTTTGGCTATATTATGTGGCAATAATAAATTAATTTATATAGAAAGTGTGTTTGCTGTATTGCATTTAGGTCGCCGAGGGAGTACACTGTGAGCTCACTATACAGGTATTCCTAATGTAAGGGACAGAATTTCAACTAAGGTACATATTGTGAATGCGCAACAAAATAGTCCTAAACGTATACGATAAGTTTATTTACAAAATGTGTGCCTAATAACACCTTTGAATTACTTTGAATAAACGTTATTATTATTATTATTATGCATTTGAGAACTATTTTGGAGAATAAAGTCCCCTTGTCTCACACCTCGATGCAGGGGATATGCTTAGTCTGCTGGTTCTGTACTTGGACGGTCATTGTTGCGGCGTCATACAGACATCTCAACACTTGGATATACCGCCAGTCGACTTGGCATCGTTGCATGGACTCCAAAACAGACCAAGTCTCGATAGAGTCAAAGGATTTCTACTAGTCCACAAACGCTAGGCACAGAAGCTGATTATACTCTTTTGTCTTCTGTATAATCTGCCGCACTCTATGAATGTGGTCTATGATGCCGTATCCTTCCCGAAACCCAGCATACTCTGTTGGCTGGAATTCGTCGAATCTCCGCGCAAGACGATTTATGGTGACTCTCGAAAACAGCTTATAGACATGGATCAGGAGGGAAATGGGCCAATAGTTTTTCAAAAGGCTCTTGTCACCCTTTTTGAAAAACAGGACAACCACACTCTTGTTCCATGCCTTTGGAGTTCTCCCAGAGAAGAGGACAGAATTAAACATATGTTGAAGCTCTTTAAGTGTGAGAGTACCTCCTGCTTTCAGCAGCTCCGTAGTAATTCTGTCCTCACCCGGGGCTTTTCCATTTTTGAGCTGTTTCAGAGCCATATCGATTTCGTCAAGGCTGGCGACAATTCGGTATAGTAGCGGATCAGTGTGGCCCTGGAATCCTCGATATTGGGTTCGGGTTACGACGCGTGTGACACGTACAGTCTATCATAGAAATCTTCAACTTCCGCGAGAATCTCCGGAACTGAAAGCGGGAAACAACTTTCCCGCTTGATGTGGTCAACTTCGTCAGATGGCGTCGACCAAGCTGTTGGACGACGACTTTTGACCCCCTATTTCGCTCTATCGCTTCTTCTATAGCGCTTGTATTGGAACGTCAGAGGTCTCGCCTTACCAGTTTTGATGTTTGCTTATTCAAAGCCCGCTGATCTGACGAAGTGGCCGCTGTATTTTCGCATCGTTATTAGTAAGTTGCAGATACTACACCGAAAGTTTTGATTTTCTGCCTGTACGCCACATCTCGCAGAACTTCGTTCCCTCTTCCCTCAGGATTCGCACAACTTGGTCAAGGTATTTCACTGTCATTGTCAATTGTGCTTTCCAACCGTGACCACTGCATTATAATCTAAACTTTTCTCTTTAGTTTCTCAACCCGTCTACGGGGACGGCAACGTCATGTATTGCTATATTCTGAACTGACCAACCGAAAACGGCTAATATTGATTAACTTCGTGTCGGAGAGATAACGCCTACCAAATCTATTTTTATGACATTATCAGTTAACGCCTGCTTAGCGTATATATTTAGTAACCTGCTGTACCCGCTGCTTCGCATGCGTGGTCATTGCCTTAGATTAAAAGTACCATAATGTGCTATTCCAGGACCTAAAATACCAATATAGGTACCAACATTTGATCAAAATTTCTTCAGCCGTCAAAAATATTTTTTAACTCAATTTGGCGATTAGAAGCCGAGCAGGCTTCTAATCGCCAAATTGAGATATAAATTACATCAGTTTTTATTTCAAACCCTAAGTTATCCTACATTGAAAACCGCATAGCAATCAGTCCAGTAGTTTTTACGTGATGCACAAAAATACAGACAAACAGACAGAAAGAAACGAATAAAAACAAAAAAATGTTCTGCAGCTTATTTTAAGGTACCCTAGACCATTTTTTATTTGACTTCTTTGTACAACTTTTTTCGTACCTATTGCTTTATTATAAATATGGATAGATGTATGTATCAAGTTGCATCAAAATCCATCCAATAGTTACAGCGTGATACGTGTTCTTTCAATAACTTTCAACCCCTGCGGGAACACTAATTTTTCGGGATGATAGGTATCCAATGTCCTACCTCGTAGTATGAATCCATATCATACCAAGTTTTATTTGTATTCATTCAGTACGATGCGATGCGAAGCCAAGATACAGAAAGACAAAAATGAAAAAAAAACAGTTTTGGCTTCAGTACTAAATATAAAACATAAAAAAAATACAAAATATCTTCAATGTACAGAATTTGGATCCCTATCCCGCAGGAGTTTTGGCTTCAGTATCAAATATAGAGCAGCCTCCAAAAAACCCAAAGAACCAAAAGAACCAGGGAAGCGTGCGCTATTGTTGGAGTGATAAGAAAGAAGGGAGAAAGCATAAGAGAGAAGGGACAAGGGACAAGGAAGGAGGGACAAGGGACGAGAGTCAAGGGACGAGAGTCAAGAGACGACGGACAAGGGACGAGGGACGAGAGACGAGGGACGAGGGACGAGGGACAAGGGGCAAGGGGCAAGGGGCACGGGGCACGGGACAAGGGACAAGGGACAAGGGACAAGGGACAAGGGACAAGGGACAAGGGACAAGGGACAAGGGATAAGGGACAAGGGACAAGGGACAAGGGACAAGGGACAAGGGACAAGGGACAAGGGACAAGGGACAAGGGACAAGGGACAAGGGACAAGGGACAAGGGACAAGGGACAAGGGACAAGGGACAAGGGACAAGGGACAAGGGACAAGGGACAAGGGACAAGGGACAAGGGACAAGGGACAAGGGACAAGGGACAAGGGACAAGGGACAAGGGACAAGGGACAAGGGAAAAGGGTAAGGGACAAGGGACAAGGGAATAGGGGCAAGGGGCAAGGGACAAGCGACCACCAACAACTAACCACCGACCACCGACCAGTGACCAGCAACCAGCTATCAGCGATCAGCGATAAAGCGACAAGCGATAAGCGACAAGCGACAAGGGCTTAATATGCGACTACTGGGCTTAATATGCGACTACTGGGCTAAGGGCGTAATATGGGACTACTGGGAGAAGGGCAAAGGGCGAAGGCCGAAGAGCGAAGGCCGAAGGGCGAAGGGCGATGAGCAGATGGCAAGGGCACAGTCACAGTTACAGGATATCCTAGTTATCCTGTAGAAATATATTCTGGTCAATTTACATTACAATTACCTAGCCCCAAGGTAATTGTAATGTAAATTGACCAGAATATATTTCATTATCGTCATCATCAGCCCGTGTCAGTCCACTGCTGGACATAGGCCTCTCCCAAAGCACGCCACTGAGCCCGATCTTCGGCTCTTCTCTTCCAATTGCTGCCAGCCACTTTGCGTATATCGTCGCTCCACCTAGCTGGAGGGCGCCCTACACTACGTTTACCGAGCCGCGGTCTCTACTCAAGAACATGTCTACCCCAACGGTTATCAGTCTTTCGACAAATATGACCAGCCTACTGCAACTTCAGCTTACTAATCATAAGGTCTATGTCGACAACTTTGGTTCTCTGCCGGATCACCTCATTCCGGATACGATCTTTCAGAGAAACTCCAAGCATAGCCCTTTCCATAGCCCGCCGAGCGACCTTAAATTGGTGGACTAGTCGTACCGTGAGTGTCCACGACTGGGCTCCGTATGTCATAACAGGTAGGACACAATGGTTGAAGACGAGGAGACACGACGGAGTTTTGCAAATGCTGCCCAGCCAAGCTATATTGTTCTTTTTGTTCTATGAAACCAATAACTTACCCATCCGATCCGAACACGGCGAATCGCCAGAACAATTCGGCAGAAGAATTCTTTCCCCGCGTTCCCCTCTGCGTAATCCGCGTTCACCTTACACAAGATGAATGTGGGGAAAATAATTGTAATTAATAAAAAAATGCCTGCATATAGTAATTTTATTTAGTCCAAGATCTGCTCAACATTTCCTGTATATCCAACAAAGACCTTTCCTTAGTTTCAGGTACAAATACAGCACTAAACGCAAACGCGACTGCACAGGCACTCGCGTACACCCAGAACGCTATATGGGCCCCGTTGGCTATCATGACTCCAAACAGGCTGGATATGACAAACCCCAACAACCAGCCCACGGTTATTGTGACTGTGGACCCCGTGCTTCTAACGTTGGGAGTGAACATCTCGCCAATGAAGGTTCCGGGGATAATGCCGAACCCTGCGAAAAATCAGATGTTAATAAAATATGGCGGCTTACAGCTGCCATATTGTATTTCCGACGGAACAAAAAATTACTAAAACCTATCGAATGGGGTATCAAAATAAAAGTCTTCAAAAGACCATTTCAAACATATATAATTCTTATAACTAAACATTAGCAATAATTGTATTCTTACAACATTTTAGCTGCACCTGCAGTTTTACCCCGGACGACCAGTTGGTCTCGTGGCTAGTGATCCTAGGTACGTGATCAAACAGTCGCAGGTTCGAATCCTGCAAGGTGCAATCATTTGTGTGATGAGCAGAAATGTTTGTTTCCGAGTCATGGATGTTATAATATTCGTATATATGTATGTTTATCCGTTATCTAGTACCCATAGCACAGGGTATCCTAGTTTGGGGCTAGGTAATTGGTGTGGAATTGTCCCGAATATATGAATATATAAGAATATATACCCCGCCCCTGCGGAACCATGCATTTTTACGGGATAAAAAGTGGCTTTCGTGTTTATCCAGGGTATATACCTTCATACCAAATTTTATCCAAATCCGTTCAGCTGTTTAAGCGTGAAGATGTAAAATCATACAAACATACATACAAACAAACAAACACACACACACACACACACACACACACACACACACACACACACACACGCACGCACGCGCGCGCGCGCACACATAAACACACCGTTACGTACATACAAACTTTGGCCTATAAAATATTTGTGTGATTTTATTTTTGTGGGCGGTCAGCTCGTATTCAATAATTTTGTTCGCGGTCGGGTTTCTTGTAATTTTATAATAATTTTACTTGTTGTTTTGTGTCCCGAGACAGACTTCGGCCAAGTTCTACACTTCAGTTTCAAACTGAATATTGTACAGCACATACATAAATGGATGCACCGAACTAAGAACCCAGGTCTGAATCTAGAATATCCATTTCATATTCGTCCAATTCCAACACGTAATCTTGGCTGGAACATAACATTCTCAACCAATTCATCTGTTGTTTACAACTCTACACCTTAAACGCGTTTATCTCAAAATTTAATTATTTTCCCGAGGTGTCCCTTTTCACATACCGCTCACATTTAATTTAATAAAAAAAATGTACTTACCAAGATCATAAGACAGGAAGAAAATTATAAGAGTAACAAGTGGCAACCAACCAAAATTCCTCGTTATTGGATTTCCAATGTGATCTAAGTAGAAATACGTTCCTAGGGTACCCTGAAAAAAGGAGAAAATCACATTAATAAAGTAGTATAATAATATACTACGAAACGGTATGCAGCAATGGGTCGATGACACTGAAAAGTTCGCTGATAAGACCTGGACCAGATTAGCTCAAACGAGACATGATGGCGTAAGAAGGGATCACAAACCATATTATGCCCTGCGGTGGGCAGGATAAGTTGTTAGTGTTGACGATAATATACTAAAAGTCTGTTGAGAATAGGTCATCTACGATGAATGCAATGCAGAACCCTTTGACCATCAGCAACGATACTTTTTAAATTTGTTTCCGGATTGCGTCTTACCACTAATTCACTAAGTGAAAGGAAATGAACAAAAGTGGTAAACACTATGGCTAGTTCTATTTTATTGGACTCCCAAAGTCAAGAATGACTTGATGACTGACATCTTCATGACCAGGTCATGAAGAATGTCTTTCAAAGAGATCTCACTTACCAAACTCAAACAACAAGCAGCAGTGGACACCAACAGCAAAGATCTCCTGCCAGTTCTCTCCACAAAAAACGGTGTGATTGTACTAGCCACAATCTGCGTGATACCAATCACAATAGTAGCCAAGTTTGGGTCTATCGACGACTCAGCCATATCAAAAATCGTAGTTGCAAAGAACACTACGGCGATCACACCACTCATTTGCTGAAGTATGTTCAAGGTTAGAGTGATGAACAGAGCTCTTCTGTTGCTCCTAATTGTTAAAATCTCCGACCATTGGTCCTTCGTGCTTTGGTCTGATATGGTGTGCTCTAGTTTGGCGGATAGTACTTTGTCAAATTCATCAGCTCTGCCTAAATGTATTAGGGTTTGTTTTGCTTCTTTTTCATTACCTGCAATGATAGATTATCTGTATTTTTAACCGACTTCATTACATAGATATATTAAAACAGATTCATGATAATCATAATTAGATACCTATCCCCAAGAAGTTCTTTTTCATTTTCAGAATTTACGTCCAGCAAGTGTTACTGCTGGACGTAGTCTGCCACAACTTAGGGCATGAATAATTGTGTAAAAAAACAAGATCCCGTACAAATTCATGTAAAATCTTATGTTATTCTAAAATCTTTACAATTTACTGTAGAACAATCTTATCTCGCTTACAATGAATTAAATAAGAATTTATTTTGACGCAGTTTGTTATCAAGTATATTATTATTCAAAATAATTAATTGAGCGAATGAAATACCTGTAAGGAAATCAGAATTTTTAAAGTACCTAATTAATAAAGCTATTTAGTTCTGGCAAAACTAGTCTAAATTTTAATTAATCTTGTGAAACTATTTCTTATCACTTTCAACCTCATGAAAAGGAGAGGGATAGCAATAAGTTAAGAGCTGTCTTTGTTTAAAGCGAATAAAACGCATCTTTTTCATATTAAACTCTGTCAATATGAACAAGATACATATTCATAGTTCACTCTGGGAATCAAAAATCTACTCATCTTAATGTATGGTAGTTCCGTTATATGGCCTCTTTGATTTTGTTATCGTAATGTAATCATGGCATACTCCTATTTAGTTTATCATTTCGATAACAAAATGGTACCATTGACCGAAATTTATCAAAATGATCCACACCAATATATAAAACTGAAACGTCTGTATTTTTGTTTGGGGAACTTTCACGCCAGAACGGCTAATCCGATTTAGATGAAACTTTGTAAATAGATACTGTACAATTGCCGCGTTCCACCTATAAATGCTATACCATTTGTGTTAACACGAATGACTAGCGCTCAATCAGCGTTTCTCTTACGAAAAACCAGCAATGTTAGCACGGTTGACATCTACAAGTGAAACGTGTTGCTGCTCAACACAACTGTGGCCGTATTACAGAACTTGGTTTCAATCAGATTGTCACTTTCTTCATAGCAATTTCGACTCTATCGCAACGCATTAGTGATAGTGAATTGAAAATTGGATTGAAACCAAGATAGATAATAGCACTACTGTTCTGTTTACTTTTGTAGCACCATTCCCTCATCCCAATTAATTTAAAACTAGGAAATGAAAATAATTATCGAAAATCTTACACTTATACTGCAAGACCAAGCAAAACAATGTTTTTTTTATTTAAAATTACATGCTCTGCCGCTAAATTTTGACACTTTCAAAAAGTAGCATTTCGAACCCACAAAACAACATGAGTCTGACGATGCTAGTTTCCGAAGCTACAAATATTAACATTTTGCATTGTGGAACGTTTGACGTTTGTTATTTGTGCTAGCCTGGGAGGGCTTGTGGAACGACATTGGGGCTAAAAAAGTTAACATTGCTAGCATTTTGCTCTAAGTGGAACGTGCCTAATATAGAGACCAATAAGATACTTTTTATCCAGGAAACTATGAAATTTCCACGGGTAAACTGGAAAATGTCGATTACTTGCTGTAAGTAACGGTATAACATGTTGCCGTAGAAACGAAATAATAAGTACTCTGTCAAAACACATCAAGAGCGTTGGTGCTACTTTTGCATTGGTTTATAATATCCTAGAAGAACATAGAATGCTTTTTTTCGCGATAAACTGTAATGCGCGCGGAATAACTGGCGGGCAAAAGCTAGTTCCAAATATAAACAAATATACCACCATTCCAATGGAGTACTAATTATGATTAATTACAGAATAGGTAATAATTAACGAAGCTTAAATCTTATTCAATTGTTTTTAATTCACAATGTACATAATACCAATAGGGCAGACTTACTTTTATAAGACTTAAATGAACTTTAACTGAGGCTGCATCTGGTTTAAAGTTTATCAAAAGTCAGAGTTTAAACCCGAGAAGTGAGAATTATTTAAGTACATATTTGCATATTATTTCAAGTAGGAAGAAATTGGCAGCTGCCAGAATCTCTATCCAAAGTCCAGTTTTCATATAAATCTATTTATCAGTAGCGTGTTTACAACATTACATACTTTCCAAATAGAAAGTACCTTTCAAAATGTTTATTTTTAGAGGGTTCCGTACCTCAATAAGAAAAAAAGAACCCTTACAGGGTCACTTTGTCTTCCGTCCGTCCGTCCGTCTATGTGTCTGTCAAGACCTTTTTTCTCAGGAACGCGTGAGGTATCAGTTTATATCAAATACTCAAGTATGCAATTCCTTGGAGCTGGGAAAATAACAAACTTCTAAGTTAACGCAATCAAAAGATACGGATATTTAAACCGCTTATTTCATCATTTTAGACTCTCGCAAGGGAATGAAAACCTATTATGATACTTCCCGTTAACCTAAAATCATGTAATTTGGCAAAAAGTAGTGTCTTATAGCACAAGTAAATGGAAAAATCCGAATGCTGTAAATTTGTAGTTACATCACAAAAAAAAACGAGAAAAATCTTCAAGACTCGATTCCCGTGATGAACGAAATATTTACATACATACAAGTTTGTACGGAATCCTTAGTGCGATAGTCCGACTCGCAGTTGGCTGGGTTTCTTAAATTTTGTACTGCCAGTGAATGTGTCACGAGAACATCGAACCGAAGTTAAGTGAATTTTATCACAGAATAACTATTACATTTCAGTCTCTCTAAAGGTAATCAATGGAGCATTTATAGTTAGACCCAAAAAACAGAGTAACTATAGACATAGTACTATAATAAACCAACCTTTTAAAACCAAAAACAGTGGAGTCTCAGGAATGAAGAAAATTCCAGCGGTGTACGCTAAAGTCAACGCCAAGCCTAGGTATCCAGTCACGGAGTACGGTACATAAGGTCCCACGGAGTAAATTATTAAAGTTCCAAAAGTGCCAAAGATCCCTGTGCAAGTTAGAAGAATGCCTCGTATGTGTGTGGATCTGAAAATGATAATAGTTAACATGAAAATATAAGCGAGAATATAAAATAAGAGAGTGGATTTGAGAGTGCTAGTAAAGACAGTACTAATTTACGCCAAATTCAGCCGCTGAGTCACTCTCAAATTTAGTTGAGCCGTCTTTTCACTGTTTTTCTATTCCCTAAAATAAGTCGTAATACTAAAGTAGGTAGAGTAAGAAGAAATAATTCAAAATAAACATACTCACGCAATCTCTCCGATGTAAACTAAATTGACAACGAAAATAATGCCAGTGCCCAAACCAATAAGAATCCTGCCAGTGAAGATCATAGCTAAATTGCTAGCTAAAGCCAGCACTAGGAAAGAGAGGATGCAGATGGATGCACCCAAGAACAGACATGGTTTCCGACCCTTGACGTTTGAGAGAAATCCTGTGACGTAGGGACCTGAAATTGAAATAATAGAATTTGAGAATGACAAAAAAAATATTATACCAATGCACAACGTATATTTTCCGTATGGAAAATATACGTTGTGCATTGGTATAAAGACAAGTTCTCTCATGGCCATGATCAAAGCAATATGACCAAAACGTTGAATGTAAATAAAAAAAGCGATTACTTTAGTGAACCTATAGTGGTTAGATATGTGTTCAAATATCGAAAGCTAAAAAGATATAGAAAAAAAAAACAATTCGATTGGATTTACAAATACCTCTTAAACCAATGTTCATTAAATTTATGATATGGTACCATCACGGAGGTCTACCCTTTCAAATAATCATTCAAATCAGACCAGAAAACTTGGAGAAATTTGTGTAAACACAAAAGAAATACTACTTTCTCCTATTTTGAGTCGGTTAAATAAAAAATTGATAGATTCAGGCGTTACTTTGCGGAAATCCATATTTAAAATGAACAAAATAAAAATATGTAGCTTACTTCCGCCAAAACTGTAAGTCAGAGCAGAGTCTCTCTCAGTCCAGCATTCGACGAGTCAACATCACCCGAAGATGCCTCGTGCAGAGGCGAAACACGTGTCGTATTGATGTCAGACGTTTGGTATTTGGATCGAGGTATATGTTTTTTATTGTGTTTTTTTATATTATATGTATATGAATATATAAGTGTTTCGATACTTGTATTTGGGTAGGGTGTGTTTGTTTATTGTGTATATATATTTATATATATTATTTGTATATAAGTGTTTTTTCTGGCCTCCAGGCCTTAGCTTTTCTTTCATTTATATTTTTCATTAGTTCAATCTGGGGTAGGGTTTTGTTTAGCGTGGGGTTTTACTTGTGTTAATTTTACCATTTATCATTTGTCTGACTTACAGTTTTGGCGGAAGTAAGCTACATATTTTTATTTTGTTCATTTTTTTTTATTTTTTTTCGGTTAAATATGTTGTAGTAGTAGGAAAGAAAATTAATCTCACCAGTAATAGTACCGACGTAAAGCAAGGATCCGATCCATGATGCCTCCTGATCAGTAATCACGCTTGGCAGGGGAGTTTGCTCCGGATCCTGAAGTTTGGGGATCACTGGTGCCGACCATCCTAGGCCGTACCCTACTAAAATCTGTCCTAGGTATACTGAAAATTAACTTTTTAGGCTGAATAAAAAAAATGAGCAAAATGTACCTTTAAATATTGCATTTTCACGTTCTCTGTTCACGAATACAAAAGTGTTTATGCATTCGGTTATAGGCCTTCTGTCGTAAAACCTTAAAATCTATTTACTCTGAACCATAATCCACACCAACACATAAAAGTGAAACATTGTCTGTTTGTTTGGGGAGTTTTAACGTCAAAACAGCTGTTCTGATTTTGATGAAAGTTTGTAAATAGGTACTGTACAACATAGAGATCAGCAAAGGATACTTTTTATCCCGGAAAATGGTAAGTTTCCACGGGAAACTTACCATTAATGACGATTACTCGCTGTAAGGAACAGTTGCTATGGAAACGAAATAATAACAAGTTTGTCAAAAGGCATCAGGAGCATTGGTGCTATACTTTTGCATTGGTTATTAATATTCTAGATGAACATAGGATGATTTTTTCGCAATAAACTGAAGTCCGCGCGGACGAAGTAGCGGGCGAGAGCTAGTTTATAATAAATGAGACACGCCAAATTAAAAAAAAAAAACGC
Organism: Alsophila aescularia; assembly: GCA_946251855.1. NCBI lineage: Eukaryota > Metazoa > Arthropoda > Insecta > Lepidoptera > Geometridae > Alsophila > Alsophila aescularia. The sequence continues at coordinate 6,379,455 of OX276383.1, read as the reverse complement.
AGAAACATATAGAAATCCATTTTTGACAAAGATGCAATTAATGAATATTAACTAAAACGGGCTATTATCTGGAAAAAAATACTTACAGCATCCTGCAATATACAACTGATGTCGTATTAAATACAATCCCATTTTCACTATCACAGATAATCACAATAACATTGAAAAAATAAAAATATTGTATGGAGATACAAAAATCACAGAGTTGACTGAACCAAATCCAAGGGGATTATCTGAGTGAAAACAAATAAAACTGATGTCAATAACATCTTCAATTATTTGTAATCATCGTCCAATATGGAGTGCAAGTGGGGAATATAATATTGCTAATTGCGGAGTTTGGTTTTCGTGATAGTGTAATCTATTGGGTAGGTTGGGGTAATGTTAACTGTTGCTTGATTTAACAAAATATTATTCGGTAGAAAGTATCAGCTAGTGCTATGTATGTATCGATGTGGACCACATCAGGATTAACCTGACAGAGTGTAGCAACTAGTAGCGAGCAGACCAACCTTGTTACCAATAAACTCGTCAAGGGTATCCAGGTTGAATTAATTTTTCGTGCCAGTATGGGAAAATCCTAATCTACGGCACGTAGGGCAAAATCCTAAATGGAACCTTGTGCTCAATTTTAAAGAAAATAAATGTGTCATTATTTATGTATATTTTCAGAGAAAAGCAATTTTGTTTCTTAATTGTATTCTGCTGAAATAAAATTACGCATAACACAGAGAAAGTATTGCATTTGTCTTGATTTTTTTCTTGTTTGTTTAGTGCCTCAATAAGGTAAGTTCGTCCGTACAGATATGTAGATTGTTTGGCATATTTATAAAGAAATAAGTTAATATGAAAAACATTTTTAAAAAATGCTACGTACGCCAAATTTCATGTCTGACCTTAAAGAATTCCTTTATCTGGAGCTAAACCTGGATGTCGATTTAAGTCATGCTTACCATAAAAATGTATTGTTATCGGAACTGAACCAACATGTAAAAATGTATTGTTATCGGAACTGAACCAACATGTTAAAATGTATTGTTATCGGAACTGAACCAACATGTAAAAATGTATTGTTATCGGAACTGAACCAACATGTAAAAATGTATTGTTATCGGAACTGAACCAACATGTAAAAATGTATTGTTATCGGAACTGAACCAACATGTAAAAATGTATTGTTATCGGAACTGAACCAACATGTAAAAATGTATTGTTATCGGAACTGAACCAACATGTAAAAATGTATTGTTATCGGAACTGAACCAACATGTAAAAATGTATTGTTATCGGAACTGAACCAACATGTAAAAATTCAACTCAGTAGGATAAGAGGAAGTGGTTCTAATTCAGCTCGCAAGATTCCACCTATACAAACATACATACATAGTAAGTTAAATAAAATCTTTAATCTGTTGAATCCGGCTAATTTGTGCAATTTATTTCCGAATTAAACAACTTTTTTCCGTCTCGGCAATAATAAAGATTTGTAGAAATATTCATGATTTTTATTACGATTTTCGACATTTATTTCGTTTCCAAGGACTACAAAGCGTTGATAGGGTTCCGAAGTCAAACAAGAAACCCTTATAGTTTCGTCATGTTTGTCTGTTCGTATGTCCGTCCGTCCGTCTGTCAGTACGTCGCAGCCTCGCAGCCTTGTTTTTTGACCCATCGAGAAGGGTCTCGTGAAAAAGTAATAAAAGTGAAAAAGTATAATTTATTGTGTGCTAAAGCACAGGAGTATGAATTTACTAAATAAATGATCACTGCTTTATAGAATTAACTAGTTTACGAAATATTGCTGACCAATTTAGAACAACTTTGTTGGCATATCACTCAAAAAATATTGGACCGTTCTTTTGTTTTCATAGTTAGCTTAGGATCCTGGCTACGGAAATGTATGTCTATGCGTGTCCGACACGCACTTAGCTGGTTATTTAATAACATCTTCGTCATTTATTTCGTTTCTAAGGGCAACAAAGGGTTCTTGCGTTTTTTATTAACAAGAGGGAAGTTGAGAAATGAAAAATTGGAAACACGATCACAGTTATTAATTAAAACTTGCGATTTTCCTCAAAGAATTTTTTCAACTGAATTTGTTATTACTTTTAATGTATCACAATTACAGTTTTTTTTAATATTTGTTTAAAAGTTTAAGAAGCATGATTAAAAATTACTTGTAATTTTTTTTTTTTTATAACCAGGTTTTGTTAAGAAAATTATGATCCCTCAAAATGTATAATCAGTGGGTAAAATATTTAATTATTTTGTAGAACCCGCAATAACTAATATATTATGACGTAATAATTATTCATTTATTCATATACTGAATTTTTGTTCAATTTTGTACTTATATCAATAATAAATATTTTTAGCTGCTCACTACTTTAACCTTAAACTACTCTTTCGCTCAATTCGATTTAATCCAACGATAAGATTTGATAAAATCATATTCATTGCTTTTTTATCTTTTGTATTATTAGGTAAAAAGTACTTCAATGAATGTAACGTTTATGATTCTCAAATTCTCAATACCCGCGACTTTGCTCGTGTGGTAATTTCTCTGAGTTAAACCAAGACCAAACGTACCTTTAGCGTACATAATTCACGTGCACTATCTACCGATCGCGATGTCCCAGACGCTTTGAAACACTCAGTAGAATAACTTTTGAAACTCATTTTTTTACATTTAACTGACTTCAAAAAAAAAGGTTTTCAAGTTGATGTGTATGTATGTAATATTGTTAAAAATGCTTAGGTAATATTCATATTATATTATACTAGCGACCCGCCCCGGCTTCGCACGGGTAGACATATAGAAAGATAAAGTAAGTAGGTACTTTGTTTGGACAAAAAGAACAACAAAAATATGTTACACAAAATGTTTATGTTTATAGGTTTTCTATTCACCAATCACGTACCATTTTGTCTATTGTGTTATTCTGTTTAACGCAAGGAGGTTGAATTACGGTTACTGCTAAAAGTGTTAACGCCAGTAAGCGTAATTCAACCTCCTTTGGTGTCCTCCGTCAATGATTATTAAATGTTCTGTGATTTCTTTTCCATGGCAACGTTCCATATACAAAGACCCGTATCTCCTTCTTAGTTTGTGATACAAAGTAATCGTTTTTTTTTTGCAAAATTTGATACCTCGGGTTAAATTATTGCAATTTTCGAAGAAAAATCTATTTTTTTGAAAAATAAAATACTGGTAGTGTTAGTCCCTGATAATTTAGCTTTCTTTATGTGAAAGAATTTTTAAAATCGGGTTTGTATTTTTTGAGTTTATCCATTTCAAACAGACAATCAAATCTTTCCTCTTTATAATATTATTAATTAATTAATTAATTAATAGTGTAGATGTAGATCAGTCTATATGAGTATCCGAACAAATATACTAAATTACGCGAAAGTGTGTATGTATGTTTGTCCACGTATTGCTCGGAAACCACAAGTCTGATTGCAATAATTTTAGTATCTTTCAACTTAGGAAATATTTTAAGTTTAATCAAAATCGATTCAGTATTTTAAAAGATATGGACTGTTAACTGCTTCCAGTAAGGCTTTTTTTTTAGAGAATGGAATAAGTACTTACTTCTTTTTCTTAGCTACTTTAACGAAACTAAAAATTAATAAAAAAGCGACTTCAAATAGTATAAAACTTATTAAAAAACAAATCATTTTTTGTAAGTCTGCGCTAGGTAAGTGCCTACTTTAGTAAATACTATTCGGTTTTTGCGTAGCACAGATCTCAATAATTTTGAATTATTTATTTCAAGATTTGAAGTATAATTAAAAATAATGGTATGTTTGCGTCCAACTTCCGTCCAACTTCCGGATGGCGATCGCGCAATTTTGCCTATAAGTGCTAGACTGTTCTCAAATCTGTGTCTAGAACCATCATCATCATCATCATGTCAGCCCTTAGAAGTCCACTGCTGAACATAGGCCTCCCCCAAAGAACGCCATGACGAGCGATCTTGTGCCACCTCCATCCACCGACTTCCTGCGATGGCTACAATGTCGTCGGTCTATCGTGTGGGGGTCTCCCCACACTTCGCTTGCTTGTTCGTGGCCGCCATTCGAGAACCTTTATTCCCCAGCGGTTGCCGGTTCTGCGAACTATATGGCCTACCCATTACCACTTCAACTTGCAAACTCTGAGAGCTGTGTCGGTAACCTTGGTTATTCTACGGATTTCCTCATTCCGGATTCTATCTCGTAGTGAAACACCGAGCATAGGTCTCTTCATTGCACGCTGCGCAACTCTGAACTTGTGTATGAGACCAATAGTTAGCAACCACGTCTCAGTGCCGTATGTCATCACTGGCAACACGCACTGATTACAAACTTTCTTCTTGAGGCTCTGCGGTATCTGCGACGAGAAGAACAAGCTAGAACCATAGCTAGATCTAATTAAAAGTGGAACGATTAGGTACCACCTCCTCGGGCGTGGACCACATAAATTAGGTAAAATGCACAAAGTGTCACGGAGTGGTCCTAGGGTTTGGGTTTATTCCACTAGCCCAGGGACCAAACCTCAGTGGACAACATAAAAGTACAGGAACAATTAGGAGCACTCGGAGATGTTCATAAACAGAGATCTTGCACTCGAATAAGTATTCTGTTCAGTCTTCTCCCAATTTAATATATGTGGTAAGAGTGTACCCCTTGGGGGTCTAGTATTGTTATTATCACAGACTTTTCGTGCTTCAACAAAACGGATCAAAACAACTACGAACGAAAGTACTATCGTATATATATATATTTAAAGGACTCCAGATGTAATAAACTTATTTAGGTACATATTTTATAACATATTATTTCGTAAAATTCCAGTTTTTGCTAATCCAAGGACAATATGGGAATGACAGGTTATTTGAATTTAGAATTAATATAGACAAACTATCAAAAAGGTATGTATATGATGAAAGAGGTTTGACATCGTCACAATACCCTTTCGTAAAATTCCAGTTTTTGCTAATCCAATGACAATAAGGGAATGACAGGTTATTTGAATTTCGAATGAATATAGACAAACTATCAAAAAGGTATGTATATGATGAAAGAGGTTTGACATCGTCACAACAGTTGGCCTTCTTTGGCTGAACAATGAAACGACGGTCAGAATGTAGCCGTGTTGGTGTGTTTGCCTGTTGCTGTATCTGGTCCAGTTTTGTTTACGTGATATTAAAGCGTGCCGTATCTTCTCCCCTAGAAGGTACAAAAGGTATTTGGTGTAGAAGGAAGGCTAGAAGTAAAAAGGCCTAAGTTCAAAAAATATTGAGTGACTATTATGCAAGGTGAATCTTTCATCAAAACTAAGGTGATCCTCCTCCTCAGCTACGATGGCCTGTTACTCAATTTGACATAAAGCCACTATTAGAAATATCAAAGACTATTATGTAACTCCCACACATTTATGATACTATGGTACATTTCATCGAAAATCAGCAAGATTTTAAAGAATTTGAGTGTTATTTCTGTCCAATAGCGTAACGTTAAATTAGCTTAACAATAGACCTCATAAAGGTGACGCACTCGACAATTCCGTAATAAACCACTTACCTCAGTAGTGGCTTCGCATTTCGACATTTCTCTCTGAGAGCTTGAGCAGTGCGACGCGTGATCAAAATGCTGGAACATATTTGGCTCTCGAATTGCAATTTAACGGGGCAATGCCAGTGGGTACTCTAAGGCTAACACTTGGACTACCTTTAAACCTGTAATGGCATGTGGGCTGCCCAACTGTAAGCTAGTTATGTTTCAGTAAGTGCAGCTAAGAATATCATTACGAGGCCAATTAATCTGACGTAGCTATTTTTTTTATCTCACACTTGCAAGTTGATTACTAAGCAATTGGATATACCTGACTGATAAACTCTCAATTAGGATAATCTTATCAAAAACGTGACCAACGTGCGTAGAGGAATCCACTGCAGTAAATTTTCATACTGGGTTAGTTGGTTGTCGGTATGAGGTAGTGCGGGCCTCTAGTGTCACAGTTTGTCAGGCCGCCCGAGGGCTTCAAACACCCTCTGAACACGTGGTTTGATAGCTTAGTCCGCTCGATCGGACGACTTGAACTTTTAGATGGTTTAACGAGTGCAATTACAATCAATAACAGCCGGAAACGACAGCTTAACGTGCCCTCCGAAGCACGGAGTGATAGTAAACCGCACATAACTTAGAAAACGCTGTCCAGCTTCAGAGACACGGCTTCTAAAAGCCGTGTGCGATTGGGGCGATGCTAACCTGGTTAAGTTTAATGCTACTAAAACGCAGAAGTGTTAGTTTTCTGCTAAAAGAGTCTTCTAAACCAATCTCCGTCTTTCCGTAGTGAAACAATACTAATAGGCGACCATCTGGAGCTTTTGTGTCGAAATCACATTGAGCTTGAATTTTGGGTCTTACATTGAATCCAAAGCCAAGGTAGCTGCAAAGAAACTTGGATTTTATCTAAGGTTAGGCGGTACTTCACATCGGGACAGCTTTATAATCTGTATCAAGCACAGGTCCGATCTTGTTGTAGTATTGCTGCCACCTCTGGGACGGTTCTGCCAAATGTCAGCTCGAGTCTTTAGATTCAATTGAGATACGAACTATCAGGCTCATTGGGGATGACTCTCTAGTAAAGAGTAAGCTTCAAAGTCTGGCGCATCGACGTGAGGTTGCAAGCCTGTCGGTATTCTACAGATTGCACAATGGAGAGTGTGCACAAGAACTGCACAATCTGATTCCCCCACCACCGTACGACTAGACGATCGGCAAAGCGCCACCCTTTTATGGTTGAAATACCTCGCACAAGAACGAAGCGTTGTGCTTCTTCATTTATTATTAGAACCTCATGGAATGCCTTGCCCTTGTCAGTGTTCCCGGTAAAATATAACCCAAGTGTGTTCAAGTCAAGAGTGAATAGTTATCTACTAGGCAAGCGACACCTTCGACCACATCATCGCTTTCCATCAGGTGAGATCGTGGTCAAACGATTGTCTAGTCAACAATAAAAAAATAAAAATATAGTGCCTAGGACCGCAACCTGTATCGTTGGATACTAATTCATACTAGCATACCACTAGGCTACCATCGCTCTTTCAGCCATGAAGTTGGACTTCGGATACAATACACCTACTGTTTTACATACCTATCTACTGCATCTGCATAGTTTTAATATTCATCGTTGACACACCAGTATGTAAAACAACCTAGGTAAGTACCTGGTTACTAGGTACCTAGGTTATTTTACTCGTACATACTACATATGTCGTATTAGAAATTTGTCCGCAATGCAACCCGCTTTATATTTGGTTTAAAACGCAGAGATGCTAGCAAAGGATTATAACATATCAAGTAAAACTCAAGGAATTTATATATATATATATAAATTCCTTGGTAAAACTTAAACAAACAAAGGGAAAAGCATCTATGGCTTTTAAAAAAAGAGTTTTGACAACTGACACCAAAAACAAGTTTTGGCAGATTTATCGTGTTTGGATAAATATTTTTCCCATTTAATTAGATTTTATTCTAATTTTGAGCAAAATCCACCGTAAACCATGTTGTTTAAAAATCTGGATAAAAGCTATCCTTTGGTACAGCAAGTAAGACATGGCCTGTGTAGCCCGTAAGTACCTATCCATGGAACTTGTAGGAAAGTAGGTGCCATTCATTACTCCCTACTAGGACTAATGAGTAGAAATAATATATATCGATAATAGAATGAGGTAATGGATGGTCATTGATACCATCTTACATTCATATTCATCTATTCAAGGTCGTACTTCTTCTTCACGTCCATGTAAAACTGGCCAAGTGCGAGTTGGACTCGCGCACCGAGGGTTCCGTACAAACTTATTTTTTTCTTTGTATTGTCGCCATACATAGCAAAAACAAATCATCATCATGTCAGCCTATAGAAATCCACTGCTGAACATAGGCCTCTCTCAAAGAGCGCCATGTCAAGCGATCTTGTGCCACCTCCATCCATCGACTTCCTGCGATAGCTACAATATCGTCGGTCCATCGTGTGGGGGGTCTCCTCACACTTCGCTTGCTTGTTCGTGGTCGCCATTCGAGAACCTTTATTCCCCAACGGTTCTCGGTTCACTTCACTGCCACTTCAACGTGCAAACTCTGTGAGCTATGTCGGTAAACTTGGTTCGAGACCTGGGCAAATACCGATAATACATACAAATTCACGGTTTTCGGTTTTTTTTCCTTTACTTGTGATATAACATTGCATCTTGCCAAATTTCATGATTCTAAGTCAACGGGAAGTACCCTATACGTGTTGATTCTCTCGCAAGTGTCAAATATACTGCATAAACTATCAAAATAAAAAACGGTATAAATATCTTCTGATTCTTAGACTTAGAAGTTTTTTTTTCACAGCTCAAGGGATTCCAGACCTTTGTATTTGATACTTATTAATTTTAACTTCATGTCTCCACGCGGTCCTGGGGAAAAGGTTCTTGACAGACAGACAGACCGACAACGAAGTGATCCTATACGGGTTCCTTTTTTATTTTGAGGTACGGAACCCTAGATTAGCAGCTCCTAAAGCGTTGTAGCACACTTGCAGTGGTAGAGACATGAATGAATGAATGAATTTTATTTGTTTAAAACATGTGTACAGATAAGATGGTAGTGGTTTAAACTTAGTTCTAACATGCTCTGCCTTACGGCGTACAAATATTTATATTAAAGCTAAATAAGTATTAAATAACATCGAAAATGTATCTTAATTAATTAATATTATTATAGATATTTAACTGTATGTTATTAGTTAGCAGAAATAGTCAAAAATATAATGTTAGATAACTCATTCTTTTAAAATTAATTGTAATGACAAAAAATAACAATAATGAAATAATAAACTGAAATAATAAAATTGAACGGTCACTTACTTTAAATAATATAATAATAATATTTAAAAAAAGGCAAAAAAACAAAAGAAAGTCACAAGAATATTTAATGAACCCAACAAATCACAGTTTGGCTTTACATTTAAAAAAATTGACAAGTGAATAGAAGGAGAATTGCAATAGCCGGCTATGAAGTCGGTTTTTAAATGTATGTAGGGGCATATCTCTTATTTGTAATGGTACGTTATTATAGATTTTGATTGCCATACAATAAGCATTGTTTTTAAATAGTCTTAAATTACACTGCGGCATAGCAAGGTTATTGCGATAGCGAGTCGACCGATGAACATCACCATGAAGATACTTCAGCAGGTGCGAGGTGACAGTAAATACTAATCGCGCCGTTCTAGTTAATGGTTTGTTGGTGAAACTTTAACATGCAGTCACTTGTACCATCCTCAAGTAAGATCCCATATATCGTTACTCCTTACAGATTTGGCAAGCCTCGGCACTTGATATGCTTCAAGCAATGGACCACGCAAATGGTCATGGCTGTGATAACGAGCGCTCTAAACTTGAAGTGCAGACACAGGGACACGCACAACATACGGTTGGTAAGTGCATGCGTAATGCAGATAACATGAAAACGTCTTTAAAATCGTTATGGGGTCTATCACAGGCTATATGTATATGATTATGCGGGGGGCCTATCGCGGCCAAATGAGACTGTTTTAGAGGTTTAATTAATAACTTGGCTAGTAATGAACGTACCGCCCCACCGTCTACTACTAGTCTCGTTATAAAGAATATATATATATAAAATGTTTATGTGCCGCTCTGTCGTCTGTGATAGCTATAGGCCATGAATGGCTCATTCGTAAACTAATGGTTTTTACGCATATCTAACCCGTAGCTTGTGTGAGTCATGGGTGTCACCTATGTGACCATATTATGTTACTTCTAGAATACACTACAGCTATAGGACAAGAATGGCTCATTCGTAAACTAATGGTTTTTACGCATATCTAACCCGAAGCTTGTGTGAGTCATGGGTGTCACCTATGTGACCATATTATGTTACTTCTAGAATACACTACAGCTATAGGACAAGAATGGCTCATTCGTAAACTAATGGTTTTTACGCATATCTAACCCGTAGCTTGTGTGAGTCATGGGTGTCACCTATGTGACCATATTATGTTACTTCTAGAATACACTACAGCTATAGGACAAGAATGGCTCATTCGTTAACTTACCCTAATGGCTTGTAAGACCTAACCTTTAACTTGTATGGGTAATAAGTCACTTATGTCAATGTTACCTATTTCGTACTTCATACCATCTTATGTTACTTCTAGAATACATGACAGTCATAAACTTAACCTAATTTTATCATACCTAATAACCCATTCCTTATGTGGTTCATGAGAAGTCCATATTACCTATGTCGTGCTTAAACCATCTTGTTATTTCTAGAATACTCTACAAGACGCAAAAATATTGATACTTCAAGAAGATAACGAACCAGTGCTAAGCATGGCGGTGTCGAAAGCGGCCACGTTTCTGGGAGCCTCTGACGTCAACATACAGGACAGACTGCTCTGGGACAATGATTACATAGGAAGGTAAAGAATCGCTTATACCGAGTCCCAAAAGTGTATCTTACAGGCAAGAAAGTTACAAAAAGACGGTATATACACCGCCAAACAAATGAGTGAAGCATAGCAAATGGCGGCTGCGTATGTGTGCGTAAGTGGATAGTGGTGTTTTAGATACCTACTCTGCAGTGCGAGCATGGATCTTATCGATCGATAAATTTACCGATTTTTTTTAATCAAGTTTCACGTTAATATTCGATAATACGAGTTCGGTAGCACGGAACGTACTTTATCGACAACGACATAAATTCGATAAATCATATTTAATGTATAGATTTATATCGACAAAATGAACCATGAATCTTAATTTTGACAATTGTTGTCGATATAATGTCGGTAATTTTACCGAATTTATCGAATTCTATCGGTTTGTAAAGTTACACGACAAACTTCTTTTTTTTTGGAAATTCCTTTTCGGATTATAAGCCAAAACGTGGAGGTGTCAGAACATCGTGAGGCAAGTTTCAGGGATGCTAATGATTATTTCGATCTGGAAGAACAGATTTTAAGATTATTTTTAGAATTTATAAGGAAATTGCCCTCACCCTCATTCAAGATGTTGAGGGCGTTTGAGAAGGACTCGATCTAGTGGACTGCCTGCGCATGTTGTAGTATACTTTACATAATAATACCAAAATACTTAGTTACGTTTTTCCTATTTCCAGAAATTATCTTTTGTTGTGATTGTGCCTAATGCTCTAATTATTATGGTACCTAGTAGGTACTCAGTCTAAAAAAACTACCTGTATAATCATTGTTGTAGGTTCTATCAGCTGTACGCTTTTTCACCGATGGCAGTTGCACCAACGATGTATCGGCCAGGAATATAATATAGCACTAGGACAGCGCACTGTCAGACTTGTCAGGGAGGTGTCTCAAGCAATTGTGCAACAAGTTATGGCTAGTTATACAGGTTAGGTTCAAGGAATATACTACTTTATGGTAGTTGGGTAGAATTCCAAATGACAGAAGTTTCTCCGTAACAACTCAAAATAATAAAAATCTGCCAAATTGTGTCAAAAAAATATTTTTAGTCGTCTATCTGATATATGGTACACACGAGTTGCCATTTTTTAAATCGATAAACTCACGACGTGTTATCGAATCAATAAAATTTACCGAGAGGCTAAATCCATGCTACCGCACTTTGATAAAATTGATAAAAAAAATAACTGTTTACCGATCGATAAATTTATTGAATTTTATCCATCGATAAGATCCATGCTCGCACTGAAGAGGTGTAAGGGAGCGCCTTTGGCGCCTGTCAGCAATATGCAAAAGTATATAATCCGCGATCTATAGTATTCGAGGTTTTTTCCTTAATGACTCTGAAGCCACCCGACTACGGACCCGGTCTTAGGCCTGCCGGTCACCTTGGATTAGTCCAAAGTTTTTAGTTGGCTTAGGCACAGTCAGGTGGAACCTCTGCCCAAATAGACAGACGTGCAGCAACAATTACAGTATCATAATTGTTGTGTTAGCTGTTAATACTTGTTGAAGAAAAATAAAAATAAATAGTGTGTTTTTTTAAAGACAAACTAATAGGCCCACACAACAGAACGAAGCTCTGACGACCGATCGGTCGACGACGACGGTCGGTCGGATCGACGGTGTCGGTATAACCATCACGATTATGGCTTAGTTAAATCCACTAGGCCGGTAACGGGCAGCAGCGTCACCGGCGCAAGAAACTACGTCCTACGGTCGCTAAACCGCAAGCCCAGCATGGCACTATGGGCAATAACCTCCACGATGTACACAACAGAGGAGAGTCAAAGATCGGGCTGTGGCGTTCACAAGGAGAGACCTACGTCCAGCTGTGGACGAATATGGGTGGATGATGATCTAATCAACTGGTTAAGTTTATCTACGGGGAGTTATTTACGCGTTCTACAAAAATTGGTTTCGATCCGACTAATTTAGGGTTTCATTCCCAAGGGGTCCAAAGGCAGCCTTATCAAAACCTTATTCAAACAACCGCCCCGGCCGGATGTTTGTCCTACCCAATGAAGAACAAAAAATAAACTTCTTCTCTATGGTCCTATCTCTAAAGGGAACTTCTATTCTTCTTCTTTTGAACCGCAATAGGTACTCGTTTTTATGAAATTACGTAATTATCAATAAAAAGTAAAGTATAGGTGGAGTCACGAACAAGAAACGTTAAATTTTTTGCGCTATCGTAAAAACGGCAATACATACAAGCGTCAAACTTGATGTGCAAAGTGCAAACTATAAAGTATAACACAAATAATAAAATCTGGCCACCGGTGGAAATGTGAGTCAAACTCGTAGGATTGTGTGGCACAGAATAAATAATAGTACGACGTAGTGTAGGTACGGAACCCTCGGTGAGCTGGTCCGAGTGTGAGTCAAACTCGTAGGATTGTGTGGCACAGAATAAATAATAGTACGACGTAGTGTAGGTACGGAACCCTCGGTGAGCTGGTCCGAGTGTGAGTCAAACTCGTAGGATTGTGTGGCACAGAATAAATAATAGTACGACGTAGTGTAGGTACGGAACCCTCGGTGAGCTGGTCCGAGTGTGTGTCAAACTCATAGGATTGTGTGGCACAGAATAAATAATAGTACGACGTAGTGTAGGTACGGAACCCTCGGTGAGCTGGTCCGAGTGTGAGTCAAACTCGTAGGATTGTGTGGCACAGAATAAATAATAGTACGACGTAGTGTAGGTACGGAACCCTCGGTGAGCTGGTCCGAGTGTGAGTCAAACTCGTAGGATTGTGTGGCACAGAATAAATAATAGTACGACGTAGTGTAGGTACGGAACCCTCGGTGAGCTGGTCCGAGTGTGTGTCAAACTCGTAGGATTGTGTGACACAGTTTAAATAATAGTACGACGTAGTGTAGGTACGGAACCCTCGGTGAGCTGGTCCGAGTGTGAGTCAAACTCGTAGGATTGTGTGGCACAGAATAAATAATAGTACGACGTAGTGTAGGTACGGAACCCTCGGTGAGCTGGTCCGAGTGTGAGTCAAACTCGTAGGATTGTGTGGCACAGAATAAATAATAGTACGACGTAGTGTAGGTACGGAACCCTCGGTGAGCTGGTCCGAGTGTGAGTCAAACTCGTAGGATTGTGTGGCACAGAATAAATAATAGTACGACGTAGTGTAGGTACGGAACCCTCGGTGAGCTGGTCCGAGTGTGAGTCAAACTCGTAGGATTGTGTGGCACAGAATAAATAATAGTACGACGTAGTGTAGGTACGGAACCCTCGGTGAGCTGGTCCGAGTGTGTGTCAAACTCGTAGGATTGTGTGGCACAGAATAAATAATAGTACGACGTAGTGTAGGTACGGAACCCTCGGTGAGCTGGACCGAGTGTGAGTCAAACTCGTAGGATTGTGTGGCACAGAATAAATAATAGTACGACGTAGTGTAGGTACGGAACCCTCGGTGAGCTGGTCCGAGTGTGAGTCAAACTCGTAGGATTGTGTGGCACAGAATAAATAATAGTACGACGTAGTGTAGGTACGGAACCCTCGGTGAGCTGGTCCGAGTGTGAGTCAAACTCGTAGGATTGTGTGGCACAGAATAAATAATAGTACGACGTAGTGTAGGTACGGAACCCTCGGTGAGCTGGTCCGAGTGTGAGTCAAACTCGTAGGATTGTGTGGCACAGAATAAATAATAGTACGACGTAGTGTAGGTACGGAACCCTCGGTGAGCTGGTCCGAGTGTGAGTCAAACTCGTAGGATTGTGTGGCACAGAATAAATAATAGTACGACGTAGTGTAGGTACGGAACCCTCGGTGAGCTGGTCCGAGCGTGAGTCAAACTCGTAGGATTGTGTGGCACAGAATAAATAATAGTACGACGTAGTGTAGGTACGGAACCCTCGGTGAGCTGGTCCGAGTGTGAGTCAAACTCGTAGGATTGTGTGGCACAGAATAAATAATAGTACGACGTAGTGTAGGTACGGAACCCTCGGTGAGCTGGTCCGAGTGTGAGTCAAACTCGTAGGATTGTGTGGCACAGAATAAATAATAGTACGACGTAGTGTAGGTACGGAACCCTCGGTGAGCTGGTCCGAGTGTGAGTCAAACTCGTAGGATTGTGTGGCACAGAATAAATAATAGTACGACGTAGTGTAGGTACGGAACCCTCGGTGAGCTGGTCCGAATGTGAGTCAAACTCGTAGGATTGTGTGGCACAGAATAAATAATAGTACAAATGTGTCGGTTCGGATCCCTCGGTGAGCTGTGTAAAACTAGGCGCCAGTATACACTTATCTGCATCTCTTGCAGTATATTCGCGTTCATGTCCGATGCCATTTTCGTGACCACCTCGAAGCACACGTGTGTGCAGCGGTTCGCGCAGAGGTCCCCGGTGCCAGTGCTGTGCATGAGGTCCAGGACGCACGCCTCCATCCAGTCGCTGGCCACGGTCATGGCCATCATGGTAAGATCTCGTCAGCGTAATATACAAAACAAGTGTTTTCAAGACCATTGTAAATATTAAAGGTCGCGGGCAAAAGCTAGTTTGTTTGCTTTTTGTCGCATGAGGTAGTGCTGGCCTCTGGTGTCAGAGTTTGTCAGGGTTGACATGGCTTAACGACTGCTATATTAATCATACATACATAGGCCTCTCCCAAAGTACTCCCCTGAGCCCGATCTTCGGCTCTTCTTTTCCAACTGCTGCCAGCCATATTGCGTATACCGTTTCTTAACCTAGTAAGAGGGCGTCCAACATTACGTTTGCCGAGTCGCGATCTCCACTCAAGAACACGTCTACCCAACGGTTATCGGTCCTTCGGCAAATATTACCAGCCCACTGCCACTTTAGCTTGCAAATGTCTATGTCGATAAATTTGGTTATCTGTCGGATCACCTCGTTTCAGATTCGATCTTTCAGAGAAACACCAAACATAGGCCTTTCCATAGCACACTGAGCGAATTTGAATTTGTGAACTAGTCGTACCATGAGAGTCCACGTCTCAGCTACGTATGTCATAACAGGTGGAACGCACTGGTCGATGACTTGTCTTCAGGCATTGGGGAATTGATGACGAAAAAACTCGACGAAATTTCGCAAATGCTGCCCAGACCGCTGTATTCTACTATGAGCTTCTCTCTCTTATTTGTTTTTACCTAATTGCCCAAGATTAACATACTCTTGAACAACTTCGAGAGAAGATCCATGTACAGCGATCGGTTTCAGAAAGACATGTTCATATAACATCATCTTGGTTTTATCCAAGTTCTTCCTGAGACCGATGCGTTGAGACAAATCAGCTAAGCCGTCCAGCATCTGATGTAAGTCTTGCTACGTTTCTACCATAATAAAGAAGTCTTCCGCGAATCTCAAGTCTTCTTTCCTTGAATTGCATTCAAATCAATAAATTTAATATTATGGATCTTTTAACACCAAACAACCAAAACCAAACATCTTAGCAATTATTTATGTACCTACTCTAAGCCCCTTGCTAAGTAGGGCCACAGATAGGTTTACCAATTAGACATATGAAAAGTCCTGACAAAAAGCCTTACACTTCAATAAAAGTCCGGACATTTGAGTCACAAAATGATAACATTGTGCACGTAGTTAGTGTTATGGTAGGAATGGTAGTTAGTGTTATGGTAGGAATGGTAGAAGACAAACGCGCGCGACGCGATTGAAGGGAAGTTGCGGAGTTAAAAAAAAAAGAAGAAAAAAAAAGTTTTTACATAAAACTATATTTGTTTGGAAAAATATTTTACGATTGAACCAGTTGATTGATTATAATAGAGATTTTAATGTCGAATTAGTTAATTGTTTGCAATAGTGGATTTAATGTTTGATTTTGGTTAATTGTTAAAAAGAAGATTAATAATTTATTTTTGATTAATAAAATATTCAAAACTTATTTGATTGAACTTAAGTAAGTTCATTCAAACCACCTAGGCCAAAAAAACCGGACAAATCGAAAAACCGGACATAGTCCAGACAAAAGTCTAAAAGTCCGGATAAATCCGGACGGACGTCACCTGTGGCTAGCACAGGTGACTTAATGTTACTAGGCGAGAACCGTCTCACTTCAAAGTTTCCCGCGCCTTCTCAGCAAAATAATAAAATCTAGATTATTATTAAAATAAAACCTAAAGACAAAAATGTCTTTTTCGGGATACATGCCGTGCGGGTCGCTATTTCAGGCGACATCTAACGTCGCACGTAGTACCTACAACTTACATAACAGAAAGTCGCAAGAAAAGGTCTGGCGAGCGACGTTTGAAGTCTAGAAACATCGCAGGATGTCTCTGGCGACAAATGCCCGACACATTTTTTATCTCCAAGTGAGAGTCATTTAGAAAGACAGACAAACGGACACTATTTTTAAAAAAACGGCCTATTGCGAGTCGGACACGCGCAACGAGGGTTCCGTACAAACTTGTAAATGGTTCGTCCATCACGGCTTCAGGGCAATCGTGCATCGAAAATATAAAAAACAAAGTACTTTTTTGCGATTTGACTATACAAATTAACGGATTTCGGATTTTTCCCTTTACTTGTGCTATAAGACATTGCTTCTTGCCAAGTTCATGATTCTTGGTCCACGGGAAGTACCCTATAGGATTTGATTCCCTAAATATTCAGCATAAACGGCCGTATCTTTTGATTGCGTTGACTTAGAATTTTCAGTTTTTCACAGTTCCAAGGGATTGCAGACATGTTAGTTACTAGGAAAACAACTTAAGGCGGGGTAGGCTCCCGAATGTACGTCCTGCTCGTCCAAGTGCAGTGTGAGCGGGAGAGGAGATGCAGCTCGGGAGTTGATTTTAGATAAATTTTGTGCTTTTCTATCGATATCTCAATAAAACTCAATTGAAAAAAGTGTTCGGTTATTTGTAAGTCACAAGTACAAGTATTTGATATTAATTTCAACTTGATACCGTCACGCGTTCTTGAGAAAAAGAGTCTTGACAGACAGACAGAGGGATGGACGGACGGACTGACGGTCGGACACACGGATGGACGGACGAACAACAAAGGGTTCCTTTTTTCCTTTTGTGGTACGGATCCCTAAAAATGTTATATTCTTGATCTGTATTTCATTATCAAGATTATTATTAAAATGTCTGCAAAATATATATATACCGAATTACCGATGTGTTTCTAAACTGTGTAACTGTGTACCTATTGTATAGTGTGCAATGCTAGGTGTATCATTTTTGCAGTAAATATATTTTTATTTCATTATAAGTAATCGAGGGCTTTTTTCTCAGGAACGCGTGGAGGAGGTATCAAATATCAAAATTATGTATTTAGGTCTGCAATACTAATACTTCCCGTTTACCTAGAACAGGGGTCGGCAAGTAGTTTTAAGTGGGGTCCGGATTCTATTGATTTTTACACAAGTACAAAAAAAAATAGAGCGAGCCTACAGTAGCCCCATATGATGTGTGTTTCTAACGATACCCCATACGTCTAAATCTGATCAAGCATTTAAAAGTTATGGTGGTATAAAGAAACTCACATACATACAAACATGCTAAAAACAATACACTCCTTTTTTGGGCAGTCGTGTATAAGAGAAGACCGACCGGAGTGAGACCGTCCTGGTAATGTCCATTTAGCCCGTATGAATATAGGGCTAGTTATATGAAAATACTATTATAAGTATAGATCTACAGACTAGCAGATGAACTCATCTCATTTCACAGGAGGTATTCGGTTCTTTGCGTTGTCTGAACGTCGTCTACCTGGGTCCCCCACACCAGGTCCTCAACTCTTACCTGCTGCTGTGTCCAATGCTTGGCGCGAACATCAAGTTTAAGTGCTGCTGCAAAGTAAGTAGACTTGTTACGTCTCAAGAGGCAGACCTCTTTAAGAAAGATGTATATCTATATATGTATATACGATGGCTTGTTATTTCAATTCCCTTGTCGAGAGGGCCTTAACAGAAAAAATGTTAGCTCCAGACAACCCAGTTACAAATATTCTGGCTCCGAGGAGGCTCGACCCCAAATTCTCTTCTATGTTATTTGCAGTTTTCTATCTCTCCGTGCTTCGGAGGGCACGTTAAGCTGTCGCGTCGGTCCCGGATGTGATTAATAGCAGTCGTTAAGCCATGTCGAAAGGTATGGGTCAAACAAATCCATACTGTTTTCAGAGAAGCTCTACGAACTGCATCACTCTTTCATCTTTCAACCATTCCATTAGGTTGAACTTGAAATATTAAAGCACTCCTGCAAGCATTAGGTACTATGTTCAGGTTTGTAAGGCAATACTTATTCAAAGGTAAGGCACTTCTTCTTCTTCTTTAGCCTTCTTCAACCAAGTTATTGGTGTAGGCCTCCTTCAAACTTCTCCATTTCTCTCGATTTTGGGCAGTGAGAGTCCAATTGCTGCACGCCAACTTCTTGATGTCGTCCTTCCACCTCATCTGTGGTCGTCCCACTGGCCGTTTACGGCCATATGGTCGCCACTCCAGCAACAGTTTGCACCATGAATTTTGTTTCCGGGCTATGTGTCCTGCCCACTCCCACTTAAGTTTTGCGATTCGTGTACTTAGGTATATCGGACACTTTGCTTTTTCGCCTTAGCCACTCATTGGTTTTTCTGTCCCTCAATGTACCTAATACCCACCAGTTTCCTTTCCATCGCTCTTTGGACCACTTGCAACTTGAGAACTATGGCTTTCGTGGTTACCCAAGTCTCAGCGCCATATGTAAGGACTGGAAGGATACATTGGTCAAATATATGCGCCTTTTGAGTGGTACTTAGACTCAAGCTTAAATGCAAAATCAAGCTTTGATAAGGCTGCCCATCAAGTCTAATACGTCTGTCAATCTCATTCCCTTAGTAAGGCACTAAAGCGAAATTATAGTAAAATATGCCTGTGAGACATCAAAACCAGTTCCTTAGGGGCGACCGCTGTATAGTGTCGTACAAGACTGCGATGCAAGGTTGTGGAGTTGTGGGTGGCAGGGGCATAAGATGCACATAGCCGACTTCGTAAATGGGTGAAACGGTCAATACTAAGGCATATATAAAACTAAAATCAACATAGAGACGGCATATTTACCATATTTTAGGTGTCTACTTCTAACTTTTGTTTTCAGTTTCCGATATCTCAGTAATGGTGCAAGCGCCATGATCACGGATTAGCTGAAGTAACAGTAGGTGGGTGTTATGTTTCTACTAGCAGACAAAATGGTCTACCCTCTTGCACAGTACGCATATAAAGATAATTGTGTAGATAGGTGCTGTGCCTCCTGCGTGCTCGTTTTTTGTTATTGTCAATGTTACCACTATTCACCATACCACTTCCAACTCAATTCATATCTCAACAAACGAAACTCACTGTATCCGCTTGCGCCTTCTTCTTTGCTCTTCCTCTGTTTTTATTACGTAGCCGTACCACTGGATTCCAGGCTGGCGCCAATTGAGACCCAACTTCATGATTGAAATATATGTATTTAGTCATTTCAGTCGCTTCCCTTACCATTCCCCAGTATATAACGTGTATGCAAGGGGATAGACCGTTTTTTCTGCTCGTATAAAAATATGTTAATTAAAAAAACAGTTAAAAAAATAACCTTTTACACAGTAGGTAATATTACGGTGAAACTTAGAAAGAGCTATCACAATTAAATACGTATGTAACATTTAGTGTCTGTGCTATTAACCGTTGAGGAATCCCTAGTCCGGACCCAACTCTGAGTGCAGCAACCATGTCATGGTAAAACTTAAAAATGACTATCATAATAAAAGACGTACGTACACAAATTTTCGTGACTGTGCTGTTGACCGTTGAAGAGTTCCTTTATCTGAAGCTGATCCTGGATGTTGATTCAGGTCATGCTTACCATAATAATGCATTATCATCGGAACTGAAGCAACATGAAAAAAAACACTCCGTACGAGTGGTTCTAATACTTCTAATTGCAAGATTTGACCTAAACAAACATACTACAATATAGTATACATATAACTACATACCTACTACATATTACATATAAACATTGCAAGTTAAATAAAAGTTTTTAATAACGCACTTCTTTTTAATATAACATATTATATATTCTTTATTGTACACATAAATCACATATACCGTAAATTAATTTTATAGAAGATGTACAAAGGCGAGTTTAATCCTAAAAAGAGTTTTCTTCCAGCAAACCTTTGAGGAAAGAGAACGTTCAAAAACAAAGGTTTCTGTGTACATGAACCTAAATCAGTAAGAAAATCGCAACAAAATTGAAGGGTATTATAAGTTTGGGAATGAAACAGAGATATTTTTAATTATAAGTTTGGAAGACAATATACAAAACAAGCCGGGCCACAGATTAAGTAACTTAATCTGTGAGCCGGGCAATGGTGGCTGAGAGCATTGAGATAGGAAAAAAACATATATTTTTTTTATACGTCATTGGCTGAGAGAGAGAGGGAGAAAGCGAATTTTAGTTCTTCTATCTATCACTATGACATTGACGTAGCCGAGGGTGCGTTCCGTTTAGTGTAATCCATCAAAAATATATGTAATAAATTGTAAAAGGAAGTCAATCACTATACCTATATTTGTTATGTATAGTAGGTATATAACTATTTATATACCTACTATACATAACAAATATAGGTATATACATATGGGTTCTTAGATAAATAAATACACAAAATAAATAAATACAAATTAAACATCATTGAACTAATAGATACGTATAACTAGAGCGCTTGCAACTGGGCTGAAATATCGGAAACTCACAAAAGATAGTTTCTAAAATTTACGTTAGTGTTAGTGGCCATTTCAGTATAAAAACTTCCATATTAGGACACTGCCTGGAATGAAAACAGCGCGCGAGATTAAAGAGTTAGAATATCTAGACGGGTATACCCAACGCGCCTCGTCGCGGTTTTAATCTATGGCTAATGCTCAACACTTCCAGACATGTCCCGTGAGCCCCCTGTTGCTTAAAGAAGCGAAGGAAGATAAGTACAATGAATTTCACACCGAGGCAAAGCAATGCGCGGATAAGGCTGAGTGCCTTCTGAATGGACGCGTCTTCATTTCAGGACCGACGACCGAAAAAAAGGACAAACTCTCCGAGTTCAAGTTGACTATTGACGTAAGGATAACACTATACTGATCATACTTACCATCGATTTCCATTGTCAGTGCCACAAAGGCACTGGCATAGCCAGCACACAGCCAGCAATGGCACTGCACTGGCATTCCATTGCCTGACTCCAAACGAAGATTCTCAACGTTACCCATCGGAAACTATTTAAAACATGTATTAACCCATACACCTAGACAAAATATATGTTCCTTGCAATGCCTGATTAGAACCTGAAACCCCACGCTTCATAGCAAACTACTTTATACGCAATAAAGAATTTATCTACGTAACTATCAACGCCTTGGAGACTGTCACGAATGCAAGCTGATAATGCTCATCTTATTCTCCTTAAACCATTATTTTCAGGATATTAAGAAGAGCACAAACTTTCAGTGGATATACTTCCACACCTGCCCTCGTGGAGAGGAGGTTGACGATAAATTGTTTTACCACAAACAGACCAAGACTTTCAACGCTTTTGAGAACATGCAATACATTGCTGCAGCGCTTATGGCTTACTGCATCAAGGGAATCACGTTTTAAGGCTGCTGAAGTAGGAGGCAAATGAGGACCAATGTCGCTAAACATCGGGCGACATCGTCGGACATCATGGAGGCCAACTTGCAAAATCGACGTCGATTGTCGTAGTGTAGCGCACGTCATGCTACCACTTAGACGATCAACGAGTATGACAATTGTCGTCGATTCTGCGAGTTTGCATCCTGTCTCGTGATCTTTTTGGTCTATTCGCTCTGTCGTTTCTATCGCTTGATATTACTAGTCATGTGCCAAGTCTGGCGAATACGTCGCGCTGTCATACGCAATTTCTCCCCAAAGCTTCATGGTCTGATGAAAGGTTGGGACAGCGTGATAATGGTGATAAAATCAAGAATTATAAGTTCCTAGTTCTATCATGTGTCTACATAATAATGAATTAATTAAATCAACACCCTTTTGAGTTTTGTGTAAGTTCATGTAAAAGTATTAGTGATATTAGTGACTGTGTGCCTTCGTAATTTGTAAATAAAATTTGTGTATATTTTTAGAGATTTGTTTTATTATTACAGTTATATCTACATAATATTATGTTAGTTCTATCTACAACTTATAATTACAATATACTAATTAATTTATATACTTTTGAAATGCTTAGGAAGGAGAGTAAAAAACAAATTATTGCAATTTTAGTTTCAACCAAGACTCTCCCTGTAATTCGGTATTTTAAACATACTATTTGTACAGTAAATTAAAAAATATTGCCAGTATTTGGCAGTGATCGGTTGAACTTTAACTCATTTTACAAATAATAATAATTTACTAATGACTTAATCCTCTTTGTCCAACTATTTGGTTTTGGTGTGACAGGGTTTGATGACTCAACAGCTTTGAGTCTTGATGAACATTAATTCAGTTCGCAAGCTTTTAAAATGTCCAGTTTTCATAACATTCTAACTTTTGCATTCAAACAAGGGACTTCATCGCACTAAGAGTGTTATTTTTATTTAATTTATTTTACTTTTTACTTTACCGATGGTAGCCTATCCATTCAATAGTGCAACATAGAATCCAACGATACTCCACACCAATGACTTTTCTAGTTATGTGCAGTTTTCCATCGCTCCGTGCTTCAGAGGGCACGTAAGCAGTCAGTCCCTGCTGTTATTGGTTAATAGCAGACTTTAAGCCATGTCAGAGGCCCTCGGGCGGCCTGACAAACCCTGACACCAGAGGCCAGCACTACCTCATACAACAAACAAACAATTTACCTTGACATTTTGATCAAGTTTAATTGATTTTGGTTACCACAACCAATGTTACCGAGAAGACCACAATGTACAACTTCTTAGTTTTAATCAAGGTTCTTTGATCATGAATACCACAACCAATGTTACCGAGAAGAATACAATCTACAACTTCTTAGTTCGATCAAATTTCAACTGAGTTAAACTGTGTTAGAGTTGAGGTAACGCTGAGTTAAATAAAATGTTCTTAGTGTGGTTAAGTCCCGTTTAAATACATAACTATGTCCAGTTTTCACTTTTCAGTCACAAGCCCTTACAAATTATTGCAGCACTTTCCATCCGTTAGTTTTCCTGGTTTTTGTACTTTCCTCTCATGACCTTAGGTAGGACTACAACGCCTGGACATGGGACCTGGCCGTAGACCTCACAAATGCACGGCCTCTCACAGCCGATTCCGAAGTTAGCTGGGTTGTCCTTCTTTTCGGCCGATATTGCTTCTGCTTCTAGTACTTCTTTGGATTTACCTGGAATGTTAAGGAATAGAGGATTAGTTCTGGTTTTATCAAATGCAGTTCTATAAGGAAAGAAATCTCTGAATTTGGAATGTCTTATAACTATATGTATAGGGAAAAAATATTTATGACCTATATTTAATATGCCATATATGTCGCCACATACTGGTAATTTTTCAGGGTTATAAGGATCCTGTGTTATAAAAAGAATCAAGAGTACCAATATCATCGAACTTAATTTAGACTTCAAATGTTTTTTTATCAATTGCTCAACTTCTACTCATCGGATTGAGATACCAAGTACACCAGTTTTTAAGTCAAACCCTAAGCTATACAACAGTTGCTATTTGTTTAGCTATCCAGAATATTTGACAAATGTAGCGACAGTCCCTGGAATTGCCCAACTGTATTCAAAACTGGTGCAAGATCAATACTGGTAGAGTAAAGGTGGTGTGATAGAGTGGAAATGTTTTGATACTGTAACCTCAATATCTCAATAATTAATCAAGTTTAATATTGTTTGAAAGACAGCCAACAATAAGTTTACATAATAGACAATTACCTAGGAACTTTAAGGTATCTATAAGAACAACACTATGACAATTCATATCGGAACTCAGATAAGCATGTAGGCAGTACAGGAGGGGACCACTGTACAAGCTTGGCCAACGATTTTAGGGGGGGAGAGGGTGAAGGGGTTGGGGGGGAGGGTGTCGAACCCCACCTGAGAGTGGGGGGGCTAGATTTTTGCAATTTTTTCTTGCTTTTGGACATATTCGGCGGGGGGAAGGTAATGGATGTGGTGGGGGGAAGGGAGGGCTGCCCCATGTTACCCCTCCCACCCGCAGGCAACGCACAGTTTATGAGATATTTCAGTTTTAAGTTATAAAAAAATCGGATTTTTGTTCGCCAAAGGCTAACAGCTGTAACATTTTATTAAAAATTGTCTATTAACTTCGTAAGTTAACTTCGACTGAGTGTAGTCATGTTCAAACCTAACCTACCCTAGTTTTTGGGGCCATACATAACATATTTAACCTCTCTGGCGAAAGCAGCAACATTCTACTAGTTTTTTATTTTATTTACGGCAACCAAATTGATTTTTAATAAACTTAAAACTGAAATATCTCATAAACTAATTGTCTCCGTGGGAAGGGAGGGGTACCAGGGGGCAGCCCTCCTCTCCCCCCACCACATCCATCACCCTCCCCCTGCCGAATATGTCCAAAAACAAGAAAAAAAATGCAAAAAAATATATATTAAAAAAATCATATCTCAGAGGGAGGGGGAGATCTAGCCCCCCCACTCTCAGGGAGAGTTCTTCTCCCTCCCCTCTACCCGTTCCCCCCCTTCCTTCCCTTAAAATCGTGGGCCAAGCTTGTACAGTTGAGCCTACAGGGGACCTAAACTTACCGACAGTTTTGACTAAATGCTCCAAAATATCTTCCTTTGACTTGTTGTCAACATCAACCAAAATCTTCCTTCCATCTTCGAAATAACATTTAATAAACGGCGAGGGAGTAAGGTTCTTCAAAGTAGCCACTTGAACATTAGGATTTTTGTACTGGATCTGCGGTAAATACCAGAAAACGAAGTCTTTTGCGCCCGTGTTGTTCTGACCATTTATGTTGTAAGCGACGGAGAAAATCTTGATTTTGTCTTTCAGTACTAGCCTTCCGGCATTCAAATAGTCCATAGTACGCCTGATAGGCGCTCTTCCTTTCATGAAAGGCATTTTTATTCAGATTATTGGCTTTCGTTCAAATGAAAAATAACCAAAAACATTTAACCTCAATTTTATTAGTTCAGCTGTCAGCTGCTAGTCAGACTGCTGACTGCTTGCTGTCATGTCAGTGGCCCAATTACAAAACTTGGCTACAATCGGATTATCACTTTTTTCATAGCAATTTCGACTCTATCGCAAGGCATTAGTGGTTGCGATACTGAGAATTCGATTGAAGCCAAGTTATGTAATCGGGCTGCTGTTCAGTCAATCAGTCTAGTAGTAGTTACGTACTTTTGATCATATCGGTTTCAATCCGTAATTCCTATAAAAGCACTAGGTTGCAATCAAAAAATTGTTAGGTTTTAATCCGAACATGTTATCGATTTATTTAAAAGTTATCGAATTTAGGGCTCTTTATTTAATCTAAGGTACTAGTAATAACATGTAGCAACACAATATTAACTGTATATTTCACTTTTATGCTCTAGATTTTTCATAAATATTTTTTAAAGATCACGCATGATTTTTGCGAGAATTTATTTCTATTTTAGTCGATTATTAAAAAAAAGCCCTTGACTATGTCGTTTGGTACATCTGCACTGCGATTACGTAATGTTGATCATGACGGTTTCAAGCCGTGAAATTCAATAATGCTTTGAGATAGAGTCGATTTTGCTATGAAAAAAGTGACAATCTGATTGAAGCCAAGTTCTGTAATTGGGCCACTGTAGCGGTCCTTATCCGCTACAGTCACATTTTTTGTTTTCATCGATCATCGGACAACTCGATAGCGACGTAAATTTTGCCACTCGATTTTGAACATTATTGACCTCAATAATCATTCAAATCTAAGCGTGTTTATATAATTATTTTGCTTCGAAACCCACAACATAAACACTTGAAATATGTGTCGTACCTATTTAGCTCCATAAATCACCAGTTTGTTTATCTAAGCGCTCAATGAAGTGGTCATAAAAACTGTTTGTTTACGCAAAGTCGGCGCGGCCAGATGTGTCGCGTAGACCTTATTTTTTTTGTGGGTTGACAATCAGATACCTGTGATCTCGGCACGTACCCAATAAAACCCCAGTTTGCGGCCAGATGTGTCGCGTCGACCTTCTTTTTTTTGTGGGTTGACCATCAAGTACCTGTAGTCTCAACGCATATACAATCAATTACCAGTTTGAGGTTAGATGTGTCGCGTCGGCCATATTTTTTTTGAGTTATCAGTTTGGTCCTGCGGTCTTCAGCGCGTGGACAACCGAGCGGGTATAGATAAAAAAATCATAGGTCGTCGCTGAAGATTTCGAATAAAAAAATATTGAAAATATCAAATCTATACATTTCGACCTTTTTTCAACTTCCCGCTCATTTTAATAAATATTTTAATTAAAAAACCATAGGTCGACGATGAAAATTACAAATAAAAAAATATTGAAAATATCCAATCTATACATTTCAACCTTTTTTCAACTTCCCGCTCATTTTAATAAATATTTTAATTCGGAATCGAGTAAAATAAATACATATGTATTTCTGATTTATATGTTCTCAGAACACAGTTATTTGTTTATATGAGAGGGTTCTCAAGTGGCCATACAAACGGTTTGTTTACACAAGGGCCGCCGGGCCCAGATAGGCTTCTGGCGGTCGAAACACGCTTCGCGCCTTTTTATTTAACCACCAAACATACTTGATACTCGCTCTACGAACAACACACACAGACCCTCAATGCGTTAGCACCACGAACCTCTACTATAACTGGACTGCGCAGTGTTTCATAACGGTTTCATATAAACGAGTCGAATGAGAGGCATCAAAGTTGTATCATATCTCTTTCTAATAGGGTGTCCATGCAATCAATAATAAAAATCTAGGTTTTTCATAATAGAAAAATAAAGGGCTATTCTTGGTATATCCTATTAACAGCTGGCAAACTGCAGCCTGCTAATAATAATTTGAGCATTTTGATTAATAATAATAAACACTTTATTGCACTAGAATCAAGGGGGAATAAACAAATACAATAAATCATTTTAAAAACAGGCACATTGATTAATTTAGTCTTCATCTTTAAAATGTAGACTACATACTACTGATGACTTCGTGACTTTCCCAGGTATTCTTCCATGTCTCAGCTATATTTTCATCCTTAAGAATCCTAGAAGCATAAGTGTGTACAATCAGTTATGTTCGGTCAGCTTATACTCATTCACTTAAAAAAAACTGGTGGAGCTGTGTCGGGGCGCACGGCCGCTTGTTTGTCTTGAAACGTCTACGCCAGGTACAAACCGCGAGTTATACCGGATTGCCCAACCTATCCTTACACATCTCCACCAATCCCTAACTACCCCTACCCAACCCACCCCCACAAATTCTATCCTCTTACTGACTTACGTTTTACCTCTTCCGTATTTCTGGTCTTCTGGTGTTATTGCAGAGAAAAATTGTTGACAGCTGTCATCCAAAACGAAGATATCGATGAGATCTATCACTTCTGTCAAGAAACTACTAGTCTAGGATCAATATATTCAGAGTAAAAGCCCTTTTAAATTTGACAGCTGTCATCCAAATTGGTGCTTTCACTTACTACGCTCGAGGACGCACAGCCGCAATATTACGATGGTTTTCGAGCAGGACTGCTGCCACTGAACTCCTGTCAAAGTCATCATTCTGCGATTACGGTGGATCAAATTTGACGCTCACGAGCGATTATCCTGCGATCGACGCTCAGTCGACGTTTACCTAACCGGAAGTGGAGTTTTTGTATGAAAATATTCGCTCCCGCCTTCGTCTTCTAAGCTATCACGGCCAAGTCAGGCTTCGGACTAGCGCCTCTAGCGGTGTATAATGATTATATACGACCTCAAATAATACATTCACAAGTATTTTTATACCTCAAATAATGCATTCAACTATGAATGATTTGCTAAATATACTTGTAATAACAAAACGCCACCGATAATTGGTTCGCCGCACGTAGCGAAGAGAAATTATCCCTATATTAATGATTCATTTCGTACGTTTTTTCATACTTAACCTCAAAAAATTTTTTGGTTTCCGCCATTCCCCCTTTCAGGGGGAGGGTTATCCCCCCTCCCTCTCTCACCCCCTCTCCTTCCTTAGGTACATTTGTACATACATAGATTCTAACGACTATCCAAAACAAAAAACAGTTACATATCATTTTCAAATTTATTTATTAACACATTATTCGTTCCATTATATTGCAACAAGGGTTTACGAGCATAAAGCAGACAATAGTATTCTGCTAGCTATAGGCAAAGAGTGTACAAATATGCAATAGGCACTAAATTTGAAGTATCAGTTCCCTTTAGGATTCTGTATCCATGTATCCACTAGAAAGATATATAATCCAATTTCCATGTTATAAATATTCAACTAACTGATGTTTCACTTGTTTGTTATTGCGGTACAACTCATGTTGAAGCTGAAGGCATTGTTGAGTTTAGGAATGTGTCAATTTACGAAAACAATCGCTTCGAACCTGGAAATTGATACGATTTGTTTGACAGTCGCCTCGATTTGTGAACTACCCCTGCGTTCGAGATGATGAGATGGCGTCGTTCGAAATGTACATATTTAACAAGCCGTTCTATTTGAACATTTTCAACACTTTTACCCGTTTTGCAACTTTTGACACTACCTTTAAAATGACCGGGTTTTTTTCCCTTCACCGGGGGGAACGGTGAAGGGAATAAAGTCAATTTTCCTATGTTAACATGTCATCTAAACATGCAAAAGGAACGGTGATCGAAAACAGTTCTGAACGCTAATTTCCCACAAATCTCCAAAGGGAATGGCAAATGTGATCATATTTAGCGTTTAGTACAGTTAATTTCGCCATTTGCTACAAAACGAACCTACTCAAATATTACCAGTTGACAAAATAATGGTTTAGATAAATGAAATTGTCGATAAATGATAACAATTACATTATTTGGTTGCGTATTATTGGCCGTGTAATATCACCCCGTGCTGATTTTGTACAGGTGATAATACGCAGCTAGGATTACGAAGCCAAAATATGTACATGTAATAACAGGGTGTGCATTATTGGCTGTGTAATACGGGCCAGACACTTTTTTCTACGGGCGATAATGTACAGCCAATATTACGTGTACATCACAGATTAAAATATAGACATGACATAGTCAAAGCCTCGTTTGCACGTTCCAGTTTCCTTTTACCACAGATTATGAATCGCGATTGCTCTGGCGCTGCGGGAAGTGCTGCCCCTCCACCCTTGCGTAACAACGCACAGGTACTAACGCTCGCCTCCGCAGCTTCGGCTCACCCTGGTACCTGCACTTTGTTACAGCGGACGGGAGCTGCACTCACTCCGCGCCTCCGACTTTTTAAAAACACTCTAGCAGACAAGACCACGTGGAGTCGGGGTTTTTTCACCTTGACACTCGCCTACATAAACATTGATGCCTATCAAGGAGTAATTCTAGCTTTGTCTATGTATTTGTTGGCTTCGTATTATTGGCCGTGTAATATTGGTCGTACAAAATTGGCATGGGCTGATATTACGTATCCAGTTGTACACGTAATATTGGTCGCGTAATACTGGCCGTGCATTATCAACCCGGACTGATTTTTTACAGGCCAGATGTTTTTTTTTTTTTTTTTTTAATACGCGGCCAGTATTAGCCGTCCAAATATTACGAATCCATGTAGACGTAATATCTGGCCGTGTAATATTGGCTGTACAGTACTGGTCGTACATTATTTTGGTCGTGTATTATCGTCTCCCCTTTAGCGCTATCTCACCCCGCTTGATTTTCTACTTTGATATGTTGTATGCCTATAGTATAAGTTTGTATGAATGATATATTGGAAGCACGCGATCCAGTTTACGAAGTATATAGATTCATGGTTAACACAGATTACAGATTTAGCTATTGCCACACCCTGGACACTTGCCTAGATCTCTATACAAAATCCGTGTTATAACTATCACATAAACAGAGTAGACACAAACACTACACACAATACGCGCTGAAGTATAGGCATGTATATGGTTGACTTAGTAGTGTACGGTCTATACGACCGATTTTATCAGTCAGATCATATTTATTTATTTCGCTAAGGTGTGTAACCACAAACATTTTCTATTTAGTTTGTGATACAAACGCTAGGTACCTCACGGCACGGTAATAAATGTCTTATTAATTTTATGCTGTATACTGTATATCTATATCATTAATAAACAAATGTGTAATTATACTTCTACGTTAATGAGCTCTCTTTTCAGACGCTCCTCTATTGTTCAAGGTACATACCTCTTGACAATTATATATAGTACCCAGTTAATGTAGTTGGATACATTTTTGAAGCCGTCGAAGGATAGTAAATAATACCCAGTATATAGCATTATCAAGGAATTTATATACCATAAGTAGTTATATAAATTTCTTGAGTATTATAGAGACTTTACTTGATGCATAGAAAATCTAAAATTTAAAATTACTTAGTAAATGATTAAATTACTCACATTTATATCTTTAGCAATATTGCTATTCTAATTTATTGTTTGGTTATTGTTATGTCTACGTCCCAGTACCTACTACAATATTCTACGTTTCGTCTACGCTCCGCAAAGATTTTGAATAGCGATTATTCTCTAAGACTTTATGGCACAGCACAGCCCTCGTGTGCAGCTTACAAACATAACATGTACTGCAACGTGATCGTAACCTTCGGTGTGGCCATACTAAGAAAAAATAAAAAACTGGGGAAATGTTGGGAGATTTGGGGGTTTTCCCACTCTGCCTCCACCCTTCTTTTCAGTCTTTCCCCACTATGCACTCGCCCCACTTCCCACACCCTTCCCCGACATCCCCCAGCATTCCCCCACTTCCCCCTACCCTCCCCTCACTTTACCCAACCTTCCCTCACTTCCCACTTTTTTTTTCTGAGTATGGCTCACCGAAAGGTAACGATCGTGCAGCGATAACGTTGCAGTGCAGGTTAGGTTATCTAGCTGAATACGGCCCCAGACCAATGAAGTTGAATTACGCTTACGCACAGACTAGGTAGCTGGGGGCAATTCTCACGAATTGATATAAATATCACAATAGATATATATCGAAAAATGTATGGATTTTTCGACATTTATCTACTGTGATATGTATATCACTTCGTGAGAATCACCCTCCTGGATATTATGTGGATATTAGTTGAGAAAGTACGAGAAGTGAGAATATTACAAAAAAAAAAACGTCTACACCAAAGGTTATCAGTTCTTCGGGAAATGTGACCTGCCCACTGCCACTTAAGCTTGCTTATCTAATGAGCTTTGTCAGTTACCTAGGTTCTCCGTCGGATATCTTCATTTAAGCAAGCTCCAAGCATAGATCTCTCCATAGCTAGCTGAGCGACCTTAAATTTGTGGACTAGTTTAACCGTGAGCGTCCACGTTTCGGCTTGACGAAGCTTGACGAAGCTTGCCGAATGCTGTCCAACCCAGCTGAATTCTTCTGTGGCTTCCTTCTCAAAGTTGTTCTTACCTAATTGCAATGTTTGTTTAATTTGTTTTAGATATCTTACAGTCTAACTTAATGCAATCTTTTGGTTTTGAAGATAACTACAATACCTTGTTAGTGTATTACAATTATTACTGCTATTCAGTAGAGCAGGATTAAATAAGACAAAAAAAAACACTAATTTCATCCTTAGTTGCTTTCAAAGTTATTATTTAGATAAAGTAATGGAAATATCTGTGTAGGACTACAAATAAAATGGCGAAGAAGTAACTATTTTAATATAACATTAAAAAGTTGAAATTTTTCATTACTGTTAAATTACAATAAAATAGACGGGCCCTAAGAATAACATTAAAAAAAAGTAAAAATATTGAATTTAAGAATGTTGTATCATTTGCAACGGAAACATTTCATTTACTTTACTTTATGGGTTATGTATGCAGTATCGCCAAAAATATAAACCAAACCTAAAGATAACTTGAAATAATGTTAATGTTAGATTTGGGAGGCGTCATCTTTTCCGCACCGCGATATTTCACTGCGCGATTTTTTTTTCCGCAATTCTGTAACACATTGAATCATACCGGAGTAGCCGCACTGGCGGATAAAAATTCGCGCGGAATAAAAAACTGTGATTTGATGCAAATTGATCGCGATGCGGTGCGGATTTATTTCCGCGCGAATTTTTTGTACTGTATAAAGTAGTATGGCTATAGCCGCACTGCGAAATAAAATTGGCGCGTTTCGCTCAGTCGTGCACCGGTGCTATTGGCAGGATGTCGCGCGCTTCTTCTTTCGCCCGATCAGGGGCCGCACATGAGTTACCCGATAATGACGACATTGATATAGTCAAAAGCTTCTTGATGTTTTATGTAGAAAAAACTATATGAATAGGTCTCAAGACATCTTTTGATAGGTCTGCCACGCTGCCGCCGCCGTAGTATCAGTTAAATAAAACTAACTAAAAGCCAAAAAAATATGCCTGCCCTGCCAAAAATGAACTTGCCAATAAATTATATACTGTTGGAATGTGCTTATCAAGGCCTTCAATTTGATACCTATATTGTAAAATTAGACGGGAAAAAAATATATTTTACATTTGAAAATGGAGCCATGTGGCGGCAGCACATTGAATTTTTTCAAAAAACATATAGCCTTTGTTACTCGGGAGGATGTAAGAATTCTAACGATAACCCATAGGTCTAAATCTGTTCAGGCATTTAAGTTATGGTGCAATAAAGAAACTCACATATATACAAATATACATAAAAACATACGTACAAAATTACATACAAACATACATACAAACATACATACAAACATTCATACAAACATACATACAACCATACATACAAACAAACATGAATCCTAAACACTCCTTTTTTTGGGCAGACGTGTAGTAATAAGTAAAATTAAAGCTATGTCGCCTTCCCTCAAAAATGGGTAAAAAGGGCCTGCTGAATATATCCACCTTATTAAATCCGTTATTTTTGTGGTTCTTCTTTTATTTTAAAGTTAATAACTTTAAAATAGTCTCATAAAAATTTGGTGAAGATCTCATGATCATCTCCGGCGTGATGAGCAGAATATCTCCTCAAAATGCAGTAAATTTCTCACTTTTGGTTTTCTACTAGTGGATCTGCCCTTTACCCACTAGGTAGGGATTGATGGAGGACCTTGGTTATTAATGTTAGATGTACAATGACGTTCCTAGATGGCGCTACTGTGCACCGCTAGATTGTTTGCAAAAAAGTTTGTGCGCGCGAGGTCTACAGCTCACAGAGCCACTATTATTAAATCTAGGCTTCGTTACAATATGACCGAACAACGGACCGAACAGTGTAATAATAGGTTATTATCTACGTAACTAGAAACACGAGTTTGAAAGCGAAGTAGGTACTAGGTACTGCTTAGGTACATTAGTGTATAAAAATTACACGGTTTTATTATGTTCCATTAAATAGTTAACTAAGTACTTATAATAAAACAGGAAAATACAAATGTAGATTGAGAATATAATTTAAAATCGGCCAAGTGCGTGTCCAATCACTCATTAAACAAGGTCCCGTAGTCGGATAACTAATAAAAAACACGCCTTGGTTATTACTATAATATCTATTCTACTTATATACTAAAATCTTGAATACCAGAAACTTTTTTTTGTAATTGATTGCGGTTTGTTCTGAAATTAGTCAGTTAAATTTAAGTAACTATTATTTAACCTGTGGATATACTTAGCTCACGATCTAATAATTGAGTCTAGATGGATGCCACCATTCTAGTTTTTTTAGAAGAGTGGTGTTGGTGTGATACGTAGAACCTACCTCCCTATGTAACAAGCTAAATAAAACACATTAAAAAAAGGTTTAATGCAATGGCCAATTAAATGCGTATACAACATTTCATGTCTGCGATGTTAACTGTTGAGGAGTTCTCTAGTCAAGACCCAACCCTGAGTGCAGCAACCATGTCATAGTAGTAACCGGATAGGTACCATAGTCATCGTTTCCAGTTCGATTCCGGGGTCATCCATTTTCTTCCAGACGCTTTAGAGGTCGCCACCTGGCCACAGGGCGTCCTACACTACGTTTGCCTAAACGTGGTCTCCACTCGAGAACTCGTCTACCCCAACGGTTATCGGTTTTTTAGGAAATGTGACTAGCCCACTGACACTCTAGCTTGCTTATCCCTTGAGCTATGTCGGTTCCCTTGATTCTCCGTCAGATGTCTTCATTACGAATCTTGTGCTTCACAGTAACACCAAACATAGCTCTCTCCATAGCTCGCTGAGCGACCTTAAATTTGTGGACTAGTTTGACCGTGAGTGTCCACGTTTCAGCTCCGTAGGTCATGACTGGTAGGACGCACTGATTGAAGACTTTTGTCTTCAGGCACTGCGGTATGGACGACGAGAAGACTTGACGAAGCTTGCCGAATGCTGCCCAACCCAGCTGAATTCTTCTGTTGGCTTCCTTCTCAAAGTTGTTCTTACCTGATTGCAATATTTGTCCAAGGTAAACATATTTTTGGACAACTTCAGGAGGTGCACCATTGACTGCAATCGGTTCCGGGTCAATAAGATTGTTAAACATGATCTTGGTCTGATCTATGTTCATTCCGAGACCGATGCGTCGAGAAGCATCAACTAGGTTGGTTGCAGCGACTCCGCCATTAGGACTAGGCTATGACAAGTCTTGCAGCGACTCCGCCATTAGGACTAGGCTATGACAAGTCTTGCAGCGACTCCGCCATTAGGACTAGGCTATGACAAGTCTTGCAGCGACTCCGCCATTAGGACTAGGCTATGACAAGTCTTGCAGCGACTCCGCCATTAGAACTAGGCTATGACAAGTCTTGCAGCGACTCCGCCATTAGGACTAGGCTATGACAAGTCTTGCAGCGACTCCGCCATTAGGACTAGGCTATGACAAGTCTTGCAGCGACTCCGCCATTAGGACTAGGCTATGTCACAGAATAAATAATAGGCTATGTCATCGGCAAATCGTAAGTGTGAGATGTTCTCCCCATTTCCAATCCAGCGTCTTAAACATATCTTCCAAGGCATTAGTGATCAGTAAACAGTGAAGTTAATTATAAGCTTATTTAACAATTAATCTACATTGATTCGACATCATTATAAATGTTTGTGTGTAAGTAGTTGTGCCTCACCATTATTATCGATTGTGTCTGAATAAACACACAGGCCACCGAGACATACAGACATACGGACAGATGTCAATAAGAAACCATAGGGGTTCCTTGTTTGACTGCGGAACCCTATGATAGAAGAGTAAAGCTCAGCGTACACCACAGTTAACATGTTAGCCATGTTACCTAGGTACTTGCACTGATTTCACATTATCCTTAGATTCCACACCACTATATAAAAGTGAAACTGTATGTTTGCTTAGGCATTTTAACTCCAAAACGGCTGATCCGATTTTTATAAAACTTTGTAAATAGGTACTGTTCAATTTAGAAACCAACATAGGATACTTTTCATCCCGGAAAACGGTAAGTTTCCACGGGAAAACGGGAAAAGTTGATTACTCGCTGTAAAGAACAGTTGCCATGGAAACGAAATAATAACAAGTCTATCAAAAATCATCAAGAGCGTTGGTGCTATACTTTTGCATTGGTTTTTAATATCCTAGAAGAATATAGGATACTTTTTCGTGATACAAATAAGTTAAACATATATATATATATATATATACCAATATTATAAATATATATATATATATATATATATACCAATATTATAAATATATATATATATATATATATATATATATATTTATAATATTGGTTATATGGCTAAGGTATATAATATAAAGTAATATATGATATTCAGCTTAAATAATTAAATATTATTATTATACAATAATTTAATATTTGTTATATTTTTCAGCTTAAAAAGTCGATCAATCAGCGTTACCCTCGTAAAGTACGACTATAAACAAATATCTCGAGAGAATTATCATTAGTTACTAAAACTTATTTGTTTAGTACGAGTACTTTTAATATAGCCAGTGCTGTCAAGATCAACAATAATACGTAGGTATTTTCAGCTTGATGAATAACCCCCTTACTTATAAAAAGTTATGCAATGGTTATGCAATGATTAAGAATTCCGCGCAGTACAATATTGTACTGCGCAGTAATGATTAGTAAAACTGCGCAGTACAATATTGTACAGCGCAGTTTTACTAATCATTACTTAATAATTGCATAACTTTTTATAAGTAAGGGGGTACGTCTTTTAGGTATTTATTTTAACCATAAATTGCTATTAACACAATATTTTATTATTCCAATAATAGTTAACTACTTCAGTCATGTTAGACCATCCTGGCTAAAGATTACTTGTAAGAACCAAAGTACGAAGTATTATTAATTTACACTTTTATTCGAAGTCCACTGCTGGACAAAACGTCCATGTTAATAGCTAACAGATCACTGTTAGCTATTAACATGGGCTTTATTTGATTGGTAAACATTTATACGGAGTCAATAACGGTGGTCAAACTTTTCATGTCACCACAATACGGAGTCTGTGTGGTGACATGAAAAGTTTGACCACCATTATACTTGTTACGCCATCAGTGGACGTAAAAATGAAACTTACTTATCAATTGGGCCTTAGTTTTTTTTTATTTCTGAATATTGTTTTACCGAACGCGTTTAACCTTTGAATGTTTCTCTAAGTAGGTACCTACTTATAATACTGATACAATCTGGGGTTTGGATAAAATTCATGTATGCCAATTAAACGAAATATTAACACTTTTATTCTATAAAGCCACTAAATGAAATTAAACCAAAAAATAACATTCAAGCACTTTTTTGACTGTACACTTTTTAATAATCACTGAACTTTGTTCTCGAGTGAAGACCTGCGAAAGGCGGCCGGCAGAAACTGGATGAGAAAAGCCGAAGATCAGGTCTGTGGCGTTCATTGGGACAGTCTTTTGTCCAGCAGTGGACGAACGCAGGCTGGCGAATGTCAAGTCAAGACTGTTCACGCCTTAGCTTATTTATACCTCAACGGCGGTTTCTAGAAGGTACTGGTATGTACTAGCAGTTGCCGGTAGGTACGTGAACCTTCAAGGCCGGAGCTTTGATGTTGCCGCGTCGCGCCACATCTTTAGGTACATAAGGTCGGTGCCGCCTTTGATAATGCCACGTCGCGTTGCGCCCGAATGTACCTACCGTGCGCTGCGGAAACTTGTGTTTCCAAAAGGCGCCTGTAAGTGTAGCTACTCGCGTACTGCGTCATCCAGCCGCGGCTTCTCGAACAAGCAGGTACCTATTATTTTATAAGAATCGACCGGCGCGGCGTAACAATGGTGTCAATTCTTTTGTCCACTCACTAAAACTAAACTATACTAAAACTAAATTTAGTGTAGAGATTCTTAAAACCTATTTGATAATTTCAAGTAAACTAAATAAAGGACTTGCAGGGGAAGAGTGTGTTGTTTGTGCAAGGCCAAGGGCGGGGAAGGGGTGGGGGGATAGGGGCGATTAGGGGAGGGTGGGGTAAGTTATAAAAAAGTGTAGGGTGGGTTGGGGGATGTGAAGGAAGGGTGAGGTAAGTTTCGAAAAAGTGAGGGCAGGGTAGGGGGAAGTGAGGGGAGGATGGGGTAAGTCGGGAGAGAGTTGGAGTGAGGGTGGAGAAAGTTGGATAAAAGTGAAGGACAGGTAGGGTAAGTAAAAAAAAATGTAAGGGGAGGGTAGGGTATGCAAGGAAAAAGTGAATGAAGGATGAGGGAAGTTGGAAAAAAGTTAGTGGAGATTATGGTAAGTTTGAAAAATGTCGGGGGAGGGTGTGGTAAAACTCTACCCTAGCTTCTCCCACCCTCCCCTCACTTTAGCCAAACTTACCCTACCCTCCCCTCACATTTTTCCCACCTTTGCCTCTCATCCCCTCACCCTCTCCTTATTTTTGCCTAACTTACTCCATCATCCCCTCACATTTATCATTTTTCCCCACCTTTCACCTCACATCCTCCCCTACCCTCCCTCGACTTTACTCATCCTGCCCTCACTTCCCTCAAACCATTCCCAACTTACCCCATCCTCCCCTCACTTTTTCCAAACTTACCGTACCTTCCCCTCACTTTTTACCAACTGCCCCCACCCTCTCCGCACTTCCCCCCACCCTCTCCGCACTTCCCCCCACCCTCCTCCGACTTTTCCCACACACCCCTCGCGTTTTTTTATCATCCCACCTCCCCTACTCTTTCCCCCAACCCTAATTCCTCCCCCCCACCCCCGGCATCTTCCATGCTATCGCCCGTGCATTATACAACACCCCCCAAGTCCTTTCGTTCCGTCGCAGAACTTAAATTTAGTCGGAAAGCTAAATTTAGGCTAGTTTAGTGAGTTTGTAACAAAATAGTCTGTTTGACAGGACTAAAATTAAATTTAGCGTAGTTTAATCTAGTTGGGATCATAGAATCGACACCAATATCACATATTATTTACCAAAAATTCAAAGCCATGAAGTATACAATGACTATGAACCAAAATAACACATTTTTGTTTTAATAATTAATATTAGATGGAAGCGTCAGTTTGCGACCGGCCTTAGCTTTTATTTTTCTTATATTTTCCAGCATAATACAAGTTCTTGTATATTTAAATTCATTCTGTCCTTGCTCCGTGAATAATTCACAGACTAACTAATAAAATAAGTAGTTAACTGCAGAATATACTAATTATATTATTTTCATCTCGTGGATGTTATCATCATAGTTTGAATCTAAAATGTTTGTGTCCGTGGGAATCAGTGTTGTGTGCCGACAATACTTGATTATTATCATCGGTGAGTATTTTTAGTATGAAAGGGACCTACATTTTATAGGTACTTTAATACTTTAAGTGGTATAGGTAACACCAGCACTAGTTGCCTGTCTAGCGCATTAGAATCCAGCGATACCGAGTTCGGCCCTCATTAACTTTCTAAGCTATGTGCGGAGTCCCATCGCTCCGTGCTTCGGAGGCGTTCCCGGCAGTTATTGATTGATAGTCGCCGTACCATGTCAGAGGCCTTCAGGTGGCCTGACAAACTCTGACACCAGAGGGGCACCGCGCCCCTCTCTCAACATGTGACCATAAAACTATTATCAAAACCTAGGTATCGTGTGAGGTATCAAAATTAAGATCTTTAAAAGCGTTACTTACCCGTGGCACAACTACTTGGCACTACCAGTTGTGCCATGGGGAATTGCTATTCCCTTAAGCACTACCAGTTGTACCAAAGGGAAATGTATTATTTCAATGACACAACCAAACAATGCCAGTAGTGCCTTGGGGAATTGCTGTTTCCTTAAGCACTAACAGTTGTGCTAAAGGGCAATATATTATCCCAATGACACAACCAAACGATGCCAGTAGTGCCTTGGGGAGCTGCTGTTCCCCTAAGCACTACCTGTTGTGCCAAAGAGAAGTCTCGCTTTTATTATTGTGTAACCATAAGCTCCAAAGTTATTTTGGTGTACATTTTTAGCTTATATAATTGATAACGATGACACCCATCAGATAGAATTAGTAAATCACGATTTTACATTAGGTCATACCTTGGAAAAATTAAGGTAAATAGTAATATCATTAATATAATTCTGACTGGGTCAGTTAGTTTTTTTAATAACATTTCCATTGAGAGATTTTTATTTTTCACAATACACAGTTAATATTTTCACACATATATTATTTGATTCGTGAATGAGTTGTATTATCTAATATTATTAACAGCGATAGTTTTCGTGTTTTTATTTATTTCAAGTCTTATATCACTTTTCACAGTTCTGGTGGTATCTAACCATTTCTTATACGGGAATATTGAATTCCCAACCTAAAAGAGGGTTTCCGTGAGTTTGTTCCCTTTTTATGTCTTGTTTTTTAAACTTCCCTTCGGCACAACTGTTATTGCTTAAGCACTACCTGCTGTGCCAAAGGGAAATATCTTATCCCAATAACACAACCAAACGATGCCAATAGTGCCTTGCGGAAGGGATAGTCCAACTGGCTCTACTATTTGTTCTACAATAGAACAGATTGGACAAAACAAACAATCAGTTCTACTGAGCAGTATGACATGAACTGCTGGTCCCATAAGGGAACAACAGCTCCCCAAGGAACAGTTGGCGTCGTTTGGTTGTGTCATAGGTATAATATATTTCCCTTTGGCACAACTGGTACCTAGTGCTTCAAGGAATAGCAATTACTCAAATCACAACACGCACAGCTGCTTGGCACTGCCAGTTGTGCCACGGGTAAGTAACGTTTGAAAGACTATTCAAAAAATTTATAACCCAGCAGCAATTGTTTTTTAGCTTCTCACAACATTTTCAATATTAGATGTACTTATAGTCCAATGCTGCAATTGCAAGTATAAGTCAAATATGTAAGCAAATAAGAAACAATTTTTTTTTTTTTTTTTATAACTAATTTATTTATTTTTACGGTCGATCAGCTCACATTGCGTCGGTCCGCTATCGCATCTGAAAAGCAATAATTACAAGACATAATATGTAAACTAAAACCAGGTTGGGTAAAAATTTGCCTATGACACTCTTGCGATGAGTACGAATCGATTGATGCCTCGCTTGTGAAAATCAGATCAACTTTAGTCGGGTAAAAAAAAAATTGGTTTTGACACTATAAATCAAGACAAATCGATTGACATCTTGTTTGTCAAAATCGGACCAAGATTTTAGTTTGAACACATAATCCTTACTTTGCCTTGCCGTAGTTGTTTTTTTTTAAGCCTATGACACTTTATACCCAAAGACGAATCGGTAGACACCTCGCTTGTCAATCGAACCAATGGGGGCGATGCTATGCTGGAACATTCACACTTAACCACATACATAGATACATACATACATACGTAGACTGTTAAACTCATTATCCTTCCCTTGCTTTGCTGTTGTCAGGTAAAAACGCGACCATGGTACGTTTACGTTGTCGTGCCGGTCGTACGTCCAGTCACCGTAGTATTATCATTTATTCTGTGCCCGCGCCCCACGCCTGCACCACGCCTGCATCGCTCTGCGAATCTACCTGAGCAAGCAACATGACGCGTGTGACGTGAGCGTGAGTTGTTTTAAATTCGTCCTCACGTCTAAAACTCTTTGGCCGTAATTATTCGTTTGTGGGGAAACTATAAAGATTAACGTAACAATCACAAATAAAAAAACCACGTGACCCCCGACCAGCCCATTATAGCTAAGAAACATCTCGATCACATCAACTTTCAAACAGAAAAAAACTGTAACAATATCGGTCTATTCGTTTGGGAGCTACGATTCCGACCACAATAATAGCTTAGAACCATCTCGATCACATCAGCCTTAAACAGCAAAAACTCATTAAAATTGTTCCATTCGTTTGGGAGCCAAGGTTGTTTAAATTTCCTTTTATTACTTTTTTTGTGTCTTGACTAGCCTCAAGGATTTTACTAAAATAAATAGCTACCTAAACAATTTCACGCTCGCTTCTTTCGCGCTTATTTAATTTCAACAATTATTTTCATATTATGCGAAATCATGCTTAATTTTTACACTGGTAGAAATTCCTCAATAACTTTCGCGTTCTGCGGTCGCGCTGTTGGTCACGTGGTAAACAGTAGGTAATAAACGTGACAAATAGAAGAATTATATATTGAATGCTTCAGATATGAACTATCGTAAAGTTCGAATAGGTATAATGTATGCAAACACGCGACACTGGGTTTCATACAAAAATTAGTTCGCACCATTTCGATCGTTTCCCAATTCGGTTCTTGGGGCTAAAATAATTATGCTCATTTTATTCCTCCATTTGTAACTACTAATTTAATGGTTTGTTTGGCCTTTTTTGCGCCACAACGCTTTCATCCACCAACTCCCTGCGATGGCTACAAACTCGTCCTTCCATCATCTTTCCTACTCTTCGCTTGCTTGTTCATGGTCGCCATTCCAGAAACTTTATTCGCAAGCGGTTGTCGGCTCTGCGAACTATATGGCATGCTCATTGCCACTTCAACTTGCAAACTCCGAGAGCCATGTCGGTAACCTTGGTTCTTCTACGGATTTCCTCGTTACGGATCTTATCACGTAGTGAATCTCCAAGCATAGCTCTCTCCATTGCACGCTGCGTGACTTTGAGCTTATGTATGACACCAATATTTAGCGACCACGTCTCAGTGCCGTATGTCATCACTGGCAACACACACAAATTATAAACTTTCGTCCTGAGGCACTGCGGTGTCTGTGACGAGAAGATGTGGCGTAATTTCCCGAACGCTGCCCATCCAAGTTGGATTCGTCGGTTGACCTCTTCGTCGAAGTTGGATCTACCCAGTTGGATCGTCTGACCCAAGTAGACATAGTGATCAACAGCTTCGATAATATCGTTCCTAACATAGACTGGCATGGGTGCGTTATGGACATTTGACATGATGTTCGTCTTACCCATGTTCATTTTAAGACCCACTTGTTAAGAAACTATATTGAAGTCACTGAGCATTGTGCTTAGGTCTTCCAGGGTTTCTGCCATGATGACTATATCATCAGCAAATCGAAGGTGAGTGATGCATTTGGCATTGATGTTGATACCATATCCGTTCCAGTTCAGAAGCTTGAATATATCTTCCAGTGCAAAGGTGAACAGTTTCGGAGAAATAACGTCTCCCTGTCTCACCCCTTTTTGCAACTGGATAGAATTTGTGCTCGACTTGAAGACGGTCATGGTGGCCTTGCTGTACAAACACTTCAACACTCCGTTGTACCAGAGTCAATCTGGCAACGCTGAAATGACTGTAGCACTGCCCAGGTCTCGACTGAATCAAAGGCTTTCTCGAAGTCCACAAACGATAGACATAGTGGGCAATTATACTCTGCGGTCTTCTGCATAATTTGCTGGAGCGTATGGATGTGGTCCACGGTGCTCAAGCCCTTCCGGAATCTGAAAGTTGTTTGGGAGGCTGAAAGTCGTCAAACTTACGAGCCAGACAGTTCGTGACTACTCTGGAAAACGGCTTATAGAGGTAACTCAGCAGCGAAATGGGCCTATAATTCTTCAAGAACCCACTTTATCACCTTTCTTGAAGAACAACACCACTACGCTCCTGTGCCACGCCTCTGGCGTATTACCCTCGAGGATGACCGAGTTAAACAGCCTCGGAAGGACTTTAAGTATTGGTGTTCCACCCGCTTTCAGTAGCTCTGTCGTTATTCCGTCCTCCCCTGGTGCCTTGTTGCTCTTTAGCTGTTCAAAACCTTAGCCAGATTAGCTCTTTATCTGTTGAGAGCCATTCTGATCTCGAATGGGCTGACGTCCGGGATATCTTCGGTATAATGTCGGGTCTAACGGAATCTTGCAACGATAGTCGTGCTAGGAGGACTACGCGATGAGGTGTATAATTGTCCATAGAATTTCTCGAGCTCACTCAAAATCTCTGGCTTCGACGAAACGATGCTGCCACTGTCGGTTTTCAGCTTCGTCAACAGGCTTTGGCCAATAGACGGATCTCTTGCGAACATTCTGGAGCCCTTGTTCGGCTCTATTGCGTACTTAATACAAGTAGTATTATAGAAACGTAAATCGTGTCGCATCGACTTGGAGATCTGTTTATTAAGCAAGCTGTAACTCAACATATCCACTGAAGACTGCAGCCTCATTTCGCCTCGTTCTGCCATAACTTTGAATGTATGCTCAGAGTGTTTCTGTGTTCTATTTTTGCCTTTAAAAACTCCGACCCGACCGCGATAACAATTTTCACCAGCCCGTTGTTTACTTTGTCCACTGTATCTCATTCGGTAAGGATTTGGAAGCGATTTTGGAGCTCCAACTGAAAGCTCTCAGGGTTTTGGATTCGGGCAGGACTTGGGCGAAGAGTAGATCTCTCCAGCTTGACGTTGATATTCATTGAGCCTCTTACCATGCGGTGATCACTGCCAGTCTGAACCCTGTTGATCTCAGAGACATCATTGAATATATGCCG
The DNA here is from genome assembly GCA_946251855.1 of Alsophila aescularia. Classification (NCBI taxonomy): domain Eukaryota; kingdom Metazoa; phylum Arthropoda; class Insecta; order Lepidoptera; family Geometridae; genus Alsophila; species Alsophila aescularia. Next base: position 6,334,892 of record OX276383.1, on the reverse strand, counting down.
ATTGGTCGTCAAAATGAAATCTTTCTTGTGCTTATGATGACGGGGATGCAGCCATTTTCTGGACGGGCGCTTCTTGAAAAAGGAGTTCAGCATAAAGAGACCCTCCTTCTCCACGAAGTCGGCCAATCGCTGACCCCTTTGGTTCCAAAACTGCCCTACTCTCAGTTTATCGCCATTCTTCATGCCCAGCCCTGTGTTTAAGTTCTCCATCACCACTGTGATGTGTGTTTTCGGGAGAAATGTCGTCATACATAGCCTCCACTTCATCATCAGTTTCAAGTGTGGGGTGTACACCCGTATGACCTTCAACGAATACCGTTCGGTAATTCTGAGTATAAGGTATGCCACCTTACTCGAAAAACTTTCGATCTTCACAATGTTGTTGATGAGGGACTTATGGACGAGAAACCCGATACCGTGTTGGGACTGTTGGTCACCCTCCCGGTAATAAACTAAGTTTCCGGAATTCAGGGTCATCGTATCTTCTCCCTCTCTTCGAACTTCTGATAACCCTATAATATCCCAGCGCAACTTATTTACTACTTCTTCCAGCTCTATCAACTTCTCATCGTCCTCACGGTGCATGCGTTGTAAGTTGCCAGGTCCAGAGATCGTGGGGGTTGGTAGCTTGCGTCTCTGCCAGGGATTCTTAGCACCCCCTGCTCCGCCGTTACCATGACTGCTACCGGTGCCAGGAATAATGGGGACGGGGACTGGGGACCGTCATTGCGGTGTGTCTATCATATTGGGGTGTCTGCCATAGTCACCACGCTTGGCAGGCAGATTGGTAAACTCAGTGTAACAAATATGTACTCAGAGGACGCTGTTGCCCATCTTCCGGTGTGTATTCATTTCATTAATTAAAAGTTTTTTTTTAATGGGGCGTCATAGCTTGTAGTTTGTGTGTTGTGTTGTTTGTAGGCCTGTGGTTTAGGATACGCTTTCCGGCTGACATGATGATGAAGATGATCTTATCTAGCTTAGGCTCTACAATTCCGTGACAAACATACAATGCTGCCACAGCTTCGTTTGGACCCTTGATCACGGAACCCTAAAAATGTAAAAAATTGTATAATTATAGTTTTACAAATAACTTTTCAGCTAACTTCAGCATGCTAATGCTTGGCATGGATGTATCGTGGATATCCCCAGTGCTTGTGAAGCTGCGAGACATGAACCAGACCAGTCTTTCCCGCCCTATGACAGAGGAAGAAGGTTCTTGGCTCGCGTCTGTGTTATCTTTTGGCGGAATACCTGGTAAGATCATTCGTTATTCGTGAATGTTTATGTAGGTACCTTCTACAATGTTACAACTTCAGCCACATCATCGCTCTCCATCAGGTTAGATCGTGGTTAAAAATGATAGCCTTTCCTGTCATAAACTGCTAAGTAAAGTACTTAGTTACCTAAGTATTGAACTGTTAAGTACGGTGTTTAATTTTATTAGTGCATACTTACTTATAACTTACTAGCTGCGCCCCGCGGCTTCACCCCCGTGATGGATGATGATGATGATGATGATGATTATGATGAAAGTATCATGTTTTATTCCAAGATATAAGCTATCTCCATTCCAAATTTCACCTAAATCCGTTCAGCCGTTTGAGAACGAAGTATGATGATGATGATGATGAAAGTATCCAGTGTTATTCCAGGGTATAAGCTATGCCAGTTCCAAATTTTATCAAAATTCGTTCAGCTGTTTGAGAGTGAAGTATGATAATGCCGATGATGATGATGATGATAATGATGAAAATTTTGATGAAATTAAAAAAAACAATCAAAAAAACTGCTCTTATCCTTCTTATTGGAAGCGCATTGGCCTGCACTGACGTTCCGATTGGGGTGTATTGTGCATTTCCCTCTGCCAGCCTCTACCAAAGCCATCCCAACTCATTAAAATAGAGGAGTGTGGCTTTGGGTCATTAGCACAACTGCTCCAGTGACAATCGTGACGGTGGCAATGAAAGTGACGATGACGAAGCTGAAGATGGTAATATTGAGTTTGGGAGGTCGCTGCGACAAATCATGTATTTCAGTTGTGAGTCTGATTTGTTCCGTGGCCGGACAGTATAGTATGACGTGCTCCACAGTCTCGTTCTCTTCCATGCAGCCACGACACAGAGGACTATACGTGGCTGCAATCTTGTGCAGATGATAATTTAAGTTGACCTGTAACAAGCCCTACTAAAACGCATGAAATTCCTTGCCGAAAACGTGTGACGTCAGTACGGCAATTGCCGTACGATTCCACGCAGATATCTTAACGTGGTGCGTAACGTGTCTTATTGGCAAAAGACAATAATGGCCCTGTTTCTTCGTTCCTTCCTTGGCGAGGGTGTCCGCCATGGTATTACCTTTACAAGAGCTAAGTATTTTTTTCCATTTAACTATTGTTCTGTATCTCTCCGCCAGTTTCTGTAGTCTTATGACACTCTGCTTGATATATAGTTGTAGGTCTTCTCAGAGCATAAATGATGGCCGCACTGTCAGTGGAAAGCACGAGGATTTTTTCCCTCGCTCCCCCACAGTGAAAAAAGCAGGGAGTGAGTTTAGTGATGATATTGCTCTATAGCTATTTAAAAAGTGGTTTTTAGACTAGTTTTTTATAATCTACTTTTGCTCCTTGTTATGTTTTAATTTCAGTAATGTTCTTCACCGTGTACCTGGTAGATCGGCTGGGCAGGAAGCGGTGCATCATCCTCGCCCTCATCCCACGGCTCGTGATGTGTTTCCTGTGCCTCTTTGCGAAGGAAGTTTGGACGCTGTTGCTGGCAAGAGGGCTCTGCAGCATCTCTGATGTGATGATCTTGTGTGTGGTTCCGACGTATGCTTCGGAGATAGCTAGTGTGAGTAGATTATGCTACCTACATAATTTAGGGACAGGGGAGTGCCCCCGTCAATAGAGCAAGCAAGGCCGTAGGTACGCCAGGTTTTCTGGAAGCAGAAAAATAAGTAAAAACTTGTAAATCATCAAGGTAAGAGAAGGAAAAAAATAATGGCCAAAACTTTAAAAAAAAATTGCCTGTCACTCGAGATGGTGTAATAATTCCAACGATACCCCATGCATCCAAATCTGTTCAGGTATTTATAATTTATGGTTTAATAAAGAAACTCAAATACGTATACAAACATGAACCCTAATAGAAACATTACACTCTTGTGTAAATTAAATAAAAATGCGTTCCCAATTACGTAAAAATAAAGAAAATATACATTTTACGAGTATTTTTATTATAACACAATAAATAAAAAACAACAAAATTAATTCAATTTTTGGATATTACGACTTTCTTCTGCACGGACTGCAGATTATCGCAAAAAAAATAGTTTAAAAAAACAAAAAAACACGTTTTATATAGAAAACAAAACTAAAAAATAGAAAATAAATTTTAATAGTGTAAATAGGAAAAAAAGTTTTATATAAAAAAAAACATTATTTATTTTCTACTTTTTTTTATTATTTTTTTCTTCGTATTATTGCATTGTCATCGGTCTTTGACAGGTGTGCAAAATTTGAATGAAATCTGACCGTTTAAAGTGGGTCAAAATAGCGTCCAAAGGAGTCGGTTACAAACATACAAGTGAAGCTAATATAAAGCGTATAAAAAAGTTCTTCTATTTCTCTTCATACCAAATTTCATCTAGATCGGTTCAGCCGTTTAGTCATGTAAAGGTAACAAAAAGACAGAAAAGGTTTCGCTTTTAAAATTTAAGTATTGATATTATTATTATGTAATAATAAGCAGAGGTCTTGTTGATCTTATATAATTACTATTCTTTATTCTAAATTTATCATTGAATCATTTTTATGCGCAGGGGGAGTTGCTTAACACAATAATATTTTTTATTTAATTAAAACTATAAGTGATTATATAGAAGAATATATATTTTAATTAAAACAATAAGTGATTATATAGAAGAATACATATTTTCACGAAACTTAATCAGACAAGTGGTTTCTTATTTTTTATTTAAATTTTCTGCTTTTCTCGTGGTCATAGTTGACTACCGAGATAATTGAGAGCTATAGTAGCCAAGCGGGTTAGTATAATGCGAGATAGAATCAAATACCGATACCGGGTTCGGTCCTCGGCTCCACATCCAATGATTTTTACCCAGGTATATGCGGTTCAGAGGCCAGCACAACTTCATACGACAAGCAAGCAAGCAGTTGACTAACATAAGACTCCTATAAAATAAAGAAAGAAACAAAGACACAAAATCTGTTTATTCAACACTTATAAAAAAAATAAACATGAACATAAACCGCATAAATACAAAAAATATAAAATGTGTTACGAGTACAAGAATATATACATTAATCGTTTCGTTTAATATGTCAATTAAACGAAATTAAACTTGTAACAAAAGCAAACATTAAAAAAAATAGTTATTTCGGTCCATTCGTTTGACGATTCTCTCCCTACCCCTTCCCCTCTCTTCCCCCCATTATAGCTAAGTGCTTACAAACATTAAAAACCGCATTAAAGTCGATCCATTTGTTTGGGAGCTACACACACACACACACACACACACACACACACACACACACACACACACACACCCACACACCCACACACCCACACCCACACACACCCACACACACACACACACACACACACACACACACACACACAGTGATTAACACCCTTAACTTATAGCACCCATCTCTTTGTTCGGGAGCTAATAAAATACACATCAAACATATAAATGTAAGTGTCGAAAGGGCCTCAGCATAATGCCAAGTGTCTTCGATTCTTGGCGCTGATTTTCAGTCACGGCCCAGAAGGCGTGAGGTTGGAGTGTTTATGGATAATTGGTGTTTCCATTTCAGAAAGACATTCGTGGAGCTCTAGGCGTGGTTTCTCAAATCTTGTCAGCCTTCGGGATGCTCCTCATGCTCTCCATCGGACCATTCGTGTCATATCTGACTATGAACATCATCTACAGTGCTGTGGTCTTGGTACTGATGATACCTCAGCTATTCTTGCCTGAGAGTCCTTACTTTCTGTATGTGAAAGGTACGTACATATAGCCCCACCGAAATTATAATTATGTTAGATATCACATCAGATCATTAGCCAGAAGATATCCACTGCTGAAACTGACCCCCAGAAAATGCCAAAACGTTTGCTGGCTAATTACCAGACTGCGCAACGCAAAGGACCATAATGTGTTTATCAGCCTATATGTGTATGTCTGTTCCTTTGTGGCACTCTAGAGACCAAACGCGAGAACCGATTTTGATGATTCTTACTTCAATCCATTTGTCTTAATCTTGCAAATGTCTCTCTTCATCCAGTTTCCTCCAGACGCTTTTCGCAGGTCGTCACTCCACCTGGCCACAGGGCGTCCTACACTACGTTTGCCTAAACGTGGTCTCCACTCGATAACTCGTCTACCCCAACGGTTATCGGTTCTTCGGAAAATGTGACCAGCTCACTGCCACTTCAGCTTGCTTATCCTTTGAGCTATGTCGGTTACCTATGTTCTACGTCGGATATCTTCATAACGAATCTTGTCCTTCAGAAAAACTCCAAGCATAGCCTTCTCTATAGCTTGCTGAACGACCTTAAATTTGTGTACTAGTTTGACCGTGAGTGTCCACTTTTCGGCTCCGTAGGTCATGACTAGTAGGACGCACTGATTGAAGACTAGTCTTCAGGCTCTGCATGTGGTATAGATGACGAGAAGATTTAACGACGCTTGCCGATTGCTGCCCAACCCAGCTGAATTCTACTGTCTGTTGGCTTCCTTCTCAAAGTTGTTCCTACCTAATTGCAATATTTGCCCAAGTTAAATATATATGGACCGATTTTGGTAATTCTTACGTCAATCAATTTGTCTTAATCTTACAAGTGCCACTAAAGACATGACACTAATCAAAATTCAACATGGCAACACCCATATGCCATATGGTGAAAAATAAAATAATTAAAGTTGACGAAATATGTTAATTGGGTATCATTGAATAAGCATTTGTAAATCATCTTTAAGTTTTTGTTATCATTTTTCATTTCGAATGACCATTTAGGATCTATAGCCATTTAAAGTTGGCTGGCAACCATTCTCACTGAAAATTTTGTTCGCAGTCTGTTTTTTACACTTTCTATTATGTCTTACTGTTCCAACGCGGTGTCCTACGTAAGCAACCGACGCGAATATCGCGCGAACTAAAGTGAAGCAGTACGCAGCGGGAACGCTGTCCTGCGTGAGAACCGTGGCGAACCGCCGCGCGAATTTGCACAATCACATGCCCTTCCAGTTGGCATAGTACATTTAACAGAAACAAACGGAAGGTTTTTTTAAAATCTAAACCGTGCCTAAAATTACCGTAGACATATCTATGACAAAGAAGTGACACTAATATTGTGTATTTACAAAGGCATTCGTGAGAATTACACCATATGTATGAAGATCTAAAGACTTCCCTTGCTATTCACGAAATAAGCTTGATGTTACCTACAACATTTAATTATATCATGGATGCTATAAAACCGGTGCTAAAAAAACAAAACATATGTTATCAATCGGATTTTTCTGGCCCAAACCACGCCGCGTCGTCGTATTCGCTTGAATTCACTCACTTAAAACACTTCAAGGGGCTGTGTCAGGGCCCTTATTCGATATAACCATTGAGACAAGTAACGCGTCGCGTTACCTACGATATCTTCGTGGAATTGTTCGTGATTTCATTAGACATAGTGAATAAGCGTGACGTTTTTGCGCGGTCCGGGCGGCGCGGCGCGGCATCACGTCGTCGGCGATGCGCCGCACCGCGTTCGCGTTGAATTCACTTACGTAGGACGCCGCGTAAGTAATGGGAGCTACTTTAAAATCACCAACGCTTACGCGTCCCTTGGAGATCGCAGTAGCTGTTATAATACAAATGAAAATGCTCCCCATTTCCTGAATTCCATTTGCTGGTCTAACAGCACCCGCGGGTTGAAAGGGTGGTCCTTTTAACATGCCGGACTAGACACGCATACTAGATGATAGAGAGATTACTCAATTGCTTAATTTATGTCTTAGAGTAAGCACCAAAGAGCTGAAAACTACTGGACCATTCCAAAAATTCCTTCACTATTGTAATAATGAATGACAACAACTTCGTTATTCCTGATGGTTCGCCTCAGGAATTTTAATATGACTTTTAAATTCGGTAAACTTTCCTAATTAACGGGTAAAGAAAGTCACACTTTTAATTGTTTAATTAATAATAAACGTTTTCAGGTAACAAAGAAGACTCATTAAAAGTTTTAACTTCGATTCGGAACTCGGAAGAAACAGCCCTTGAAGAAATGAATGAGTACTCCTCTCTCAATAACAACGTCCCCTTGGACAAAATAGACCTCATAAGGGACAAAACGGTACTCAAGACTATTGGAAAAGTCATATTCCTCTGCATCGGGTTCCAAGTGATTGGATACAATGCTGTCTCGGCGTATTTGCAGACGATTTTTGAATCTACGAACACGAGTTTGAAGCCTGAGATAGCGTCTGTGGTGATCGGGTGTATTCAGCTGTTGGCTTGTGTCTGTACGATTTCCCTTACGGACAGGTTTGGCAGGAAGCCCATACTGATCGTCACGCTGGTGGGGATGGCAGTGGGAATGGTACGTCTATATCAAATTGCTCTTTGTCGGTTGTAAACAAAACCACTTGAGAATTGATGTCCAAGGTGACGAAAGCAGTGTATTACCGACCAGTTTATGACATTGCTATCTCTAAATTCTGAATTAAAATACTTTTAATTCAGAGTTTAGAGGTAGTACTGTCATAAACTTAATGTCTCTTAATTTCGATGCAACAATCAATCTTAATATCCAACACAGGTGCTTAGCTACAAAAGTTGATAGATTCACTATTTCGTCACCAATTTGATGGAAAAATCTTCAAGTGAAAGTATTTGGATGTCATTTTATTAGCTTTAAATTTATTCTCAGAGCATTTATGATAGTGAAATTATAAAGTAGTATATTGATGACTCACATCAAAGTAAATCGTTCTTTTTGATTCTTTCGTTTTAAAATAAAAACTGGAACTTTATTTTTGAATTTTCATGAAATTCAAATTTTTCATTTCAGATCGGATTGGGAGCATTCTTTAAAATGACGGATAATCATATAGCTGTCACCGGCATCCTGAACTTTCTTCCACTCGTTTCTCTCATCCTAGTAATTTTTTGCTTTAATGCAGGTAATTTTATTATTTAACTTTTAGTAATCGAATAGTTTAAATTCTATTTATTTTTCAACAGTGAAAGGTAGTTGATGCACAATTCTTTACGAATCTACAATAACTTTTAGAAATATTAAAACAATCATCCGAACTAAACATTTGGTTATTGTGGTTTGAACTTATTGTTTATTTGTATCCAGGTATGGGCTCCATAATCTGGATGCTCATCGCCGAACTCTTCGATGGACCATCACGAGCCTTCGGCGTATCTTGTGGCGTCTTCTCCGCCACTATCTTCAGCTTCCTCACCACCTACTTCTTTAGTTCCATCGTCAGTGCCATAGGCCCTGCGGCCACCTACTGGATGTTCAGTGGGAGCTGCATCATCACCAGTTTGTTTATCCTGTTCTTTATCCCGGAGACTAAGGGAAGAACGTTCAGTGAGATTCAACAGGCTTTAGGAAGGAAGTCGAAGGAACAAGACCAGAATCCAAGCTAAGGACAGATCCCTGAGCTATATAAACAAATAAAATGTAACGGCATTCGAACAAATAAAAAAAAAATGAATTATAGAAGGAGTGCAAAATATTATGTTTAAAATATAGGAAGTTACATTGTGATATAATAATTGTGACCCATGATCACCTGTTAGTGGCTAACGTCACATCACATTTCATAGGCCCATATGCGGGTACTGTACTTTGGTACTGTACTCAGAGCATTTTTCCTTACCAAATACTGAATGAATACGTTATCATTTTACAATGTTTAGTCCCCGAACTCGATAAGAGAGGGCTAAAATAGTACTAAGTTTAGTCTGTATCACTGTGTGTGTGTCTGTCTGTAGCATCGTAGCTCACAAACGTATGGACCGATGTGTTTTTTCGAATGGGGGGGGAAAGGAAAAACCGCATCAAAATCGGTCCATTCGTAGCTACGATCGGGGGATCGTAGCTCCCCAACGAATGGTATAGATACACAGATTACCCCCTAATAATCTGTGTATATCTATACACAGATTACTTTTTTAATTTCGAAAACGTAATACTTTTCTCGTTCAATTATAATTATTTTATTCTTTTTTAGAGTTTGGTTACAAAAAAACATCATTATCAGTTTGAATACGAAGTACTTAGTTGTTTTTTTATTAATAATTTTATTTCTTGATTTTGAGTGGCCTCAGCAGACATTGTAAGGCAGTTATTTTGAGTGGCCTCAGCAGACATTGTAAGGCAGTTATCTTATACGCCAGCTAAGATACTTAAAAAGACAGCCAAAGCTGACCATTTGGTGTTTACTTTGATTCAAAGCTCTCATTTTGCCCTCACTTTGATCACATACTTAGCGACTGAGCTACTTTCCCTACATAAAATTATTCATCCAACTGTCCATACTTGTTAGGTTTAATCAACTTTAATGCCAAAATCCGAAGTAGGGTTCATCGAACTATCAATGCAGCCGCTTATAAAAACAATATCTCCCAAAACGGCCCCATACCTCGTATGTTTTTTGAAATCGTAATATTGTATACGTGTGTATACGTGAAACGAAACGTAATTTTCAGGAAATTTTCTGTTTTATTTATTTGTATCTTGAAATGGAACGTAATAGCACGTTTGATCGTGTTAAGAAACCGTAAATAAAATTATTATTTAGTAGATTGTTTTTTTCTGCTCTATGGTATGGCGCCAAAAAATTAGGGTAGGTTAGATTTTAACATGACTACACATGACGCTGAACTTGTACTATAATTTATTCTGTGGCCGAAGTTAACTTACGTCAAAAAACCGATTTAAATAAACTAGTACAACTGATTCAAATAAAGAGCCTAAATCTGGTTTTTAATAAACTTAAAACTGGAATGTCTTACAAACCGCGGGGGGAAAAGAGTACAAACTTTTTTCTCTAGCAGTGCACAGTAGCGCCATCTAGTTACCTTATTGTAAAACTAACATTAATAACCTAGTGCGTAAAGGGCTGATTCCACTGGTAGAAACCTAAAAGTGAGCAATTTACTGCATTTTTAAGAGCTCATCAAAAATCCCCGGCGATTTAAAAATTCCGGTTGAGAAATGCGACCTGTAGAGGAGAACAGAAATCCGGACAGACATACGAAAGCATTTTTGCCCAAGCTGAAACGGAGATGCTTCGCTCGCGCTTTGCGCTCGCTCGGTCAGTTAAATATATATATATATCTAAAGAAATAGTTGTTTTATTTAGTTAAAAACATCCACACCAATATATAAAAGTGGAAACGTACAATTATCAAGCATCCATTTTGAAAGGTTGTACACTTTTTGTAATCCAATGGATAGATGAATATCATAATATAATAGATATTCATAAACGATTGTAGGTAAGTATGTATTATCTTTACTTTGATGTGGTGACACGTCATCTATTATGCTCATCATCAAATTCATCCACTGCTGGACATAGGCCTCTCCTTGCCAAGGCCACTAAGCCCGATCTTCAACTCTTCTCGCCATTAGTGGTTATACTATACGTAAACGCGTCCCATCCGTAGCAGTATTCATTTGAAAATGTTGTTTTATTTTATTTTATTTATTAATTTTATAAACAGAAATTTTTAATCGCGGACGGGGTTGAACCAGCATCATTCCGTGCCTCTGCGCGGCACATGCCTTTACAAAGTTCGGCTACCGTGACAGTTACCACATGCTTCAAATTTTTCGCTTAGTTTGTAAGCCCGTCTTACGGGGACGGTAACGACGGTAACGATCAAAATTATAAGATGTTCTCGCTAAGCAGGAGTTAATGCCAAAATAATATTAACATGTTTATTAAATTAAAACCAGAAGTTATAATAATCTTATTGTATATTAACTAATGAATGAAAACGCATCCAAAATTACTTAAAAATATTATTTTCGATTGTTTATTGCATTAAAACCTTTCTTATGTCATCCTTCTGTAAAACTATATAAGTATTCCTCTTTCAATGTACTTCCACTTTTTACCTCAGGATAAATTTTTAGGATATAGTTACCTATTTCACCAATATTTTTTAAGAAATATAAGAGAATATACAGTAAAATACAAAAAAAACAGACTTAAGTAACTTTGTTATTCAAAAACTTAACTGCCCATTTTTACAAACAATCCCTACACTTTAAGTAGATACATTTTAAAGGACACCTGTAGATCGATTCGTTTTCACTAACATCTAAGGATGAGCTAGGCGATCCCTACCCCTACCTACCGGATTTCTCCCTAAGTGACATTATTGTTTGTTTTAATACCACTACTATTTTTGATATATTTGAATCTGTATTCAAATCAAAATATTGTTTTAGAGATAGTAGATTACCATGAAACAATAATTTTAAATAAATACAAATACAAAATATTTATTAGAACCAAATGAAAATTACAAATAACCCTCCTCTGCAGTCGAGTAAATATAGCCAGCGGTCACAGCAATAGAACCGGGGGGAAATGAAATTATAAAAAGTGCAACAAGATTAATGATGAGGTGATGAAATTCGTTTTTTATTAATGTATATTCATCACGTAATTTTTTATTATTAAGTATTGTATCAACTTTCGTCCGTACACCCATAAATAATGGTATTTTTTACTTTTCATGAAGTACCTAATCCTGCAAAAGTACCTACAATAAAGCAAATTATTTAGTTTCATGTATTTTTCCTAGGTATTAACTTTTATTAAAGAATTCAATTTGAAGGTTTTTCCTCATACAAATTAGCTTCCAACAAACAATTACTTACAAAACCTTCAGGATACTTATCATTTGGTCAAATAAGGGGTATACTTTGTGACTTGTTACTGTCTTAATACTACCCTGGCTATAATCCAGGCTGCAGGTCGTAGTAATAGATAATAAGGGCAATTAACTAGCGAATTTTTATCTGTTCCCCTTTTACCATTTAAAAAAAAGAAGTAAGGTTATTCGTTAAAACATAAATTGTAAAATAAAATGTGGTAAAATGTACGCTGTCTGGAAAACATGAGCAATAGGGCTCTTGTATCCACACTATGTGGGCACGTCTTTTTTGTCGAATGTATCTTCTGTGCGTTCATGACGACATCTTCCCTTGTATCTGTCGAAAGATGATATGATAGGGTGAGGAAGGTTATGCCCCTGTCGCATTATATATGTCCCGCTCCTAAGGCAACAGATTTTATTGTATTCGTTGTGTTACTGGTTCAACTCTATCGAATAATCTAACTCAGTAGTCTTATTATTATCGTAAGTAGACACATAGTATCTGGATCTATAGACTTTACAAGTAGGATGTGAAATAAATACCAAAACATACTAGGATTAGTAAAAAATTGGTACCAGTGCAAAGTGCCATTCCATATCACCCCCCCCCCCTCCCCCCTCCCCCCACCTATGGCTACTTTACTTAATGGCTACCTTTTTTTTAAACTCTAGGTTTCAAAAAAGGTAGCCAAATGCAGAGAAGTCAATGTATGTCCTAAGCAAGTCGTTCGACTGATAATTTTCCATTTGAATTTCATTCTATTCCCAGTGCCATCCGCGCTGCTACAGTCTATTGTTAAACCCTTGCAAGTTCAAGCCTACGCGCGCCTAAAACGTGTGCGACGGGTTAGCAGTAACCTGCAGTTATCCGGGTTGTACCGGGTTCCCATGCTCTATTTAAGTATCTTCCTGCTGAAAGCTTACGATTATAATGTTTTGAATTTCTGTTCTACAAAGCCATTGAAGTTATCAATGAGGATAAGTGATCATAATATCACATAAATAATTATTTTATTATCTACAGCTGCTTGATTCGAACAAACTTTAAAAAACTGTATTTTATGGAAATAAATTACCTTTTCTTTTTTTGCCTCGTTTTTTTTAATAACATTTCCTCTCTAAATTTAGTAAAATAAATATGTGCAATCATTATAATAATTCTAATATCAGCACCCAAAGATATTGGCGGGAACTCGCCGAACAAAACTTAATTAATTTTTTGTGAATAGCTTATTACAATAAATGACATAATGTATTATAGTTATTATACCATTATAGATAAAACTATAAAGAACCTCGAAAAAATACTAAACAGTAATAAAACTCTAAAAATAAACTCACGAAGGCCATGGGCTGGCGACGCCCTCCCCTCCACAAGTACCTGCAGGATTATCCACTCATAACGGAACAGCCTGTATACATGCATAGCAAAAGTAAAAAAAAAAAAAACGTTGAAACAATGGTTACCAGTTGTCAGTGTACCATGCGTTACAAATGGCACGTATACTTTTTTTTTGAGCTACAAATTCTTTATGTGTGTAGACAGAGCCGTCCCACAGTATCAGACCATATCCAAGTACAGAGGAAACAAAAAATACAAAATACAAAATTATTTATTTCACAATGAAAATTAGGTACTACATACAAATACATTAAGAAAAAAAAACACATTGTGGTGGTAAAAATAACTTAATACAAACTCCCGATAACATCCCACACTAGGCTGGAGGGCCTGTTTCGTGGGTGCCATATTATACCTACATTAATTTTACATGTGTCAAAATGGGTGACTAACACCTAGGAATAAAAGTAACTTAACTAAGTACATATATATTCAAACGACTTAACACATCAATATATTAAAATATGATGTAGACCAATAGACAAGATCTATTTTTATTATTTATTTGTCTGTGTAATACGTCGATCCTATAGTTTTCAAAAACGTCCAGCCCACCTGGCAGCTAGACTGAGCATGAGTCATCATATTACTCTCTCTTTCTAATATGTGGAGTCACCGCAGTCACAGAATAAATAATAGTACAACCGAAGCTAATCTTGTCACCAAGATGTTGCAACACAAATAACTCACCTCAGGACAGAATAACAAGCACACAATCTCGCATTGTTTCTCGTAGGTGAAGGAGGTGAGGTCAAGACTAACGGTTTCAGATTCAGGGGGGAAAAAACGACAAGTGAAAATCATTGTCACGTTCAAAACAACAACATTTCCTGTAGAAAAATGAGATCCAGTTCAAAAGACAGACACAGATCCAAATCGTTAATTTCAACTTTATACTTACACATGTAACATAATGGAACGGTTTCATTGCAATTTTACCAGATAATTTATATGTCCCTACTTGTGTATGAAAAACCCAAAAAAAACAGACATAATTATATGTAGTTTTAACTTGGTTCTGAAAAGTTTTCCAATCTGGAAATGTTCTACCATCAGGTCCGGGCATAATGGTTGAGACAGTGACACGAAAGAAAAACTACAAAAATCCTAAAACTTCCTAACCTTCTCATCATTTACTTTCGCCCCCAAAGCCGCCTGTATCTCCCCAAACGTCTTCCCCTTCGTCTCCGGTACACAGAACACGACAAACAAACAGAACAGCACGCAGTTCACACTGAAGAACCAGTACGTCGCAGCTGCTCCTATGGACAGTATGAGGAGAGGGAAGGTCTTGGTCGCGATAAATATGAATATGTAGGAAAGTAGAGCTGTGATGGAGAGGCCTACGCCTCGCGAGCGGTCGTCAAAGAGTTCAGCTGATAGCCCCCATTTGATGGAGCCCACACCTGGAAAAGAAATTCAAACATAGCTCAGAGAATAAGTAGGCTGAAGTGGCAATGGGCCGGCTGTAACATATTTATATTTGTACAACAACAAAGGGTGAAGCAAAATGGAGGGTTATGATTTTGACCGATATGTAAGTGGGGTATATATGTTCATCTATTCCTTCATAACATCTAAACCACTTTTCATAATTTGACAAATGAAGTATCGTTGGAAGCGCCTTGATTGTCGAACTATATAGGCTATGTGAGGGCACAGTAAGTTCAATGTAGCCCCTCTGAGGACATAAAATAATGAATTAAAAAATACATGTTGGGTATCAAATTATAGCCAACATGTATTGGCTTAATTAACACATTTCAAATATATATGTACATATATATTGTTAGCTGTTGCTCGCGGCTTTGCTTGCATGCACCCGATATTATTATTACCCCAAAATAAAATAAATAATAAGTTAGTTCAAAAACTAAAACCCGACTATCCTCTAAACATCACTATGAAAATGTATTATTACAAAAAAAATGGTTTTGTGTTTTATTTAGAAAATCCATTTGATTATAGACTTTTCGTTTCAAATATTATTAGTGTTATTACCAGCGCTGTAACTGTAGACCACCAAGATGAGTGACCACTGAGTGACACTAGAGGCACGCAGTTCCTCCAATGATGAGGCCCGTGCTGTTTGGTTCGAATATGATTAGTGTGATTACCAGCGCTATAACTGTAGACCACCAAGATGAGTGACACTTAGGCACGTAGTTCATAGCTTCACTGATGGCTCTGTTGCTGTTTGGTTTAAATATGATTAGTGTTATTACCAGTGCTATCCAGCTAGATGAGTGACACTAGAGGCACGTGGTTCATAGCTCCACTGGTGGGGCCCGTGCTGTTTGATTCAAATATGATTAGTGTTATTACCAGCGCTATAACTGTAGACCACCAAGATGAGTGACACTAGAGGCACGTAGTTCATAGCTCCACTGATGGGGCCGGCACTTTTGACGAAGAAGAAAGCTCCTAGGCCAACCTGGAAATAATTAAAAAGATTGGTGATTGAGCTTGAAATTTGGTTATTGTTTTTTAAATAAACAAAATATGATGAACTTGGAAGAATCGCCATTTGGAATTAATAATATATTTGTTAGATGATAACCATAGATCTAATTAAAAAAGTAGGAAAAAAATATACCAGCTCCTCGGGCGTGTACCGGATAAATCAGGTGCAACGCATATAATTATTGTCTCCTTTGGCCTTAGTCACAATCATAGTGGCTTTTTTTGTAGCACGTATTATCACACAGTCTGTGTATGTCTCTCTTTCTTTGTTGTTGAAGCACAACACAACCACAAGAGTGGTTTGAATGTTTTTGCTAATAGAATATTATAAGTCAGTGGCCCAATTACAGAACTTGGTTACAATCGGATTATCACTTTTCATAGCAATTTCGACTCTATCGCAAGGCATTAGTGGTTGCGATATTGAGAATTCGATTGAAGCCAAGTTATGTGGTCGGGCCGCCGGTGTCACTTAGCTAGGTGTCATCACTCACTAGTGTGCCGCGTGTCGCTCCCCGCCACTTCCCTCTTCCTGCCTGCCGTTCGTGGTATGTCAGGCTCCGGCGGCCCGTGATAATAATAATGGAATATGTATTTTTTTAAATACCTATTCCCGACCGAAACCTTTTTCTTTGATATATTTTATTGTAGGTTACTCCATGATGTGTACACTACATTATGTTTAGTATATACTCGTTTAAAGCCCTTTATGCGTGATACATTGAGAACCTACCTGGTTTAACAACCTTCAGTGGCAACCTGACATGGCCGTGATAGGTTAGAAGACGAAGATGGGAGAAACGAGCGTATCGCCACTGAAGGTTGTTGACAGATATCAATCTGTGTTGCGGTAGCGTTGTGAGGAGGTATATTTTCGAAATACGAACAGGAAATCCTAAATTCTAAAGTATACCCGACATCAGATCGGCCAGTGACGTCATAAACGTTGGTCTACGTTCAGCAGTGGAATTCTAAAGTCTGACATGATGATACTTATAATAAAACTATAACAGGTCCAATTCTGTACATAGAAAAATATTTTGATAATCGTTATGGAGGATTCTCTATAAATTATACAAAACCTGTTTTTTTTTTTTTTCATTTTTGTCTCTGTCTGTCTATCTGTGTCTTGGCTGCGCATCACGCCGAAGTCAAAACTACTCAATGAATTCAAATGAAACTTGGTATGATTTGAGTTCATACTACGAGGTAGGACATAGGATACTATTCATCCCGAAAAATTAAACGGTTTCTGCATGATAAGGGCTAAAAGTTATTTCATAGAACACGTACCACGCTGAAACTACTAGACGGATTTAGATGCAACTTTGCAAAGTCATAGTTTATATGATGGGATAAAATTGAGGATAAATTTTAAATCCCGAAAAAATATAGGGTTCCTTTGGGATAGGGGTCCAAAGTTATTTTAAGTTTGAAGGAATAAATAATATTTTTTGGAGGGTACTCTATATTAGATACTGAAACCAAAACTGTATTTTTTCATTTTTGTGTGTCTGTCTATGTGTCTGTCTGTCTGTATCTTGATCGCGCATCACGCCAAAACTACTGAATGAATTCAAATGAAACTTGGTATAATTTAAGTTTATACTACGAAGTAGGACATTGAATAATTTGTATCCCTTTGTTTCCTTTGGGAGAGGGGATGAAAGTCAACTTGTGTTATCATCATCATCCGTCCACTGCTGGACATAGGCCTCTCCCAATGAACGCCACAGAGCCCGGTCTTCGGCTCTTCTCATCCAGTTTTTGTCGGCCACCTTTCGCAGGTCGTCACTTCATCTGGCCGGTGGGAGTCCCACACTACGTTTGCCAAGCCGTGGTCTCCACTCAAGAACGAAGTTCCCCGCACGGTGCCCAGCCCAACTGAATCCTTCTGTTGGCTTCCCTCTCTAAGATGTGTCTACCCAACTGCAAAGTTTGCCCGAGACAGACATATTTATTAACAACTTTGAGGGGCTAACCATCGGCAGCTATAGGTCTTCGGGTAATAAGATCGTTATACATGATCTTGGTCTTATCTAAGTTCGTCCCGAGACCGATCTGTCTGGAAGCTTCAGCCAGGCCGTTTAGCATTTGCTCAAGTTCCTGCACCGATTCCGCCATAAGGACTCGAAAAATCGTAAGTGTGAGATGTACTCGCCGTTTATATCTATGCCCTTCCCTTTCCAAAATGTGTACATAATTGTTATTCATTAACGCGTAGTACGATTTCATTCGTTTTTATTGTTAGAAAGGAGGTACTTTAAAGATTGTCATGTAAATATATCAAGGATATCAATTTTGTAGTTCAGAAATTACTGACTGCACAAGCCTCAGTATTATGTCCACATAAATTGAAACCCGAAATATACAGGAACGTTTGAAAGTGTACGGCTAATCTTAAGCTGGCCTTATCACTTTATCGTATAAGATTAATGGATATAGTATAGGCTGGTCACCGTAGACAAAAATCGCGGTAGGTCGCAAAAATCTGTACAGTCCTGGTTTTATGGTATGTTGTTAGGATAGATACCAGCAGTGTAAAACTAAATTTGCTGCTTCGAAAGTCCTAAATTCATGGTGCTTGAAAACATCGATTATTTCTGTCTTGTTCAGATTTTGGCATATATCTTAATGTGCTTCCCACTGAAATGATTTTATTATTCTTATAAAGAAGAAAAAAAATACTACAATTAGAGCTTAACTGCTGCAGCTCTGTTATTTTTGATAAACCTGAGATGCAGTACTTCAAATATAGGCTATTTTCCCTAAAAAATTCGAAATTATAGTTTTAGCCGCCTTCCGTGCAGTATATCGGCTATAATACTCATTCTACGAAGAAAGCCATGAAAAAAAGTTGTAGAACAGTTCTTCAACTTTATTATGAGCACAAGCGAAACTTTTTATAACCAAAAGTCCCACTGTAATCTGAAAAAAAAACTAAAAATTAAGGACATCAGATTTTTCAAGAAATATATATTGTTATTAATATTGCACAGACATCTATTGTAATGTTATTCAAATGACATCACATTTATAAAGCTTATTTATTTACAGTGTATCACACCCACATATAACGTTTTTTTAAATCGTGTCTGTCTATCTGCGTCTGTTTGTTTATTCACGCATCACGTGAAAACTACTGCACCGATTATGATGCGGTTTTCACTGCTGGATAGGTTAGAGTTTGACTTAAAAACTGTTTTTCTTAGTATCTCAATCCGATTTGTAGAAGCGGAGTAATCGCTAAAAATCTTTTTGCGGCTGAAGGAATTTTGATTAAATGTTGGTATATTGATATTTTAGGTCCTGGAATAGCACGTAGAGTACTTTTAACCTAGAAAAATGACAACGCGTGTGAAGCCGCTGTTAAAGCTTGTATTTAATATGAACATTGTCCCACGGAAGTAGTGAGAAAAATATATAAACATTTACGAAATTTCTGGGAACAAACGAGCAAACCGTTGTGGTTTTCTATGGGATTGGGCAGACTAGGCTATGTTTACCAGTCGAAGTCTTCCAACTTAGTGATGTGATGTGCAAAGAGTTAATTTATATTAAATTTAATACTTTATAGATATGTACTTACATATTTTTACTTATTTAATGTAGCAAGTACCTTTGTCACGAGGCGGTCCCAGGGTTTGGGTTGCTCCCACTAGCCCAGGACCCAAACCTCAGTGACACAGAATTACAGGAACAATAATAATTAGGAGCACAGGAACTCACAGACTTTTATACTTTGACGATAGGAATTAAAACCACTTATGTAGGTATTGTAGGTATTCTGATATATATTTAAAAGTCTTATATATATTTTCAATAAACTTATTTATGTATTCTACAGTATTATTTCCGGTTTTTCCAAAAATCAATATATCAATGACAGGTTATTTGTATTTAGAATGAATAATGACCAACTATCAAAATGAAAAGAAATGGATTATGAAAGAATTAAGAGATCAAAAGAGTATCATTTTGAAAGAGGTTTTGACCTCGTCACTTCCGGTTTTTCCAAAAATCAATATATCAATGACAGGTTATTTGTATTTAGAATGAATAATGACCAACTATCAAAATGAAAATAAATGGATTATAAAAGAATTAAGAAATCAAAAGAGTATCATTATGAAAGAGGTTTTGACCTCGTCACAATTTCTATATCTGCGGTCATCTCTAACCACATCGAAGCTTTGGTACCATTACCATAGGTGAAAATATATTCTGATAACATTAGTTTAAACGTAGATCTATTTCGTCTTCTCCCTTTCTCCATTTTTATCACCAAATCAGTCTGTATCGTCCACTGCTGGACATAAGTCTCTCCCTAAGCGCACTATTGAACCCGATCTTCGGTTCTTCTCTGCACTTTCGTGCTTGTAATTCATTGTTTTAATCCCGCCTTAAAAGGATAGAATTTTGACGCAATCTTGGCAAAGTAGGTATTTAGTAAATGTATTGCAATCTTCACCTCCTCCCCCGATCCCCTATACGAGCGATAGAGAGAGTTGCTGGTGCTGAGTTTCAGTAATACAGTTTTGATGATAGAATTTGTTTTGAGAGAACGCACTTTCAACCCCCTAATTATGCTAAAATGTTTTGTAATTACTGTCCATCCCTTGAATTGTATAATATATGCCACGTTTCATTTTTTAAACAGAGCTTCTCGTTTTTGCAACAGAGCATTTTTAATTTGTCATAGCTTCAGCGTAAAAAAACCGCGAGTATAACTATGAAGTTATTGAAAAACTTAGAACAACAAAGACGCTAATTAATAAAACAACTGAAGCTAATTAATAAAACAACTGAAGCTAATTAATAAAACAACTGAAGGCAAAGATTATTTTTGCACGGTCAAGGGCGCTATAGACTCTCTTCGCTCACTCCTGCTTCTCATATCTAAGAAATACCAACGAGATATAAGCGTTTACAAAGTATAAAACATACCAAGCATCTAGGTACTTCTCTTCTGCTCCTTCGTTTTCTCGTATGATCAATACAATTAGATCGCCTTTCCCAACCGATCAAGCCATTACTTGGTACACAGGTTAAATGAATTTTTAGTTATTTTTTTGTCCCCGTGGATTATTGACTGTGTACTTCCCCCAAAAAGGGCTACTGAATATCTCCGCCTCGTTAGATCCGATTTCGATGGGTTTTTTTTACTTGAAAGGTAGGTAACTTTACGTTGGCCTTACAAAAATTTGGTGAGGATCTGATGAGGACCTTCGGCGTGATGAGCAGAATAGCTCCTCAGAATGCAGTTAACTGCTCACTTTTAGGTTTCGTCCAGTGGAATCAGCCCTTTACCTACTAGGTAGGGATTGATGGAGCACCTTGTCATTAATGCTAGTTTTACAATAAGGTAACTAGATGGTGCTATTGTGCACCGCTAGGATGTTTGCATAAAAGTTTGTGCTCGCGAGGTCTACCGCTCACAGAGCCACTTGTATATGTATAGTTAAATAAGCATCTATAAAACGTATTTACCATTCCCACAGCCATCCCGATGATAGTGGTCGCCAATATGGTCTTCCTCCCGAAGCGGTCCGTCACCGCCGTGGTGCAGAAGCTGGCGAGGAGCTGGATCATGCCGATTACCACGGAGGACGTCTCCGGCCTGACGCTCGTCTGAGTCGACTCTACAACAGGAAATTACTTTTTGTTAACGCCAAATGAGCATAACTAGTTAAGTCTAAACCCCAGAGCTAGGATGTATAGACAAGTACAGAAAAAAAAAAAAAAAAAACGCACTCGTCATAATGGTGAAATGAATAGGATCCGTTAAGCCCAAAACACGAAGGGTCTGTAACGGACCATATTGACATATAGAGAAAAATAGAAATAAGTGTCTACAGGGTGTCGTACGTAAACCATCTATTCAAACAAAAATACGCGAACAAAGTGGGGTGTAAAAGTTAGCGCGGACAAACATAAGTTATATGTAGGGTGTAAACGCGTTAGTATATATATTCTGTGGCTATAGTGACGAGGCGCGGCAATGCACGGCGCAGGCGAGAGAAAACATAGATATAGCTAGCTAGGTATAGTTATATATCATTTGTTATTAGATCCGGGTGCGCGAGCACACACTAGCTTGTAAGAGATGTCGTAGAAATAAGGAATTAAAGTGGAATGCACGTTCTACTTAAATAAATGTAGGTGTACACACTGAATAACCATAAATAATTATAATAGTGAATAAACATAGTAAACGAACGTTTTGAATAAAAAAGCGCCCAGTTAGTCAAGGCGCGGCGTTTTGTGAGAGAGATATAGATTCCATTATAGCTATATGTAAACATAGCGGAGTGACGTACGATTCACATCGACTCTGCGCAGCGCAAGACGCTATAGATATAGCTATGTATAGCGTCGCGTCATTTACTATCACGGGAATATGTAGAAAGGATCGCACGGTATAAAGCGATTTTCGTTAGATTTGGGAGTGTAGAGAAACTTTACATGGAATGGACCAGGGAGTCAAGGAACGTCATTACAAAAGGACAAAAGGAGGAGTATGGTTACAGAATAAATAATTCTATTTACTGATAATTGTACGCGGTCGAAAGTAATAATTTGTGTCAATATAAAACAAAGGAATAATAGGGTTAAAGAGACATCTATTGGGTTATGAAGGAACTAAGTTGAGAAACAGGGTGGCCGAAATCAAATAGCGTTCGATTGGAAATTTAGTAAAGCAGTTAGCTAGGTGATTGTATAGATGAATTGGGTTCTCGCGTATCGGTTAAACATAAAGTAGGAGATAGCGCTTTAAAATAGAAATTAGATTAGAGTTATTTTAGGGAATTACGAAAGTGCAGGATATACGTATATATATTTAATGGTGTTTTAATGGTTAGTTTAGATTGAAGTTAACATTAAGGGGTTGCAAGAGAAAAATGGGAGGGGGGGATTTGTAGACTGGTCAAGTTATCTTTTAGTCATATAAATCAGGGATAGTACTTATGATTAAGTTCGGTGGAATATTATGTCTAGAAAAGTACCACAGGAACTGGATGGGATGGAAGAATTTAGACGAAATAGAAATAATTCTACTTATTGTCAAGGAATATTCAAGCATGAGAGTTTGTCAGTTATAAAACTTGGCATTTCAATGAATAGGTCGATATCAAAAAATAGTTACCAACTGGTGATAAATAAGAAGGTGAGGAATTTAGGCAGCTATTTGTTACGATCGATAATACGCGAGTTTTAGAACTGCTTAATCAAAATTGATGAAAATTTTAAAAGTGGAATTAGGAGTTTTTCATTAAATAATATAAATAATATAAGTATTTCAAATGTAAGCTAATATTTGTAGGAAAGCGATTGAAATATAGGCATAGTGCAGAGAAAAACAGTCGGATATAGGAATCATGATAATTGCTGTTAATAATTACCAGATTAGAGAAGAAAAATGAGATCACCTTTCAATACTTGAGTTAGTGAACTATAAATGAAAATGAAAATGAAAATGATTTATTTGCTAGAAACATGGTAAAATAGATATGGTATAATTATGAAATAGACCAGCATGTCCCGCCAAAACTTGGCATACAAAAATTTAACACACATTTATATTACATTCATTAATAAAATAATACAATTTGAAATTATACGAACGTTAACATTAAAAGTAAATTAATCATGGGTACACAACAAAAAAAAAAACATGTCACATATAAAATTATTTAAAAATAAAGTGATAATATGGGCATGTCAAAACTATGAAATAAAAATATTTATTAATTATACAATAATTCAACAAAACGTAAAAAAAAAAAAAACACTCATTACTTACACATTTTAAAATCAAAAAAATCCTTAATGTCATAGAAACAGTTTTCAGTTAGCCACTTGTGTAGTTTAACTTTAAAATGCTTAATTGGTAGCTCCCTGATTGTTTTTGGAATTTTGTTAAAAACTTTGATGGCCATAACCTGACAGTTCCGATGACATAGGGCGGTTCTGCAGTTGGCCATCATTAACCTGGTTGGATCACGACTAGCACATTGAAAAAGTTTGGATTCGTTTAATTTTTCAAAACGTTCAGGGTGCTCCTTCACAAAAATTCCAATTTGTATGACATACAAGCTAGTTAACGTCAAAATCTTCAACTTTTTAAAGAGCGGTCTACATGATTCCAATGGACCAACACCACATATAGCCCTTATACATTTTTTTTGAACTAAGAATGCTTTAGTTATGTTGGTTGAATTTCCCCAGATTAAAAGACCATACCTCAGAACTGAACCCACGTACCCGTGATAGGAAGTAAGCGCAGCACTTTGATCCACCGTGCGCCTTATCCGTTTCAACGCAAAAACGAAGCGGTTGAGTTTAGAACAAACATAATCAATGTGAGACTTCCAATTGCAGTGTTGGTCTACACACAGTCCAAGAAATTTATATTCATCAGTCATTTCTATAGGCTGATTTCTACAAATTACATTAAAGTTCCTTTTCATTGTACTATAGTTACGAAAATGTATGTATTTGGTTTTTGAGATATTAGCACATAAATTATTATAATCCAACCAGTCTACTATTGAGTCAGCAGCATCATTTATTAAATTTTCATGATTTATTGATGTCAAACTATTCTTGTTGGTTACTACGACCGACACGTCGTCAGCGAAAAGTATACATTTATGATTAATTGCTGTGGGCAAGTCATTTATATAAAGTAAAAACAATAATGGTCCTAAAATACTGCCTTGCGGCACTCCACAGATGCTCGGTTGGTTAGTGGATCGATAAGCTGTCGAGACAAGTTTGTCGTTAAGAGAAAAAACTTCTACACACTGCCTACGATCAGTGAGGTAACTTAGGAGCCAATCAAGAACTGGTCCTCTAATTCCATAATTTTCACATTTGAGAATGAGCATTTTATGATTCACAAAATCGAAGGCTTTGCTCATGTCAAAGAAAAGCACTGAAACTGGAACACGATTACCAATTTGTTCAACTACTCTACTGATAAGAGTGTAGGCAGCCAGTGTCGTTGACTTTCCTTTTTGAAAGCCATTTTGTTCCTCTTTGATAACTTCGAATTTCACTAGATAATCATTAATACGACGGTGCATTGCTTTCTCAAAAACTTTTGAAAAGATCGGTATCAACGTAATAGGACGATAATTGTTCAAATTCCGTTTATCGTCTTTTTTTAAAAGAGGCCGTATGATAGACTGTTTAAGCCTATCCGGGAACAAACCTCGGGAAAAAGATAGGTTTACTAGATGTTGCAAAATTGGTGAAATTATCATCACATACTCTTTAATGACTCGAGTGCATATACCGTCAAATCCGACTGCCCTTGTATTATTGAGTGACATGACAATTTTCACTATTTCATCTACAACACATGGTTTTAAGAACATACTATGGTTTGCAATTGGTATCTTATACATATTCCCAATATGTTTTGAGTGATCGGTTGTGCTATTTGTAATCTCGATGTAGAATTTGTTGAAAGCTTCTGCTATTTCCATCGGATCACGTAAAACTACATTCTCAACGCTAATACATTCGATGCCTTTATAGGACTGCACTGAGTTGGTTTTATCCTTTATAATTTGCCAAGTAGCTTTACACTTATTCTTCGCAGTTTTTAAATGTTTAAAATTGATATGCTGCTGAGAGATCTGGACGCATTTCCTAAGGATTGAGCTATATTTTTGCAATTGTAATCTTTTTTCTCGTGTGTTGTTTTTATAATAAGCATATCTTAGTTTCCTTTTATGTTTACTAGATTTACGTAAGCCTGTTGTAATCCAAGATGGAGCCGTATTACTATTATTAATTTTCTTTCTTTCAATCGGGAAGCATAGTTCATAAAATAAACAAAAAATATCATAAAAACTGTTAAAAGCTTAATTGAGGTTATCCATATCAAAAACAGAAAAATATAGAAGTTTATTGTCATGGGTAAAGATGATTTCAACATTAGTAGTAGTAATTAGCCTTACAAGAGGGATAAGTTTGGTTAATAGAGGAAACTAGAGAGTGAGTACCAGACTATCATTGGAAGTCTTCATTTGGAAGGACTGGTGTAACTTTGACGTGTGTCTATACTTCAGAAGCTAAGTGAAATATGGTAAAAGAGGATTATGGTTTATAGAGAGCTGGGAAATATTCAATTGAAGGAGAGAGTTGTTAGTCATATATTAAATAAAATATTAAGGTAGTAAGTTGATTCTGTAAGGTACCACAAAGTAAGGTAAAGGATCATGAGTAAGGTAGATTGTGATGTAGTATAGTCTCTAGAAGGGACTAAAACAAACATGTTACGGAAAGGGTGATATTTAAGGAGCATATGGAACTGAACAAGGATATTTCAGTCTAGGATAGTTATGCTCAATTTCCTTTTCTATTCGGCGTGTATTTGAGCATCGGAAGTCACGTCACACCAGATTGCTGATGTTTTTATTGAGCTCCATTTTCTCTGACGGTGTGGCTTGCTGTTGCTCCCGTCTCTCGTCCATAAGCCGAAGAGCCTCATCCGAGATTTTAGACTTCGTGCCCGTACGCTGCAGCTGAAGAAATCTAGAGCCTTCCTCCCTAAGGATTCCCACAAATTTTTGGAGTTCCTCGTCTACGTTATTTGTGTTTTCCAAGGCAGCGAATCGATTTTCCAACTTGAGTTGAAACTGTTCTGATCCAACAGCAGCCTGGAGCAGGTTGGGTCGGACCGTAGACTTCACCAGACGGCATCTTTCAAGCTTGTGGTCGATATCCAAGGAGCCTCGGACAAGTTGGAGATCACTGCCGGTATTAAACCTTGCGATCACTGTGCTATCCCTGAATATGTGCCTATTGACCGTCATGATGAAGTCAATCTCATTTTTAGTCACACCATCGGGACTTTGCCAAATCCACTTCCTCTGGGGTTGCTTTTTGAAGAAAGAGTTCATCATTCAGTTACCTTATTTAGTTCAGTTGATGAGTTCATTATTCAGTTCAGTTGATGAGTTTATTATTCAGTTCAGTTGATGAGTTCATTATTCAGTTCAGTAGATGATGAGTTACAGTTTGATATTATAAAAGACAATATAAAACTAAAATAAAAACACGGCTGCCCTGTGAAAAACGAACTAAAAAGTCAAAAATAAGAGAGCTGAATACTAGTGGTATGTGACCACTAACCAAAGTGCTCCATCAATCCCTACCTAGTAGGTCTTTTGCCTACTAGGTAGGGATTGATTGCTCATTGTTAGGTTTCTACCAGTGGAATCAGCCCTTTGACTTTGGCATTTTTAGGAGTTATTATTCTGCTCATCACGCCGAAGACCCTCATCAGATCCTTACCAATTTTTTACGAAACGAACTTAAAATTACTACCTTTAAATTTAAAGAATCATCATCGAAATCAGATTTAGTAAGGCGGATATATTCAGTAGCTCCCTTTTGCCCCTTTTAGGACGAAGTATCAAAAAGCCCCAACGAATAAAAAAAACATAAAATTCGTAAAATCTATCTTATATTAAATATATCTTATTTTATATTATATTATATTTTATATTATATATCGTCGGGCGAGGACCGCATAAATTAAGTGCAACGCACACAATTAACAGTCTATGGCCTTAGTCACAATCAAAGTGGCGCTTATGTGGTAAATACTAGCAGTGATTCGTTCGCGTCACAGTCTGCGTATGTCTCTCTTTCTTTCTAAAATTAAACTTCATAAAATGACGAAGACCTATGGTTGAAATTGGTAAGAAATAATAAGAACAGTTTAGCACAAAGAGCTCTAAAAATTAATTCGGAAAATTAGACACGTTTTGTTTGATTGCAATAACTGAAACAAAATGTTGAGCTCTCTGTAAAAGGTGAACAGAAGGACTTTTTAGCACAGCAATCCTATAGACTGTTATCAATTTTAAATATTTTTACGCACGAGTTCCAAAATGTAGATATTTTTAATGACAATTTGAGAACCATTGTTACAAATTTGAATTTATTTTTAACGATTTACCTAAGATAGTTAGCATTTTGATGTTATACTGTAAGCTTACTATTGTCAACTTGAATAATAAATAAATAAATAATAAATATGGTTTACGCAGCGCATGCAAAAATACACTTCTGAAACGGCTGCTTTTTTTTGGACTTGGTTGAGATTTTTTGTGGAGCCATGGAGCACGATTTTTGGACCTTTACCATGCATCCAAATTGTCCATGGTTGACTTGGCTCATACACCTCTAACCTCCTTCCCCTCGCTACGCGTAATAAGTTTTTCAGCAAAATCTGCATAAATTTTACTTGACAAGCTCTTGGATATTTCGAAAGCGCCCACCTTTTGAAAATAAGAAGTAGGGGCTGTCAGGCAGGAACGCGGCAGTGTGGTCACCACGAGGATGATAGTGTAGATCAAGTTCAAGGTAAAGTAGGAGACGAAGGGTCCCACGCTGAACATGTTCACCACGCCTATGGAACACATGATCTGGAAAATGGTTCCGAGAGAACTCCGGTTTTTTTCTGGAAGGAGATAATACTTTATTGTAAAAAAAAAAAAAAAAAAAAAAAAAAAAGACGTGTCAGTACAGTATCTAAAAAAATTACAGCTAAAAGGAACAATCTTATAACGAAAGTACAACGGGGGGAATTATCGCTAAAAGCGATCCCTTCTATTCAACCTTTGGATGGAAAGAAATAATGGAGTGAGAGAGATGGCGGAGACAATGTAAAATTTTTAAACATTGAAGCGACTATTATTTAGTTGGATAGTTGGGGTGATCAGTCCCACACCACATAGATCGTGGTTCGCAAACAACTAATTCTGCAAAATAAGCATGAGTTTTGGTGAAAGAAAATATAATTATAAAACTTTGGTGGTAGAGTACATTTAAGTGATCAATTAGCTACTAAAAAAACAACAATTTTAATGTTGCCATATATCAAAAACCCAGTAACTTGGATAGAGGTCAAGCTGTACCTTTTGGGACATTCTGTATAAGTATAAGTAATATTAGAATACATACACTGGCTACTTCAGAAGCATACATCGGCACCACGGTAAACACGAAGGCGTCCACGGCTCCCACTATAGCTCGGCCGAGGAGGAGCATCCACACTTCCTGCGCGTACAGGTACAGGAACCCCGCGGCTATCCGAGGTAGGCAAGCCAGGAAGATGGTGTACTTCCGTCCTAATCGGTCTACCAGGAATGCTGCTACGATGTTGGCTGAAAGAGAGAATAAGATAAACAAATTGGAGATAATTCAGAATGGCATCAGAAAACGTCACGTTTATGGGACTAAAACGGGACTAATTCGCACACAAATTAGTATTAATCGTTTGGAAGCCATTATAGCTAAGAACCATCTCTATCAGCTTTCAAACATAAAATAACGCGTATTTGTGTGTGTGCGTGTGTTTGTGTGAGTGTGTGTGTGTGTGTGTGTGAGTGTGTGCGTGTATGTGTCTCTCTGTAGCATCGTCTGTGCTCCCAAACGAACGGACCGATTTTGATGCGTTTTTTTCTGTTTGAAAGCTGAAGTGATCGATACAGTTCTTAGATATATGGGGGATGGGGGGAGGTGAGAAAAGGGGGGTGAGAATCGTAGCTTCCAAACGAATGGACCTGCGGTTTTTTATGTTTAAAAGCTGGGGTAAACGAGATAGTCCTTAGATATAATGCGGGGAAGGGGGGGTTGAGAATCGTAGCATCCAAACGAATGGACCCATTTTTATGTGTTTTATAATGTTTCAAAGTTGAGGTAAACAAGATGGTTCTTAGCTATAATGGGGAGGGAAGAAAATGAGGGCTTCCATACGAATGTAAATTTTATGTTTGAAAATTGATGTGATCGACATGCTTCTTAGCTATAATTGGGGGTTGGGGGTAATTTTTTTTTTTAATTTGTGCTTCTTCAACCTACAGTACTTTTAACCATGTGTTATATTGCTATGTATTATGATTAGCGTCGCACAAAACGTGTCACCGATGTGTGTCATCACAATGTTCGATAAAATTGTAGTGGTTCAACTGAGACCTTGCCAAGTACCGAGTTTTTCTACATTTCGATTTATGACTCAATAAAGACGAAAACAAATAAAATTAAAAGTAATTTAAAAATAAATTAATAAGTAAGATTTTTTGAGGTCTGTGATAACCGACTAAATAAGTAAGTAGGCATTTATTTGGCATTAAATTCAGAAAAAATGACTTATTCATTTATTTTAAGTTGTAAGTACTTATAATTTTACATTTCAAATATAAAAAAGTAAAAACCTAAACCAACACAACCAACATAAACAATTAAACCTACACCTAAACCATAAAACTAAACTAATAATCTAAAAATAATTGGTGTTCATGTGGCATGGTTCCAAGAACGCTAGCTGCATTTCCGAGTTGAATAGCAATAGCTATTCTCTGTGCGAGAAATGAGCCAGCTCTCTTGTCACCAGCGACGTCGATAACGCGGGGAGAAATTTGCTTAAAAAATTGTTTCGTACTGGGACCCCATGGACCAAATGTTTCAAAGCCAAGCGGCACAAATATATAGTCGCTTGAGAGCGATACATACTTGCATCGTTTGGCTTGTTCTGCGGCCCCCGCCGCAGCTCCGGCCCTAAAGACTGACCCGCTGAGGAGAGAAGGGGCTAACGTATCAACACAAGTCGCGTCCCATACGAGAGCCCTTCCCCGCTCCCAGGGGATCAGCGTTAGGCCGTCCGGGCGCTTGCCATCATCACGTAATATCCCTACTGGTTCTAGTACAGAAGGTACGTTGATGGTGGCAAGCGCCCGTTTAATGATCTCATTGATTGAGCCGTGGCGGTAAAACCTACCAGCACTTCGTTGGCAAGAAAGTCCTTGGAGTCCGTACCTGTTCGTACCTTTTAAGTTTAATACGATTTGAAGTCTTTTTCTATTTAATTATTACTTTTTAGTTTCGTTAAAGTAACGCCTAAGAAAATGTAGTACTTATTCAGCTCGT
Source organism: Alsophila aescularia (assembly GCA_946251855.1). Taxonomy (NCBI): domain Eukaryota; kingdom Metazoa; phylum Arthropoda; class Insecta; order Lepidoptera; family Geometridae; genus Alsophila; species Alsophila aescularia. The sequence continues at coordinate 6,304,140 of OX276383.1, read as the reverse complement.
TAGGAAAAAATACATATTGGAAACAGTTAACAGTCCATAACTTTTAAACTACTGTACCCATTTTGATCAAACTTTAACTATTTCCTTTAGTGTTAAGTTTAAACATACTGAAACTATTACAAAAAGATCCAATGCAATCAGACCAGGGCCCCAATTCTACTAAAAAAATTGTAATGTTAATTATCAACAATTTTCGCAAAATTTTCGCTTTTACCTCTTAAAAGTAGTAGAAGCGAAAGATTTGTGAAAATTTTTGAATTTTGAGTTTTACTTTTTTGGAAATATTTTATTTAAAAAAAAAACCAAAATTATTCTTTTCTACCACTTTTAAGAGGTAAAAGCGAAAATTTTGCGAAAATCGTTGACAACTGTCATTACAATTGTTTTAGTAGAATTGGGGCCCTGTAATTTCCAAGAAATACGTGGACAAACATACATATATACATTAGTGAAATTTGGTATATATATTCAAATGCTTAAATAGACTAATATATGTATATATAAATAATAAGAATTTTGGACAATAGGTATAGCATACATACATAGAAACATACAAACATACGTATACGTATTTATACAAAAAATGGTACATATGCTTGACACGGGTATATACTAAAATATCCATACTAATATATAAAAGTGAAACGTTGTCTGTTTGTATGTTTGTTTGGGGAGCTTTCACGCGATAACGGCTAAACGGATTTTGATGAAATTTAGAATGGAGATAGCTTATACCCTGGAATAAAACAAAGAAAACTTTTTATCCCAGAAAATTCTAAGTTTCCACAGGAAAACTAGAAAATGTTGATTACTCACTTTAAGGAACGGTTGCCATCACATAATGGTCTGTGGTTTCCATGGAAACGAAATAACAAGTCAGTCAAAAAACATCAAGAGCATTAGTGCTACACCTACTTTTGCATTGGTTTTTAATATCCTAGTAGAAAATTGGATGCTTTTTTTCGCGATAAACAGTAGTCCGCGCGTACGAAGTCGCACTAGTAACTAGTATATGAATATTACGCATTTTCAAAAATATTATTTACATACACATCAACTTGAAACCTCTTTTTTTTAAGTCGGTTATTGCAAGATTCATTAAATCTTAGGACAAATCTAATGAGTCCAAACTAGAATAGTTTACTAGTAACCATAAACTTCTAACTGAAAATACGTACAGCTAGAAGTAATGCTTGAAAATATTGCTCTCCTGCCGGGAATGCCTATACAGGTTGTAGTTTTGCATCCCCGCCATATTTGCAGATTTTGCAGAGGTAGGTATACCCCACTTACAGAATACGAATCATTAATAAAAGAAGTACAAAAAAAAAGTAAAAAAAGTTTATAAAAAGCGATATGTGTACGCGATCCTAATTTGAAATCACCCAGTGTGGCAAGAGCCTGCGCCCACACACCCTAATGAAGCCTTGTCGCGTGTATTGCCTCTTTCACGCACACTTCGCGCCGGCCGCGACCGTGGTGCAGCGGCGTCCCAAGGCTGGTGGCACCCTCAAAGAAAGGCGGCGCGGCGTAAGCGGTGTTTGATAAAGGCGGAACGCGCGCGGGTCATTGCCCTGGTCGGTGCCCGAGCAATCAGCTGTTCGATCACTCACAGTCAATCAGTCGGCCGCGGCACACTCTCGCCGCGATACGTTCGATGCTAAAATGGAGCAATTTTCTAATGTCGAACTTATGGAGATGGTTCATTTATTATTTTTTTGCCCACGCACACGCGACGTGATGCTGGGTGGTACACAGAGCAATTCCAGGTGTGAACACAATGTGAACATGTTAAAAAAATTACACAAAACATTAAGACATCGTGCTCAATTATGCATTGAAAATGAAGGAGGATACTGAACAGTATCAAGGTAATGTAAATTAATGGTAAATTTACGGTAATGTAAACTTGTTCATAATTTTTTCATTCCTTTCGTACTGTAAATAAGCTGGTTTCAATTTTTTTACTACGCCGGAAATTCCTAACTAAGCTAATGTCAACTTTGATAATACATTCTCACTTGCAATAAGTTTATTTATACAAACTGATAATTAAAGGTTCGCTATTTAGTGTGGCGCGGGCTGCGACGCGCGGAGCGTCTATAGGAACGCGCATACATACCTACCATACATGTGTGTGTCGTGGGGTTCTACTCCAAAATAAAGTTGGGCCTATTTTATTGATAAATCGTAATTTATCAATAAAATATTTAATTAAAAATTCCACCTCCAGTACATTATGTAGGAATTAAATAGAATTGTTAGTTGATTAAGGTATACCTATTACAATCGACTCTGCGAATATGGCGGGGATGCAAAACTACAACCTGTATATTATTTTTCTTAAATTTTTATTTGAATTATATAACCTTTATTATTGATTTAACATTTAATATATTTTTTTTATTTAAGTCGTCCCATATCTTGTATCATAATCCTTCAAATTTGTACAAAATCTCTTATAATTTTATGTATCGTATCTCAAAAAAATACTCAACTGGTTTTCATGAAAATTATGTAATTATAAAGATTGTGTAAAGGTGTGCAATAAAGAGATTATGTATTGTATTGTATGACCATCTGACATCATCTAGTCTCATTAGGTGACAGGTCGAGGCAAGTCAAGCTACTGACATACAAGTCAGTACAATCACAGCAGCTGGCTCTGTGTAATCAAGCCATTAGTGATTCGCCTCTTTATACGATAAATGGCATAAACCTAGTCTGAACAGAGAGGGAATTAACTTCCCAATAAGTAACTTAAAACTCGGATAACACACCTCCCATCCCAGTGAGGAATCCAATGGAGACGATCCAGGAGCCCTGGTCCTCCGTGACCGGTGCCGGCAGCACCGACTGCGTCTCATTCCTGAGCTTCACCAGCACTGGAGATGGCCAGACTAGTCCGACGCCCGTGGTGAGGACGCTGAGATTCACTGGAAGATAAAATAATTATGCAGGTGTGAGATTTATAAACACATTTTGATTTATATATAGTTATCTAGGAATCATTAAGATTGTAAATATATCAAACTTAAAGGACTATGCCAGATCTCCAAAGTGACTTAGGCTCGATGTAAAATTATCACGGGCACAACTGAATATATTTTATTTTTAAAGCATTATGTTAAAAGCTTTTGTGTGTTCTTAGTTTTCTCTGGGAACTATTCAAAAATAAGTTATGAGGAAATAAAGTTATCTTTTGTGGTTATGTGACTTTCGTTAAATTATGATACGGTTTATGGTCAAGGGAATAATATAGCCAAGATAATTATTGAAATTTAATATTAAACTGATATATTTTGTAGGTACCTACACTTTACGATCATGTTTAATATCATTTATAAAGTATTATTACCTACCTATACCTGCTATAGTAGTAGGCACTTAGGTACTCAATCTGAGAATCGAACCCTGGGCCTTCTCCGCTCTTGTCATGAGCTTGGTACCTAAACCACTGAAACGTTTATACAACAAATAATGAATTAACAGAATACATAAATACGTATGCGTTTATTGTTGTTTATTTCTAATATCATAAAATAATGTACTGAAATGATTTCTATTAGAATAAACTAAGATGGACTGTAGTTTTTTTTAATTGATTTTGTTTATCGTTTTATTAATAGTTTATTTGCACTAATTACGAGTTACAGTGTCAACACTATAATTCATAATTAGTATCAACACACAGCAATTTCCGGTCATTTCTATTCATTTTAATTCGTATTTTTTTTACAAGCATGTTCAGAAAGTTATTATTTTACTAAGAATTAATTACATTACCTATTTTATATGGTCAATAATGTGCATAGATTTAATGTCCGCAGCATTTAACTTTTAAAAGTCTTGCACAGCCATTTCCGGTCATTTCTATTCATATTAATTGTTTTTATTTTATAACAGTTCCAGAATGTTATTGTTTTAATAAGAATGAATGAAAATATTTTAAATAGTCAATAATGTAGATAGATTTCGTGTCCGCGGCATTTAACATGTGGGCTACTCACATACTTATACTTACATACACAGTAAATAATAATAACTATTATTATTATCTATTGCACACTTACATAAACAAGTTAATATAATATAACATAATATAATATAATACATAAACTAAATAAACCTATTTATTACGGGTTACAAAATACTCATTTATATTTCATAAACATAATTACATAATATGTATGTACTTAATATATTTATCATAATATATACATATTCCATTATAGTGGTTACTTATTACATTTAAATAAATAAAATGTAATATTAGTGCTAAATCACATATGTTGGTGCTTGGAATCAGTGCCGACTCCTCCGCCAGCCTTATCTCGGCCGCGGTCTGGCGCGATGCGCGAGCGCCTTGTAAACAATAGGCGGCGCTCGACATCTCGCCCGGCCGGTTACCACGCGGGCCGGCTCAGTCAGCTACAGACGATACCACGCGAAGCCCGCGCCGCTCGCATGCCATGTATCATATAAAAACACGTGAATAGTTATCAATTTGGATATTGTGATTGTGCTAGTTAATATCTCTTGCAACCTAACTCATTGTAGTAAACAAGTAGACCACATCTACAAGAACTTGTGTTGTTTACTATCACTCCTTCCACAACAAAACACGGCCGACACCCAGCCGACCATAACTGGTGACCCTTGTATTACACGAAGATCAAAATGAGTGAAAGCAGTGATTCTAGTGCAAATACCGCAATACCACAAGATGGAGGCAGCGCGAGTAAACAACATGTGACCGTACGCCGCGCCCAAAAAGTGGGTGATTCTTCGGAACACAAAAACGACTATTCGTCGGATTTTCGGAAAATGAATTTAAAAGTGCCACCATTTTCACCGGATGACCCAGAGATATGGTTTGCTTTGTTAGAAGGTCAGTTTGAAAATTTTAATATCACGGAAGATGCCATAAAATTTAACAATGTGATTATTAACCTAGACATCCAACACGCAAAGGCCGTGAAAGATATTATTGTCTGTCCTCCGGCAAGAAACCGGTATGATAAAATTAAATACGAACTGATCCGACGCCTGTCTGCTTCGCACGAGAAAAAAGTTAAGCAGTTGCTCACTCACGAAGAACTTGGAGACAGAAAGCCTTCACAGTTCCTGAGGCACCTACAGGACCTAGCTGGACCATCCGTTCCCGAAGATTTCATCCGTACAATTTGGAGCAACCGTCTACCAAATAACATCCAGACCGTGTTAGCGTCACAGACCACCCATTCGCTAGAGCAGCTATCAGATCTGGCTGACCGCATTCAAGAGCTCACTTCGCCTTACAACGTCGCATCGACCTCATCCAGTGCCGCACATTCTCATCCTTCTAATGAAATTTCGGAGCTGAGAAAAATAGTGGAGCACCTTGCGCTGAAGATTGATGAACACACTCGCGCATCCAACCACTCCAACAACAACGACCGTTCTAGAACCCAGAGACGTCGTTCAACGTCACGTGGATCACGCCAGAGGACAAGATCAAACTCCAGTTACCGGAAATACCCTTTGTGCTGGTATCATTCGAAGCACGGAGCAAATGCACGCGCATGTGTCAAGCCATGCGACTTCGATAAGAAGGCGGGAAACTACATGGGCAGTCGCTAATGGCAGCTGACGATTGCCCAGCCTCTTCGGGTCGCCTCTTTGTTACCGACCGCATTACGAGCACCCAGTTCCTGGTGGACACCGGCAGTGACCTATGCGTGTATCCTCGATCTGCGCTCCGCGAACAACGTAGCAAGACTGACTATCAATTGTGTGCAGCTAACGGAACTACCATTGACACTTTCGGTTATTTAGAGCTTAATCTTAATTTAGGCTTAAGGCGTAACTTTCCATGGCGTTTCATAGTAGCTAACGTCACTAAAGCAATCATTGGTGTTGATTTCCTAAGCTTTTATAACCTAAATGTAGATTGCCGTAACCATCGCTTGATTGACAACACCACAACTTTGAGTTCAAATGCTTCTGCTGCTAATACTGAAGTATTTTCTGTAAAGACTTGGACAGGTGACACGAGGTATCACAAAATTTTGAATAGCTTCCCCGAAATTACCCGCCCTTCAGGCACACCGCTGATTCCAAAGCACAACACCGAACATCACATCCGCACTACACCTGGTCCACCCATCTCATGCACACCCCGCAGGCTAGCACCCGATAAGCTTAAGATTGCTAGGCACGAATTTGAGCTTATGCTTAGTAACGGTACAGCGCGTCCATCTGACAGTCCCTGGGCCTCGCCTTTACACCTTGCCCCAAAGAAGGATAATGGCTGGCGACCGTGCGGCGACTATCGAATGCTTAACGCACGCACTATCCCAGACCGTTATCCGATAAAACACATACAAGACTTCGCTCACAGCATCGCTGGTTGCAAGGTCTACTCCACAATAGACCTGGTTAAGGCGTACAACCAACTACCTGTCCATGAGGATGACATACAGAAGACCGCCATCTCGACACCCTTTGGATTGTTTGAATTCCCCTTTATGACCTTTGGTTTGAGGAATGCGGGTCAAACATTTCAAAGGTTCGTCGATGAGATGACTAGAGGTCTGGACTTCTGTTATTGTTATTTAGACGACTTTCTGGTCTACTCGCGCACAGAAGAAGACCACGAAGTCCACCTTCAGCAGCTCTTCACCCGCATGAAGGAATATGGCATCCTTGTAAACACAGCGAAGTGTGTATTTGGAGCTAGCGAGGTCTCGTTTCTTGGATACAGAATATCCGCTTCTGGAACAAAACCCTTAGAAACAAAGGTCAAAGCTATCAAGAATTTCCCTCCACCGAAGACAGTCCGAGAACTTAGACGATTTTTAGGCATGGTGAATTTTTATAGGCGATTTTTACCTCACGCTGCAAAAGTTCACGCACCCCTAAACGCCTTACTTACTGGCTCAGTTAAAGCGTCTCATCCCGTTAACCTGTCTGGTGACACAATGTTAGCTTTTGACCAATGCAAAGAAAACCTAGCTAATGCTGCATTACTTGCACACCCAGATTGTAAGGCCAAACTCGCGCTGGTAACAGATGCGTCTGATTTGGCAATGGGTGCAGTTTTGCAACAATTAGTGGACGGTACATGGCAGCCTCTCGCGTTCTTCTCGAGGAAATTCAGTCCTTCTCAACAGAAGTATTCAGCCTTTGACCGCGAGCTCTTAGCCATATACGAAAGTATAAAATACTTTAGACACATGTTGGAAGCAAGACATTTTGTGGTGTATACTGACCACAAACCCCTCAGTTACGCTTTTCGTGAAAGAAAAGCTAACTGTTCCCCTCGTCAGTTCCGGCACCTCGATTATATCTCGCAGTTCACTACTGACATCCGCCATATTTCAGGACAAGACAACATCGTCGCCGATGCTTTGTCCAGGATAGAGGAACTGCAGATACCAATCGACTACACCTTGCTTGCCACATCTCAAACCTCTGACCAAGAGCTGGCTCAACTTCTGGGTGGTGAATCTTCACTCCGCCTAAAGAAGTTGAAAATCCCAAACAGCAACACAGAGCTTTACTGTGACGTAAGTACAGAATCACCAAGGCCTTTCGTGACAAAACCATTTCGAAAGCAACTTTTCGACAATCTTCATAATCTTAGCCACCCAGGTGCAAACGCAACCGCTAAATTGGTATCCGAGCGATTTATTTGGCCTGGGGCGCGCAAAGACTGCCGAGATTGGTCACGAAATTGCCTGGCCTGTCAACGTGCTAAAGTAAGTCGCCATGTGTCATCTCTATTAGGCACGTTCGACTTACCTAGCTCACGATTCGCTTTTATCCACGTGGACATTATCGGACCATTGCCTTCATCACAAGGCCATCGGTACTGCCTTACTGCAGTAGACCGTTTTACACGCTGGCCTGAAGTTACGCCAATGCCAAACATGACATCTGAAACTGTCGGCAAGGCTTTAATGTCGTGGGTATCCAGGTTTGGATGTCCAACTGACATTGTCACGGATCGCGGAGGTCAGTTTGAATCAGCGCTTTTCCAGTACCTTGGAAAAATGTTCGGCTTCAAACACCGCAAAACAACCGCGTACCATCCAGCGTGTAACGGTTTGGTAGAGCGTTTCCACCGCCAATTAAAGGCAGCAATAATGTGTCACGCTGACAGCAACTGGGTTGACTCATTACCTTTGGTGCTTTTGGGCATAAGGAGCTCATATAAAGAGGACCTTCAGGCTTCGTCAGCAGAATTGGTGTATGGCGAGCCGTTACGTCTGCCAGGAGAGTTTTTTCAGGCGACGGTTCCGGACTCCACTGATATATCGGAATTCACCACCCGCCTACGCCATTTTGCAGCGAAACTAAAGCCCACACCAGCTGCTCGTCATAGTAAAAACAAAATCTTTATTTTCAAAGATTTGACTTCTTCGAGCCACATATTTTTAAGGGACGATGCAGTGCGAGGTTCTTTACAACCTCCCTTCACCGGCCCCTACGAAGTTCTCGAACGAGGTGACAAAACCTTTAAATTATTAGTCAAAGGCAAAACAGTTACCGTATCCATTGATCGGCTCAAACCGGCTTATATGTTGGTTGACCCATCTCCAGCACCCACACTGACTCCCATTCCCACTACCTTATCTGATCCCATCCCGATACAGCAACAGGACATCCCGGTTCCTAAACAGGATGTCAGAAAGACTCGTTTTGGGCGTACAGTACATTTTCCAACCTTCTATCGCCCGTAGTAACGGCCTCTGGAAGGGGGGTGATGTGGGCTACTCACATACTTATACTTACATACACAGTAAATAATAATAACTATTATTATTATCTATTGCACACTTACATAAACAAGTTAATATAATATAACATAATATAATATAATACATAAACTAAATAAACCTATTTATTACGGGTTACAAAATACTCATTTATATTTCATAAACATAATTACATAATATGTATGTACTTAATATATTTATCATAATATATACATATTCCATTATAGTGGTTACTTATTACATTTAAATAAATAAAATGTAATATTAGTGCTAAATCACATATGTTGGTGCTTGGAATCAGTGCCGACTCCTCCGCCAGCCTTATCTCGGCCGCGGTCTGGCGCGATGCGCGAGCGCCTTGTAAACAATAGGCGGCGCTCGACATCTCGCCCGGCCGGTTACCACGCGGGCCGGCTCAGTCAGCTACAGACGATACCACGCGAAGCCCGCGCCGCTCGCATGCCATGTATCATATAAAAACACGTGAATAGTTATCAATTTGGATATTGTGATTGTGCTAGTTAATATCTCTTGCAACCTAACTCATTGTAGTAAACAAGTAGACCACATCTACAAGAACTTGTGTTGTTTACTATCACTCCTTCCACAACAAAACACGGCCGACACCCAGCCGACCATAAACATTTAAAAGTCTTGGAAGCCGAAAGCTGGCATCCTCCTTTGGTTCTGTTATCCTTAGGTTAGGATAGGTTTATCAAGCCTAAGGTTAGGCCAAGCTTTTCTTAGAATATTAAATAAAGTTATTGAAGCCATGGTGTCGTTATTTATTTACCTATAAAACATTAAAGCAAGTAAAACTAATTATCCTTTTAAAGACAGAAACACACTTATTCGATAATATATGCGAGCTTACATTTAACTCGATTATAATAGATCAAACCGTTACAATTAACTTCCGTGTTTTTTTTTGGTTGCTCTAGCGACCAAGGGGGATTTGCGGTTTTGGATCTTGGTCGCTACAGCGCCAAAGGGGATTCAGCGGATAAAAGATTGAAAGAACAAGTGCGAACTCCCATACATATTTTATGTCAGAAAATTCACGGCGTCTTTAGACTAGCCAGGAATAATAGTTATTAGGCTTAAAAGTTTTATAGGTAATGTTACTATTAACGTAATAAGTTTTTCAGCAAAATCTGCATAAATTTTACTTGACAAGCTCTTAGATCTTTCGAAAGCGCCCACCTTTTGAAAATAAGAAGTAGGGACTGTCAGGCAGGAACGCTAGCGGCAGTGTGGTCACCACGAGGATGATAGTGTAGATCAAGTTCAAGGTAAAGTAGGAGACGAAGGGTCCCACGCTGAACATGGTCACCACGCCTATGGAACACATGATCTGGAAAATGGTTCCGAGAGAACCCCGGTTTTTTTTCTGGAAGGAGATAATACTTTATTGTAAACCAGTATCTAAAAAAATTACAGCTAAAAGGAACAATCTTATAACTAAAGTACAACGGGGGGAATTATCGCTAAAAGCGATCTCTTCCATTCAACCTTTAGATGGAAAGAAATAATGGAGTGAGAGAGATGGCGGAGACAATGTAAAATTTTTAAACATTGAAGCGAATATTACTTAGTTGGATAGTTGGGGTGATCAGTCCCACGCCATAGATCGTGGTTCGCAAACAACTAATTCTGCAAAATAAGCATGAGTTTTGGTGAAAGACAATATAATTATAAAACTTTGGTGATAGAGTACACTTAAGTGATCAATTAGCTACTAAAAAAAAAACAATTTTAATGTTGCCATATATCAAAAACCCAGTAACTTGGATAGAGGTCAAGCTGTACCTTTTGGGACATTCTGTATAAGTATAAGTAATATTAGAATACATACACTGGCTACTTCAGAAGCATACATCGGCACCACGGTAAACACGAAGGCGTCCACGGCTCCCACTATAGCTCGACCGAGGAGGAGCATCCACACTTCCTGCGCGTACAGGTACAGGAACCCCGCGGCTATCCGAGGTAGGCAAGCCAGGAAGATGGTGTACTTCCGTCCTAATCGGTCTACCAGGAATGCTGCTACGATGTTGGCTGAAAGAGAGAATAAGATAAACAAATTGGAGATAATTCAGAATGGCATCAGAACACGTCATGTTTATGGGACTAAAACGGGACTAATTCGCACACAAATTAGTATTAATCGTTTGGAAGCTACAATCCCGACCGCCCATTATAGCTAAGAACCATCTCTATCACATCAGCTTTCAAACATAAAATAACGCATCTTTTTGTGTGTGCGCGTGTGTGTGTGTGTGTGTGTGTGTGTGTGTGTGTGTGTGTGTGTGTGTGTGTGTGTGTGTGTGAGTGTGAATGTGTGTGTGTGTGTGCGTGTATGTGTCTCTCTGTGGTCTGTGCTCCCAAACGAATGGACCGATTTTGATGCGTTTTTTTCTGTTTGAAAGCTGAAGTGATCGATACAGTTCTTAGATATATGGGGGATGGGGGTAGGTGAGAATCGTAGCTTCCAAACGAATGGACCTGCGGTTTTTTATGTTTAATAGCTGGGGTAAACGAGATGGTCCTTAGATATAATGCGGGGAAGGGGGGGTTGAGAATCGTAGCATCCAAACGAATGGACCGATTTTTATGTGTTTTATAATGTTTCAAAGTTGAGGTAAACAAGATGGTTCTTAGCTATAATGGGGAGGGAAGAAAATGAGGGCTTCCATACGAATGGACCGATTTTGATGCGGTTTTTATGTTTGAAAATTGATGTGATCGAGATGTTTCTTAGCTATAATTGGGGGTCGGGGGTAATATTTTTTTTAAATTTGTGCTTGTTCAACCTACTGTTAACCATGTGTTATATTGCTATGTATTATGATTAGCGTCGCACAAAACGTGTCACCGATGTGTGTCATCACAATCTTCGATAAAATTGTAGTGGTTCAACTGAGACCTTGCCAAGTACCGAGTTTTTCAACATTTCGATTTATTAAAAGAATTAATTTTATTTTTTTATTTTTCAATAAAGACTAAAACAAATAAAATTAAAAGTAATTTAAAAATAAATTAATAAGTAAGATTTTTTGAGGTCTGTGATAACCGACTAAATAAGTAAGTAGGCATTTATTTGGCATTAACTTCAGAAAAAAATACTTATTCATTTATTTTAAGTTTAATACGATTTGAAGTCTTTTTTTATATTTCTATTTAATTATTACTTTTTAGTTTCGTTAAAATAACGCCTAAGAAAATGTAGTACTTATTCAGCTCGTTAGGAAAAAAATACATATTGGAAACAGTTAACAGTCCATAACTTTTAAACTACTGTACCCATTTTGATCAAACTTTAACTATTTCCTAAGTTTAAACATACTGAAACTATTACAAAAAGATTCATTGCAATCAGACCTGTAATTTCCAAGAAATACGTGGTCAGACATACATATATACATTAGTGAAATTTGGTATATATTTTCAAATGCTTAAATAGACTAATATATGTATATATAAATAATAAGAATTTTGGACAATAGGTATAACATACATACATAGAAACATACAAACATACGTATACGTATTTATACAAAAAATGGTACATATGCTTGACACGGGTATATACTAAAATATCCATACTAATATATAAAAGTGAAACGTTGTCTGTTTGTTTGTTTGTTTGGGGAGTTTTCACGCGATAACGGCTAAACGGATTTTGATGAAATTTAGAATGGAGATAGCTTATACCCTGGAATAAAACAAAGAAAACTTTTTATCCCAGAAAATTCTAAGTTTCCACAGGAAAACTAGAAAATGTTGATTACTCACTTTAAGGAACGGTTGCCATCACAGAATGGTCTGTGGTTTCCATGGAAACGAAATAACAAGTCAGTCAAAAAACATCAAGAGCATTGGTGCTACACCTACTTTTGCATTGGTTTTTAATATCCTAGTAGAAAATTGGATGCTTTTTTTCGCGATAAACAGTAGTCCGCGCGTACGATGTCGCACTAGTAACTAGTATATGAATATTACGCATTTTCAAAAATATTATTTACATACACATCAACTTGAAACCTCTTTTTTTTAAGTCGGTTATTGCAAGATTCATTAAATCTTAGGACAAATCTAATGAGTCCAAACTAGAATAGTTTACTAGTAACCATAAACTTCTAACTGAAAATACGTACAGCTAGAAGTAATGCTTGAAAATATTGCTCTCCTGCCGGGAATGCCTATACAGGTTGTAGTTTTGCATCCCCGCCATATTTGCAGATTTTGCAGAGGTAGGTATACCCCACTTACAGAATACGAATCATTAATAAAAGAAGTACAAAAAAAAGTAAAAAAAGTTTATAAAAAGCGATATGTGTACGCGATCCTAATTTGAAATCACCTAGTGTGGCAAGAGCCTGCGCCCACACACCCTAATGAAGCCTTGTCGCGTGTATTGCCTCTTTCACGCACACTACGCGCCGGCCGCGACCGTGGTGCAGCGGCGCCCCAAGGCTGGTGGCACCCTCAAAGAAAGGCGGCGCGGCGTAAGCGGTGTTTGATAAAGGCGGAACGCGCGCGGGTCATTGCCCTGGTCGGTGCCCGAGCAATCAGCTGTTCGATCACTCACAGTCAATCAGTCGGCCGCGGCACACTCTCGCCGCGATACGTTCGATGCTAAAATGGAGCAATTTTCTAATGTCGAACTTATGGAGATGGTTCATTTTTTTTTTTTTTGCCCACGCACACGCGACGTGATGCTGGGTGGTACACAGAGCAATTCCAGGTGTGAACACAATGTGAACGTGTTAAAAAAATTACACAAAACATTAAGACATCGTGCTCAATTATGCATTGAAAATGAAGGAGGATACTGAACAGTATCAAGGTAATGTAAATTAATGGTAAATTTACGGTAGTGTAAACTTGTTCATAATTTTTTCATTCCTTTCGTACTGTAAATAAGCTGATTTCAATTTTTTTACTACGCCGGAAATTCCTAGCTAAGCTAATGTCAACTTTGATAATACATTCTCACTTGCAATAAGTTTATTTATACAAACTGATAATTAAAGGTTCGCTATTTAGTGTGGCGCGGGCTGCGGCTTGCGGCGCGTCTATAGGAGCGCGCACACATACCTACCATACATGTGTGTGTCGTGGGGTTCTACTCCAAAATAAAGTTGGGCCTATTTTATTGATAAATCGTAATTTATCAATAAAATATTTAATTAAAAATTCCACCTCCAGTACATTTATGTAGGAATTAAATAGAATTGTTAGTTGATTAAGGTATACCTATTACAATCGACTCTGCGAATATGGCGGGGATGCAAAACTACAACCTGTATATTATTTTTCTTAAATTTTTATTTGAATTATATCACCTTTATTATTGATTTAACATTTATTTTTTATTTATTTTATTTAAGTCGTCCCATATCTTGTATCATAATCCTTCAAATTTGTACAAAATCTCTTATAATTTTATGTATCGTATCTCACTTGGCTCATACACCTCTAACCTCCTTCCCCTCGCTACGCGTAATAAGCTTTTCAGCAAAATCTGCATAAATTTTACTTGACAAGCTTTTAGATCTGTCGAAAGCGCCCACCTTTTGAAAATAAGAAGTAGGGGCTGTCAGGCAGGAACGCTAGCGGCAGTGTGGTCACCACGAGGATGATAGTGTAGATCAAGTTCAAGGTAAAGTAGGAGACGAAGGGTCCCACGCTGAACATGGTCACCACGCCTATGGAACACATGATCTGGAAAATGGTTCCCCCCGGTTTTTTTTCTGGAAGGAGATAATACTTTATTGTAAAAAAAAAAAAAAAAAAAACGTATCAGTACAGTATCTAAAAAAATTACAGCTAAAAGGAACAATCTTATAACTAAAGTACAACGGGGGGAATTATCGCTAAAAGCGATCCCTTCCATTCAACCTTTGGATGGAAAGAAATAATGGAGTGAGAGAGATGGCGGAGACAATGTAAAATTTTTAAACATTGAAGCGACTATTATTAAGTTGGATAGTTGGGGTGATCAGTCCCACGCCATAGATCGTGGTTCGCAAACAACTAATTCTGCAAAATAAGCATGAGTTTTGGTGAAAGACAATATAATTATAAAACTTTGGTGATAGTGTACATTTAAGTGATCAATTAGCTACTAAAAAAAAACAATTTTAATGTTGCCATATATCAAAAACCCAGTAACTTGGATAGAGGTCAAGCTGTACCTTTTGGGACATTCTGTATAAGTATAAGTAATATTAGAATACATACACTGGCTACTTCAGAAGCATACATCGGCACCACGGTAAACACGAAGGCGTCCACGGCTCCCACTATAGCTCGACCGAGGAGGAGCATCCACACTTCCTGCGCGTACAGGTACAGGAACCCCGCGGCTATCCGAGGTAGGCAAGCCAGGAAGATGGTGTACTTCCGTCCTAATCGGTCTACCAGGAATGCTGCTACGATGTTGGCTGAAAGAGAGAATAGGATAAACAAATTGGGGATAATTCAGAATGGCATCAGAAGACGTCATGTTTATGGGACTAAAACGGGACTAATTCGCACACAAATTAGTATTAATCGTTTGGAAGCTACAATCCCGACCGCCCATTATAGCTAAGAACCATCTCTATCACATCAGCTTTCAAACATAAAATAACGCGTATTTGTGTGTGTGCGTGTGTTTGTGTGAGTTTGTGTGTGAGTGTGTGCGTGTATGTGTCTCTCTGTGGCATCGTCTGTGCTCCCAAACGAACGGACCGATTTTGATGCGTTTTTTTCTGTTTGAAAGCTGAAGTGATCGATACAGTTCTTAGATATATGGGGGATGGGGGAGGTGAGAAAAGGGGGGTGAGAATCGTAGCTTCCAAACGAATGGACCTGCGGTTTTTTATGTTTAAAAGCTGGGGTAAACGAGATGGTCCTTAGATATAATGCGGGGAAGGGGGGGTTGAGAATCGTAGCATCCAAACGATTGGACCGATTTTTATGTGTTTTATAATGTTTCAAAGTTGAGGTAAACAAGATGGTTCTTAGCTATAATGGGGAGGGAAGAAAATGAGGGCTTCCATACGAATGGACCGATTTTGATGCGGTTTTTATGTTTGAAAATTGATGTGATCGAGATGCTTCTTAGATATAATTGGGGGTCGGGGGTAATATATTTTTTTAATTTGTGCTTGTTCAACCTACAGTACTTTTAACCATGTGTTATATATTGCTATGTAATCATAATGATTAGCGTCGCACAAAACGTGTCACCGATGTGTGTCATCACAATCTTCGATAAAATTGTAGTGGTTCAACTGAGACCTTGCCAAGTACCGAGTTTTTCTACATTTCGATTTATTAAAATAATTAATTTTATTTTTTTATTTTTCAATAAAGACTAAAACAAATAAAATTAAAAGTAATTTAAAAATAAATTAATAAGTAAGATTTTTTGAGGTCTGTGCTAACCGACTAAATAAGTAAGTAGGCATTTATTTGGCATAACCTTCAGAAAAAATGACTTATTCGTTTATTTACGTTTAATACGTTTTTTACGACTAATACGTTTTTTTTTTTTTTTACATCTTTTTTTATATTTCTTTTTAATTATTACTTTTTAGTTTCGTTAAAGTAACGCCTAAGAAAATGTAGTACTTATTCAGCTCGTTAGGAAAAAAATACATATTGGAAACAGTTAACAGTCCATAACTTTTAAACTAC
The DNA here is from genome assembly GCA_946251855.1 of Alsophila aescularia. NCBI lineage: Eukaryota > Metazoa > Arthropoda > Insecta > Lepidoptera > Geometridae > Alsophila > Alsophila aescularia. The sequence continues at coordinate 6,287,689 of OX276383.1, read as the reverse complement.
TGTACCCATTTTGATCAAACTTTAACTATTTCCTTTAGTTTTAAGTTTAAACATACTGAAACTATTACAAAAAGATCCAATGCAATCAGATCAGGGCCCCAATTCTACTAAAAAAATTGTAATGATAATTATCAACAATTTTCGCAAAATTTTCGCTTTTACCTCTTAAAAGTAGTAGAAGCGAAAGATTTGTGAAAATTTTTGAATTTTGAGTTTTACTTTTTTGGAAATATTTTATTTAAAAAAAAAAACAAAATTATTCTTTTCTACCACTTTTAAGAGGTAAAAGCGAAAATTTTGCGAAAATCGTTGACAACTGTCATTACAATTGTTTTAGTAGAATTGGGGCCCTGTAATTTCCAAGAAATACGTGGACAAACATACATATATACATTAGTGAAATTTGGTATATATTTTCAAATGCTTAAATAGACTAATATATGTATATATAAATAATAAGAATTTTGGACAATAGGTATAGCATACATACATAGAAACATACAAACATACGTATACGTATTTATACAAAAAATGGTACATATGCTTGACACGGGTATATACTAAAATATCCATACTAATATATAAAAGTGAAACGTTGTCTGTTTGTATGTTTGTTTGTTTGTTTGGGGAGCTTTCACGCGATAACGGCTAAACGGATTTTGATGAAATTTAGAATGGAGATAGCTTATACCCTGGAATAAAACAAAGAAAACTTTTTATCCCAGAAAATTCAAGTTTCCACAGGAAAACTAGAAAATGTTGATTACTCACTTTAAGGAACGGTTGCCATCACAGAATGGTCTGTGGTTTCCATGGAAACGAAATAACAAGTCAGTCAAAAAACATCAAGAGCATTAGTGCTACACCTACTTTTGCATTGGTTTTTAATATTCTAGTAGAAAATTGGATGCTTCTTTTCTCGATAAACAGTAGTCCGCGCGTACGATGTCGCACTAGTAACTAGTATATGAATATTACGCATTTTCAAAAATACTATTTACATACACATCAACTTGAAACCTTTTTTTTTTAAGTCGGTTATTGCAAGATTCATTAAATCTTAGGACAAATCTAATGAGTCCAAACTAGAATACTTTACTAGTAACCATAAACTTCTAACTGAAAATACGTACAGCTAGAAGTAATGCTTGAAAATATTGCTCTCCTGCCGGGAATGCCTATACAGGTTGTAGTTTTGCATATTTGCAGATTTTGCAGAGGTAGGTATACCCCACTTACAGAATACGAATCATTAATAAAAGAAGTACAAAAAAAAAAGTAAAAAAAGTTTATAAAAAGCGATATGTGTACGCGATCCTAATTTGAAATCACCCAGTGTGGCAAGAGCCTGCGCCCACACACACTAATGAAGCCTTGTCGCGTGTATTGCCTCTTTCACGGACACTACGCGCCGGCCGCGATCGTGGTGCGGCGGTGCCCCAAGGCTGGCGGCACCCTCAAAGAAAGGCGGCGCGGCGTAAGCGGTGTTTGATAAAGGCGGAACGCGCGCGGGTCATTGCCCTGGTCGGTGCCCGAGCAATCAGCTGTTTGATCACTCACAGTCAATCAGTCGGCCGCGGCACACTCTCGCCACGATACGTTCGATGCTAAAATGGAGCAATTTTCTAATGTCGAACTTATGGAGATGGTTCATTTATTATTTTTTTGCCCACGCCCACGCGACGTGATGCTGGGTGGTACACAGAGCAATTCCAGGTGTGAACACAATGTGAACGTGTTAAAAAAAATACACAAAACATTAAGACATCGTGCTCAATTATGCATTGAAAATGAAGGAGGATACTGAACAGTATCAAGGTAACGTAAATTAATGGTAAATTTACGGTAATGTAAACTTGTTCATAATTTTTTCATTCCTTTCGTACTATAAATAAGCTGGTTTCAATTTTTTTACTACGCCGGAAATTCCTAACTAAGCTAATGTCAACTTTGATAATACATTCTCACTTGCAATAAGTTTATTTATACAAACTGATAATTAAAGGTTCGCTATTTAGTGTGGCGCGGGCTGCGGCGTGCGGCGGGTCTATAGGAGCGCGCACACATACCTACCATACATGTGTGTCGTGGCGTTCTACTCCAAAATAAAGTTGGGCCTATTTTATTGATAAATCGTAATTTATTAATAAAATATTTAATTAAAAATTCCACCTCCAGTACATTTATGTAGGAATTAAATAGTATTGTTAGTTGATTAAGGTATACCTATTACAATCGACTCTGCGAATATGGCGGGGATGCAAAACTACAACCTGTATATTATTTTTCTTAATTTTTTATTTAAATTATACAACCTTTATTATTGAATTAACATTTAAATATTATTTTTTTATTTAAGTCGTCCCATATCTTGTATCATAATCCTTCAAATTTGTACAAAATCTCTTATAATGTTATGTATCGTATCTCAAAAAAATACTCAACTGATTTTCACGAAAATTATGTAATTATAAAGAAGAGATGGTAAAATTTCAGTGTCTATAGTTTTTATTGATTGTTACGTATTTTCAGAATAACAAAAACAAACAGGTCTTGAGTCGATTTCATTGCTCGCGTGTGTATATTATTTCTTGACCTTTGTTAATGCACCACCGACCAATAAATTTGTCTATTTCTTTCCATCCAAAGATTGCCTGGAAGAGATTGCTATTTAGCAATAAGGCCACCAATTGTACCTTTTGTTTTTAAGTTAATTATCTGTTTTTTTTGCTTGGTGTGCAATAAGGAGATTTTGTATTGTATTGTATGAGCCTCTGACATCATCTAGTCTCATTAGGTGACAGGTCGAGGCAAGTCAAGCTACTGACATACAAGTCAGTACAATCACAGCAGCTGGCTCTGTGTAATCAAGCCATTAGTGATTCGCCTCTTTATAAGATAAATGGCATAAACCTAGTCTGAACAGAGAGGGAATTAACTTCCCAATAAGTAACTTAAAACTCGGATAACACACCTCCCATCCCAGTGAGGAATCCAATGGAGACGATCCAGGAGCCCTGGTCCTCCGTGACCAGTGCCGGCAGCACCGACTGCGTCTCATTCCTGAGCTTCACCAGCACTGGAGATGGCCAGACTAGTCCGACGCCCGTGGTGAGGACGCTGAGATTCACTGGAAGATAAAATAATTATGCAGGTGTGAGATTTATAAACACATTTTGATTTATATATAGTCATCTAGGAATCATTAATATTGTAAATATATCAAACTTAAAGGACTATGCCAGATCTCCAAAGTGACTTAGGCTCGATGTAAAATTATCACGGACACAACTGAATAGTATTTTATTTTTAAAGCATTATGTTAAAAGCTTTTGTGTGTTATTAGTTTTCTCTGGGAACTATTCAAAAATAAGTTATGAGGAAATAAAGTTATCTTTTGTGGTTATGTGACTTTCGTTAAATTATGACACGGTTTATGGTCAAGGGAATAATATAGCCAAGATAATTATTGAAATCTAATATTAAACTGATATATTTTGTAGGTACCTACACTTTACGATCATGTTTAATATCATTTATAAAGTATTATTACCTACCTATACCTGCTATAGTAGTAGGCACTTAGGTACTCAATCTGAGAATCGAACCCTGGGTCTTCTCCGCTCTTGTCATGAGCTTGGTACCTAAACCACTGAAACGTTTATACAACAAATAATGAATTAACGTATAAGCAGAATACAAAAATACTTATGCGTTTATTGTTGTTTATTTCTAATATCATAAAATAATGTACTGAAATGATTTCTATTAGAATAAACTAAGATGTACTGTAGTTTTTTTAATTGATTTTGTTTATCGTTTTATTAATAGTTTATTTGCACTAATTATGAGTTACATTGTCAACACTATAATTCATAATTAGTATCAATACACAGCAATTTCCGGTCATTTCTATTCATTTTAATTCTTATTTTTTTTACAAGCATGTTCATAAAGTTATTATTTTACTAAGAATTAATTACATTACCTATTTTATATGGTCAATAATGTGGATAGATTTAATGTCCGCAGCATTTAACTTTTAAAAGTCTCGCACAGCCATTTCCGGTCATTTCTATTCATATTAATTGTTTTTATTTTATAACAGTTCCAGAATGTTATTGTTTTAATAAGAATGAATGAAAATATTTTAAATAGTCAATAATGTAGATAGATTTCGTGTCCGCGGCATTTAACATTTAAAAGTCTTGGAAGCCGAAAGCTGGCATCCTCCTTTGGTTCTGTTATCCTTAGGTTAGGATAGGTTTATCAAGCCTAAGGTTAGGCTAAGCTTTTCTTAGAATATTAAATAAAGTTATTGAAGCCATGGTGTCGTTATTTATTTACCTATAAAACATTAAAGCAAGTAAAACTAATTATCCTTTTAAAGACAGAAACACACTTATTCGATAATATATGCGAGATTACATTTAACTCGATTATAATAGATCAAACCGTTACAATTAACTTCCGTGTTTTTTTTTGGTTGCTCTAGCGACCAAGGGGGATTTGCGGTTTTGGATCTTGGTCGCTACAGCGCCAAAGGGGATTCAGCGGATAAAAGATTGAAAGAACAAGTGCGAACTCCCATACATATTTTATGTCAGAAAATTCACGGCGTCTTTAGACTAGCCAGGAATAATAGTTATTAGGCTTAAAAGTTTTATAGGTAATGTTACTATTAACGACTTTTGAAACAAGTCTTAGAGATTTTAATTATTTTTAAGCGACTCCAGAAAAGGAGACGGTTATATGTTCGACTGTATGTATGTTTTTTTTATGTATGTCGGTCGATATCTCCGTCAATTGCAGACCGATATTGAAAATTATTTTTTTGTTTGAAAGGGTGTACTCTCCAGGTGGTATATACATACTCTCCATATACATTGTATCAAAATTGGTTCAGCAGTTTTTCTAGAATAAATATTTTTTTATTAAATCTATTCAATTTTGTGTTTATCTCTAAGATTTCTAAACTGATTTCGATGGTTGTTTTGTTATTCAAAGGGGTAATTTTCTGCGTAAACCCATAAAAAAAACATCAAAATTGGTTCAGTACTTTTATTGGAAAATCTATTTGTTTTATAGTTTATGTTCTCTAATATCTTGGGATTTCTGAACCGAATTAGATGATTGTTTTTACTTGAGTAAGAAGACCTCTAGTGTGGTACTGTATAAATTTCATCAAAATTGGTTTAGTAGCTTTAAACAAGCTTTAATTTAATTCACTCGGTTATTATGTTTGGGACTGGATTGCAAGTCAATTTTGAACAATTTAAGGACGTCCAAAGATGCTGAAGTTTTGCACATGTGTGTAGTTCTAATGACAGTTAAAAAACTACAGTAGTAGTAGTAGTAGTAGTCAAAGGATCTACATAATCGGATGATGGAATCCCTTCGTGTTTGGGCTCATTTGGTTTTTCTTGATGAATTCTCTGGTGTTATGTGGTATTCAGGGTCTGATGATGGAGCCGGAAGGTAGTCACAGGAACTCAATGACAAAATGATGGGACCCCTTCGAGTTTGGGCTCATTTGGTTTGTTTTGATGAGTTATTTGGTGTTATGTGGTTTTCAGGGTCTGATGATGGAGCTGGAAGTTAGTCACAGGAACTCAACGACAAAATGATGGTACCCCTTCGAGTTTGGTCTCATTTGGTTTGTTTTGATGAGTTCTTTGGTGTTATGTAGTATCCAGGGTCTGATGATAGAGTCGGAAGGTAGTCACAGGAATTCAACCACAAAATGATAGAACCCTTTCGAGTTTTGGCTCATTTGGTTTGTCATGATGAGTTTTCTGGTTGTATGTGGTGCCCAGGGTCTGATGATGTAGCTGGAAGGTAGTCATAGTAACTCAACAATCAAATAACGGAACCCCTTCGTGTTTGGTTTCATTGGGTTTTTCATTCATAGGAACCCATTACCCAACCATCAAATGATGAAACCCCTTCGAGTTAGGCTAAATTGATTGGTCTCGATGAGTTCTCAGGTCTTAAGTGGTACTGGTGGTGTCTCTTAAAAGAATGCTTTAAAAAAGAACACATTCATTATTACAGCATTTACAACTTATAAATCCATTTGTTTTGGGTTTATGTTTCCTCATATCTACGAGATGTGTAACCATTTATTTAACGAGTTCCATTTCATTCCAGTGAAATCATAAATAATTTTCATCAAAACTAATTCAGTTGTTATAATATGTAGTTGTATTAATTTACCAACGCTTTGAGTCTAAAGTGAGTAAGTGTCTACTATTTTCTTTGGCATATATTCTTTCCGATGTTTGCTTAGGACACTAAAAAGCAAAAAACCAAATATTTTTCCAAAAATAACGACTTCCTAATAAAAATGCTGTTTTGTAAACAACCACTAAAATGAATAAAATAATTACAATTGAGCCAGAACAGTATCACTTTTTCGAAATTACCAACGTAATAATAATGCAAAAATATAACTTAAGACAAGAAAGAGTTTTTTGAAGGCCTTGAAGTTCAACTTCAGTATAATATTTTTTAAATGGATTAAGGTTAATACCAACTAGTCTTTACCCTGCTTTAGTTATTCAATATTTTCTAAAGTTCGAACGGCATATTCAATACAATGAAAAATTAAAAAATAAATACCAGCAGATTTTATAACACGATTTCAACTTATCTTTAAGTTAGGTTTATATTTTTAGTCTTAAACTGCATACATAGTCCATAAAGTAAAGTAAATGAAATGTTTTCGTTGCAACTGATAAGATATTTTTTATTCACAGCTTTAATGTCAAGATATTTTCTACATTTTCTTTATTATTCTTAAAGCCTGTCTATTTTATCGCACTTTCTGTTCAATTTGTTCGAGGAACCATCACGCGTTTGTAATTTCTACTAAAATTATTGACAGATTACAACTTTTTAATGTTACATAATTATAATAAATTAGTTACTTCTACGCCATTTCATTTGTAGTCCTAGATAGATGTCAGAAATTAATATTTCCATTATTTTATCTAAATAATAACTTTGAAAACAACTAAGGATGAAGTAAGTTTTTTAGTTTTTTTTTTAATACATCTCTACTGAATATTAATATTTATAATATCCTAACTAGATATTTTTGTTATCTTTAAAACCAAAAGATTGGATTAAGTTAGACTGTGAGATATCTAGAATTCGATTTAAAGAGCATTACAATTCTAGACTCTTATTTGGGGCTAAATTATATCTAGAAAGTAGGCCTAACTCATTCATAATTTTTACTTCAATTTATAGCCAATTTCTTAAAACGTCATCCATGCCCCTCCTTAAGGGGAACGGAAAGTTAGCGTCCGCCGCGTCCATTCCCCGGGCTACTGGTCATAAATAATAATCCTTCATTGAGCCGTCAATAAAAAAAGATCAGAATCATTGGATTTGGATAAAGTTTAGTTTGGTAGAGACGTGTTCTCCCACAACACAAATTTCTCGGAAAATGTAAGGCAAAACCTACATAAGCCGCATCTGCATATGCATGGTGATCTATCCACTTAAACAAACTACCTGTGTTAGAATCGGTATATGCAAAAATGAGGCATCATTGGATCCGTCTTAATCACTAGAGTGCTATAGGATATATGAAGCGTCTAGATAACTAGGTAATAGTATTCGTGACACTTCGTGATTAAGAAGCTTACCGTTTTTATTTTTTATTACTGACTTGGCAATCGGTTGTTCACGATCTCACCTGATGGAAAACGATGATGTGGTCGAAGGTGTAGCACGCTAGCCTATTGTATTCTATCAGTTCCAAATAAGGGTCTCTAAAACATAATTATAAAAATATCTAATTCTTTGACCTAAACAGGAAACTAAAAAGTTTACTATATTTACATAACTAAGTGTAAGTACCTACATGTTATGTTAGTTATTTATATTTAATAGTTAGTTTAAAACCCTACTAACCCGTAATGACAATTAAATATTGTCGAAGTAAGGGTCCGAAACGTTGAATCATTTTAACACAACACGTTCGCACAACATGAAACAACCACACTGACCACTTCACAAAATCTTGGTTGCAATTTTCTTTTTATTTTCACATAAAAAAATAAACTGGTGTTATGAAATCTTAGGATAATGCAAATATTATTTAAGTGAACTTTACAGATACAAATTGCTAAAAATAGCTTTTGTTGTGAATCCAAACTATAAACACGTGTTTACTCGACGGAGTTCCAACTTGAGTATTGGTCGTTAGTAGGTACTTTGTCGTGTTTTGGTTCCATAGTATTGGTAAACCTTTAGCCTTTAACCTTATGAAAACCTTTTTTTTTTGTATTTAGGTAGGTAGGTACTACGGATAGAAGAGTCGCAACCTACCTTTGGTCACCACAAATAATAATATCCACACCAATCTACACCAATATATAAACGTAAAACGTTGTCTGTTTGTTTGTTTGTGGAGTTTTAACGCGATAACGACTAGACGGATTTTTATAAAATTTGGAATGGAGATAGCTTATACCCTGGAATCAAACATAGGATAATTTTTATTCCGGAAAATTATAAGTTTCCACGGAAAAGTGTATAATGTCGATGATTCGCTGTAAGGAACGGTTGCCATGGAAACGAACTAATAACAAGTCTGTCAAAAACCATCAAGAGCATTGGTGCCAAAGAGAATACAGTACGTTGGCACTATACTTTTGGCTTGGTTTTTAATATCCTGGAAGAACATAGGATGCTTTTTTCGCGATAAACTGTAGTCCGCGCGGACAAAGTCGCGGGCGAGAGCTAGAATTATATATTTGGTCGCTATGTGAGGCAACAAAATGAAGGTATTTATAAGACCATTCCAAAATATATAGAACATCAACTATTTTTTTTTAAATTAAAGTAAATTATTACTTAAAGGGTGTGGGCATTGAATTAATTAATGTACTGTACAATATTATCTATGGTAGCGGTCGGGTTCGATTACTGTTTTTTTTTTTTTTTATTTGTTTTTTTGGAGGCTACTGATAGGATAATTAGTAGGCAGTAGCAGGTTAGAACTTACTTGGGTAAGTGCATTCTTAGAGAAAGGTTTAATGCCGATAAGAGTGTTGAATAACTTAGTAACAAAAACCTTGTAGCAAGTGCCAATTATACTTTACTCAAATTAATGGATAGTAACTTTAAGTCACAAATCAATCTTTTACTCTTACATTCATTCGGTAGATAGCTCACAGAATAAACAATAGTACCTTCTATCCAACCATTACCAATTTATTCTGTGCCATTACTCGACAGTAAACTGATGAACTGACTACTCATATTTGAGCGTCCGATAGCTCAGTAGTTAAGTTAAATCACCAAAATGTTCCCCAAAAACGAAAAACCCTTGGCCAGGGACTCACCCGCCTTCTGCCGTCGATCTGTGCTCCAGCACAGGCTGCAGACCCGGAATTTTGGGTTTCACGTGCGCGCACTAGTGTCACTTTGATTTTGGCATAGTATTTATTATGATATCGTCCGTATTTAATCGGTTTTTGCATTAATTTTGAATAACAGCGGAGGAAACGCAGCCGCTAATGTCCGCCCGAAAGTAGTTGTCGATAGTTCACACCGCGCGCGTTAGGGGGCGCGCGTTGTGCAAGATGGCGTTTTTGGCGGGTGATTAGAAATAATAGGCCAAGACCCTACATTTCCCCCCACCGAAATCCGCCAGGATTTCCCAGTTACAATTCCGGGAAGGATTCAAAATTTTGTTGAAAAGTGTGTTGAATAACAAAATTCTTTAAGTGTAAATTGAATGTGGTTGATTATCATTTTGTAAAAGTATGTTTAATAACAAAATGTGGAAAACCTTATAATTAAATATTTTAAACTATACCTAACACTTGAATACAGCATTGAAGGTACAGTCTAACTAATAGATGAGCATATGAGTGGACTGTATTTTTTTTATTTTAATGTATTAAACTTAAATGCTAATTTAACTACATAATATTGTAAGAGTTGACCGCTATTAGTGTTCAATCGAAGGTTCCTCGTCCAAGGGGAGAGGACTAAGTTTGACTACGGGTTTAATTAATTCACTGTTCTTGGTGCGTAAACTAACGACACGGGTGATGTTATCGGGCCCCGTGTGTAGCTTTGTGACTCTTCCTAATGGCCACTGAAGAGGAGGTGCATCAGAGTGTATCAGCACTAGATCTCCAACCTTCAGCTCTCGACAACCATTGAACCACTTCTGCCGTTGCTGAAGTGTGTGGAGAAAGTCTCTTCGCCACAGACGCCAAAATTGTTGAGCGATCTGTTGCACAGCCTGCCAACGACTGAGATGACTCATAGGATGACTAGATAAGTCATATTCTGGAGCGTTTAGCAGTTCGCGGCCTATCAACAGATGAGCAGGCGAAATTATTTCGAATTCATTCGCATTGGCCGACTGGGAACAAAGGGGTCTCGTATTTAAGATAGCTTCTACGCGTGTGAAAAGTGTAGTTAATTCTTCATAAGTTAACGCTCTAGTTCCAATAGTTCGTTTTAAAAGTAATTTAGCAGATTTTATTGCGGCTTCGTAAAGACCACCAAAATGGCTACCGGTAGGAGGATTAAACTTCCATTCAACTTGACGTTTTGTAAACCCGCATGAAATCTCATCTGAGTTCGATTTTAAAAAGTGTGAGACCTCTGCTAGTTGTCTACTCGCCGAAGTAAAATTTCCTGCATTGTCTGAGACTATCCTGCTACATAAACCTCGCCTAGAAGTGAAGCGATCAAATGTTGCTAGAAAACATTCAGTGCTCAGTGACGTTAATGTCTCTAAATGTACCGCACGCGTGGCACAACAAACGAACACGCACAAATAAGCCTTCGTTATGCGAGCATTTTTACGAATCGACTCTTTTATTTGAAAGGGACCCCCAATGTCGATGCCCACCGTATGAAACGCATGCACGCTTTGAGTCCTGAACTTCGGTAGCTGCCCCATAACAGGTTGCCTAACTGTAGGACTTACTTTAAAGCATGCTATGCATTTACTGGTACGCAACCGAATTACATTACGTGCAGCCACAATCCAGAATTTTTGGCTTATTATACTTTGTAAAGTACGTGGACCAACGTGCAAATGGAGCACGTGATAATAGTCGATCAGACAATTTGTGAAGTTGCATTTTTTAGGTAGCAACACAGGATGCCTTTTTTGAAAAGACATATCTGCTAGCATAAGCCGTCCCCCCACCCTCAGGAATCCGTCCGGTCCTACAAAGGGGTTAAGTTTTAGCAAAGACTGTTGAGGCTTATGGTCTTTAGAAAGCGCCGCAATGTCGTCAGCAAAGTGTTGCTGCTGCACGGATTTAATAATTGTGTCCCGTGCTTTGTTAATGTCTGTTAGAGAGAGTTTAGTTTGTTTGCCTTTAGGAATACGACAATTTAGTATGCATTTCTGAATCCAAGCAACGACATTGACTAATTTCGTGTAATTAGAATGCCTCTCAGTAAGCTGATAAATCAGATTTGTAGGTTTTTCAGCTGAAACCATCACCTTAATCTCATTGAGTGTTTTAAGCTCAGGAATATTCTCATCTCTATTATTATTTATATTTAAATTTGTCCATTGATCGGACTGGCCACTGCTCACTTAACAGCCAACTGGGACCATTAAGCCACTCTGGTGTGGACAGTAGCGCTGATGGAAGTGCACCTCTTGAGCAAATATCACAAGGATTACATTCGCCACTCACATGGAAAAACTTCGCACTGGGAACTGTGTCCAGTATCTTAGTTACGCGAGTAGCAACAAACGTCTTGAGTTTGTAAGAGGGTGTGTTTAGCCATGCCGACACTACGGATGAGTCAGTGAACAAAAGTGTGTCATTGACAGTTATAGCTCGCTCCTGTAGTACATACAGAGCATACTTTACTAGCTTGGCTAATAAATGAGCCGCCATCAGCTCCAGTCGGGGAACAGATAGCGTCTTCAAAGGAGCTACTTTAGACTTGGCGATAAGTAAACTGACTTTGCTTTCGCCCTCGTTATTAGTGGAGTATAAATACAACGTCGCTGCAAACCCTAGAGTTGACGCATCAGAAAATCCGAAAATACGACAGTGTCTACTTCTCTTAACCATGACATGTCTTTCATGTGTCAGCTCCGATAGGAGTGGTAGTTCCCTGACGTAATTTTGCCATTGATTTTCGAGGTCAGCTGGCAAACGCTGATCCCATTCTAGTTTCAGAGCCCAGAGCTTCTGCATTAAAATCTGATTAATATCTGCCTGAAGCTTAGGTCCAGCGAGCAAGACATCGTTCAGAGCCCGCTGATTAAAACTACGGCTGGACGCATCGTAAACTGTTCTTTGTTTTGTACTGGAACTGTCCGGTTTATGTATACAAAAATGTGGGATTAGGTATTTGGAATCCACGTCTTGCATCTCACCTAAACACGTCATATGTCCTAACGCCTCGTATTCAGACATGAATTTCTGATACTCAGACTTTAACTGAGGGTCGCGATTAAGTCGCGTCTCTAAATTGTTCAGCCTACGTACTGCCATCTGCCGGGAATCGCCAAGACTATGGTCCGGACGAAATGGATACCTAACAGTGTACCTACCCGTTTCAGGGTCACGACTATGTTCCTTAGCAAACAATTCCTCTGCTGATATATCGTCTGGTTTTTGCGTTCGCTCGGACGGTATATTTTCAATTTCCCAAAAGGAGTTCATCACCTGGTCTAGGTTCGTGCTACTTGAAAACCCGGTAAAAGTATCGCAACTTGGTGCGATGCACTTTTGGTTTCGCGGTTCTAAATTGACTTGACCAGTTAGAACATAACCGAAAATAGATTCTAACAGTACTGGCATTCCTGTTTGTTCGGGGAGAATTTTATTCCCGTTATATACATATGGAAATAAATCACCTGCGATCAACATATCCACAGGTGAGGGATAGTGAAACGCTGGATCCGCAAGTTCAAGATGTGTATATTTACTTAACATCTCAGTCGGTAAAGACACTGTCGGTAGGTTGCCGGCAATGTTCGCTACGATAACAGCGTCCGTTGACAAAACCGGCAATTTGCCGTTTCGTGGTTTTATCTTACACGTTGTTAAACCAAAGTTCTGAACTTGGTTTCCGCCTAGACCGATAGGCTTAAAATCGCACTTGCGGCGAGATAAACCTAACTTCCTAGCGCAGTTTTGAGTTATGTAGCTTGACATAGCGCCGCTGTCAATTAAAGCACGCACGGTGTGGTACTGGCCCCAAACATCTGCGACGTGTATAACAGCGGTGCCAAGCAAAACTGTCTGTTCGGTGGAACAGGTAAGGGCCACATACTCTTTACGCATAGCTGTGTCTATGTGAAGAGATTTGTGGTGCCTTTTTTTGCACACCGTACAACAAAATTTAGACGTACAGTCAGCTAGTGTGTGACTATCACGCAAACAGTTGTCACACAATCTGAGCTCTTTGACTTTTGCAGTGCGTAACTCAGGTGTGAGTGCGTTGTAGACGGTGCATCTATATATAGCGTGCGGCATTTGACAACACGGACAAACATTGGATTTCCGACGTTCGACAACGTTATCTGTGCTGGCCACAGCTGATGTGAATGTAGGTTTCGGACTATATGGTTTAGTCGCGGTGGTCTCTTTTGATGCAGTTTGCTTGAAAGACGGCTTGACACTGACTTGCATTCCGACATCTCAAGAACTCGAACCTGCTTTTCGACGAAGCACAATAGTTGCCTAGCTGTAGGTATTTCACCCGGGGATATGGTTTGTTCAAACTCACGTCGCGTTACGGGGTCGAGATTACGTAAAGATACTTGAAATAGTATAAAACTGGACAAATCTGGTACATTTAAATGTTCTAACGCGGTTATATTTTCCTGATACGTTTGTAAAAAAATATTAAGATTAAACGCTGTCTCGCTAATCAGTGGTTTGAAGTTAAACAGCTTATCTAGATAAGCCGTAGCCAGCGCGCGCTTATTTTCAAATCGCTGGACCAACGCACTCCAAACTATCGCATAATTATCAGCTGTGACCGGCAAAGACTTGACAATGGCTAAAGCCGGTCCGGTCACGCACGACATTAGGTAATAATATTTTTCAATATCGCTAATACCGGCGTTGTTGTGTATCAAGCTAGTAAATGTATCGCGGAATGTTATCCAATTCTCGAGTTTGCTATCGAATTTAACTAATTGTAACTCCGGTAACTTCACTCTACGTCTAGGTATAAGGAATTCCTCATTGCCACCGTGTTCCATCTTGTTGGGAAGCTGCGGCGGGCTGAGGTTGTTTGCAACCTTTCGGATTGAATAATAAAGTTGGTCGAAGGCCTCAATTTCACCATACGTAGGGACGTAGTTAGGTTTGTATTTTTTACATAGTGTATTTATTTCAGTTATACAGCGATCGTATTCTGTACGGAGTTCTGATAGGTCCTGAACCCTAACCGTAAATTCTGCTTCAATCGATGTATCTGATTCTACCTGTTTGGATATATCAAACATCCGCTGAACGCGAATAAAACATATTTCTTTTGACGTCAGAAACGGTTGCAATAAATCGTCAAGATCCGAGTCAGAGATGTTTCCTGGATTTTTAGGCATTTTAAATAAGTAATAGAGTGTAGTGAAATTACTTTAGAACACTTGACAATATTTGTTCAGCAATTATAAAATAGAAGGTAGATAACGTAGGTAGGTAAAAGAATTACAACCTATTGAACGACGTGACCCGATACGTAGGTACCTACGTTGCGCGTATATGACTGTGATGGCACGCAATGGTGGTCAGTTGATTTGCCTCCAACAACAATGAATAATGTGTAAAAAACGAAATGAAATACGGGAGAAAAACACTAAGTAACTGTCAAATTCCACTTTACACACTTATAGATTAAGATATTACTATAGAAATGTGCAAATGCAATTAAATTAGCATAGTAAATACAATTTGTGTTTCAACTAAAGGTCAACGCACCGGTTTAACTTAATTCAGTAAATAACAACTTTTCCACACTTTGTACACTAGAATTAGCTGGAATGTAGTGTATTATGAATGTAAGAAATTAGGTTGATGTTGGAACCTGTGTAGTTTTTGTATAAAACACAAATTTGTGCTCAAGCCGCACGTGTTTTTGCACCAATGTGTTGGTGAAAATATACTGTAATCGGCGTTATAACTGGGTAATCCAGGCTCGATATGACCAAAATGAGCGTCCGATAGCTCAGTAGTTAAGTTAAATCACCAAAATGTTCCCCAAAAACGAAAAACCCTTGGCCAGGGACTCACCCGCCTTCTGCCGTCGATCTGTGCTCCAGCACAGGCTGCAGACCCGGAATTTTGGGTTTCACGTGCGCGCACTAGTGTCACTTTGATTTTGGCACAGTATTTATTATGATATCGTCCGTATTTAATCGGTTTTTGCATTAATTTTGAATAACAGCGGAGGAAACGCAGCCGCTAATGTCCGCCCGAAAGTAGTTGTCGATAGTTCACACCGCGCGCGTTAGGGGGCGCGCGTTGTGCAAGATGGCGTTTTTGGCGGGTGATTAGAAATAATAGGCCAAGACCCTACAATATTTACCATTTATCAAATTTGAATTTGATTTTTTAGGAAGTACTTACCTACTAAATTGCTTAAAAAACTCCAAATCAACACGACCTACAACAAAGGTTATCATTTGTTATAAAAATAAGAACAACGAACGTGTAACATGAAAACTACATCCGCTTCAAACCAAATATGACTGACTTACTAATAGATAGGCTATCAAGACAAGACAAGTTAAAAAACAAAAACCCGACTACGGTCGGGTAAAAAATAGCCTATGACACTCCTGTGATGGAGATGAATCGATTGATACCTTACTTGTCAACATCGGACCAATAGTGGCGAGTGGCGACGCTATGGTGGAATATCCATATATATACACATACATACAAATACCGTTAATTTCATTACCCTTCCCTTGCTTCGCCGTAGTCGGGTAATAAACAAAACAATACTAGTGTCGGACTACTACACAAAACAATCCATTGTAAAATGTGTCCGAGCAATTTCAATATAAAAATCGCCATTAATGTGATTCACAAGATGTTTGTTATATATAAAATATGTAGGGTATCGACAATACAATAATATTATGTCACAATAGAATTCATATGTAAAAAGGTGTAGTATACTAAGGCTGGATTCAACCAAATGAGAGTAAATTTTATTCTTAGAATAGTGGTACCTCTATGCTACTATTCTAAGACTACACTAACTAGACTTCAGAGATGAGTTTAACGTGGACTTACGCTTCCTTAAGTCAAACTTCAGTGCTTACGCTCCAATTCGTACTCAGAGATGTTTGAGACACTGTTTAAACTTAGTGCAAGCTAAGTTAAGCGTAAGTACTGAATATCCACTACTCAGCCCAAGCTTAGCCAACCTTAAAGCTGGAGAGTGGCACCACCATGGAAACAAAAGTGTACCTAAGTAGTTACACAGTACATATATAGTCCATGTACTATGGTAGTTATTACTAAAACTTGGCATTTTTGTTTAGGTTGACAATGGCAAGCTCTCAGTTTTTGAAACTTCAATACAACAATAATGTTCTCCCGATGTACAACCTAAAATCGATTTACATAATAACTTCAATACAACAATAATGTTCTCCCGATGTACAACCTAAAATCGATTTACATAATAACTTCAATACAACAATAATGTTCTCCCGATGTACAACCTAAAATCGATTTACATAATAACTTCAATACAACAATAATGTTCTCCCGATGTACAACCTAAAATCGATTTACATAATAACTTCAATACAACAATAATGTTCTCCCGATGTACAACCTAAAATCGCTTTACATAATAACTTCAATACAACAATAATGTTCTCCCGATGTACAACCTAAAATCGATTTACATAATAACTTCAATACAACAATAATGTTCTCCCGATGTACAACCTAAAATCGATTTACATAATAACTTCAATACAACAATAATGTTCTCCCGATGTACAATCTAAAATCGATTTACATAATAATGTGCAATACATATTTTGTTTCATTCATTCTAGTAGCATTTTATGAGTTGCTATCTTTATTGTTTGTCACGTCTTCTTGTAAATGTTGCGCTAAAATAAAAACTGCGATAAATAAATAACAGAGTGGAATCTTAGCTAAGATGGATGCAAGTTTTCCACGAGCTGTTTTTCTAAATGTGAATTTGAAAGATCGGCTCAGCCGATGCTCGGCTAAGACGGTTCTTAAACCGTTTTCTCTGAATCTTAACCTTATTGTATCGGCCGGACTTACACTTGTAAGTTGTACTCACGTAATTAAGCTTACGTAATTACCTTAAGATAAATTTGCAAATGTAAACAATACAAATTTATCGTAAGTTAATTACGTAAGTTTACTCTAGTTTGGTCGAATCCGGTCTTAACGTTTGACAGAAAAAAATGTTAGTAATATGTCATTGAGAATAATATTATACTGTAATTTGGAAATCTCTGGTTGTAGAATAGTGCACAATATGGTATTATTACAAGTTTGCTATGCTAAAACTATTAATTTCACACAATAATACACAGTAATATACAATAATATGGCATTCGGCAAGCTTCGTCAAGTCTTATCGACGTCCATACGTGCCTGAAAACAAAAGTCTTCAATCAGTGCGTCCTACCAGTCATGAACTGCGGAGCCGAAACTTGACCACTCACGGTTAAATAGTCCACAAATTTAAGGTCGCTTAGCGAGCTATGAAGAGCTATGCTTGGAGTTTCTCTGAAGGACAAGATTCGTAATATTCGTAAGATTTCCAACGGAGAACCAAGGAGACCGATATAGCTCTTAAGATAAGCAAGCTAAAGTGGCAGTGGGCTGGTTACATTTCCCGAAGAACCGATAACCATTGGGGTAGAAGAGTTCTCAAGTGGAGACCACGTTTAAGCAAACGTAGTGTAGGACGCTCTGTGGCCAGGTGGTGTGACGACCTGCGAAAAGCGGCTGGAAGAGAATGGATGAAGGGAGCTGAAGACCGAGCTCAGTGGCGTGCATTAGAAGTGGCCTCCGTCCAGCAGTGGACAGATATAGGCTGATGATGACGGTGATGATGACGTATGGTACTAATACAACAAGAACCAATCCCTATTACGTTTTTTGCAAATTTCTCCTTCACTGATTTTGAAAATTCATTTTTAATTTGTAATTTGAAACCTCCAGGCCATGGGATCACCCATATAAATTACTGGTTTTCCCACCCGCGACTTCCTCCGTGCGGACTACAGTTTATCGTGAAAAAAACATCCTATGTTCTTCTAGGATATTAAAAAACAATGCAAAAGTAGGTACAGCACCACTACGTAGTATTATTAGGTATTCTGTGGCACCACTCTTGTTGTTTTTTGACATACTTGTTATTTCGTTTCCAAGGCAACCGTTTCTTACAGCGAGTAATCAACATTTGTCCAGTTTTTCCTATTTTCCCAGGGAAACGTACAATTTACCGAGATAAAAAGTATTCTATATTTTTTTCTAGGGTATAAGCTATGTCCATTCCAAGTTTCATCAAAATCCGTCCAGTCGTTATCGCGTGAAAGCTCCCCAAACAAACAAATAAACAAACAAACAAACAAACAGACAACGTTTCACTTTTATATACTGGTATGGATATCAAAATTGGATCAATTGTTTTCTTTTTAAGTTATTACTTAATCCATTTGAAGTCGTTTTTTGTACCTTGCTAGTTTGAACAGGACTTGTGATTAATGTTTGTGGGACAAGAAATGTATATACCGTGTGGGCCCAGCTTTTTCATAAGTCTACCCCTCCTCATTCCATGGTGTTGTGAGAACCAGCAAAGGGAATTCAGGAAATGGCCAGCAGTATGCAGCTATGTAATTATAAACATCTACTGCGATCACCAACCCATCTGCCAAGCGTAATCATTATGGCAAAATGGGGGGTTACATGTTTGGGGGAGCCACATGTTCAGCATGATTAGCATGATTAGCATCCTTTTTATCATTATCATCCATTAGCAACCTAAATATGATATGTATTTGGGTTCAATTCCGTTGATCAAATCCAAATCAAATAATAGTTTTGTATAAGTAAGGCGTTAATGTCACCTTGAGACTAAAAAAAAATCCAACTACGTTCGAGTAAATAAAAGCCTATGTCACTTGCGATGAAGACAAATCAATAGATACCTCGCTTGTCAAAATCGGACTAAATGTTAAGTAAGAACACATAACCCTTCCTTTGCATTTCCGTAGTTGGGTAAAAAAATATGCCTATGACACTTTACATAAAGACAAATCGAATGATACCTCGCATGTCAAAATCATACCAAGTTTTTAGTTGAACACATAATCCTTACTTTGCTTTGCCGTATTAGGGTAAAAAAATATGACTTAAACACTCTATACCTGAAGACGTATCGATTGACACCTCACTTGTCAAAATCGTACCAATAGGGGCGACGCTATGATGGAAGATCCACATACACACATACATAGATACATACATACATATACTGTTAAACTCACTACCCTTCCCTTGCTTTGCTGTAGGTGGGTAAGAAGGAAACTTAAGAACGTTAAGCGTAGGAAATTCTTCCTACGCTTAACGTTCCTTTATTCTGTGGCCTAACTCTCGGCGATGGCTGTGGGTCTGAATTCTGTCACCAGCTAAATTTAGGCTGGCCGCACATGTTCATTTTCCGTATGCGGTTTCCTAATCTGGAATTCCGCATTAGAATTTCTGATTAGGAAATCAGAAATTCTAATGCGGAATTCCGTGAGCCTAGCGCAGACGTTCGATTTTGTTAATGAGGAATATATACTGCCAGTACGTTCAGTGGTGGCTGTGTGAACGCAGGGCGATGGAAAACGACGATTTAATTGCGGTTGCATTTCTATCAATGAAGAAGAAAAAGAAACGACGGTATTAAAATAAACTAAAAGAAGAATTAAAATAACTAAAATATAAGGCCTAAGAACTTCCAATTTTCAACAGCCAATATCAATGCATCTGCTTTGCATTGTCGTGATGCACTCGTGATGAGACGTAAAAGTGTGTGTCTTTTACGTCCACGTATTGTTATACGTGGCGCTGTTCTGAATGAAAATTTCCGAACGTGTGCGGCGGTACATAACAAATGTATGTCAGTGCTGCAATCCGCATGCCGTCGTTAGGTTTTATCCGAATAGTTTTTTCCGAACGCGGCTGGCATTCGTAACGTACGTACGGAAAGTGTTCCGTACGGAAAAAAGAACCGTTTGCGGCAGTCAGTGGATTTTATATCGATTTGATGCATTCGGGTCTCCGAATACGGAAAACGTACGTATGCGGCCAGCCTTATTCCTTTAAAATACCTTTCAAAAAGTATGTAAGTATATATTCCTATAGTACCTTTTTCTTCATGGATTATCTACTTACATACACTACACAAAGACATTACTTTTTTTTCATTATTGGCAAGGTTACAGGTACTTAATTATGTGTCGTGTATATTCTATTTGAATAGAATTAGTGAGGTTTCGGAGGGATTAGATTACCTAAACATTCATACATCGGTGTTTACTTAACACAGCAGATTCAGAAATTAGAGATAAGGATTTTATGTTAATTTAACTCTAAGATAAAACGCAGTAATTCTCGAACTATGATTATGATAAGATTTGCATCTTACGTTGTCGGTTTTAAAATGTCATGTGAATAATTTAAATGAAAATCATTCAAGCTTTATCCTGATTATATAAAATTTGTAAAAAATGATTCATAATATATTAAACAGTCCTGTAGTGCGTCAGTATTTAATTGTAATAGCAGGTAAGTGTCACTGCCGTTCAATTTAAAATTAAAATATAGTACTTATGGTAATCGAGTGGAGACCACGTTTAGGCAATTAAACGTAGTATAGAACGCCCTGTAACCAAGTGGCACTCCACTTGGTTACGAACCTGCGAAAAGCGGCTGGAAGAAGTTTTTGATAATGTAGACTGTTTTTGAGTGGAGACCGCGACTCGGCAAACGTAGGGCGCCCTCCAGCTAGGTGGAGCGACGATATATCTTCATTTGGAAGAGAAGAGCTGAAAATCGCGCTCAGTGGCTTACTTTGGGAAAAGCCTACGTCCAGCATTGGACTGACACGTGCTGATGACGATGATGATGACATTTATTTTGCCTCAGCTCGGTTTATAACAGCTCTATTTATTCCAGGGATCAATCAACTAACCCAACTCCATAACTTTTTACGATGACTAGCTTTTGCCCACGCCTTCATGTAAAAAATACCATATCAAAATTTCTCAGCTACTATTCATTGGATTTAGATGCAAAATACCTACACGAGATTTAAAGTCAAAGTCTGAAAAATTCGTTCGTAGTGGTATGAATAGTTTGTTATATTCTTAATAATGTATCCAACAGTAAAAACCACATTTCATTCGGTCCAGTAGTTTTTAATTGATACGAAAACACACACACACACATATAATAATATTAAAAAAAAACTTGTTCAGTACTTCTTACTTCAAGTTCCCTACCTAGACAATATTTGTTTTAAATTACCTTCATTGTACAGACTTTTTTTAACTTACCTACAGCTTTATTATTAGTAGGGGAAGCCGGTGGAATGGCGTTCACTTAAGGGAGAAATGCCTTAGCTTTTTCTACTTAATAACATCATCATCATTTCAGTCTTTAGAAGTCCACTGCTGAACGTAGGCCTCCCCCAAAGAGCGCCACGACGAACGGTTTTGTGCCGCCGCCATCCACCGACTCCCTGCGATGGCTACAATGTCGTCCGTCCATCGTGTGAGGGTTACACTTGGCTACACTTCGCTTGCTTGTTCGTGGTCGCCATTCCAGAACCATTATTCCCCAGCGGTTGTCGGCTCTGCGAACTATATGGCCTGCCCATTGCCATTAAATAACATTATGTTTACTATTATGTAACAAATCAAAACAAAAAAATCGTTGCTATAGCACTTTTATAACTAGTAAGAACGATTAAGTACAAAAAAAGTGGGATAGATCGCCATTGCCCCTGAATATGGGTAATCGTGGTCAGGCAAAGGTTTAAGAGCAATCAACATTATTTATTTACTAGCTGTACCCGCGGCTTCGCACGCGTGTTTTTTACTTTAGGTTCAAAGTACCATAATGTCCAATATACCAACATTTGAACAAAATTTCTTCAGCCGTCAAAAATACTTTAACAATTGCTCGGCTTCTTACTCGCCGGATTGAGATACCAATTACACCAGATTTAAATCAAACCCTAAGCTATCTAACAATGAAAACCGCATTGCAATCGGTTCAGTATTTTTTACGTGATGCGTAAACAAACAAACATACAGACAAACAGAAAGAAAGACACGATTAACAAAAATAATTGTTCAATACCTCTTTTAAGCACCCAAGAGCATTTTTTTCATTTGAATTTATTTAGTAGTTTGGGTGCGATGCGCGGTCAAGATACGGACAAACAGACAGACAAAATTAAAAAGTAAAACAGTTTGGTTTCAGTATCGAATATAGAGAACAAACAAAAAAATATTTTTTATTACTTAAATATTAACATAACTTTGGACCCATATCCCGCAGAAACCCTTTACTTTTTCGGGATAAAAAGTGTCCTTAATTTTAACCCATCATATAATTTAAGACAGTGCCAAGTTGCATCAAAACCCGACCATCACTTTCAGCGTTGTACGTGTTCTTTTAAATAAGTTTCAACCCCTAAATAATAACCCATAAATTTTTCGATATGTAAAGAATCCTATGTCCTACCTTGTAGTACGAACTCAAATCATACCAAGTTTCTTTTGAATTCATCATTTAGTTCCGGCGGCGTGATGCGCGGCTAAGATACAGACTGACAGACATACAGACAAAAATGAAAAAACATACAGTTTAGGCTATAGAGTTTATTATAATCGAGTATAGAGTAACTTCCAAAAAAAAACACTGTATCTTTAATGTACAGAATTTGGACCCATATCCCACAGGAACCCTTTGTTTTTTCGGTACAAAATGTATCCATAATTTTCACCTATCTTATAAACTATGTATGTGCCAAGTTGCATCAACATCCATCCAATAGTTTCAGCGTGCTAAGTGTTCTTTTAAATAATTTTCTACCCCTATCCTGCAGGAACACATAATTTTTTCGGGATGAAAAGTATCCAATGTCCTACCTCGAAGTGTGAACTCAAATCATACCAAATTTCATTTGAATTCATTAAGTATTTTCGGCGTGCTGCGCTGCCAAGGTACAGACAGACAGACGGACAGACAGAAAGACAAAAATTAAAAAAATACAATTTTGGCTTTAGTATTGAATATAGAACGGACCTCAAATTTTTTTTACAAAATATCTTTAATTTACAGAATTTGTGTCATTATCCCGCAGGAACTCTTTATTTTTTCGGGATAAAAAGTATCCTTAATTTTAACCCATCATATAAACTATGACTATGCCAAGTTGCATCAAAATCCGTCCAGTAGTTTCAGAGTGGTAAGCGTTTTTTGAAATAACTTTCATCCCCAATCCTGCGGGAACCCTTTCATTTTTCGGGATGAAAAGTAGCCTATGTCCTACCTCGTAGTATGAACTCAAATCATACCAAATTTCATTTAAATTCATTCAGTAGTTTCGGCGTGATGCCTAGCCAAGATACAGACAGACAGACAGACAAAAATGAAAAAAAAAATTGTTTTGGCTTCTGTGTCGAATCTAGAGTGACGTCCAAACAAAATTTCTAAATATCTTCTATGTACAGAATTGGACCCGTTACCGTTTTATTATAAGTATAGATTATTTTAACACTTACGATACATTTTCATTGATGAAATGTGACATATTGATGTATTAAGCTTAATTAAATATTTTAATTTCAATTTAACATATTTAACGCTACAACAAGTCAATTACGACACTATTTTTTTTTTTTTGTATTGCAGTTTTTTTTTTTTATATCCCTCTCCAGTTTGCTATGCAGTGAGGATATCCTAAAATCTTTATTTTCTACGAACTATTGAAATTATTACTTAGTTTGTTGTCATTTTCATCGTTTCCTTCCAGTTCATCATCACCATCGTCACATCGTCTTTGTACAAATTCTGAACCTCTTTGCCTTTATTGTCTGAAAAACTTTCTTGTAAAATTGTGCATATACAGCGGTAGTTCTTTTAACTAAGTTTTATTTTTACCCGAGTACGGCGATGCAAGGGAAGGGCAATGAGTTTAACAGCATATGTATGTATGTATGAATGCGGGTATGTGGATGTTCCACCATAGCGTCGCCCTATTTGTCCGATTTTGACAAGTGAGGTATCAATCGATTCGTCTTCATCGCAAGAGTGTCAGCTATTTTTTACCCGACCGTAGTCGGGTTTCAGTTTTTGAACTAATGTCTTGTTTAGTCTTCCGTACAACAAACTAATAAACAACGCTACATGCTTAATTATTTTTCAGCAAACTTCAGCTACCTCTGTTTCGGATTAGAAACGGGCTGGTTATCACCAGTGGTAGCCAAGCTGAAGGAAGCTGATCAGACGGTTCTGCCGCATCCGATATCTGATGACGCCGCCGCATGGGTTGTGTCCATCGGAGTTCTAGCGGGAGGTTTTTGTAAGTACAGATTATCTTTAGAGTTAACAACTTATTACATGGGCTTAAAGTCAATTTTAACAATGAAAACATATTGTTATTTGATGTGCTTTAAAAATTCATCGTATTAGATATCCATGCAAAAAAAATACAAAAGGAAAGCTGAATAAGAGATGAACAAAGTTAGACTTAAAAGACACCTTGGTGTTTTTTTTACGTGAAATGTCTTTAAAATCACACCAAAACATTCGGGTTCATTTGATTCACAAACAACACACCAGGGCTGAAAAGTGAACCGTAACGATAAGGTCTATGTCGTCTAGCTTTTATAACTCAGTAACTATAAGATAGATAGAAAGATACATAATACTTTATTGTAAACCAGTTTTAAAAAAAAATACAGCAAATAGAAACAATCTTATAACTGAAGTACAACGGGCGGACTTATCGCTAAAAGCGATCTCTTCCAGTCAACCTTTGGATGGACAGAAATAATGGAATGAGAGAGGATGGCGGTGTAAACAATTAAAACAAATATATATACAGGCTGAATTTTTCAAGTGGGCGTGGATGGCTAAATCAGAAACTATGAGGAATAGCGAAAAGTACTCAAAGGAGTCTCGGGCCTATTTTGACGAAAACTAAAACTGCAGCTTTGGATTTTTGAAAAAAACAATATTCCTAGGCAGGAATCGAAAACGTTGATTTTGAAAAAAAAAACACACACACTGTACACCATTCGATAGTGTCGCTAATAAGGATTGAATTCTGGGAAGAAATGACGTACGACAAACTTAAGGAAAATGTTGTATTTTAATAAACTGATTCATATTTTAAAGTACTGTTTTAATTCATACCTGCATTACCTGTACCTTGTCCGAAATGATGCTCAATATTTTTCTCAACACAGACCCGCAGCGCAGTCATCTTCACAACATTATGTTCTAATTTCAAATTTTTATTATGTCTTCGTGGTTAAAGGCCACAGTAAAAGAAAAAGATGTAAACAATTGAAATTAGAACGTAGAGTAAATTGGTGAATAATTTAGATTTTGTTCCACGTTTCGTTGATTATTACTAACTGTTTGCGTACTGTTTTGTATTAATAGTCGTATAGTAAAAGAGATGTTGATTCAGCAGTTTGGTGAAAATTTTATTGCAATCTATAGTCCTGTGCCGTGGCCAGCGAGGTCACCGGATCTTACCCCTTAGATTATTTTCTCTGGGGGTATGTAAAAAATGAAATCTACAAAGACACGTATAATGCAATTGATGACTTGAAACGAAATTTGGAAATTATTCTAAGCGGAATCAATAATATTTTAATACTGAATGCAGTACAATCCTTGAGTCGTCGAATCCAGCTATGTATTGAAAACAACGGTCATCATTTTAACAATTAATCAGTTACGGTTTAACTATTTTCGTTCAAAATGAGCTCTTTCCTTAAGTTTGCCTTATGTCATTTCTTCCCAGAATTCAATCCTTATTAGCGACACTATCGAATGGTGTAATAATACAGTGTGTGCTTTTTTTCCAAAATCAACGTGTTCGATTCCTGCCTAGGAATATTGTTTTTTCAAAAATCCAAAGATGCAGTTTTAGTTTTCATCAAAATCGGGCCCGAGACTCCTTTGAGTACTTTTCGCTATTCCTCATAGTTTCTGATTTAGCCATCCACGCCCACTTGAAAAATTCACTCTGTATATTGAAATAATAATAATTATGAAATAATTAAAAAAAAAAACATATACAAACATGCCATTAAATACAAATAAACATACTGTAATAAAATTAAACAAATAAAAATAATAATAATATATATAGATTCCAACAGATAGATACCTCTAAAATTTAAGGAGATCCTAGTTACAATGACTGAGAAAGATAAAAACTCTTAACTAGCTTTTTAAATATTGCAAGTGATGGAGCCTGTCTGCTGTTAATTGGGAGTGCATTATAAGCTCCAGAGATATAATTTTGGATTATGATCTAGTTGAGAACATTCGATATAATATGAAAAACTTTATAAACTTTTATTACTTAAGACTAAGGATATGTCATAATATCTCCCTTACATAATGATTACCTAGCCCCAAACTAGGATACCCTATACCAAAGAGTATATAAATACCTACTACGTAACCCTATACTATGGGTGGGTATTAAACTACGGATATTAAAGAACATACATAAATGCGATTATATTCATCCATGGCTCGAAAACATACATTTAAGCTCATGATTTAAATTTGTGCACCTTGCGGGATTCGAACCCGCCACAATTGACTTTGCAGTCAGGGTCTCTAACCACTCGCCTAAACCTCGGTACCTAATAGTTATAATTTCCTTACCTTCATCTCGTTTAGGCTCTACAAGCTAATAATAGAAAATCAGCATTGCTACAACAACAGGGTTGGTTCGGATCATATGCGTACGGAACCCTACAAAATCTTATCACATTTCAGGCACGCTCGTCAGTGGTTACCTGATGGACCGTCTCGGCAGGAAGTTCTGCCTGGTGCTGTCGTGCATCCCTCGCCTGGTGAAGTGTTTCCTCGTGATCTTCGCCTCGGAGGTCTGGATGCTGCTCCTCGGAAGGTCGCTGAATGGAATATCGGATATCTTCGGCTTGTGCTTAATATGTACTTACACTTCTGAGATTGCCAGTGTAAGAACTTTTATTTTAAAATAGCTGTCCCCGCAGCTTTGCCCGCGTGGTCATTTCATTTAAAAGTGTTATTCCAGGACCAAAAGTTCGTATAAAGTATAATTTATACATTATCTTCACAATTAGTTCAGCAGTCAAATAATTTTTATCGATTGCTTGGCATCTAATTATCGGATTAAGATACCAAGTACCCCAGTTTTAAGGTGTATCCATAAGCTATCCAACAGTGAAAATCGCATCGCAATCGGTCCATTAGTTTTTACGTGATCCACGAACAAATATACAGACAAACAAACAAAAACAGACAAGACTTTTAGAAATATTATATTCCTGTTCAGTAGCTTATTTTAAGTACCATAAACCATTTTTATAATTATCTTTTTTGTACAGACATTTTTTGTATCTTACTGATTTATTATAAGTACAGACAAGCGACTCGCTCCGGCTTAACACGGGTGCAAAACCACATCCAAGTCCCCCAACTGCCCGCCCCCCGAACCCCGACCTCAAATGAGTGGGTTATTCCCTTTCTCACCACCAGCTTTGTCCCACTAGTGGGGAGAAAGGGAAAAATAAAAAATATATTTCCATTCTCCCCACTATGGAATATATTATTTGACAGTGGGGAGAAAGGTAATAATCGAAAAGTATTCTCATTGTCCCCACTATGGAATCAAAAAATATACCTATCATAGTAGTGGGGAGAAAGCGAATAACCAAATTTACTATAGTATAATGTCCCACTAGACTTGATATGAAGCAAACATTATTTTCAGTAAGGGCAATTATGGAGAAATCAAGGATGTCAAGGATTGCGTAGTGGGGAGAAAGAGAATACTTTTTCGATTATTACCTTTCCCCCACTGTCAAACAATATATTCCATAGAGGGGACAAAGGTCATACATTTATTTTTCCCATTCTCTCCACTAGTGGGACAAAGCTGATGGGGAGAAAGGGAATAACCAAATGAGTCATACCCGTTGCACTACCAAGCTAAAGTGTTGTTTTCGCTTCTACACTACTGACTAGTGTCAAAGAGGCTCTTATGTCAATTCCCCACCACACTATTAAATTTATTTTGTCCAAATGTACCACAAGAAAGGACGGAAGAATACGTACATGATAGATATTTAGGTAAGTACCTACTTATTTGGTTTAGGTAGGTATATGTTATGATTTACATTTTAATATACTTTCTTTGTGAGATTTACTTTAACAAATGTTTTAAAACTATGCTAATTGATTTGAAACATTTGTTATATAATAATTGATCAATGCCGTTAGGTAACTTATTATAAAAGCGTATACAGTTCCCAACAAATTAACCACTTTCTTTAAGTGAAATCCTGATACATTCAGTTTATTTTGATTCCTAGTATTACTATTATGAACATCCTTAATTTTAACAGAGGTATAGATTTTCATTTTAATTAAAAGCTTTTATTTAACTTCATTTGTATGTATGTATGTATTTCTGTCTGTCCTGGAATCTTGCAATTCAAATTTAGAGCGATTAGAAAATACAATAAAAAATATATGTAAAAAATATATAAAAACGTAAAAAGTGGCATTGATTAAAAAATCTTTTTTTTTACTATCCTTATTTATGTAGATTATAACTTATGAGAACGAATCTTCCAAAAGTATTTGTTTTTCGGTCCACAATTATTTACGAATGCCCGCCGAAGTAAACGTAAGAATTCACGTCAAAACGAATAAAAATCGGAAATAACTTCATTTCAAGACGATTTTTGGTATTATACAAATAGCAATTTTTAACTCTTCTCTGGCCATGCAACAAGGTGGCAAGTACTGCGCGCAGTACTTGCAAGTGTGTCTGGCATTGAAGTAAATAGGTATCTTTTTACGAAACCTATGGAATTTTAATTTAGAACTCATACTGGCTTATTTTTATAATGTATTTTATTTGGTGTATCTGTTTTTAACTATAAATAAAATTGTCTATTTCAGAAAGAAATAAGAGGAGCGCTAGGCACAATCGCTCAGATGTCATTCGCCATCGGCATGATGATCATGCTCTCCGTGGGCCCCTTCCTATCCTACCTGAACTTGAACATCATGAACACAGCGATCGTGTTTGTGCTGTTCCTACCAATGTTGTTCCTTCCAGAGACGCCTTACTTCCTATACTCTAAAGGTAAGAGAGATTGAAAATGTATATAAATACAATACTACAGAATCTATTAAGCGCTTCGGCAATCTTTGTTTATCGTCTATTAAGTATTCAAATTTTTACCCATGTTTGTGATTACAATAAAATCTGAAATTGAATTTATTAGCCCGTATTATTTATTTTATTCGGAATAAATAGGTACTTTACGTAATCTTAGGCTGAGGTGAACCCAAAAAGTCTATACGGAAATCGCTGTCCGTCCATCCGTGTTTGTCTATCTGTAACAGGCTATAGACTGCCAAATCAGCTGACTATCCGACTGATAATAAGCGGCTACCAACACCTACGAAATCACGGCTATTGAATATTGTCAGACCAAATTCACAAAAAAACTTCTTTATCATTCTTGTGACACTGTGACAGAATATGGTGTGACACGTTGGGAACCCACCAATCTTAATCATCTTAATCATTATTAATTTTCTTAATAATTATTGATCAATCTCAAACCTTATAACCTTCAGGTCGCAAAGAAGAGTCAATCCAAGTGCTAACCTTCCTCCGAGGCTCAAAAGAAGCAGCTTACGAAGAAATACAGGACTATTCTGCCAGCGCGGAAGTTTGCATCGAGAAAATTAAGCTTTTCAAAGACGTGACTATGTGGAAATCCCTTGGGAAAGGGTTCTTCTTGGTCATCGGTGTCCAATTCACAGGATACAATTCTGTATCTTTATACCTTCAAACTGTTTTCGCTTCCACCCACACGAGTGTCAATCCTGAAGTGTCATCTCTGATCATTGGTTGTATTGAACTCATAGCATGCTTCTGTACAATTTTACTGACGGACAGATTTGGGAGGAAGCCCATTTTGACAGTTTCTTTGACTCTAATGGCTGTTGGCATGGTAAGATAATGTTCAAAGTTATAGGTTGTCGTTAAATGTTTTCCCCTTAAAGTTGTGCAGAAAAACTACCACCACCACTATAGCATAGTGTAGTCACCTCGGTAGACTAAGCAATCAGAAATAAATAAGAGAGGGTAGCTGGTAGGGGAATTCTATTGGAATGGGCAGAGTTTTGTAAACTCTGTCAGGTCATCCCGTTCATAACACAGTGCCTAAGAATTCAACGCATCCGTTCTACCAGTTATAAACTAGAGAGTCAAAACGTGGACACTCACGGTGAGACTGGTCCACAAACCAAAAGTGACTCAGAAAGCCATGAAAATAACTATAATAGTTGACGAGGTGATACGCCAGATAACTAAGGTAACTGAGGCCTGCGGATAAAACGGAAGCTGATAACGATGATTCAAAACAAGTACTTAGAGATATGTAATAATAAAGAATAGAGGGAAGTGGCATTCTCTCTACTCTAGTTATACTTCAAAGAAGACTTGGTACGAAATCACGAAAGTATGCGGGATGTAGAGGGCAATGTCATAGTGTTGTTCTCATTATTATTATTTTTTCAAAGCAACTATTTTATTGTGGATAGACCTAGTGTTGTCCCGTATATATCTATCAAAAGTGACCATTTAAAGTTGATTTATGAATACAATTAATTATTTTACTTTTCAGATTGGCCTGGGGACTTTCTTCTATTTTAAAACCCATAACTACTTGATCACGGGCTTTCTTAACTATCTGCCTCTGCTATCAATTATGATAGTCATATTCTTTTATAATGCAGGTTTGTAAACAAATTGAAATATTTGAACTAATTGCTCCTGTGCAGCAATGTCCCAATCTAATGTGTCTATCTATATCTCTGCGCAAGTTTTAATATTTGATATTCCGGCACTTGTTTCAAAACATGTAATGACAATATTATATCCAAGCCAAGGGGGTAAACGCCTGCCAAAATAGTTATTCATTACCACCATTCTACCATTCTATTTTCACCATTCTATTCATTGCTGTCTTGTCCGCAACAGCATTACGCTTGGCTACTCCTGTTAATAAAACTGTTGAACATCGTCCTCATCGTCACAAGTATTCCAGGAATGGGCTCCATCCTGATGATGTACGTCGCGGAGATATTCGACGGATCTTCGCGAGCAGTCGGCGTCTCCACCGTCGTCTTCATTGCCAGCATCTCCACATTCCTGGTCATCAGATATTTCCCAGCAGTAACAGCTGCTGTAGGACCTATGTCGACGTACTACGGGTTTAGCGTTGGGTGTATCATAGTGTGTTTGTTTGTGGCTTTATGTCTTCCGGAGACCAAGGGGAAGTCTTTCAGACAGATCCAGAAGGAGATGAAAAGTGATGGAGAGAAGGTTAAAACAGGAAATAATTCTCATATTACTAGGATATAGAAGAAAGGAATTTTAATAGACAAATAACGTTTTATAAGATTTTTATTGGGTCCCTTAGTCAAAGGGTTCAAAGGTAACCCTATTTGTCTGTTTTTATAAAATTCATTATCGGCACGAATAGATTTAGGGTACCGTGCCACGACCTTAACCCCTTTTAGCTGCCCAACAATCTGTCCATAAAAATATTGCAATGCGGTTTTCACCAGTAGTTTTTACTCAATTATTGCATTGCCACCCAGAACATTGGAATTTATAGGTTTCAGTCTTCCTAAAGATTCCAAGCGCTCGACGACCTGACAAATTGGTTTTAACACTATAGGAGTCAGTTCCATTGTAAGCTTGTTGTTGTGTTTATACCAACCTAACATCGGGTAAGGTGTTATAATATTTAAACTTCCCTATAAAATGTGCCCTCTTCCCATATTGGTTATGGGTTCATGTAACAGCTACAAAATGAGGAATATTTTGTTTCAGTTAGAAACCAAGTTTTATTATGTAACTACATTTTTATTTGTACCTATTGTTAATGTTATTTCTATTTTGTGATTTGTTTAACTGTGTGTCAATAAAGTGTTATTGTTTTGTATTGTACAGTTTCTCTATTGATAACTAGCTAAGAAGTAGGAAATATTAGATAAATTTACGTTTCTGTTATATTTCAATTTGGAGGCTTGAATTTCACTCTTTAAAACAATGCTTGCAGGAATGCTGTACCACAAAAATCACTATGCCCACACAACCAAAATAAATGCTCACTAAAACCTTCTGAAATTTGAATCACAATTTCAAAAGCACAGAAAGCGAAAAGCTATCGAATAAAAAGTCACTTCGATTGTGGTGAATTCAATATCGGAACAAAAAGACCGAAGTAGTTTTAGAGCTAGCGGTCATGGTGACTAAGGATATTGGAGTCCTTTGTTGTCTTGTCTTGTCAGCTTGTCACACAATTTTTATCAAAATTAAAAAAAAACCGTACTAGGTAAAAAAAACCGTCTTGTAATGTCGATGGACAATACTTAAACATTACAAGACGGCGGTATTATTTGTGTGACGTCAATAATATATTGACGCCACACAAATAATATAAATTCATTATCTTGCAAACTGTAGGACAACGCCTTACCTCTACGGTCCATTAGTCGTAGACCAAAGGTTTAACTGAAAGTAACATAATTCATAATCTTACCTTACCACTACCATCCAGTTCTTCCTTGAGGGTTCTGTCATAACGTTTTTCTATAGTTATAGATCTTTCCTCTGAGCATTACGTCACAGCGTAGAGCAAAGAGGTGAGACCACCTAACTCATTCTAGATAATCTTTGATTTTACCTCCAAGCGTTACGTCATAATATAACGCAAAGAGGTAAAACCTATCTACCTAATCATTACGTCACCCAACGGCGTAACACGTAGATATCTCCTCTTACTCCCATTTAAGAGATGTCCATCTCTCCCCTTCCTTAATCCTATGCGTTACGTGACAGGACCAGGCTGTGGAACTGGTGGGGTTTATGTAAATTTTCAAAAAAGTTCTGTCTTTATCCATAATACAAACAATGTTGGCTACTGATATCTCAAGGATATCAGTCGTCAACAGTCAGTTCGGTGCCCCGAAAAGTTCAAAACTTTGCAAATCTAACTCTCAGCAGTGAAATTGAAACGTTGCTGAAATTGAAACATCTTTTTCAAAATTACTGGGAGCTCCTCGCAATAGCGCATAGCGCCGGATTCCAATCCTACGATAGACAGAACTGAACTTCGTTTTGTTCTTTCTTTGCTAGTCACAGTTTTATTGGAATTTTAAATGACATTCAGAGAGTTTGAGGTTTCTTTTAATACCATGTAGTCGTGGTTAAAAGAAGAAAATTGTAAGGCTGGAATTCTGCAATATCATATTCAGAAGCTAACCAGGCCAACAGGTATAACCTCATGGGAGCATGAGGAATTATTATTCCTCGTACAACTACTAAGTAGTTATTAAGAGCTGACGCGGTTCATAATAATAGGTTCACCCCTTCTCACCCCGTGGGTCTGTGAGAACCAGCAAAAGAAATTTGAGATAATGGCCAGCAGCATTTTTCATGTGTAACTGTCATCATCGTCTATGGTCACCGCGCCGCCTGAAAAAGTGGTCATGGCAACCCCCCCTAATATGGGGGAAGCCAATGTTCAGCAGGGACTTCTTAGGGCTGATGATGTGATGATGTGCTGCTACTGGTGAGAGCAAGTCGAAAACTTACTAATCACACTATCTTATAATGGCGAAAGTGTTTATGTGTGTATGTTTGTTACTCCTTCAAGGTCAAACGTCTGAACGGATTTTGATGAAAGTTGGAGTGGCGATAGCTTATACCCTGGATTAACACATAGGGTACTTTCATCAATATTCACGCAAGTAAATACGCGGGGCGCAGCTAGTCTCTCTAATCTCTCAGATATCAAGATATTGTATTCAATAGTACAGCCGCCATGTCGATTATTTCTTCATCAGTTTTCAACTCTAGTACAGTGGGTGTAGGGGTAAATGCGAATTACCCGTGCACCCACTAGTGGGTGAAGCCTGTGGGTGCACGGGGCATGCCCCAAACCTTCAATCAAAGGGTCCACAACTTCAATCAAATTCATCGCAGGTCCACAATATAAAAATTAAAAAAAAAAACATAAATGTTCAGCTTTTTTAACACCACCCGCGCGGGGCCTTTCTGAAAAGCACCAGCGTTCAGTGCCTAGCAATGACTAGCTTTTTGTTATGATTTGAATCAGTATGTATGTATGTGTGTTCAGCTGTTCCTTCATAACTTCTAAACTACTCATCATAACTTGACAAATGAGGTATCGTTGGAAGCTTCTTTGTCGTCCGCTGGTTAAAGGCTATGTAACGTCACATTAAATTAAATTATTTAAAATTAATTAAATTAATATTAAGATAAAGTCGTAAACTAAATTTTATTTTTTCTATGGTGCCGTGTTTGGTATCAAATGAAAGGGCTTAGTAGATAGATAGATAGATAAATTCTTTATTGCACACACCACAAACAAAATCAACAAAAAATAAAGGAACAATAGCAGAAGAAGTGTACAATGGGCGGCCTTATCGCTAAAAGCGATCTCTTCCAGGCAACCTTTGGCTTAGTTAGCACATTTCGTAAATATGTATATTATAACCCCAAAATAATTTAAATAAAAATATAAGTTCAAAAACTAAAACCTGACTACGGTCTTAGTGGACTAAAAAGACACAAACAAGAATATTCAAACGTTTTAGAAATTAAATAATTTATGGCCGTAGGAGTGCGATATAAAGAACAATGGCGAACTCCCATACATACTTTTATGTCTGTCAAATTCACGGCGTCTTTAGACAAAAAATATCGCCAGTAATTCAGCATCATTTCCTGAGATTGTTAGTCTAAGTTCTTTTTTGGGAGGCCAGGAATAATTGTTGTTAGGCTTCAAAGTTTTGTAGGTTATATTACTGTTTTGAAACAAGTCTTAGAGATTTTAATTATTTTATCCGCTTAATTTGGTAGGCAAGTAAGTACTTATGCGTGATAAATATGTTTCAAGATATCTAGTGTAACAGACTAGGCTTTTGAATAAGAATTATTTTCATTCTGTTTCTGCCTGCCGAGATTATAAAACTGTTTCACTGTGCAGGGAAACAGTTGTCCCATATTAGCACAAATATTTTGCAAAAATTCCTTACACTAAATATTTTTTTATGACCTTTGTTTCTTTCGTATTTATTGTTCAATACTTTAACTAACACGCTCTATGTACTATTTTTATTTTCACGACCAGGATGATTGGTAGATAAAGCTGTTTAGCATTAAGCCCTTCCTTTCACCTACACTATTTTTGTGCAAAACAATTAAATAAATTAACATACCCTATTATAACAACAATTCTTTACACTTCCTCCATAAACTATAATGCATTGTATTTCCTTTGATACGAGTACAATGTTTTGTATAGAGGTTTTATATTGACGTACCATTTTGTCTATAGCACAGTCTATATTATTATTGTATTTATCGCAAGGAGGTTGAATTACGCTTACTGTTAAAATATTTAACGCCAGTAAGCTTAATTCAACCTCCTTTGGTTTAAAAAATCTGGTGGGAAGAAAGCGTAATTCAACTTCCTTTGGTTTAAAAAACTGGGTGGGAAGTATACTGTGTTGACAATTTTGACGTCCAAATCGGAAACGTCATTGTATTATATATATTTTATCACCAGTTGGGCAGGCAACAAGGCCGGTTAAACATTTTAGGAAGGAAATTAAGTTACAATTTCATGATTTTTTAAATTGATTTGTTAACCTGGGTTTTTCTAGCTTACAGGCTATGTTGAAAAAACTTAGAGAAATAATTACTTAAGTTCTGTAGAAATGGTATGTCAAGACACTGCGAGATTTATCGCATAAAATTCCGCCTATGTTCTTTATCAGTATACCAAGTAGGTAAAGTGCACTCCCCCGGCTCTTAAAGTTTTAAATTTCTAAACTGTTTGAATATTCTTGTTTGTGATTTTTTTAGTCCACAAAGACCGTAGTCGGGTTTTAGTTTTTGAAATTCTATTTTTATTCCTGAGCACTGGCCCTTTAGGTACACTCGCATCGCTTGTAATGCAATGTTATTTTGCATTAATACTACTAATTATATTTTTGTATATTATATTTGTTGTGCCAGTAAAAACTTTTCTTCTTCTTCTAAAATAGAGAAGATGTCAAGCAGGACCCGCTGTCTCCAAAATTATTCACTCTTCAGGAAGCTGGCGTCAAGCTGGGAAGTGGAGCATTGACATCGGAGGAGTCAAGATGATCAATCTTCGCTTAGCTAACTATATTATGACTGTTTAATACTACAACATTGATGAGTTCTTTATTGGCATATCGTCGATCCACATTTGCCTACCTTTCGGCACAGAATAAGTCATAGTACAATTCTAAGCCCTATTTCAGAGGCCTGACTAACTCTGACAAGAGGGACCAGCACTACCACATACGACAAATAAACTTATTTTTTTATCACTTGCACTTGTTGCAGAAACAAACGAAACTACTTTTTTAGGAATTATACTAGATGACAATTGCTCTTGGGAGTCGTACATTGATAAAGTCTGCAAAAAGATAAACCGTTTCGCATACGCGCTCTATAGACTATCAAAAGTGTCTAACAAAGAAACTGCACTAAAGGCATATCACGGGTATGTAGGGTCTATATTAATGTTATCTTGCTGTGGGGAAATTCAGTTCAAATTAATAGAGTATTTATAGCACAAAAACATGTGTCTTATGACGACCTGCCGGCCTCTGTTTAAACAGCTAAACTTGTTAACTGTACCTAGCCTAAAATTTGCAATTTTGTTAAAGCTAACTGGACACTGTTTACAAAGAATTGCGAATAATGAAACTTTAACACTCGTTATCCTCAAAAACTAGTCCTGCCTTGTTTAAAAACGAGTCTATGTAGCAAAAACTCCTTTAGTATGTGCATTAGAATTTTTAATCGCCTACCACAAGGTATGAAAAACATGAATGCTTATCAATTTAAAAGTAGTTTGCATTCATGACTAGTGGATAAATGTTATTATTCTGTGAATGATTTCCTAAATACTAAACACTGACATTCTAAGTTTGACTACTGTGTTTGATATTTCAAAATTGTATTACTTATTTTTCTGCTGACATTTATTATTATTTTTACTAAATATTTAATGAAGGACTACCTTTGTAATTTAATTTTAATTTTTAATTAGTAACGCATGATTTTAATAAAATGAAATTGTTTTATCTTTGCTCCTAAGTATATATATTACGAGCGTGTAAAAATGTTGCATGCCAGCAATGGCTAATATGTTGGACTACTATATTTAACTTGACATCTTTATAACCATATTAATGCAATAAAGAATTGTATCATTGTATCTATTTTAATAATTGCAAAATGTATCAACTTACTGACTTGTAAGAAAAGGAAAACATTTTGAATGGAATTGAATTGAATTGAATTGAATATTATTCTTGATATTGACTGATATTATTGACCAGCAGCCTGCCCCCACCAGCGTATAGAAAGTTGTAAACTAGATACATAAAGTACATATCCAAATATCACTAGATTCTGTATCTATTCTGTTAAATCACTGGCAATCCCAACTTCATATTCAGCGTGGTAAATACTTTCCCACTTATAGGACTGGAATTGTCTCTAAGAAAAAATATTTGCTTCGCCAGGTCTTACTCGAAACGGCCAATGAAACAGCTTAATAATATATACTCGTAATAACCCCAAAAGTATACCTACTTACCACTAAGCCGCACTGGGCAGCGTGATAGATCATGGTCCAGGTGGAAAAATGGGAACATATAAATAGATTGATAATCAGAATAATCAGTCAAAAGAATGAGACAGCTACAGGAAAATTTTCATCAAACAGAAACAACCTTCGTATGTAGACAGACATACTATTCACGACTTATCTACTCCTAAACATTTAAAGGTAACTTACCTACAAATGTTTACAAGGTACTTCGGTTATTCGAGACATTCTTCGAAAACGAATTACATTGCGCTTTTCCTTATTTTGAGCTCTTGCAATGCGTAATTGCATTGACACATCGAGATGGCGATTCAAGAGTATAGCTAGCGTACTCGTTGTCACATCAAGCAGTGTGACCACGAGTAAAAATAATTCCTCGTGATCACACCAGTATGACAAAAAGGTGTGACACGAGTCCGTCGCCAAAATTTTGTCATGAATCATAATGAAAATCCGTAAGAATCACTGCTGATAAGTTAAAATTATTATCAAAATACTAAAACCCGACTGTGTGACTGTATTGTCTATTGAATAAAATTTTAAACAACTCACGTGCTCCGTCGGGTATGTGGTTTTCAGCCGCGATAGCGCAATGCGATGCGAGCTAACCGCCCGCAAAATAAATTAAATGTTTTTATTTTTTATTTTAATAGTTTCAATTGCAACATTGGACTATAGTACTTACATAACTTGAATGATCTAAAATTGAAAATGTTGTAAGAGGCTTTAAAGACAATTGATACTGTTAAAGAATTATATATTTTAGGAATGGTCTTTTAAAGTCCTTCATTTTGATACCTCACTCGATAGGTTTTACTCATTTTCTGTTCCGTCGTTAATACAATATGACAACTATAAGCCGCCATATTCGTTTTATTGATACTTCATATACCCTATAATATTCTCGTGATTGACGAATCCAATGATACCTCATTTATCAAAATCCATCAAGCTATTTAGGCAGATAAACAAACTAACAAACATACATACAACCCAAACACAATCCTCCACTCACAGTTAAAAATACCATAAAATAAAACAAAATATTTTCATAATAACCTTAATTAACAATGAAAACCAAAATAAAGCATTACGGAACCGTTGTGCGTTGCTCGGTAAAATTATAGGGATAACAAAAAAATAACCTATCTAGGTACATATTGGTACCATATTGCCTTATTGGTATAATAATTCTTCGTATTAAGGAGGCCAGCTCTTGTCGGCGGAGTTACCAGCGTTTTCTATTTTCATACAATGTTTTGACTTCTCTTACAACAACATGACATTTGTCTTCTCTATTAACTTTTTTTTTATTACGTTCTAGGCAATCGTTTGACCACGATCTCACCTGATGGATAGCGAAGATGTGGTCGAAGGTGTAGCACGCTTGCCTAGTAGATACCTATTCACTCTTGACTTGAACACACCGGGGTTATAATTTACCGGAAACACTGACGAGGGCAGGGCATTCCCCTCCTTTGCAGTTCTTATAATAAATGAAGAAGCGTAACGCTTCGTTCTTGTGCGAGGTATTTCAACCATGAATGGGTGGCGCTTTGCTGATCGTCTAGTCGTACGGTGATGGAAATATGATGGGGGAATCAGGTTGTGCAGTTCTTGTGCACACTCTCCATAGTGCAATCTGTAGAATACCGCCAGGCTTGCTACCTCACGTCGATGCGCCAGACTTCGAAGCTTACTCTTTACCAGAGTGTCATCCCCAATGAGCCTGATAGCACGTCTCTCAATTGAATCCAAAGACTCGAGCTGATACTTGGCAGAACCGTCCCAGAGGTGGCAGCAGTACTCCATACAAGATCGGAACTGTGCGTGTAACTGATCTGTAAATGTCCTTCTTGGTCTGCCTCTTCCTCTCTTCTTTCTACCTTCTCTTCTATAATGTTTTTTATTACGTTGTCATGTCGTATAAGGTAGTTAAACTTATTTCCTCTTCTCACCTGTATTAATAATAATGTACAGCATGGTAAATACCCCGATTCTAAAATTGACTCATTGTTGACAATGTCTTGATCTTTGGTAGTAAAATGTTGTTTATTTTGAGCTATTTGAATGAATCTGTTGGCCAGGCTGAACAAATGTGATATTTGTTATGTATGTAGGTATTTATTATTTTCTAGCGTGTTAAAACTGCACCTTATACAGAACGAAAAGTTACGCTGAGTTACGTAAATTGTAACTTCTTAAATAGCGACCAAACATATTATTATATCATAATTGATTAATTCGTAGCGACCAAAGGTAGGTAGCGACTCTTGCGTCCTTAGTACCTACCTGCCTACCTACTTAAAGGTTTACCAATACCATTCAACCGAATCAAGACTGTACTCGTACCTACTAACAAGTTGGAACTCCGTCGAGTAAACACGTATTTCTAGTTTGGATTCGCAACAAAAACTATTTTGAACAATTTATATCTTTGAAGTTCACTACATTTATAATTTGTCAATTTTCCTCATAAAGTTTTAGTTTATAGTAACACGAGTTTGTTTTTTAATTGAAAAGGAAAAGAAGATTGCAAACAGGATTTTGTCAAGCGGTCAGTGTGGTGATTA
This sequence comes from Alsophila aescularia, assembly GCA_946251855.1. Taxonomy (NCBI): domain Eukaryota; kingdom Metazoa; phylum Arthropoda; class Insecta; order Lepidoptera; family Geometridae; genus Alsophila; species Alsophila aescularia. The sequence continues at coordinate 6,247,069 of OX276383.1, read as the reverse complement.
TATGTTGTGTTAAAATGATTCACATTTTTGGACCTCTGCTTCGGCAATATTTAATTGTTATTACAGGTTAGTAAGGCTTTTAAACTAACTATTAAATCTAACTAGACTAACATAGTTTATGTTGGTACTCACTCGTACACCCAGGTAGGTTAATAATCAAATTTTCATTGCATTAAGTATACATTTTCATTGCGATCAGAACACAGTTAATGATTTAGCGCTAAAAACGTTATTTCTCGTGAACAACTGGACTAAATATTTTTTTTATATTTTAATATTGTGCAAAATTATAATCAATATTATATTATATATTTTAATAATATGTATTCATGATTGTGGAAATAATTTAGATTTAAATAACTTACATAAATTTTGTCGCATAAATCCTAACTATACGTTTCAGACTAACAAACTATTGACCCGGTTTGTTTTTTTTACCCAACTACGGCGAAGCAAGTGTAATGACTGATGCAGTCTATGTATGGTATGTATGTATGTAGGTATATAAATAAAATAAATAAATATATTCGGGACAATAACACACCAATTACTTAGCCCCAAACTAGGATACCCTGTACTATGGGTACTAAATAACGGATAAACATACATAGATACGAATATAAATGGATATTCCATCAAACTTTGCCTCTTTTAGTCCGATTTTGACAAGCGAGGTATCAATCGATTCGTCTTCATCGCAAGAGTGTCATATGCTATTTTTTTCCCAACCGTAGTCGGGTTTTAGTTTGTGAACTTATGAGTGCGTCTTATTTTAATTCTGCAAACTTTTATTTACTCATGATTGAATGACTCGTTAAATATCTGTACTGATAGCTAAAATAAATATCTTCTTACAATGCGTACCAATATATAAAAGTGAAACGTTGTCTGTCTATTTGTTTATTCGCTTGTTTGGGGAGCTTTCACGCGATAACAGCTGGATGGATTTTGTTGGAATGGAGATAGCTTATACCCTGGAACAAAACATAGGATATTTTTATCCCGGAAAATTGTAAGTTTTCACGGGAAAACTGGGAAATGTATGTATTTAACAAATCTGAAAAAAATATCATAGAGCATTGGTGCTATACCTACTTTGGCATTGGTTTTGAAACTTTTTAATATCCTAGAAGAACATAGGATGCCATTTCGCGATAAACTGTAGTCCGCGCGGACGAAGTCGCGGACAGAATAAGTAGTACTCAATAAAATTAAGTGATTACATACATTCTATGCCAAATTATACAGTTATTTTAATGGTAAAGTCCTCAATATAACCAAGAAAAAATATGTTGCTTGCTTCCACCAAACTTTAAACTGGCCAATAATAAATCGAAAATAAAATAAATAAACAACCCGTGAACAGACCCATATCCAAATTGAACTACCGTAAAATAAAATGATATGGCCAACAGACCTTAACTACCTGCAGCCCGATTCCATAACTTGGCTTCAATCGAATTCTCAGTCTCGCAACCACTAATGCCTTGCGATAGAGTCGAATTTGCTATGAAAAAAGTGATAATCCGATTGTAGCCAAGGTATAGAATTGGGTCACTGTTTAACTTCGTGCCCTATTAAATGCAATTCATATTTTAGTTTTTGTGTGGAACAGTGTTGCCAATTTATATATTAATTCGTTTGTTCCAATTCCTATTTACTTTATATTGTATTTTTGTACCTAATGTGTAATTTTTATTATTGTAATTTTTTTATTTTATGTGACATTTCCGTGCGTGACGTCACCTGCCGTTCCCAACGGAAGACCAGCGCTGGTTGTTATTAACCAGCATTATGCTGAGTTGGGGCCGGCTTATGGCAAAAAACTTAACTAACTACTTAGGTACTAAATTATTTCTTCAATGTTTTTATTTTGTGTACTTGTTTTTTGCCATAAATAAAGCTATGTCTATGTCTATGTCTATGTCTATTAGAATATTTCAATTTTGTGAAAAAATATTGTTGTAATAAAAACAATCATCATCTTTATCATTTTTAAAAGCTTTTGTTTAACTTGCAATGTTTATATGTATGTACTAGCTGTGCCCGCGGCTTCGCTCGCGTGGTCATTTCTCTAGGTTAAAAGTACTCTATGTGCTATTCCAAGATCTAAAATAAACATTTGATCAAAATTCCTTCCGCCGTTACAATTTTTTTTATCGATTGCTCGGCTTCTAACCATTGGATTAAGATACCAAGTACCCCAGTTTTTAGGTCAAATCCTAAGCTACTCAACACTGAAAACTGCATCGCAATCGGTCTAATACGTTTTTACGTGATGCGCGAACAAATATACAGACAAACAAACAGACAGACACGTTTTAAAAAAATGTTCTATTCATAGACCATTTTTTTTTTAAATTATCTTCTTTGTATAGATTTACGTTATTATTGCCTTATAGCTGTGCTCGCGTGGTAGTTTTTCTGGGATATAAGGATCTGAGTCATTCTAGTACCAAAAGTACCAATATAGGTATCTACCTACCTGTGTTAACAACCTTCAGTGGCGATACGACATGGTCGTGATAGGTTAGAAGACGAAGGCGGGAGCGAAGCGTAGCGAGCACCATTGGTCCATTCGTTTGAAAGATACGATTTTCACCCCCCCCCCCTCCTTTTTCAACTCCTCCCCTCCCCTTTTTCAACTCCCCCCCCCCTCTTTTTCAACTCTCCCCCCCCCCTCCCATATAGCTAAGAACCATGATGAACCATCTCGATCACATCAGTTTTCAAACATAAAAAACATGCCTACAATCCTCACTTCCCCCCCCCCCCCCCCCCCCCCCACTCATTATAGCAGAACCATCTTGTTTACCTCAGCTTTGAAACTTAAAAAACAGCAGCTAAATTGGTCGATTCGAGTGTATTACCAATTTTTAAATAATTTACATTGTGCGGTTTTCCATCGCTCCGTGCTCCGGGCACGTTAAGCTTTCGGTCCCGGCTGTTATTGATTAATAGCAGTCGTTAAGCCATGTCAAAGGCCCTCGGGCGGCTTGACACACTCTGACACCAGAGCCCAGCACTACCTCATACGACAAACAAATAAAACAAAACAATAATTTATAACTACATACTTTGTTTGCACTTATTATCACTGATGGTAGTATGGTTGTAAGCAGTAATGCGTCTGCGCAGATGAAGTTAATTATAAAACTACCAAATAATAATTCCTTATAAGATTTCCGTGAATAAATAATATAACAAATATTAAAAAAAAAATGGTTTGTTCTATTTTTACCGATGTTGACAATATCTAATCTATAGAAATTTATAACTACCTACTTTTAAATTATCAGTCAAGTTGTAATTGTAACATATTTATCACAATAAAACTAGGACAAAGATAGAAAAATCATATTTGTCTTAATACTTACTCGTAGGTACTAAATCATTTTACGAGTATGCAATTATTTCCGACTGTTCCCCTCTACAGGTCGCATTTCTGAACCGATCTAGACGAAACTTGTTAAACAGGATAGGTAATTCCGGTCCAATCCACTGAAGAGATCCACTGGTCGATCAATTTTATTGAATATTTATTTTTCTGATCCCTTTATTAGTGGATCCTTACAAAATTTAAATATTTAATTAAATTCCTGTTCCGGTCTGATCCTTTGTAATTTTTTAACGCTATTTGGTACTGTTTGAATAAAAGTAAAAATGGTTTGATTCAATAATAAGCAGACATTTGTTTAAAAACAATTTTCATGTTCACCTAACTAACCTAGATACCTAGTTTTTTAGGCGCAATTCTATGAAACATGGTAGTTTGCAAACAGACAAACTACTATGTCCAATAGAATTCCTCCTAAAAAAATAGGTAGGTTAGTAAGGTTGAACATGAACACTATTTAAGAAACATATGTCTGTTTGAAAACTACTTTATTTTGAAAAATTATTATTATATTAATAGTATAAAAATCGTCTGTTTGCAAGCTACCTACTATGGATTTGATTATGATGAATGAAAATGAAGAGTGAGTTTGACTTAAATGTTTTTTTTTGGTATCCTTACTATCTAAACACTACCACGGTGGATCCGACCGGAACGGAAATAAATAGTTTGGTGTATCAGACCGAAATTTTATTTCAATAATAAATAGTGGTGGATCAGTTTGGGGTCTCAGACCGAAATAGACCGTTAATTCATATATATATATTCGGTATTGGACGTGAGAAGGGGCAGCTGAGCTACACGGCATAGGGCGGCCAAGACTGTGTCTGCACATGGAAGATCTTTACAGTAACTAGGTCGAATAACATTATGACCCTCATTGGGTGTAGCTAATCATAAATTATAGGAGCAGACCGATTCATTTTAATAATTCATCTATCTCTCTGTATTTCTGTCTCTTTACTCTGTTAACTCCTTGTGTCTCCTTGTTAATTTAAAATTCTAGATCCGTTCTAACTGGGTATCAGCGTTAGGTACTTGCAGAGGCCATGAAGTTTCAACTTGAAATCTTATTACCAGCCAATTTTTCAGTTGTCATAAGTGTTGGGGTCAGTTTCCGAGAGTCCAAATCAGCCTGTCAATTTTTAGTAGGTAGATATACATACACCAACCTTGCCCAATAATAATAAAAAAGTAACTGTCTATTTAAAGATCACTGGCAAAGAGTATACAAACACATCACTGGAATTAAATTTACGGACTTTTAAAATGTTTGTTTTCTACCTCAATATCCAGGTCAAATGGAATTTTCACGGGATTTCAATTAAAATCAGAAGTATTTATTTAATAGAAAGCCCTACAGCATTAAAATAACCTAATTTTTACACGACTACCCGAAAAATGATTGTAATGATTTTAGAGTTCATGTATGTATGTGAGTTTTATTCCACCATAACTATTAAATATCTGTACAGATTTATATGTTTGGGGTATCGTTATAATCTTTGCATCATCCCAAGTGACATAGTTTTTTTTTTGTTTTTTTTTCTCTTTCTTCGAAGGTTTACCTGTCATTTTTTAAGTGCTTACTTTTACAACAGGATGTTAGATATATAGACCCTCGGGGATAGTGGCTAGATAGATTATAAAATCATTAATTAAATACATGGTAACAACTAACATTATTAGTGAAACTCTCTGCTTGACTGCTGTCTCCAATGTGATACTTAGTTAATACAGTATAGATCGATATCAGATATCAAGGCGCTTACTCAATAATATGTCGAAACTAGTTGTGCCCGCGGCTTTGCGCTGAACCCTAATTCTTTTTCGAAAATATATGTAACCTTAGTTACTCCTTATGACATCAGCTACCTGCCAGTGAAAATCCCGTCAAAACCAGTCCAGCCGTGTCGGAGATTAGTCGGAACAAACAGACAAAATCATACAAAATTTTGAAAAATTGCTGTTATAAGTACCGCATATACTTTCATACCTATGCATTTAGTAAAAAGCTGTTATTTTGACATTACAAACAGATACTAACTGGTTTTGATGTATAGATATATATTTCTTATATAAATAAGAGTTTTGCCAACCTTCAGTTTTTATTCACTGATGCTACACTAAGCATCCATTCCTATAAAAATGAAACGAGTCGTTTTTCCAAAGTCTCGTTACTTTTTTACGTTTTTTGTTTGGCGTTTATGTCAAAAACCTACGGACAGTAAGCGAAAACGGTCCGTTTTAAGATATAGGAACCGGCCATTATAGTTATTAGTGGGTTAAAGACGGAGCATTCAATTTAAATTCGCATAAAAAATTAGCACAGCACTTTTATTTAATTTCACACGGCTATGTTTGGACTGGTTACAGAAAAAAATACTAACTGATGCGACTGTTCTGTTAAGGAAAACCACTTAGCTTAATTTTTCAGTCCATGCGGACGATGTCGTGGGAAAAAGATAGGCTTTATAAATAGGTAAATACGCATTAAGTACGCGTTAAGTCAATAAGTAGATAAGTAAGCAAGTCACAGCACCCTAATGTTCTCATTAATGACTAATTGCATGTAAAAAAAAAAGGTCTGCAAGTGGCGGAGATATCGACCGACAAATATAAAAAAAACATACATACAACCGAACATATAACCGTCTCCTTTTCTGAAGTCGATTAAAAATAAATAACTCATGTCATGTATTTATGTAGGTATCTACAACACATACCTTAAATGAATATACCTAATGATTTACCGATTTCGAAAATCTTTTATTGCAACATTTTAGAAATTACTAGTGTGTCGCCCCGGATCCACGAGTAGCGCTCACACCGCGGCATTTCTATTACTTTTAGCATTTTTATAAACGTAGTAACTTCTAAAAAAAAAGCGCCAGTCAACGTTATTCAAAATCTTTGGCAGTGGTGTTTTTTAACCCTAGAAAACTGCATTACTACCCACTAGGGCATGCAAACCGGATACCCGAAAAACCCGAATAACCGACTGATTTGAAACTCGGTTTTTTAAGATTAAAAACCCGGGTTTTTTGGGTTTTTCGGTTTTTTAATTTATAATGTTTTATGTAAAATACTATCACTAGAACATTAATAAAGAATCAAACTTCTCTATAACTTACTATTTCCCTATTTCTACTCTATTGACTGAACAAAAAAAAAACAAAAAAAATGACGAACCAAACCGACGACGATCAAATGAAAACCAAACCAAACCCAAACCTCTTTCATCATATACATACCTTTTTTGATAGTTTATCTATATTAATTCTAAATTCAAATAACCTGTCATTCCCATATTGTCATTGGATTAGCAAAAACTGGAATTTTACGAAATAATAAGTTATAAAATATGTACCTAAATAAGTTTATTACATCTGGAGTCCTTTAAATATATATGATACTACTTTCGTTCATGGTTGTTTTGATCCGTATCGTTGAAGCACGAAAAGTCTGTGATAATAACAATACTAGAGCCCCAAGGGGTACACTCTTACCAAATATATTAAATTGGGAGAAGACTGAATAGAATAGTCGAGTGCAAGATCTCTGTTTATGAACATCTCCAAGTGCTCCTAATTGTTCCTGTACTTTTATGTTGTCCACTGAGGTTTGGTCCCTGGGCTAGTGGAACAAACCCTAGCACCACCTCGTGACAACTTGTTAGGCTTTGGTCTGACGTTGAATGAGTGAGGCACTGCGAGTACTACGAGACTACGGGAGACTACTATCTGGTAACGGCAGATTTTATTACACACTAGCTGTATCCGCTGCTTTGTACGCGTGATCATTTCTTTAGATTAAAAGTACCATAATGTATAGCACATTATGGTCCAGGACCTACAATACCAATATACCAACATTTGATCAAAATGTCCTTCGGACGTCAAAAATATGTTTATCAATTGCTCAGTTTCTAATCGCCAAATTGAGATACCAATTACACCAGTTTTTAAGTCAACCCCTAAGCTATCCTACATTGAATACCGCATAGCAATCGGTCCAGTAGTTTTAACGTAATGCAATAAAATACAGACACATGAAAGACGCGAATTAAAACAAAAAATTGATCTGTAGCTTATTTTAGGGTACCCTAGACCATATTTTTAATTTAACTTCTTTGTACAGTCTTTTTCGTATCTATTGCTTTATTATTAGTATAGATAGATGACTGTGCCAAGTTGCATCAAAATCCGTCCAGTAGTTAAAGCGTGATACGTGTTCTTTCAAATGAATTTCAACTTCTATCCTGCAGGACTACTTTAATTTTTCGGGATGAAAAGTATCGAATGTCCTACCTCGTAGTATGAACTCATATCATACCAAGTTTCATTTGAATTCATTCAGTAGTTTTGAGTTGATGCGCGGTCAAGATACAGACAGACAGATAGACAAAAGTTAAAAAAAACCGTTATGGCTTCAATATAGAATACAAAGAAAAAAAAATTCTTCTATGTACAGAATTTGAACCCATATCCCGAAGGAACCCACATTTTTTTCTGATTAAAATGTATCCTTTATAATAATTTTATTTTTTCCAGTCATATAAACTATGACTGTGCCAGGTTGCTTCAAAATCCGTCGTTACAGCGTGATATGTTTTCTTTTAAATAATTTATAACCCCTATCCTGCCGGAACCCTTTAATTTTTCGGGACTAAAATTAAACAATGTCTTACCTCAAAGTATGAACTCAAATCATACCAAGTTTCATTTGAATTCATTGTGTAGTTTCAACATGATGCGCAGCCAAGACACAGATAGACAGACGGACACACAGACAGACAGACATTAAAGAAAAAAAAACAGTTTTGGCTTCAGTACCGAATATAAAACAGACTCCAATTTTTTTACATAATATCTTCAATGTACAGAATTTTGACCCCTATCCCGCAGGAACCCTTCATATTTTCAGGATAAAAAGTATCTTTAATTTTCACCCATCATAAACTATGGCTGTGCTAATTTGCATCAAAGTCCGTCCAGTAGTTTCAGCGTGATACGTGTTCTTTTAAATACCTTTCCACCCCTATCCTGCGCGAACTCTTTATTTTTTCTGGATGAAAAGTAACCAATGTCCTTCCTACCTCGAAATATGAACTCAAATCATACCAAGTTTCATTTGAATTCATTGAGTAGTTTCGGCATGATGCTATGCCAAGATACAGACAGACGGACAGACATACCGACAGAAAAAAATAAAAATAAAACGGTTTTAGCTTCAGTACCTAATATAAAACAGACTCCAATAAATTTCGGTAATTTACAGAATTTGGACCCCTATCCCACAGGAACTCTTTATATTTTCTGGATAAAAAGTATCTTTAATTTTCAATTATCATATAAACTATAACTGTGCCAAGTTGCATCAAAATCCGTCCAGTAGTTTCAGCGTAATACGTGTTCTTATAAAAATCTTTCAACCCCTTTTCTGCTGGAACCCTTTAACTTTTCGGGATGAAAAGTATCCTATGTCCTACCTCGTAGTATGAACTCAAATTATGCCAAGTTTCATTTGAATTCATTCAGTAGTTTCGGCGTGATGCCTAGCCAAGATACAGACAGACAGACAGACAGACAAAAATGAAAAAAATGCAGTTTTGGCTTCAGTATCAAATATAGAACAGCCCCCAAAAAATATCTTCAATGTACAGAATTGGACCTGTTACAGTTTTATTATAAGTATAGATTTTGTAACCCTAGTTAGTTTTTTACTGTTAAAGTAAATACTTGACTAGGGTCCCAAAACGTTCAATAAAATAGTAGAAATGGTACAGATTTATTAAACGGTCCCTTTACAACTTGACAGAGGACCTTAATAATAAATTTGCACCATTTTTACTCTGATTTGATTAGGAATCGTCTTAGTTATTTTTTTTTGTAAAGATTTACCTTGATAAAGAAATACTCTTTATTTTAAGTTACTATGTAAGCAAGAAATTTAACTTATCTTCTGTGATTTACGATACGATACGAAACACTTTATTGTAATTAACAGTTAGAAAACACACACATAATTATTTAAAACATTTTATTTTGTTGACTTTGGTTTTAAATGCTGCTTAATAGTTAATTATAGATAAAGTGTCGCTTGTGTGTGTGAATGTAGTGTACCTGCTCTTTATCTAAATGTGTTATCTATGAAAGGGGAATAAAATTGATTTTTATCATCATCGTCAACATGTCAGCCTTTAGAAGTCCGCTGCTGAAAATAGGCCTTCCCCAAAGAGCGCCATGACGAGCAATCTTGTGCCACCTCCATCTACCGACTTCCTGCGATGGGTACAATGTCGGCGGTCCATAGTGTGGAGGGTCTCTCTACACTGCGCTTACTTGTTCGTGGTCGCCATTCGAGAAGCTTTATTCCCCAGCGGTTGTCCGTTCTAAGAAATATATGGCCTGCCCATTGCCATTTCAACTTGCAAAGTCTGAGAGCTATGTCGGTAACCTTCGTTTTTCTACGGATTTCCTCATTTCGGATTCTATCACGTAGTAAATCACCGAGCATAGCTCTCTCCATTGCACGCTGCGCAACTTTTAGCTTGTGTATGAGACCAATAGTAAGCGACCGTGGTCGAAACGGATCTCAGTGCCGTATGTCGTCACTGGCAACACGCACTGATTATAAACTTTCGTCTTGAGGTTCTGCGGTATCTGCGGCGAGAAGATATGGCGTAATTTCCCGAATACTGCCCGTCCGAGTTGGATTCGTCGGTTGACCTCTTTGTCGAAGTTGGATCTACCCAGTTGGAGTGTCTGACCTAAGTAGACATAGTGATCAACAGCTTCGATAATATCGTTCCCAACATAAACCGGCATGGGTACGACATGGACATTTGACATGATGTTCGTGTAGTGAAACACCGAGCATAGCTCTCTCCATTGCACGCTGCGCAACTCTGAGCTTGTGTATGAGACTAATAGTTAGCGACCACGTCTGAGTGTCGTATGTCATCACTGACAACACGCACTGATTATAAACTTTCGTCTTGAGGCTCTGCGGTATCTGCGACGAGAAAACATAGTGAAATTTCCCGATCGCTGCCCCTCCGAGTTGGATTCGTCGGTTGATCTCTTTTTGAAGTTGGATCTACCCAGTTGGACCGTCTGACCTAAATAGACATAGTGATCAACAGCTTCGATAATACCATTCCCAAAATAAACCGGCATGGGTGTCACATGGGCATTTGAACTGATGTTCAAATTACCCATGTTCATTTTAAGACCCACCTGTTGGGAAACAATATTGAGGTCACTGAGCATTGTGCTTAGGTCTTCCAGTTTGACATTCAAATTGAGATCTACAGAAAGTTTTATTACACAATATCTGAAGAGACTGTCTGAAGGACGTAAACCAAAGGAGTACAAAATGAATATAAATTTTTAGTTAAGTACAAGTAATTATCTAGTTTATTTTAAGTTGTTCATTTTCAGCCTAAGTATTTAATATTCTTTTAAATAAATAATATAAGTTGTAAAGAATCTAAAAGCACCTGTTATATATTTTTCTCATAGAGAGGGTGAAAAGAAGAATGTATCACACGGACGCAAAATTATTTTTCCTCGGGGTGACGCATATTGAATCCCTCGCTACGTTTAGGATTCTACTTATGAATCCCTCACTGCGCTTGGGTTGCCACGCTCTGGATTAAAAATGGCCTTAATATTTCATTTCTTGTGCAATAAAGAGTTATCTATCTATCTATAAACCACGTCTTATTAATTTATTTACTTGAGTAAGGTCCCGACTTGTGTGTTTGGTTTGATTGTACATTTCTTATGCGTGTCGTACAGCCTAAACGGCTTGATGGATTTTGATAAATCTGGTATCATTGGATACGTCTTGATCACGAGAGTGCTATAGCTTAAATGAAGTGACAATAAAATTAATATGGATGCTTACAGCTGCCAAACAACCCTTACTAAACATGAAACTATCTACATCTACACTAATATTATAAAGAGGAAAGATTTGAATTGTTATATATAAAAATATGTATGTATGTTTGTAATGGATAAACTCAAAAACTACTGAACGATTTTAAAAATTATTTCACCTATAGATTATCAGCGAGGAACAGGGGCAGTATTTTATTTTTCATAAAATTAGAGATCCCTACGAAAATTGCAATAATGTAAGCCAAGGTCACAGAACAGCTAATAATACTACGTACATAGGTATCAAAAATATTGCCATTGAAACGAAATAATAACAAATCTGTCATGTAGGTGTCAGTTGTCTATGGTCAAAAAACACTGCTGCCAGTGATTTTGAATTACGCTTACTGGTGTTTTTTTTTGAGAAGTTACTACTGGTATATCAAAATCCACACCAATATATATAAAAGTGAAACGTTGTCTGTTTGTTTGTTTGGGGAGTTTTAACGCGATAACAAAAAAAAAGCGGCTAAACGGATTTTGATGAAATTTGGAATGGAGATAGCTTTATACCCTAGAAAAAACACATAGGATACTTTCATCATCATCATCATCATCCCTCACGCGAATGAAACCGCGAGGCGCATCTAGTCATAAAATAAAAAGACAGGAGGAGAGAAAAAAATAAGTTGTTAATCACTTTATATATATATATATATATATATATAAAGTGATTAACAACTTATTTTTTTATATATATATACCTAGGTATTTATATATATATATATATATTCAGGAGTTTTTTTATGTCCCCTTGACCATTTATTGTTAAATTAACTTCACTGTACAGACTTTTTGGTACATACTGCTTATTGTGTAAATATTATAGATAATCATTAATTAGGTAGTATATGTATGTATTGTTCTATAAAGTATGTATTGTAGTTGTATGTATTGTGTGTGTAGTTGTACCTTATGTCAGTAAGTATGGTTTATGTAGTTTATTAAATGTATAGTCATTTTTGCATGATTTATTGTATTGTTTAGCACCACCGTCCTTTTTTTAAATCGTAATTTCTGTCCATCCAAAGGTTGTCTGGAAGAAATCGCTCTTAGCGATAAGACCGCCCATTGTGCCGTATTTCAAAAATAAGTTATTGTATTTGTTCCTTATATGGTGTAATAAAGTGTTTATTATTATTATTAGGTATTTATTAATAGGATAATTAGAATTATTTGTTTTTCGATATTAATTTGTCACGTTCGTGACTACCCATCGACATTTAATTTAATTCGAGTACTAATAATGACCATATCCTTCTTTGTCGTAAGTACTTTTACGGAAAGGTGCGGAAAGATAAATAAGTGGGCACCTACGTAAGTAGCTATTATAATTCACACAATGACATGACATAAAGGAGCAAATCGATATAGCATGTGTTGTGAAATATCATTAGCATAATAATTATCTACAAGTATTATAATCGTCTGGATGTAGGTACCTACAACAATACAACTACAGTGGGCCGCAATAAAGCGGGTCGGTTATAAAAATGCCATCACTTTTAAAATATATAAGCAATGTTTTTCAAATAACAAGCACAAATTTAAAAAAAACCCCCCGACTCCCCCACCCAGAAGCATTTCGATCACATTTGTTTTCAATCATAAGAAACCGCAGCTTAATCGGTCCATTCGTTTGGAAGCTAAGATTCTCACCCCACTTTTCTCATCTCCCCCCCCCCCCCTCGAGATGAGGGAGGAGGGAGGGCCCCCCTCTAATAGCTAATAACCATCTCGACCACATCAGCTTTCAAACAGAAAAAAACCATCAAAATCGGTCCATTCGTTTAGGAGCTACGATGACACAGACAGACACACACAACACACAGTGACACAGTGATATACACCCTAAACTTATAACACCCGTATCTTTGTTCGGGGGTTAAAAACTAAAATAAAGTTTTTTTTTAATTTTGTTTTGGTGATTTTATTAAAAAACATAAATCTAAATCTATACTTATATTAAAACTGTAACGGGTCCAATTCTGTACATTGAAGATATTTAGTTTTTTTAGGAGGGTTTTGGATATTCGATACTGATGCCAACACTGTTTTTTTTTAATTTTTGACTATCTGTCTGTCTGCCTGTATGTATCATCACGCCAAAACTACTAAATGAATTCAACTGAAACTTGTTCATACGGTATTGGATTGGATACTTTTCATCCCGAAAAAATAAAGGATTCCCACAGAATAGGAATTAACACGTATCACGCTGAAACTACTAGACGGATGTTAATGCAACTGGGCACAGTCATCGTTTTTATGATGGGTTAAAATCGAGGATACATTTTATCCCGAAAAAATAAAGGGTTCCTGCGGGATATGGGTCCAAATTCTGTACTTTGAAGATACTTTGAAGAAAAATTGAGGCATTAATTTACTTGATACCATTTTTTTTTTCATATTTGTTTTCTTTCTGTTTCTTGGCCTCGCATCATGCCGAAACTACTGAATGAACTCAAACAAAACTTGACGTGATTTGAGTTCATACCATGAGGTAGCACATTGGATACTTTCAACCCGATAAATTATAGAAGGATTTTATTTGGAGTTGGTATTCAAGTTTTCAGGTTTATAGTTACTTCCGTAGTGCACCTCTAGGATACTCAAGAAATATTCCTCCAAATTTCAAATCCCTAGGTTAGGCTGGTTAGGCTGTGCTTTGTCTGTCAGTCAGTCAGTAGGGTACCGTGACATAACATGGAAAGGGAAGGGCATAAATATAAACGGCGAGTACATCTCACACTTAAGATTTGCCGATGATATAGTCCTTACGGCGGAATCGCTGGAGGAACTTGAGCGAATGCTGAACGGCCTGGCTCATGCTTCTTGCTTCCGACATAGCTCAAAGGATTAGCAAGCTGAAATGGCAATGGGCTGGTCACATTTCTCGAAGGACAGACAACCGCTGGGGTAGACGTGTCCTCGAGTGGAGACCGCGTCTTGGCAAACGTAGTGTAGGATGCCCACCGGCCAGGTGGAGTGACGACCTGCGAAAGGCGGCCGCAGAAACTGGATGAGACGAGCCGAAGATCGGGCTCTGGCGTTCATTGGGAGAGGCCTATGTCCAGCAGTGGACGAGCACGGTCCGATGAACACATATTTTTATTATTCTGCCCAGTAAAGCCCGGTCATATTTTTTCAATTGTTACTTGCTATTGCCCGTTCCTAATGTGCATTTTTCAAACTATCCGGGCATCTATCTATTTAAATAATTATAATAACGTAGTAAGTAACAAAAAGTCTGTATAAAAAAGATAATAAAAAAATAGACTAGGGTACTTAAAATAAGCTACATACTTTTGTATTTGTATTTGTTCACACATCGCGAAAAACTAGGTATTGACTTAAAAACTGGTAGATTTAGCATCTCAACCCGATGAGTAGAAGACGAGCAATCGATAAAGAATTATCTGACAACTGAACGAGGTTTGGTATTTTGTACATTATAGGTACGTTTGGCCCTGGAATAACACATAGGTAAGTTTTAACCCAGAGAAATGACCACGCAGGCAAAGCCGCGGGCACAGCTAGTTAAGTATATACCAGGTATATCTGTCATATCCTTTACTGCGCTAGCGATAGTCATAAATGGCGGGAAATCATTTCCCTAATGGGGATCTTATTCATAACTGGCGGGAAATCATTTCCCTAATGGGGATCTTATTCATTAATGGCGGCAAATCATTTCCCTAGTGGGGATCTTATTCATAACTGGCGGGAAATCATTTCCCTAATGGGGATCTTATTCATAACTGGCGGGAAATCATTTCCCTAATGGGGGATCTTATTCATAACTGGCGGGAAATCATTTCCCTAATTGGGATCTTATTCATAACTGGCGGGAAATCATTTCTCTAATGGGGATCTTACATTTTAAGATCAAGTCTAGCACAGCTAAAAATGAACAACAACAAATTTTATATAAACCCTGACCATTACAATTAAAATTGTTTGGTACGGAAATCTAAACAAAAAAAATTACGCACAATGATAAAACTCGAGTGCGAACTTTGAATCGTTATAGATCCTACATGGTCATTCGAAATGATAAATGGTGAAGGTGAAGTGAAGAAATCTATGATTTTCAAATACCTATTAAATGATACCCCACTCGATATAGTTAGTGGACTTTTATTTTTTCTTTTTGACAATATGGCGTCTGGTTGTCGCCATGATTTTTTATTACTGTCGTGTCCTATGTAGCTCTTGCAAGATTAAGCCAAATCGATTGACGTAAGATTCATCAAAATCGGCCCACTCCTTTGGTCTGTATAATGTTACAAAGGAACAAACACACATAGTCTGATAAACACATTACCCGTCCTTTGCGTTGCGCAGTCTGGTAAAAAACGGTGTGACAGTATTGTCACAGAGTATAACATATGTCACTGGCAATCTGTATAATTCAGATATTCTATACAATATCTAGGCAATGTATAGAATACCCAATGTATGAAATACTTTCAATATTATTGTCCATTATATACTTTACTTAGGTAATGTATACAATTTCCAGGGATTGTACAGAGTACCTGCTTGTCAACCAGCATTGTTTAAAATAAATAGTTTTTGGCCTGCATTCATCAATATTGTCTAATCTAACCTAACCTCTTCATTTTATACCCACCTAGGTAGGTACTTACTTACATAACATTGATAAATACAGACTAGGCGGAAGCCCGACTTGGTCGTGGTAGGTTAGAAGTCACCTTTGTGTACTAGTTTTTTTATAGCCACGTAATCCTATCTGTTTGAACACCTTTAACACCTTTGGTATCATGAACACCATACATAACACATATTGCTGGCTGCATATTCGGCATTGTATAGAATACAATACAATACAATAACACTTTATTGACACACAGTTAAACAAATTAC